>JAGDQO010000808.1:0-1271357 GCA_018342035.1 Solanum appendiculatum | reverse complement strand
CTAGACCTAAAATGCTAAATCCTAAGCCCGAAGAAACCATAAGAAACCAAAAACCCTAAACCTTAAATCCTAAACCCTAAAAAACCCTAAACCCCATGAAACACTAAACCCTAAATCTTAAGCCCTAAGAAATCCTAAAAACCCTAAACCCTAAGAAATCTAAATCTTAAGCCCTAAGAAATCCTAAAAACCCCTTAACCCTAAACTCTAAGAAACCCTAGGAATCACTAAACCCTAAATCCTAAGAAATCCTAAACACTAAACCCTAAGCTCTAAGATATTCTAAACCCTAAAAAATCCTTAAAATCCTTAAACTTATAAAAACCTCAAAAAAACCTTTAAAATCCTAAATCTAAAAATACTAAAAGACCCTAAGCCCTAAAACCTAAACCCTAAAAAAAACCACACCTAAAACCCTAAACCCTAAATGTTAAGAAACCCTAAACCCTAAACCATAAGCCCTAAGAAACCCTAAGGACTCCTAAACCCAAAGAAATCGTAAACCCTTAGAACCCCTAAACCCTAAGAAACCCTAAACCCTAACAAAACCCTAAAAATCCTAAAACCCTTAAAAAACCCAAAGCCTTAAATTTTAAACCCTAAAAAATCCTAAACGTAAAACCCTAGACCTTAAAAATCATAAACCTAAGACCCTAAACCCAAAGAAACCCTAAACTCAAAATCCTATGAAATTTTAATAAATCCTAAACCCTAGACACTAAGAAATCTTAGCCCTAAACTCTAAGAAACCCTAAACCCTAAATAAACCAAAACCCTAAAAACACCTTAAAACCCCTGAACCCTAATCCCTAAGAAACCCTAAATACTAAGAAACCCTAAAAAAACCTAAAAACCTTTAAACCCCTAAACTTAAAAAACCCTAAAAACTAAAAATCCCTAAAAAGAACCCTAAATCTAAAAATCTTTAAAAAACCCTAAGCCCTAAGCCCAAAACCCTAATAAAATCCTAAACCCTAAATCCTAGGCACTAAGACACCCTAAACCCTAAACCCTAAAAACCCTAAAAACCTTTAAAAAAAACCTAAGCCTACAAAACCATTAAAAAACCCTAAACGCTAAAATCCCTTTTAAAAACCCCTAACCTTAAAACCCTATACCCTAAAAGACCCTAAAAATCTTTAAAAACCCTAAACAAAACCATAAAAAAACTCTTAAAAACCCTATAAAACTTTAAAACCCCAAAACCAAAAAAACCCTAAGCCCTAAACCCTAAAAATATCTAAACCTTAAACCCTAAACCCTAAGAAATCCTAAACCCTAAATCCTCAGCCCTAAATTCTAAGCTCTAAGAAACTCTAAAAAAATCATAAACGCTAAACACTAAGATACCCCAAACCCGAAAAACCCAAAAAAATCTCTAAATGACCTTAAAACCCCTAAACCTAAAAATCCTAAAAAACACTAAAAAAATATTTAAAACCCTATACCTAAAAACCATTAAAAATCCAAAACCTAAAAAATCCTATGTTGTAAACCCTAAAAAAACCCTAAATACTAAGAAACCCTAAACCCTAAGCCCTAAGAAACCCTAAGAAACATTAAACCCTAAACACCAAGAAACACCAAGAAACCTAAAACCCTAAGAAATCCTAAAATCATTTTAAAACCCTAAACCTAAAAAACACTAAATACCCTAAAAAGCTTGAAAAACCCTAAACCTAAAAAACCCTAAAAACCATAATCCCTAAAAAAACCCTTAACCTAAAACACTAAACCCTAAAAAAATATTAAAACCCTTAAAAACCATTAACCTAAAAAAAACCTAAAAAAACTTTAAACCCCTAACCCTAAAAAACCCTAAGCCCTAAACCCAAAAAACCTTTGAAAAAATCCTAAACCCTAAACCCTAAGAAACTCTAAGAATCCCTAAAGCCTAAAAAATCCTAAACCAAAAAAATCCTTAAAAAATCCTATAAAACCCTCTAAAAACCTTAAACTTAAAAAACCCTAAAAAAAACTAAGCTCTAATCCCTAAAACATAAAAACCCTACAAAAATTCTAAACTTGAAACCTAAACCCTAAACCTTTAGAAACCATAACCCTAAACCCTAATTCCTTTGAAATCGTAAGAAAACCTAAACTCTAAAAAAAATCTTAAGAATCCCTAAACCCTAAGAATCCCTAAAATCCAAAATACCTTTAAAAACCCTAAACCTAAAAAACCCTAAAAACCCTAAAAAAAAACCTTTAAAAACCCTAATCCTAAAAAACTCTAACAAAAACCTAAGCACTAAGCCCTAAACCCTAAATCCTAAACCCTAAACCCTAAATTCAAAACCCTAAAACACAAAACCTTAAACCCTTAGAAACCCAAAGAAATCCTAAATCCTAAGAAGCCCAAAACCCTAAACCCTTAGAAATCATAAACCCTAAAAAACCGTAAAAACCTTTAAAAACCCTAAATACTTAAAACCACAAAAACCCTAAAACAAACCTTAAAAAACCCTAAAAAATCCTAAATCTAAAACCCTAAACCCTAAGCTTTAAGCCCTAAGAAACCCTAAACCCTAAGAAACCCTAAACTCTAAAAAACCCTTAGACCTAAAACACCATAAAACCCCTTTAAAAACCATAAACCTAAAAAACCCTAAAAATAACCCTAATCCCTAAGCCCTAAAACCTATACCCTAAACCTAAAAAACCCTAAAAACCCTTAAGAAACCTTAAAAACTGTAAGACTAAAAAACCCTAAGTCCTAAACCCTAAACCTCTAAACCCTAAGAAACCTAAATCCTAAACCCTAACCCTATACCCTAGGCCTTAAGAAACCCTACACCTTAAGAAATCCTAAACCGTAGAAAACCCTAACCCTAAAAACCAATAAAAAATCCTAAAAAAAAATTAAAACTCTAAACCTAAAAAACCCTAAAAACCGTAAAAAAAAACCTTAAAACCCCTAAACTCTAAAACCTAAGCCCTAAGAAAATTGAAGAAATCCTAAACTCTAAGCCCTAAGAAACAATAAACCCTAAACCCTAAAAAACCGTAAAAACCTTTCAAAACTCCTAAACCTAAAAAACCCTAAAGATCCAAAAAAACCTAAAAAATATTCAAACCTAAAAACACTCTAAGCCCTATACCCTATGCCCTAAAAAATGCTAAACCCTAAATCCCAAGAAACCCTAAGCCCTAAGAAACCCTTAACCCTAAAAACCCCTAAAAACCTTAAAGAAAACCCTAAACCTAAAAAACCCTAAAAACCATTAAAAATCTTTAAAACTCGAACCCTAAAAAATGCTTTAAAACCCTAACCCTAAAAAATGCTTTAAAACCCTAAGCCCTAAATCCCAAAACCAAAGTAACCTTACACCCTAAGAAACCCTAAACCTTGAGAAACCCTAAAAACCTTTAAAAATCCTAAACCTAAAAACCTTTAAAAAAATCCTAAAAACCCTAAACCTGTAAAGCCTTAAAAAGCCTAAGTATGAAACCCTAAACCCTAAAATATCCTAAACGTAAAACCCTAAAATACCCTAAACCTAAAACCCCACACTCTAAACCCTAAAAACCTTTAAAAATCCCTAAACCTAAAAAACCCTAAAAATCTTTAAAAACCCTAAACCTAAAACACCCTAAGCCCTAAATCCTGAAAAACCCTAAATCTAAGACCCTAAACCCTATGAAGCTCCAAACCCAAAGAAACCCTAAACCCTAAAAACCATACAACCCTAAAAAAATCCTAAACCTAAAAAACCCTTAAAATCCTTTAAACCTTTAAAAACCCTAAACCCTAAGAAACCCCTAGAAACCTAAAACCTTAAGAAATCCTAAATCATAAGCCCTAAGAAATCCTAAAAACTTTTAAAAACCCTAAACCTAAAAAACATTAAAAAACCCTAAAAACCATAAGCCCTAAAAAACCCTAAACCTAAAACACTAAACCTTAAAAAATACTAAAAACCCTTAAAAACCATAAACCTAAAAAACCCTAAAAAAACGTTTAAAACCCTAAACCCTAAAAACCTTTAAAAAAATCCTAAACCCTAAGAAACTCTCAGTATCCCTAAAGCATAAAAAATCCTAAACCAAAAAAACCCTTTAAAAATCCTATAAAAACCTTAAACTTGAAAAACCCTAAAAAAACCTAATCCCTAAATCATAAAAAGCCCTACAAAAATCCTAAACCTAAACCTTTTAAAACAATCACCCTAAACCCTAATTCCTATGAAATCATAAGAAATCCTAAACTCTAAAAAACTCTCAAGAAGCCCAAAATCCTAAGAATCCCTAAAACCCAAAATACCTTAAAAACCCTAAACCTAAAAACCCTAAAAATCTTTTTAAAAACCCTAATCCTAAAAAACCGAAGCAGTAAGCCCTAAACCCTAAATCCTTAGAAACCCTAAGAAATCCTAAATCCTTAAAAGCCCTAAACCCTAAACCCTTATAAATCATAAACCCTAAAAACCTTTAAAAACCCTAAGTCCTTAAAACCACAAAACCCCTAAAAAACCTTTAAAAACCCTCAGACCTAAACCCTAAAAACCCTAAAAAAATCCTAAATCTAAAACCCTAAACCCTAAGCTTTAAGCCCTAAGAAACTCTAAGCCCTAAGAAACCCTAAACACTAAAGAACCCTTAAAACCATTAGACCTAAAAAACCCTAAAAACCCATTAAAAACCATAAACCTAAAAAACCATAAAAATAACCCTAAGCCCTAAACCCTATACCCTAAGAAAACTTAAAAACTCTAATCCTAAAAAACCCTAAGTCCTAAACCCTAAACCCTAAACCCTAACCCTAGACCCTAGACCCTAGGCCTTAAGAAACCCTACACCTTAAGAAATCCTAAACCATAGAAAACCCTAAAAAACCTTTAAAACCCTAACCCTAAAAAACAATAAAAAATCCTAAAAAACTATTAAAACTCTAAACCTTAAAAACCCTAAAATACCGTAAAAAATCCTAAGCTCTAAACCCTAAAAAACCCTAAAACTAAAACCCTAAATACTAAGAAACCATAAACCCTATGCCCTAAGAAACCCTAAGAAACATTAAACCCAAAACACTAAGAAACCCCAAGAAACCTAAAACCCTAAGAAATCCTAAATCCTAAATCCTAAGCCATAAGAAATCATAAAATTATTTTAAAACCCTAAACCTAAAAAACCCTAAAAACCATAAGCCCTAAAAAAACACAAAACCCTAAAAAAAATACTAAAAACCCTTAAAAACCATAAACCTAAAAAAACCCTAAAAAAACATTAAAACCCCTAACCCAGAAAAACCCTAAGCGCTAAACCCAAAAAATCTTTGAAAAAATCCTAAACCCGAAACTCTAAGAAACTCTAAGAATCCCTAAAGCCTAAAAAATCCTAAACCAAAAAAATCCTTAAAAAATCCTTTCAAAACCATAAACTTAAAAAACCCTTAAAAAAACCTAAGCCCTAAACCCTAAACCATAAAAAGCCCTTCAAAAATCCTAAACCTGAAACCCTAAACCCTAAACCTTTAGAAACCATAACCCTAAACCCTAATTCCTATGAAATCGTAAGAAAACCTAAACTCTAAAAAATCTTTAAGAAGACCTAAACCCTAAGAATCCCTAAAACCAAAAATGCCTTTAAAACCCTAAACGTAAAACACACTAAAACTCCTAAAAAGCCTTTAAGAAACCTAATCCTAAAAAACTCTAAAAAAAACCTAAGCCCTAAATCCTAAATCCTAAACACTAAATGCTAAACTCAAAACCTTTAAACCCTAAACCCTAAACCCTTAGAAACCCTAAGAAATCCTAAATCCTAAGAAGCCCAAAACCCTAGACCCTCAGAAATCATAAACCCTAAAAAACCGTAAAAACCTTTAAAAACCCTAAATCCTTAAAACCACAAAAACCCTAAAGCACACCTTTAAAACCCCCAAAAAATCCTAAATCTAAAACCCTAAACCCTAAGCTTTAAGCCCTAAGAAACCCTAAACCCTAAGAAATCCTAAACTCTGAAAAACCCTTAAAACCTTTAGAACTAAAACACCTTAAAAACCCTTTAAAAACTATAAACCTAAAAAACCCTAAAAATAGCCCTAAGCCCTAAACCCTATACCCTAAACCTAAAAAACCCAAAAAACCCTTAAGAAACCTCAAAAACTCTAACACTAAAAAATCCTAAACCCTAAACCCTAAACCTAAATCCTAAGAAACCTAAATCAAAAACCCTAACCCTAGACCCTAGGCCGTAAGAAACTCTACACCTTAAGAAATCCTAAACCATAGAAAACTTTAAAAAACCTTTAAAACCCAAACCCTAAAATAGAATAAAAAATCCCAAAAAACTTTTAAAACTCTAAACCTAAAAAACCCTAAAATACCGTAAAAACCTTAAAAACCCTAAACTCTAAACCCTAAGCCGAAATCCTAAACCTAAGACCTAAGAAACCATAAACCCTAAAAACCCTAAACCCTAAAAACATTTCAAAACTCCTAAACCTAAAAAACCCTAAGAATCCAAAAAAAACCCTAAGCCCTATACCCTAAAAAACCCTAAACCTTAAATCCTAAGAAACCCTAAACCCTTAATCGTAAAAGTCCCTAAATACCTTAAAGAAAACACTAAACCTAAAAAACGCTAAAAACCCTTAAAAATCTTTAAAACCATAAAAACCGTTAAAAAATCTTTAAAACCCTAAACCTAAAAAAATCTTTAAAACCCTAAGCCCTAAATCCCAATACCTAAGAAACCTTAATCCCTACGAAACCCTAAACCTTGAGAAACCCTAAAAACCTTTAAAAATCCTAAGCCTAAAAACCTTTAAAAAACCCTAAACCTAAAAAGACTTAAAAAAACCCTAAGTCCTAAACCCTAAACCCTAAAACAACCTAAACCTAAAACCCCAAACTCTAAACCCTAAAACCTTTAAAAACCCCTAAACCTAAAAAAATCCTAAAAATCTTAAAAACCCCTAAACCCAAAAAACCCTAAACCATAAACCCTAAAAATCCCTAAACCCTATGAAGCCCAAAACCCAAAGAAACCCTAAGCCCTAAGAAATCCTATACCCTAAAAACCATAAAATCCTAAAAAAAAAAACCAAAACCTAAAAAACCCTTAAAATCCTGTAAAACCTCTAAAAATCTTTTAAAACCCTAAATCTAAACACACTAAAAAAACCCTATGCCCTAAACCCTAATCCTAAACCTTAAATTTTTTTTAATAAAACTAAACCTAAAACCCTAAACCCTAAGAAATCCTAAAAAGCCTAAACCCTAACAAACCCTAAACTCTAAGAAATTCTAAATAACACTTAAAAAACCGAAAACCTAAAAAAATAATTTAAAACCTTAAAAACTCTAAAACTAAATAACCCTAAAAAAACCTTAAGCCCTAAACCCTAAACACTAAAAAAACCCTATATCTAAAAACCTAAACCCTAAGCACTAAGAAACCATAAACCCTTAACCTTAAGAAACCCTAACTCTAAAAAACCCTAAAACATAAAAAAGACCCTAAAAACATTTTAAAAAATCTAAAAACACCCTAGCCCTTAAACTTAAAAACCCTAAGAAATCCTAAACCCTAAATCCTAAATTGCAAAAAAACCCTAAACCCTAAAATATAAGAAACCTTAAACCCCAAAAAAACCCTAAAAACTTTTAAAACCCTAAAACCCATAAAAAATGCCTTAAAACCTTTTAAAACCCTAAATCTAAAAAATCCTAATTTCTAAATCGAAAAAACACTAAACCCTAAATCCTAAACTCTAAGAAGCCCTAAGCCTAAAAAACCCTAAAATACCCTAAAAACCTTAAAAACCCTAAACCCTAAGCCCTAAACCTTAAACCCTAAAAATCCTTTAAAAAACCCTAAACCTAAAATCCTAGACCCTCAAAAAACCCTAAACCCCAAACCCTAAATCCTAAACCCTAAGCCCTAACAAACCCTATTCCCTAAGAAACCTTAAACCTTAAGAAACCCTGAACCCTAGAAAAACCTTTAAAAATCCTAAACCTAAAAACTCCTTAAAAAAACCTTTAAAATGCTAAACCTAAAAACCCTATAAACAACTCTCAAACCTAAACCCCTATAAAAACCCTACATCTAAAACCCTAAACACTAAGAAACACTAAACCTAAGAAACAAAAAATCCTAAATATTAAAAAAACCAAAGAAATCCTATACCCTAAGAAACTTAACCCTAAAAAATCTATAAAAACCCTAAACCCAAAGAAAACCCTAAGCCCTAAACCCTAAAAAACTCTAAAAAAAGCAAGACCAAAAATGCTAAATCCTAAGACCTAAGAAACCGTAAGAAACAAAAAATCCTAAACCTTAAATCCTAAACCCCATGAAACCCTAAACCCTAAATCATAGGCCCTAAGAAATCTTAAAAAACCCTAAACCCTAAGAAATCTAAATCTTAAGCCCTAAGAAATCCTTAGGAATCCCTAAAACCCTAAATCCTAAGAAATCCTAAACACTAAACCCTAAGCCCTAAGAAACCCTAAACCCTAAACTCTAAGAAACCCTATACCCTTTAAAATCCTTAAAAACCTTAAACCTATAAAACCCTAAAAAAGACCTCCAAAAAACCTTTAAAATCCTAAATCTAAAAACCCAAAAAAAACCACACCTAAAACCCAAAACCCTATATGTTAAGAAACCCTAAACCATAAGCCCTAAGAAACCCTAAATCTTAAACCCTATGAACCCCTAAACCGAAAGAAATCCTATACCCTAAGAAAGCCTAAGAACTCCTAAACCCTAAGAACCCCTAAACCCTAAGAAATACTAAACCTTAAGAAATCCTAAACCCTTAACCCGAAGAAACCCTAAACCCTAACAAACCTTTAAAAACCTTAAGCCTCAAAAACCCAAAAAAAAACTAAAAAACAAAATCTAAAAAACCCTAAAAAACCCAAAGCCTTAAATCCTAAACCCTAAAAATCCTGAACGTAAAACCCGAAACCCATAAAATCATAAACCTTAAAACCTAAGTCCTAAGCCCTAAGAAACCCTAAACTCTAAATCCTAAAAAATCTTAAGAACCCCTAAACCCTAATCCCTAAGAAACCCTAAACACTAAGAAACCCTAAAAAAAACCTAAAAACCTTTAAACCCCTAAACTTAAAAAACTCTAAAAACTAAAAAATCCCTAAAAAGAACCCTAAATCTAAAAATCTTTTAAAGAAAAACCTAAGCCCTAAGCCCAAAACCCCAATAAAACCCTAAACCCCAATAAAACCCTAAACCCTAGGCCCTAAGACACCCCAAGCCCTAAACCCTAAGAAACCCTAAACTACATATCCAAAGAAAGCCTAAAAACCTTTTAAAAAAAACCTAAGCCTAAAAACCCATTAAAAAAAACCTAAACCCTAAAATCCTTAAAAAATCCCTAACCTTAAAACCCTAAACCCTACAAAACCCTAAAAAATCTTTAAAAACCATAAATAAAACCCTAAAAACCTTTTAAACCCCTAAAAAGACTCTAAAAACCCATAAAAACCACTAAAAATCCTAAACCTAAAAAACCCTATAAAACCTTTAAAAACCCTAAACCTAAAAAACTCCAAGCCCTAAACCCTAAAAAAATCTAAACCTAAAACCCTAAACCCTAAGAAATCCTAAGCCCTAAACCCTAAGAAACACTAAAAAAATCCTAAACACTAAGATACCCCAAACCCTAAAAACCCAAAAAAAAACTCTAAAAAACCTTAAAACCTCTAAACCTAAAAATCCTAAAAAACTCTAAGAAACCTTAAAAACCCTAAACCTATAATACCCTAAAAAGACATAAAAACCTTTAAAAATCCTAAACCTAAAAACTCCTAAGCTCTAAACCCTAAAAAACCCTAAATACCAGGAAACCCTAAAACCTAAGCCCTAAGCCCTAAGAAACCCTAAACTCCAAGAAACCTAAAACCCTAAGAAATCCTAAATATAAGCCCTAAGAAATCAAAAAAACTTTTGAAAACCCTAAACCTAAAAAACACTAAAACCCCTAAAAACCTTGAAAAACCCTAAACCTAAAAACCCTAAAAACCATACACCTTAAAAAACCCTAAACCTAAAACACTAAACCCTAAACCCTTAAAAACCATAAACCTAAAAAACCCTAAAAAAACTCTAACCCTAAAAAATTCTAAGCCCTAAACCCTAAAAACTTTTTAAAAAATCCTAAACCCTAAACCCTAAGAAACTCTAAGAATCCCTAAAGCCAAAAAAATCCTAAACCAAAAAAACCCTTAAAAAATCCTATAAAAACCTTTAAAAACATTAAACTTAAAAAACCCTAAAAAAAATCGAAGCCCTAAACCCTAAAAAGCCCTACAAAAATCCTAAACCAGAAACCCTAAACCCTAAACCTTTAGAAACCATAACTCTAAACCCTAATTCCTATGAAACCATAGGAAAACCTAAACTCTAAAAAACCTTAAGAAGCCCTAAAACCTAAGAATCCCTAAAACCCAAAATACCTTTAAAAACTTAAACCTAAAAAATACTAAAAATACTGAAAAACCTTTAAAAACCCTAATCCTAAAAAACTCTAAAAAAACCTAAGCACTAAGCCCTAAACCCTAAACCCTAAATTCAAAACCCTAAAACCCTAAACCCAAAATTCAAAACCCTAAACCCAAAACCCTTAGAAACCCTAAGAAATCCTAAATTCTAAGAAGCCCTAACCCTTCCTTAGAAATCATAAACCCTAAAAAACCCTAAGACCTAGACCCTAAAAAATCCTAAATCTAAAACCCTAAACCCTAAACATTAACCCTTAAGAAACCCTAAACCCTAAGAAACCCTAAACTCTAAAAAAGCCTTAAAACCCTTAGACCTAAAAAACCCAAAAAACCCTTTAAAAAACCTTTAAAAACAATAAACCTAAAAAACCCCAAAAATAACTCTAAGCCCTAAGCCCTAAACCCTATACCCTAAAAGACCTTAAAACCCTAAACCTGAAAAACACTAAAAAAAACCCAAAGAAACCTTAAAAACTCAAAGCCTAAAAAACCCTAAGTCCTAAATCCTAAATCCTAAACCCTAAACACTAAACCTAAACCCTAAGAAACCTAAATCCTAAACCCTAACACCAGACCCCAGGCCTTAAGAAACCCTACACCCTAAGAAATACTAAACCATAGAAAACCCTAAAAACCCTTTAAAACCCTAATCCTAAAAAACAATAAAAAATCCTAAAAAACATTTAAAAGTCTAAACCTAAAAAAGCGTAAAACACCATAAAAACCCTAAACTCTAAACCCTAAGAAAACCAAAGAAATCTTAAACCCTAAGCCCTAAGAAACCATAAACCCTAAACCCTAAAAACCTTTCAAAACCCCTAAACCTAATTTAAAAAACCCTAAACCTAAATAACCCTAAGCCCTATACCCTATACCCTAAAAAACCCTAAACCTTAAATCCTAAGAAACCCTAAACACTAAGCCCTAAGAAACCCAAAACCCTAAGAAATTCTTAACCCTAAAAACCCCGAAAAAACTTAAACAAAACCCTAAACCTAAAAAATCCTAAAAACCTTTAAAAAATCTTTAAAACCCATAATCTAAAAAATGCTTTAAAACCCTAAGCCCTAAATCCAAAAACATAAGAAACCTTAAACCCTAAGAACCCCGAAACCTTGAGAAACCCTAAAAACCTTTTAAAATCCTAAACCTAAAAACCCTAAAAACCTTTAAAAACCCTAAACCTAAAAGGCCTTAAAAACCCTAAGTCCTAAATCCTAAACCCTAAAATACCCTAAACCTAAAACTCCAAACTCTAAATCCTAAAAACCTTTAAAAACCCCAAACTCTAAATCCTAAAAACCTTTTAAAACCCCAAAACCTGAAGAAAAAAAAACCCTAAAAATCTTTAAAAACCCCAAACCTAAAAAACCCTAAGCCCTAAATCCTAAAAAAACCTAAATCTAAGACCCTAAACCCTATGAAGCACAAAACCCAAAGAGACCCTAAACCCTAAGCCCTAAAAAACCCTAAACCCTAAAAACCATAAAAAATATATCCTAAACATAAAAACCCATTAAAATCTTTTAAAACCTTTCTAAATCCTAAACCTTAAAAAACTTTTAAGAAAACTAACCCTAAAACCCTAACCCTAAGAAACCCTTAATGCTAAGAAACACTAAGCCCTAAGAAATTCTAAGAAACCCTAAACCCTAACAAACCCTACACTCTAAGAAATCCTAAAAAAATGCTTTAAAAACCCAAAACCTAAAAGAAATTTTATAAACCTTAAAAAACTCTAAACATAAAAACACCCTAAAAAACCTTAAGCCTTAAACCCTAAACATTAAAAACCCTTTAAAAAACCCTAAATCTAAAAACCTAAACTCTAAGCGCTAAGATACCCTAAACCCTTAACCTTAAGAAACCCTAAACTCTAAAAAACCCTAAAATCTAGAAAAGACCCTAAAAACCATTAAAAAATATATAAAAACCATAGCCCTAAAACTTAAAAATCCTAAGAAACCCTAAACCCTAAATCCTAAATAGCAAAAAACCCTAAACCCTAAAATCTAAGAAAGCCTAAGAAACCTTAAACCCAAAAAAACCCTTAAAACTTTAAAAACCCATAAAAAAAAGTCTTAAAACCTTTTAAAACCCTAAATCTAAAAAATCCTAAGTTCTAAATTGAAAAAACCCTAAACTCTAAGAAGCCCTAAGACTAAAAAATCCTAAAAGCCTTAAAAACCCTAAACCCTAAACCCGAAACCTTAAATCCTAAAAATCTTTAAAAACCCTAAACCAAAATCCTAAACCCTAAGCCCTTAGAAATCCTAATCCCTAAGAAACCCTAAACCTTAAGAAACCCTAAACCCTAAAAAAGCCATTAAAATCCTAACCTAAAAAATCCTAAAAACCCAAAAAAAACCCTTTAAAAATGCTAAACCTAAAAAACCCTATAAACAATTCTCAAACCTAAACCCTAAAAACCCCTATAAAAACCCTACATCTAAAACCCTAAACCCTAAGAAACACTAAACCTAAGAAACCAAAAATCCTAAACTCTAAAAAAACCTAAGGAACCCTATACCCTAAGAAACTTAACCCTAAACCCAAAGAAAACCCTAATCCCTAAACCCTAAAAAAACTCTAAAAAAACCGTAGACCTAAAATGCTAAATCCTAAATCCTAAGAAACCCTAAACCCCATGAAACACTAAACCCTAAATCTTAAGCCCTAAGAAATCCTAAAAAACCCTTAACCCTAAACTCTAAGAAACCCTAAACTCTAAGAAACCCTAGGAATCCCTAAAACCCTAAATCCTAAGAAATCCTAAACACTAAACCCTAAGCCCTAAGAAATTGTAAACCCTAAATGCTAAGAAACCCTAGGAATTCCTAAACCCTAAACCCTATACCCTAAAAAAAACTTCCAAAAACCTTTAAAATTCTAAATCAAAAAACCCTAAGAAACCTAAATCCTAACCCCTAACCCTAGACCCTAGGCCTTATGAAACCCTACACCCTAAGAAATCCTAAACCATAGAAAACCCTAAAAAAACCTTTAAAACCCTAACCCTAAAAAGTAATAAAAAATCATAAAAAACATTTAAAACTCTAAACCTAAAAACCGTAAAAACCCTTAAAAACTCTAAACTCTAAACCCTAAGCCTTAAGAAAACTGAAGAAACCCTAAACCCTTAGCCCTAAGAAACCATAAACCCTAAACCTTAAAAACCTTTAAAAACCCCTAAACCTAAAAAACCCTAAAAGTTCAAAAAAATCTTTAAAAAACCCTAAACCCTAAAAAACCCTAAACCTTAAATCCTAAGAAACCCTAAACCCTAAGCCCTAAGAAACCCTAAACCCTAAGAAATCCTTAACCCTAAAACCCCCTAAAACCCTTAAAGAAAACCCTAAACCTAAAAAACCCTTAAAGAAAACCCTAAACCTAAAAAACCCTTAAAAATCTTTAAAACCCTTTAAAAGCCCTAAATCCTAAACCTTAAAATTTAAAAAAAAAAACTAAACCTAAAACCCTAAACCCTAAGAAACCCTAAAACCAAAGCCCTAAGAAATCCTAAAAACCCTAAACCCTAACAAACCCTAAACTCTATGAAATCCTAAAAAACACTTTAAAAACCCAAAACCTAAAATTTTTAAAAAAACCTTTAAACACTCTAAAACTAAAAAAATACTAAAAAAACCTGAAGCCCTAAACCCCAAACTAAACTAAAAAAACCCAAACACTAAAAAACCCTTAAAAAAAAACTTATATCTAAAAACTTAAACCATAAGCACTAAGAAACCCTAAGCCCTTAACCTTAAGAAACCATAAGCACTAAAAAACCCTAAAACCTAAAAAAAACACTAAAAACCTTTAAAAAAATAAAAATAAACCCTAGCCCTAAAACTTAAAAACCCTAAGAAATCCTAAATCGCAAAAAACCCTAAATCCTAAACCCTAAAATCTAAGAAACCTTAAACCCCAAAAAACCCTAAAACCTATAAAAACCCTAAAACCCATAAAAAAAGGCCTAAAAACCTTTTAAAACCCTAAATCTAAAAAATCCTAAGTTCTAAATTGAAAAAACCCTAAACCCTAAACTCTAAGAAGCCTTAAGCCTAAAAACACTAAAATACCCTAAAAACCTTAAAACCCCTAAACCCTAAGCCCGAAACCTTAAACCCTAAAAATCCTTTTAAAAACCCTAGACCCTCAAAAACCCTAAACTCTAAATCCTAAACCCTAAGCCCTAAGAAACCCTAATACCTAAGAAACCCTAAACCTTAAGAAACCCTAAACACTAGAAAAATCTTTAAAAATCCTAAACCTAAAGAATACAAAAATCCATAAAAAACCTTTAAAAATGCAAAACCTAAAAATCCCTATAAACAACTCTCAAACCTAAACCCAAAAAACTCATATAAAAACCCTACATCTAAGACCCTAAACCCTAAGAAACACTAAACCTAAGAAACCAAAAATCCTAAATTATAAAATAACCTAAGAAACCCTATACCCTAAGAAACTTAACCCTAAATCCTAAAAAATCTTTAAAAACCCTAACCCCAAAGAAAGCCCTAAGCCCTAAACCCTAAAAAACTCAAAAAAACACAAGACCTAAATTGCTAAATACTAAGCCCTAAGAAACCATAAGAAACAAAAAACCCTAAACCTTAAATCCTAAAAACCATGAAGCCCTAAACCCTAAATCTTAGGGTTTAGGGTTTTTTAGGATTTCTTAGGGCCTATGATTTAGGGTTTAGGGTTTCATAGGGTTTAGGATTTAAGGTTTAGGGTTTTTTTGTTTCTTATGGTTTCTTAGGGCTTAGGATTTAGTATTTTAGGTCTTATGTTTTTTTAGGGTTTAGGGCTTAGGGTTTTCTTTGGGTTTAGGGTTTTTAAAGATTTTTTAGTGTTTAGGGTTAAGTTTCTTTGGGTATAGGATTTCTTCAGTGTTTTTAGAATTTAGGATTTTTGGTTTCTTAGGTTTAGTGTTTCTTAGTGTGTTTAGATTTAGGGTTTTTAAAGGTTTTAAAGGATTTTAAGGGTTTTTTAGGTTTTTTTTTTTATTATTGTTTTATGGTTTTTTGAGTTTAGGGTTTCTTTGGGTTTGGGACTGCATAGGGTCTAGGGTCTTAGATTTAGGTTTTTTAGGATTTAGGGCTCAGGGTTTTTTGGGTTTAGGGTTTTAAAATATTTTTAGGATTTTTTTAGGTTTAGGGGTTTTTAAAGGTTTTTAGGGTTTAGAGTTTGGGGTTTTAGGTTTAGGGTGTTTTAGGGTTTAGGTTTTAGGACTTAGTGTTTTTTAGGGTTTAGGGTTTTTTCGATTTAGAATTTAGGATTTTTTAGATTTAGGGTTTTAAAAGGTTTTAAGGCTTTTTATGGGTTTTAGGGTTTTTTGTGATTTAGGATTTACGGTTTAGGGTTTCTTAGGTGTTTTATGTTTTAGGGCTAGGTTTTTTTTAGTGTTTTAAAAGGTTTTTAGTGTCTTTTTTAGGTTTTAGGGTTTTTTAGAGTTTAGGGTTTCTTATGGTTAAGGGTTTAGGTTTTAGATTTAGGGATTTTTTTAGTGTTTAGGGTTTAGGGCTTAAGATTTTTTTAGGGTTTTTATGTTTAGAGTTTTTTAAGGTTTTTTAAAAATAATAATTAAGTTTTGGGATTTTGAAGGGTTTTTTCGGATTTCTTAGAGTTTAGGGTTTGTTAGGATTTCTTAGGGCTTAGGGTTTCTTAGCATTTAGGGTTTCTTATGGTTTAGAGTCTCAGGTTTAGTTTTTTCAAAAGTTTTTTAAGGTTTAGGATTTAGGGCTTAGGGTTTTTTTAGTGTGTTTAGATTTAGGGTTTTTAAAGGTTTTTAAGGATTTTCTATGTTTAGGATTGTTTTTAGGGTTTTATGGTTTTTAGGGTTTAGGGTTTCTTAGGGCTTAGGGCTTAGGGTTTCTTTGGGTTTGGGGCTTCATAGGATTTAGGGTCTTAGATTTAGGGCTTAGGGTTTTTACCGATTTTTAGGGTTTTTTTAGGTTTTGGGGTTTTAAAGGGTTTTTAGGGTTTAGAATTTGGGGTTTTAGTTTTAGGGTTTAGGACTTAGGATTTTTAAGGCTTTTTAGGTTTAGGGTTTTTAAAGGTTTTTAGGATTTTTAAAGGGTTTTTAGGTTTAGGATTTTAAAAAGTTTTTAGGGTTTCTCAAGGTTTAGGGTTTCTTAGGGTTTAAGGTTTCTTAGGTTTTGGGATTTAGGGCTTAGGGTTTTAAACCATTTCTTAGGTTTAGGGTTTTAAAGATTTTTAAGGGTTTTTAGGGCTTTTTAGGTTTACGGTTTTCTTTAAGGTTTTTAGGGGTTTTTAAGGTTAAGGATTTCTTAGGGTTTAGGATTTCTTAAAATTTATGGTTTAGGGTTTTTTAGGGTATAGGGCTTAGGGTTTTTTAGGTGTAGGGTTTTTAAGGTTTTGTTTTGGATTTTTAGAGTTTTTTAGGTTTAGGGGTTTTGTAAGGTTTTGAAGATTTTTTAGGGTTTAGGGTTTATGGTTTCTTAGGGCTTAGGGTTTTGGATTTCTTTGGTTTTCTTAGGGCTTAGGGTTTAGAGTTTAGTGGTTTTACGGTATTTTAGGGTTTTTAAGGTTTAGAGTTTTAAAAGTTTTTTAGGATTTTTTATTGTGTTATAGGGTTAGGGTTTTAAAGGTTTTTTTAGGGTTTTCTATGGTTTATGATTTCTTAAGGTGTAGGGTTTCTTAAGGCCTAGGGTCTAGGGTTAGGGTGTAGGATTTAGGTTTCTTAGGGTTTAGGGGTATTGGTTTAGGGTTTAAGGTATTTTAGGCTTAGAGTTTTTAAGGTTTCTTAGAGTATAGGGTTTAGGGCTTAGGGCTTAGGGTTATTTTTAGGGTTTTTTAGGTTTATGGTTTTAAAAGGTTTTTTAAGTGTTTTTTAGGTCTAAGGTTTTTAAGGGTTCTTTAGAGTTTAGGGTTTCTTAGGGTTTAGAGTTTCTTAGGGCTTAAAGCTTAGGGTTTAGGGTTTTAGATTTTTGATTTTTTAGGGTTTTTAGGGTTTTTAGGGTTTTTTAAGGTTAGGGTTTTTAAAGGATTTTTTAGGGTTTTTGTGGTTTTAAGGATTTAGGGTTTTTAAAGGTTTTTAGGGCTTATGATTTCTAAGGGTTTAGGGTTTAGGGCTTCTAAGGATTTAGGATTTCTAAGGATTTAGGGTTTAGGGATTAGTGTTTTAGAGTTTTGAGTTTAAGGTTTAGGGCTTAGTGCTTAGGTTTTTTTTTTAGTGTTTTTTAGGATTAGGTTTTTAAAGTTTTTTTAAAGGATTTTTAGGGTTTTTAGGTTTAGGGTTTTTAAAGGTATTTAGGATTTTATGGATTTTTCGGGTTTAGGACTTCTTAAGGGTTTTTTAGAGTTTAGGTTTTCTTATGATTTCATAGGAATTAGGGTTTAGGGTTATAGTTTCTAAAGGTTTAGGGTTTAGGGCTTAGGTTTTTTTAGGGCTTTTTAAGTTTAAGGTTTTTATAGGATTTCTTTAGGGTTTTTTTCGATTAGGATTTTTTATGCTTTAGGGATTCTGAGAGTTTCTTAGGGTTTAGGATTTTTTTAAAAGGTTTTTAGAGTTTAGGGCTTAGGGTTTTTAAGGGTTAGGGTTTTAAAAGTTTTTTTAGGGTTTTTTAGGTTTATGGTTTTTAAGGGTTTTTAGTATTTTTTTTAGGGTTTAGTGTTTTAGGTTTAGGGTTTTTAGGGCTTATGGTTTTTACGGTTTTTAACTTTAGGTTTTTCAAGGGTTTTAGGGTTTTTAGGGTTTTTTAGGTTTAGGATTTTAAAAAGTTTTTAGGATTTCTTAGGGTTTAGGATTTAGGATTTCCTAAGGTTTTAGGTTTCTAGGGGTTTCATAGGGTTTAGGGTTTTTAAAGGTTTTTTAGGTTTAGGATTTTTTAGGGTTGTATGGTTTTAGGGTTTAGGGTTTCTTTGGGTTTGGGGCTTCATAGGGTTTAGGGTCTTAGATTTAGGGTTTTTAGGATTTAGGGCTTAGGGTGTTTTAGGTTTAGGGTTTTAAAAGATTTTTAGGGTTATTTAGGTTTAGGGGTTTTTAAAGGTTTTTAGGGTTTAGAGTTTGGGGTTTTAGGTTTAGGGTATTTCAGGGTTTTAGGTTTAGTGTTTTAGGGTTTTGAGTTTAGGATTTAGGGATTAGGGTTTAAGGCTTAGTGCTTAGGTTTTTTTTTAGAGTTTTTTAGGATTAGGGTTTTTAAAGGTTTTTAAAGGATTTTTAGGGTTTTTTAGGTTTAGGGCTTTTAAAGGTATTTTGGGTTTTAGGAATTCTTAGGGTTTAGGACTTCTTAAGGTTTTTTTAGAGTTTAGGTTTTCTTACGATTCATAGGAATTAGGATTTAGGGTTATGGTTTCTAAAGGTTTAGGGTTTAGGGTTTCAGGTTTAGGATTTTTATAGTGCTTTTTATGATTTAGGGTTTAGGGCTTAGGTTTTTTAAGGGTTTTTTAAGTTTATGGTTTTTAAAGGTTTTTATAGGATTTTTAGGGGTTTTTTTTGGTTTAGGATTTTTTAGGCTTTAGGGATTCTTAGAGTTTCTTACGGTTTAGGCCTTAGGGTTTTTTAGGCTTAGAGTTTTTAAGGTTTCTTTGGGGTTTTTTAGGGTTTTTCAGGTTCTTAAGGTCTTTTAGGGTATAGGGTTTAGGGCTTAGAGCTTAGGGTTATTTTTGGGGTTTTTTAGGTTTATGGTTTTTAAAGGGTTTTAGGGTTTTTTAGGTCTAAGGTTTTGAAGGGTTTTTTTTAGAGTTTCTTAGGGTTTGGGGTTTCTTAGGGCTTAATGCTTAGGGTTTAGGGTTTTAGATTTAGGATTTTTAGTGTTTTTTAGGGTCTAGGTCTTAGGGTTTTTTAAGATTAGGGTTTTAAAAGGTTTTTTTTTTAGGGTTTTTGTGGTTTTAAGGATTTAGGGTTTTTAAAGGTTTGTAGGGATTTTTAGGGTTTATGATTTTTAAGGGTTTATGATTTTTAAGGGTTTAGGGTTTATGATTTTTAAGGGTTTATGATTTTTAAGGGTTTAGGGTTTTGAGTTTAGGGTTTAGGATTTAGGGTTTAGGGCTTAGTTCTTAGGGTTTTTTTAGGATTAGGGTTCTTTTTAGGGTTTTTAGGGTTTTTTAGGTTTAGGGTTTTTAAAGGTATTTTGGGTTTTAGGGATTCTTAGGGTTTAGGGCTTCTTAAGGTTTTTTTTAGAGTTTAGGTTTTCTTACGGTTTCATAGGAATTAGGGTTTAGGGTTATGATTTCTAAAGGTTTAGAGTTTAGGGTCTCAGGTTTAGGATTTCTGTAGGGCTTTTTATGGTTTAGGGTTTAGGGCTTAGGTTTTTTTAGGGGTTTTTAAAGGTCTTTATAGGATTTTTTAGGCCTTAGGGATTCTTAGGGTTTCTTAGGGCTTAGGGTTTATTATTTTTAAAAAGGTTTTTAGGGTTTAGGGCTTAGCATTTTTTAGGGTTAGGGTTTTAAAAGTTTTTTTAGGGTTTTTTGTATTTTTTTAGGATTTAGTGTTCTAGGTTTAAGGTATTTTAGGGCGTATGGTTTTTAGGGTTTTTAGGTTTAGGGTTTTTCAAGGTTTTTAGGAGTTTTAGTGTTTTTTAGGTTTAGGGTTTTAAAAAGTTTTTAGGATTTCTTAGGTCTTACAATTTTTGATTTCTTAGGGTTTTAGGTTTCTTGGGGTTTAGGGTTTCTTAGGGTTTAGGGTTTAGAGATTAGGATTTTTTAGGTTTAGGATTTTAAAGGTTTTTAGGTCTTTTTAGGGTATTTTAGGTTTAGGGTTTTTAAGGTTTTTTAGGATTTTTTGGTTTAGGGGTTTAAAGGTTTTTTAGATTTTTTTTGGATTTTTAGGGTTTGGGGTATTTTAGTGTTTAGGGTTTAGGATCTTTTAGTATTTCTTAGGGTTTAGGATTTCTTAGGGTTTTAGGTTTAGATTTTTTTAGGGTTTAGGGCATAGGGTTTTTTAGGTTTATGGTTTTTAAAGGTTTTATAGGGTTTTTAAGGTTTAGGATTTTCAAAGGTTTCTAGGGGGTTTTATAATTTTTTTAGGAAAACATAAATAAGGGAGACTCTCCCTTTACAAGTAAAAAACAAGAAAGGAGAGCCTAAAACCTAAACTAGAAACCTATCAACGACAACAAAGGAGGGCATAAGAGCACAAGTTGTGGAGCAAACCAAAGTGACGATCATGGTGGCTTTTTGATCCTTTTGGTCTTGTTTCATCTGAGGATAGCTAGACCAATCTTGTCTAGCTTGTAGTAACCTTTAACACTGTGAGGAAGTTGATGGATAGTAGTGTATTGACTCGGAGAAGTAAGTGTATGACTATGCTTAGATAAAGCATCTGCCGTGAAGTTAGCTTCTCGATAGGCATGAATGCAGGTGAAAGAATGGAACACTCTCGTGATGTCCACTATCCACTGAGTAAGATGATGAAGGTTCCACGAAGGTTTCATCTGATGCCTAACCCATTTGGAAAGCAATTCAGAATCTACTTCAAGGATAACATGTTGGAAGCCTTGTTGCACACACCAACGAAGCCCATATATAGCTGCCTCCAACTCCGCTTGGTTGTTAGTTCCTTCTCCCAGTGGTACCGCATAAGAAAAGATGAGATTACCCAAATGGTCACGCAGAATACCTTCAGCACCAATGATACCCGGATTACCCAAAGCACTACCATCACTGTTAAGCTTGGCAAGGTCGAGTATGGGTTTAATCCAAAGAACTTTAGTGATTTTTACTTCATGTGTGCATTTTTCAATGTATGCAACTGTGTGAATCCAGTTAGAAGGCCACTGGATGTATGGAAACACAACTCTAAGAAGGTTGGAGATGTCTTTGAAAATAGCAAACTTTACTCTTGCAAGATTCAAATTTTCCCCCCCGTACTTAGCCGCACATCTGTTCTTCCATAAGTTCCAACAGATAAAAATAGGGGTGGAGTGAAGAATGAGCTTATGAACATTGTTGCTATGCTTGTGAAGCCACCATCCCATAATACGTGTCTTGAGAGAAGTAATTTCATGTATAATCCCAAGGGTAGCAGAGAAATAAACCCAAATATTTCTAGCAAAATTGCCGCTATTAAAGATATGATCAATGGTGTCTGGGCCCGGGTAATAACAACAAGAACAATCTGAGGGAGCGTAGCCAAAGGAGGCAATTTTCTCATCAATCGGCAACTTACCCCATAAAGCTCTCCAGAGAAGAAAAGAAATCTTGAAAGGAATATTTTTATACCAAGTAAGGTGATCCAGTAAAATCTTGGGTCTATGATGTCTCGCTAGGTGCCATGCCAAAGAACAAGTGAAGTTTCCATGAGAATTCAACTTCAAGATAGCTTGATCTGGGGTGTTTGGTTGGAACTGAAATCTGGTAGAAATAATGAGCGGGATCAGTTGAGGTGGAGCAATCTGATTAATCATCTCAATATTCCATTGGCCGTCAACAAGAAATTTTGAAACCTTGATATTGTTGGCTTTACCATTTTCCTGTCGAAAGTTAGCTAAGGGCCCCATTCCGAGCCAATTAACCCACAAAAAACAACAAGAACCCGAGTGTAGTCTCCATTGGATATGAGGTTCAAGAATAGCTTTGTTACACATCATATGCTTCCACACTAGCGACTGTCCAGTATCATATTTTTTGATGATGGGATTGGGTCTCTGGCAATATTTGGCTCTAAGGAAATAACCCCACAAAGTCGATTTTGATCTGAAAATCCACCATTGCTTGAACTGAAGAGATTTACATACATATGCAATTTGTCTTATTCCAATACCACCTTCATCGTATGGATAACTAAGATTCTTCCAGGAAGACCAGGAAGAGATTTACTATGCTTTGGCCATGTCGAGCTTGATAACCACATTCTCACCAATTGTAGGTGTCTTAATACCATGAATAATCTCCTGGACTAACATGATGTTTTCTGAGATACTTCTTCCTCTTACAAACCCTGATTGATTAGGTGAAATAAGGCCAGAATGTATAGGAGCAAGTCTGAGGCAAATGAGCTTTGATATAATCTTGTTGGTGAAGTTGCTTAGGCTAATGGGTCTGTAGTCTGAAAGTGTATTCGGATGGTCTACCTTTGGGAGTAAGACCAAACAAGCATGTGAAAAGAATTTAGGCATAGCATGACCACAGAAGAAAGAATGAACCACGGCTAATAGATCATCCGCAATAATCTCCCAACAAGCTTGGAAGAATTTTCCATTCATACCATGCGGTCCAGCGGCTGAATTTGGATTCATGGAAAATACAACATCTTTCAATTCCTCAAGGCTAGGCATAGCTAGAAGACTATCATTCTGATCATCTGTAACCATTCTGGGGATATAGTTCAAAATATGTTCTGGAATGAAGGCCTCTTCACCTGTAAAGATTTTCTGAAAGTGATCACAAGCAGCTCTAGCAATCGGTTCATCACCCTGAATCCACTCCCCATCATCATTGGTAACCTTGTGAATGAATAACCGCCTTCTTCTACCTCTGATCAGGGCATGAAAATACTTAGAGTTAGCATCTCCATCCTTAAACCATTGAAGCTGAATTTTTTGCTTGAGAATAGCTTCTTCTAACTTCAGGAATCTTATGTATTCAACATTGAGGGCATGCAATTTCATCCTATTCTCCTCATTATTGGAAGCTATCAAATTTTCTTCAACAACCTTAACCAGTTCTTCGTACTCTTTAACCTTAGCAAAAATATTACCAAATTCCTTTCTCAACCATTTGCTAAGAAATCCTAAAAAAATGCTTTAAAAACCCAAAACCTAAAAGAAATTTTATAAACCTTAAAAAACTCTAAACATAAAAACACCCTAAAAAACCTTAAGCCTTAAACCCTAAACATTAAAAACCCTTTAAAAAACCCTAAATCTAAAAACCTAAACCCTAAGCGCTAAGAAACCCTAAACCCTTAACCTTAAGAAACCCTAAAATCTAAAAAAACCCTAAAATCTAAAAAAGACCCTAAAAACCATTAAAAATATATAAAAACCATAGCCCTAAAACTTAAAAATCCTAAGAAACCCTAAACCCTAAATCCTAAATAGCAAAAAACCCTAAACCCTAAAATCTAAGAAAGCCTAAGAAACCTTAAACCCAAAAAAACCCTTAAAACTTTAAAAACCCATAAAAAAAAGTCTTAAAACCTTTTAAAACCCTAAATCTAAAAAATCCTAAGTTCTAAATTGAAAAAACCCTAAACTCTAAGAAGCCCTAAGACTAAAAAATCCTAAAAACCTTAAAAACCCTAAACCCTAAGCCCGAAACCTTAAATCCTAAAAATCTTTAAAAACCCTAAACCAAAAATCCTAAACCCTAAGCCCTTAGAAACCCTAATCCCTAAGAAACCCTAAACCTTAAGAAACCCTAAACCCTAGAAAAGCCATTAAAATCCTAACCTAAAAAATCAAAAAAACCCAAAAAAAACCCTTTAAAAATGCTAAACCTAAAAAACCCTATAAACAATTCTCAAACCTAAACCCTAAAAACCCCTATAAAAACCCTACATCTAAAACCCTAAACCCTAAGAAACACTAAACCTAAGAAACCAAAAATCCTAAACTCTAAAAACACCTAAGGAACCCTATACCCTAAGAAACTTAACCCTAAACCCAAAGAAAACCCTAAGCCCTAAACCCTAAAAAAACTCTAAAAAAACCGTAGACCTAAAATGCTAAATCCTAAACCCTAAGAAACCCTAAACCCCATGAAACACTAAACCCTAAATCTTAAGCCCTAAGAAATCCTAAAAAACCCTTAACCCTAAACTCTAAGAAACCCTAAACCCTAAACTCTAAGAAACCCTAGGAATCCCTAAAACCCTAAATCCTAAGAAATCCTAAACACTAAACCCTAAGAAATTATAAATCCTAAACTTAAAAAACTTTTAAAAAACTAAACCTAAAAGCCTAAACCCTAAATGTTAAGAAGCCCTAAGCCCTAAAAATCCTAAGAAACCCTAACAAACCCTAAACTCTAAGAAATCCTAAAAAAACACTTAAAAACCCAAAACCAAAAGAAAAATTTAAAAACCTTAAAACACTCTAAACCTAAAAAAAACCTTAAGCCCTAAACCCTAAACACTAAGAAACCCTACATATAAAAACTTAAACCCTAAGCGCTAAGAAACACTAAACCCTTAACCTTAAGAAACCCTAAACTCAAAAAAACCCTAAAACCAAAAAAAGACCCTAAAAACCTTTTAAAAATCTAAAAAAACCCTAGCCCTAAAACTTAAAAACCCTAAACCCTAAATCCAAAACCGCAAAAACCCTAAACCCTAAAATCTAAGAAACCTTGAGAAACTTTAAACACCAAAAAAACCTAAAAACTTTAAAAACCCTAAATCTAAAGAATCCTAAGTTCAAAATAGAAAAAACCCTAAACTCTATAAAGCCCTAAGCCTAAAAATCATAAAAACATTAAAAACCCTAAACCATATGTCCGAAACCTTAAGCCCTAAAAATCCTAAAAAAACCCTAAACCTAAAACCCTAGACCCTCGAAAATCCTAAACCCTAAGACCTAAGAAACCCTAATCCCTAAGAAACCCTAAACCTTAAAAAGCCCTAAACCCTAGAAAAACCATTAAAAATCCTAAACTTAAAAAATCCAAAAAACCCGAAAAAACCCTTCAAAAATGCTAAACCTAAAAAACCTATAAACAACTCTCCTAAAAACCCCTATAAAAAACCTACATCTAAAACCCTAAATCCTAAGAAACACTAAACCTAAGAAACCGAAAATCCTAAACCCTAAAAAAACCTAAGAAACCCTATACCCTAAAAACTTAACCCTAAACCCTAAAAAAACCTTTAAAACCCCTAAACCCAAAGAAAACACTAAGCCCTAAACCCTAAAAAACTATAAAAAAACTCAAGACCTAAAATGCTAAATCGTAAGCCCTAAGAAACCATAAGAAACAAAAAAACCCTAAACCTTAAATCCTAAACCCCATGAAACCCTAAACTCTAAACCCTAAGCCATAAAAAACCATAGAAATCCTAAACTCTAAGTCCTAAGAAACCATAAACCCTAAAAAACCCTAAAAACCTTTCAAAACCCCAAAACCAAAAAACCTAAAATCCAAAAAAACCTTAAAAAACTCTAAAATACCCTAAAACCTTAAAATCCCTAAACCCTAAGCCCGAAACCTTAAACCCTAAAAATCTTTAAAAAGCCCTAAACCTAAAACCCAAGATCCTCGAAAACCCTAAACCCTAAATCCTAAACCCTAAGCACTAAGAATCCCTAATCCCTAAGAAACCCTAAACATTAAGAAACCCTAAACCCAAGGAAAACCTTTTAAGATCCTAAACCTAAAAAATAAAAAAAACCCTAAAAACCACCTTTAAAAATGCTAAACCTAAAACACCCTATAAACAACTCTCAAACCTAAACCCTAAAAAAATCCTAGATCTAAAACCCTAAACCCTAAGAAACACTAAACCTAAGAAACAAAAAATCCTAAACTCTAAAAAAACCAAAGAAACCCTATACCCTAAGAAACTTAACCCTAAACCCTAAACAACCTTTAAAAACCCTAAACTCGAAAAAAACCCTAAGCTCTAAACCCTAAAAAACTCTAAAAAACCCTAGACCAAAAATGCTAAATCCTAAGCCCTAAGAAACCATAAGAAACTAAAAACCCTAAACCTTAAATCCTAAACTCTAAGAAACCCTAAACCCCATGAAACACTAAACCCTAAATCTTAAGCCCTAAGAAATCCTGAAAAACCCTAAACCCTAAGAAATCTAAATCTTAAGCCCTAAGAAATGCTAAAAAACCCTTAATCCTAAACTCTAAGAAACACTAGGAATCCCTGAAACCCTAAATCCTAAGAAATCCTAAACACTAAACCCTAAGCCCTAAGAAATCCTAAACACTAAACTCTAAGAAACCCTAGGAATCCATAAATCCTATACCCTAAAAAAATCCTTCAAAACCTTAAACCTATAAAACCCTAAAAAAAACCTCAAAAAAATATTTAAAATCAAAAATCTAAAAACCCTAAAAAACCCTAAGCCCTAAGCCCTAAACCCTAAAAAAACCCACACCTAAAACCCTAAACCCTAAATGTTAAGAAACCTTAAACCATAAGCACTAAGAAACCCTAAGAACCCCTAAACCCAAAGAAATCCTAAACCCTAATAAATCCTAAGAACGCCGAAACCCTAAGAAATCCTAAACCCTAAGAAACGCTAAACCCTAAGAAATCCTAAATCCTTAATCCTAAGAAACCCTAAACCCCAACAAAACCTTTAAAAATCCTAAACCTCAAAAACTCTAAAAAAAAATACTCAAACCCTAAATCTAAAAAACCCTAAAAAACCCAAAGCCTTAAATCCTACACCCTAAAAAACCCTAAAAATCCTAAACGTAAAACCCTAAACCCTAAAAATCATAAACCTAAAACCCTAAGCCTTAAGAAACTTTAAACTCTAAATCCTAAGAAATCTTAAGAAACCCTAAACCCAGTCACTAAGAAATCTTAGCCCTAAACCCTAAGAAACCCTAAGCCCTAAATAACCCAAAATGCTAAAAACACCTTAAAACCCCTAAACCCTAATTTCTAAGAAACCCTAAACACTAAGAAACCGTTGAAAACCCTAAAAACCTTTAAACCCCTAAACATAAAAAACCCTAAAAACTAAAAAATCCCTAAAAAGAACCCTAAATCTAAAAATCTTTTAAAAAACCCTAAACCCTAAACCCTAAGCCCAAAACCCTAATAAAATCCTAAACCCTAGGCCCTAAGACACCCCAAGCCCTAAACCCCAAGAAACCCTAAACTATAAATCCTAAGAAACCATACACCCTAAAAACCTTTAAAAAAACCTAAGCCTAAAAAACCATTAAAAAACAAAACCCTAAAACCTTTTAAAATCCTAAAAAAAACTTTGAAAAACCCTAAAAACCTTTAAAAATCCTAAACCTAAAAAACCCAATAAAACCTCTAAAAACCCTAAGCCCTAAACCCTAAAAAAATCTAAACCTAAAACCCTAAACCCTAAGAAATCCTAAACCCTAAATCCTAAGCTCTAAGAAACTCTAAGAAACCTAAACCCTAAGAAACACTAAAAAATCTAAAACCCCAAACACTGAGATGCCCCAAACCCTAAAAACCCAAAAAAAAAACTCTAAAAAACCTTAAAACCCCTAAACCTAAAAACCCTAAGAAAATGTTAAAAACCCAAAACCTAAAATACCCTAAAAAGACCTAAAAACCTTTAAAAATCCTAAACCTAAACATTCCTAAAAAATTCTAAGCTCTAAACCCTAAAAACCCTAAATACTAAGAAACCCTAAACCCTAAGCCCTTAACCCTAAGAAACCCTAAAAAACCTAAGCCCTAAACCCTAACAATAAAACCCTAAACCTTTAGAAACCATAACCCTAAACCCTAATTCCTATGAAATCGTAAGAAAACCTAAACTCTAAAAAAAATTAAGAAGCCCTAAACTATAAGAATCCCTAAAAACCCAAAATACCTTTAAAAACCCTAAACCTAAAAAACCCTAAAAATCCTAAAAAACCTTTTAAAACTCTAATCCTAAAAAACTCTAAAAAAACCTAAGCACTAAACTCTAAACCTAAAAAACCTAAAAAAAACCTTAAGCCCTATACCCTAAAAACTAAGAAACCCAACATCTAAAACCCTAAACCCTTAACCTTAAAAAACCCTAAACTCTAAAAAACCCTAAAACCTAAAAAAGACCCTAAAACATTTTTAAAATCTAAAAAAACCCTAGCCCTAAAGCTTATAAACCCTAAGAAACCCTAAACCCTAAATCCTAAATAGCAAAAAACCCTAAACCCTAAAATCTAAGAAAACCTAAGAAACCTTAAACCCCAAAAAACTCTAAAAACTTTAAAAACCCTAAAACCCATAAAAAAAAGCCTTAAAACCTTTTAAAACCCTAAATCTAAAAAATCCTAAGTTCAAAATTGAAAAAACCCTAAACCCTAAACTCTAAGAAGCCCTAAGCCTAAAAAACCCTAAAATACCATAAAAATCTTAAAACCCTAAACCCTAAGTCTAAAACCTAAAACCCTCAAAATCCTAAAAAACACTAAACCTAAACCCTAAATCCTTAGAAACCCTAAGAAATCCTAAATCATAAGAATCCCTAAACCCTTAGAAATCATAAACCCTAAAAACCTTTAAAAACCCTAAATCCTTAAAACCACAAAAACCCTAAAAAAACATTTAAAACCCTAACCTTAAAAAACCCTAAGAAACCCTAAACTCTAAAAAACCCTTAAAAATCTTAGACCTAAAAAACCCTAAAAACCCTTTAAAAACCATAAACCAAAAAAACCCTAAAAACCCTTTAAAAACCATAAACCAAAAAACCCTAAAAATAACCCTAAGCCCTAAGCCCTAAACCCTATACCCTAAAAACCCTAAACCTAAAAAAAACCCTAAGAAACCTTAAAAACCCTAAGGCTAAAAAATCCTAAGTCCTAAACCTTAAAACAAAACCCCTAAACCCTAAGAAACCTAAATTCTAAACCCTAACCCTAACCCTAACCCTAGGCCTTAAGAAACACTACACCTTAAGAAATCCTAAACCATAGAAAACCTTTAAAAACCTTTAAACCCTAACCCTAAAAAACAATAAAAAATCCTAATTTTTTTTTAAAACTCTAAACCTAAAAAACCCTAAAAACAGTAAAAAAAAACCCTTAAAAACCCTAAGCCCTAAGAAAACCGAAGAAATCCCAAACTCTAAGTCCTAAGAAACCCGAAACCATAAACCCTAAAAAACCCTAAAAACCTTTCAAAATCCCTAAACCTAAAAAACCCTAAAAATCCAAAAAAACCTTAAAAAACTCTAAACCTAAAATACCCTAAGCCCTACACCCTAAAAAACCCAAACCCTAAATCCTAAGAAACCCTAAACCCTAAGAAACCCTTAACCCTAAAAACCTTACAGAAAACCCTAAACCTAAAAAACCCTAAAAACCCGTTAAAATCTTTAAAACCCTAAACCCTAAATCCAAAAACCTAAGAAACCCTAAAAACCTTTAAAAATCCTAAACCTAAAAACCCTTTAAAAATCCTAAAACCCTAAACGTAAAAGCCTTAAAAACCCTAAGTCCTAAACCCTAAACCCTAAAAAACCCTAAACCTAAAACCCCAAACACTAAACCCTAAAAACCTTTAAAAATCCCTAAACCTAAAAAAATCCTAAAAATCTTTAAAAACCTTAAGCCTAAAAAACTCTAAGCCCTAAATCCCAAAAAACCCTAAATCTAAGACCCTAAACCCTATGATGCCCCAAACCCAAAGATACCCTAAGCCCTAAGCCCTAAGAAACCCTAAACCCTAAAAATCAGGACCTAGAAAAATTCTAAACCTAAAAAACCCTTAAAATCCTTTAAAACCTTTAAAAACCCTAAATCTAAACACACTAAAAAAACCCTAAGCCCTATACCCTAAATCCTAAACTTAAAAAACTTTTTTAAAAACTAAACCTAAAGACCTAAACCCTAAATGCTAAGAAGCCCTAAGCCCTAAGCCCTAAAGAATCCTAAGAAACCATAACAAACCCTAAACTCTAAGAAATCCTAAAAAAACACTTAAAAAACCCAAAACCTAAAAAAAAAATTTAAAACCTTAAAACACTCTAAACCTAAAAAAAAACATTAAGCCTATACCCTAAAAACTAAGAAACCCTACATCTAAAAACCTAAACCCTAAGCGCAAAGAAACCCTAAACCCTTAACCTTAAGAAACCCTAAACTCTAAAAAACCCTAAAACCTAAAAAAGACCCTAAAACATTTCAAAAATCTAAAAAAACCCTAGCCCTAAAGCTTAAAAACCCTAAGAAACCCTAAACCCTAATCCTAAACTACAAAAAACCCTAAACCCTAAAATCTAAGAAACCTTAAACCCCAGAAAAACCTAAAAACTTTAAAAACCCTAAATCTAAAGAATCCTAAGTTCAAAATCGAAAAACCCTAAACTCTACGAAGCCCTAAGCCTAAAAACCCTAAAATACCCTAAAAACCTTTAAAACCCTAAACCCTATGTCCGAAACCTTAAACCCTAAAGATCCTAAAAAAAAACTAAACCTAAAACCCTAGATCCACGAAAATCCTAAATCCTAAATCCTAAACCCTAAGCCCTAAGAAACCCTAATCCCTAAGAAACCCTAAACCTTAAAAAGCCATAAACCCTAGAAAAACCATTAAAAATCCTAAACCTAAAAAATCCAAAAAACCCGAAAAAAACCTTCAAAAATGCTAAACCTAAAAAACCCTATAAACAACTCTCAAACCTAAACCCTAGAAACCCCTATAAAAACCCTACATCTAAAACCCTAAATCCTAAGAAACACTAAACCTAAGAAACCGAAAATCCTAAACTCTAAAAAACCCTATACCCTAAAAACTTAACCCTAAACCCTAAAAACTTAACCCTAAACCCTAAAAAAAATCTTTAAAACCCTAGACCCAAAGAAAACCCTAAGTCGTAAACCCTAAAAAACTCTAAAAAAAACCCTAGACCTAAAATGCTAAATCGTAAGCCCTAACAAACCATAAGAAACAAAATACCCTAAACCTTAAATCCTAAACCCTATGAAACCCAAAACTCTAAACCCTAAGCCCTAAGAAAACCGAAGAAATCCTAAACTCTAAGCCCTAAGAAACCATAAACCCTAAGCCCTTAAAAAACCTAAAAAGCCCCTAAACCTAAAAAACCCTAAGAATCCAAAAAAACCTTAAAAAACCCAAAACCTAAAAAACCATAAGCCCTATACCCTAAAAAACCCTAAACCCTAAATCTTAAGAAACCCTAAGCCCTAAGAAATCCTAAACCCTAAGAAACCTTTAACCCTAAAAACCCCTAACAACTTTATAGAAAATCCTAAACGTAAAAAACCCTAAAAACCATTAAAAAATCTTAAAAACACTAAACGTAAAAAATGCTTTAAAACCCTAAACCCTAAATCCCAAAATCTAAGAAACCTTAAGCACTAAGAAACCCTAAACCTTGAGGAACCCTAAAAACCTTTAAAAATCCTAAAAAAAATCCTAAAAACCTTTAAAAACCCTAAACCTAAAAAGCCTTAAAAACCCTAAGTCCTAAACCCTAAACCCTAAAATACCCTAAACCTAAAACCCCAAACTCTAAACCCATAAAACCTTTAAAAACCCCTAAACCTTAAAAAACCCTAAAAATCTTTAAAAACCCCAAACCTAAAAAAGCCTAAGCCCTAAATCCTAAAAAACCCTAAATCTAAGACCTTAAACCCTATGAAGCCCCAAACCCAAAGAGACCCTAAGCCCTAAGCCCTAAGAAACCCTATAAACCATAAAACCATAAAAAAAATTCTAAACCTAAAAAACCCATAAAATCCTTTAAAACCTTTAAAAACCCTAAATCTAAACACACTAAAAAAACCCTAAGCCCTAAATCCTAAATCCGAAACCTTAAAAAACTTTTAAAAAAGCTAAACCTAATCCCTAAATGCTAAGAAGCCCTAAGCTCTATGCCCTAAGCCCTAAGCCCTAAACCCTAACAAACCCTAAACTCTAAGAAATCCTAAAAAAAATTAAAAACCTTTAAAAACTCTAAACCTAAAAAAACACCTTTAGCCCTAAACCCTAAACACTAAAAACCCCTAAAAAAACCCTAAATCTAATAGCCTAAACCCTAAGTGCTAAGAAACCCTAAACCCTTAACCTTAAGAAAACCTAAACTCTAAAAAACCCTAAAACCTAAAAAAGACCCTAAAATCCTTTAGAAATCTAAAACAATCATAGCCCTAAAACTTAAAAACCCTAAGAAACCCTAAAGCCTAAATTCAATACAGCAAAAAACCTTAAACCCTAAGAAACCTTAAAACCCTAAGTTCTAAATTGAAAAAACCCTAAACCCTAAAACCTAAACCCTAAGAAGCCCTAAGCCTAAAAAACTCTAAAATACCCTAAAACCTTAAAAACCCTAAGCCCTAAGCCCGAAACCTTAAACCCTAAAAATCTTTTAAAAACCCTAAACCTAAAACCCAAGACCCTCGAAAACCCTAAATCCTAAACCCTAAGCCCTAAGAAACCCTAATCCCTAAGAAACCCTAAACCTTAAGAAACCCTAAACCCTAGGAAAACCTTTAAAAAACCTAAACCTAAAAAATCCAAAAAACCCTAAAAACAATCTTTAAAAATGCTAAACCTAAAAAACCCAATAAACAACTCTCAAACCTAAACCCTATAAAAACCCAACATCTAAAACCCTAAACCCTAAGAAACACTAAACCTAAGAAACAATAAATCCTAAACTCTAAAAAAACCTAAGAAACCCTATACCCTAAGAAACTTAACCCTAAACCCTAAACAACCTTTAAAAACCCTAAACCCGAAGAAAACCCTAAGCCCTAAACCCTAAAAAACTCTTAAAAACCCTAGACCTAAAATGTTAAATCCTAAGCCCTAAGAAACCATAAGAAACAAAAAACCCTAAACCTTAAATCCTAATCTCTAAGAAACACTAAACCCCATGAAACACTAAACCCAAAATCTTAAGCGCTAAGAAATCCTAAAAAACCCTAAACCCTAAGAAATCTAAATCTTAAGCCCTAAGAAATGCTAAAATACCCTTAACCCTAAACTCTAAGAAATCCCAAGCCCTAAACTCTAAGAAACACTAGGAATCCCTAAAACCCTAAACACTAAACCCTAAGCCCTAAGAAATCCTAAACCCGAAACTCTAAGAAACCCTAGGAATCCATAAACCCAATACCCTAAAAAAATCATTCAAAACCTTAAAAAACCTTACACCTATAAAACCCAAAAAAAAACCTCCAAAAAATATTTAAAATCCTAAATCTAAAAACCCTAAAAAATCCTAAGCCCTAAACCCTAAATGTTAAGAAACCCTAAACCATAAGCCCTAAGAAACCCTAAACCTTAAACCCTAAGAACCCCTAAACCCAAAGAAATCCTAAACCCTAAGAAAGCCTAAGAACCCCTAAACCCTAAGAAATCCAAAACCCTAAGAAACCCTAAGAAATGCTAAACCTTAAGAAATCCTAAATCCTTAATCCTAAGAAATCCTTAACCCTAAACCTCAAAAACCCTAAAAAAATACTAACACCCTAAATCTAAAAAACCCTAAAAAACCAAAAGCCTTAAATCCTACACCCTAAACGTAAAAACCCTAAACCCTAAAAATCATAAACCAAAAACCCTAAGCCCTAAGAAACCTTAAACTCTAAATCCTTAGAAATCTTAAGAAACCCTAAACCCAAGACACTAAGAAATCTTAGCCCTAAACCCAAAGAAACCCTAAGCCTTAAATAACCCAAAACCATAAAAACACCTTAAAACCCCTAAACCCTAATCCCTAAGAAACCCTAAACACTAAGAAGCTGTTAAAAACCCTAAAAACCTTTAAATCCCTAAACATAAAAAACCCTAAAAACTAAAAAATCCCTAAAAAGAACCCTAAATCTAAAAATCTTTAAAAAACCCTAATAAAACCCTAAACCCTAGGCCCTAAGAAACCCCAAGCCCTAAACCCTAAGAAACCCTAAACTATAAATCCTAAGAAATCTTAAGAAACCCTAAACCCAAGACACTAAGAAATCTTAGCCCTAAACCCTAAGAAACCCTAAGCCCTAAATAACCCAAAACCATAAAAACACCTTAAAACCCCTAAACCCTAATCCCTAGGAAACCCTAAACACTAAGAAACCTTTAAAAACCTTTAAACCCCTAAACATAAAAAACCCTAAAAACTAAAAAATCCCTAAACTATAAATCCTAAGAAACCCTACACCCTAAAAACCTTTAAAAAACCTAAGTCTAAAAAACCATTAAAAAACCAAAACCCTAAAATCCCTAAAAAAAAAACCCAAACCTTAAAACCCTAAACCCTAAAAAATCCTTTAAAAATCCTAAACCTAAAAAACCCTAAACAAAACCCTAAAAACCTTTTAAAACCCTAAAAAAAACTCTGAAAAACCCTAAAAACCTTTTAAAATCCTAAACCTAAAAGACCCAATAAAACCTCAAAAACCCTAAACCTAAAAAACCCTAAGCCCTAAACCATAAAAAAATCTAAACCTAAGACCCTAAACCCTAAGAAATTCTAAGCCCTTAATCATAAGCTCTAAGAAACTCTAAGAAATCCTAAACCCTAAGAAACACTAAAAAATCCTAAACCCTAAACACTAAGATGCCCCAAACCCCAAAAACCCAAAAAAAAAACTCTAAAAAACCTTAAAACCCCTAAACCTAAAAACCCAAAAAATGTTAAAAACCCTAAACTCTAAGAAGCCCTAAAACCTAAAAAACCCTATAACCAACATGTATTAGTGTCTAGAAACTTTGCTAATGCTATTTGGACTTCTTTCTCTATATTGATGGGCTTCAGGAATGTTTTGAAACCTCTTAAGGACCTCCTTGTGTATTGGTGGAATCAGACTTCTACTAATGACCCTCTCCAGCTTATTATTAGATCCCTTCCTATCTTTATTCGCTGGAACCTATGGAAGAACAGGTTTGCTGCAAAGTATGGGTCTAAACAATCAAATCTGCTAAGGGTAAAGTTTGGTATTACTAGTGACATCTACAAGCTGTTAAGGACAACCTATCCATACTTTCACTGGCCTTCTGAGTGAGGACAATTGTGTGCTAGAGCGGAGTTGTGCGTCCATCAGATCAGAGTCACTAGAGTTTGCTGGTCTAGACCGCCATTTGGACTAGTAAAACTCAACACCGACGGTAGTGCTCTTGGCAATCCTGGCAGAATTGGTGCAGGAGGTATACTTAGGGATTGTTATGGAGACCTCATACATGCTTTTACTACCCCTCTTGGAGTCGGGACTAATAATCAAGTTGAGCTTGAAGCGGCTTGTATTGGACTAGACTGGTGTCTGGATAATGGTTATTCAGGGGTCATTCTTGAGGTAGATTCAGAGCTTTTAGTCAGCTGGATAAGAGGCAGGATAGCGCCTCCTTGGCATCTCCATCATGCTTTCATCAGACTTCAGGACACCATTCGTCGGCTTCACACCTTCTCTTGTCGCCACATTTACAGAGATGGCAATGCAATTGTTGATGCATTGTCCAAACATAGCCACACAACACTATTTACTGTTCACTTTACTTGGATTCATCACTTTCCTATTCATATTAAGGGCTTCTCAAGACAGACAAAATTGGTTTGGCTAACCTCAGAAGAAAGAAGACGAAGAGAATTAAAGAACCACCTTGATCTCTTCTACGATCTGTTTTGACTATAGTGTGGGGGCCACACCACACTAGCATGGACCTTTAATCCCCCCTACTTTGGTGTTACCGAGCTTTTCTTTATCATGGCTCTATCTTGTTATGCAAGTTATAGATGAAGTAAAGAAAGATCTTATAGGGCATAGGTTTTCTCTTTTCTTTCTTTCTCTTATAAAGGGAGAGTCTCCCTTATTTATTCTTTCCAAGTCTCATTGTATCGAGAGGAGTACTCTCTTCTAGGTGCATAGATATTAGGTTTCTTTTTCTAGTATCGGGGATGAGTTAGCTAGCCTTAGTAGTTTGCTAATTTATGAACCACCATAGGCCCGGAGGTATGGTTTATGCCCTCCTCCTTGTATTTATTTTTGCTTTAATTTAAGTTAAGGCTTGGGGTGTGAGGCTCAACCCCTGACCACCATGAGGGGTGAGATCCTTGGGTATGGTCGGTTAAAAAAAAAAAAACCCTATAAACAACTCTCAAACCTAAACCCTAAAAACCCCTATAAAAACCCTACATCTAAAACCCTAAACCCTAAGAAACACTAAACCTAAGAAACCAAAAATCCTAAACTCTAAAAAACCTAAGAAACCCAATACCCTAAGAAACTTAACCCTAAACCGCAAAAAACCTTTAAAACCCCTAAACCCAAAGAAAACCCTACGTCCTAAACCCTAAAAAACTCTAAAAAAAACCCTAGACCAAAAATGTTAAATCCTAAGCCCTAAGAAACCATAAGAAAAAAAAACCCTAAACCTTAAATCCTAAACCCATGACACTAAACCCTAAATCTTAAGCCCTAAGAAATCCAAAAAAACCCTTAACCCTAAACTCTAAGAAACCCTAAACCCTGAACTCTAAGAAACCCTAGGAATCCCTAGAACCCTAAATCCTAAGAAATCCTAAACATAAACCCTAAGCCATAAGAAATCCTGAACCCGAAACTCTAAGAAACCCTAGGAATCTCTAAACCCTAAACCCTAAAAAATCCGTAAAAACCTATAAAACCCTAAAAAAACCCTCCAAAAAACCTTTAAAATCCAAAATCTAAAAACCCTAAAAAACCCTAAGCCCTAAACCCTAAACCCTAAAAAAACCCACACCTAAAACCCTAAACCATAAGCCCTTAGAAACCCTAAACCTTGAACCCTAAGAACACCTAAACCCAAAGAAATCCTAAACCCTAAGAAACCCTAAGAAAGCCTAAGAACCCCTAAACCCTTAGAAACCCTAAGAAATGCTAAACCTTAAGAAATACTAAACCCTTAACCCTAAGAAACCCTAAACCTTAACAAAACCTTTAAAAACCCAAAAAAAATCCTAGAAACCCAAAATCTAAAAAACCGTAAAAACCCAAAGCCTTAATCCTAATCCCAAAAAATCCTAAACGTAAAACCCTAAACCCTAAAAATCATAAACCTAAAACCCTAAACCCTAAGCCCTAAGAAACCATAAACTCTAAATCCTAAGAAATTTTAAGAAACCCTAAACCCAAGACACTAAGAAATCCTAGCCCTAAACCCTAAACCCTAAATAACCCAAAACCCTAAAAACACCTTAAAACCCCAAACCCTAAGAAACCCTAAACACTAAGAAACCCTAAAAAAACCGTAAAAACCTTTAAACCCCTAAACTTTAAAAACCCTAAAAACTAAAAAATCCCTAAAAAGAACCCTAAATCTAAAAATCTTTTAAAAAAACCCTAAGCCCTAAGCCCAAAACCCTAATAAAACCCTAAACACTAACCCTAGGCCCTAGGACACCCCAAGTCCTAAACCCTAAAAACCTTTAAATAAACCCAAACCTAAAAAACCATTAAGCCTCAAAAACCCTAAAACACCAAAAGCCTTAAATCCTAAACCCTAAAAAACCAAAAAAAACCTAAACGTAAAACCTTAAACCCTAAAAATCATAAACCTTTAACCCTAAGCTCTAAGAAACCCTAAATTCTAAATCCCAAGAAATCTTAAAAAACCCTAAACCCTAGACACTAAGAAATCCTAGCCCTAAACCCTAAGAAACCCTAAACCCAAAATAACTCAAAACCCTAAAAACACCTTTAAACCCCTAAAACCTAATCCCTAAGAAATCCTAAACACTAAGAAACCCTAAAAAACTCTAAAAACCTTTAAACCCCTAAACTTAAAAAACCCAAAAAACTAAAAATCCCTAAAAAGAACACTAAATCTAAAAATCTTTTTAAAAAACCCTAAGCCCAAAGCCCAAAACCCTAATAAAACCCTAAACCCTAGGCCCTAAACTCTAAGAAACCCTAAACTATAAATCCTAAGAAACCCTAAAAACATTTTAAAAAAAACCAAAGACTAAAAAACCATTGAAAAAATCTAAACCCTAAAATCCCTAGAAAAACCCTAATCTTAAAACCCTAAACCCTAAACCCTAAAAAATCTTTAAAAACCCTAAACCTAAAAATTCCTAAAAAAAACCCTAAAAACCTTTTAAAACCCTTAAAAATCTCTAAAAAACCCTATAAAACCTTTAAAAACCCTAAATCTAAAAAACCCTAAGCCCTAAACCCTAAAAAAGTCTAACCTAAAACCCTAAACCCTAAGAAATGCTAAGCTCTAAGAAACTCTAAGAAATCCTAAACCCTAAGAAACAATAAAAAATCCTAAACCCTAAACACTAAGATACCCCAAACCCCTAAACTTAAAAATCCTTGAAAACTCTAAAAAAACTTAAAAACCCTAAACCTATAATACCCTAAAAATGACCTAAAAACCTTTCAAAATCCTAAACCAAAAAAATTCTAAGCTCTAAACCCTAAACCCTAAACCCTAAGCCCTAAGCCCTAAGAAACCCTAAACCTTAAACCCCAAGAAACCTAAAACCCTAAGAAATCCTAAATCCTAAGCCCTAAGAAATCCTAAAAACTTTTTAAAACCCTAAACCTAAAAAACACTAAAAACACTAAAAACCTTGAAAAACCCTAAACCTAAAAAACCCTAAAAACCATACGCCCTAAAAAACCCTAAACCTAAAACACTAAACCCTAAAAAAAAATACTAAAAACCCTTTTAAACCATAAACCTAAAAAACCCTAAAAAAAATTATAACCCTAAGCTCTAATCCCTAAAAACCTTTTAAAAAATCCTAAACCCTAAACCCTAAGAAACTCTAAGAATCCCTAGAGCCTAAAAAATCCTAAACCAAAAAAACCTTTAAAAAATCATATAAAAACCTTTAAAAACCTTAAACTTAAAAAACCCTACAAACACCTAAGCCCTAAACGCTAAACCATAAAAAGCCCTATAAAAATCCTAAACTTGAAACCCTAAACCCTAAACCTTTAGAAACCATAAACCTAAACCCTAATTCCTATGAAACCGTAAGAAAAACTAAACTTTTAAAAAACCATAAGAAGCCCTAAACCCTAAAAATCCCTAAAACCCAAAATACCTTAAAAAACATCCTAAATCTAAAAAACCCTAAAAATCCTAAAAAACCTTAAAACCCCTAATCCTAAAAAACTCTAAAAAAACCTAAGCAATAAGCCCTAAACTCTAAACCCTAAAACACTAAACCCTAAACCCTAAACTCAAAACCCTAAAACACTAAACCCTAAACTCTAAATCCTTAAAAACCCTAAGAAATCCTAAATCCTAAGAAGCCTTAAACCCTTAGAAATCATAAACCCTAAAAAACCCTAAAAATCTTTAAAAACCATAAATCCTTAAAACCACAAAAACCCTAAAAAAACACTTAAAATCCTAACCTTAAAAAATCCTAGACCTAAACCCTAAAAAAACCCTAAAAATCCTAAATCTAAAACCCTAACCCCTAAACCCTAAGCATTAAGCCCTAAGAAACCCTAAACCCTAAGAAACACTAAACTCTAAAAAATCCTTAAAACACTTAGACCTAAAAAGTCCTAAAAACCCTTTAAAAAACCTTTAAAAACCATAAACATAAAAAACCCAAAAATAACCCTAAACCCTATACCCTAAAAAACATTCAAAACCCTAAACCTAAAAAACCCCTAAGAAACCTTAAAAACTCTAAGCCTAAAAAACCCTAAGTCCTAAACACTAAACCTAAACCCCTAAACCCTAAGAAATCTAAATCCTAAACCCTAATCCTAGACCCTAGGCTTTAAGAAACCCTACACCTTAAGAAATCCTAAACCATAGAAAACACTAAAAAACCTTTAAAACCCTAACCCTAAAAAACAATAAAAAATCCTATAAAACTATTAAAACTCTAAACCTAAAAAACCGTAAAAAACCTTAAAAACATTAAAAACCCTAAACTCTAAACCCTAAGCCCTAAGTAACTGAAGAAATCCTAAACCCTAAGCCCTAAGAAACCATAAACCCTAAACCCTAAAAAACCCTAAAAACCTTTCAAAACCCCTAAACTTAAAAAACCCTAAAAGTCCAAAAAAAACCTTTAAAAACCCTAAACCTAAAAAACCTTAAGCCCGATACCCCATACACTAAAAAACCCTAAACCCTAAATCCTAAGAAATCCTAAACCCTAAACCCGAAGAAACTCTAAGAATCCCTAAAGCATAAAAAATCCTAAACCAAAAAAACCCTTAAAAAATCATATAAAGACCTTTAAAAACCTTAAACTTAAAAAATCCTAAAAAAAACCTAAACCCTAAACCATAAAAAGCCCTACAAAAATCCTAAACCTTAAACCCTACACCTTTAGAAAGCATAACCCTAAACCCTAATTCCTATGAAATCGCAAGAAAATATAAACTCTAAAAAAACCTTAAGAAGCCCTAAACCTAAAAGCCCTAAAAATCCTTTTAAAAACCCTAATCTTAAAAAACTCTAAAAAAAAAACCTAAACACTAAGCCATAAACCCTAAATCATAAACCCTAAACCCTAAACTCAAAACCCTAAACCCTAAATCCTTAGAAACCCTAAAAAATCCTAAATCCTTAGAAGCCCTAAACCCTAAAACCTTAGAAATCATAAACCCTAAAAAACCCTAAAAACATTTAAAAACCCTAAATTCTTAGAACCACAAAAACCCTAAAAACATTTTAAAACCCTAACCTTAAAAAACCCTATGACATAAACCCTAAAAACCCTAAAGAAATCCTAAATCTAAAACCCAAAACCCTAAGAATCCCTAAACTCTAAAGAACCCTTAAAAACCTTCGACTTAAAAAAACCCTAAAAACCCTGAAAAAACCCATAAACCTAAAAAACCCTAAAAATAACCCTAAGACCTAATCCCTATATCCTAAAAAATCTTTAAAACCCTAAAAAAAACCTTAAGAAACCTTAAAAACTCTAAGCCTAAAAAACCCTAAGTCCTAAACCCTAAACAAAAACCTCTAAACCCTAAGAAACCTAAATCATAAACCCTAACCCTATACCCTAGTCCTTCAGAAACCCTAAACCTTAAGAAATCCTAAATTATAGAAAAACCTTTAAAACCCTAAACCTAAAAAACAATAAAAAATCATAAAAAACATTTAAAACTCGAAACCTAAAAAATCGTAAAAAAACCTTAAAAACCCTAAACTTTAAACCCTAAGCCCTAAGAAAACCAAAAAAATCCTAAGCCCTAAGAAACCATAAACCCTAAACTCTAAAAAACCCTAAAAACATTTCAAAACCCCTAAACCTAAAAAACCCTAAAAGTCCAAAAAAAACCTTGAAAAACCCTAAACCTAAAAAACCTTAAGTCCTACCCTATACACTAAAAAACCCTAAACCCTAAATCCTAAGAAATCCTAAACCCTAAACCCGAAGAAACTCTAAGAATCCCTAAAGCATAAAAAATCCTAAACCAAAAAAATCCTTAAAAAATCATATAAAAACCTTAAACCTAAAATACCCTAAAAAAACCTAAGCCCTAAACCCTAAACCATAAAAAGCCCTACAAAAATCCTAAACCTGAAACCCTAAACCCTAAAACTTTAGAAAGCAAAACCCTAAACCCTAATTCCTATGAAATCGCAAGAAAACCTAAACTCTAAATAATCCTTAAGAAGCCCTAAACCTTAAGAATCCCTAAAACCAAAAATACCTTAAAAACCCTAAACCAAAAAGCACTAAAAATCCTTTAAAAAACCTTTAAAAACCCTAATCCTTAAAAACTCTTCAAAAAAAAACCTAAGCACTAAGCCCTAAACCCTAAATCTAAACCCTAAACCCTAAACTCAAAACCCTAAAACACAAAACCCTAAACCCTAAATCCTTAGAAACCCTAAGAAATCCTAAATCCTTAGAAGCCCTAAACCCTAAACTCTTAGAAATCATCAACCCTAAAAAACCCTAAAAACCTTCAAACATCCTAAATCCTTAAAACAACAAAAACACTAAAAAACATTTTAAAACCCTAACTTTAAAAAACCCTAAGACGTAAACCCTAAAAAATCCTAAACCTACAAAACCCTAAAAACCTTTTAAAACCCTAAAAAACTCTGAAAAACCCAAAAACCTTTAAAAATCCTAAACCTAAAAAACCCAATAAAACCTCTAAAAACCCTAAACCTAAAAATCCTAAGCCCTAAGCCCTAAAAAAATCTAAACCTAAAACCCTAAACCCTAAGAAATCCTAAACCCTAAATTCTAAGCTCTAAGAAACTCTAAGAAATCCTAAACCCTAAGAAACACTAAAAAATACTAAACCCTAAACACGAAGATACCTCAAACCCTAAAAACCCAAAAAAAAACTCTAAAAACCTTAAAACCCTAAACCTAAAATACCCTAAAAAGACCTAAAAACCTTTAAAAATCCTAAACCTAAAAATTCCTATTAAACCCTAAGCTCTAAACACTAAAAAGCCCTAAATACTAAGAAACCCTAAACCCTAAGCCCTAAGCCCTAAGCCCAAAGAAACCCAAAACCCTAAACCCTAAAAAAAACCCAAGAAACCTAAAACCCTAAGAAATCCTAAATCCTAAGCCCTAAAAAATCCTAAAAACTTTTAAAAACCCTAAACCTAAAAAACACTAAAAACCCTAAAAACCTTGAAAACCCCTAAAAACCATAAGCCCTAAAAAACCCTAAACCTAAAACACTAAACCCTAAAAAAAATCCTAAAAACCCTTAAAAACCATAAGCCTAAAAACCCTAAAAAAACTTTAAGAACCCTAACCCTAAAAAACCCTAAGCCCTAAACCCTAAAGCCTATGAAACTCAAAGAATCCCTAAAGCCTAAAAAATCCTAAACAAATAAAACCTTAAAAAGCCCTTTAAAAACCATAAACTTAAAAAACCCTAAAGAAACCCAAGCCCTAAACCCTAAACCATAAAAAACCCTACAAAAATCCTAAACTCGAAACCCTAAACCCTAAACCTTTAGAAACCATAACCCTAAACCCTATTTCTTATGAAATCGTAAGAAAACCTAAACTATTAAAAAACCTTAAGAAGCCCTAAACCCTAAGAATCCCTAAAACACAAAATACCTTCAAAAACCTAAACCTAAAAAACCCTAAAAATCCTTTAAAAAACTGTTAAATCTTTCAAAACCCTAAAGATAAAAAAAAACCAAAAAAGATCCTACACCTAAAAAAACTCTAAGCTCTATTCCCTATGCCCTAAAAAATGCTAAACCCTAAATCCTAAGAAACCCTAAACCATAAGCCCTAAGAAACCCTTAACCCTAAAAACCTTAAAGAAAACCCTAAACCTAAAAAACCCTAAAAACCATTAAAAATCTTTAAAACCCTAAACCTAAAAAATGCTTTAAAACCCTAAGCCCTAAATCCCAAAACCTAAGAAACCTTAAACCCTAAGAAACCCTAAAATTTGAGAAACCCTAAAAACCTTTTAAAGATCCTAAATCCTAAAAACCTAAAAACCCTAAACTTAAAAAGCCTAAAAAAGCCTAAGTCCGAAACCCTAAACTCTAAAATACCCTAAACATAAAACCCCAAACTCTAAACCCTAAAAACCTTGAAAAACTCCTAAACCTAAAAAAACCCTAAAAATCTTTAAAAACCCTAAACCTAAAACACCCTAAGCCCTAAATCCTAAAAAACCCTAAATCTAAGACCCTAAACCCTATGAACCCCCAAACCCAAAGAAACCCTAAACCCTAAAAACCATACAACCCTGAAAAAATCCTAAACCTAAAAACCTCTTAAAATCCTTTAAACCATTAAAAACTCTAAACCCTAAGAAACCCCTATAAACCTAAAACCCTAAGAAATCCTAAATCCTAAGCCCTGAGAAATCCTAAAAACTTTTAAAAACCCTTAACCTAAAAAACACTAAAAAGCCTAAAAACCTTGAAAAACCTAAACCTAAAAAGCCCTAAAATCCATAATCCCTAAAAAACCCTAAACCTAAAACACTAAACACTAAAAAAATACTAAAAAACCATAAACCTAAAAAACCCTAAAAAACTTTTAAAACCCTAAACCCTAAATCCTAAACCATAAAAAAATAATTAAAAAACTAAACCTAAAACCCTAAACCCTAAGAAACCCTAAATACTAAGAAGCCCTAAGCCCTAAGAAATCCCAAGAAACCCTAAACCGTAAACTCTAAGAAATCCTAAAAAAAACACTTAAAAAACTCAAAACCTAAAAAAACTTTAAAAACCTTAAAAAACTCTAAACCTAAAAAAAACTTAATCCCTAAACCCTAACCACTAAAAAACCTCGAAATCTAAAAACCTAAACCCTTAACCCTAAGAAACCCTAAACTCTAAAAAACTCTAAAACCTAAAAAAGACCCTAAAAGCCTTTAAAAAATCTAAAGAAACCTTAGCCCTAAAAGTTAAAAACCCTAAGAAACCCTAAACCCTAAACCCTAAAAGGCAAAAAACCCTAAACCCTAAAATCTAAGAAACTTTAAACCCAAAAAAACCCTAAAAACTTTTAAAATGCTAAAACCCATTAAAAAGCCATAAAACCTTTTAAAACCCTAAATCTAAAAAATGCTAAGTTCTAAATCGAAAAACCCTAAACTCTAAGAAACCCTAAAATACCCTAAAATCTAAGAAACCTTAAACCCCAAAAAATCATAAATACTTTAAAAACGCAAAAACCCATTTAAAAGCCATAAAACCTTTTAAAACCCTAAATCTAAAAAATCCTAAGTTCTAAATCGAAAAACTCTAAACTCTAAGAAGCCCTAAGCCTAAGAAACCCGAAAATACCCTAAAAACCTTTAAAACCCTAAACCCTAAGTCTGAAACCTTAAACCCTAAAAACCCAAAAAAAAAACCTAAACCTAAAACCCTACACCCTCGAAAACCCTAAATCCTAAACCCTAGCCCTAAGAAACCCTAATCCCTAAGAAACCCTAAACCCTAGAAAAACCTTTAAAAATCCTAAACCTATAAAATCCAAAAAAACCTAAAAACCATTAAAAATGGTAAACCTAAAAAACCCTATAAACAACTCTCAAACCTAAACCCTAAAAACCCCTATAAAAACCCTACATCTAAAACCCAAAACCCTAAGAAACACAAAAACTAAGAAACCGAAAATCCTAAACTCTAAAAAAACCTAAGAAATCCTATACCCTAAGAAACTTAACCCAAAACCCTAAAAAACCTTTAAAAAACCTAAAACCCTAAACCCTAAACCCTAAAAAATTCAAAAAAAAAAAACCTAGACCTAAATTGCTAAATCCTAAGCCCTAAGAAACCATAAGAAACAAAAAACCCTAAAACTTAAATCCTAAACCCTATGAAACCCTAAACCTAAATCTTAAGCCCTAAGAAATCCTTAAAAACCCTAAACCCTAAAAAATCTAAATCATAAGCCCTAAGAAATCCTTAAAAACCCTAAACCCTAAACTCTAAGAAACCCTAAACTCTAAGAAACCCTAGGAATCCCTAAAAACCTAAATCCTAAAAAATCCTAAACACTAAACCCTATGCCCTAAGAAACCCTAAACTCTAAGAAACCCTAGGAATCCCTAAACTATATACCCTAAAAAATCCTTAAAAACCTTAAACCTATAAAACCCTAAAAAAATCTCCATAAAACCCTTAAAATCCTAAATCTAAAAACCCTAAAAAGCTCTAAGCCCTAAACCCTAAACCCTAAAAAAACTCAAACCTAAAACCCTAAACCCTAAATGTTAAGAAACCCTAAACCATAAGCCCTAAGAAGCCCTAAACCTTACACCCTAAGACCCCCTAAACACAAAGAAATCCTAAACCCCTAAGAAAGCCTAAGAACCCCTAAACCCTAAGAATTCCTAAAACCTAAGAAACCCTAAGAAACGCTAAACCTTAAGAAATCCTAAAACCTTAACCATAAGAAACCCTAAACCCTAACAAAACCTTTAAAAATCCTAAGCCTCAAAAACCCAAAAAAATCCTTAAAATCCCTAAAAAACCCAAAGCCTTAAATTCCAAACCCTAAAAAACCCTAAAAATCCTAAATGTAAAACCCTAAACCCTAAAAATCCTACACCCTAAGAAACCCTAAACTATAAATCCTAAGAAACCCTAAACCCTAAAAACCTTTAAAAAAACCTAAGCCTAAAAAACCATTAAAAAAAACTAATCCCTAAAATCCCTAAAAATCAAACCCTAACCTTAATACCCTAAATCCTAAAAGACCCTAAAAAAATCATTAAAACCCCTAAACCTAAAAAAAAACCCAAACAAAACCCTAAAAACCTTTTAAAACCCTAAAAAGAACTCTAAAAAACCCTAAAAACCTTTAAAATTCCTAAACCTAAAAACCTATAAAACCTTTAAAAACCCTAAGCCCTAAACCCTAAAAAAAATCAAAACCTAAAACCCTAAATCCTAAGAAATCCTAATCCCTAAATCCTAAGCATTAAGAAACTCTAAGAAATCCTAAAGCCTAAGAAACATTAAAAAATCCTAAACCCTAAACACTAGGATACCCCAAACCCTAAAAATCCAAAAAAAAAATAACTCTAAAAAACCTTAAAACCCCTAAACCTAAAAATCCTAAACAACTCTAAAAAAAACCTTAAAACCCTAAACCTAAAATACCCTAAAAAAGACCTAAAAACCTTTTAAAATCCTAAAAATATCCTAAGCTCTAAACCCTAAAAACCCTAAATACTAAGAAACCCTAAACCCTAAGAAACCCCAAGAAACCTAAAACCTTAAGAAATCCTAAATCCTAAGCCCTAAGAAATCCTAGAAACTTTTTAAAACCCTAAACCTAAAAAACACTAAAAACCTTGAAAAAGCTAAACCTACAAAACCCTAAAAGCCATAAGCCCTAAAAAAGCCTAAACCTAAAACACTAAACTCTAAAAAAATACTAAAAACCCTTAAAAAAACTTTTAAAACCCGAAGCCCTAAACCCTAAAAATGTTTTAAAAACTAAACCCTAAACCCTAAGAAACTCTAAGAATCCCTAAAGCCTAAAAAATACTAAACCAAAAAAACCCTTAAAAAATCCTATAAAAACCTTTAAAAACCTTAAACTTAAAAAACCCTAAAAAACCCTAAGCCCTAAACCATAAACCATAAAAAGCCCTACAAAAATCCTAAACCTAATACCCTAAACCCTAAACCTTTAGAAACCATAACCCTAAACCCTAATTCCTATGAAATCGTAAGAAAGCCTAAACTCTAAAAAAACCTTAAGAAGCCCTAAATCCTAAGAATCCCTAAAACCCAAAATACCTTTAAAACCCTAAACCTAAAAAACCCTAAAAATCCTAAAAAAAAAACTTTTAAAAATCCTAATCCTAAAAAACTCTAAAAAAAACCTAAGCACTAAGCCCTAAACCCTAAACTCAAAATAGTAAACCCTAAATCCTTAGAAACCCTATGAAATCCTAAGTCCTAAGAAGCTCTAAACCATAAACCCTTAGAAATCATAAACCCTAAAAAACCTTAAAAACCCTAAATCCTTAAAAACACAAAAACCCTAAAAAACTTTTAAAAACCCTAACCTAAAAAAACCCTAAACTCTAAAATACCCTTAAAAACTTTAGACCTAAAAAACCCTAAAAACCCTAAAAAAACCCTTTAAAAACCATAAACCTAAATAACCCTAAACTCTAATTCCTAAACCTTAAAAAACTTTTTAAAAAACTAAACCTCAAACCCTAAACCCTAAGAAACCCTAAATGTTAAGAAGCACCCAGCCTTAAGAAATCCTAAGAAACCCTAAACCTTAACAAATCCTAAACTCTAAGAAATCCAAAAAAAACACTTTAAAAACCCAAAACCTAACTTTTTTTTAAAAAAACCTTAAAAAACTCTAAACCTAAAAAAACCCCTAAATCTAAAAACCTAAACCCTAAGCCCTAAGAAATCCTAAACCCTGAACCTTAAGAAACCCATAACTCTAAAAAAACCCTAAAATCTAAAAAAGACCCTAAAAACATATAAAAATCTAAAAAAAACCAAACCCTAAAACTTAAAAACCCTAAGAAACCCTAAACCCTAAATCCTAAATAGCAAAAAACACTACCTAAAATCTAAGAAAACCTAAGAAACCTTAAACCCAAAAAAACTCTAAAAACTTAAAACCCTAAAACCCATAAAAAGCCTTAAAACCTTTTAAAACCCTAAATCTAAAAAATCCTAAGTTCTAAACTGAAAAAACCCTAAACCCTAAACTCTAAGAAGCCCTAAGCCTAAAATACCCTAAAAACCTTAAAAACCCTAAACCCTAAGTCTAAACCCTTAAACCCTAAAAACCCTAAAAAAAACCTAAACCTAAAACCCTAAACCCTAAACCCTAATCCCTAAGAAACCCTAAACCCTAGAAAAACCTTTAAAAATCCTAAACCTAAAAAATTGAAAAAACCTTTAAAAATGCTAAACCTTAAAAACACTACAAACAACTCTCAAACCTAAACCCTAAAAACCCCTATAAAAACTCTACATCTAAAACCCTAAACCCTAAGAAACACAAAACCTAAGAAACCAAAAATCCTAAACTCTAAAAAACCCTAAGAAACCCTATACCCTAAGAAACTTAACCCTAAACCCTAAAAAAAATTTTAAAACCCTAAACCCAAAGAAAACCCTAAGCCCTAAACCCTAAGAAAAACTCTAAAAAAAACCCTAGACCTAAAATGCTAGATCCTAAGCCCTAAGAAACCATAAGAAACAAAAAACCTAAACCATATATCCTAAACCCCATGAAACCCTAAACCCTAAATCTTAAGCCCTAAGAAATCTTTAAAAACCCTAAACCCTAAGAAATCTAAATCATAAGCCCTAAGAAATCCTAGAAAACCCTTAACCCTATACTCTAAGAAACCTTAAACCCTAAACTCTAAGAAACCCTAGGAATCACTAAAACCCTAAATCCTAAGAAATTCTAAACACTAAATCCTAAGCCCTAAGAAACCCTAAACTCTAAGAAACCCTAGGAATCCCTAAACCCTAAACCCTAAACCCTACCCTAAAAAATCCTTAAAAACCTTAAACCTATAATACCCTAAAAAAACCTCCAAAAAACCTTTAAAATCCTAAATCTAAAACCCTAAAAAAACCCTAAGCCCTAAACCCTAAAAACCCTAAAAAACAAATCCACACCTAAAACCCTAAACCCTAAATGTTAAGAAACCATAAACCCTAAACCATAAGCCCTAAGATATGCTAAACCCAAAGAACCCCTAAACCCTATGCCCTAAGAAACCCTAAATCCTAAACTCTAAGAAACCCTAGGAATCCCTAAACCCTATACCCTAAAAAATCCTTAAAAACATTAAACCTATAAAATCCTAAAAAAACCTCCAAAAAACCTTTAAAATCCTAAATCTAAAAACCCTAAGCCCTAAACCCTAAAAAAACCCACACCTAAAACCCTAAACCCTAAATGTTAAGAAACCCTAAACCCGAAACCATAAGCTCTATGAAACCCTAAACCTTAAACCCTAAGAACCCCTTAAACAAAGAAATCCGAAACCTTAAGAAAGCCTATGAACCCCTAAACCCAAAGAAATCCTAAACCCGAAGAAACCCTAACAAATGCTAAACCTTAAGAAATCCTAAACCCTTAACCCTAAGAAACCCTAAACCCTAACAAAACCTTCAAAAATGCTAAGCCTCAAAAACCCTAAAAATCCTAAAAAACCCTAAAAAACCAAAAGCCTTAAATCCTTAACCCTAAAAAACCCAAAAAATCCTAAACGTAAAACCCTAAACCCTAAAAATCATAAACCTCAAACCCTAAGCCCTAAAAAACCCTAAACTCTAAATCCTAAGAAATCTTTAAACACCTTAAACCCTAGACACTAAGAAATCCTAGCCCTAAACCCTAAGAAACCCTAAACCCTAAATAACCCAAAACCCTAAAAACACCTTTAAACCCCTAAACCCTAATCCCTAAGAAACCTTAAGACGAAGAAACCCTAAAAAAACTCTAAAAACCTTTAAACCCCTAAACTTAAAAAACCCTAAAAACTAAAAATCCCTAAAAAGAACCCTAAATCTAAAAATCTTTTAAAAAAACCCGAAGCCCTAAGCCCAAAACCCTAATAAAACCCTAAACCCTAGGCCCTAAGACACCCCAAGCCCTACACCCTAAGAAACCCTAAACTATAAATCCTAAGAAACCAAAAACCCTAAAAACCTTTTAAAAAAATCTAAGCCTAAAAAACCATTAAAAAATCTAAACCCTAAAATTCCTAAAAAAAACCCTAACCTTAAAACCCTAAACCCTAAACAAAAAAATTCCTAAACAAAACCCTAAAAACATTTTAAAACCCTAAAAAATTTCTAAAAACCTTTAAAAATCCTAAACCTAAAAAACCCTATAAAACCTTTAATAACCCTAAATCTAAAAAACCCCAATCCCTAAACCCTAAAAAAATCTTAACCTAAACCCTAAACCCTAAGAAATCCTAAACCCTAAATCCTAAGCTCTAAGAAACTCTAAGAAATCCTAAACCCTAAAAAAACCTAAGCCCTAAACGCTAAACCATAAAAAGCCCTACAAAAATCCTAAACCTTTAGAAACCATAACCCTAAACCCTAATTCCTATGAAACCGTAAGAAAACCTAAACTCAAAAAAAACCTTAAGAAGCCCTAAACCCTTAGAATACCTAAAACCCAAAATACCTTAAAAACCCTAAAAATCCTAAAAACCTTAAAACCCCTAATCCTAAAAAACTCTAAAAAAAAACCTAAGCACTAAGCCCTAAACCCTAAATCCTAAACTCAAAACCCTAAAACCTTAAACCCTAAACCCTAAACCCTTTAAAACCTTAAGAAATCCTAAATCCTAAGAAGCCCTAAAATCTTAGAAATCATAAACCCTAAAAAAGCCTAAAAATCTTTTAAAATCATAAATCCTTAAAACCACAAAAACCCTAAAAAACACTTAAAATCCTAACCTTAAAAAACCCTAGACCTAAACCCTAAAAATCCTAAATCTAAAACACTAAACCCTAAGCATTAAGCCCTAAGAAACCCTAAACCCTAAGAAACACTAAACTCTAAAAAACCCTTAAAAATCTTAGACCTAAAAAACCCTAAAAACCCCTTAAAAACCTTTAAAAACCATAAACCTAAAAAACCTCAAAAATAACCCTAAACCCTATACCATAAAAAACCTTCAAAACCCTAAACCTAAAAACCCCTAAAAAAAACCCCTAAGAAACCTTAAACACTCTAAGCCTAAAAAACCCTAAGTCCTAAACACTAAACCTAAACCCCTAAACCCAAAGAAACCTAAATCCTAAACCCTAATCCTAGACCCTAGGCCTTAAGAAACCCTACACCTTAAGAAATCCTAAACCATAGAAAACACTAAAAACCTTTAAAAACCCTAAACCCAAAGAAAACCCTAAGCCCTAAACCCTAAAAAACTCTAAAAAAACCCTAGACCTAAAATGCTACCCCATGAAACACTAAACCCTAAATCTTAAGCCCTAAGAAATCCTAAAAAACCCTAAACCCTAATAAATCTAAATCTTAAGCCCTAAAAAATCCTAAAAAACCCTTAACCCTAAACCCTGAACTCTAAGAAACCCTAGGAATCCCTAAAACCCTAAATCCTAAGAAATCCTAAACACTAAACCCTAAGCCCTAACAAAACCTAAACCCTAAACTCTAAGAAACCCTAGGAATCCCTAAACCCTATACCTTAAAAATCTTTAAAAACCCTTAAACCTATAAAACCCTAAAAAATCTCCAAAAAACCTTTAAAATCCTAAATTTAAAAACCCTAAAAAACCCTAAACCCTAAACCCTAAAAAAAACCACACCTAAAACCTTAAACCCTAAATGTTAAGAAACCCTAAGCCATAAGCCCTTAGAAACCCTAAACCTTAAATCCTAAGAACCCCTAAACCCTTAGAAACCCTAAGAAAGCCTAAGAACCCCTAAACCCTTAGAAACCCTAAGAAACGCTAAACCTTAAGAAATCCTAAACCCTTAAACCTAAGAAACCCTAAACCCTAACAAAACCTTTAAGAACCCTAAACCTCAAAAACCCTAAAAAAATCCTAAAAACCCTAAATCTAAAAAACCCTTAAAACCCAAAGCCTTAAATCCTAAACCCTAAAAAACCCAAAAAATCCTAAACGTAAACCCAAAACCCTAAAAATCATAAACCTAAAATGCTAAACCCTAAGCCCTAAGAAACCCAAAACTCTAAATCCTAAGAAATCTTAAGAAACCTTAAACCCAAGACACTAAGAAATCTTAGCCCTAAACCCTAAGAAACCCTAAACCCTAAATAACCCAAAACCCTAAAAACACCTTAAAACCCCTAACCCTAAGAAACCACAAACACTAAGAAACCTTAAAAAAAACCATAAAAACCTTTAAACCCCTAAACTTAAAAAACCCTAAAAACTAAAAACTCCCTAAAAAGAACCCTAAATCTAAAAATCTTTTAAAAAAAACCCTAAGCCCTAAGCCCAAAAACCTAATAAAACCTTAACCCTAACCCTAGGCCCTAAGACACCCCAAGCCCTAAACCCTAAGAAACCCTAAACTATAAATCCTAAGAAACCCTAAACCCTAAAAACCTTTAAAAAAAACCTAAGCCTAAAACACCATTAAAAAAGCCTAAACCCTAAAATCCCTAAAAATCAAACCCTAACCATAAAACCCTAAATCCTAAAAAACCCGAAAAAAATCTTTAAAAACCCTAAACCTAAAAAACCCCAAGCAAAACCCTAAAAACCTTTTAAAACCCTAAAAAGAACTCTAAAAATCCCTAAAAACCTTTAAAAATCCTAAACCTAAAAACCCTAAAGAAAACCCTAAAACTAAAAAACCCTAAACCTAAAAAATGGTTTAAAACCCTAAGCCCTAAATCCCAAAACATAAGAAACCTTAAACCCTAAGCCCTAAATCCCAAAATATAAGAAACCTTAAACCCTAAGAAATCCTAAACCTTGAGAAATCCTAAAAACCTTTAAAAATCCTAAACCTAAAAACCCTTTAAAAATCCTAAAAACCTTAAAAAACCCTAAACCTAAAAAGCCTAAAGAATTCCTAAGTCCTAAACCCTAAACATAAAACCCCAAACACTAAACACTAAAAACCTTTAAAAGCCCCTAAAAATCTTTAAAACCCTAAACCTAAAAAACCCTAAGCCCTAAATCTAAGACCCTAAACCTTATGAAGCCCCAAACCCAAAGAAACCCTAAGCCCTAAGAAATCCTAAACCCTAGAAATCATAAAAGCCTAAAAAAATCCTAAACATAAAAAACCTTAAAATCCTTTAAAACCTTTAAAACCCTAAATCTATACAAACTAAAAACCATAAGTTCTAAATCCTAAATCCTAAACCTTAAAAAACTTTTAAAAAAACTAAACCTAAAACCTAAACCCTAAGAAACCCTAAGCCCTAAGCCCTAAGAAATCCTAAGAAACCCTAAACCCTAACAAACCCTAAACTCTACGAAATCTGGAAAAAAAACTAAAAAAACCCAAAACCTAATTTTTTTATAAAAACTTTTTAAAACTCTAAACATAAAAAACACCAAAAAAAACATTAAGCCCTAAACCCTAAACACTAAAAAAACCCTAAAGAAACCCCTAAATCTAAAAGCCTAAACTCTAAGCGCTAAGAAACCCTAAACCCTTAACCTTAAGAAACCCTAAACTCTAAAAAACCCTAAAACCTAAAAAAGACACTAAAAACCTTTTTAAAATATAAAAAAAACCTAGCCCTAAAACTAAAACCTCTAAATAACCCTAAAACCTAAATCCTAAACCACAAAAAACCCTAAAATCTTTAAAAACCCTAAAATCCATAAAAAGCCTTAAAACCTTTTAAAACCCTAAATCTAAAAATCCTAAACCCTAAACCCTAAACTCTAAGAAGCCCTAAGCCTAAAAACCTTAATAACCCTAAACTCTAAACCTTAAGCCCGAAACCTTAAAGCCTAAAAACCCTAAAACAAACCTAAACCTAAAACCCTAGACCCTCAAAAATCTTAATCCCTAAATTCTAAACCTTAAGCCCTAAGAAACCCTAATACCTAAGAAACCCAAAACCCTAGAAAAACCTTTAAATATCCTAAAAAACCTTATAAACAACTCTCAAACCTAAACCCTAAAAACCCCTATATAAACCCTACATCTAAAACCCTAAACCCTAAGAAACACTAAACCTAAGAAACCAAAAATCCTAAACTCTAAAAAAACATAAGAAACCCATACCCTAAGAAACTTAACCCTAAACCCTAATAAAACCTTTAAAAACCCTAGACCTAAAATGCTAAATCCTAAGCCCTAAGAAACCATAGGAAACAAAAATACCCTAAACCTTAAATACGAAACCCTAAAAAACCCTAAACCCCATGAAACACTAAACCCTAAATCTTAAGCCCTAAGAAATCCTAGAAAACCCTAAACCCTAAGAAATCTAAATCTTAAGCCCTAAGAAATCCTAAAAAACCCTTAACCCTAAACTCTAAGAAACCCAAGGAATCCCTAAAACCCTAAATCCTAAACACTAAACCCTAATCTCTAAGATATTCTAAACCCTAAACTCTAAGAAACCCTAGGAATTCCTACACCCTAAACCCTATACCCTAAAAAATCCTTAAAAACCTTAAACCTATAAAAACCTCAAAAAAACCTTTAAAATCCTAAATTTAAAAATACTAAAAAACCCTAAGCCCTAAACCCTAAACCCTAAACCCTAAAAAAAACCACACCTAAAACCCTAAATCCTAAATGTTAAGAAACCCTAAACCCTAAACTATAAGCCCTAAGAACCCCTAAGAACCCCTAAACCCAAAGAAATCCTAAACCCTAAGAACCCCTAAACCCAAAGAAATCCTAAACCCTAAGAACCCCTAAACCCTAAAAATTCCTAAACCCTAAGAAACCCTAAACCCTAACAAAACCCTAAAAAATCCTAAATCTAAAAAACCCTAAAAAACCCAAAGCCTTAAATTCTAAATCCTAAAAAATCCTAAAAGTAAAACCTTAAACCTTAAAAATCATAAACCTAAATCCCTAAACCAAAAGAAACCCTAAATTCTAAATCATACGAAATTTTAAGAAACCCTAAACCCTATACACTAAGAAATCTTAGACCTAAAGTCTAAGAAACCCTAAACCCTAAATAAACTAAAATCCTAAAAACACCTTAAAGCCCCTAAACCCTAAATACTAAGAAACCCTAAAAACCTTTAAACCCCTAAACTTAAAAAACCCTAAAAACTAAAAATCCCTAAAAAGAACCCTAAATCTAAAATTCTTTAAAAAAACCCTAAGCCCTAAGCCCAAAACCCTAATAAAATCCTAAACCCTAAAAACTAAAAATCCCTAAAAAGAACCCTAAATCTAAAATTCTTTAAAAAAACCCTAAGCCCTAAGCCCAAAACCCTAATAAAATCCTAAACCCGAAATCCTAGGCCCTAAGACACCCCAAGACCTAAACCGTAAACCCTAAAAACCCTAAAAACCTTTTTAAAAAACCTAAGCCTACAAACCCATTAAAAAACCTAAACCCTAAAATCCCTTTAAAAAACCCCTAACCTTAAAACCCTAAGACCAAAACTCTAAAAAACCCCTAAAAATCCTAAATCTAAAACCCTAAACCCTAAGCATTAAGCCCTAAGAAACCCTAAACCCTAAGAAACACTAAACTCTAAAAAACCCTTAAAACCCTTAAAAACCTTAGACCTAAAAAACCCTAAAAAAAACCCCTAAGAAACCTTATACACTCTATGCCTAAAAAACCCTAAGTCCTAAACCCTAAACCTAAACCTCTAAACCCTAAGAAACCTAAATCCTAAACCCTAATCCTAGACCCTAGGCCTTAAGAAACCCTACACCTTAAGAAATCCTAAACCATAGAAAACACTAAAAAACCTTTAAAACCCTAACCCTAAAAAACAATAAAAAATCCTACAAAACTATTAAAACTCTAAACTTGAAAAACCCTAAAAAACCTTTAAAACATTAAAAACCCTAAGCCCTAAGAAAACCGAAGAAATCCATAAACACTAAAACCTAAAAAACCCTAAAAACCTTTCAAAACCCTTAAACCAAAAAACCCCTAAAAATCCAAAAAAAACCTTTAAAAACCCTAAACCAAAAAAACCTTAAGCCCTATACCCAATGCACTAAAAAACCCTAAACCCTAAATTCTAAGAAATCCTAAACCCTAAACCTGAAGAAACTCTAAGAATCCCTAAAGCATAAAAAATCTAAAACAAAAAACCTTAAAAAATCATATAAAAACCTTTAAAAACCTTAAACTTAAAAAATCCTAAAAAAACCTAAGCCCTAAACCCTAAACCATTAAAAGACCTACAAAAATCCTAAACCTGAAACCCTAAACCCTAAACCTTTAGAAAACATAACCCTAAACCCTAATTCCTATGAAATCGCAAGAAAACCTAAACTCTAAAAAAACCTTAAGAATCCCTAAAACCCAAAATACCTTAAAAACCCTAAACCTAAAAGCCCTAAAAATCCTTTAAAAAACCTTTAAAAACCCTAATCTTAAGAAACTCTAAAAAAAAAAACCCTAAGCACTAAGCCCTAAACCCTAAATCATAAACCCTAAACCCTAAACTCAAAACCCTAAACCCTAAATCCTTAGAAACCCTAAGAAACCCTAAATCCTTAGAAGCCCTAAACCCTTAGAAATCATAAACCCTAAAAAACCCTAAAAAAACCTTTTAAAACCCTAAATCCTTAAAACCACAAAAACCCTAAAAAATATTTTAAAAAGCCTAACCTTAAAAAACCCTAAGACATTAACCCTAAAAACCCATAAAAAATCCTAAATCTAAAACCCTAAACCCTAAGAAACCCTAAACTCTAAAGAACCCTTAAAAACCTTAGACCTAAAAAACCCTAAAAACCCTTCTAAACCCATAAACCTAAAAAACCCTAAAAATAACCCTAAGCCCTAATCCCTATATCCTAAAACATCTTTAAAACCCTAAAAAACCCCTAAGAAACCTTAAAAACTCTAAGCCTAAAAAACGCTAAGTCCTAAACCCTAAACCCTAAACCAATATCCCTAAACCCTAAGAAACCTAAATTCTAAACCCTAACCCTAGTCCCTAGGCCTTAAGAAACCCTACACCTTAAGAAATCCTAAACCATAGAAAACCCTAAAAAACCTTTAAAATCCTAACCCTAAAAAACAATAAAAAATCCTAAAAAACTTTTAAAACTCTAAACCTTAAAAACCCTAAAATACCGTAAAAACCCTAAACTTTAAACCCTAAGACCTAAGAAAACCAAAGAAATCCAAAACCCTAAGCCTTAAGAAACCATAAACCCTAAACCAAAAAAAATCTTTAAAACCTTACAAAACCCCTAAACCTAAAAAACTCTAACAATAAAAAAAAAACCTTAAATACCCTACACCTAAAAAACCCTAATCCCTATACCCTATACCCTAAAAAACCCTAAATCCTAAGAAACCCTAAGCCCTAAGAAACCCAAAGAATCCCTTAACCAAAAAAACCCCTAAAAACCTTAAAGAAAACCCTAAAATTAAAAAACCCTTAAAAAATCTAAAAAACCCTAAACCTAAAAAATTGTTTAAAACCCCAAGCCCTAAATCCCAAAACATAAGAAACCTTAAACCCTGAGAAACCCTAAAAACCTTTAAAAATCCTAAACCTAAAAACCCTTTAAAAATCCTAAAAACTTTTAAAAACCCTAAACCTAAAAAGCCTTAAAAAATCCTAAGTCCTAAACCTTAAACCTAAAACCCCAAACTCTAAACACTAAAAACCTTTGAAAACCCCTAAACCTAAAAAGCCCTAAAAATCTTTAAAAACCCTAAACCTAAAAAACCCTAAGCCCTAAATCTAAGACCCTAAACCCTATGAAGCCCCAAACCCAAAGAAACCCTAAGCCCTAAGAAATCCTAAACCCTATAAACCATAAAACCCTAAAAAACCCTAAACATAAAAAAACCCTTAAAATCCTTTAAAACCTTTAAAACCCTAAATCTAAACAAACTAAAAAACCCTAAGCCCTAAATCCAAAATCCTAAACCTTAAAAAACATTTTAAAAACTAAACCTAAAACCCTAAACCCTAAGAAACCCTAAATGCTAAGAAACCCTAAGCCCTAAGCCCTAAGAAATCCTAATAAACCCTAAACCCTAACAAACCCTAAACTCTACGAAATCCGAAAAAACACTTAAAAAACCCAAAAACTAATTTTTTTTAAAAAAAACTTTAAAAACTCTAAACATAAAAAACCCTAAAAAAACCCCTAAATCTAAAAACCTAAACTCTAAGCGCTAAGAAACCCTAAACCTTTAACCTTAAGAAACCCTAAACTCTAAAAAATTCTAAAAACTATAAAAGACACTAAAAACCTTTTAAAAATCTAAAAAAAACCTAGCCCTAAAACTTAAAACCCCTAAGAAACCCTAAACCCTAAAAGCCTTGAAAAACCCTAAACATAAAAAACCCTAAAAACCATAATCCCTAAAAAACCTTTAACCTAAAACACTAAACCCTAAAAAACGTTTAAAACCCTAAGCCCTAAACCCAAAAAACCTTTGAAAAAATCCTAAACCCTAAAACCTAAGAAACTCTAAGAATCCCTAAAGCCTAAAAAATCCTAAACCAAAAAAACCCTTAAAAATCCTATAAAAACATTTAAAAACCTTAAACTTAAAAAACCCTAAAAAAACCTAAAAACCCCTAAAAAAAACCTAAGCCCCAAACCCTAAAACTTTAGACACCATAACCCTAAACCCTAATTCCTATGAAATCGTAAGAAAACCCAAACACTAAGAAAACCTTAAGAAGCCCTAAATGCTAAAAAACCTTAAGAATCCCTATAAACCCAAAATACCTTCAAAAACCCTAAACCTAAAAAACCCTAAAAATCCTAAAAAAACCTTTTCAAACCCTAATCCTAAAAAGCTCTAAAAAACCTAAGCACTAAGCCCTAATCCCAAACCCTAAACTCTAAGAAGCCCTAAACCCTAAACTCTAAACCCTAAAAAACCCTATAAACAACTCTCAAACCTAAACCCTAAAACCCCCTATAAAAACCCTACATCTAAAACCCTAAACCCTAAGAAACACTAAACCTAAGAAACCAAAAATCCTAAACTCTAAAAAACCTAAGAAACCCTATACTCTAAGAAACTTAACCCTAAACCGTAAAAAAACTTTAAAAATCCTAAACCCAAAGAAAACCCTAAGCCCTAAACCCTAAAAAAATCCAAAAAACCCTAGACCTAAAATGCTACATCCTAAGCCCTAAGAAACCATAAGAAGAAAAAAACCCTAAACCTTAAATCCTAAACCCTAAGAAACACTAAACCCCATGAAACACTAAACCCTAAATCTTAAGCGCTAAGAAATCCTAAAAAACCCTAAACCCTAAGAAATCTAAATCTTAAGCCCTAAGAAATCCTAAAAAACCCTTAACCATAAACTCGAAGAAACCCTAAACCTTGAACTCTAAGAAACCCTAGGAATCCCTAAAACTCTAAATCCTAAGAAATCCTAAACACTAAATTCTAAGCCCTAAGAAATCCTAAACCCTAAACTGTAAGAAACCCTAGGAATCCGTAAACCCTATACCCTAAAAAATCCTTAAAAACCCTTAAACCTATAAAACCCTAAAAAAACCTTTAAAATCCTAAATTTAAAAACCCTAAAAAACCCTAAGCCCTAAACCCTAAACCCTAAAAAAAACCAACACCTAAAACCTTAAACCCTAAATGTTAAGAAACCCTAAACCACAAGCCCTTGGAAACCCTAAACCTTAAATCCTAAGAACACCCAAACCCAAAGAAATCTTAAACCCTAAGAAATCCTAAGAAAGCCTAAGAACCCCTAAACCCTAAGAAATACTAAACCTTAAGAAATCCTAAACCCTTAACCCTAAGAAACCCTAAACCCTAAATAACCTAAAACCCTAAAAACACCTTTAAACCCCTAAACCCTAATCTCTAAGAAACCCTAAACACTAAGAAACCCTAAAAAAACTCTAAAAACCTTTAAACTCCTAAACTTAAAAAACCCTAAAAACTAAAAATCCCAAAAAAGAACCCTAAATCTAAAAATCTTTTAAAAAAACCCTAAGCCCTAAACCCAAAACTCTAATAAAACCCTAAACCCTAGGCCCTAAGACACCCCAAGCCCTAAACCCTAAGAAACCCTAAAAACCTTTTAAAAAAACCTAAGCCTGAAAAACCATTAAAAAAATCTAAACCCTAAAATCTCTAAAAAAAACCTTGACCTTAAAACCCTAAACCCTAAACCTAAAAATTCCTAAACAAAACCCTAAAAACCTTTTAAAACCCTAAAAATCTCTAAAAACCCTAAAAATCTTTAAAAATCCTAAACCTAAAAAACCCTATAAAACCATTAAAAACCCTAAATCTAAAAAACCCCAAGCCCTAAACCCTAAAAAAAGCTAAACCTAAATCCCTAAAAAAAGCTAAACCTAAAACCCTATACCCTAAGAAATTCTAAACCCTAAATCCTAAGCTCTAAGAAACTCTAAGAAATCCTAAACCCTAGAAAAACCTAAGCCCTAAACGCTAAACCATAAAAGGCCCTACAAAAATCCTAAACCCGAAACCTTTAGAAACCATAACCCTAAACCCTTATTCCTATGAAACCGTAAGAAAACCTAAACTCTAAAAAAATTTAAGAAGCCATAAACCCTTAGAATCCCTAAAACCCAAAATACCTTAAAAACCCTAAAAACCCTAAAAAACCTAAAAAAACCTTTAAAACCATAATCCTAAAAAAATCTAAAAAAACCTAAGCACTAAGCCCTAAACCCTAAATCCTAAACTCAAAACCCTAAAACACTAAACCCTAAACCCTAAACCCTTAAAAACCCTAAGAAATCCTAAATCCTAAGAAGCCCTAAACCCTTAGAAATCATAAACCCTAAAAAACCCTAAAAATCTTTAAAAACCATAAATCCTTAAAACCACAAAAACCCTAAAAAAACACTTAAAATCCTAACCTTAACCCAAGACCTAAACCCTAAAATACCCCTAAAAATCCTAAAACCCTAAACCCTAAGCATTAAGCCCTAAGAAACTCTAAACCCTAAGAAACACTAAACTCTAAAAAACCCTAAAAACCTCTTAAAAACCTTTAAAAACCATAAACCTAAACAATCCCAAAAATAACCCTAAACCCTATACCCTAAAAAACCTTAAAACCCCTAAACCTAAAACCCCTAAAACCCCCTAAGAAACCTTAAACACTCTAAGCCTAAAAAACCCTAAGTCCTAAACCCTAAACCTAAACCCCTAAACCCTAAGAAACCTAAATCCTAAACCCTAATCCTAGACCCTAGGCCTTAAGAAACCCTACACCTTAAGAAATCCTAAACCATAGAAAACACTAAAAAACCTTTAAAACCCTAATCCTAAAAAAAAATCCTATAAAACTATTAAAACTCTAAACTTAAAAAACCCTAAAAAAACCGTAAAAAACCTTTAAATCATTGAAAACCCTAAACTCTAAACCCTAAGCCCTAAGAAAACTGAAGAAATCCTAAACCCTAAGCCCTAAGAAACCCCAAAACCCTAAAAAACCCTAAAAACCTTTCAAAACCCCTAAACTTAAAAAACCCTAAAAGTCCAAAAAAAACCTTAAAAAACCTTAAACCTAAAAAAGCTTAAGCCCGATACCCTATACACTAAAAAACCCTAAACCCTAAATTCTAAGAAATCCTAAACCCTAAACCTGAAGAAACTCTAAGAATCCCTAAAGCATAAAAAATCTAAAACAAAAAACCTTAAAAAATCATATAAAAACCTTTAAAAACCTTAAACTTAAAAAATCCTAAAAAAACCTAAGCCCTAAACCCTAAACCCAAAACCTTTAGAAAGCATAACCCTAAACCCTAATTCCTATGAAATCGCAAGAAAACCTAAACTCTAAAAAAACCTTAAGAAGCCCTAAACCTTAAGAATCCCTAAAACCCAAAATACCTCAAAAACCCTAAACCTAAAAGCCCTAAAAATCCTTTTAAAAACCTTTAAAAACCCTAATCCTAAAAAACTCTAAAAAAAAACCTAAGCAACTAAGCCCTAAACTCAAAACCCTAAAACAAAACCCTAAACCCTAAATCCTTAGAAACCCTAAGAAATCCTAAATCCTTAGAAGCCCTAAACCTTAAACCCTTAGAAATCATAAACCCTAAAAACCTTTAAAAACCCTAAAAACCCTAGACCTAAACCCTAAAATACCCCTAAAAATCCTAAAACCCTAAACCCTAAGCATTAAGCCCTAAGAAACACTAAACCCTAAAAACCTCTTAAAAACCATAAACCAAAAAAACCCCAAAAATAACCCTAAACCCTATACCCTAAAAAACCTTAAAAACCCTAAACCTAAAACCCCCTAAAACCCCCTAAGAAACCTTAAACACTCTAAGCCTAAAAAACCCTAAGTCCTAAACCCTAAACCTACACCCCTAAGCCCTAAGAAACCTAAATCCTAAACCCTAATCCTAGACCCTAGGCCTTAAGAAACCCTACACCTTAAGAAATCCTAAACCATAGAAAACACTAAAAAACCTTTAAAACCCTAATCCTAAAAAAAAATCCTATAAAACTATTAAAACTCTAAACTTAAAAAACCCTAAAAAAACCGTAAAAAACCTTTAAATCATTAAAAACCCTAAACTCTAAACCCTAAGCCCTAAGAAAACCGAAGAAATCCTAAACCCTAAGCCCTAAGAAACCCCAAAACCCTAAAAAACCCTAAAAACCTTTCAAAACCCCTAAACTTAAAAAACCCTAAAAGTCCAAAAAAAACCTTAAAAAACCCTAAACCTAAAAAAGCTTAAGCCCGATACCCTATACACTAAAAAACCCTAAACCCTAAATCCTAAGAAATCCTAAACCCTAAACTCGAAGAAACTCTAAGAATCCCTAAAGCATAAAAAATCCTAAACCAAAAAAACCCTTAAAAAATCATATAAAAACCTTTAAAAACCTTAAACTTAAAAAATCCTAAAAAAAACCTAAGCCCTAAACCATAAAAAGCCCTACAAAAATCCTAAACCCTAAACCCAAAACCTTTAGAAAGCATAACCCTAAACCCTAATTCCTATGAAATCGCAAGAAAACCTAAACTCTAAAAAAACCTTAAGAAGCCCTAAACCTTAAGAATCCCTAAAACCCAAAATACCTCAAAAACCCTAAACCTAAAAGCCCTAAAAATCCTTTTAAAAACCTTTAAAAACCCTAATCCTAAAAAACTCTAAAAAAAAAACCTAAGCAACTAAGCCCTAAACTCAAAACCCTAAAACAAAAAACCCTAAACCCTAAATCCTTAGAAACCCTAAGAAATCCTAAATCCTTAGAAGCCCTAAACCTTAAACCCTTAGAAATCATAAACCCTAAAAACCTTTAAAAACCCTAAATCCTTAGAACCACAAAAACCCTAAAAAACATTTTAAAACCCTAACGTTAAAAAACCCTAAGACATGAACCCTAAAAACCCTAAAAAATCCTAAATCTAAAACCCTAAACTCTAAAGAACCCTTAAAAACCTTAGACCTAAAAAACCCTAAAAACCCTTAAAAACCCATAAACCTAAAAAAACCCTAAAAATAACCCTAAGCCCTAATCCCTATTTCCTAAAAAATCTTTAAAACCCTGAAAAACCCACTAAGAAACCTTAAACACTCTAAGCCTAAAAAACCCTAAGTCCTAAACCCTAAACCAATACCCCTAAACCCTAAGAAACATAAATCCTAAACCCTAACCCTAGACCCTAGGCCTTAAGTAACCCTACACCTTAAGAAATCCTAAACCATAGAAAACCCTAAAAACCTTTAAAACCCTAACCCTAAAAAACAATAAAAAATCCTAAAAAACTTTTAAAACTCTAAACCTTAAAACCCTAAAATACGGTAAAAACCCTAAACTCTAAACCCTAAGACCTAAGAAAATCAAAGAAATCCAAAACCCTAAGCCTTATGAAACCATAAACCCTAAAAAATCTTTAAAACCTTACAGAACCCCTAAACCTAAAAAACTCTAAAAATCCAAAAAAAACCTTAAATACCCCACACTTAATAAACCCTAAGCCCTCTACCCTATACCCTAAAAAACCCTAAATCCTAAGAAACCCTAAACCCTAAACCCTAAGAAACCCTAAGAATCCCTTAACCTTAAATACCCCTAAAAACCTTAAAGAAAACCCTAAAACTAACAAACCCTTAAAAAATCTAAAAAACCCTAAATCTAAAAAATGGTCTAAAACCCTAAGCCCTAAATCCCAAAACATAAGAAACCTTAAACCCTGAGAAACCCTAAAAACCTTTAAAAATCCTAAACCTAAAAACCCTTTAAAAATCCTAAAAACCTTAAAAAACCCTAAACCTAAAACCCCAAACTCTAAACACTAAAAACCTTTAAAAACCCCTAAACCTAAAAAAACCCTAAATATCTTTAAAAACCCTAAGCCCTAAATCTAAGACCCTAAAACTTATGAAGCCCCAAACCCAAAGAAACCCTAAGCCCTAAGAAATACTAAACCCTAAAAACCATAAAACACTAAAAAAATCCTAAACTTAAAAAACCTTAAAATCCTTTAAAACCTTTAAAACCCTAAATCTAAACAAACTAAAACCATAAATCCTAAATCCTAAATCCTAAACCTTAAAAAACTTTTTAAAAAACTAAACCTAAAACCCTAAACCCTAAGAAACCCTAAATGCTAAGAAACCCTTAGCCCTAAGCCCTAAGAAATCCTAAGAAACCCTAAATCCTAACAAACCCTAAACTCTACGAAATCCGGAAAAACACTTAAAAAACCCAAAACCTAATTTGTTTTAAAAAAACCTTAAAAAACTCTAAACTAAAAAACCCTAAAAAAACATTAAGCCCTAAACCCTAAACCCTAAAAAAAACCCTAAATCTAAAAACCTAAACTCTAAGCGCTAAGAAACCCTAAACCCTTAACCTTAAGAAACCCTAAACTCTAAAAAAAACCTGAAACCTAAAAAAGACACTAAAATCCTTTTTAAAATATAAAAAAAACCTAGCCCTAAAACTTAAAACCCTTAAGAAACCCTAAAACCTAAATCCTAAACCACAAAAAACCCTTAAATCTTTTAAAACCCTAAAACCCATAAAAAGCCTTAAAACCTTTTAAAACCCTAAATCTAAAAATCCTAAACCCTAAACCCTAAACTCTAAGAAGCCCTAAGCCTAAAAAACCCTAAAAACCTTTAAAATCCTAAACCCTAAACCCTAAGCCCAAAACCTTAAACCCAAAAAACCCTAAAAAAAACCTAAACCTAAAACCTTAGACCCTCAAAAATCCTAAACCCTAAATCCTAAACCTTAAGCCCTAAGAAACCCTAATACCTAAGAAACCCTAAACCCTAGAAAAAACTTTAAAAATCCTAAACCTAAAAAATCCTTACAAAAACCTTTAAAATGCTAAACCTAATAAACCCTATAAACAACTCTCAAACCTAAACCCTAAAAACCCCTATAAAATCCCTACATCTAAAACTCTAAAGCCTACGAAAAACTAAACCTAACAAACCAAAAATCCTAAACTCTAAAACAACATAAGAAACCCATACCCTAAGAAACTTAACCCTAAACCCTAATAAAACCTTTAAAAACCCTAAACCCAAAGAAAACCCTAATCCCTAAACCCAAAAAACTCTAAAAAACCCTAGACCTAAAATGCTAAATCCTAAGCCCGAAGAAACCATAAGAAACCAAAAACCCTAAACCTTAAATCCTAAACCCTAAAAAACCCTAAACCCCATGAAACACTAAACCCTAAATCTTAAGCCCTAAGAAATCCTAAAAACCCTAAACCCTAAGAAATCTAAATCTTAAGCCCTAAGAAATCCTAAAAACCCCTTAACCCTAAACTCTAAGAAACCCTAGGAATCACTAAACCCTAAATCCTAAGAAATCCTAAACACTAAACCCTAAGCTCTAAGATATTCTAAACCCTAAAAAATCCTTAAAATCCTTAAACTTATAAAAACCTCAAAAAAACCTTTAAAATCCTAAATCTAAAAATACTAAAAGACCCTAAGCCCTAAAACCTAAACCCTAAAAAAAACCACACCTAAAACCCTAAACCCTAAATGTTAAGAAACCCTAAACCCTAAACCATAAGCCCTAAGAAACCCTAAGGACCCCTAAACCCAAAGAAATCGTAAACCCTTAGAACCCCTAAACCCTAAGAAACCCTAAACCCTAACAAAACCCTAAAAATCCTAAAACCCTTAAAAAACCCAAAGCCTTAAATTTTAAACCCTAAAAAATCCTAAACGTAAAACCCTAGACCTTAAAAATCATAAACCTAAGACCCTAAACCCAAAGAAACCCTAAACTCGAAATCCTATGAAATTTTAATAAATCCTAAACCCTAGACACTAAGAAATCTTAGCCCTAAACTCTAAGAAACCCTAAACCCTAAATAAACCAAAACCCTAAAAACACCTTAAAACCCCTAAACCCTAATCCCTAAGAAACCCTAAATACTAAGAAACCCTAAAAAAAAACCTAAAAACCTTTAAACCCCTAAACTTTAAAAATCCTAAAAACTAAAAATCCCTAAAAAGAACCCTAAATCTAAAAATCTTTAAAAAAACCCTAATCCCTAAGCCCAAAACCCTAATAAAATCCTAAACCCTAAATCCTAGGCCCTAAGACACCCTAAACCCTAAACCCTAAAAACCCTAAAAACCTTTAAAAAAAACCTAAGCCTACAAAACCATTAAAAAACCCTAAACGCTAAAATCCCTTTTAAAACCCCCTAACCTTAAAACCCTATACCCTAAAAGACCCTAAAAATCTTTAAAAACCCTAAACAAAACCATAAAAAAACTCTTAAAAACCCTATAAAACCTTTAAAACCCCAAAACCAAAAAAACCCTAAGCCCTAAACCCTAAAAAAATCTAAACCTTAAACCCTAAACCCTAAGAAATCCTAAACCCTAAATCCTCAGCCCTAAATTCTAAGCTCTAAGAAACTCTAAAAAAATCATAAACGCTAAACACTAAGATACCCCAAACCCGAAAAACCCAAAAAAATCTCTAAATGACCTTAAAACCCCTAAACCTAAAAATCCTAAAAAACACTAAAAAAATATTTAAAACCCTATACCTAAAAACCTTTAAAAATCCAAAACCTAAAAAATCCTATGTTGTAAACCCTAAAAAAACCCTAAATACTAAGAAACCCTAAACCCTAAGCCCTAAGAAACCCTAAGAAACATTAAACCCTAAACACCAAGAAACACCAAGAAACCTAAAACCCTAAGAAATCCTAAAATCATTTTAAAACCCTAAACCTAAAAAACACTAAATACCCTAAAAAGCTTGAAAAACCCTAAACCTAAAAAACCCTAAAAACCATAATCCCTAAAAAAACCCTTAACCTAAAACACTAAACCCTAAAAAAATATTAAAACCCTTAAAAACCATTAACCTAAAAAAAACCTAAAAAAACTTTAAAACCCCTAACCCTAAAAAACCCTAAGCCCTAAACCCAAAAAACCTTTGAAAAAATCCTAAACCCTAAACCCTAAGAAACTCTAAGAATCCCTAAAGCCTAAAAAATCCTAAACCAAAAAAATCCTTAAAAAATCCTATAAAACCCTCTAAAAACCTTAAACTTAAAAAACCCTAAAAAAAACTAAGCTCTAATCCCTAAAACATAAAAACCCTACAAAAATTCTAAACTTGAAACCTAAACCCTAAACCTTTAGAAACCATAACCCTAAACCCTAATTCCTTTGAAATCGTAAGAAAACCTAAACTCTAAAAAAAATCTTAAGAATCCCTAAACCCTAAGAATCCCTAAAATCCAAAATACCTTTAAAAACCCTAAACCTAAAAAACCCTAAAAACCCTAAAAAAAAATCTTTAAAAACCCTAATCCTAAAAAACTCTAAAAAAAACCTAAGCACTAAGCCCTAAACCCTAAATCCTAAACCCTAAACCCTAAATTCAAAACCCTAAAACACTAAACCTTAAACCCTTAGAAACCCAAAGAAATCCTAAATCCTAAGAAGCCCAAAACCCTAAACTCTTAGAAATCATAAACCCTAAAAAACCGTAAAAACCTTTAAAAACCCTAAATACTTAAAACCACAAAAACCCTAAAACAAACCTTAAAAAACCCTAAAAAATCCTAAATCTAAAACCCTAAACCCTAAGCTTTAAGCCCTAAGAAACCCTAAACTCTAAAAAACCCTTAGACCTAAAACACCATAAAACCCCTTTAAAAACCATAAACCTAAAAAACCCTAAAAATAACCCTAAGCCCTAAACCCTATACCCTAAACCTAAAAAACCCTAAAAACCCTTAAGAAACCTTAAAAACTCTAAGACTAAAAAACCCTAAGTCCTAAACCCTAAACCTCTAAATCCTAAGAAACCTAAATCCTAAACCCTAACCCTAGACCCTAGGCCTTAAGAAACCTTACCACTTAAGAAATCCTAAACCATAGAAAACCCTAAAAAACTTTTAAAACCCTAACCCTAAAATACAATAAAAATCCCAAATTTTTTTTAAAACTCTAAACCTAAAAAACCGTAAAAAACCTTTAAAACCCTAAACTCTAAACCCTAAGCCCTAAGAAAATCGAAGAAATCCTAAACCCTAAACCCTAAAAAACCCTAAAAACTTTTCCAAACTCCTAAACCTAAAAACCCTAAAAATCCAAAAAAACCTTAAAAAACCCTAAAGCTAAAATCCCTAAGCCATAAACCCTATACCCAAAAAAACACTAAACCCTAAATCCTAAGAAACCCTAAACCCTAAGCCCTAAGATACCCTAAATCCTAAGAAACCCTTAACCGTAAAAACCCCTAAAAACCTTAGAGAAAACCCTAAACCTAAAAAACCCTTTAAAAATCTTTAAAACCCTAAACCTAAAAAATTCTTTAAAACCCTAAGCCCTAAATCCCAAAACCTAAGAAACCCTAAACCTTGAGAAACCCTAAAAACCTTTAAAAATCCTAAACCTAAAAACCCTAAAAAAAAATTCTAAAAACCTTAAAAAACCCTAAACCTAAAAAGACTTAGAAACCCCAAGTCCTAAACCATAAACCCTAAAACACCCTAAACCTAAAACCCCAAATTCTAAACCCTAAAAACCATTAGAAACCACTAAATCTAAAAAAACCCTAAAAATCTTTAAAAACCATAAACCTAAAAAACCCTTAGCCCTAAATTCTAAAAAACCCTAAATCTAAGACCCTAAACTCTATGAAGCCCCAAACCCAAAGAAACCCTAAGCCCTAAGAAACCCTAAACCCTAAAAACCATAAAACCCTAAAAAAAAACCTAAACCTAAAAATCACTTAAAATCCTTTAAAACCTTTAAAAACCCTAAATCTAAACACACTAAAAAAACCCTAAGCCCTAAACCCTAAATCCAAAACCTTAAAAAACTTTTTAAAAAACTAAACTTAAAACCCTAAACCCTAAGAAACCCTAAAACCTAAGCCCTAAGAAATCCTAAAAACCCTAAACCCTAACAAACCCTAAACTCTATGAAATCCTAAAAAACACTTAAAAAACCCAAAACCTAAAAAAAAAATTAAAAAACCTTACAAAACTCTAAAACTAAAAAAACCCATAAAAACCTTAAGCCCTAAACCCTAAACACTAAAAAAAACTCTAAAAAAACAACCTAAATCTAAAAACCTAAACCCTAAGCACCAAGAAATCCTTAACCTTAAGAAACCATAAACTCTAAAAAAACCCTAAAACCTAAAAAAGACCCTAAAACCCTTTAAAAAATCTAAAAAAACCCTAGCCCTAAAACTTAAAAACCCTAAGAAATCCTAAACCGCAAAAAACCCTAAACCCTAAAATCTAAGAAACCTTAAACCCCAAAAAACCCTAAAAACTTTTAAAACCCTAAAACCCATAAAAAAGCCTTAAAACCTTTTTAAAACCCTAAATCTAAAAAATCCTAAGTTCTAAATCGAAAAAACCCTAAACTCTAAGAAGCCTTAAGCCTAAAAAATCCTAAAATACCCTAAAAACCTTAAAAACCCTAAACCCTAAGCCCGAAACCTTAAACCCTAAAAATCCATAAAAAACACTAAACATTAAGCCCTATACCCTAAAAAACCCTAAAAAAACTTAAAACCCAAACCCTAAAAAACCCAAAAAAAACCCCTAAGAAACCTTAAAAATTTTAAGCCTAAAAAACCCTAAACCCTAAGAAACCTAAATCCTAAACCCTAACCCTATACCCTAGGCCTTAAGAAACCCTACACCTTAAGAAATCCTAAACCGTAGAAAACCCTAACCCTAAAAACCAATAAAAAATCCTAAAAAAAATTTAAAACTCTAAACCTAAAAAACCCTAAAAAAAATTTAAAACTCTAAACCTAAAAAACCCTAAAAACCGTAAAAAAAAACCTTAAAACCCCTAAACTCTAAACCCTAAGCCCTAAGAAAATTGAAGAAATCCTAAACTCTAAGCCCTAAGAAACAATAAACCCTAAACCCTAAAAAACCGTAAAAACCTTTCAAAACTCCTAAACCTAAAAAACCCTAAAGATCCAAAAAAACCTAAAAAATATTCAAACCTAAAAACACTCTAAGCCCTATACCCTATGCCCTAAAAAATGCTAAACCCTAAATCCCAAGAAACCCTAAGCCCTAAGAAACCCTTAACCCTAAAAACCCCTAAAAACCTTAAAGAAAACCCTAAACCTAAAAAACCCTAAAAACCTTTTAAAATCTTTAAAACCCGAACCCTAAAAAATGCTTTAAAACCCTAACCCTAAAAAATGCTTTAAAACCCTAAGCCCTAAATCCCAAAACCAAAGTAACCTTACACCCTAAGAAACCCTAAAAACCTTTAAAAATCCTAAACCTAAAAACCTTTAAAAAAATCCTAAAAACCCTAAACCTGTAAAGCCTTAAAAAGCCTAAGTATGAACCCTAAACCCTAAAATATCCTAAACGTAAAACCCTAAAATACCCTAAACCTAAAACCCCAAACTCTAAACCCTAAAAACCTTTAAAAATCCCTAAACCTAAAAAACCCTAAAAATCTTTAAAAACCCTAAACCTAAAACACCCTAAGCCCTAAATCCTGAAAAACCCTAAATCTAAGACCCTAAACCCTATGATGCTCCAAACCCAAAGAAACCCTAAACCCTAAACCCTAAAAACCATACAACCCTAAAAAAATCCTAAACCTAAAAAACCCTTAAAATCCTTTAAACCTTTAAAAACCCTAAACCCTAAGAAACCCCTAGAAACCTAAAACCTTAAGAAATCCTAAATCATAAGCCCTAAGAAATCCTAAAAACTTTTAAAAACCCTAAACCTAAAAAACACTAAAAAACCCTAAAAACCATAAGCCCTAAAAAGCCCTAAACCTAAAACACTAAACCTTAAAAAATACTAAAAACCCTTAAAAACCATAAACCTAAAAAACCCTAAAAAAATGTTTAAAACCCTAAACCCTAAAAACCTTTAAAAAAATCCTAAACCCTAAGAAACTCTCAGTATCCCTAAAGCATAAAAAATCCTAAACCAAAAAAACCCTTTAAAAATCCTATAAAAACCTTAAACTTGAAAAACCCTAAAAAAAACCTAATCCCTAATCCCTAATCCCTAAATCATAAAAAGCCCTACAAAAATCCTAAACCCTAAACCTTTTAAAACCATCATCCTAAACCCTAATTCCTATGAAATCATAAGAAAACCTAAACTCTAAAAAACTCTTAAGAAGCCCAAAATCCTAAGAATCCCTAAAACTTAAAATACCTTTAAAAACCCTAAGCCTAAAAACCCTAAAAATCTTTTTAAAAACCCTAATCCTAAAAAACCTAAGCAGTAAGCCCTAAACCCTAAACCCTAAATCCTTAGAAACCCTAAGAAATCCTAAATCCTTAAAAGCCCTAAACCCTAAACCCTTATAAATCATAAACCCTAAAAACCTTTAAAAACCCTAAGTCCTTAAAACCACAAAACCCCTAAAAAACCTTTAAAAACCCTCAGACCTAAACCCTAAAAACCCTAAAAAAATCCTAAATCTAAAACCCTAAACCCTAAGTTTTAAGCCCTAAGAAACTCTAAGCCCTAAGAAACCCTAAACTCTAAAGAACCCTTAAAACCATTAGACCTAAAAACCCCTAAAAACCCATTAAAAACCATAAACCTAAAAAACCATAAAAATAACCCTAAGCCCTAAACCCTATACCCTAAGAAAACTTAAAAACTCTAATCCTAAAAAACCCTAAGTCCTAAACCCTAAACCCTAAACCCTAACCCTAGACCCTAGACCCTAGGCCTTAAGAAACCCTACACCTTAAGAAATCCTAAACCATAGAAAACCCTAAAAAACCTTTAAAACCCTAACCCTAAAAAACAATAAAAAATCCTAAAAAACTATTAAAACTCTAAACCTTAAAAACCCTAAAATACCGTAAAAAATCCTTAAAAAATCCTAAGCTCTAAACCCTAAAAAACCCTAAAACTAAAACCCTAAATACTAAGAAACCATAAACCCTATGCCCTAAGAAACCCTAAGAAACATTAAACTCAAAACACTAAGAAACCCCAAGAAACCTAAAACCCTAAGAAATCCTAAGCCATAAGAAATCATAAAATTATTTTAAAACCCTAAACCTAAAAACCTTGAAAAACCCTAAACCTAAAAAACCCTAAAAACCATAAGCCCTAAAAAAACACAAAACCCTAAAAAAAATACTAAAAACCCTTAGAAACCATAAACCTAAAAAAAAACCCTAAAAAAACATTAAAACCCCTATCCCAGAAAAACCCTAAGCGCTAAACCCAAAAAATCTTTGAAAAAATCCTAAACCCGAAACCCTAAGAAACTCTAAGAATCCCTAAAGCCTAATAAATCCTAAACCAAAAAAATCCTTAAAAAATCCTTTCAAAACCATAAACTTAAAAAACCCTAAAAAAACCTAAGCCCTAAACCCTAAACCATAAAAAGCCCTTCAAAAATCCTAAACCTGAAACCCTAAACCCTAAACCTTTAGAAACCATAACCCTAAACCCTAATTCCTATGAAATCGTAAGAAAACCTAAACTCTAAAAAAACTTTAAGAAGACCTAAACCCTAAGAATCCCTAAAACCAAAAATGCCTTTAAAACCCTAAACCTAAAACACACTAAAACTCCTAAAAAGCCTTTAAGAAACCTAATCCTAAAAAACTCTAAAAAAAACCTAAGCCCTAAATCCTAAATCCTAAACACTAAATGCTAAACTCGTAACCTTTAAACCCTAAACCCTAAACCCTTAGAAACCCTAAGAAATCCTAAATCCTAAGAAGCCCAAAACCCTAGACCCTCAGAAATCATAAACCCTAAAAAACCGTAAAAACCTTTAAAAACCCTAAATCCTTAAAACCACCAAAACCCTAAAGCAAACCTTTAAAAACCCAAAAAAATACTAAATCTAAAACCCTAAACCCTAAGCTTTAAGCCCTAAGAAACCCTAAACCCTAAGAAATCCTAAACTCTGAAAAACCCTTAAAACCTTTAGAACTAAAACACCTTAAAAACCCTTTAAAAACTATAAACCTAAAAAACCCTAAAAATAACCCTAAGCCCTAAACCCTATACCCTAAACCTAAAAAACCCAAAAAACCCTTAAGAAACCTCAAAAACTCTAACACTAAAAAATCCTAAACCCTAAACCCTAAACCTAAATCCTAAGAAACCTAAATCAAAAACCCTAACCCTAGACCCTAGGCCGTAAGAAACCCTACACCTTAAGAAATCCTAAACCATAGAAAACTTTAAAAAACCTTTAAAACCCTAACCCTAAAATAGAATAAAAAATCCCAAAAAACTTTTAAAACTCTAAACCTAAAAAACCCTAAAATACCGTAAAAACCTTAAAAACCTTAAACTCTAAACCCTAAGCCAAAATCCTAAACCTAAGCCCTAAGAAACCATAAACCCTAAAAACCCTAAACCCTAAAAACATTTCAAAACTCCTAAACCTAAAAAACCCTAAGAATCCAAAAAAAAACCTAAGCCCTATACCCTATACCCTAAAAAACCCTAAACCTTAAATCCTAAGAAACCCTAAACCCTTAATCGTAAAAGTCCCTAAAAACCTTAAAGAAAACACTAAACCTAAAAAACACTAAAAACCCTTAAAAATCTTTAAAACCATAAAACCGTTAAAAAATCTTTAAAACCCTAAACCTAAAAAATTCTTTAAAACCCTAAGCCCTAAATCCCAATACCTAAGAAACCTTAATCCCTACGAAACCCTAAACCTTGAGAAACCCTAAAAACCTTTAAAAATCCTAAGCCTAAAAACCTTAAAAAAACCCTAAACCTAAAAAGACTTAAAAAAACCCTAAGTCCTAAACCCTAAATCCTAAAACAACCTAAACCTAAACCCTAAAACCTTTAAAAACCCCTAAACCTAAAAAAATCCTAAAAATCTTTAAAAACCCTAAACCCTAAATCCTAAAAACCCCTAAACCCAAAGAAACCCTAAGCCCTAAGAAATCCTATACCCTAAAAACCATAAAATCCTAAAAAAAAAAACCAAAACCTAAAAAACCCTTAAAATCCTGTAAAACCTTTAAAAATCTTTTAAAACCCTAAATCTAAACACACTAAAAAAACCCTATGCCCTAAACCCTAATCCTAAACCTTAAAATTTTTTTAATAAAACTAAACCTAAAACCCTAAACCCTAAGAAATCCTAAAAAGCCTAAACCCTAACAAACCCTAAACTCTAAGAAATTCTAAATAACACTTAAAAAATCGAAAACCTAAAAAAATAATTTAAAACCTTAAAAACTCTAAAACTAAATAACCCTAAAAAAACATTAAGCCCTAAACCCTAAACACTAAAAAAAACCCTATATCTAAAAACCTAAACCCTTAACCTTAAGAAACCCTAACTCTAAAAAACCCTAAAACCTAAAAAAGACCCTAAAAACCTTCTAAAAAATCTAAAAACACCCTAGCCCTTAAACTTAAAAACCCTAAGAAATCCTAAACCCTAAATCCTAAACTACAAAAAAACCCTAAACCCTAAAATATAAGAAACCTTAAACCCCAAAAAAACCCTAAAAACTTTTAAAACCCTAAAACCCATAAAAAATGCCTTAAAACCTTTTAAAACCCTAAATCTAAAAAATCCTAATTTCTAAATCGAAAAAACACTAAACCCTAAATCCTAAACTCTAAGAAGCCCTAAGCCTAAAAAACCCTAAAATACCCTAAAAACCTTAAAAACCCTAAACCCTAAGCCCTAAACCTTAAACCCTAAAAATCCTTTAAAAAACCCTAAACCTAAAATCCTAGACCCTCAAAAACCCTAAACCCAAAACCCTAAATCCTAAACCCTAAGCCCTAACAAACCCTATTCCCTAAGTAACCCTAAACCTTAAGAAACCCTGAACCCTAGAAAAACCTACAAAAATCCTAAACCTAAAAACTCCTTAAAAAAACCTTTAAAATGCTAAACCTAAAAACCCTATAAACAACTCTCAAACCTAAACCCCTATAAAAACCCTACATCTAAAACCCTAAACACTAAGAAACACTAAACCTAAGTCCTAAGCCCTAAGAAACCCTAAACTCTAAATCCTAAAAAATCTTAAGAACCCCTAAACCCTAATCCCTAAGAAACCCTAAACACTAAGAAACCCTAAAAAAACCCTAAAAACCTTTAAACCCCTAAACTTAAAAAACTCTAAAAACTAAAAAATCCCTAAAAAGAACCCTAAATCTAAAAATCTTTTAAAGAAAAACCTAAGCCCTAAGCCCAAAACCCCAATAAAACCCTAAACCCTAGGCCCTAAGACACCCCAAGCCCTAAACCCTAAGAAACCCTAAACTATATATCCAAAGAAAGCCTAAAAACCTTTTAAAAAAAACCTAAGCCTAAAAACCCATTAAAAAAAACCTAAACCCTAAAATCCTTTAAAAATCCCTAACCTTAAAACCCTAAACCCTACAAAACCCTAAAAAATCTTTAAAAACCATAAATAAAACCCTAAAAACCTTTTAAACCCCTAAAAAGACTCTAAAAACCCATAAAAACCTTTGAAAATCCTAAACCTAAAAAACCCTATAAAACCTTTAAAAACCCTAAACCTAAAAAACTCCAAGCCCTAAACCCTAAAAAAATCAAAACCTAAAACCCTAAACCCTAAGAAATCCTAAGCCCTAAACCCTAAGAAACACTAAAAAAATCCTAAACCCTAAACACTAAGATACCCCAAACCGTAAAAACCCAAAAAAAAACTCTAAAAAACCTTAAAACCTCTAAACCTAAAAATCCTAAAAAACTCTAAGAAACCTTAAAAACCCTAAACCTATAATACCCTAAAAAGACATAAAAACTTTTAAAAATCCTAAACCTAAAAACTCCTAAGCTCTAAACCCTAAAAAACCCTAAATACCAGGAAACCCTAAAACCTAAGCCCTAAGCCCTAAGAAACCCTAAACTCCAAGAAACCTAAAACCCTAAGAAATCCTAAATATAAGCCCTAAGAAATCAAAAAAACTTTTGAAAACCCTAAACCTAAAAAACACTAAAACCCCTAAAAACCATGAAAAACCCTAAACCTAAAAACCCTAAAAACCATACACCTTAAAAAACCCTTAACCTAAAACACTAAACCCTAAACCCTTAAAAACCATAAACATAAAAAACCCTAAAAAAACTTTAAAAACTCTAACCCTAAAAAATTCTAAGCCCTAAACCCTAAAAACTTTTTAAAAAATCCTAAACCCTAAACCCTAAGAAACTCTAAGAATCCCTAAAGCCAAAAAAATCCTAAACCAAAAAAACCCTTAAAAAATCCTATAAAAACCTTTAAAAACATTAAACTTAAAAAACCCTAAATAAAACCAAAGCCCTAAACCCTAACAAGCCCTACAAAAATCCTAAACCTGAAACCCTAAACCCTAAACCTTTAGAAACCATAACTCTAAACCCTAATTCCTATGAAACCGTAGGAAAACCTAAACTCTAAAAAACCTTATGAAGTCCTAAAACCTAAGAATCCCTAAAACCCAAAATACCTTTAAAAACTTAAACCTAAAAAATAATAAAAATACTGAAAAACCTTTAAAAACCCTAATCCTAAAAAACTCTAAAAAAACCTAAGCACTAAGCCCTAAACCCTAAACCCTAAATTTAAAACCCTAAAACCCTAAACCCAAAATTCAAAACCCTAAACCCAAAACCCTTAGAAACCCTAAGAAATCCTAAATTCTAAGCAGCCCTAACCCTTCCTTAGAAATCATAAACCCTAAAAAACCCTAAGACCTAGACCCTAAAAAAACCTAAATCTAAAACCCTAAACCCTTAAGAAACCCTAAACCCTAAGAAACCCTAAACTCTAAAAAAGCCTTAAAACCCTTAGACCTAAAAAACCCTTTAAAAAACCTTTAAAAACAATAAACCTAAAAAACCCCAAAAATAACTCTAAGCCCTAAGCCCTAAACCCTATACCCTAAAAGACCTTAAAACCCTTAACCTGAAAAACACTAAAAAAAACCAAAAGAAACCTTAAAAACTCTAAGCCTAAAAAACCCTAAGTCCTAAATCCTAAATCCTAAACCCTAAACACTAAACCTAAACCCCTAAACCCTAAGAAACCTAAATCCTAAACCCTAACACCAGACCCTAGGCCTTAAGAAACCCTACACCCTAAGAAATCCTAAACCATAGAAAACCCTAAAAACCCTTTAAAACCCTAATCCTAAAAAACAATAAAAAATCCTAAAAAACATTTAAAAGTCTAAACCTAAAAAAGCGTAAAAAACCATAAAAACCCTAAACTCTAAACCCTAAGAAAACCAAAGAAATCCTAAACCCTAAGCCCTAAGAAACCATAAACCCTAAACCCTAAAAACCTTTCAAAACCCCTAAACCTAATTTAAAAAACCCTAAACCTAAATAACCCTAAGCCCTATACCCTATACCCTAAAAAACCCTAAACCTTAAATCCTAAGAAACCCTAAACACTAAGCCCTAAGAAACCCAAAACCCTAAGAAATTCTTAACCCTAAAAACCCCGAAAAAACTTAAACAAAACCCTAAACCTAAAAAATCCTAAAAACCTTTAAAAAATCTTTAAAACCCATAATCTAAAAAATGCTTTAAAACCCTAAGCCCTAAATCCAAAAACATAAGAAACCTTAAACCCTAAGAACCCCGAAACCTTGAGAAACCCTAAAAACCCCAAACTCTAAATCCTAAGAAACCCCAAACCCTCAGCCCTAAGAAACCCGTAACCCTAAGAAACCCGTAACCCTAAAAACCTCTAAAAACCTTAAAGAAAACTCTAAGCCTAAAAAACCCTAAAAACCCTTTAAAATCTTCAAAACCCTAAACCTAAAAAATGCTTTTAACCCTAAACCCTAAATCCAAAAACCTAAGAAACCTTAAACCCTAAGAAACCCTAAACCTTGAGAAACCCTAAAAACCTTTAAAATCCTAAACCTAAAAACCCTTTAAAAATCCTAAAACCCTAAACCTAAAAAGCCTTAAAAAACCCTAAGTCCTAAACCCTAAAACCTAAAAATCCCTAAACCTAAAACCCCCAAACTCTAAACCCTAAAAACCTTTAAAAACCCCTAAACCTAAAAAAATCCTAAAAATCTTTAAAAACCCTAAGCCCTAAATCCAAAAAAATACCTAAATCTAAAACCCTAAACCCTATGATGCCCCAAACCCAAAGATACCCTAAGCCCTAAGTCCTAAGAAACCCTAAACCCTAAAAACCATAAAACCCTAAAAAAATTCTAAACCTAAAAAACCCTTAAAATCCTTTAAAACCTTAAAAAACCCTAAATCTAAACACACTAAAAAAACCCTAAGCCTTATACCCTAAATCCTAAACTTAAAAAACTAAACCTAAAAGCCTAAACCCTAAATGTTAAAAAGCCCTAAGCCCTAAAAATCCTAAGAAACCCTAACAAACCCTAAACTCTAAGAAATCCTAAAAAAAACACTTAAAAACCCAAAACCAAAAGAAAAATTTAAAAACCTTAAAACACTCTAAACCTAAAAAAAACCTTAAGCCCTAAACCCTAAACACTAAGAAACCCTACATATAAAAACCTAAACCCTAAGCGCTAAGAAACCCTAAACCCTTAACCTTAAGATACCCTAACTCAAAAAAAACCCTAAAACCAAAAAAAGACCCTAAAAACCTTTTAAAAATCTAAAAAAACCCTAGCCCTAAAACTTAAAAACCCTAAATCCTAAACTGCAAAAAACCCTAAACCCAAAAATCTAAGAAACCTTAAACACCAAAAAAACCTAAAAACTTTAAAAACCCTAAATCAAAAGAATCCTAAGTTCAAAATAGAAAAAACCCTAAACTCTATAAAGCCCTAAGCCTAAATATCCTAAAAACATTAAAAACCCTAAACCATATGTCCGAAACCTTAAGCCCTAAAAATCCTAAAAAAACCCTAAACCTAAAACCCTAGACCCTCAAAAATCCTAAACCCTAAATCTTAAACCCTAAGACCTAAGAAACCCTAATCCCTAAGAAACCCTAACCTTAGAAAGCCTTAAACCCTAGAAAAACCATTAAAAATCCTAAACCTAAAAAATCCAAAAAACCCGAAAAACCCCTTCAAAAATGCTAAACCTAAAAAACCTATAAACAACTCTCCTAAAAACCCCTATAAAAAACCTACATCTAAAACCCTAAATCCTAAGAAACACTAAACCTACATCTAAAACCCTAAATCCTAAGAAACACTAAACCTAAGAAACCGAAAATCCTAAACCCTAAAAAAACCTAAGAAACCCTATACCCTAAAAACTTAACCCTAAACCCTAAAAAAACCTTTAAAACCCCTAGACCCAAAGAAAACACTAAGCCCTAAACCCTAAAAAACTATTAAAAAACTCAAGACCTAAAATGCTAAATCGTAAGCCCTAAGAAACCATAAGAAACAAAAAACCCTAAACCTTAAATCCTAAACCCCATGAAACCCTAAACTCTAAACCCTAAGCCATAAAAACCATAGAAATCCTAAACTCTAAGTCCTAAGAAACCATAAACCCTAAAAACCTTTCAAAACCCCAAAACCTAAAAAACCTAAAATCCAAAAAAACCTTAAAAAACCCTAAACCTAAAAAACCGTAAGCCCTAAACCCTAAAATACCCTAAAACCTTAAAATCCCTAAACCCTAAGCCCGAAACCTTAAATCCTAAGCCCTAAAAGATCCTAAAAACTTTTAAAAACCCTAAACCTAAAAAACACTAAAAACACTAAAAACCTTGAAAACCCCTAAAAACAATAAGCCCTAAAAAACCCTATGTCCTAAACCCTAAAAACCTTTTTAAAAAATCCTAAACTCTAAAGCCTAAGAAACTCTAAGAAACTCTAAGAATCCCTAAAGCCTAAAAAATCCTAAACAAAAAAAACCCTTAAAAAATCCCATAACCCAAAAATTCAATAAAAATCCCAAAAAACTTTTAAAACTCTAAACCTTAAAAATCGTAAAAAACCATTAAAAAACCTTTAAAACCTTAAACTCTAAACCCTAAGCCCTAAGAAAACCGAAGAAATCCTAAACCATAAACCCTAAACCCTAAAATATCCTAAAAACCTTTCCAAACTTCTAAACCTAAAAAACCCTAAAAATCCAAAAAACCCATAAACCTAAAAACCCTAAGCCCTATACCCTATACCCTAAAAAACCCTAAACCAAAAATCCTAAGAAACCCTAAGCCCTAAGAAACCCTAAACTCTAAGAAACCCTTAACCGTAAAAATCCCTAAAAACCTTAAAGAAAACCCTAAACCTAAAAAACCCTAAAAATCTTTAAAACCCTAAACCTAAAAAATGCTTTAAAACCCTAAGCCTTAAATCCCAAAACCTAAGAAACCTTAATCCCTAAGAAACCCTAAGCCTTGAGAAACCCTAAAATCCTTTAAAAATTCTAAACCTAAAAACCCTAAAAAAAATCCTAAAAACCTTAAAAAACCCTAAACCTAAAAAGCCTTAAAAACCCTAAGTCCTAAACCCTAAACCCTAAAATACCCTAAACCTAAAACTCAAAACTCTAAACCCAAAAAACCTTTAGAAACCCCTAAATCTAAAAAAAAACCCTAAAAAGCTTTAAAAACCCTTAGCCCTAAATCCTAAAAAACCCTAAATCTAAGACCCTAAACTCTATGAAGCCCCAAAACCAAAGAAACCGTAAGCCCTAAGAAACCCTAAACCCTAAAAACCATAAAAAATCCTAAACCTAAAAAACCCTTAAAATCCTTTAAAACCTTTAAAAGCCCTAAATCTAAACACACTAAAAAAACCCTAAGCTCTAAACCCTAAACCCTAAATCCTAAACCTTAAAATTTTTTTAAAAAAACTAAACCTAAAACCCTAAACCCTAAGAAACCCTAAAACCAAAGCCCTAAGAAATCCTAAAAACCCTAAACCCTAACAAACCCTAAACTCTATGAAATCCTAAAAAACACTTTAAAAACCCAAAACCTAAATTTTTTTAAAAAAACCTTTAAACACTCTAAAACTAAAAAATACTAAAAAAACCTAAAGCCCTAAACCCCAAACACTAAAAAACCCTTAAAAAAAAACTTATATCTAAAAACTTAAACCATAAGCACTAAGAAACCCTAAGCCCTTAACCTTAAGAAACCATAAGCACTAAAAAACCCTAAAACCTAAAAAAAACACTAAAAACCTTTAAAAAATAAAAATAAACCCTAGCCCTAAAACTTAAAAACCCTAAGAAATCCTAAACCGCAAAAAACCCTAAATCCTAAATCCTAAAATCTAAGAAACCCTAAGAAACCTTAAACCCCAAAAAACCCTAAAACCTTTAAAAACCCTAAAACCCATAAAAAAAAAGGCCTAAAAACCTTTTAAAACCCTAAATCTAAAAAATCCTAAGTTCTAAATTGAAAAAACCCTAAACCCTAAACTCTAAGAAGCCTTAAGCCTAAAAACACTAAAATACCCTAAAAACCTTAAAACCCCTAAACCCTAAGCCCGAAACCTTAAACCCTAAAAATCCTTTTAAAAACCCTAGACCCTCAAAAACCCTAAACTCTAAATCCTAAACCCTAAGCCCTAAGAAACCCTAATACCTAAGAAACCCTAAACCTTAAGAAACCCTAAACACTAGAAAAATCTTTAAAAATCCTAAACCTAAAGAATACAAAAATCCATAAAAAACCTTTAAAAATGCAAAACCTAAAAATCCCTATAAACAACTCTCAAACCTAAACCCAAAAAACTCATATAAAAACCCTACATCTAAGACCCTAAACCCTAAGAAACACTAAACCTAAGAAACCAAAAATCCTAAATTATAAAATAACCTAAGAAACCCTATACCCTAAGAAACTTAACCCTAAATCCTAAAAAATCTTTAAAAACCCTAACCCCAAAGAAAGCCCTAAGCCCTAAACCCTAAAAAACTCAAAAAAACACAAGACCTAAATTGCTAAATACTAAGCCCTAAGAAACCATAAGAAACAAAAAACCCTAAACCTTAAATCCTAAAAACCATGAAGCCCTAAACCCTAAATCTTAGGCCCTAAAAAATCCTAAAAAACCCTAAACCCTAAAAAATCTAAATCTTAAGCCCTAAGAAACTCAAAGAAACCCTAAACCCTAAACTCTAAGAAACCCTAGGAATCCCTAAAACCCTAAATCCTAAGAAATCCTAAACACTAAACTCTAAGCCCTAAGAAACCCTAAACCCTAAACTCTAAGAAACCCTAAGAATCCCTAAACCCTAAAACTAAAACCCCAAACTCTAAATCCTAAAATCCTTTAAAACCCCCAAAACCTAAAAAAACCCTAAAAATCTTTAAAAACCCTAAACTTAAAAAACCCTAACCCTAAATCTAAGACCCTAAACCCTATGAAGCCCCAAACCCAAAGAAACCCTAAGCCCCAAGCCCTAAGAAACCCTAAACCCTAAAAACCATAAAACCCTAAAAACAATCCTGAACATAAAAAATACTTAAAATCCTTTAAAACCTTTAAAAACCCTAAATCTAAACACACTAAAAAAATCCTAAGCCCTAAATCATAAATCCTAAACCTTAAAAAACTTTTTAAAAAACTAAACCTAAAACCCTAAACCCTGAGAAACCCTAAAACCTAAGCCCTAAATAATCCTAAAAAACCTAAACCCTAACAAACCCTAAACTCTAAGAAATCCTAAAAAACACTTAAAAACCCAAAACCAAAAAAAAAAAATTAAAACCTAAAAAAAACTCTAAAACTAAATAACCCTAAAAAAACTTTAAGCTCTAAACCCTAAACACTAAAAAACCCTAAAAAACCCTAAATCTAAAAACCTAAACCCTAAGCACGAAGAAACCCTAAACTCTAAAAAACCCTAAAACCTGAAAAGACCCTAAAAACCTTTTAAAAAATCTTAAAAACACCCTAGCCCTAAAACTTAAAAACCCTAAGAAATCCTAAACTGCAAAAAACCCTAAACCCTAAGAAACTTTAAACCCCCCAAAACCCTAAAAACTTTAAAAACCCTAAAACCCATAAAAAAAAAGCCTTAAAACCTTTTAAAACCCTAAATCTAAAAAATCCTAATTTCTAAATCGAAAAAACCCTAAACTCTAAGAAGCCTAAAGCCTAAAAACCCTAAAATACCCTAAAAACCTTTAAAACCCTAAGCCCGAAACCTTAAACCCTAAAAATCCTTTAAAACCCCTAAACCTTAAATCCTAAACCCCATGAAACCTTAAACCCTAAATCATAGGCCCTAAGAAATCCTAAAAAACCCTAAACCCTAAGAAATCCTTAGGAATCCCTAAAACCCTAAATCTTAAGAAATCCTAAACACTAAACCCTAAGCCCTAAGAAACCCTAAACCCTAAACTCTAAGAAACCCTAGGAATCCCTAAATCCAAAACCCTATACCCTAAAAAATCCTTAAAAACCTTAAACCTATAAAACCCTAAAAAAGACCTCCAAAAAACCTTTAAAATCCTAAATCTAAAAACCCTAAAAAACCCACACCTAAAACCCAAAACCCTAAACCTTAAGAAACCCTATGAACCCCTAAACCGAAATAAATCCTATATCCTAAGAAAGCATAAGAACCCCTAAACCCTAAGAAATACTAAACCCTAAGAAATACTAAGAACCGCTAAACCTTAAGAAATCCTAAACCCTTAACCCTAAGAAACCCTAAACCCTAGCAAAACCTTTAAAAACCTTAAGCCTCAAAAACCCTAAAAAACCCAAAGCCTTAAATCCTAAACCCTAAAAATCCTAAACGTAAAACTCGAAACCCTAAAAATCATAAACCTAAAACCCTAAGCCCTATGAAACCCTAAACTCTAAATCCTAAAAAATCTTAAGAACCCCTAAACCCAAGACACTAAGAAATGTTATCCCTAAACCCTAAGAAACCCTAAACCCTAAATAACCCAAAACCCTAAAAACACCTTAAAACCCCTAAATCCTAATCCCTAAGAAACCCTAAACACTAAGAAACCCTAAAAAAAAACCCTAAAACCCTTTAAACCCCTGAACTTTAAAAACCCTAAAAACTAAAAAATCCCTAAAAAGAATCCTAAATCTAAAAATCTTTGAAAAAACCCTAAGCCCTAAGCCAAAACCCCAATAAAACCATAAACCCTAAACCCAAGGCCCTAAGACACCCCAAGCCCTAAAACCTAAGAAACCCTAAACTATAAATCCTAAGAAACCCTAAAAACCTTTAAAAAAACCTAAGCCTAAAAACCCATTAAAAAAACCTAAACCCTAAAATCCCTAAAAAATCCCTAACCTTAAAAACCCTAAAAAATCTTTAAAACCCTAAAAACCTTTAAAAACCCTAAAAAGACTCTAAAAACCTTTGAAAATCCTAAACCTAAAAACCCCTATAAAACCTTTAAAAACCCTAAACCTAAAAAACCATAAGCCCTAAAACCCAAAAAAATCTAAACTTAAAACCCTAAACCCTAAATCCTAAGCTCTAAGAAACACTAAGAAATCCTAAACACTAAGAAACACTAAAAAAATCCTAAACCCTAAACACTAAGATACCCCAAACCCTGAAAACCCAAAAAAAAAAAACTCTAAAAACTTTAAAACCCCTAAACCTAAAAATCCTAAAAAACTCTAAAAAAAAAAACCTTAAAAACCCTAAACCTAAAATACCCTAAAAAAGACCTAAAAACCTTTTAAAATCCTAAACCCTAAAAAACCCTAAATACTAAGAAACCCTAAACCCCAAGAAACCTAAAACCCTAAGAAATCTAAAACCTTAAGCCCTAAGAAATCCTAAAAACTTTTTAAAACCCTAAACCTAAAAAACACTAAAACCCCTAAAAACCTTTAAAAACCCTAAACCTAAAAACCATACGCCCTAAAAAACCCTAAACCTAAAACACTAAACCTTAAAAAAATACTAAAAAATCCTTAAAAACCATAAACCTAAAAAACCCTAAAAAAACTTTAAAAACCCTAACCCTAAAAAACGCTAAGCCCTAAACCCTGAAAACCTTTAAACAAATCCTAAACCCTAAACCCTAAGAATCCCTAAAGCCTAAAAAATCTTAAACCAAAAAACCCTTAAAAAATCCTATAAAATTTTTTAAGAACATTAAACTTAAAAAACCTAAGCCCTAAACCCTAAATCATAAAAAGCCCTACAAAATACTAAACCTGAAACACTAAACCCTAAATCTTTAAAAACCATAACCCTAAACCCTAATTCCTATGAAACCGTAAGAAAACCTAAACTCTAAAAAAACCTTAAGAAGCCCTAAACCCTAAGAATCCCTAAAACCCAAAATACCTTTAAAAACCCTAAACCTAAAAAACCCTAAAAATCCTAAAAAAACCTTTAAATACCCTAATCCTAAAAAACTCTAAAAAAAAACCTAAGCACTAAGCCCTAAACCCTTAGAAATCCTAAGAAATCCTAAATCCTAAGAAGCCCTAAACCCTAAACCCTAAACCCTTAGAAATCATAAACCCTAAAAAACCCTAAAAACCTTTAAAACCCCTAAATCCTTAAAACCACAAAAACTCTAAAAAAAACCTTTAAAAACCCTAAGACCTAGACCCTAAAAAACCCTAAAAAATCCTAAATCTAAAACCCTAAACCCTAAGCAGTAAGCCTTAAGAAACCCTAAACCCTAAGAAACCCTAAACTCTAAAAAACCCTTACAAACCTTAGACCTAAAAACCCCTAAAAACCCTTTAAAAACCATAAACCTAAAAAACCCTGAAAAGAACCCTAAGCCCTAAGCCCTAAACCCTATACCCTAAAAAACACTAAAAAAACCCCAAAGAAACCTAAAAAACTCTAAGCCTAAAAAACCCTAAATCGTAAACCCTAAACCCTAAACCTAAACCACTAAACCCTAAGAAACCTAAATCCTAAACCCTGGCCTTAAGAAACCCTACACCCTAAGAAACCTTAAACCATAGAAAATCCTTAAAAACCTTTAAAACCCTAACCCTAAAAAACAATAAAAAATCCTAAAAACCATTTAACACTCTAAACCTAAAAAGGCGTAAAAAACCTTTAAAACCCTAAACTCTACACCCTAAGCCCTAAGAAAACCAAAGAAATCCTAAATCCTAAGCCCTAAGAAACCATAAACCCTAAACCCTAAAAACCTTTCAAAACCCTAAACCTAAAAAACCCTAAAAGTTCAAAAAAATCTTTAAAAAACCCTAAGCCCTATACCCTGTACCCTAAAAAACCCTAAACCTTAAATCGAAAGAAACCCTAAACCCCAAGAAATCCTTAACCCTAAAACCCCCTAAAAACCTTAAAGAAAACCCTAAACCTAAAAAATCTTAAAAACCCTTAAAAAATCTTTAAAACCCCAAACCTAAAAAATGCTTTAAAACCCTAAGCAATAAATCCCAAAACCTAAGAAACCTTAAACCCTAAGAAACCCTAAACCTTGAAAAACCCTTAAAAATCTTAGACCTAAAAAACCCTAAAAACCCTTAAAAGCCTTTAAAACCCATAAACCTAAAAAAACCTTAAGCCCTAAACCCTCAACACTAAAAAAACCCTAAATCTAAAAACCTAACTCTAAGCGCTAAGAAACCCTTTTACCCTTAACCTTAAGAAACCCTAAACTCTAAAAAACCCTAAAACCTAAAAAAGACACTAAAAACCATTTAAAAATCTAAAAAACCTAGCCCTAAAACCTAAAACCCCTAAGAAACCCTAAATCCTAAACCACAAAAAACCCTAAACCCTAAAATCTAAGAAACCCTAAGAAACCTTAAACCCCAAAAAACCCTAAAAACTTTAAAAACCCTAAAACCCATAAAAAAAGCCTGAAAACCTTTTAAAACCCTAAATCTAAAAAATCCTAAGTTCTAAATTAAAAAAATCAAAAACTCTAAGAAGCCCTAAGCCTAAAAAACTCTAAAATACCCTTAAACCTTAAAAACCCTAAACCCTAAACCGTAAGCCCGAAACCTTAGACCCTAAAAATCTTTAAAAAACCCTAAACCTAAAAATCCTAAGCCCATACCCTATACCCTAAAAACCCTAAACCCTAAATCCAAAGAAACCCTAAACCCGAAGAAACTCTAAGAATCCCTAAAGCATAAAAAATCCTAAACCAAAAAAACCCTTAAAAAACCTTAAACTTAAAAAACCTAAGCCCTAAACCTTAAACCATAAAAAGCCCTACAAAAATCCTAAACTTGAAACCCTAAACCCTAAACCTTTAGAAAGCATAACCCTAAACCCTAATTCCTATGAAATTGCAAGAAAACCTAAACTCTAAAAAACTTTAAGAAGCCCTAAACCCTAAGAATCCCAAAAACCCAAAATACCTTAAAAATCCTTTAAAAAACTTTTTAAAACCCTAAGCACTAAGCCCTAAACCCTAAATCATAAACCCTAAACTCAAAACCCTAAAACACAAAACCCTAAACCCTAAATCCTTAGAAACCCTAAGAAATCCTAAATCCTTAGAAGCCCTAAACCCTTAGAAATCATAAACCCTCAAAAAAACCCTAAAAACCTTTAAAACTCTAAATCCTGAAAACCACAAAAACCCTAAAAAAGCATTTAAAAACCCTAACCTTAAAAAACCTTAAGACGTAAACCCTAAAACCCTAAAAAATCCTAAATCTAAAACCCTAAACCCTAAGCTTTAAGCCCTAAGAAACTCTAAACCCTAAGAAACCCTAAATCCTAAACCGCAAAAAACCCTAAACCCTAAAATCTAAGAAGCCCGAAGAAACCTTAAACCCCAAAAAACCCTAAAACCCATAAAAAAAAGGCTTAAAACCTTTTAAAACCCTAAATCTAAAAAATCCTAAGTTCTAAATCAAAAAAACCAAAACCATAAACCCTAAACTCTAAGAAGCCTTAAGCCTAAAAACCCTAAAAACCATAAACTCTAAGCCCGAAACCTTAAACCCTAAAAATCCTTTTAAAAACCCTAAACCTAAAACCCTAGATCCTCAAAAACCTTAAACCCTAAACCCTAAATTCTAAACCCTAAGCCCTAAGAAACCCTAATCCCTAAGAAACCCTAAACCTTAAGAAACCCTAAACTCATAAAAACCCTTAAAAACCTTAGACCTAAAAAACCCTAAAACCCTTAAAAAAACCTTTAAAAACCGTAAACCTAAAAAACCCTAAAAATAACCCTAAGCCCTAAGCCCAAAACCCTATACCCTAAAAGACCTTAAAATCCCTAAAAAAAACCCCAAAGAAACTTTAAAAACTCTAAGCCTAAAAAATCCTAAGGCCTAAACCCTAAACTCTAAACCAAAAACCCCTAAACCCTAAGAAACCCAAATACTAAACCCTAACCATATAACCTGGCCTTAAGAAACCCTACACCTTAAGAAATCCTAAACCATAGAAAACCCAAAAAAACCTTTAAAACCCTAACCCTAAAAAACAATAAAAAATCCTAAAAAAAATTTAAAACTCTAAACCTAAAAAACCGTAAAAAAACATTAAAAACTCTAAACTCTAAACCCTAAGCCCTAAGAAAATCGGAGAAATCCTAAACTCTAAGCCCTAGGAAACCCTAAACCCAAAACCCAAAAAAACCCTAAAAACCTTTCAAAACCCCTAAACCTTAAAAACCCTAAAGATCCAAAAAAAAACCTTAAAAAATCCTAAACCTAAAAAAACTCTAAGCCCTATACCCTATGCCCTAAAAAATGCTAAACCCTAAACCCTAAGCCCTAAGAAACCCTTAACCCTAAAAACCCTAAAAACCTTAAAGAAAACCCTAAACCTAAAAAACCCAAAAAACCATTAAAAAATCTTTAAAACCCTAACCCTAAAAAATACTTTAAAAACCTAAGCCCTAAATCCCAAAACCTAAGAAACCTTATACCCTAAGAAACCCTAAACCTTGAGAAACCCTAAAAACCTTTAAAAACCCTAAACCTAAAAACCTTAAAAAATATCCAAAAAACCTTAAAAAACCATAAACCTAAAAACCTTTAAAAATATCCTAAAAACCTTAAAAAACCCTAAACCTAAAAAACCTTAAAAAGCCTAAGTCCGAAATCCTAAACCCTAAAATACCCTAAACCTAAAACCCTAAAATACCCTTAGAAATCATAAACCCTAAAAACCTTTAAAAACCCTAACCTTAAAAAACCATAAGACCTAAACCCTAAAAAATCCTAAATCTAAAACCCTAAAGCCTAAGCTTTAAGCCCTAAGAAACTCTAAACCTTAAGAAACCCTAAACTCTAAAGAACCCTTAAAAACCTTAGGCCTAAAAAACCCTTAAAAACCCTTTAAAAACCATAAACCTAAAAAACCCTAAAAATAACCCTGAGCCCTAAGCCCTAAACCCTATACCCTAAGAAACCTTAAAAACTCTAAGCCTAAAAAAACCCCCAAGTCCTAAACCCTAGGCCCTAAACCCTAAGAAAACTAAATCCTAAACCCTAACCCTAGACCTTAGGCCTTAAGAAACCCTACACCTTAAGAAATCCTAAACAATAGAAAACCCTAAAAAACCTTCAAAATCCTAACCCTAAAAAACAATAAAAAATCCTTAAAAACTTTTAAGACTCTAAACCTTAAAAACCCTAAAATACCATAAAAAAACCCTAAGCCCTAAGAAAACAAAAGAAATCCAAAAGCCTATGCCCTAAGAAACCATAAACCCTAAACCCTAAAAAATCATTAAAACCTTACAAAACCCCTAAACCTAAAAAACTCTAAAAATCCAAAAAAAAACTTTAAAAACCCTACACCTAAAATACACTAAGCCCTATACCCTATACCCTAAAAAACCCTAAACCCTAAATCCTAAGAAACCCTAAACCCTAAGCCCTAAGAAACCCTTAACCCTAAAAACCCCTAAAACCTTAAAGAAAACCCTAAACCTAAAAAACCCTAAATTTACCCTTTAAAATCTTAAAAACCCTAAACCTAAAAATTAGTTTAAAACCCTAAGCCCTAAATCCCAAAACCTAAGAAACTTTAAACCCTAAGAAACCCTAAACCTTGAGAAACCCTAACAACCTTTAAAAATCCTTAACCTAAAAATCCTTTAAAAATCCTAAAAACCTTAAAAAATCCTAAGTCCTAAACCCTAAAACTAAAACCCAAACTCTAAACCCTAAAAACCTTTAAAACCCCTAAACCTAAAAAAACCCTAAAAATCTTTTAAAACCCTAAGCCCTAAATCTAAGACCCTAAACCCTATGAAGCCTCAAACCCAAAGAAACCCTAAACCTTAAAAACCATAAAACCCTAAAAAAAATCCTAAACATAAAAAACCCGTAAAATCCTTTAAAACCTTTAAAAACCTTAAATCTAAACACACTAAAAAAACCATAAGCCCTAAATCCTAAATCCTAAACCTTAAAAAACTTTTTAAAAAACTAAATCTAAAACCCTAAACCCTAAGAAACCATAAGCCCTAAGCCATAAGAAATCCTAAGAAACCCTAAACCCTAACATACCCTAAACTCTAAGAAATCTGAAAAAACATTTAAAAAATCAAAAACCTAATTTTTTTTTTAAAAACCTTAAAAAATTCTAAACATAAAATCCTAAACCTTCAGAAACCCTACACCTTAAGAAATCCTAAACCCTAAGAAACCCTTAACCCTAAAAACCTTAAAGAAAACACTAAACCTAAAAAACCCTAAAACCCCTTAAAAATGCTTTAAAACCCTAAGCCCTAAACCCCAAAACCTAAGAAACCTTAAACCCTAAGAAACCCTAAACCTAAAAAGCCTTAAAAACCCTAAGTCCTAAACCCTAAACCCTAAAAAACCCTAAACCTAAAACCCCAAACTCTAAACCCTAAAAACCTTTAAAAACCCCTAAACCTAAAACTCCAAACTCTAAACCCTAAAAACCTTTAAAAACCCCTAAACCTAAAAAAGTCCTAAAAATCTTTAAAAACCCTAAACCTAAAAAATCCTAAGCTCTAAATCCCAAAAAACCCTAAATATAAAACCCTAAACCCTATGATGCCCCAAACCTAAGCCCTAAGCCCTAAGAAACCCTAAACCCTAAAAACCATAAAACCCTAAAAAAAAATCCTAAACCTAAAATACCCTTAAAATCCTTTAAAACCTTTAAAAACCCTAAATCTAAACACACTTAAAAAACCCTAAATCTTAAACCTAAATCCTAAACCTTAAAAAACTTTTTAAAAAACAAAACTTAAAGGTTTGGGTTTTTTTTAGGGATTTTAGGGTTTTGGTTTTTTAATGGTTTTTTAGGCTTAGTTTTTTTTAAAGGTTTTTTGGGTTTAGGGGTTTTTAGGATTTATAGTTTAGGGTTTCTTAGGTTTTAGGGCTTGGAGTGTCTTAGGGCCTAGGGTTTAGGGTTTTATTAGGGTTTTGGGCTTAGGGCTCAGGGTTTTTTAAAGATTTTTAGATTTAGGGTTCTTTTTAGGGATTTTTTAGTTTTTAGGGTTTTAAGTTTAGGGGTTTAAAGGTTTTTAGGATTTTTAACAGTTTCTTAGCGCTTAGGGTTTCTTAGAGTTTAGGGTTTTGGGTTATTTAGGACTTAGGGTTTAGGGCTAAGATTTCATAATGTCTTGGGTTTAGGGTTTCTTAAGATTTCTTAGGATTTAGAGTGTAGGGTTTCTTAGGGCTTAGGGTTTTAGGTTTATGATTTTTAGGGTTTAGGGTTTTACGTTTAGGATTTTTAAGGTTTTTTAGGGTGTAGGATTTAAGGCTTTGGGTATTTTTAGGGGTTTTTTAGTATTTTTTAGGCTTTTTGAGGTTTTTGGGGTTTTTAAAAGTTTTGTTAGGGTTTAGGGTTTCGTAGTATTAAGGATTTAGGATTTCTTAAGGTTTAGCATTTCTTAGGATTTCTTAGGGTTTTGGGGTTCTTAGGCTTTAGGATTTCTTTGGATTTAGGGGTTCTTAGGGTTTCGTAGGGCTTATGGTTAAGGGTTTCGTAGGGCTTATGGTTTAGGGTTTCTTAACATTTAGGGTTTAGGGTTTTAGGTGTGGTTTTTTTTAGGGTTTAGGGCTTTGGTTATTTTAGGGTATTTAGATTTAGGATTTTACTATTTTTTGGAGTTTTTTTTAGGGTTTTATAGGTTTAAGGTTTTTTAAGGTTTCTAAGGATTTTTTAGGGTATAGGGTTTAGGGATTCCTAGGGTTATTTAGAGTTTAGGGTTTAGGATTTCTTAGGGCTCAGGGTTTAGTGTTTAGGATTTAGGGTTTTAGCGATTCCTAGGGTTTCTTAGAGTATAGGGTTAAGGGTTTTTGAGCTTTTCTTAGGGCTTAAGATTTAGATTTCTTAGGGCTTAAGATTTAGGGTTTAGTGTTTCATGGGGTTTAGGGTTTCTTAGAGTTTAGGATTTAAGGTTTAGGGTTTTTTGTTTCTTATAGTTTCTTAGGGCTTAGGATTTAGCATTTTAGGTCTAGGGTTGTTTTTTTAGAGTTTTTTAGGGTTTAGGGCTTAAGGTTTTCTTTGGGTTTTGGGGTTTTAAAGGTTTTTTAGGGTTTAGGGTTAAGTTTCTTAGGGTATAGGGTTTCTTAGGTTTTTTTGGAGTTTAGGATTTTTGGTTTCTTAGGTTTAGTGTTTCCTAGGGTTTAGGGTTTTAGATGTAGGGTTTTTATAGGGTTTTTTAGGGTTTAGGTTTGAGAGCTGTTTATAGGGGGTTTTAGGTTTAGCATTTTTAAAGGTTATTTTAGGGTTTTTTTGGATTTTTTTGGTTTAGGATTTTTAAAGATTTTTCTAGGGTTTAGGGTTTCTTAAGGTTTAGAGTTTCTTAGGGCTTAGGGTTTAGGATTTAGGGTTTAGGGTTTTCGAGGGTCTTGGGTTTTAGGTTTAGGGTTTTTTAAAGATTTTTAGGGTGTAAGGTTTCGGGCTTAGGGTTTAGGGTTTTTAAGGTTTTAGGGTATTTTAGAGTTTTTTTGGCTTAGGGCTTCTTAGAGTTTAGGGTTTAGGGTTTAGGGTTTTTTCAATTTAGAACTTAGGATTTTTTAGATTTAGGGTTTTAAAAGGTTTTCAGGCTTTTTATGGGTTGTAGGGTTTTTAAAGTTTTTAGGGTTTTTTGGGGTTTAAGGTTTCTTAGGGTTTCTTAGATTTTAGAGTTTAGGGGTTTTTGCTATTTTAGATTTGGGATTTAGGGATTTTTGCTATTTTGGATTTAGTGTTTTCTTAAGGTTAACGGTTTAGGGTTTCTTATCACTTAGAAAACACTAAAAAACCTTTAAAACCCTAACCCTAAAAAACAATAAAAAATCCTAAAAACCTTTTAAAACTCTAAACATTAAAAATCCTAAAATACCGTAAAAACCCTAAACTCTAAATCCTAAGCCCTAAGAAACCATAAACCCTAAACCCTAAAAAATCTTTAAAACCTTACAAAACCCCTAAACCTAAAAAACTCTAAAAATCCAAAAAAAAACCATAAAAACCCTACACCCAAAAAACCCTAAGCCCTAAGAAACCCTAAACCCTAAGAAATCATTAACCTTAAAAACCCCTAAAACCTTAAAGAAAACCCTACACCTAAAAAACTCTATAAACCCTTAAAAAATCTTTAAAACCCTAAACCTAAAAAATGGTTTAAAACACTAAGCCCTAAATCCCAAAACCTAAGAAACCTTAAACCTGAAGAAACCCTAAAAACCTTTAAAAATCCTAAACCTAAAAACCCTTTTAAAACCCAAAAAACCTTAAAACCCTAAACCTAAAAAGCCTTAAAAAATCCTAAGTCCTAAACCCTAAACCTAAAAATACTAACAACCCTAAGCCCTAAACCCTAATAAAAACCCACACCTAAAACCTTAAACCCTAAATGTTAAGAAACCCTAAACCCTAAACCATAAGCCCTAAGAAATCATAAACCAAAAACCCTAAGAACCCCTAAACCCAAAGAAATCCTAAACCCTAAGAACCCCTAAACCCTAAGAAACCCTAAACCCTAACAAAACCTTTAAAAACCCTAAACCTCAAAACCCCCCAAAACCCCTAAATCTAAAAAACCCTAAAAAACCCTAAAAAACCCAAAGCCTTAGATCCTACATCCTAAAAAACCCTAAAAATCCTAAACGTAAAACCCTAAACCCTAAAAATCATAAACCTAAAACCCTAAGCCCTAAGAAACCCTAAACTCTAAATCCTAAGAAATCTTAAGAAACCCTAAACCTAAGACACTAAGAAATCATAGCCCTAAACTCTAAGAAACCCTAAACCCTAAATAAACCAAAACCCTAAAAACAACTTAAAACCCCTAATCCCTAAGAAACCCTAAAAAACCCTAAAAACCTTTAAACCCCTAAACTTAAAAAACCCTAAAAACTAAAAATCCCTAAAAAGAATCCCAAATCTAAAAATCTTTAAAAAACTCTAAGCCCTAAGCCTAAAACCCTAATAAAACCCTAAACCCTAAATCCTAGGCCCTAAGACACCCCAAGCCCAAAACCCTAAAAACCCTATTTACCTTTAAAAAAAACCTAAGCCTAAATAACCATTAAAAAATACCTAAACCCTAAAATCCCTTAAAAAACCCCTAACCTTAAAACCTTATACCCTAAAAACCCCTTAAAAAATCTTTTAAAATCCTAAACAAAACCCTAAAAAAACTCTAAAAAACCCTAAAAATCCTATAAAACCTATAAAAACCCTAAACCTAAAAAACCCTAAGCCCTAAACCCTAAAAAAAATATAAACCTAAAACCCTAAATCCTCAGCCCTAAATACAAAGCTCTAAGAAACCCCAAGAAATCCTAAACCCTAAGAAGCACTAAAAATATCCTAAACGCTAAACCCTAAGATACCCCTAACCCTAAAAACCCCAAAAAAACTATAAAAAACCTTAAAACCCCTTAACCTAAAAATCCTAAAATCTTTAAAACCCTAAACCTAAAATACCCTAAAAAAGACCTAAAAACCTTTAAATCCTAAACCTAAAAAATCCTTAGCTCTAAACCCTAAATACTAAGAAACCCTAAGCCCTAAGAAACCCTGAGAAACATTAAACCTTAAACACTAAGAAACCTAAAACCCTAAGAAATTCTAAATCTTAGCCCTAAGAAATCCTAAAATCATTTAAAAACCCTAAACCTAAAAAACACTAAAAACCCTAAAAACCTTGAAAAACCCTAAACCTAAAAAACACTAAAAACCATAATCCCTAAAAAACCCTAAACCTAAAACACTAAACCCTAAAAAAAATACTTAAAACCCTTAAAAACCATTAATCTAAAAAAACCCTAAAAAAACTTTTAAAACCCTAACCCTAAAAATCCCTAAGCCCTAAACCCAAAAAACCTTTGAAAAAATCCTAAACCCTAAGAAACTCTAAGAATCCCTAAAGCCTAAAAAATCCTAAACCAAAAAAATCCTTTAAAAAATCCTATAAAACCTTTAAAAACCTTAAACTTAAAAAACCCTAAAAAAACCTAAGTTCTAAACCATAAACAATAAAAACCCTACAAAAATCCTAAACCTGAAACCCTAAACCTTTAGAAACCATAACCCTAAACCCTAATTCCTATGAAATCATAAGAAAACCTAAATTCTAAAAAAACCTTAAGAAGCCCTAAACCCTAAGAATCCCTAATATCCAAAATACCTTTAAAAACCCTAAATATCCTAAAAAACCTTTAAAACCCCTAATCCTAAAAAACTCTAAAAAAAAACCTAAGCACTAAGCCCTAAACCCTAAACTCAAAATCCTAAAACACTAAACCCTAAATCCTTAGAAACCCTAAAAAGTCCTATATCCTAAGAAGCCCAAAACCCTAACCCTTTGAAATCATAAACCCTAAAAAACCGTAAAAGCCTTTAAAAACCCTAAATCCTTAAAACCACAAATACCCTAAAACAAACCTTTAAAAACCCTAACCTTAAAAAACCCTAAAAAATCATAAATTTAAAACCCTAAACCCTAAGAAATCAAAAACTCTAAAAAACCCTTAAAACCCTTAGACCTAAAACACCATAAAAACTCTTTAAAACTATAAACCTAAAAAACCCTAAAAATAACCCTATGCCCTAAACCCTATACCCTAAACCTAAAAAACCCTAAAAACCCTTAAGAAACCTCAAAAACTCTAAGACTAAAAAACCCTAAGTCCTAAATCCTAGATCCTAAACCTAAACGCCTAAAGCCTAAGAAACCTAAATCCTAAACCCAAGACCCTAGGCCTTAAGAAACCCTACACCTTAAGAAATCCTAAACCATAGAAAAACCAAAAAAACCTTTAAAACCCTAACCCTAAAATACAATAAAAAATCCCAAAAAACTTTTAAAACTCTAAACCTAAAAAACCCTAAACTCTAAACCCTAAACCCTAAGAAAACAGAAGAAATCCTAAACCCTAAGCCCTAAGAAACCATAAACCATAAACCCTAAAAAACCCTAAAAACATTTCAAAACTCCTAAACCTAAAAAACCCTAAAAATCCAAAAAAACCTTAAAAAACCCTAAGCCCTATACCCTATACCCTAAAAACCCTAAACTCTAAATCCTAACAAACCCTAAACCCTAAAAAACCCTTAACCATAAAAACCCCTAAAACCTAAAAACCTTTAAAAATCTTTAAAACCCTAAACCTAAAAAACCCTAAAAACCCTTACAAAATCTTTAAAACCCTAAGCCTAAAAAATGCTTTAAAACACTAAGCACTAAATCCCAATACCTAAGAAACCTTAATCCCTACAAAACCCTAAACCTTGAGAAACCCTAAAAATCCTAAACCTAAAAATCCTAAATCCTTTAAAATCCCTAAGTCCTAAACCCTAAACCCTAAAACACCCTAAACCTAAAACCCCAAATTCTAAACCCTAAAAATCTTTAAGAACCCCTAAACAGACAAAAATACTTAAAATCTTTAAAATACCCTAAGCCCTAAACCTAAAAAACTCTAAATCTAAGACCCTAAACCCAAAGAAACCCTAAACCCTAAAAACCATAAAACCCTAAAAAAACCCTAAACCTAAAAAACCCTTAAAATCCTTTAAAACCTTTAAAAACCCTAAATCTAAACACACTAAAAAACCCTAAGCCCTAAATCCTAAATCCTAAACCCTAAACCTTAAAAAACTTTTAAAAAAACTAAACCTAAAACCCTAAACCCTAAGAAACCCTAAAACCTAAGCCCTAAGAAATTCTAAAAACCCTAAACCCTAAACTCTAAGAAATCCTAAAAAGCACTTAAAAAACCCAAAACCTAAAAAAAAAATTTAAAAACTCTAAACTAAATAACCCTAAAAAACCCCTAAATCTAAAAACCTAAACCCTAAGCACTAAGAAACCCTAAACCCTTAACCTTAAAAAGCCCTAAATCTAAAAAAACCCTAAAACCTAAAAAAGACCCTAAAACCTTTAAAAAATCTAAAAAACACCCTAAGCCCTAAAAGTTAAACACCCTAAGAAATCCTAAACTGCAAAAAAACCCTAAACCCAAAAATCTAAGAAACTTTAAACCCCCAAAAACCCTAAAAACTTTAAAAACCCATTAAAAAGCCATAAAACCTTTTAAAACCCTAAATCTAAAAAATCCTAATTTCTAAATAGAAAAAACCCTAACCTCTAAGAAGCCTTAAGCCTAAAAACCCTAAAATACCCTAAAAACCTTAAAAACCCTAAACCCTAAGCCTGAAACCTTAAACCCTAAAAATCCTTTAAAAACCCTAAACCTAAAACCCTAGACCCTCAAAAACCCTAAACCCTAAATCCTAAATCCTAAACCCTAAACCCTAAGCCCTTATTGTCAACGCTCTCACCCGGTCTCTAAAAAGTATGATTCTGGTGAATCCTTAACTTGGAAGAATCTCATGACTAACAAACACATGGCGGAAAACAATATCCTCTGGAAGATAAACTCGGGTAACTCTAGTTTTTGGTGGGACAATTGGCTTGGCATCAGCTCTTTTACTACTCACAGAACCTTGCCAGGAAGACCTGGCAGGGCGACTATCACTGATTTTCTTTTTCATGGCCAATGGAGAATTAATCGATTAAATCAACAGCTCCCGCAAAACTTGGTTGCTCAGATCCTTAACCATCAAATCCATTTCCAACTGGACATACCTGATCAGCCTTACTGGAAAGCCACTACCTTGGGCATATTCTCTTGTTCTTCATCTTGGGGAGTGGTTAAAGATACCAAACAAACTACTTTGATTGATAGGAGGACTTGGCAGAAGCATGTTCCTTTTAAATGCTCTTTCACCTTATGGAGAGCCTTGTGGAATAAGCTTCCTACTACAGCTAGGGTCGTTGCTTTCGATCCAGAAGTGACCACAGACTGTGTTTGTTGCCGTATTCATGGTTTTGAAAATGTCCAACATGTATTAGTCTCTAGAAACTTTGCTAATGCTATTTGGGCTTCTTTCTCTATATCGATGGGCTTCTGGCATGTTTTGAAACCTCTTAAGGACCTCATTGTGTATTGGTGGAATCAGACTTCTACTAATTACCCTCTCCAACTTATTATTAGATCCCTTCCTATCTTTATTTGCTGGAACCTGTGGAAGAACAGGTGTGCTGCAAAGTATGGGTCTAAATAATCAAATATGCTAAGGGTGAAGTTTGGTATTACTAGTGACATCTACAAGCTGTTAAGGACAACCTATCCATACTTTCACTGGCCTTCTGAGTGGGGACAATTTTGTGCTAGAGCGGAGTTGTACGTCCATGAGATCAGAGTCACAAGAGTTTGCTGGTCTAGACCGACATCTGGACTAGTAAAACTCAACACCGACGGTAGTGCTCTTGGCAATCCTTGCAGAATTGGTGTAGGAGGTATACTTAGGAATTGTTATGGAGACCTCATACATGCTTTTGCTACCCCTCTTGGAGTCGGGACTAATAATCAGGCTGAGCTTGAAGCGGCTTGTATTGGACTAGACTGGTGTCTGGATAATGGTTATTCAGGGGTAATTCTTGAGGTAGATTCAGAGCTTCTAGTCAGCTGGATAAGAGGCAGGATAGCGCCCCCTTGGCATCTCCATCATGCTTTTATCATACTTCAGGACGCTATTCACCGGCTTCACACATTTTCTTGTCGCCACATTTACAGAGAGGGCAATGCAATTGTTGATGTATTTTCAAAACATAGCCACACCACACTTGTTGCTGTTCACTTTTCTTGGATTCATCACTTTCCTATTCATATTAGGGGGCTTCTCAAGACAGACAAAGTTGGTTTGGCTAACCTCAGAAGAAAGAAGACTAAGAGAATAAAAGAACCACCTAGATCTCTTCTACGATCTGTTTTGACTATAGTGTGGGGGCCACACCACACTAGCATGGAGCTTTCATCCCCCCTCCTTTGGTGTTACCGAGCTTTTCTTCATCATGGCTCTATCTTGTTATGCAAGTTATAGCTGTAGTAAAGAAAGATCTTATAGGGCATAGGTTTTCTCTTTTCTTGCTTTCTCTTGTAAAGGGAGAGTCTCCCTTATTTATGCTTTTCTAGTCTCATTGTATTGAGAGGAGTCCTATGTTCTAGGTGCATAGATATTAGGTTTCTTTTTTAGTATCGGGGATGAGTTAGCTAGCCTTAGTAGGTTCGCTAATTTATGAACCACCATAGGCCCGGAGGTACGGTTTATGCCCTCCTCCTTGTATTTATTTTTGCTTTTATTTATGTTAAGGCTTGGAGGTGTGTGGCTCAACCCCTGACCACCACGAGGGGTGAGATCCTTGAGTATGGTCGGTTTAAAAAAAAAAAAAAAACCCTAAGCCCTAAGAAACCCTAATCCCTAAGAAACCCTAAACCTTAAGAAACCCTAAACCCTAGGAAAACCTTTAAAAATCCTAAACCTAAAAATTACAAAAAAGCCTAAACAAACCTTTAAAAATGCTAAACCTAAAAAATCCTATAAACAATTCTCAAAACTAAACCCTAAAAACCCCTATAAAAACCCTACATCTAAACCCTAAACCCTAAGAAACACTAAACTTAAGAAACCAAAAATCCTAAATTCTAAAAAACTGACGAAATCCTATACCCTAAGAAACTTAACCCTAAAAAATCTTTAAAAACCCTAAATCCTAAAAAACTCTAAAAAAACACAAGACCTAAAATGCTAAATCCTAAGCCTTAAGAAACCATAAGAAACTAAAAACCTTAAATCCTAAACCCCATGAAACCCTAAACCCTAAATCATAGGCCCTAAGAAATCCTAAAAAACCCTAAACCCTAGGAAACCTAAATCTTAAGACCTAAGAAATCCTTAGGAATCCCTAAAAGCCTAAATCCTAAGAAATCCTAAACACTAAACCCTAAGCCCTAAGAAACCCTAAACCCTAAACTCTAAGAAACCCTAGGAATCCCAAAACCCTCTACCCTAAAAAATCCTTAAAAACTTTAAACCTATAAAACCCTAAAAAAGACCTCCAAAAAACCTTTAAAATCCTAAATCTAAAAACCCTAAAAAACCCACACCTAAAACCAAAAACCCTAAATGTTAAGAAACCCTAAACCTTAAACCATAAGCCCTAAGAAACACTAAACCTTAAACCCTATGAACCCCTAAACCGAAAGAAATCCTATACCTTAAGAAAGCCTAAGAATGCCTAAACCCTAAGAAATACTAAACCCAAAGAAACCCTAAGAAACGCTAAACCTAAAGAAATCCTAAACCCTTAACCCTAACAAAACCTTTAAAAACCTTAAGCCTCAAAAACCCTAAAAAATCCCTAAAAAGAACCCTAAATCTAAAAATCTTTAAAAAAACCCTAAGCCCAAAGCCCTAAGCCCAAAACCCCAATAAAACCCTAAACCCTAAACCCTAGGCCCTAAGACACCCCAAGCCCTAAACCCTAAGAAACCCTAAACTATAAATCTTAAGAAACCCTAAAAACCTTTAAAAAAAACCTAAGCCTAAAACCCATTAAAAAACCTAAACCCTTAAATTCCTAACTTTAAAACCCTAAACCCTAAAAAACCCTAAAAATCTTTTAAAACCCTAAACCTTAAAAACCCTAAAAACCTTTAAAAACCCTAAAAAGACTCTAAAAACCCCTAAAAACCTTTGAAAATCATAAACATAAAAAACCCTATAAAACCTTTAAAAACCCTAAACCTAAAAAATCCTAAGCCCTAAACCCTAAGAAATCCTAAACCCTAAATCCTAAGAAATCCTAAAACACTAAACCCTAAGAAATCCTAAACCCTAAATCCTAAGCCTTAAATCCTAAGCTCTACAAAACTTTAAGAAATCCTAAACCCTAAGAAACACTAAAAAATTCCTAAACCCTAAACACTAAGATACTCCAAACCCTAAAACCCCCAAAAAAAACTCTAAAAAACCATAAAACCCCTAAACCTAAATATCCTAAAAAACTCTAAAAAAACCTTAAAAACCCTAAACCTAAAATACCCTAAAAAAGACCTAAAAACCTTTTAAAATCCTAAACCTAAAAAATCCTAAGCTCTAAACCCTAAAAAACCCTAAATACTAAGAAACCCTAAGCCCTAAGCCCTAAGAAACCCTAAACCCCAAGAAACCTAAAACCTAAGAAATCCTAAATCCTAAGCCCTAAGAAATCCTAAAAACTTTTTAAAACCCTAAACCTAAAAAACACTAACACCCCTAAAAACCTTGAAAAACCCTAAACCTAAAACCCATACGCCCTAAAAATCCCTAAATCTAAAACACTGCACCCTAAAAAAATACTAAAAACCCTTTAAAACCCTAAACCTAAAAAACCCTAAAAATACTTTTAAAACCTTAAGACTAAAAAATGCAAAGCCCTAAACCCTAAAAATCTAATAAAAAATCCTAAACCCTTAAAAAATCCTATAAAAACCTTTAAAAACATTAAACTTAGAAAAACCCTAAAAAGACCTAAGCCTTAAACCCTAAACCATAAAAAGCCCTACAAAAATCCTAAACCCTAAACCTTAAGAAACCATAACCCTAAACCCTAATTCCTATGAAACCGTAAGAAAACCTAAACTCTAAAAAAACCTTAAGAAGCCCTAAGAATTCCTAAAACCCAAAATACCTTAAAAAACCCTAAACCTAAAAATCCTAAAAAAACCTTTAAAAACCCTATTCCTAAAAAATTCTAAAAAAAAAACCTAAGCACTAAGCCCTAAACCCTAAACCCTAAACCCTTAGAAACCCTAAGAAATCCTAAATCATAATAAGCCCCTAAATCCTAAACCCTTAGAAATCATAAACCCTAAAAAACCCTAAAAACCTTTACAAACCCTAAATCCATAAAACCACAAAAACCCTAAAAAAACCTTTAAAAACCCTAACCTTAAAAAACCCTAAGACCTAGACCCTAAAAAATCCTAAATCTAAAACTCTAAACCCCAAGCATTAAGCCTTAAGAAACCCTAAACCCTAAGAAACCCTAAACTCTAAAAAACCCTTAAAACCGTAGACCTAAAAAACCCTAAAAACCCTTTAAAAACCATAAACCTAAAAAACCCCAAAAATAACCCTAAGCCTTAAGCCCTAAACTCTATACCCTAAAAGACCTTAAAACCCCTAAACTTGAAAAACACTAAAAAAAACACCAAAGAAACCTTAAAAACTCTAAGCCTAAAAAAACCTAAGTCCTTAACCCTAAACCTAAACCCTAAGAAACCTAAGTCCTAGACCCTAACCCTAGACCCTAGGCCTTAAGAAACCCTACACCCTAAGAAATCCTAAACCATAGAAAACCCTAAAAAACCTTTAAAACCCTAACCCTAAAAAACAAAAAAAAATCCTAAAAACCATTTAAAACTCTAAACCTAAAAAGCGTAAAAAACCTTAAAAACCTTTAACTCTAAACCCTAAGCCCTAAGAAAACCGAAGAAATCCTAAACCCTAAACCCTAAAAATCTTTCAAAACCCCTAAACCTAAAAAACCCTAAAAGTTCAAAAATATCTTTAAAAAACCCTAAACCTAAACAACCCTAAAAGTTCAAAAAAATCTTTTAAAAACTCTAAGTCCTATACCCTATACCCTAAAAAGCCCTAAACCTCAATTCCTAAGAAACCCTAAGCCCTAAGAAACCCTAAACCCTAAGAAATCCTTAACCCTAAAATCCCCTAAAAACATTAAAGAAAACCCTAAACCTAAAAAATCCTAAAAACCCTTAAAAAATCTTTAAAACCCCAAACCTAAAAAATGCTTTAAATCCCTAAGCCCTAAATCCCAAAACCTAAGAAACCTTAAACCCTAAGAAACCCTAAACCTTGAATAACCCTAAAAACCTTTAAAAATCCTAAACATAAAAACCCTAAAAATATCAAAAAAACTTTTAAAACCCTAAACCTAAAAGCCTTAAAATAATAAGTCCTAAAACCTAAACCCTAAAATACCCTAAACCTAAAACCCAAAACTCTAAATCCTAAAACCTTTAAAAACCCCAAACTCAAAATCCTAAAAACCTTTAAAACCCCCAAAAACCTAGGAAAAAAACCCTAAAAATCTTTTAAAACCCCAAACCTAAAAAACCCTAAGCCCTAAATCCTAAAAAACCATAAATCTAAGACCATAAATCCTATGAAGCACCAAACCCAAAGCGACCCTAAGCCCTAAGAAACCCTAAAAACCATAAAACCCTAAAAAAAACCTTAAGTAGCCCTAAACCCTAAGAATCCCTAAAACCTAAAATACCTTTAAAAACCCTAAACCTAAAAAACCCCTAAAAATCCTACAAAAAACCTTTAAAACCCCTAATCATAAAAAAAAAACTCTAAAAAAACCTAAGCACTAAGCCCTAAACCCTAAATCCTAAACCCTAAACCCTAAACTCAAAACTCTAAAACATTAAACCCTAAGAAATCCTAAATCCTAAGAAGACCAAAACCCTAAACCCTTAGAAATCATAAACCGTGAAAACCTTTAAAAATCCTAAATCCTTAAAACCACAAAAACCCAAAAAAAAACCTTTAAAAACCCTAACCTTAAAAATCCCTAAAAACCCTAAAAAATCCTAATTCTAAAACCCTAAACCCTAATATTTAAGACCTAAGAAACCCTAAATACCAAAAAACCCTTAGACCTAAAACACCATAAAAACCCTTAGACCTAAAACACCATAAAAACCCTTTAAAAACCATAAACCTAAAAAACCCTAAAAATAACCCTAAGCCCTAAGCCCTAAACCCTATACCCTAACCCTAAAAACCCTTAAGAAACCTTAAAAACTCTAAGACTAAAAACCCACAAGTCCTAAACCCTAAACCCTGAACCTAAACCCTTAGAAACCTAAATCCTAAACCCTAACCCTAGACTCTAGGCCTTAAGAAACCCTACACCTTAAGAAATCCTAAACCATAGAAAACCCAAAAAAACCTTTAAAACCCTAACCCTAAAATACAATAAAAATCCCAAAAAACTTTTAAAACTCTAAACCTAAAAAACCGTAAAAAACCTTAACTTTTAGGTTTAGGGTTTTAAAGATTTTTTAAGGGTTTTTTAGGTTTTGGGTTTTCTTTAAGGTTTTTAGGGGTTTTTAAGGTTAAGGGTTTCTTAGGGTTTAGGGTTTCTTAGGGCTTAGGGTTTAAGGTTTCTTAGGATTTAGGGTTTTTTTAGGTGTAGGGTATTTAAAGTTTTTTTTGGATTTTTAGAGTTTTTTAGGTTTAGGAGTTTTGTAAGGTTTTAAAGATTTTTTAGGGTTTAGGGTTTATGGTTTGTTAGGGCTTAGGGTTTTGGATTTCTTTGGTTTTCTTAGGTCTTAGGGTTTAGAGTTTTAGAGTTTTTACGGTATTTTAGGGTTTTTAAGGTTTAGAGTTTTAAAAGTTTTTTAGGATTTTTTATTGTTTTTTATGGTTAGGGTTTTAAAGGTTTTTTAGGGTTTTCTATGGTTTAGGATTTCTTAAGGTGTAGGGTTTCTTAAGGCCTAGGGTCTAGGGATAGGGTTTAGGATTTAGGTTTCTTAGGGTTTAGAGGTATTGGTTTAGGGTTTAGGGTTGAGGACTTAGGGTTTTTTAGGCTTAGAGTTTTTAAGGTTTCTTAGGGTTTTTTTTTAGGCTTTTTTAGGCTTAGGGTTTTAAAGATTTTTTAGGATATAGGGATTAGGGCTTAGGGTTATTTTTAGGTTTTTTTTTAGGGTTATGGGTTTTAAAGGTTTTTAGGATTTTTTAGGTCTAAGGTTTTTATGGGTTCTTTAGAGTTTAGGGTTTCTTAGGGCTTAAAGCTTAGGGTTTTGGGTTTTAGATTTAGGATTTTTTAAGGTTTTTTGGGTTTACGCCTTAGGGTTTTTAAATGTTTTTTTGGGTTTTTGTGGTTTTAAGGATTTAGGGGTTTTAAAGGTTTTTAGGGTTTATGATTTCTAAGGGTTTAGGGTTTAGGGCTTCTAAGAATTTAGGATTTCATAGGGTTTCTAAGGATTTAGGGTTTAGGGTTTTGTGTTTAAGGGTTTTGAGTTTAGGGTTTAGGGTTTAGGGCTTAGTGCCTACGTTTTTTTTATAGAGTTTTTTAGGATTAGGGTTTTTAAAGGTTTTTAGGATTTTTAGGGTTTTTAGGTTTAGTGTTTTTAAGGTATTTTGGGTTTTAGGGATTCTTAAGGTTTAGGGCTTCTTAAGGTTTTTGTAGAGTTTAGGTTTTCTTGCGATTTCAAAGGAATTAGGGTTTAGGGTTATGCTTTCTAAAGGTTTAGGGTTTAGGTTTCAGGTTTTGGATTTTTGTTGGGCTTTTTAGGGTTTAGGGCTTAGGTTTTTTTAGGGTTTTTAATGGTTTTTATATGATTTTTTAAGGGTTTTTTGTTTAGGATTTTTTAAGCTTTAGGGATTCTTAGAGTTTCTTCGGGTTTAGGGTTTAGGGTTTCATAGGATTTAGGGTTTAGGGTTTTTTAGTGTATAGGGTATAGGGCTTAGGGCTTTTTAGGTTTAGGGTTTTTTAAGGTTTTTTTTTTACTTTTAGGGTTTTTTAGGTTTAGGGGTTTTGAAAGGTTTTTAGGGTTTTTTAGGGTTTAGGGTTTATGGTTTCTTAGGACTTAGGGTTTAGGATTTCTTCGGTTTTCTTAGGGCTTAGGGTTTAGAGTTTAGGGTTTTTAATGTTTTGAAGGTTTTTTTACGGTTTTTTAGGGTTTTTTAGGTTTAGAGTTGTAATAGTTTTATAGGATTTATTTATTGTTTTTTAGGGTTTGGGTTTTAAAGGTTTTTTAATGTTTTCTATAGTTTAGGATTTCTTAAGGTGTAGGGTTTCTTAAGGCTTAGGGTCTAGGATTAGGGTTTAGAATATAAGTTTCTTAGGGTTTAGGGGTTTAGGTTTATGGTTTAGGACTTAGGGTTTTTTAGACTTGGAGTTTTTAAGGTTTCTTAGGGGTTTTTAGGGTTTTGAAGGTTTTTAGGTTTATTTTTGGGTTTTTTGAGGTTTATGGTTTTTAAAGGTTTTTTAAAGGTTTTTTAGGGTTTTTTAGGTCTAAGGGTTTTAAGGGTTTTTTAGAGTTTAGTGTTTCTTAGGGTTTAGGGTTTCTTATGGCTTAATGCTTAGGATTTAGGGTTTTAGATTTAGGATTTTTAGGGGTTTTTTAGGGTTTAGGTCTTGGGTTTTTTAAGATTAGGATTTTTAAATGCTTTTTTAGGGTTTTTGTGGTTTTAAGGATTTAGGGTTTTTAAAGGTTTTTAGGGTTTATGATTTCTAAGGGTTTAGGGCTTCTTAGGATTTAGGATTTCTTAGGGTTTTTAAGGGTTTAGGGTTTAGGGTTTTAGGGTTTTGAGTTTAGGATTTAGGGTTTTTTAGGTTTAGGGTTTTTTTAAAGGTATTTTGGGTTTTAGGGATTCTTAGGGTTTAGGGCTTCTTAAGGTTTTTTTGAGTTTATGTTTTCTTACAGCTTCATAGGAATTATGGTTTAGGGGTATGGTTTCTGAAGGTTTAGGGTTTAGGGTTTCAGGTTTAGGATTTTTGTAGGGCTTTTTATGGTTTAGCGTTTAGGATTTAGGTTTTTTTAGGGTTTTTTAAGTTTAAGGTTTTTATATGATTTTTTAAAGGTTTTTTTGGTTTAGGATTTTTTAGGCTTTAGGGATTCTTAGAGTTTCTTAGGGTTTAGGATTTTTTAAAAGGTTTTTAGGGTTTAGGGGTTTTTAGGGTTAGGGTTTTAAACTTTTTTTAGGGTTTTTTAGGTTTATGGTTTTAAAGGATTTTTAGTAATTTTTTTAGGGTTTAGTGTTTTAGGTTTAGGGTTTTTTAGGGCGTATGGTTTTTAGGGTTTTTTAGGTTTAGAGTTTTTCAAGGGTTTTAGGGTTTTTAAAAGTTTTTAGGATTTCTTAGGGCTTAGGATTTAGGATTTCTTAGGGTTTTAGGTTTCTTGGTTTAAGGTTTAGGGTTTCTTAGGGATTAGGGTTTAGGTTTTTTTAGTATTTAGGGTTTAGAGCTTAGGATTTTCTTGATTTAGGATTTTGAAAGGGTTTTAGGTCTTTTTTAGGGTTTTTTAGGTTTAGGGTTTTTAAGGTTTTTTTTAGAGTTTTCCTGGATTTTTAGGTTTAGGGGTTTGGGGTATCTTAGTGTTTAGGATTTTTAGTGTCTTTTAGGGTTTAGGATTTCTTAGAGTTTCTTAGAGCTTTGGATTTAGGGTTTAGGATTTTAGGTTTAGATTTTTTTAGGATTTAGGGCTTAGGGTTTTTTAGGTTTAGAGTTTTTAAAGGTTTATAGGATATTTTAGGTTTAGGATTTTTAAAGGTTTTTAGGGTTTTTCAGAGATTTTTTAGGGTTTTAAAAGGATTTTAGGGTTTTGTTTTGGCATTTTTAGGTTTAGGGTTTTTAAAGATTTTTTTAGGGTTTAGGGTTTAGGGTTTAGGTTTTTAATGGTTTTTTAGGCTTTGGTTTTTTAAAAAGTTTTTTAGGGTTTTTAGGGTTTAGGGTTTCTTAGGATTTATAGTTTAGGGTTTCTTAGGGTTTAGGGCTTGGGGTGTCTTAGGGCCTAGGGTTTAGGGTTTTATTAGGGTTTTGGGCTTATGGCTTAGGGTTTTTTTTTTAAAGATTTTTAGATTTAGGGTTCTTTTTAGGGATTTTTAGTTTTTAGGGTTTTTAAAGTTTAGGGGTTTAAAGGTTTTTAAATTTTTTTTAAGGTTTCTTAGTGTTTAGGGTTTCTTAGGGATTAGGGTTTAGGGGTTTAAAGGTGTTTTCAGGGTTTTGGGTTATATAGGGTTTAGGGTTTATTAGGGTTTAGGCTAGGATTTCTTAGTGTCTGGGGTTTAGGGTTTTTTAAAGATTTCTTAGGATTTAGAGTTTAGGGTTTCTTAGGGCTTAGGGTTTAATGTTTATGATTTTTAAGGTTTAGGGTTTTACGTTTAGGATTTTTTGGGTTTTTTAGGGTTTATGATTTAAAGCTTTTGGTTTTTTAGGGTTTTTTAGGATTTTTTTAGGGTTTTTGAGGCTTAGGATTTTTAAAGGTTTTGTTAGGGTTTGGGGTTTCTTAGGGTTAAGGGAATAGGATTTCTTAAGGTTTAGCATTTGTTAGGGTTTCTTAGGGTTTAGGATTTCATAGGATTTAGAGGTTCATAGGCTTTCATAGGGTTTAGGATTTCTTTAGGTTTAGGGATTCTTAGGGTTTAAGGTTTAGGGTTTCTTAGGGCTTATGGTTTAGGGTTTAGGGTTTCTTAACATTTAGGGTTTAGGGTTTTAGGTGTGGGTTTTTTTAGGGCTTAGGGTTTTTAGATTTAGAATTTTAAAGGTTTTTTGGAGGTTTTTTTTAGGGTATTATAGGTTTAAGGTTTTTTAAGGTTTTTAAGGATTTTTTAGGGTATAGGGTTTAGGGATTCCTAGGGTTTCTTAGAGTTTAGGGTTTCTTAGGTCATCGGGTTTAGGGGTTCTTAGTGTTTAAGGTTTAGGGTTTCTTAGGGCTTATGGTTTAGGGTTTAGGGTTTTAGGTGTGGGTTTTTTTAGGGTTTAGGGTTTTTATAGGGTTTTTAGATATAGGATTTTAAAGGTTTTTTGGAGGTTTTTTAGGGTATTATAGATTTAAGGTTTTTAAGGATTTTTTAGGGTATAGGGTTTAGGGTTTAGGGATTCCTAGGGTTTCTTAGAGTTTAGGGTTTAGGGTTTCTTAGGGCTTAGGGTTTAGTGTTTAGAATTTCTTAGGATTTAGGGTTTTAAGGATTCTTAGGGTTTCTTAGAGATTAGGGTTTAGGATTTCTTAGAGTTTAGGGTTAAGGGTTTTTTAGGATTTCTTAGGGCTATGATTTAGATTTCTTAGGGTTTAGGGTTTTTTAGGATTTCTTAGGGCTTAAGATTTAGGGCTTAGGGTTTCATGGGGTTTAGGATTTATGGTTTAGATTTTTTTATTTCTTATGGTTTCTTAGGGCTTACGATTTAGCATTTTAGGTCTAGGGTTTTTTTAGGATTTAGGGGTTAGGGTTTTCTTTGGGTTTAGGGTTTTTAAAGGTTTTTTTAGAGTTTTTAGGGTTTTTTAGGTCTAAGGTTTTTAGGGTATTTTAGAGTTTAGGGTTTCTTAGGGTTTTTAAAGGTTTTTAAGGGTTTTTGTGGTTTTAAGGATTTAGGGTTTTTAAAGGTTTTTAGGGTTTATGATTTCTAAGGGTTTATGGTTCAGGGCTTCTTAGGATTTAGGATTTCATATGGTTTCTAAGGATTTAGGGTTTAGTGTTTTGAGTTTAGGGTTTAGGATTTAGGGTTTAGGGCTTAGTGTTTAGGTTTTTTTAGAGTTTTTTAGGATTAGGGTTTTTAAAAGTTTTTTTTTAGGGTTTTTTAGGTTTAGGGTGTTTTAGGGATTAAGGTTTAGGACTTAGAGTTTTTTAAGGCTTTTTAGGTGTAGGGATTTTTGAGGTTTTTAGGATTTTTTTTAGGGTTTTTAGGTTAAGGATTTTTAAAGGTTTTTAGGATTTCTCAAGGTTTAGGGTTTATTACGGATTAAGGTTTCTTAGGTTTTGGGATTTAGGGCTTAGTGTTTTAAAGCATTTTTTAGGTTTAGGGTTTTAAAGATTTTAAAGCTTTTTTAGGGTTTTTTAGGTTTAGGGTTTTCTTTAAGGTTTTTAGGGGTTTTTATGGTTAAGGGTTTCTAAAGGTTTAGGGATTAGGGATTAGGGTTTCTTAGGATTTTGGTTTTAGAGTTTTTTAAGGTATAGGGTATAGGGCTTAGGGTTTTTAGGTTTAGTTTTTATTTTTTTATTTTTAGGGCTTTTTAGGTTTAGTATATTGGAAAGGTTTTTAGGGTTTAGGGTTTATTGTTTCTTAGGACTTAGGGTTTAGGATTTCTTCAGTTTTCTTAGGGCTTAGGGTTTAGAGTTTAGGGTTTTTAAGGATTTTTACGAATTTTTACTGTTTTTTAGGTTTAGAGGTTTAATAGTTTTTTGGGATTTTTTATTGTATTTTAGGGTTAGGGCTTTTTAAGGTTTTCTATGGTTTAGGATTACTTAAGGTGTAGGGTTTCTTACGGCCTAGGGTCTATGGTTAGGGTTTAGGGGTTTAGGTTTCTTAGGGTTTAGGGGTTTATGGGTTTAGGTTTAGGGTTTCGAGTTTAGGTCTTAGGGTTTTTTAGTCTTAAGAGTTTTTAAGGTTTCTTAAGTATTTTTAGGGTTTTTGAGGTTTAGGGTATAGGGTTTAGTGCTTAGGGTTTTTTTAGAGTTTTTTAGGATTAGGGTTCTTAAAGGTTTTTTAGGATTTTTAGGGTTTTTTAGGTTTAGGGTTTTTAAAGGTATTTTGGGTTTTTGGGATTCTTAGGGTTTAGGGCTTCTTAAGGTTTTTTTAGAGTTTAGGTTTTCTTATGATTTCATAGGAATTAAGGTTTAGGGTTATGGTTTCTAAAGGTTTAAGGTTTAGGGTTTAGGGTTTCAGGTTTAGGATTTTTGTAAGGTTTTTAGGTTTAGGGTTTAGAGCTTAGGTTTTCTTAGGGTGTTTTAAATTTAAGGTTTTTAAAGGTTTTTATTGGATTTTTTAAGGATTTTTTTCGGTTTAGGATTTTGTAGGCTTTAGGGATTCTTAGAGTTTCTTAGGGTTTCGGGTTTAGGATTTTTTCAAAGGTTTTTTGGGTTTAGCGATTAGGGTTTTAAATTTTTTTTAGGGTTTTTTTAGGTTTATCGCTTTTGAGGGTTTTTAGTATTTTTTTTAGGGTTTAGTGTTTTAGGTTTAGGGTTTTTTACGGCATATGGTTTTTAGGGTTTGTTAGGTTTGGGGTTTTTCAAGGTTTTTAGGGTTTTTAGTGTTTTTTAGGTTTAGGGTTTTTAAATAATTTTAGGATTTTTTAGGGCTTAGGATTTAGGATTTCTTTAGGGTTTTAGGTTTCTTGGGGTTTCTTAGTGTTTAGAGTTTAATGTTTCTTAGGGTTTCTTAGGGCTTAGGGTTTATGGTTTCTTAGTATTTAGGGTTTTTTAGGGTTTAGAGCTTAGGATTTTTTAGGTTTAGGATTTTTAAAGGTTTTTAGGTCTTTTTAGGGTATTTTGGGTTTAGGGTATTAAAGATTCTTTTAGAGTTTTTTTATATTTTTAGGTTTAGGGGTTATAAGGTTTTTTAGAGTTTTTTTTGTGTTTTTAGAGTTTAGCGTTTAGGATTTTTTTTGTGTTTCTTAGGGTTTAGGATTTCTTAAAGTTTCTTAGAGCTTAGTATTTAGGGTTGAGAATTTAGGGTTTAGGGTTTTAGGTTTAGATTTTTTTTGGGTTAAGGGGTTAGGTTTTTTAGGTTTAGGGATCTTAAAGGTTTTATATGGTTTTTAGGTTTATGATTTCTAAAGGTTTTTGGGGTTTTTTAGAGTTTTTTTTAGGGTTTTAAAAGATTTTAAAGGGTTTTTTTGGGTATAGGGTTTTAAGGTTAGGGGCTTTTTTCAAGGGATTTTAGGCTTTAGGTTTTTTAATGGTTTTTTAGGCTTAGGTTTTTTTATAAAGATTTTTAGGGTTTTTAGGGTTTAGGGTTTTGGGCTTGGGGTGTCTTAGGTCCTAGGATTTAGGGTTTAGGGCTTTATTAGAATTTTGGGCTTAGGGCTTAGGGTTTTTTAAAGATTTTTAGATTTAGGGTTCTTTTTAAGGATTTTTTTAGTTTTTAGGGTTTTTTAAGTTTAGGGGTTTAAAGGTTTTTAGGTTTTTTTTTAGGGTTTCTTAGTATTTAGGGTTTCTTAGGGATTAGGGTTTAGGGGTTTTAAGTTGTTTTTAGGGTTTTGGTTTATTTAGGGTTTAGGATTTCTTAGAATTTAGGGCTAAGATTTGTTAGTGTCTAGGGTTTAGGGTTTCTTAAAATTTCTTAGGATTTAGAGTTTAGGGTTTAGGGTTTTAGGTTTATGATTTTTAAGGTTTAGGGTTTTACGTTTTTGATTTTTTAGGGTTTTTTAGGGTTTAGAATTTAAGGCTTTGGGTTTTTTAGGGTTTTTTAGATTTAAGGGTCTTTAGGATTTTTTAGGGTTTTTGAGGTTTAGGGGTTGTTTTGTTAGGGTTTAGTGTTTCTTAGGATTAAGGGTTTAGGATTTCTTAAGGTTTTGTGTTTCTTAGGGTTTAGGATTTTATAGGGTTTAGGGGTTCATAGGCTTTCTTAGGGTTTAGGATTTCTTTGGGTTTAGGGGTTCTTAGGGTTTAAGGTTTAGGGTTTCTTAGGGCTTATGGTTTAGGGTTTTAGGTGTGGATTTTTTTTAGGGTTTAGGGCTTATGGCTTAGGGTTTTTTAGTGTTTTTAGATTTAAGATTTTAAAGGTTTTTAAGGATTGTTTAGGGTATAGGGTTTAGGGATTCCTAGAGTTTCTTAGAGTTTAGGGTTTAGAATTTCTTTGAGCTTAGGGTTTAGTGTTTAGGATTTCTTAGGATTTAGGGATTTAGGGATTCCTTGGGTTTCTTAGAGTTTAGGGTTTAGGGTTTCTTAGAGTATAGGGTTAAGGGTTTTTAGGATTTCTTAGGACTTAAGATTTAGATTTCTTAGTGTTTAGGGTTTTTTAGGATTTCTTAGGGCTTAAGATTTAGGGTTTAGTGTTTCATGGGGCTTAGGATTTAAGGTTTAGGGTTTTTTGTTTCTTATGATCTCTAAGGGCTTAGGATTTAGCATTTTAGGTCTACGGATTTTTTTAGAGTTTTTTAGGGTTTAGGTATTAGGGTTTTATTTGGGTTTAGGGTTTAAAAGGTTTTATTAGAGTTTAGGGTTAAGTTTATTAGGGTATGGGTTACTTCGGTTTTTTTAGAGTTTAAGATTTTTGGTTTCTTAGGTTTAGTGTTTCTTAGGGTTTAGGGTTTTAGATGTAGGGTTTTTATAGGGGTTTTTAGGGTTTAGGTTTGAGTGTATTTTATAGGGTTTAGGTTTGAGTGTATTTTATAGGGTTTTTTAGGTTTAGCATTTTTACTGGTTTTTTTAGGATTTTTTTGGTTTAGGATTTTTAAAGGTTTTTCTAGGGTTTAGGGTTTCTTAAAGTTTTGTGTTTCTTAGGTATTAGGGTTTCTTAGGGCTTAAGGATTAGAATTTAGGGTTTAGGGTTTTTGAGGGTCTAAGGTTTTAGGTTTAGGGTTTTTTTAGGAATTTTAGGGTTTACTATTTCGGGCTTAGGGTTTAGGGTTTTTAAAGGTTTTAGGGTATTTTAGGATTTTTTAGGCTTAAGGCTTCTTAGAGTTTAGGGTTTTTTCGATTTAGAACTTAGTATTTTTTAGATTTAGGGTTTTAAAAGGTTTTAAGGCTTTTTATGGGTTTTCAGGTTTTAAAAGTGTTTAGGGTTTTTTGGGGATTAAGGTTTCTTAGGGTTTCTTAGATTTTAGGGTTTAGGGTTTTTTGTGGTTTAGGATTTAGGGTTTAGGGTTTCCTAGGGGTTTTAAGTTTTAGGGCTAGGGTGTTTTTTAGATTTTTTAAAGGTTTTTAGGATCTTTTTTAGGTTTTAGGGTTTTTTAGAGCTTAGGGTTTCTTAAGGTTAAGGGTTTAGGGATTCTTAGCACTTAGGGTTTAGTTTTTAGATTTAGGGGTTTTTTAGGGTTTTTTTTTAGTGTTTAGGGTTTAGGGCTTAAGGTTTTTTAGGGCATTTTATGTTTAGAGTTTTTAAGGTTTTTAAAAAAAAAATTAGGTTTTGGGTTTTTAAAGTGTTTTTTAGGATTTCTTAGAGTTTAGGGTTTGTTAGGGTTTAGGGTTTTAGGTTTAGTTTTTTAAAAAGTTTTTTAAGGTTTAGGATTTAGGATTTAGTATTTAGGGCTTAGGGTTTTTTTAGTGTGTTTAGATTTAGAGTTTTTAAAGGTTTTAAAGGATTTTAAGGGTTTTTTATGTTTAGGATTTTTTTTAGGGTTTTATGGTTTTTAGGGTTTATGGTTTTTTGATTTTTAGGGTTTAGGGTTTCTTAGGGCTTTGAGTTTTTTTGGATTTGAGGCTTCATAGGGTTTAGGGTCTTAGACTTAGGGCTTAGGGTTTTTAAAGATTTTTAGGGTTTTTTTAGGTTTAGGGGTTTTTAGGGTTTAGAGTTTGGGGTTTTAGTTTTAGGGTTTAGGACTTGGGATTTTTTAAGGCTTTTTAGGTTTAGGATTTTTAAAGGTTTTTAGGTTAAGGATTTTTAAAGGTTCTTAGGGTTTATGGTTTAGGATTTCTTATGGTGTATGGTTTCTTAAGGCCTAGGGTCTAGGGTTAGGATTTAGGATTTAGGTTTCTTAGGGTTTAGGTTTAGGGTTTAGGGTTTAGGACTTAGGGTTTTTTAGTCTTAGAGTTTTTAAGGTTTCTTAAGGATTTTTAGGGTTTTTTAGGTTTAGGGTATAGGGTTTAGGGCTTAGGACTTAGGGCTTAGAGTTATTTTTAGGGTTTGTTTGGTTTATGGGGTTTAAAGGTTTTTAAAGGGTTTTTATGGTGTTTTAGGTCTAAGGGTTTTAAGGGTTTTTTTGAGTTTAGGGTTTCTTAGGGCTTAAAGCTTAGGGTTTAGGGTTTTAGATTTAGTATTTTTTAGGGTTTTTTAAGGTTAGGGTTTTTAAAGGTTTGTTTTAGGGTTTTTGTGGTTTTAAGTATTTAGGGTTTTTAAAGGATTTTACGGTTTTTTAGGGTTTATGATTTCTAAGGGTTTAGGGTTTTGGGCTTCTTAGGATTTAGGATTTCTTAGGGTTTCTAAGAGTTTAGGGTTTAGGGTTTTAGGGTTTTTAGTTTAGGGTTTAGGGTTTAGGATTTAGGGTTTAGGGCTTAGGGCTTAGGTTTTTTTTTACAGTTTTTTATGATTCGGGGTTTTAAAGGTTTTGTTTTAGGATTTTTAGGGTTTTTAAAGGTATTTTGGGTTTTAGGGATTCTTAGGGTTTAGGGCTTATTAAGGTTTCTTTTAGGGTTTTTAGGGTTTAGAGTTTCTTAGGGCTTTGGGCTTAGGGTCTCTTTGGGTTAGGTGCTTCATAGGGTTTAGTGTCTTAGATTTAGGGTTTTTTAGGATTTAGTGCTTAGGGTTTTTTAGGTTTGGGGTTATTGAAGATTTTTAGGGTTTTTTCTTTCTTCAGGTTTTGGGGTTTTTAAAGGTTTTTAGGATTTAGAGTTTTTGGTTTCCAAAGGTTTTTAGCATTTAGAGTTTGGGGTTTTAGGTTTAGGGTATTTTAGGGTTTAGGGTTTAGGACTTAGGGTTTTTAAGGCTTTTAGGTTTAGGGTTTTTAAAGGTTTTTAGAATTTTTTTTAGGGTTTTTAGGTTTAGGATTTTAAAAGGTTTTTAGGGTTTCTCAAGGTTTAGGGTTTCTTAGGGTTTAAGGTTTTTTAGGTTTTTGGATTGAGGTCTTAGGGTTTTAAAGCATTTTTTAGGTTTGGGGTTTAAAAGAGTTTTTATGGGTTTTTAGGATTTTTTAGGTTTAGGGTTTTCTTTAAGGTTTTTAGGGGGTTTTAGGGTTAAGGATTTCTTAGGGTTTAGGGTTTCTTAGGGCTTAGGGTTTCTTAGGGCTTAGGGTATTTTAGGTTTAGGGTTTTTTTTAATTTTTTTTGAACTTTTAGTGTCTTTTAGGTTTAGGGGTTTTGAAAGGTTTTTAGGGTTTAGGGTTTATGGTTTCTTAGGGCTTAGGGTTTAGGATTTCTTAGGTTTTCTTAGAGCTTAGGGTTTTGAGTTTAGGGTTTTTAAGGTTTTTTACGCTTTTTTTGGTTTAGAGTTTTAAATGTTTTTTAGGATTTTTTATTGTTTTTTAGGGTTAGGGTTTTAAGGTCTTAGGGTTTTTTAGGGTTTATGATTTCTAAATGTTTAGGATTTAGGGCTTCTTAGGATTTAGGATTTCTTAGTGTTTCTAATGGTTTAGGGTTTAGGGTTTAGGGCTTAGTGTTTTAGGGTTTTGAATTTAGGGTTTAGGGTTTAGGGCTTAGTGCTTAGGTTTTTCTTAGAGTTTTTTAGGATTAGGGTTTTTAAAGGTTTTTATAAGGATTTTATAGGGCTTTTAAAGGTATTTTGGGTTTTAAGGATTCTTAGGGTTTAGTGCTTCTTAATGTTTTTTTAGAGTTTAGCTTTTCTTACGGTTTCATAGAAATTAGGGTTTAGGGTTATGGTTTCTTAAGGTTTAGGGTTTAGGGTTTCAAGTTTAGAATTTTTGTAGGGCTTTTTATGGTGTAGGGTTTAGGGCCAAAGTTTTTTTTAGGGTTTTTTAAGTTTAATGTTTTTAAAGGTTTTTATAGGATTTTTTAAGGGTTTTTTTTGTTTAGGATTTTTAGGCTTTAGGGATTCTTAGAGTTTCTTAGGGTTTAGTATTTTTTTAAAGGTTTTTAGGGTTTAGGGCTTTGCTTTTTTTAGGGTTAGGGTTTTTAAAGTTTTTTTAGGGTTTTTTAGGTTTATGGTTTTTAAGATTTTTTTGTATTTTTTTAGGGTTTAGTGTTTTAGGTTTAGGATTTTTTAGGGTGTATGATTTTTAGGGTTTTTAGGTTTAGGGTTTTTCAAGATTTTTAGGGGTTTTAGTGTTTTTTACGTTTAGGGTTTTAAGAAGTTTTTAGGATTTAGGATTTCTTAGGGTTTTAGGTTTCTTGGGATATAGGGTTTCTTGGGGCTTAGGGCTTAGGGTTTCTTAGTATTTAGGGTTTTTTTAGGGTTTAGAGCTTAGGATTTTTTAGGTTTAGGATTTTTAAAGGTTTTTAGGTCTTTTTTAGGGTATTTTAGGTTTAGGTTTTTAAGGGTTTTTAGGATTTTTAGGTTTAGGGGTTTTAAGGTTTTTTAGAGTTTTTTTTTTTTGGATTTTTAGGGTTTGTGGTATCGTAGTGTTTAGGGTTTAGGACTTTTTTAGTGTTTCTTAGGGTTTAGGATTTCTTAGAGTTTCTTAGAGCTTTGGATTTAAGGCTTAGGATTTAGGGTTTAGGACTTAGGGTTTTTAAAGGTTTTATAGGGTTTTTTAGGTTTAGGATTTTCAAAGGTTTTTAGGGGTTTTTAGAGTCTATTTAGGGTTTTAAAAGGTTTTTAGGGTTTTTAAAGATTTTTTAGGGTTTAGGGTTTTAAGGATAGGGATTTTTTTAGGGATTTTTGGGTTTGGGTTTTTTTAATTGGTTTTTAGGCTTAGGTTTTTTTATAGGTTTTTAGGGTTTCTTAGGATTTATAGTTTAGGGTTTAGGGCTTGGGGTGTCTTAGGGCGTAGGGTTTAGGGTTTTATTAGGGTTTTGGTCTTAGGACTTAGGGTTTTTCAAAGATTTTTAGATTTAGGGTTCTTTTTAGGGATTTTTTTAGTTTTTAGGGTTTTTTAAGTTTAGTGGTTTCAAGGGTTTTAGGGTTTTTTTTATGGTTTCTTAGTGTTTAGGATCTCTTAGGGATTAGGGATTAAGGGATTTAAGGTGTTTTTAGGGTTTTTGGTTATTTAGGGTTTAGGGTTTCTTAGGGTTTAGGGCTAAGATTTCTTATTGTCTTGGGTTTAGGGGTTCTTAAGATTTCTTAGGATTTAGAGTTTAGAGTTTCGTAGGGCTTAGGATTTAGGGTTTTAGGTTTATGATTTTTAGGGTTTTGGGTTTTACGTTCAGGATTTTTAGGGTTTAGGATTTAAGGCTTTGGGTTTTTTAGATTTAAGGTTTTTAGGATTTTTTAGGGTTTTTGAGGCTTAAGGTTTTTAAAGGTTTTGTTAGGGTTTAGGGTTTCTTAGGATTAAGGGTTTAGGATTTCTTAGGGTTTCTTTGGGTTTAGTATTTCTTAGGGTTTAGGGGTTCTTAGGCTTTCTTAGGGTATATGATTTCTTTCGGTTTAGAGGTTCATAGGGTTTAAGGTTTAGGGTTTCTTAGGGCTTATGGTTTAGGGTTTAGGGTTTCTTAACATCTAGGGTTTTGGGTTTCTTATGGTTTCTTAGGGCTTAGGATTTAGCATTTTAGGTCTTGTGTTTTTTAGAGTTTTTTAGGGTTTAGGGCTTAGGGTTTTCTTTGGGTTTAGGGTTTTTAAAGATTTTTTAGGGTTAAGTTTCTTAGTGTATAGGATTTCTTCGATTTTTTTAGAATTTAGGATTTTTGGTTTCTTAGGTTTAGTGTTTCTTAGGGTTTAGAGTTTTAGATGTAGGGTTTTTATAGGGGTTTTTAGGGTTTATTTGAGAGTTGTTTATAGGGTTTTTTAGGGTTTTTTCTATTTTTTAGGTTTAGGATTTTTAAAAGTTTTTCTAGGGTTTAGGGTTTCTTAGGGATTAGGGTTTCTTAAGGCTTAGGGTTTAGGATTTATGATTTTGGGTTTAGGGTTTTTGAGGGCCTAGGGTTTTTTGAAGGATTTTTAGGGTTTAAGGTTTCGGGCTTAGGGTTTAGGGTTTTAAAGGTTTTTAGGGTATTTTAGGGTTTTTAGGCTTCTTAGAGTTTAGGGTTTTTTTAATTTAGAAATTAGGATTTTTTAGATATAGGGTTTTAAAAGGTTTTAAGGCTTTTTTTTTATGGTTTTTAGGGTTTTTAAAGTTTTTAGGGTTGTTTAGGGTTTCTTAGATTTTAGGGTTTAGGGTTTTTTTGCACTTTAGGATTTAGGTTTTAGGATTTCTTAGTGTTTTTAAGTTTTAGGGATAGGGTGTTTTTTAGATTTTTTAAAGGTTTTTAGGGTCTTTTTTTAGGTTTTAGGGTTTTTTAGAGTTTAGGGTTTCTTTAGGTTAAGGGTTTAGGTTTTTAGATTTAGGGGTTTTTTAGTGTTTAGGGTTTAGGGCTTAAGGTTTTTTAGGGTTATTTAGTTTTAGAGTTTTTTAAGGTTTTAAATTATTTTTTTTAGGTTTTGGGTTTTTTAAGTGTTTTTTAGGATTTCTTAGAGTTTAGGGTTTGTTAGGGTTTCGGTTTTTTAGGATTTCTTAGGGCTTAGGTTTTAGGGTTTTAGGTTTAGTTTTTTTAAAACTTTTTTATGGTTTAGGATTTAGGGTTTAGGGCTTAGGGTTTTTTTAGTGTGTTTAGATTTAGGGTTTTAAAGGTTTTAATGGAATTTAAGGGTTTTTTAGGTTTAGGTTTTTTTAGAGTTTTATGGTTTTTAGGGTTTAGGGTTTGCTAGGGCTTAGGGTTTCTTTGGGTTTGGGGCTTCATAAGGTTTAGGGTCTTAGATTAAGGGTTTTTTAGGATTTAGGGCTTAGGGTTTTTTGCGTTTAGGGTTTTTAAAGATTTAAAAGATTTTTTTAGGTTTAGGGTTTTTTAAAGGATTTTAGGGTTTAGATTTTGCGGTTTTAGGTTTAGGGTGTTTTAGGGTTTAAGGTTTAGGACTTAGGGTTTTTTAAGGTTTTTAGGGTTTTTAGGTTTAGCATTTTTAAAGGTTTTTAGGGTTTCTCAAGGTTTAGGGTTTCGTAGGGATTAAGGCTTCTTATGTATTGGGATTTAGGGCTTAGGGTTTTAAAGCATTGTTTAGGTTTAGGGTTTTAAAGATTTTTAATGGTTTTTAGGGTATTTTAGGTTTAGGGTTTTAAAGATTTTTAATGGTTTTTAGGGTATTTTAGGTTTAGGGTTTTAAAGATTTTTAAAGGGTTTTTTAGGTTTAGGGTTTTCTTTAAGGTGTTTAGGGGTTTTTACAGTTAAGGGTTTCTTAGGGTTTAGGGTTTCTTAGGGTTAGGGTTTAGGGTTTCTTAGGATTTAAGGTTTAGGATTTTTTAGGGTATAGGGTATAGGGCTTAGGGTTTTTAGGTTTAGGGTTTTTAAAGTTTTTTTGGATCTTTAGGGTTTTTTAGGTTTAGGAGTTTTGAAATGTTTTTAGGGTTTTTTAGGGTTTAGGGTTTAGGGTTTCTCAGGGCTTAGGGCTAAGGATTTCTTCGGTTTTCTTAGGGCTTAGGGTTTAGAGTTTAGGGGTTTTAAGGTTTTTTAGGGTTTTTTAGGTTTAGAGTTTTAAAAGTTTTTGGGGATTTTTTATGGTTTAGGATTTCTTAAGGTGTAGGGTTTCTTATGGCCTAGGGTCTAGGGTTAGGGTTTTGGATTTAGGTTTCTTAGGGTTTAGGCGTTTAGGGTTTAGGACTTAGGGTTTTTTAGTCTTAGAGTTTTTGAGGTTTCTTAAGGGTTTTTAAGGTTTTTTAGGTTTAGGGTATAGGGTTAGGGCTTAGGGCTTAGGGTTATTTTTAGGGTTTTTTAGGTTTATTGTTTTAAAGTGTTTTTATGGTGTTTTAGGTCTAAGGGTTTTAAGGGTTTTTTAGAGTTTAGGATTTCTTAGGGTTTAGGATTTCTTAGGGCTTAAAGCTTAGTGTTTAGGGTTTTAGATTTAGGATTTTTTAGGGTTTTTAAAGGTTTGTTTTAGGGTTTTTGTGGTTTTAAGGATTTAGGGTTTTTAATGGTTTTTAAAGTTTTTTTTAAAAGATTTTTAGGGTTTTTTAGGTTTAGTGTTTTTTAAGGTATTTTGGGTTTTAGGGATTCTTAGGGTTTAGGGCTTTTTAAGGGTTTTTTAGATTTTAGGTTTTTTTACGGTTTCATAGGAATTAGGGTTTAGGGTTATGGTTGCTAAAGGTTTATGGTTTAGGGTTTCAAGTTTAGGATTTTTGTAGGGCTTTTAATGATTTAGCGTTTAGGGCTTAGGTTTTTTTAGGGTTTTTTAAGTTTAAGGTTTTTAAAGGTTTTTATAGGATTTTTTAGGCTTTAGGGATTCTTAGAGTTTCTTAGGGTTTAGGATTTTTTAAAAAGGTTTTTAGATTTTAGGGCTTTGGGTTTTTTAGGGTTAGGGTTTTAATTTTTTTTTAGGGTTTTTTAGGTTTATGGTTTTTAAGGGTTTTTAGTAAAGTTTTTTAGGATTTAGTGTTTTTGGTTTAGGGTTTTTTAGGGCGTATGGTTTTTAAGGTTTTTTAGGTTTAGGGTTTTTAGTGTTTTTTAGGTTTAGGATTTTTAAAAGTTTTTAGAATTTCTTAGGGCTTAGGATTTAGGATTTCTTAGGGTTTTAGGTTTCTTGGGGTTTAAGGTTTAGGGTTTCTTAGGGCTTAGGGCTTAGGGTTTAGGGTTTTTTAGTATTTAGGGTTTTTTAGGGTTTAGAGCTTAGGATTTTTTTGGTTTAGGATTTTGAAAGGGTTTTAGGTCCTTTTTAGGGTATTTTAGGTTTAGGTTTTAAAGTTTTTTTTAGAGTTTTTTAGGATTTTTAGGTTTAGGGGTTTGGGTATGTTAGTGTTTGGGGTTTAGGATTTTTTAGTGTTTCTTAGGGTTTAGGAGTTCTTAGAGTTTCTTAGAGCTTAGGATTTAGGTTTAGGGTTTAGGATTTCTTAAGGTTTAGGGTTTTAAAATTTTTATAGGATTTCTTAGGGCTTAGGATTTAGGATTTCTTAGGGTTTTAGGTTTCTTAGGGTTTAGAGTTTAGGGTTTCTTAGGCCTTAGGGTTTAGGGTTTCTTAGTATTTAGGGCTTTTTAGGGTTTAGAGCTTAGGATTTTTTAGAAATATTTTGGTTTAGGATTTTTAAAGGCTTTTAGGTCTTGTTTAGGGTATTTTAGGTTTAGGGTTTTTAACACTTCTTTAGGGTTTTCAGGTTTAGGGGTTTGGAGGTTTTTTAGAGTTTTTTAGGGTTTGGGGTATCTTAGTGTTTAGGGTTTAGGATTTTTTTTAGTGTTTCTTAGGGTTTAGGATTTCTTAGAGTTTCTTAGAGCTTAGGATTAAGGGCTTAGGATTTAGGGTTTAGGGTTTTAGGTTTAGATTTCTTAGGGTTTAGGGCTTAGGATTTTTTAGGTTTAGGGTTTTTAGAGGTTTTATTGGATTTTTTAGGTTTGGGGTTTTAAAGATTTTTAGGGTTTTTCAGAGTTTTTATAGTGTTTAAAAAGGTTTTTAGGGTTTTGTTTAGGGTTTTTTAGGTTTAGGGTTTTAAAGATATTTTTAATGGTTTTTTAGGCTTAGTTTTTTAAAAATGTTTTTAGGGTTTAGGGTTTCTTAGGATTTATAGTTTAGGGTTTCTTAGGGTTTAGGGCTTGGGGTGTATTAGGGCCTAGGGTTTAGGGTTTTTTTAAAGATTTTTAGATTTAGGGTTCTTTTTAGGGATTTTTTAGTTTTAGGGTATTTTAAGTTTAGGGGTTTAAAGGTTTTTAGGGTTTTTAATGATTTCTTAGCGTTTAGGGTTTCTTTGGGATTAGGGTTTAGGGGTTTTAAGGTGATTTTAGGGTTTTGGGTTATTTAGGGCTTAGGGTTTAGGGCTAAGATTTCTTAGTGTCTTGGGTTTAGGGTTTCTTAAGATTTCTTAAGATTTAGAGTTTAGGGTTTCTTAGGGCTTAGGGTTATAGGTTTATGATTTTTAGGGTTTAGGGTTTTACGTTTAGGATTTTTAGGGTTTTTTAGGGTGTAGGATTTAAGGCTTTGGGTTTTTTAGTATTTTTTAGAGTTTTTGAGGTTTTGGGTTTTTATAGGTTTTGTTAGGGTTTAGGGTTTCTTAGGATTAAGGATTTAGGATTTCTTAAGGTTTAGCATTTCTTAGGGTTTCTTAGGGTTTAGGGGTTCTTAGGCTTTCCTAGGGTTTAGGATTTCTTTGGGTTTAGGGGTTCTTAGGGTTTAAGGGTTAGGGTTTCATAGGGCTTATGGTTTAGGGTTTCTTAACATTTAGTGTTTAGGGTTTTAGGTGTGGATATTTTTAGGGTTTAGGGTTTAGGGCTTTGGGTTTTTTTATGGTTTTTAGGTTTAGGATTTTAAATATTTTTTGGAGGTTTTTTTAGGGTTTTATAGGTTTAAGGTTTTTAAGGATTTTTTAGGGTATATGGTTTAGGGATTCCTAGGGTTTCTTAGAGTTTAGGGTTTAGGATTTCTTAGGGCTTAGGGTTTAGTGTTTAGGATTTCTTAGGATTTAGGGTTTTAGGGATTCCTAGGGTTTCTTAGAGTTTAGGGTTAAGGGTTTAGGATTTCTTAGGGCTTAGGGTTTAGTGTTTAGGATTTCTTAGGATTTAGGGTTTTAGGGATTCCTAGGGTTTCTTAGAGTTTAGGGTTAAGGGTTTTTGAGCATTTCTTAGGGCTTAAGATTTAGATTTCTTAGGGTTTAGGGTTTTTAGGATTTCTTAGGGCTTAAGATTTAGGGTTTAGTGTTTCATGGGGTTTAGGGTTTCTTAGAGTTTCGGATTTAAGGTTTAGGTTTTTTGTTTCTTATGGTTTCTTAGGGCTTAGGAGTTAGCATTTTAGGTCTAGGGTTGCTTTTTTTTTTAAGAGTTTTTTAGGGTTTTGGGCTTGGGGTTTTCTTTTGGTTTAGGGGTTTTAAAGGGTTTTAGGGTTTAGGGTTAAGTTTCTTAGGGTATAGGGTTTCTTAGGTTTTTTTAAAGTTTAGGATTTGGTTTCATAGGTTTAGTGTTTCTTAGGGTTTAGGGTTTTAGATGTAGGGTTTTTCTAGGGTTTTTTTTAGTGTTTAGGTTTGAGAATTGTTTATAGGGGGTTTTAGGTTTAGCATTTTGAAAGGTTTCTTTTAGGGTTTTTTGGATTTTTTAGGTTTAGGATTTTTAAAGGTTTTTCGAGGGTTTAGGGTTTCTTAAGGTTTAGGGTTTTTTAGGGATTAGGGTTTAGGGTTTTCGAGGGTCTTGGGTTTTAGGTTTAGGGTTTTTTAAAGATTTTTAGGGTGTAAGGTTTCGGGCTTAGGGATTTGGGTTTTTAAGGTTTTAGGGTATTTTAGAGTTTTTTAGGCTTAAGGCTTCTTAGAGTTTTGAGTTATTTCAATTTAGAACTTAGGATTTTTTAGATTTAGGGTTTTAAAAGGTTTTAAGGCTTTTCTATGGGTTTTAGGGTTTTTAAAGTTTTTAGGGTTTTTTGGGGTTTAAGGTTTTTTAGGGTTTCTTAGATTTTAGGGTTTAGGATTTTTTATTGTTTTGGATTTAGGGTTTATGGTTTCTTAGGGTTTTTAAGTTTTAGGGCTATGGTTTTTTTAGATTTTTAAAGGTTTTTAGGGTCTTTTTTAGGTTTTAGGGATTTTTAGAGTTTAGGGTTTCTTAGCGCTTAGGGTTTACGCTTTTAGATTTAGGGATTTTTTTAGAGGTTTTTAGTGTTTAGGATTTAGGGTTTAAGGTTTTTTTTAGGGTTTAACCTAAAGAATCCAAAAAACCCGGAAAAAATCTTCAAAAATGCTAAACGTAAAAAACCCTATAAACAACTCTCAAACCTAAACCCTAAAAACCCCTATAAAAACCCTACATCTAAAACCCTAAATCCTAAGAAACACTAAACCTAAGAAACCGAAAATCCTATACTATAAAAAAACCTAAGAAACCCTATACCCTAAAAACTTAACCCTAAACCCTAAAAAAAACCTTTAAAAACCCTAAACCCAAAGAAAACCCTAAGCCCTAAACCCTAAAAAACTCTAAAAAAAACCCTAGACCTAAAATGCTAAATCGTAAGCCCTAAGAAACCATAAGAAACAAGAAACCCTAAATCTTAAATCCTAAACCCTATGAAACCCGAAACTCTAAACCCAAAGCCCTAAGAAATCCTAAACTTTAAGCCCCAAGAAACCATAAACCCTAAACTCTAAAAAACCCTAAAAACCTTTCAAAACCCCTAAACCTAAAAAACCCTAAAAATCCAAAAAAACCTTAAAAAACCCTAAACCTAAAAACCCCTAAGCCCTATTACCCTATACCCTAAAAAACCCTAAACCCTAAATCCTAAGAAACCCTAAACCCTAAGCCCTAAGAAATCAAAAACCCTAAGAAACCCTTAACCCTAAAAACCCCTAAAAACTTTATAGAAAACCCTAAAAACCATTAAAAAATCTTAAAAACACTAAACACAAAAAATGCTTTAAAACCCTAAGCCCTAAATCCCAAAACCCAAGAAACCTTAAACCCTAAGAAGCCCTAAACCTTGAGAAACCCTAAAAACCTTTAAAACCCCAAAACCTAAAAAGCCTTAAAAACCCTAAGTCCTAAACCCTAAACCCTAAATTACCCTAAACCTAAAACCCCAAACTCTAAACCCTAAAAACCTTTAAAAACCCCTAAACCTTAAAAAACCCTAAAAATCTTTAAAAACCCCAAACCTAATAAACCCTAAGCCCTAAATCCTAAAAAACCCTAAATCTAAGACCTTAAACCCTATGAAGCCCCAAACCCAAAGAGACCCTAAGCCCAAAGCCCTAAGTAACCCTAGACCCTAAAAAAATCCTAAACCTAAAAAACCCTTAAAATCCTTTAAAACCTTTAAAAACCCTAAATCTAAACACACTAAAAACCCTAAGCCCTAAACCCTAAATCCTAAACCTTAAAAACCTAAACCTAAAACCCTAAGGTTTTTAAGGTTTTTAGGATATTTTAGGGTTTTTTAGTTTTAGGGCTTCTTAGAGTTTAGGGTTTAGGGCTTTTTCAATTTAGAACTTAGGATTTTTTAGATTTAGGGTTTTAAAAGGTTTTAAGACTTTTTTTTATGGGTTTTTGGGTTTTTAAAGTTTTTAGGGTTTTTTGGGGTTTAAGGTTTCTTTGTCTTTCTTAGATTTTAGGGTTTAGGGGGTTTTGCTATTTAGGATTTAGGGTTTAGGGTTTCTTAAGATTTTTAAGTTTTAGGGCTATGGTTTTTTTAGATTTTTAAAAGGTTTTTAGGGTCTTTTTTAGGTTTTAGGGTTTTTTAGAGTTTAGAGTTTCTTAGGGTTAAGGGTTTAGGGTTTTAGATTTAGGGTTTTTTAAAGGGTTTTTAATGTTTAGGGTTTAGGGCTTAAGGTTTTTTTAGGGTGTTTTTAGGTTTAGCGTTATTTAAGGTTTATAAAAAAAAAATTAGGTTTTGGGTTTTTTAAGTGTTTTTTTAGGATTTCTTAAAGTTTAGGGTTTGTTAGGGTTTAGGGTTTCTTAGGATTTCTTAGGGCTTAGTGTTTCTTAACATTTAGGGTTTCTTAGGGTTTGGGTTTTAGTCTTAGCTTTTTTAAATTTTTTTTAAGGTTTAGGATTTAGGGTTTAGGGCTTAGGGTTTTTTAGTGTGTTTAGATTTAGGGTTTTTGAAGGTTTTAAAGGATTTTAAGGGATTTTTAGGTTTAGGATTTTTTTTAGGGTTTTATGGTTTTTAGGGTTTAGGGTTTCTTAGGGCTTATGGTCTCTTTGGGTTTGGTGCTTCATAGGGTTTAGGGTTTTAGATTTATGGTTTTTTAGGATTTAGGGCTTTGGGTTTTTAAAGTTTTTTAGGGTTTTATTTAAGGTTTTTATGATTTTTTTAAAGTTTTTTAGGTTTAAGATTTTTAAAGGTTTTTAGGGTTTCTCAAGGTTTAGGGTTTCTTAGGGTTTAAAGTTTATGATGTTTTGGGATTTAGGGCTTAGGGTTTAAAACCATTTTTTAGGCTTGGGGTTTTAAAGATTTTTTAAGGGGTTTTAGGGTTTTTTAGGTTTAGAGTTTTCTTTAAGGTTTTTAGGGCTTTTAGGGTTAAGGGTTTCTTAGGGCTTAGGGTTTCTTAGGGCTTAGGGTTTAGGGCTTCTTAGGATTTAAGGTTTAGGGTTTTTTAGGGTATTGGGCTTAGGGTTTTTTAGGTTTAGGGTTTTTTAAAGATTTTTTTGAACTTTTAAGGTTTTTAAGGTTTAGGGGCTTTGAAAGGTTTTTCGGGTTTAGGGTTTATGGTTTCTATAAAACCTTTAAAATCCCTAAACCTAAAAAAGCCCAAGCCCTAAACCCAAAAAAAATCTAAACCTAAAACCCTAAACCCTAAATACTAAGCTCTAAGAAACTCTAAGGAATCCTAAACCCTAAGAAACATTAAAAAAATCCTAAACGCTAAACCCAAAGATACCCCCAACCCTAAAAACCCAAAAAAAACTCTAAAAAACCTTAAAACCCCTAAACCTAAAAATCCAAAAAAACTCTAAAAAAATCTTTAAAACCCAAAACCTAAAATACCCTAAAAAGACCTAAAAACCTTTAAAAATTCTAAACCTAAAAAATCTTAAGCTCTAAACCCTAAAACTAAAACCCTAAATACTAAGAAACCATAAACCCTAAGCCCTAAGAAACCAAAAGAAACATTAAACCCAAAACACTAAGAAACCCCAAGAAACCTAAAACCCTAAGAAATCCTAAATCCTAAGCCCTAAGAAATCCTAAAATTATTTTAAAACCCTAAACCTAAAAAACACTAAAAACCCTAAAAACCCCTAAACCTAACAAACCCTAAAAACCATAAGCCCTAAAAAACCCTAAACCTAAAACACTAAACCCTAAAAAAAAATACTAAAAACCCTAAAAAAAATTAAAAACCCTAACCCTAAAAAACCCTAATCGCTAAACCTAAAAAACCTTTGAAAAAATCCTAAACCCGAAACCGTAAGAAACTCTAAGAATCCCTAAAGCCTAAAACTCCTAAACCAAAAATATCCTTAAAAAATCCTATAAAAACCTTTAAAAACCCTAGACCTAAAATGCTAAATCCTAAGCCCTAAGAATCCATAAGAAAAAAAAACCCTTAACCCTAAACTCTAAGAAACCCTAGGAATTCCTAAAACCCTAAATCCTAAGAAATCCTAAACACTAAACCCTAAGCTCTAAGAAATTCTAAACTCTAAATTCTAAGAAACTCTAGGAATCCCTAAACCCTAAACCCTATACCCTAAACAATCGTTAAAAACCTTAAAAAACCTTAAACCTATAAAAACCTCCAAAAACCCTTTAAAACTAAACCCTAGGCCCTAAAACACCCCAAGGCCTAAACCCTAAGAAACCCTAAAAACCTTTAAGAACCTAAGCCTAAAAACCTTTAAAAACCTAAGCCTAAAAACCCATTAAAAAAACCTAAACCCTAAAATCCCTAAAAAAAATCCCTAACCTTAAAACCCTAAACCCTAAAAAACCCTAAAAAATCTTTTAAAACCCTAAACAAAACCCTAAAAACCTTTTAAAACCCTACAAAGACTCTAAAAACCTTTTAAAACCCTAAAAAGACTCTAAAAACCTTTGAAAACCCTAAACCTAAAAAACCCTATAAAACCTTTAAAAACCCTAAACCTAAAAAATCTTAAGCCCTAAACCCTAAAAATATCTAAACCTAAAACCCTAAACCCTAAATCCTAAGCTCTAAGAAACCCTAAGAAATTCTAAACCCTAAGAAACACTAAAAAAATCATAAACCCTAAACACTAAGATACCCCAAACACTAAAACCCCAAAAAAAAAATCTAAAAAACTTTAAAAACCCTTAACCTAAAATACCCAAAACAAAAGACCTAAAAACCTTTAAAAATCCAAAACCCAAAAAATCCTAAGCTCTAAACCCTAAAAACCTAAATACTAAGAAACCCTAAACCCTAAGCCCTAAGCCCTAAGAAACCTTAAACCCCAAGAAACCTAAAACCCTAAGAAATCCTAAATCCTAAGCCCTAAGAAATCCTAAAATCTTTTTAAAACCCTAAACCTAAAAAACACTAAAACCCCTAAAAACCTTGAAAAACCATAAACCTAAAACACTAAACCCTAAAAAAATACTAAAAACCCTTAAAACCCATAACCCTAAAATAAACTTTAAAAACTCTAACCCTAAAAAATGCTAAGCCCTAAACCCTAAGAAGCTCTAAGAATCCCAAAAGCCTAAAAAATCCCAAACCAAAAAAACCCTTAAAAAAATCCTATAAAAACCTTTAAAAACATTAAACTTAAAAAAACCTAAAAAAAACTTAAGCCCTAAACCCTAAACCATAAAAAGCCCTAAAAAAACCCTAAACCCTAAACCTGTAGAAACCATATCCCTAAACCCTAATTCCTATGAAACCGTAAGAAAACCTAATATATCTTTAAGAACCCTAAACCCTAAACCTGTAGAAAGCATAACCCTAAACCCTAATTCCTATGAAACTGTAAGAAAACCTAATATATCTTTAAGAACCCTAAACCTAAAAAATCCTAAAAAACTCTAAAAAAAAAGCCTAAGCACTAAACCCTAAACCCTTAGAAACCCTAAGAAATCCTAAATCCTAAGAAGCCCTAAACCCTAAATCCTTAGAAATCATAAACCCTAAAAAACCCTAAAAACCATAAAAACCCTAAACCCTTAAAACCACTGAAACCCTAAAAAACACCTTTAAAAACCCGAACCTTAAAAAACCCTAAGACCTAGACCCTAAAAAAACCCTAAAAAATCCTAAATCTAAAACCCTAAGCCCTAAGCATTAAGCCTTAAGAAACCCTAAAACCTAAAAAACCCTAAACTCTAAAAAACCCTTAAAACCTTAGACCTAAAAAAACCCAAAAACACTTTAAAAAACCTTTAAAAACCATAAACCTAAAAAACCTCAAAAATAACCCTAAGCCCTAAACCCTGTACCCTAAAAGACCTTAAAACCCCTAAACCTGAAACACCCTAAAAACCCAAAAGAAACCTTAAAACTCTCAGTCTAAAAAACCCTAAACCCCTAAACCCTATGAAACCTAAATCCTAAACCCTAACACTAGACCTTAAGCCTTAAGAAACCCTACACCCTAAGAAATCCTAAACCATAGAAAACCCTAAATAACCTTTAAAACCCTAACCCTAAAATCAATAAAAAATCCTAAAAAACATTTAAAACTCTAAACCTAAAAACCCGTAAAAAACCTTAAAAACCCCAAACGCTAAACCCTAACAAAACCTTGAGAAACCCTAAAAACTTTTTAAAATCCTAAACCTAAAAACCCTTTAAAAATCCTAAAAACCTTTAAAAACCCTAAACCTAAAAAGCCTTAAAAATCCTAAGTCCTAAACCCTAAAACTAAAACCCCAAATTCTAAACCCTAAAAACCTTTTAAAACCCCAAAACCTAAAAAAACGCTAAAAATCGGTAAAAACCCTAAGCCCTAAATCTAAGACCCAAAATCCTATGAAGCCCCAAACCCAAAGAAACCCTAAGCCCTGAGCCCTAAGAAACCCTAAACCCTAAAAACCATAAAACCCTAAAAACAATCCTAAACATAGAAAATCCTTAAAAACCTTTAAAAACCCTAAATCTAAACACACTAAAAAAACCCTAAGCCCTAAATCCTAAACCTTAAAAAACTTTTGAAAAAACTAAACCTAAGACTCTAAACCATAAGAAACCCTAAATGCTAAGAAACCCTAAGCCCTAAGAAATCCTAACAAACCCTAAACTCTAAGAAATCCGAAAAAACACTTAAAAATCCCAAAACTTAATTATTATTTTTAAAAAACCTTAAAAAACTCTAAACATAAAAAACCCTAAAAAAATCTTAAGCCCTAAACCCTAAACACTAAAAAAATCCCTAAAGATAAAACCTAAACCCTTAACCATAAGAAACCCTAAACTCTAAAAAACCCTAAAACCTAAAAAAGACACTAAAAACCTTTTAAAAAACTAAAAAAAACCTAGCCCTAAAACATAAAACACCTAAGAAACCCTAAACCGTAAATCCTAAATCACAAAAAACCCTAAAACCCATAAAAAGCCTTAAAACCTTTTAAAACCCTAAATCTAAAAAATCCTAAATTCTAAATCGAAAAAACCCTAAACCCTAAAAAACACTAAGTACTAAAACCTAAACCCTAAAACACCCTAAACCTAAAACCCCAAACTCTAAACCCTAAAAACCTTTAAAAATCCCTAAACCTAAAAAAATCCTAAAAATATTTAAAAACCCTAAACCCAAAAAACATGCTTAGGGTTTAGGGATTTAGATTTAGGATTTTTTAGGGAGTAGGTCTTAGGGTTTTAAAGGTTTTTTAGGGTTTTTGTGGTTTTAAGGATTTAGGGTTTTTAAAGGTTTTTAGGGTTTTTTAGGGTTTATGATTTCTAAGGGTTTAGGGTTTAGGGCTTCTTAGGATTTAGGATTTCTTAGGGTTTCTAAGTGTTTAGGGTTTAGGGTTTAGTGTTTTAGGGTTTAGGGTTTAGGGCTAGTGCTTAGGTTTTTTTTAAGATTTTTTAGGATTAGGGTTTTTAAAGGTTTTTTTAGGATTTTTAGGGTTTTAAAAGGTATTTTGGGTTTTAGGGATTCTTAGGGTTTAGGGCTTCTTAAGGTTTTTTTTGAGTTTAGGTTTTCTTACGGTTTCATAGGGTTTAGGGTTATGGTTTCTTAGGGTTTAGGATTTTTGTAGGGCTTTTTATGGTTTATGGTTTAGGGCTTTGGTTTTTTAGGGTTTTTTAAGTTTAATGTTTTAAAGGTTTTTATAGGATTTTTAAGGGTTTTTTTTGGTTTTTGGGTTTTAAGGGTTTTTAGTATTATTTTTTTAGGGTTTAGTGTTTTAGGTTTAGGGTTTTTAGGGCGTATGGTTTTTAGGGTTTTTCAAGGTTTTTAGGGGTTGTAGTGTTTTTTTAGGTTTAGGGTTTTAAAAAGTTTTTAGGATTTCTCAGGGCTTAGGATTTAGGATTTCTTAGGGTTTAAGGTTTCTTGGGGTTTAGGGCTTCTTAGGGCTTAGGGCTTAGGGTTTAGGGTTTCTTAGTATTTAGGGTTTTTTAGGGTTTAGAGCTTAGGATTTTTTAGGTTTAGGATTTTTAAAGGTTTTTAGGTTTTTTTTAGGGTATTTTAGGTTTAGTTTTTTTTTTAGAGTTTTTTAGGATTTTTAGGTTAAGGGGTTTTAAGGTTTTTTAGATTTTTTTTGGGGGTTTTAGGGTTTGGGGTATCTTTGTGTTTAGGGTTTAGGATTTTTTTTAGTGTTTCTTAGGGTTTAGGATTTCTTAGAGTTTCTTAGAGCTTAGGATTTAAGGCTTAGGATTTAGGGTTTAGGATTTCTTAGGGTTTAGGGATTAGGATTTCTCAGGGTTTAGGGCTTAGGGTTTTTTAGGTTTAGGGTTTTTAAAGGTTTTATAGTGTTTTTTAAGTTTAGGATTTTCAAAGGTTTTTAGAGTCTTTTTAGGGTTTTAAAAGGTTTTTAGGGTTTTTAAAATTTTTGTAGGGTTTATGGTTTTAAGGTTAGGGATTTTTTAGGGATTTTAGAGTTTAGGTTTTTTTAATGGGTTTTTTGGCTTAGGTTTTTTTTAAAGGTGTTTAGGGTTTCTTAGGATTTATAGTTTAGGGTTTCTTAGGGTTTAGGGTTTTATTGGGGTTTTGGGCTTAGGGCTTAGGGCTTAGGGTTTTTTCAAAGATTTTTAGATTTAGTCTTTTTAGGGTTTTTTTAGTTTAGGGGTTTAAAGGTTTTAGAGTTTTTGTAGGGTTTATTAGTGTTTAGGGTTTCTTAGGGATTAGGGTTTAGGGATAAGATTTCTTAGTGTCTTGGGTTTAGGGGTTCTTAAGATTTCTTAGGATTTAGAGTTTAGGGTTTCTTAGGGCTTAGGGCTTAGGGTTTTAGGTTTATGATTTTTAGGGTTTCGGGTTTTATGTTTAGGATTTTTAGGGTTTAGGATTTAAGGCTTTGGGTTTTTGAGGTTTAAGGTTTTTAAAGGTTTTGTAAGGGTTTCTTAGGGTTAAGGGTTTAGGATTTCTTAAGGTTTAGCGTTTCTTAGGGTTTCTTTGTGTTTAGTATTTCTTAGGGTTTAGGGGTTCTTAGGCTTTCTTAGGGTATATGATTTCTTTCGGTTTAGGGGTTCATAGGGTTTAAGGTTTAGGGTTTCTTAGGGCTTATGGTTTAGGGTTTAGGGTTTCTTAACATTTAGGGTTTTGGGTTTTAGGTGTGGGTTTTTTAGGATTTTTAGATTTAGGATTTTAAAGGTTTTTTGGAGGTCTTTTTTAGGGTTTTATAGGTTTAAGGTTTTAAAGGATTTTTTAGGGTATAGGGTTTTGGGTTTAGGGATTCCTAGGGTTTCTTAGAGTTGAGGGTTTAGGGTTTAGTGTTTAGGATTTCTTAGGATTTAGGGTTTTAGGGATTCTTAAGGATTTCTTAGGGCTTAAGATTTAGATTTCTTAGGGTTTAGGGTTTTTTAGGATTTCTTTGGGCCTAGGATTTAGGGTTTAGGGTTTCATGGGGTTTAGGATTTAAGGTTTAGGGTTTTTTGTTTCTTATGGTTTCTTAGGGTTTAGGATTTAGCATTTTAGGTCTTATGTTTTTTTAGAGTTTTTTTAGGGTTTAGGGCTTAGGGTTTTCTTTGGGTTTAGGGTTTTTAAAGATTTTTTAGTGTTTAGGGTTAAGTTTCTTTGGGTATAGGATTTCTTCAGTGTTTTTAGAATTTAGGATTTTTGGTTTCTTAGGTTTAGTGTTTCTTAGTGTGTTTAGATTTAGGGTTTTTAAAGGTTTTAAAGGTTTCAAAGGATTTTAAGGGTTTTTTAGGTTTAGGTTTTTTTTTTAGGGTTTTATGGTTTTTTTGGTTTAGGGTTTCTTAGGGCTTAGGGTTTCTTTGGGTTTGGGGCTGCATAGGATTTAAGGTCTTAGATTTAGTTTTTTTAGGATTTAGGGCTCAGGGTTTTTTGGGTTTAGGGTTTTTAAAGATTTTTAGGATTTTTTTAGGTTTAGGGGTTTTTAAAGGTTTTTAGGGTTTAGAGTTTGGGGTTTTAGGTTTAGGGTGTTTTAGGATTTAGGTTTTAGGACTTAGGATTTAGGGTTTATGGTTTCTTAGGGCTTAGGGTTTAGGATTTCTTCGGTTTTCTTAGGGCTTAGGGTTTAGAGTTTAGGGTTTTAATGGTTTTTTAGGGTTTTTTAAGGGTTTTTTAGGTTTAGAGTTTACAAGTTTTTTGGGATTTTTATTGAATTTAAGGGTTAGGGTTTTAAAGGTTTTTTTGAGTTTTCTATGGATTAGGATTTCTTAAGGTGTAGGGTTTCTTAAGGCCTAGGGTCTAGGGTTAGGGTTTAGGATTTAGGTTTCATAGGGTTAGGGGTTTAGATTTAGGGTTTAGGGTTTAGGACTTAGGGTTTTTTAGTCTTAGAGTTTTTAAGGTTTCTTAAGGGTCTTTAGGGGTTTTTAGGTTTAGGGTATAGGGCTTAGGGCTTATGGTTATTTTTAGGGTTTTTAGGTTTATGGTTTTTAAAGGGCTTTTATGGTGTTTTAGGTCTAAGGGTTTTAAGGTTTTTTTTAGAGTTTAGGGCTTCTTAGGATTTAGGGTTTCTTAGGGCTTAAAGCTTAGGGTTTAGGGTTTTAGATTTAGCATTTTTTAGTGTTTTTTAAGGTTAGGGTTTTTAAAGGTTTGTTTTAGGTTTTTTTTTCATTTTAAGGATTTAGGGTTTTTAAAGGTTTTTAGGGTTTTTGATTTCTAAGGGTTTAGGGTTTAGGGCTTATTGCTTAGGTTTTTTTAGAGTTTTTAAAAGTATTTTTAGGGTTTTTAAGGTTTACGGTTTTTAAAGGTATTTTGGGTTTTAGGGATTCTTAGGGTTTAGGGCTTCTTAAGGTTTTTTTGGAGTTTAGGTTTTCTTACGATTTCGTAGGAATTAGGGTTTAAGGTTATTGTTTCTAAAGGTTTAGGGTTTCAGGTTTAGGATTTTTGTAGGGTTTTTATTGTTTAGGATTTAGAGCTTAGGTTTTTTTTAGGGTTTTTTAAGTTTAAGGTTTTTTAAGGATTTTTTTGGTTTAGGGTTTTAGGAATTCCTAGGGTTTCTTAGAGTTTAGGGTTAAGGGTTTTTTAGGATTTCTTAGGGCTTAAGATTTAGATTTCTTAGGGTTTAGGGTTTTTTAAAATTTCTTAGGGCTTAAGATTTAGGGTTTAGTGTTTCATGGGGTTTAAGGTGTTTTAGGGTTTAGGATTTAAGGTTTAGTGTTTTTTGTTTCTTACGGTTTCTTATAGCTTAGAATTTAGCATTTTAGGTCTAGGGTTTTTTAGAGTATTTTAGGGTTTAGGTATTAGGGTTTTTAAAGGTTTTATTAGGGTTTAGGGTTAAGTTTCTTAGGGTATGGGTTACTTAGGTTTTTTTAGAGTTTAGGATTTTTGGTTTCTTAGGTTTACTGTTTCTTAGGGTTTAGGGTTTTAGATGTAGGGTTTTGAGGGTTTAGGTTTGAGATTATTTTATAGGGTTTTTTAGGTTTAGGATTTTTTTGATTCAAGATTTTTAAAGGTTTTTCTAGGGTTAAGGGTTTCTTAAAGTTTAGTGTTTCGTAGGTATTTGGGTTTCTTAGGGCTTAAGGTTTAGAATTTAGGGTTTAGGGTTTTTGAGGGTCTAGGGTTTTAGGTTTAGGGTTTCTTAGGATTTTTAGGGTTTTTTTTTTTTTTAATAATTTAACGGACCTTACCCAAGGATCTCACTCCTCATGGCGGTCAGGGGTTAAGCCACACACCCCCAAGCCTTAACATTAATAAAATAAAGAACATACAAGGAGGGGGACAAAAACCTTACCTTCGATCCTATGGTGGTTCATAAGTTGACCATCCTACCAAGGCTAGCCAACTCATTGCCGATACTAGTAAGGAAACCTATGCACGTAAAAGAGAGGACTCCTCTCGATACAAAGAAACTAGGAAAACATAAATAAGGGAGACTCTCCCTTTACAAGTAAAAAACAAGAAAGGAGAGCCTAAAACCTAAACTAGAAACCTATCAACGACAACAAAGGAGGGCATAAGAGCACAAGTTGTGGAGCAAACCAAAGTGACGATCATGGTGGCTTTTTGATCCTTTTGGTCTTGTTTCATCTGAGGATAGCTAGACCAATCTTGTCTAGCTTGTAGTAACCTTTAACACTGTGAGGAAGTTGATGGATAGTAGTGTAATGACTCGGAGAAGTAAGTGTATGACTATGCTTAGATAAAGCATCTGCCGTGAAGTTAGCTTCTCGATAGGCATGAATGCAAGTGAAAGAATGGAACACTCTCGTGATGTCCACTATCCACTGAGTAAGATGATGAAGGTTCCACGAAGGTTTCATCTGATGCCTAACCCATTTGGAAAGCAATTCAGAATCTACTCCAAGGATAACATGTTGGAAGCCTTGTTGCACACACCAACGAAGCCCATATATAGCTGCCTCCAACTCCGCTTGGTTGTTAGTTCCTTCTCCCAGTGGTACCGCATAAGAAAAGATGAGATTACCCAAATGATCACGCAGAATACCTTCAGCACCAATGATACCCGGATTACCCAAAGCACTACCATCACTGTTAAGCTTGGCAAGGTCGAGTATGGGTTTAATCCAAAGAACTTTAGTGATTTTTACTTCATGTGTGCATTTTTCAATGTATGCAACTGTGTGAATCCAGTTAGAAGGCCACTGGATGTATGGAAACACAACTCTAAGAAGGTTGGAGATGTCTTTGAAAATAGCAAACTTTACTCTTGCAAGATTCAAATTTCCCCCCCCCCCCCCGTACTTAGCCGCACATCTGTTCTTCCATAAGTTCCAACAGATAAAAATAGGGGTGGAGTGAAGAATGAGCTTATGAACATTGTTGCTATGCTTGTGAAGCCACCATCCCATAATACGTGTCTTGAGAGAAGTAATTTCATGTATAATCCCAAGGGTAGCAGAGAAATAAACCCAAATATTTCTAGCAAAATTGCCGCTATTAAAGATATGATCAATGGTGTCTGGGCCCGGGTAATAACAACAAGAACAATCTGAGGGAGCATAGCCAAAGGAGGCAATTTTCTCATCAATCGGCAACTTACCCCATAAAGCTCTCCAGAGAAGAAAAGAAATCTTGAAAGAAATATTTTTATACCAAGTAAGGTGATCCAATAAAATCTTGGGTCTATGATGTCTCGCTAGGTGCCATGCCGAAGAACAAGTGAAGTTTCCATGAGAATTCAACTTCCAGATAGCTTGATCTGGGGTGTTTGGTTGGAACTGAAATCTGGTAGAAATAATGAGCGGGATCAGTTGAAGTGGAGCAATCTGATTAATCATCTCAATATTCCATTGGCCGTCAACAAGAAATTTTGAAACCTTGATATTGTTGGCTTTACCATTTTCCTGTCGAAAGTTAGCTAAGGGACCCATTCCGAGCCAATTATCCCACAAAAAACAACAAGAACCCGAGTGTAGTCTCCATTGGATATGAGGTTCGAGAATAGCTTTGTTACACATCATATGCTTCCACACTAGCGACTGTCCAGTATCATATTTTTTGATGATGGGATTGGGTCTCTGGCAATATTTGGCTCTAAGGAAATAACCCCACAAAGTCGATTTTGATCTGAAAATCCCCCATTGCTTGAACTGAAGAGATTTACATATATATGCAATTTGTCTTATTCCAATACCACTTTCATCGTATGGATAACTAAGATTCTTCCAGGAAGACCAGGAAGAGATTTACTATGCTTTGGCCATGTCGATCTTGATAACCACATTCTCACCAATTGTAGGTGTCTTAATACCATGAATAATCTCCTGGACTAACATGACGTTTTCTGAGATACTTCTTCCTCTTACAAACCCTGATTGATTAGGTGAAATAAGGCCAGGATGTATAGGAGCAAGTCTGAGGCAAATGAGCTTTGATATAATCTTGTTGGTGAAGTTGCTTAGGCTAATGGGTTGTAGTCTGAAAGTGTATTCGGATGGTCTACCTTTGGGAGTAAGACCAAACAAGCATGTGAAAAGAATTTAGGCATAGCATGACCACAGAAGAAAGAATGAACCACGGCTAATAGATCATCCGCAATAATCTCCCAACAAGCTTGGAAGAATTTTCCATTCATACCATGCGGTCCAGCGGCTAAATTTGGATTCATGGAAAATACAACATCTTTCAATTCCTCAAGGCTAGGCATAGCTAGAAGACTATCATTCTGATCATCTGTAACCATTCTGGGGATATAGTTCAAAATATGTTCTGGAATGAAGGCCTCTTCACCTGTAAAGATTTTCTGAATGTGATCACAAGCAGCTCTAGCAATCGGTTCATCACCCTGAATCCACTCCCCATCATCATTGGTAACCTTGTGAATGAATAACCGCCTTCTTCTACCTCTGATCAGGGCATGAAAATACTTAGAGTTAGCATCTCCATCCTTAAACCATTGAAGCTGAGTTTTTTGCTTGAGAATAGCTTCTTCTAACTTCAGGAATCTTATGTATTCAACATTGAGGGCATGCAATTTCATCCTATTCTCCTCATTATTGGAAGCTATCAAATTTTCTTCAACAACCTTAACCAGTTCTTCGTACTCTTTAACCTTAGCAAAAATATTACCAAATTCCTTTCTCAACCATTTGCTAAGAAATCCTAAAAAAATGCTTTAAAAACCCAAAACCTAAAAGAAATTTTATAAACCTTAAAAAACTCTAAACATAAAAACACCCTAAAAAACCTTAAGCCTTAAACCCTAAACATTAAAAACCCTTTAAAAAACCCTAAATCTAAAAACCTAAACCCTAAGCGCTAAGAAACCCTAAACCCTTAACCTTAAGAAACCCTAAAATCTAAAAAACCCTAAAATCTAAAAAAGACCCTAAAAACCATTAAAAATATATAAAAACCATAGCCCTAAAACTTAAAAATCCTAAGAAACCCTAAACCCTAAATCCTAAATAGCAAAAAACCCTAAACCCTAAAATCTAAGAAAGCCTAAGAAACCTTAAACCCAAAAAAACCCTTAAAACTTTAAAAACCCATAAAAAAAAGTCTTAAAACCTTTTAAAACCCTAAATCTAAAAAATCCTAAGTTCTAAATTGAAAAAACCCTAAACTCTAAGAAGCCCTAAGACTAAAAAATCCTAAAAACCTTAAAAATCCTAAACCCTAAGCCCGAAACCTTAAATCCTAAAAATCTTTAAAAACCCTAAACCAAAAATCCTAAACCCTAAGCCCTTAGAAACCCTAATCCCTAAGAAACCCTAAACCTTAAGAAACCCTAAACCCTAGAAAAGCCATTAAAATCCTAACCTAAAAAATCCAAAAAACCCAAAAAAAACCCTTTAAAAATGCTAAACCTAAAAAACCCTATAAACAATTCTCAAACCTAAACCCTAAAAACCCCTATAAAAACCCTACATCTAAAACCCTAAACCCTAAGAAACACTAAACCTAAGAAACCAAAAATCCTAAACTCTAAAAAAACCTAAGGAACCCTATACCCTAAGAAACTTAACCCTAAACCCAAAGAAAACCCTAAGCCCTAAACCCTAAAAAAACTCTAAAAAAACCGTAGACCTAAAATGCTAAATCCTAAACCCTAAGAAACCCTAAACCCCATGAAACACTAAACCCTAAATCTTAAGCCCTAAGAAATCCTAAAAAACCCTTAACCCTAAACTCTAAGAAACCCTAAACCCTAAACTCTAAGAAACCCTAGGAATCCCTAAAACCCTAAATCCTAAGAAATCCTAAACACTAAACCCTAAGAAATTATAAAGCCTAAATGCTAAGAAACCCTAGGAATTCCTAAACCCTAAACCCTATACCCTAAAAAATCCTTAAAAATCTTAAAACTATAAAACCCTAAAAAAAACTTCCAAAAAACCTTTAAAATTCTAAATCAAAAAACCCTAAGAAACCTAAATCCTAACCCCTAACCCTAGACCCTAGGCCTTATGAAACCCTACACCCTAAGAAATCCTAAACCATAGAAAACCCTAAAAAAATCTTTAAAACCCTAACCCTAAAAAATAATTAAAAATCCTAAAAAACATTTAAAACTCTAAACCTAAAAAACCGTAAAAACCCTTAAAAACTCTAAACTCTAAACCCTAAGCCTTAAGAAAACTGAAGAAATCCTAAATCCTAAGCCCTAAGAAACCATAAACCCTAAACCTTAAAAACCTTTCAAAACCCCTAAACCTAAAAAACCCTAAAAGTTCAAAAAAATCTTTAAAAAACCCTAAACACAAAAAACCCTAAACCCTAAAAAACCCTAAACCTTAAATCCTAAGAAACCCTAAACCCTAAGCCCTAAGAAATCCTAAACCCTAAGAAATCCTTAACCCTAAAACCCCCTAAAAACCTTAAAGAAAACCCTAAACATAAAAAACCCTACACCTAAAAAATGCTTTTAAACCCTAAACCCTAAATCCCAAAACCTAAGCCCTAAGAAACCATAAACCCATAACCCTAAAAACCCTAAAAACCTTTAAAAAACCCTAAACCTAAAAAACCCTAAAAATAAAAAAACCTTAAAAAACTCTAAACCTAAAATACCCGAAACCCTATACCCTATACCCTAAAACCCCCAAACCCTAAATCCTAAGAAACCCCAAACCCTAAGCCCTAAGAAACCCTAAACCCTAAGAAACCCGTAACCCTAAAAACCCCTAAAAACCTTAAAGAAAACCCTAAACCTAAAAAACCCTAAAAACCCTTAAAAATCTTCAAAACCCTAAACCTAAAAAATGCTTTTAAACCCTAAACCCTAAATCCAAAAACCTAAGAAACCTTAAACCCTAAGAAACCCTAAACCTTGAGAAACCCTAAAAACCTTTAAAATCCTAAACCTAAAAACCCTTTAAAAATCCTAAAACCCTAAACCTAAACAGCCTTAAAAAACCCTAAGTCCTAAACCCTAAAACCTAAAAATCCCTAAACCTAAAACCCCAAACTCTAAACCCTAAAAACCTTTAAAAACCCCTAAACCTAAAAAAATCCTAAAAATCTTTAAAAACCCTAAGCCCTAAATAAAAAAAAATACCTAAATCTAAAACCCTAAACCCTATGATGCCTCAAACCCAAAGATACCCTAAGCCCTAAGCCCTAAGAAACCCTAAACCCTAAAAACCATAAAACCCTAAAAAAATTCTAAACCTAAAAAACCCTTAAAATCCTTCAAAACCTTTAAAAACCCTAAATCTAAACACACTAAAAAAACCCTAAGCCCTATACCCTAAATCCTAAACTTAAAAAACTTTTAAAAAACTAAACCTAAAAGCCTAAACCCTAAATGTTAAGAAGCCCTAAGCCCTAAAAATCCTAAGAAACCCTAACAAACCCTAAACTCTAAGAAATCCTAAAAAAACACTTAAAAACCCCAAACCAAAAGAAAAATTTTAAAACCTTAAAACACTCTAAACCTAAAAAAAACCTTAAGCCCTAAACCCTAAACACTAAGAAACCCTACATATAAAAACCTAAACCCTAAGCGCTAAGAAACACTAAACCCTTAACCTTAAGAAACCCTAAACTCAAAAAAACCCTAAAACCAAAAAAAGACCCTAAAAACCTTTTAAAAATCTAAAAAAACCCTAGCCCTAAAACTTAAAAACCCTAAACCCTAAATCCTAAACCGCAAAAAACCCTAAACCCTAAAATCTAAGAAACCTTAAGAAACTTTAAACACCAAAAAAACCTAAAAACTTTAAAAACCGTAAATCTAAAGAATCCTAAGTTCAAAATAGAAAAAACCCTAAACTCTATAAAGCCCTAAGCCTAAAAATCCTAAAAACATTAAAAACCCTAAACCATATGTCCGAAACCTTAAGCCCTAAAAATCCTAAAAAAAACCCTAAACCTAAAACCCTAGACCCTCGAAAATCCTAAACCCTAAGACCTAAGAAACCCTAATCCCTAAGAAACCCTAAACCTTAAAAAGCCCTAAACCCTAGAAAAACCATTAAAAATCCTAAACTTAAAAAATCCAAAAAACCCGAAAAAACCCTTCAAAAATGCTAAACCTAAAAAACCTATAAACAACTCTCCTAAAAACCCCTATAAAAAACCTACATCTAAAACCCTAAATCCTAAGAAACACTAAACCTAAGAAACCGAAAATCCTAAACCCTAAAAAAACCTAAGAAACGCTATACCCTAAAAACTTAACCCTAAACCCTAAAAAAACCTTTAAAACCCCTAAACCCAAAGAAAACACTAAGCCCTAAACCCTAAAAAACTATAAAAAAACTCAAGACCTAAAATGCTAAATCGTAAGCCCTAAGAAACCATAAGAAACAAAAAAACCCTAAACCTTAAATCCTAAACCCCATGAAACCCTAAACTCTAAACCCTAAGCAATAAAAAACCATAGAAATCCTAAACTCTAAGTCCTACGAAACCATAAACCCTAAAAAACCCTAAAAACCTTTCAAAACCCCAAAACCTAAAAAACCTAAAATCCAAAAAAACCTTAAAAAACTCTAAAATATCCTAAAACCTTAAAATCCCTAAACCCTAAGCCCGAAACCTTAAACCCTAAAAATCTTTAAAAAGCCCTAAACCTAAAACCCAAGATCCTCGAAAACCCTAAACCCTAAATCCTAAACCCTAAGCACTAAGAATCCCTAATCCCTAAGAAACCCTAAACATTAAGAAACCCTAAACCCAAGGAAAACCTTTTAAAATCCTAAACCTAAAAAATAAAAAAAACCCTAAAAACCACCTTTAAAAATGCTAAACCTAAAACACCCTATAAACAACTCTCAAACCTAAACCCTAAAAAAATCCTAGATCTAAAACCCTAAACCCTAAGAAACACTAAACCTAAGAAACAAAAAATCCTAAACTCTAAAAAAACCAAAGAAACCCTATACCCTAAGAAGCTTAACCCTAAACCCTAAACAACCTTTAAAAACCCTAAACTCGAAAAAAACCCTAAGCTCTAAACCCTAAAAAACTCTAAAAAACCCTAGACCAAAAATGCTAAATCCTAAGCCCTAAGAAACCATAAGAAACAAAAAACCCTAAACCTTAAATCCTAAACTCTAAGAAACCCTAAACCCCATGAAACACTAAACCCTAAATCTTAAGCCCTAAGAAATCCTGAAAAACCCTAAACCCTAAGAAATCTAAATCTTAAGCCCTAAGAAATGCTAAAAAACCCTTAATCCTAAACTCTAAGAAATACTAGGAATCCCTGAAACCCTAAATCCTAAGAAATCCTAAACACTAAACCCTAAGCCCTAAGAAATCCTACACACTAAACTCTAAGAAACCCTAGGAATCCCTAAATCCTATACCCTAAAAAAAATCCTTCAAAACCTTAAACCTATAAAACCCTAAAAAAAACCTCAAAAAAATATTTAAAATCAAAAATCTAAAAACCCTAAAAAACCCTAAGCCCTAAACCCTAAACCCTAAAAAAACCCACACCTAAAACCCTAAACCCTAAATGTTAAGAAACCTTAAACCATAAGCACTAAGAAACCCTAAACCTTAAACCCTAAGAACCCCTAAACCCAAAGAAATCCTAAACCCTAAGAAATCCTAAGAACGCCGAAACCCTAAGAAATCCTAAACCCTAAGAAACGTTAAACCCTAAGAAATCCTAAATCCTTAATCCTAAGAAACCCTAAACCCCAACAAAACCTTTAAAAATCCTAAACCTCAAAAACTCTAAAAAAAAATACTCAAACCCTAAATCTAAAAAACCCTAAAAAACCCAAAGCCTTAAATCCTACACCCTAAAAAACCCTAAAAATCCTAAACGTAAAACCCTAAACCCTAAAAATCATAAACCTAAAACCCTAAGCCTTAAGAAACTTTAAACTCTAAATCCTAAGAAATCTTAAGAAACCCTAAACCCAGACACTAAGAAATCTTAGCCCTAAACCCTAAGAAACCCTAAGCCCTAAATAACCCAAAATACTAAAAACACCTTAAAACCCCTAAACCCTAATTTCTAAGAAACCCTAAACACTAAGAAACCGTTGAAAACCCTAAAAACCTTTAAACCCCTAAACATAAAAAACCCTAAAAACTAAAAAATCCCTAAAAAGAACCCTAAATCTAAAAATCTTTAAAAAAACCCTAAACCCTAAGCCCAAAACCCTAATAAAATCCTGAACCCTAGGCCCTAAAACACCCCAAGCCCTAAACCCCAAGAAACCCTAAACTATAAATCCTAAGAAACCATACACCCTAAAAACCTTTAAAAAAACCTAAGCCTAAAAAACCATTAAAAAACAAAACCCTAAAACCTTTTAAAATCCTAAAAAAAACATTGAAAAACCCTAAAAACCTTTAAAAATCCTAAACCCTAAAAAAATCTAAACCTAAAACCCTAAACCCTAAGAAATCCTAAACCCTAAATCCTAAGCTCTAAGAAACTCTAAGAAACCTAAACCCTAAGAAACACTAAAAAATCTAAAACCCCAAACACTGAGATGCCCCAAACTCTAAAAACCCAAAAAAAAACTCTAAAAAACCTTAAAACCCCTAAACCTAAAAACCCTAAGAAAATGTTAAAAACCCAAAACCTAAAATACCCTAAAAAGACCTAAAAACCTTTAAAAATCCTAAACCTAAATATTCCTAAAAAATTCTAGGCTCTAAACCCTAAAAAGCCCTAAATACTAAGAAACCCTAAACCCTAAGCCCTAAGCCCTTAACCCTAAGAAACCCTAATCCCAAAACCCTAAGAAACCTCAAGAAACCTAAAACTCTAAGAATTCCTAAATCCTAAGCCCTAAGAGATCCTAAAAACTTTTAAAAACCCTAAACCTAAAAAACACTAAAAACCCTAAAAACCTTGAAAACCCCTAAAAACCATAAGCCCTAAAAAACCCTATGTCCTAAACCCTAAAAACCTTTTTAAAAAATCCTAAACTCTAAAGCCTAAGAAACTCTAAGAATCCCTAAAGCCTAAAAAATCCTAATAAAAAAAAACCCTTAAAAAATCCCATAACCCAAAAATTCAATAAAAATCCCAAAAAACTTTTAAAACTCTAAACCTAAAAAATTGTAAAAAACCATTAAAAAACCTTTAAAACCTTAAAATCCATTAAAAAAACCTAAACCCTAAAATCCCTAAAAAATCCCTAACCTTAAAAACCCTAAAAAATCTTTAAAACCTAAACCTAAAAAACCCTAAACAAAACCCTAAAAACCTTTTAAAACCCTAAAAAGACTCTAAAAACCTTTGAAAATCCTAAACCTAAAAAAACCCCTATAAAACCTTTAAAAACCCTAAACCTAAAAAACCCTAAGCCCTAAAACCAAAAAAAATCTAAACTTAAAACCCTAAACCCTAAATCCTAAGCCCTAAATCCTAAGCTCTAAGAAACACTAAGAAATCCTAAACACTAAGAAACACTAAAAAAAATCCTAAACCCTAAACACTAAGATACCCCAAACCCTAAAAACCCAAAAAAAAAAAAATCTAAAAACTTTAAAACCCCTAAACCTAAAAATCCTAAAAAATTCTAAAAAAAAAAACCTTAAAAACCCTAAACCTAAAATACCCTAAAAAGACCTAAAACCTTCTAAAATCCTAAACCAAAAAAATCCTAAGCTCTAAACCCTAAAAACCCTAAATACTAAGAAACCCTAAACCCTAAGCCCTGAGCCCTAAGAAACCCTAAACCCCAAGAAACCTAAAACCCTAAGAAATCTAAAATCCTAAGCCCTAAGAAATCCTAAAAACTTTTTAAAACCCTAAACCTAAAAAACACGAAAACCCCTAAAAACCTTTAAAACCCTAAACCTAAAAACCATACGCCCTAAAAAACCCTAAACCTAAAACACTAAACCCTAAAAAAATACTAAAAAATCCTTAAAAACCATAAACCTAAAAAACCCTAAAATAAACTTTAAAAACCCTAACCCTAAAAAATGCTAAGCCCTAAACCCTGAAAAACTTTAAACAAATCCTAAACCCTAAACCCTAAGAAACTCTAAGAATCCCTAAAGCCTAAAAAATCTTAAACCAAAAAAACCCTTTAAAAATCCTATAAATTTTTTTAAGAACATTAAACTTAAAAAAACCTAAGCCCTAAACCCTAAATCATAAAAAGCCCTACAAAATACTAAACCTGAAACACTAAACCCTAAATCTTTAAAAACCATAACCCTAAACCCTAATTCCTATGAAACCATAAGAAAACCTAAACTCTAAAAAAACCTTAAGAAGCCCTAAACCCTAAGAATCCCTAAAACCCAAAATACCTTTAAAAACCCTAAACCTAAAAAACCCTAAAAATCCTAAAAAAACTTTTAAATACCCTAATCCTAAAAAACTCTAAAAAAACCTAAGCATTAAGCCCTAAACCCTTAGAAACCCTAAGAAATCCTAAATCCTAAGAAGCCCTAAACCCTAAGCCCTTAGAAATCATAAACCCTAAAAAACCCTAAAAACCTTTAAAACCCCTATATCCTTAAAACCACAAAAACTCTAAAAAAAACCTTTAAAAACCCGAACCTTAAAAAACCCTAAGACCTAGACCCTAAAAAACCCTAAAAAATCCTAAATCTAAAATCCTAAACCCGAAGCATTAAGCCTTAAGAAACCCTAAACCCTAAGAAACCCTAAACTCTAAAAAACCCTTAAAAACCTTAGACCTAAAAAAACCCTAAAAACCCTTTAAAAACCTTTAAAAACCATAAACCTAAAAAACCCCGAAAATAACCCTAAGCCCTAAGCCGTAAACCCTATACCCTAAAAGACCTTAAAACCCTAAACCTGAAAAACACTAAAAAAAACCCCAAAGAAACCTAAAAAACTCTAAGCCTAAAAAACCCTAAATCATACACCCTAAACCCTAAACCTGAACCACTAAACCCTAAGAAACCTAAATCCTAAACCCTAACCCTAGACCCTAGGCCTTAAGAAACCCTACACCCTAAGAAATCTTAAACCATAGAAAATCCTAAAAAACCTTTAAAACCCTAACCCTAAAAAACAATAAAAAATCCAAAAAACCATTTAACACTCTAAACCTAAAAAGGCGTAAAAAACCTTAAAAACCCTAAACTCTAAACCCTAAGCCCTAAGAAAACCAAAGAAATCCTAAGCCCTAAGAAACCATAAACCCTAAACCCTAAAAACCTTTCAAAACCCCTAAACCTAAAAAACCCTAAAAGTTCAGAAAAATCTTTAAAAAACCCTAAGCCCTATACCCTGTACCCTAAGAAACCCTAAACCTTAAATCCTAAGAAACCCTAAACCCTAAGAAATCCTTAACCCTAAAACCCCCTAAAAACCTTAAAGAAAACCCTAAACCTAAAAAATCCTAAAAACCCTTAAAAAATCTTTAAAACCCCAAACCTAAAAAATGCTTTAAAACCCTAAGCCATAAATCCAAAAACCTAGGAAACCTTAAACCCTAAGAAACCCTAAACCTTGAAAAACCCTTAAAAATCTTAGACCTAAAAAACCCTTAAAAACCTTTTAAACCCATAAACCTAAAAAAACCTTAAGCCCTAAACCCTCAACACTAAAAAAACCATAAATCTAAAAACCTAAACTCTAAGTGCTAAGAAACCCTTTTACCCTTAACCTTAAGAAACCCTAAACTCTAAAAAACTCTAAAACCTAAAAAAGACACTAAAAACCATTTAAAAATCTAAAAAACCTAGCCTAAAACCTAAAACCCTTAAGAAACCCTAAATCCTAAACCACAAAAAACCCTAAACCCTAAAATCTAAGAAACCTTAAACCCAAAAAACCCTAAAAACTTAAAAAACCCTAAAACCCATAAAAAAAAAAGCCTGAAAACCTTTTAAAACCCTAAATCTAAAAAATCCTAAGTTCTAAATTGAAAAAACCAAAAACTCTAAGAAGCCCTAAGCCTAAAAAAACTCTAAAATACCCTAAAACCTTAAAAACCCTAAACCCTAAGCCCGAAATCTTAGACCCTAAAAATCTTTAAAAAACCCTAAACCTAAAACCCAAGACCCTCGAAAACCCTAAACCCTAAGCCCTCAGAAACCCTAATCCCTTAGAAACCCTAAACCCTAGATAAACCTTTTAAAATACTAAACCTAAAAAATCCAAAAAACCCAAAAAAAAACCTTTAAAAATGCTAAACCTAAAAAACCCTATAAACAACTCTCAAACCTAAACCCTAAGAAACACTAAACCTAAGAAACCAAAAATCCTAAACTCTAAACAAACCTAAGAACCCCTATACTCTAAGAAACTTAACCCTAAACCCTAAAAAACTTTTAAAAACTCTAAACCCGAAGAAAATCCTAAGCCCTAAAAATCTCTAAAAAAACCCTAGACCTAAGATGCTAAATCCTAAGCCCTAAGAAACCATAAGAAACAAAAAACCCGAAACCTTAAATCCTAAACTCTAAGAAACCCTAAACCCCATGAAACACTAAACCCTAAATCTTAAGCCCTAAGAAATCCTAAAAAACCCTAAACCCTGAGAAATCTAAATCTTAAGCCCTAAGAAATGCTAAAAATTCTTAACCCTAAACTCTAAGAAACCCTAAACCCTAAACCCTAAGAAATCCTAGGAATCCCTAAAACACTAAATTCTAAGAAATCCCAAACACTAAACCCTAAATCTAAGAAATCCTAAACCCTAAACTATAAGAAACCCTAGGAATCCCTAAACCCTATACCCTAAAAAAATCCTTAAAAACCTTAAACCTATAAAACCCTAAAAAAAACCTCAAATTTTTTTTTAAAACCCTAAGCCCTAAACCCTAAATGTTAAGAAACCCTAAACCAAAAACCCTAAGAAACCCTAAACCCAAAGAAATCCTAAACCCTAAAAACCCCTGAACCCTAAGAAATCTTAAACCCTAAGAAATGCTAAACCTTAACAAATCCTAAATCCTTAATCCCAAGAAACCCTAAACCCTAACAAAACCTTTAAAAACCCTAAACCTCAAAAACACAAAAAAAATACTAAAAAACCCAAAGCCTTAAATCCTACACCCTAAAAATCCTAAACATGAAACCCTAAACCATAAAAATCATAAACCTAAAACCCTAAGCCCTAAGACACCCTAAACTCTAAATCCTAAGAAATCTTAAGAAACCCTAAACCCAAGACACTAAGAAATTTTAGCCCTAAACCTTAAGAAACCCTAAGCCCTAAATAAGCCAAAATCCTAAAAAAACCCTAAAAAAATCCTAAGAAACCTTAAAAACTCTAAGCCTAAAAAACCCTAAGTCCTAAACCCCTAAACCCTAAGAAACCTAAATCCTAAACCCTAACCCTAGACCCTAGGCCTTAAAAAATCCTACACCTTAAGAAATCCTAAACCATAGAAAACACTAAAAAACCTATAAAACCCTAACCCTAAAATAAAATAAAAATCCCAAAAAACTTTTAAAACTCTAAACCTAAAAAACCGTAAAAAACCTTAAAAGCATTAAAAACCCTAAACTCTAAACCCTAAGCCCTAAGAAAACCGAAGAAATCCTAAACCCTAAGCCCTAAGAAACTATAAACCCTAAACCCTAAAAAACCCTAAAACCCTTCAAAACCCCTAAACCTAAAAAAGCCTAAAAAAAAGAAACCTTAAAAAACCCTAAACCTAAAAATCCTAAGCCCATACACTATACCCTAAAAACCCTAAACCCTAAATCCAAAGAAACCCTAAACCCGAAAAACTCTAAGAATCCCTAAAGCATAAAAAATCCTAAACCAAAAAACCCCTTAAAAAACCTTAAACTTAAAAAACCTAAGCCCTAAACCTTAAACCATAAAAAGCCCTACAAAAATCCTAAACCTGAAACCCTAAACCCTAAACCCTTAGAAAGCATAACCCTAAACCCTAATTCCTATGAAATTGCAAGAAAACCTAAACTCTTAAAAAACCTTAAGAAGCCCTAAACCCTAAGAATCCCAAAAACCCAAAATACCTTAAAAATCCTTAAAAAAACCTTTTAAAACCCTAAGCACTAAGCCCTAAACCCTAAATCATAAACCCTAAACTCAAAACCCTAAACCCTAAATCCTTAGAAACCCTAAGAAATCTTAAATCCTTAGAAGCCCTAAACCCTTAGAAATCAAAAACCCTCAAAAATCATAAACCCTCAAAAAAACCCTAAAAACCTTTAAAACTCTAAATCCTGAAAACCACAAAAACCCTAAAAAAGCATTTAAAAACCCTAACCTTAAAAAACCCTAAGACATAAACCCTAAAACCCTAAAAAATCCTAAATCTAAAACCCTAAACCCTAAGCTTTAAGCCCTAAGAAACTCTAAACCCTAAGAAACCCTAAATCCTAAACCATAAAAAAAATAATTAAAAACTAAACCTAAAATCCTAAACCCTAAGAAACCCTAAATACTAAGAAGCCCTAAGCCCTAAGAAATCCCAAGAAACCCTAAACCCTAAAATCTAAGAAATACTAAAAAAACACTTAAAAAATCCAAAACCTAAAAAAACTTTAAAAATCTTAAAAAACTGTAAACCTAAAAAAAAACCCTAAAAAACCTTAAGCCCTAAACCCTTAACCCTAAGAAACCCTAACTCTGAAAAACCCTAAAACCTAAAAAAAACCCTAAAAGCCTCTAAAAAATCTAAAGAAACCCTAGCCTTAAAAGTTAAAAACCCTAAGAAACCCTAAATCCTAAATCCAAAAAAGCAAAAAACCCTAAACCCTAAAATCTAAGAAACCTTAAACCCCAAAAAACCCTAAAAACTTTAAAAACTCTAAAACCCATTAAAAAGCCATAAAACCTTTTAAAACCCTAAATCTAAAAAATCCTAAGTTTTATATCGAAAAACCCTAAACTCTAAGAAGCCCTAAGCCTAAGAAGCCCTAAAATACCCTAAAAATCTTAAAAACCCTAAACCCTAAGTCCGAAACCTAAAACCCTAAAAATCCTATAAAAAACCTAAACCTAAAACCCTAAACCCTCGAAAACCCTAAACCATAAATCCTAAACCCTAAACCCTAGAAAAACCTTTAAAAATCCTAAACCTATGAAATAAAAAAAAAACTAAAAACCATTAAAAATGCTAAACCTAAAACACCCTATAAACAACTCTCAAACCTAAACCCTAAAAACCCCTATAAAAACCCTACATCTAAAACCCTAAACCCTAAGAAACACTAAACCTAAGAAACCGAAAATCCTAAACTCTAAAAAAACCTAAGAAACCCTATACCTAAAGAAACTTAACCCTAAACCCTAAAAAATATTTAAAAAACATAAACCCAAAGAAAACCCTATGCCCTAAACCCTAAAAACCTCTAAAAAACACTCGACCTAAAATAATAAATCCTAAGCCCTAAGAAACTATAAGAAACAAAAAACCCTAAACCTTAAATCCTAAACCCCATGAAACCCTAAAACCTAAATCTTAAGCCCTAAGAAATCCTTAAAAACCCAAAACCCTAAGAAATCTAAGTCATAGGCCCAAAGAAATCCTAAAAAAACATTAACCCTAAACTTTAAGAAACCCAAGGAATCCCTAAAACCCTAAATCCTAAAAAATCCTAAAAAATCCTAAACACTAAACCCTAAGCCCTAAGAAACCCTAAACCCTAAACCATAAGTCCTAAGAAACCCTAGACCTTAAACCCTAAGAACCCCTAAACACAAAGAAATCCTAAACCCTAAGAAAGCCTAAGAACCCCTAAACCCTAAGAAAGCCTAAGAACCCCTAAACCTAAGAATCCCTATACCCTAAGAAACCCTAAGAAATGCTAAACCTTAAGAAATCCTAAACCCTTAACCCTAAGAAACCCTAAACCCTAACATTACCTTTAAAAACCCTAAGCCTCAAAAACCAAAAAAAATCCTACAAATCCCTAAATCTAAAAACCCTAAGAAACCCAAAGCCTTAAATCCTAAACCATAAAAACCCTAAAAATCCTAAACGTAACACCCTAAACCCTAAAAATCATAAACCTAAACCCTAAACCCTAAGCCCTAAGAAACCCTAAACTCTAAATCCTAAGAAATCTTTAAAAACCCTAAACCCTAAGAAACCTAAACCCTAAATAACCAAAAACCTAAAACCACCTTAAAACCCCTAAACCCTAATCCCTAAGAAACCCTAAAAAAACCCAAAAGCCCTAAACCCTAAAAACCCTTAAGAAACCTTAAAATTTCTAAGTCCTAAACCCTAAACCCTAAACCTAAACCCCTAAACCCTAAGAAACCTAAATCTTAAACCCTAGGCCTTAAGAAACCCTACACCTTTAGAAATTCTAAACCATAGAAAACCCTAAAAACCTTTAAAACCCTAACCCTAAAATACAATAAAAATCCCAAAAAACTTTTTAAACTCTAAACCAAAAAAACTGTAAAAAAAACCCTAAACTCTAAACCCTAAGCCCTAAGAAACCATAAACTCTAAACTCTAAAAACCCCTAAAAACCTTTCAAAACTCCTAAACCTAAAAAACCTAAAAATCCAAAAAAGCCTTAAAAAACCCTAAACAAAAAAACCCTAAGCCCTATACCCTATAACCTAAAAAACCCTAAACCCTAAATCCTAAGCCATAAGAAACCCTAAAACCTAAGAAACCCTTAATCGTAAAAACCCCTAAAAACCTTAAAGAGAACCCTAAACCTAAAAAACCTAAAAACCCTTTAAAAATCTTTAAAACCCTAAACCTAAAAAATGCTTCAAAACCCTAATCCCTAAATCCCAAAACCTAAGAAACCTTAATCCCTAAGAAACCCTAAACCTTGAGAAACCCTAAAAACCTTTAAAAATCCTAAACCTAAAAACCCTAAAAAAAAAATCCTAAAAACCTTAAAAAATCCAAAACCTAAAAAGCCTTAAAAAAAACCCTAAGTCCTCAACCCTGAAACACCCTAAACCTAAAACCCCAAACTCTAAACCCTAAAAACCTTTAGAAACCCCTAAACCTAAAAAAAAACCTAAAAATCTTTAAAAACCCAAAACCTAAAAAACCCAAAGCCCAAAATCCTAAAAAAACCTAAATCTAAGACCCTAAACCCAAAGAAACCCTAAACCCTAAAAACCATAAAACCCTAAAAATAACCCTAAACCTAAAAAAAACCCTTAAATTCCTTTAAAACCTTTAAAAACCCTAAATCTAAACACACTAAAAAAACCCTAAGCCCTAAACCCTAAATCCTAAACCTTAAAAAACTTTTTAAAAAACTAAACCTAAAACTCTAAACCCTAAGAAACCCTAAAATCTAAGCCCTATGAAATCCTAAAAACCCTAAACCCTAATAAACCCTAAACCCTAACAAACCCTAAACTCTAAGAAATCATTAAAAAAACACTAGAAAAACCAAAAACCAAAAAAATAATTTAAAAACCTTAAAAAACTCTAAAACTAAAAAACCTTAAGCCCTAAACCCTTAACCTAGAGAAACCCTAAACTCTAAAAAACCCTAAAACCTAAAAAAACCCCTAAAAACCATTAAAAATCTAAAAAAACCCTAGCCCTAAAACTTAATAACCCTAAGAAATCCTAAACCGCAAAAAACCCTAAACCCTAAAATCTAAGAAACCCGAAGAAACCTTAAACCCCAAAAAACCGTAAAACTTTAAAACCCTAAAACCCATAAAAAAAAAGCCTTAAAACCTTTTAAAACCCTAAATCTAAAAAATCCTAAGTTCTAAATCACAAAAACCAAAACCATAAAACCTAAACTCTAAGAAGCCTTAAGCCTAAAAACCCCTAGAATACCCTAAACACCATAAACTCTAAGCCCGAAACCTTAAACCCTATAAATCCTTTTAAAAACCCTAAACCTAAAACCCTAGATCCTCAAAAACCCTAAACCCTAAATCCTAAATTCTAAACCCTAAGCCCTAAGAAACCCTAATCCCTAAGAAACCCTAAACTCATAAAAACCCTTAAAACCCTTAGACCTAAAAAACCCTAAAACCCTTTAAAAAACCTTTAAAAACCATAAACCTAAAAAACCCTAAAAATAACCCTAAGCCCTAAGCCCTAAGCCCTAAACCCCATACCCTAAAAGACCTTAAAATCCCTAAACCTGAAAAACCCTAAAAAAACCCCAAAGAAACTTTAAAAACTCTAAGCCTAAAAACTCCTAAGGCCTAAACCCTAAACTCTAAACAAAAACCCCTAAACCCTAAGAAACCCAAATCCTAAACCCTAACCATATACCCTGGCCTTAAGAAACCCTACACCTTAAGAAATCCTAAACCATAGAAAACCCAAAAAACCCTTTAAAACTCTAACCCTAAAAAATCCTAAAAAAAAATTAAAACTCTAAACCTAAAAAACCGTAAAAAAAAATTAAAAACTCTAAACTCTAAACCCTAAGCCCTAAGAAAATCGGAGAAATCCTAAACTCTAAGCCCTAAGAAACCCTAAACCCAAAACCCAAAAAAACCCTAAAAACCTTTCAAAACCCCAAACCTTAAAAACCCTAAAGATCCAAAAAAAAACCTTAAAAAATCCTAAACCTAAAAAAAACTCTAAGCCCTAAAAAATGCTAAACCCTAAACCCTAAGCCCTAAGAAACCCTTAACCCTAAAAACCCCTAAAAACCTTAAAGAAAACCCTAAACCTAAGAAACCCAAAAAACCATTAAAAAATCTTTAAGCCCTAAATCCTAAACCTTAAAAAACTTTTAAAAAAACTAAATCTAAAACCCTAAACCCTAAGAAACCATAAGCCCTAAGCCCTAAGCCATAAGAAATCCTAAGAAACCCTAAACCCTAACAAACCCTAAACTCTAAGAAATCTGAAAAAACATTTAAAAAATCCAAAACCTAATTTTTTTTTAAAAAACCTTAAAAAATTTTAAACATAAAATCCTAAACCTGAAGAAACCCTACACCTTAAGAAATCCTAAACCATAGAAAACCCTAAAAAACCTTTAAAACCCTAACCCTAAAAAACAATAAAAAATCCTTAAAAACTTTTAAAACTCTAAACATTAAAAACCCTAAAATACCGTAAAAAACCCTAAACTCTAAACCCTAAGCCCTAAGAAAACAAAAGAAATCCAAAAGCCTATGCCCTAAGAAACCATAAACCCTAAACCCTAAAAAATCATTAAAACCTTACAAAACCCCTAAACCTAAAAAACTCTAAAAATCCAAAAAAAAAAATTAAAAACCCTACACCTAAAATACTTTATGCCCTATACCCTATACCCTAAAAAACCCTAAATCCTAAGAAACCCTAAACCCTAAGCCCTAAGAAACCCTTAACCCTAAAAACCCCTAAAACCTTAAAGAAAATCCTAAACCTAAAAAACCCTAAACCCTTTAAAATCTTAAAAACCCTAAACCTAAAAATTAGTTTAAAACCCTAAGCCCTAAATCCCAAAACCTAAGAAACTTTAAACCCTAAGAAACCCTAAACCTTGAGAAACCCTAAGAACCTTTAAAAATCATTAACCTAAAAACTCTTTAAAAATCCTAAAAACCTTAAAAAACCCTAAACCTATAAAACCTTAAAAAATCCTAAGTCCTAAACCCTAAAACTAAAACCCAAACTCTAAACCCTAAAAACCTTTAAAAACCCCTAAACCTAAAAAAACCCTAAAAATCTTTAAAAGCCCTAAGCCCTAAATCTAAGACCCTAAACCCTATGAAGCCTCAAACCCAAAGAAACCCTATAAACCTTAAAAACCATAAAACCCTAAAGATAAAAAACCCTTAAAATCCTTTAAAACCTTTAAAAACCTTAAATCTAAACACACTAAAAAAACCATAAGCCCTAAATCCTAAATCCTAAACCTTAAAAAACTTTTTAAAAAGCTAAATCTAAAACCCTAAACCCTAAGAAACCATAAGCCCTAAGCCCTAAGCCATAAGAAATCCTAAGAAACCCTAAACCCTAACAAACCCTAAACTCTAAGAAATCTGAAAAAACATTTAAAAAATCCAAAACCTAATTTTTTTTTAAAAACCTTAAAAAAATCTAAACATAAAATCCTAAACCTTAGAAACCCTACACCTTAAGAAATCCTAAACCATAGAAAACCCTAAAAAACAATAAAAAATCCTAATATTTTTAAAAAAACCTTAAAAACCCTAAGCCCTAAGAAACCATAAACCCTAAACCCTAAAAAAGCCTAAAAACATTTCAAAATCCATAAACCTAAAAAACCCTAAGAATAAAAAAAAACCTTAAAAAACTCTAAACCTAAAAAACCCTAAGCCCTATACCCTATACCCTAAGAAAACCTAAACCCTAAGAAACCCTTAACCCTAAAAACCTTAAAGAAAACACTAAACCTAAAAAATCCTAAAACCCCTTAAAATGCTTTAAAACCCTAAGCCCTAAACCCCAAAACCTAAGAAACCTTAAACCCTAAGAAACCCTAAACCTAAAAAGCCTTAAAAAACCTTAAGTCCTAAACCCTAAACCCTAAAAAACCCTAAACCTAAAACCCCAAACTCTAAACCCTAAAAACCTTTAAAAACCCCTAAACCTAAAACTCCAAACTCTAAACCCTAAAAACCTTTAAAAACCCCTAAACCTAAAAAAATCCTAAAAATCTTTAAAAACCCTAAGCCTAAAAAACCCTAAGCTCTAAATCCCAAAAAACCCTAAATATAAAACCCTAAACCCTATGATGCCCCAAACCCAAAGATACCCTAAGCCCTAAGCCCTAAGAAACCCTAAACCGTAAAAACCATAAAACCCTAAAAAAAAATCCTAAACCTAAAATACCCTTAAAATCCTTTAAAACCTTTAAAAACCCTAAATCTAAACACACTAAAAAAACCCTAAATCTTAAACCTAAATCCTAAACCTTAAAAAACTTTTTAAAAAACAAAACTTAAAGGTTTGGGTTTTTTTTAGGGATTTTAGGGTTTTGGTTTTTTAATGGTTTTTTAGGCTTAGTTTTTTTAAAAGGTTTTTTGGGTTTAGGGGTTTTTAGGATTTATAGTTTAGGGTTTCTTAGGTTTTAGGGCTTGGAGTGTCTTAGGGCCTAGGGTTTAGGGTTTTATTAGGGTTTTGGGCTTAGGGCTTTTTAAAGATTTTTAGATTTAGGGTTCTTTTTAGGGATTTTTTAGTTTTTAGGGTTTTTTAAGTTTAGGGGTTTAAAGGTTTTTAGTATTTTTAACAGTTTCTTAGCGCTTAGGGTTCTTTTCTTTGGGCGTTAGGTGATTATTTTAGGTTGATGACTTTTTAGGGTTTAGGGTTTTACGTTTAGGATTTTAAAGGTTTTTTAGGGTGTAGGATTTAAGGCTTTGGGTTTTTTTAGGGTTTTTTTAGTATTTTTAGGCTTTTTGAGGTTTTTGGGGTTTTAAAAAGTTTTGTTAGGGTTTAGGGTTTCGTAGTATTAAGGATTTAGGATTTCTTAGGGTTTTGGGATTCTTAGGCTTTCTTAGGGTTTAGGATTTCTTTGGATTTAGGGGTTCTTAGGGTTTCATAGGGCTTATGGTTTAGGGTTTCTTAACATTTAGGGTTTAGGGTTATAGGTGTGGTTTTTTTTAGGGTTTAGGGTTTAGGGCTTTGGGTTTTTAGGGTATTTAGATTTAGGATTTTAAATATTTTTTGGAGTTTTTTTTTAGGGTTTTATAGGTTTAAGGTTTTTTAAGGTTTCTAAGGATTTTTTAGGGTATAGGGTTTAGGGATTCCTAGGGTTTCTTAGAGTTTAGGGTTTAGGATTTCTTAGGGCTCAGGGTTTAGTGTTTTGGATTTAGGGTTTTAGGGATTCCTAGGGTTTCTTAGAGTTTTGGGTTTTGGGTTTCTTAGAGTTTAGGGTTAAGGGTTTTTGAGCATTTCTTAGGGCTTAAGGTTTAGATTTCTTAGGGTTTAGGGTTTTTAGGATTTCTTATGGCTTAAGATTTAGGGTTTAGTGTTTCATGGGGTTTAGGGTTTCTTAGAGTTTAGGATTTAAGGTTTAGGTTTTTTGTTTCTTATGGTTTCTTAGGGCTTAGGAGTTAGCATTTTAGGTCTAGGGTTGCTTTTTTTTTTAGAGTTTTTTAGGGTTTAGGGCTTAAGGTTTTCTTTGGGTTTTGGGGTTTTAAAGGTTTTTTAGGGTTTAGGGTTAAGTTTCTTAGAGTATAGGGTTTCTTAGGTTTTTTTGGAGTTTAGGATTTTTGGTTTCTTAGGTTTAGTGTTTCCTAGGGTTTAGGTTTTTAGATGTAGGGTTTTTATAGGGTTTTTTAGTGTTTAGGTTTGAGAGCTGTTTATAGGATGTTTTAGCTTTAGCATTTTTAAAGGTTTTTTTAGGGTTTTTTTGGATTTTTTTGGTTTAGAATTTTTAAAGATTTTTCTAGGGTTTAGGGTTTCTTAAGGTTTAGAGTTTCTTAGGGATTAGGGTTTCTTAGGGCTTAGGGTTTAGGGTTTTCGAGGGTCTTGGATTTTAGGTTTAGGGTTTTTTAAAGATTTTTAGGGTGTAAGGTTTCGGGCTTAGGGTTTAGGGTTTTTAAGGTTTTAGGGTATTTTAGAGTTTTTTTGGCTTAGGGCTTCTTAGAGTTTAGGGTTTTTTCAATTTAGAACTTAGGATTTTTTAGATTTAGGGTTTTAAAAGGTTTTCAGGCTTTTTATGGGTTTTAGGGTTTTTAAAGTTTTTTGGGGTTTAAGGTTTCTTAGGGTTTCTTAGATTTTAGAGTTTAGGGGTTTTTGCTGTTTTGGATTTGGGATTTAGGGTTTTTTGCTATTTTGGATTTAGGGTTTAAGGTTTCTTAGGATTTTTAAGTTTTAGGGCTATGGTTTTTTAGATTTTTAAAGGTTTTTAGGATCTTTTTTAGGTTTTAGGGTTTTTTAGAGTTTAGGGTTTCTTAAGGTTAACGGTTTAGGGTTTCTTATCACTTAGAAAACACTAAAAAACCTATAAAACCCTAACCCTAAAAAACAATAAAAAATCCTAAAAACTTTTAAAACTCTAAACATTAAAAATCCTAAAATACCGTAAAAACCCTAAACGCTAAATCCTAAGCCCTAAGAAACCATAAACCCTAAACCTTAAAAAATCTTTAAAACCTTACAAAACTCCTAAACCTAAAAAACTCTAAAAATCCAAAAAAAAACCTTAAAAACCCTACACCTAAAAAATCCTAAGCCCTAAGAAACCCTAAACCCTAAGAAATCATTAACCTTAAAAACCCCTAAAACCTTAAAGAAAACCCTACACCTAAAAAACCCTATAAACCCTTAAAAAATCTTTAAAACCCTAAACCAAAAAAATGGTTTAAAACACTAAGCCCTAAATCCCAAAACCTAAGAAACCTTAAACCCGAAGAAACCCTAAAAACCTTTAAAAATCCTAAACCTAAAAACCCTTTAAAAATCCTAAAAACCTTAAAACCCCTAAACCTAAAAAGCCTTAAAAAATCCTAAGTCCTAAACCCTAAACCTAAAAATACTAACAACCCTAAGCCCTAAACCCTAATAAAAACCCACACCTAAAACCTTAAACCCTAAATTTTAAGAAACCCCAAACCCTAAACCATAATCCCTAAGAAATCATAAACCTAAAACCCTAAGAACCCCTACACCCAAAGAAATCCTAAACCCTAACAACCCCTAAACCCTAAGAAACCCTAAACCCTAACAAAACCTTTAAAAACCCTAAACCTCAAAAACCCTAAAAACCCCTAAATCTAAAAAACCCTAAAAAACCCAAAGCCTTAAATCCTACATCCTAAAAAACCCTTAAAATCCTAAACGTAAAACCCTAAACCCTAAAAATCCTAAACCTAAAACCCTAAGACCTAAGAAACCCTAAACTCTAAATCCTAAGAAATCTTAAGAAACCCTAAACCCAAGACACTAAGAAATCTTAGCCCTAAATTCTAAGAAACACTAAACCCTAAATAAACCAAAACCCTAAAACAACTTAAAACCCCTAAACCTTAATCCCTAAGAAACCCTAAAAAACCCTAAAAACCTTTAAACCCCTAAACTTAAAAAACCCTAAAAACTAAAAGTCCCTAAAATGAACCCCAAATCTAAAAATCTTTAAAAAACTCTAAGCCCTAAGCCCAAAACCCTAATAAAACCCTAAACCCTAAATCCTAGGCCCTAAGACACCCCAAGCCCTAAACCCTAAAAACCCTAAATACCTTTAAAAAAAACCTAAGCCTAAATAACCATTAAAAAAAACCTAAACCCTAAAATCCCTTAAAAACCCCTAACCTTAAAACCTTATACCCTAAAAACCCCTTAAAAAATCTTTTAAAATCCTAAACAAAACCCTAAAAAAACTCTAAAAACCCTAAAAATCCTATAAAACCTATAAAAACCCTAAGCCCTAAACCCTAAAAAAAACTCTAAAAAACCCTAAAAATCCTATAAAACCTATAAAAAACCTAAACCTAAAAAACCCTAAAAAAAATCTAAACCTAAAACCCTAAATCCTCAGCCCTAAATACTAAGCTCTAAGAAACCCCAAGAAATCCTAAACCCTAAGAAGCACTAAAAATATCCTAAACGCTAAACCCTAAGATACCCCTAACCCTAAAAACCCAAAAAAAACTATAAAAAACCTTAAAACCCCTTAACCTAAAAATCCTAAAATCTCTAAAAAAATCTTTAAAACCCTAAACCTAAAATACCCTAAAAAGACCTAAAAACCTTTAAATCCTAAACCTAAAAATTCCTTAGCTCTAAACCCTATATAATAAGAAACCCTAAACCCTAAGCCCTAAGAAACCCTGAGAAACATTAAGCCCTAAACACTAAGAAACCTAAAACCCTAAGAAATCCTAAATCTTAGCCCTAAGAAATCCTAAAATCATTTAAAAACCCTAAACCTAAAAAACACTAAAAACCCTAAAAACCTTGAAAAACCCTAAACCTAAAAAACACTAAAAAACACTAAAAACCATAATCCCTAAAAAACCCTAAACCTAAAACACTAAACCCTAAAAAAAATACTTAAAACCCTTAAAAACCATTAACCTAAAAAAACCCTAAAAAAACTTTTAAAACCCTAACCCTAAAAATCTCTAAGCCCTAAACCCAAAAAAACCCTAAACCCTAAGAAACTCTAAGAATCCCTAAAGCCTAAAAAATCCTAAACCAAAAAAATCCTTAAAAAAATCCTATAAAACCTTTAAAAATCATAAACCCTAAAAAACCGTAAAAGCCTTTAAAAACCTTAAATCCTTAAAACCACAAATACCCTAAAACAAACCTTTAAAAACCCTAACCTTAAAAAACACTAAAAAATCATAAATTTAAAACCCTAAACCCTAAGAAATCCAAAACTCTAAAAAACCCTTAAAACCCTTAGACCTAAAACACCATAAAAACTCTTTAAAACTATAAACCTAAAAAACCCTAAAAATAACCCTATGCCCTAAACCCTATACCCTAAACCTAAAAAACCCTAAAAACCCTTAAGAAACCTCAAAAACTCTAAGACTAAAAAACCCTAAGTCCTAAATCCTAGACCCTAAACCTAAACGCCTAAAGCCTAAGAAACCTAAATCCTAAACCCAAGACCCTAGGCCTTAAGAAACCCTACACCTTAAGAAATCCTAAACCATAGAAAACCCTAAAAAACCTTTAAAACCCTAACCCTAAAATACAATAAAAAATCCCAAAAAACTTTTAAAACTCTAAACCTAAAAAACCCTAAACTCTAAACCCTAAACCCTAAGAAAACTGAAGAAATCCTAAACCCTAAGCCCTAAGAAACCATAAACCATAAACCCTAAAAAACCCTAAAAACATTTCAAAACTCCTAAACCTAAAAAACCCTAAAAATCCAAAAAAACCTTAAAAAACCCTAAACCTAAAAACCCTAAGCCCTATACCCTATACCCTAAACTCTAAATCCTAACAAACCCTAAACCCTAAACCCTAAAAAACCCTTAACCATAAAAACCCCTAAAAACCTCAAAGAAAACCCTAAACCTAAAAACCTTTAAAAATCTTTAAAACCCTAAACCTAGAGTTTCTTAGAGCTTAGTATTTAGGGTTGAGGATTTAGGGTTTAGGGTTTTAGGTTTAGATTTTTTTAGGGTTTAGGGCTTAGGTCTTTTAAGTTTAGGGATCTTAAAGGTTTTATAGGGTTTTTAGGTTTATGATTTCTAAAGGTTTTTGGGGTTTTTTAGAGTTTTTTTTAGGGTTTTAAAAGATTTTTAAGGGTTTTTTTAGGGTATAGGGTTTTAAGGTTAGGGGTTTTTTTCAAGGGATTTTAGGCTTTAGGTTTTTTAATGTTTTTTAGGCTTAGGTTTTTTTATAAAGGTTTTTAGGGTTTTTAGGGTTTAGGGTTTTGGGCTTGGGGTGTCTTAGGGCCTAGGATTTAGGATTTAGGGTTTAGGGTTTTATTAGAATTTGGGCTTTGGGCTTAGGGCTTAGGGCTTAGGGTTTTTTAAAGATTTTTAGATTTAGGGTTCTTTTTAAGGATTTTTTTAGTTTTTAGGGTTTTTAAAGTTTAGGGGTTTAAAGGTTTTTAGGGTTTTTTTTAGGGTTTCTTAGTATTTAGGGTTTCTTAGGGATTAGGGTTTAGGGGTTTTAAGTTGTTTTTAGGGTTTTGGTTTATTTAGGGTTTAGGATTTCTTAGAGTTTAGGGCTAAGATTTGTTAGTGTCTAGGGTTTAGGGTTTCTTAAAATTTCTTAGGAAGAGTTTAGGGTTTAGGGTTTTAGGTTTATGATTTTTAAGGTTTAGGGTTTTACGTTTTTGATTTTTTAGGGTTTAGAATTTAAGGCTTTGGGTTTTTTAGGGTTTTTTTTAGATTTAAGGGTCTTTAGGATTTTTTAGGGTTTTTGAGGTTTAGGGGTTGTTTTGTTAGGGTTTTGTGTTTCTTAGGATTAAGGGTTTAGGATTTCTTAAGGTTTTGTGTTTCTTAGGGTTTAGGATTTTATAGGGTTTAGGGGTTCATAGGCTTTCTTAGGGTTTAGGATTTCTTTGGGTTTAGGGGTTCTTAGGGTTTAAGGTTTAGGGTTTCTTAGGGCTTATGGTTTAGGGCTTAGGGTTTTAGGTGTGGTTTTTTTTAGGGTTTAGGGCTTATGGCTTAGGGTTTATTAGTGTTTTTAGATTTAGGATTTTAAAGGTTTTTTGGAGGTTTTTTATAGGTGTAAAGTTTTTAAAGGTTTTTAAGGATTGTTTAGGGTATAGGGTTTAGGGATTCCTAGAGTTTCTTAGAGTTTAGGGTTTAGAATTTCTTTGAGCTTAGGGTTTAGTGTTTAGGATTTCTTAGGATTTAGGGATTTAGGGATTCCTTGGGTTTCTTAGAGTTTAGGGTTTAGGGTTTCTTAGAGTATAGGGTTAAGGGTTTTTAGGATTTCTTAGGGCTTAAGATTTAGATTTCTTAGGGTTTAGGATTTTTTAGGATATCTTAGGGCTTAAGATTTAGGGTTTAGTGTTTCATGGGGTTTAGGATTTAAGGTTTAGGGTTTTTTGTTTCTTATGATCTCTAAGGGCTTAGGATTTAGCATTTTAGGTCTACGGGTTTTTTTAGAGTTTTTTAGGGTTAAGGGATTAGGGTTTTATTTGAGTTTAGGGTTTATAAAGGTTTTATTAGGGTTTAGGGTTAAGTTTATTAGGGTATGGGTTACTTAGGTTTTTTTAGAGTTTAGGATTTTTAGATTCTTAGGTTTAGTGTTTCTTAGGGTTTAGGGTTTTAGATGTAGGGTTTTTATAGGGGTTTTTAGGGTTTAGGTTTGAGTGTATTTTATAGGGTTTTTTAGGTTTAGCATTTTTACAGGTTTTTTTAGGATTTTTTTGGTTTAGGATTTTTAAAGGTTTTTCTAGGGTTTAGGGTTTCTTAAAGTTTAGTGTTTCTTAGGTATTAGGGTTTCTTAGGGCTTAAGGATTAGAATTTAGGGTTTAGGGTTTTTGTGGGTCTAAGGTTTTAGGTTTGGGGTTTTTTTAGGATTTTTAGGGTTTACTATTTCGGGCTTAGGGTTTAGGGTTTTTAAAGGTTTTAGGGTATTTTAGGGTTTTTTAGGCTTAAGGCTTCTTAGAGTTTAGGGCTTTTTCGATTTAGAACTTAGTATTTTTTAGATTTAGGGTTTTAAAAGGTTTTAAGGCTTTTTATGGGTTTTAAGGTTTTTAAAGTGTTTAGGGTTTTTTGGGGATTAAGGTTTCTTAGATTTTAGGGTTTAGGGTTTTTTGTGGTTTAGGATTTAGGGCTTCTTAGGGGTTTTAAGTTTTAGGGCTAGGTTTTTTTAGATTTTAAAAATGGTTTTATGGTCTTTTTTAGGTTTTAGGGTTTTTTTAGAGTTTAGGGTTTCTTAAGGTTAAGGGTTTAGGGTTTCTTAGCGCTTAGGGTTTAGGTTTTTAGATTTAGGGGTTTTTTAGGGTTTTTTTAGTGTTTAGGGTTTAGGGTTTAAGGTTTTTTAGGGCTTTTTATGTTTAGAGTTTTTTAAGGTTTTTTTAAAAAAAATTAGGTTTTGGGTTTTTAAAGTGTTTTTTAGGATTTCTTAGAGTTTAGGGTTTGTAAGGGTTTTAGGTTTAGTTTTTTTAAAAGTTTTTTAAGGTTAAGGATTTAGTATTTAGGGCTTAGGGTTTTTTTAGTGTGTTTAGATTTAGGGTTTTTAAAGGTTTTAAAGGATTTTAAGGGTTTTTTATGTTTAGGATTTTTTTTAGGGTTTTATGGTTTTTAGGGTTAGGGTTTCTTAGGGCTTTGAGTTTTTTTTGGGTTTGAGGCTTCATAGGGTTTAGGGTCTTAGATTTAGGGCTTAGGGTTTTTAAAGATTTTTAGGGTTTTTTTAGGTTTAGGGTTTTTTACAGGTTTTTAGGGTTTTAGTTTTAGGGTTTAGGACTTGGGATTTTTTAAGGCTTTTTAGGTTTAGAGTTTTTTAAGGTTTTTAGGATTTTTAAAGGGTTTTTAGGTTAAGGATTTTTAAAGATTCTTAGGGTTTATGGTTTAGGATTTCTTATGGTGTATGGTTTCTTAAGGCCTAGGGTCTAGGGTTAGGGTTTAGGATTTAGGTTTCTTAGGGTTTAGGTTTAGGGTTTAGGGTTTAGGACTTAGGGTTTTTTAGTCTTAGAGTTTTTAAGGTTTCTTAAGGGTTTTTAGGGTGTTTTAGGTTTAGAGTATAGGGTTTAGGGCTTAGGGCTTAGGACTTAGGGCTTAGAGTTATTTTTAGGGTTTGTTTGGTTTATGGGGTTTAAAGGTTTTTAAAGGGTTTTTATGGTGTTTTAGGTCCAAGGGTGTTTTAAGGGTTTTTTTGAGTTTAGGGTTTCCTAGGGCTTAAAGCTTAGGGTTTAGGGTTTTAGATTTAGTATTTTAGGGTATTTTAAGGTTAGGGTTTTTAAAGGTTTGTTTTAGGGTTTATGTGGTTTTAAGTATTTAGGGTTTTTAAAGGATTTTACGGTTTTTTAGGGTTTATGATTTCTAAGGGTTTAGGGTTTTGGGCTTCTTAGGATTTAGGATTTCTTAGGGTTTCTAAGAGTTTAGGGTTTAGTGTTTTAGGGTTTTAAGTTTAGGTTTTAGGGTTTAGGATTTAGGGTTTAGGGCTTAGTGCTTAGGTTTTTTTTTACAGTTTTTTATGATTCGGGGTTTTAAAGGTTTTGTTTTTGGATTTTTAGGGTTTTTTAGGTTTAGGGTTTTTAAAGGTATTTTGGGTTTTAGGGATTCTTAGGGTTTAGGGCTTCTTAAGGTTTCTTTTAGGGTTTTATGGTTTTTAGGGTTTAGGTTTTCTTAGGGCTTTGGGCTTAGGGTCTCTTTGGGTTAGGTGCTTGATAGGGTTTAGTGTCTTAGATTTAGGGTTTTTTAGGATTCAGGGCTTAGGGTTTTTTAGGTTTGGGGTTATTAAAGATTTTTAGGGATTTTTCTTTCTTCAGGTTTTGGGGTTTTTAAAGGCTTTTAGGATTTAGAGTTTTGGGTTTTCAAAGGCTTTTAGCATTTAGAGTTTGGGGTTTTAAGTTTAGGGTATTTTAGGGTTTAGGGTTTAAGACTTAGGGTTTTTAAGGCTTTTAGGTTTAGGGTTTTTAAAGGTGTTTAGAATTTTTTTTAGGGTTTTTAGGTTTAGGATTTTTAAAGGTTTTTAGGGTTTCTCAAGGTTTAGGGTTTCTTATGGTTTAAGGTTTCTTAGGTTTTTGGATTGAGGGCTTAGGGTTTTAAGGCATTTTTTAGGTTTGGGGTTTTAAAGAGTTTTTATGGGTTTTTAGGATTTTTTAGGTTTAGGGTTTTCTTTAAGGTTTTTAGGGGGTTTTAGGGTTAAGGATTTCTTAGGGTTTAGGGTTTCTTAGGGCTTAGGGTTTCTTAGGGCTTAGGGTTTCTTAGGATTTAAGGTTTAGGGTTTTTTAGGGTATAGGGTATAAGGCTTAGGGTATTTTAGGTTTAGGGTTTTTTAAAGATTTTTTTGAACTTTTAGTGTTTTTTAGGTTTAGGGGTTTTGAAAGGTTTTTAGGGTTTAGGGTTTATGGTTTCTTAGGGCTTAGGGTTTAGGATTTCTTAGGTTTTCTTAGAGCTTAGGGTTTTGAGTTTAGGGTTTTTAAGGTTTTTTACGCTTTTTTTGGTTTAGAGTTTTAAATGTTTTTAGGATTTTTTTATTGTTTTTTAGGGTTAGGGTTTTAAGGTCTTAGGGTTTTTTAGGGTTTATGATTTCTAAGGGTTTAGGATTTAGGGCTTCTTAGGATTTAGGATTTCTTAGGGTTTCTAATGGTTTAGGGTTTAGGGTTTAATGGTTTAGGGTTTAGGGTTTAGGGCTTAGTGTTTTAGGGTTTTGAATTTAGGGTTTAGGGTTTAGGGCTTAGTGCTTAGGTTTTTCTTAGAGCTTTTTAGGATTAGGGTTTTTAAAGGTTTTTATAAGGATTTTATAGGGTTTTTAAAGGTATTTTGGGTTTTTAGGGATTCTTAGGGTTTAGGGTTTCTTAAGGTTTTTTTAGAGTTTAGGTTTTCTTACGATTTCATAGGAATTAGGGTTTAGGGCTATGGTTTCTAAAGGTTTAGGGTTTGGGGTTTCAGGTTTAAGATTTTTGTAGGGGTTTTTATGGTTTAGGGTTTAGGGCTTAGGTTTTTTTAGGGTTTTTTAAGTTTAAGGTTTTTAAATGTTTTTATAGGATTTTAAGGGTTTTTTTGGTTTAGGATTTTTTAGGCTTTAGGGATTCTTAGAGTTTCTTAGGGTTTAGGATTTTTATAAAGGTTTTTAGCGTGTAGGGCTTAGGGTTTTTTAGGTTTAGGGTTTTTAAAGATTTTTTTAGGGTTTTTTAGGGTTTAGGTTTTTTTAATGGTTTTTTAGGCTTAGGTTTTTAAAGGTTTTTAGGGTTTAGGGTTTCTTAGGATTTATAGTTTAGGGTTTAGAGCTTGGGGTGTCTTAGGCCTAGGGTTTAGGGTTTACAATTTTATTGGGGTTTTGGGCTTAGGGCTTAGGTTTTTTTCAAAGATTTTTAGATTTAGGGTTCTTTTTAGGGATTTTTTAGTTTTTAGGGTTTTTAAAGTTTAGGGGTTTAAAGGATTTTAGGGTTTTTTAGTGTTTAGGGTTTCTTAGGGTTTAGGGTGTAGGGGTTTTAAGGTATTTTTAGGGTTTACGGTTATTTAGGGTTTTCAGTTTCTTAGGGTTAGGGTTTCTTAAGATTTCTTAGGATTTAGAGTTTAGGGTTTCTTAGGGCTTAGGGTTTAGGGTTTTAGGTTTACGATTTTTAGTGTTTAGGGTTTTACGTTTAGAATTTTTAGGGTTTTGGATTTAAGGCTTTGGGTTTTTTAGGGTTTTTTAGATTTTGGGTGTTTTAGGATTTTTTAGGGTTTTTGAGGCTTAAGTTTTTTAAAGGTTTTGTTAGGGTTAAGGGTTTAGGATTTCTTAAGGTTTAGCATTTCTTAGGGTTTCTTAGGGTTTAGTATTTTTTTAGGGTTTAGGGGTTCTTAGGCTTTCTTAGGGTTTAGAATTTCTTTCGGTTTAGGGGTTCATAGGGTTTAAGGTTTAGGGTTTCTAAGGGCTTATGGTTTAGGGTTTAGGGTTTTAGGTGTGGGTTTTTTAGGGTTTAGGACTTTTTAGGGTTTTTAGATTTAGGATTTTAAAAGTTTTTTGGAGGTTTTTTTTAGGGTTTTACAGGTTTAAGGTTTTTAAGGATTTTTTAGGGTATAGGGTTTAGGGTTTAGGGATTCCTAGGGTTTCTTAGAGTTTAGGGTTTAGGGTTTCTTAGGACTTAGGGTTTAGTGTTTAAGATTTCTTAGGATTTAGGGTTTTAGAGATTCCTAGGGTTTCTTAGAGTTTAGGGTTTAGGGTTTCTAGAGTTTAGGGTCAAGGGTTTCTTAGGATTTCTTAGGGCTTAAGATTTAGGTTTCTTAGGGTTTAGGGTTTAGGGTTTTTTAGGATTTCTTAGGGCCTAAGATTTAGGGTTTAGGGTTTCATGGGGTTTAGGATTTAAGGTTTTGGGTTTTTTGTTTCTTTGGTTTCTTAGGGCTTAGGATTTAGCATTTTAGGTCTTGTGTTTTTTTGAGTTTTTTAGGGTTTAGGGCTTAGGGTTTTCTTTGGGTTTAGAGTTTTTAAAGATTTTTTAGGGTTTAGGGTTAAGTTTCTTAGGGTCTACGGTTTATTAGGTTTTTTAAGAATTTAGGATTTTTGGTTTCTTAGGTTTAGTGTCTCTTAGGGTTTAGGGTCTTAGATGTAGGGTTTTTATATGGGTTTTTTGGGTTTAGGTTTGAGAGTTGTTTATAGGGTTTTTTAGGTTTAGCATTTTTGAAGGTTTTTTTAAGGATTTTTAAATTTTTTAGGTTTAGAATTTTTAAAGGTTTTTCTAGGGTTTAGAGTTTCTTAACGTTTAGGGTATCTTAGGGTGGGTTTCTTAGGGCTTAGGGTTTAGGATTTAGGATTTAGGGTTTAGGGTTTTTGAGGGTCTAGGGTTTTAGGTTTAGGGTTTTTAAAAGTATTTTTAAGGTTTAAGGTTTCGGGCTTAGGGTTTAGGGTTTTAAAGGTTTTTAGGGTTTTTAGGGTTTTTAGGCTTAAGGCTTCTTAGAGTACACGGTTTATGGTTTAGGGTTTTTTTGATTTAGAACTGAGGATTTTTTAGATTTAGGGTTTTAAAAGGTTTTAAGGCTTTTTTATGGGTTTTAGGGTTTTTGGGTTTTAAGTTTTCTTAGGGTTTCTTAGATTATAGGGTTCAGGGTTTTTTGCGGTTTAGGAATTCTTAGGTTTTTTTTTAAGTTTTAGGGCTAGGGTTTTTTTTGATTTTTTAAAGGTTTTTAGGGTTTTTTTTAGGTTTTAGAGTTTTTTAGAGTTTAGGGTTTCTCAAGGTTAAGGGTTTAGGTTTTCTTAGTGCTTAGGGTTTAGGTTTTTAGATTTAGGGGTTTTAAAGGGTTGTTTTAGTGTTTAGGGTTTAGGGCTTATGGTTTTTTAGTTTTAGAGATTTTTAAGGTTTTTAATTTTTTTTTTAGGTTTTGGGTTATTTAAGTGTTTTTTAGGATTTCTTAGAGTTTAGGGTTTGTTAGGGTTTAGGGTTTTTAGGATTTCTTAGGGCTTAGGTTTTAGGGTTTAGAGTTTTAGGTTTAGTTTTTTTAAAAGTTTTTTAAGGTTTAGGATTTAGGGTTTAGGGCTTAGGGTTTTTTTAGTGTGTTTAGATTTAGGGTTTTTAAAGGTTTTAAAGGATTTTAAGGGTTTTTTAGGTTTAGGTTTTTTTTAGGGTTTTATGATTTTCAGGGTTTAGGGTTTCTTAGGGCTTAGGGTTTCTTTGGATTTGGGGCTTCATAGGGTGTAGGCTTTCTTAGGGCTTAGGGTTTCTTTGGGTTTGGGGCTACATAGGGTTTAGGGTCTTAGATTTAGGGCTTAGGATTTTTTAGGTTTAGGGTTTTTTTAGGTTTAGGGTTTTTAAAGGTTTTTAGGGTTTAGAGTTTGGGATTTTAGTTTTAGGGTTTAGGACTTAGGATTTTTTAAGGCTTTTTAGGTTTAGGGTTTTTTAAGGTTTTTGGGAATTTTAAAGGGTTTTTAGGTTTATGATTTTTAAAGGTTTTTAGGGTTTCTCAAGGTTTAGGGTTTCTTAGGATTTAAGGTTTCTTAGGTTTTGGGATTTAGGGCTTAGGGTTTTAAAGCATTTTTTAGGTTTAGGGTTTTAAAGATTTTTTAAGGGTTTCTTAGAGTTTAGGGTTTAGGGTTTCATAGGATTTAGGGGTTTTTAGGGTATAGGGTATAGGGCTTAGGGTTGTTTAAGTGTAGGGTTTTTAAGTTTTTTTTTGAATTTTTAGAGTTTTTAGATTTAGGGTTTTGTAAGGTTTATAAGATTTTTTAGGGTTTAGGGTTTCTTAGGGCTTAGGGTTTTGGATTTCTTTGGTTTTCTTAGGGCTTAGGGTTTACAGTTTAGGGTTTTTTATGGTATTTTGGGGTTTTTAAGGTTTAGAGTTTTAAAAGATTTTTAGGATTTTTTATTGTTTTTTAGGGTTAAGGCTTTAAAGGTTTTTTTAGGGTTTTCTATGGTTTAGGATTTCTTAAGGTGTAGGGTTTCTTAAAGCCTAGGGTCTAGGGTTAGGGTTTAGGATTTAGGTTTCTTAGGGTTTAGGGGTATTGGTTTAGGGTTTAGGGTTTAGGACTTAGGGTTTTTTAGGCTTAGAGTTTTTAAGGTTTCTTAGGGTATAGGGTTTAGGGCTTAGGGTTATTTTTAGGGTTTTTTAGGGTTATGGTTTTTAAAGTTTGTTAAGGGTTTTTTAGGTCGAAGGTTTTTAAGAGGATTTATGGTTTAGGGTTTTCGAGGGTCTTGGGTTTTAGGTTTAGGGTTTTTTAAAGATTTTTAAGGTTTCGGGCTTAGGATTTAGGGTTTTTAAGGTTTTAGGGTATTTTAGAGTTTTTTAGGTTTAGGGCTTCTTTTTTTTTTCTTTTTTTTTTTTAAACGAACCTTACCCAAGGATCTCACCCCTCGTGGCGGTCAGGGGTTAAGCCACACACCCCAAGCCTTAGGTCTTTTTTAGGGTATTTTAGGTTTAGGTTTTAAAGGTTTTTTAGGATTTTTAGGTTTAGGGGTTTTAAGGTTTTTTAGAGTTTTTTTTTGGATTTTTAGGGTTTGTGGTATCTTAGTGTTTAGGGTTTAGGACTTTTTTAGTGTTTCTTAGGGTTTAGGATTTCTTAGAGTTTCTTAGAGCTTTGGATTTAAGGCTTAGGATTTAGGGTTTAGGATTTCTTAGGGTTTAGGACTTAGGGTTTTTAAAGGTTTTATAGGGTTTTTTAGGTTTAGGATTTTCAAAGGTTTTTAGGGTTTTTTAGAGTCTATTTAGGGTTTTTAAAGGTTTTTAGGGTTTTGTTTAGAGTTTTTAAAGATTTTTTAGGGTTTAGGGTTTTAAGGATAAGGATTTTTTTAGGGATTTTTGGGTTTGGGTTTTTTTAATGGGTTTTTAGGCTTAGGTTTTTTTTTATAGGTTTTTAGGGTTTCTTAGGATTTATAGTTTAAGGTTTAGGTCTTGGGGTGTCTTAGGGCCTAGGGTTTAGGGTTTTATTAGGGTTTTGGGCTTAGGACTTAGGGTTTTTCAAAGATTTTTAGATTTAGGGTTCTTTTTAGGGATTGTTTTAGTTTTTAGGGTTTTTTAAGTTTAGGGGTTTCAAGGGTTTTAGGTTTTTTTTTATGGTTTCTTAGTGTTTAGGGTTTCTTAGGGATTAGGGATTAGGGGATTTAAGGTGTTTTTAGGGTTTAGGGTTTCTTAGGGTTTAGGGCTAAGATTTCTTATTGTCTTGGGTTTAGGGGTTCTTAAGATTTCTTAGGATTTAGAGTTTAGGGTTTCTTAGGCTTAGGATTTAGGGTTTTAGGTTTATGATTTTTAGGGTTTCGGGTTTTACGTTAAGGATTTTTAGGGTTTAGGATTTAAGGCTTTGGGTTTTTTAGATTTAAGGTTTTTAGGAATTTTTAGGGTTTTTGAGGCTTAAGGTTTTTAAAGGTTTTGTTAGGGTTTAGGGTTTCTTAGGGTTAAGGGTTTAGGATTTCTTAGGGTTTCTTTGGGTTTAGTATTTCTTAGGGTTTAGGGGTTCTTAGGCTTTCTTAGGGTATATGATTTCTTTCGGTTTAGGGGTTCATAGGGTTTTTAAGGTTTAGGGTTTCTTAGGGCTTGTGGTTTAGGGTTTAGGGTTTCTTAACATCTAGGGTTTTGGGTTTCTTAGGGCTTAGGATTTAGCATTTTAGGTCTTGTGTTTTTTAGAGTTTTTTAGGGTTTAGGGCTTAGGGTTTTCTTTGGGTTTAGGGTTTTTAAAGATTTTTTAGGTTTAAGTTTCTTAGTGTATAGGATTTCTTCGATTTTCTTAGAATTTAGGATTTTTGGTTTCTTAGGTTTAGTGTTTCTTAGGGTTTAGAGTTTTAGATGTAGGGTTTTTATAGGGGTTTTTAGGGTTTATTTGAGAGTTGTTTATAGGGTTTTTTAGGTTTAGCATTTTTAAAGGTTTTTTACGGTTTTTTGTATTTTTTAGGTTTAGGATTTTTTAAAGTTTTTCTAGGGTTTAGGATTTCTTAAGGTTTAGGGTTTCTGAGGGATTAGGGTTTCTTAAGGCTTAGGGTTTAGGATTTATGATTTTGGGTTTAGGGTTTTTGAGGGTCTGGGGTTTTTTAAAGGATTTTTAGGGTTTAAGGGTTCGGGCTTAGGGTTTAGGGTTTTAATAGTTTTTAGGGTATTTTAGGGTTTTTAGGCTTCTTAGAGTTTAGGGTTTTTTTGATTTAGAAATTAGGATTTTTTAGATATAGGGTTTTAAAAGGTTTTAAGGCTTTTTTTTATGGGTTTTAGGGTTTTTAAAGTTTTTAGGGTTTTTTAGGGTTTTTTAGATTTTAGGGTTTAGGGTTTTTTTGCACTTTAGGATTTAGGTTTTAGGATTTCTTAGGGTTTTTAAGTTTTAGGGATAGGGTGTTTTTTAGATTTTTTAAAGGTTTTTAGGGTCTTTTTTTAGGTTTTAGGGTTTTTTAGAGTTTAGGGTTTCTTTAGGTTAAGGGTTTAGGTTTTTAGATTTAGGGGTTTTTTAGGGTTTTTTAGTGTTTAGGGTTTAGGGCTTAAGGTTTTTTAGGGTTATTTAGTTTTAGAGTTTTTTAAGGTTTTAAATTATTTTTTTTAGGTTTTGGGTTTTTTAAGTGTTTTTTAGGATTTCTTAGAGTTTAGGGTTTGTTAGGGTTTAGGGTTTAGGGTTTTTAGGATTTCTTAGGGCTTAGGTTTTAGGGTTTTAGGTTTAGTTTTTTTAAAAGTTTTTTAAGGTTTAGGATTTAAGGTTTAGGGCTTAGAGTTTTTTTAGTGTGTTTAGATTTAGGGTTTTTAAAGGTTTTAAAGGTTTTTAAGGGTTTAGGTTTTTTTTAGGGTTTTATGGTTTTTAGGGTTTAGGGTTTCTTAGGGCTTAGGGTTTCTTTGGGTTTGGGGCTTCATAGGGTTTAGGGTCTTAGATTTAGGGCTTTTTTAGAATTTAGGGCTTAGGGTTTTTTGGGTTTAGGGTTTTTAAAGATTTAAAAGTTTTTTTTAGGTTTAGGGTTTTTTAAAGGTTTTTAGGGTTTATATTTTGCGGTTTTAGGTTTAGGGTGTTTTAGGGTTTAAGGTTTAGGACTTAGGGTTTTTTAAGGTTTTTAGGGTTTTTAGGTTTAGGATTTTTAAAGGTTTTTAGGGTTTCTCAAGGTTTAGGGTTTCGTAGGGATTAAGGTTATTTATGTATTGGGATTTAGGGCTTAGGGTTTTAAAGCATTTTTTAGGTTTAGGGTTTTAAAGATTTTTAATGGTTTTTAGGGTATTTTAGGTTTAGGGTTTTAAAGATTTTTAAAGGGTTTTTTAGGTTTAGGGTTTTCTTTAAGGTGTTTAGGGGTTTTTACAGTTAAGGGTTTCTTAGGGTTTAGGGTTTCTTAGGGTTAGGGTTTAGGGCTTCTTAGGATTTATGGTTTAGGGTTTTTTAGGGTATAGGGTATAGGGCTTAGGGTTTTTAGGTTTAGAGTTTTTTAAGGTTTTTTTGGATCTTTAGGGTTTTTTAGGTTTAGGAGTTTTGAAATGTTTTTAGGGTATTTTAGGGTTTAGAGTTTATGGTTTCTCAGGGCTTAGGGCTTAGGATTTCTTCTGTTTTCTTAGGGCTTAGGGTTTAGAGTTTAGGGGTTTTAAGGTTTTTTAGGGTTTTCTAGGTTTAGAGTTTTAAAAGTTTTTGGGGATTTTTTATTGTATTTTAGGGTTAGAGTTTTAAAGGTTTTTTTGGGTTTTCTATGGTTTAGGATTTCTTAAGGTGTAGGGTTTCTTACGGCCTAGGGTCTAGGGTTAGGGTTTTGGATTTAGGTTTCTTAAGGTTTAGGGGTTTAGGGTTTAGGACTTAGGGTTTTTTAGTCTTAGAGTTTTTGAGGTCTCTTTAGGGTTTTTAGGGATTTTTAGGTTTAGCGTATAGGGTTTAGGGCTTAGGGCTTAGGGTTATTTTTAGGGTTTTTTAGGTTTATAGTTTTAAAGTGTTTTTATGGTGTTTTAGATCTAAGGGTTTTAAGGGTTTTTTAGAGTTTAGGATTTCTTAGGGTTTAGGGTTTCTTAGGGCTTAAAGCTTAGTGTTTAGGGTTTTAGATTTAGGATTTTTTAAGGTTTTTATGGTTTTAAGGGTTTAGGGTTTTTAAAGGTTTTTATGGATTTTTAGGGTTTATGATTTCTATGGGTTAGGGTTTTGGGCTTCTTAGGATTTAGGATTTCTTTGGCTTTCTAAGGATTTAGGATTTAGTGTTTTAGGGTTTTGAGTTTTTTTAGGGCTTATGGTTTTTAGGGGTTTTCAAGCTTTTTAGGGTTTTTAGTGTTTTTTAGGTTTAGGGTTTTAAAAAGTTTTTAGGATTTCTTAGGGCTTAGGATTTATGATTTCTTAGGGTTTTAGGTTTCTTAGGGTTTAGGGTTTAGGGTTTCTTAGGCCTTAGGGTTTAGGGTTTCTTAGTATTTAGGGCTTTTTAGGGTTTAGAGCTTAGGATTTTTTAGAAATTTTTTGGTTTAGGATTTTTAACGGCTTTTAGGTCTTGTTTAGGGTATTTTAGGTTTAGGGTTTTTAACGCTTCTTTAGGGTTTTTAGGTTTAGGGGTTTTTTAGAGTTTTTTTTTTGGGGTTTTAGGGTTTGGGGTATCTTAGTGTTTAGGGTTTAGGATTTTTTTTAGTGTTTCTTAGGGTTTAGGATTTCTTAGAGTTTCTTAGAGCTTAGGATTAAGGGATTAGGATTTAGGTTTAGGGTTTTAGGTTTAGATTTTTTAGGGTTTAGGGCTTAGGGTTTTTTAGGTTTAGGGTTTTTAGAGGTTTTATTGGATTTTTTAGGTTTGGGGTTTTAAAGATTTTTAGGGTTTTGCAGAGTTTTTTTTAGTGTTTTAAAAGGTTTTTAGGGTTTTGTTTAAGGTTTTTTAGGTTTAGGGTTTTTAAAGATATTTTTAATGGTTTTTTAAGCTTAGTTTTTTAAAAATGTTTTTAGGATTTAGGGTTTCTTAGGATTTATAGTTTAGGGTTTCTTAGGGTTTAGGGCTTGGGGTGTATTAGGGCCTAGGGTTTAGGGTTTTTTTAAAGATTTTTAGATTTAGGGTTCTTTTTAGGGATTTTTTAGTTTTAGGGTATTTTAAGTTTAGGGGTTTAAAGGTTTTTAGGGTTTTTAATGATTTCTTAGCGTTTAGGGTTTCATTGGGATTAGGGTTTAGGGGTTTTAAGGTGATTTTAGGATTTTGGGTTAGTTAGGGCTTAGGGTTTAAGGCTAAGATTTCTTAGTGTCTTGGGTTTAGGGTTTCTTAAGATTTCTTAGGATTTAGAGTTTAGGGTTTCTTAGGGCTTAGGGTTATAGGTTTATGATATTTAGGGTTTAGGGTTTTACGTTTAGGATTTTTAGGGTTTTTTAGGGTGTAGGATTTAAGGCTTTGGGTTTTTTAGTATTTTTTAGAGTTTTTGAGGTTTAGGGTTTTTATAGGTTTTGTTAGGGTTTAGGGTTTCTTAGGATTAAGGATTTAGGATTTCTTAAGGTTTAGCGTTTCTTAGGGTTTCTTAGGGTTTAGGGGTTCTTAGGCTTTCCTAGGGTTTAGGATTTCTTTGGGTTTAGGGGTTCTTAGGGTTTAAGGTTTAGGGTTTCGTAGGGCTTATAGTTTAGGGTTTCTTAACATTTAGGGTTTAGGGTTTTAGGTGTGGATTTTTTTAGGGTTTAGGGCTTTGGGTTTTTTTATGGTTTTTAGATATAGGATTTTAAATATTTTTTGGAGGTTTTTTTTAGGGTTTTATAGGTTTAAGGTTTTTTAAGGTTTTTAAGGATTTTTTAGGGTATAGGGTTTAGGGATTCCTAGGGTTTCTTAGAGTTTAGGGTTTAGGATTTCTTAGGGCTTAGGGTTTAGTGTTTAGGATTTCTTAGGATTTAGGGTTTTAGGGATTCCTAGGGTTTCTTAGAGTTTAGGGTTTGGGGTTTCTTAGAGTTTAGGGTTAAGGGTTTTTGAGCATTTCTTAGGGCTTAAGATTTAGATTTCTTAGGGTTTAGGGTTTTTTGGATTTCTTAGGGCTTAAGATTTAGGGTTTAGTGTTTCATGGGGTTTAGGGTTTCTTAGAATTTAGGATTTAAGGTTTATGTTTTTTGTTTCTTATGGTTTCTTAGGGCTTAGGATTTAGCATTTTAGGTCTAGGGTTGCTTTTTTTTTTATAGAGTTTTTTAGGGTTTAGGGTTTTCTTTTGGTTTAGGGGTTTTAAAGGGTTTTAGGGTTTAGGGTTAATTTTCTTAGGGTATAGGGTTTCTTATGTTTTTTTAAAGTTTAGGATTTTGGTTTCTTAGGTTTAGTGTTTCTTAGGGTTTAGGGTTTTAGATGTAGGGTTTTTCTAGAGTTTTTTTAGTGTTTAGGTTTGAGAGTTGTTTATAGGGGGTTTTAGGTTTAGCATTTTTAAAGGTTTCTTTTAGGGTTTTTTGGATTTTTTAGGTTTAGGATTTTTAAAGGTTTTTTGAGGGTTTAGGGTTTCTTAAGGTTTAGGGTTTCTTAGGGATTAGGGTTTCTTAGGGCTTGGGGTTTAGGGTTTTCGAGGGTCTTGGGTTTTAGGTTTAGGTTTTTTGAAAGATTTTTAGGGTGTAAGGTTTTGGGCTTAGGGTTTTGGGTTTTTAAAGTTTTAGGGTATTTTAGAGTTTTTTAGGCTTAGGGCTTCTTAGAGTTTGGGGTTTTTTCAATTTAGAACTTAGGATATTTTAGATTTAGGGTTTTAAAAGGTTTTAAGGCTTTTCTATGGGTTTTAGGGTTTTTAAAGTTTTTAGGGTTTTTCGGGGTTTAAGGTTTTTTAGGGTTTCTTAGATTTTAGAGTTTAGGATTTTTTGTTGTTTTGGATTTAGGGTTTATGGTTTCTTAGGGTTTTAAAGTTTTAGGGCTATGGTTTTTTTAGATTTTAAAAGGTTTTTAGGGTCTTTTTTAGGTTTTAGGGAGTTTTAGAGTTTAGGGTTTCTTAGGGTTAAGGGTTTAGGGTTTCTTAGCGCTTAGGGTTTACACTTTTAGATTTAAGGATTTTTTTAGAGGTTTTTCGTGTTTAGGATTTAGGGTTTAAGGTTTTTTTAGGGCTTAACCTAAAGAATCCAAAAAACCCGAAAAAAACCTTCAAAAATGCTAAACGTAAAAAACGCTATAAACAACTCTCAAACCTAAACTCTAAAAACCCCTATATAAACCCTACATCTAAAACCCTAAATCCTAAGAAACACTAAACCTAAGAAACCGAAAATCCTATACTATAAAAAAACCTAAGAAACCCTATACCCTAAAAACTTAACCCTAAACCCTAAAAAAACCTTTAAAAACCCTAAACCCAAAGAAAACCCTAAAAAACTCTAAAAAAAACCCTAGACCTAAAATGCTAAATCGTAAGCCCTAAGAAACCATAAGAAACAAGAAACCCTAAATATTAAATCCTAAACCCTATTAAACCCGAAACTCTAAGCCAAAAGCCCTAAGAAATCCTAAACTTTAAGCCCCAAGAAACCATAAACCCTAAACTCTAAAAAACCCTAAAAACCTTTCAAAACCCCTAAACCTAAAAAACCCTAAAGATCCAAAAAAACCTTAAAAAATCCTAAACCTAAAAAACCCTAAGCCCTATTACCCTATACCGTAAAAAACCCTAAACCCTAAATCCAAAGAAACCCTAAACCCTAAGCCCTAAGAAATTCAAAACCCTAAGAAACCCTTAACCCTAAAAACTCCTAAAAACTTTATAGAAAACCCTAAAAACCATTAAAAAATCTTTAAAACACTAAACATAAAAAATGCTTTAAAACCCTAAGCCCTAAATCCCAAAACCTAAGAAACCTTAAACCCTAAGAAACCCTAAACCTTGAGAAACCCTAAAAACCTTTAAAAACCCTAAACCTAAAAAGCCTTAAAAACCCTAAGTCCTAAACCCTTAACCCTAAATTACCCTAAACCTAAAACCCCAAACTCTAAACCCTAAAAACCTTTAAAAACCCCTAAACCTTAAAAAACCCTAAAAATCTTTAAAAACCCCAAATCTAAAAAACCCTAAGCCCTAAATCCTAAAAAACCCTAAATCTAAGACCTTAAACCCTATGAAGCCCCAAACCCAAAGAGACCCTAAGCCTTAAGCCCTAAGTAAACCTAAACCCTAAAAAAATCCTAAACCTAAAAAACCCTTAAAATCCTTTAAAACCTTTAAAAACCCTAAATCTAAACACACTAAAAACCCCAAGCCCTAAACCTTAAATCCTAAACCTTAAAAACCTAAACCTAAAACCCTAAACCCTAAACCCTAAGAAACCCTAAGCCCTAAGCCCTAAGAAATCCTAAGAAACCCTAAACCCTAACAAACCCTAAACTCTAAGAAATCCTAAAAAACACTTAAAAAACCAAAAACCTAAAAAACATTTTAAACCTTTAAGATTTTTAATGGTTTTTCTAGGGTTTTGGGCTTTTTAAGGTTTAGGGTTTCTTAGGGCTTAGGGTTTTGTATTTAGGGTTTAGGATATTCGAGGGTCTAGGGTTTTAGGTTTAGGGTTCTTTTAGGATTTTTAGGATTTAAGGTTTCGGACATAGGGTTTAGGGTTTTTAAGGTTTTTAGGGTATGTTAGGGTTTTTAGGCTTAGGGCTTCGTAGAGTTTAGGGTTTAGGGTTTAGGACTTTTTTTATTTTGAACTTAGGATTCTTTAGATTTAGGGTTTTAAAAGGTTTTAAGGCTTTTTTTATTGGTTTTAGGGTTTTCAAAGATTTTAGGTTTTTTTGTGGTTTAAGGTTTCTTAGATTTTAGGGTTTAGGGTTTTTTGAGGTTTAGGGTTTCTTAGGGTTTTTAAGTTTTAGGGCTAGGGTTTTTTTAGATTTTTAAAAGGTTTTTAGGGTCTTTTTTAGGTTTTAGGGTTTTTTAGAGTTTAGGGTTTCTTAAGGTTAAGGGTTTAGGGTTTCTTAGAGCTTAGGATTTAGGTTTTTAGATTTAGGGTTTTTTAGTGTTTAGGATTTAGGGCTTAAGGTTTTTTTAGGTTTAGAGGTTTTTTAAAAAAAAATTAGGTTTTGGGTTTTTAAGGATTTCTTGGAGTTTAGGGTTTGTTAGGGTTTAGGGTTTCTTAGGATTTCTTAGGGTTTAGGGCTTCTTAGCATTTAGGGTTTAGGCTTTTAAGTTTAGTTTTTTAAAAAGTTTTTTAAAGTTTAAGATTTAGGGTATAGGGCTTAGGGTTTTTTTAGTGTGTTTAGATTTAGGGTTTTTAAAGGTTTTAAAGGATTTTAAGGGTTTTTTAGGTTTAGGAAGTTTTTAGGATTTTATGGTTTTTAGGGTTTAAGATTCTTAGGGCTTAGGGCTTAGGGTATCTTTGGGTTTGGGGCATCATAGGGTTTAGGGTCTTAGATTTAGGGTTTTTTGCGATTTAGGGCTTAGGGTTTTTTAGGCTTAAGTTTTTAAAGATTTTTAGGATTTTTTTAAGTTTAGGGGTTTTTAAAGGTTTTTAGGGTTTAGAGTTTGGTGTTTTAGGTTTAGAGTTTTTTAGGGTTTAGGACTTGGGATTTTTTAAGGCCTTTTAGGTTTGGGGTTTTTAAAGATTTTTAGGATTTTTCAAGGATTTTTAGGTTTAGGATTTTTAAAGGTTTTTAGGATTTTTGAAGGATTTTTAGGTTTAGGATTTTAAAAAGTTTTTAGGGTTTCTCAAGGTTTGGGGTTTCTTAGGGTTTAAGGTTTCTTAGGTTTTTGGATTTAGGGCTTAGGGTTTTAAAGCATTTTTTAGGTTTAGGGTTTTAAAGCATTTTTTAGGTTTAGGCTTTAGTTCTTAGGGCTTAGGGTTAAGGGTTTCTTAGGATTTAGGGTTTGGGGTTTTTTAGGTTTAGAGGTTTTTAAGGTTTTTTTGGATTTTTAGGGTTTTTTAGGTTTAGGGATTTTGAAAGGTTTTTAGGGTTTTTTAAGGTTTTTTTTTTTTATAGTTTTTAGGGTTTTTAGGTTTAGAGTTTTAAAATTTTTTTTGTATTTTTTTGTATTTTTTAGTGTTAGGATTTTAAAGGTTTTTAGGGTTTTCTATGGTTTAGGATTTCTTAAGGTGTAGGGTTTCTTAAGGTTTAGGATTTTATGTTTAGAGTTTTTTAAGGTTTTTAAAAATAATAATTAGGTTTTGGGTTTTTTAAGTGTTTTTTCGGATTTCTTAGAGTTTAGGGTTTGTTAGGGTTTAGGGTTTCTTAGGATTTCTTTGGCTTAGGGTTAGAGTTTCTTAGCATTTAGGGTTTCTTAGGGTTTAGGGTTTTAGGTTTAGTTTTTTAATTTTTTTTTTAAGTTTTAGGATTTAGGATTTAAGGCTTAGTGTTTTTTTAGTGTGTTTAGATTTAGGGTTTTTAAAGGTTTCAAAGGATTTTAAGGGTTTTTTATGTTTAGGATCTTTTTAGGGTTTTATGGTTTTTAAGGTTTAGGGTTTCTTTGGGTTTGAGGCTTCATAGGGTTTAGGGTCTTAGATTTAGGGCTTAGGGTTTTTTAGGTTTAGGGTTTTTAAAGATTTTTATGGTTTTTTTAGGTTTAGGGGTTTTTAAAGGTTTTTAGGGTTTAGAGTTTGGGTTTTAGTTTTAGGGTTTAGGACTTGGGACTTTTTAAGGCTTTTTAGGTTTAGGGTTTTTTAAGGTTTTTAGGATTTTTGAAGGGTTTTTAAGTTAAGGATTTTTAAAGGTTCTTAGGGTTTCTCAAGGTTTAGGGTTTAAGGTTTCTAAGGTTTTGGGATTTAGGGCTTAGGGTTTTAAACCAATTTTTAGGTTTAGGGTTTTAAAGATTTTTAAAGGGTTTTTTAGGTTTAGGGTTTTCTTTAAGGTTTTAGGGGTTTTTAAGGTTAAGGGTTTCTTATGATTTAGGGTTTAGGTATTTTTAGGGTATAGGGTATAGGGCTTAGTGTTTTTTAGGTGTAGGGTTTTTAAAGTTTTTTTTTTGCAATTTTAGAGTTTTTTAGGTTTTAAAGATTTTTTTGGGTTTCTTAGGGCTTAGGGTTTTGGATTTCTTTGGTTTTCTTAGGGCTTAGGGTTTAGAGTTTAAGGTTTTTTACGGTATTTTAGGGTTTTTAAGGTTTAGAGTTTTAAAAGTTTTTTAGGATTTTTTATTGTTTTTTAGGGTTAGGGTTTTAAAGGTTTTTTAGGGTTTTCTATGGTTTAGGATTTCTTAAGGTGTAGGGTTTCTTATGGTGTAGGGTTTCTTAAGGCCTAGGGTCTAGGGTTAGGGTTTAGGATTTAGGTTTCTTAGGGTTTAGGGGTATTTGTTTAGGGTCTAGGGTTTAGGACTTAGGGTTTTTTAGGCTTAGAGTTTTTAAGGTTTCTAAGGGTATAGGGTATAGGGTTTTGGGCTTAGGACTTAGGGTTATTTTTAGGGTTTTTTAGGTTTATGGGATTTAAAGGTTTTTAAGGGTTTTTAGGTTTTTTTAGGGATTAGGGTTTCTAAGGGCTTAGGGTTTAGTTTTTTAGGTTTAGGGTTTTCGAGGGTCTAAGGTTTTTAAAGATTTTTAGGGTTTAAGATTTCGGGCTTAGGGTTTAGGGCTTTTAAGGTTTTTAGGATATTTTAGGGTTTTTTAGTCTTAGGGCTTCTTAGAGTTTAGGGTTTAGGGCTTTTTCAATTTAGAACTTAGGAGTTTTTAGATTTAGGGTTTTAAAAGGTTTTAAGACTTTTTTTTATGGGTTTTTAAAGTTTTTAGGGTTTTTTGGTGTTTAAGGTTTCTTTGTCTTTCTTAGATTTTAGGGTTTAGGGTTTTTTACTATTTAGGATTTAGGGTTTAGGGTTTCTTAAGATTTTTAAGTTTTAGGGCTATGGTTTTTTTAGATTTTTAAAAGGTTTTTAGGGTTTTTTAGAGTTTAGGGTTTCTTAAGGTTAAGGGTTTAGGGTTTCTTAAGGTTAAGGGTTTAGGGTTTCTTAGCGCTTATGGTTTAGGGTTTTAGATTTAGGGTTTTTTAAGGGTTTTTAATGTTTAGGGCTTAGGGCTTAAGGTTTTTTTAGGGTGTTTTTAGGTTTAGCGTTATTTAAGGTTTATAAAAAAAATTTTAGGTTTTGGGTTTTTTAAGTGTTTTTTTAGGATTTCTTAGAGTTTAGGGTTTGTTAGGGTTTAGGGTTTCTTAGGATTTCTTAGGGCTTAGTGTTTCTTAACATTTAGGGTTTCTTAGGGTTTGGGTTTTAGGCTTAGCTTTTTAAAAAGTTTTTTAAGGTTTAGGATTTAGGGTTTAGGGCTTAGGGTTTTTTAGTGTGTTTAGATTTAGGGTTTTTGAAGGTTTTAAAGGATTTTAAGGGATTTATAGGTTTAGGATTTTTTTTAGGGTTTTATGGTTTTTAGGGTTTAGGGTTTCTTAGGGCTTAGGGCTTAGGGCTTAGGGTCTCTTTGGGTTTCGTGCTTCATAGGGTTTAGGGTTTTAGATTTATGGTTTTTTAGGATTTAGGGCTTAGGGTTTTTTATGTTTGGGGTTTTAAAAGTTTTTTAGGGTTTTTTTAAAGGTTTTTATGATTTTTTAAAAGTTTTTTAGGTTTAGGATTTTTAAAGGTTTTTAGGGTTTCTCAAGGTTTAGGGTTTCTTAAGGTTTAAGGTTTATGATGTTTTGGGATTTAGGGCTTAGGGTTTTAAACCATTTTTTAGGCTTGGGGTTTTAAAGATTTTCTAAGGGGTTTTAGGGTTTTTTAGGTTTAGGGTTTTCTTTAAGGTTTTTAGGGCTTTTAGGGTTAAGGGTTTCTTAGGGTTTAGGGTTTCTTAGGGCTTAGGGTTTCTTAGGGCTTAGGGTTTAGGGCTTCTTAGGATTTAAGGTTTAGGGTTTTTTAGGGTATAGGGCTTAGGGTTTTTTAGGTTTAGGGTTTTTTAAAGATTTTTTTGAACTTTTAAGGTTTTTAAGGTTTAGGGGCTTTGAAAGGTTTTTAGGGTTTAGGGTTTATGGTTTCTTAGGGCTTAGGGTTTAGGATTTCTTCAGTTTTGTTAGGGCTTAGGGTTTTAAAGGTTTTTTACAGGTTTTTAGGTTTAGAGTTTTAAATGTTTTTTAGGATTTTTTATTGATTTTAGGGTTAGGGTTTTAAAGGTTATTTAGGGTTTTCTATGGTTTAGGATTTCTTAGGGTGTAGGGTTTCTTAAGGCTTAAGGTCTAGTGTTAGGGTTTAGGATTTAGGTTTCTTAGGGTTTAGGGGTTTAGGGTTTTTTAGACTGGGAGTTTTAAGGTTTCTTTGGGGGTTTTAGGGTGTTTCAGGTTTAGGGTTTTTAAGGACTTTTAGGGTACAGGGTTTAGGGCTTAGGGCTTAGGGTTATTTTTGATGTTTTTTAGGTTTATAGTTTTTAAAGGTTTTTTAAAGTGTTTTTGGGTTTTTTTAGGTCTAAGGTTTTTAAGGGTTTTTTAGAGTTTAGGGTTTTTTAGGTTTTAGGGTTTCTTAAGGCTTAATGCTTAGGGCTTAGGGTTTTAGATTTAGGATTTTTAGGGTTTTTTTAGGGTCTAGGTCTTAGGGTTTTTTAAGGTTCGGGTTTTTAAAGGTTTTTTTTAGGGTTTCAGTGGTTTTAAGGATTTAGGGTTTTTATGGTTTTTTGGGTTTTCTAGGGTTTATGATTTCTAAGGGTTTAGGGTTTAGGGCTTCTTAGGATTTAGGATTTCTTAGGGTTTCTAAGGGTTTAAGGTTTAGTGCTTAGGCTTTTTTTAGAGTTTTTTAGGATTAGGGTTTTAAAAGGTTTTTTAGGATTTTTTAGGTTTAGGGTTCTTAAAGGTATATTAGGTTTTCTTACGGTTTCATAGGAATTAGGGTTTAGGGTTATGGTTTCTAAAGGTTTAGGGTTTAGGATTTCAGGTTTAGGATTTTTTTAGGGCTTTTTATGGTTTAGGGTTTAGGGCTTAAGTTTTTTTTAGGGTTTTTTAAGTTTAATGTTTTTAAAGGTTTTTATAGGATTTTTAAGGGTTTTTTTGGTTTAGGAATTTTTAGGCTTTTGGGATTCTTAGAGTTTCTTAGGGTTTAGGGCTTAGCATTTTTTAGGGTTAGAGTTTTTAAAGTTTATTTTAGGGTTATGGGTTTTAAGGGTTTTTAGTATTTTTTTAGGGTTTAGTGTTTTAGGTTTAGGGTTTTTAGGTTTAGGGTTTTTCAAGGTTTTAAGGGGTTTTAGTGTTTTTTAGGTTTGGGGTTTTAAAAAGATTTTAGGATTTCTTAGGGCTTAGGATTTATGATTTCTTAGGGTTTTAGGTGTCTTGGGGTTTAGGGTTTCTTAGGGCTTAGGGCTTAGGGTTTAGGGTTTCTTAGTATTTAGGCTTTTTAGGGTTTAGAGCTTAGGATTTTTTGGGTTTTTGATTTTTAAAGGTTTTTAGGTCTTTTGTTTTGGGTATTTTAGGTTAAGGGTTTTTAAAGTTTTTTAGAGTTTTTTTTAGGGTTTTAGGGTTTGGGGTATCTTAGTGTTTAGGGTTTATGATTTTTTTAGTGTTTAGAATTTCTTAGGGTTTCTTAGAGCTTAGGATTTAGGGTTTAGGGCTTTAGGTTTAGATATTTTTAGGGTTTAGGGCTTAGGATTTTTTAGGTTTAGGGTTTAAAGGTTTTATAGGGTTTTTTAGGTTTAGGATTTTCAAAGTGTTTTAGAGTCTTTTTAGGGTTTTTTAGGTTTAGGGTTTTAAAAGATTTTTTAGGGTTTTTTAGGGTTTAGGGTTTTAAGGTTAGGGATTTTTTTAGGGATTTTAGGGTTTAGGTTTTTTTAAGGGGTTTTTAGGCTTAGGTTTTTAAAGGTTTTTAGGGTTTCTTAGTATTTATAATTTAGGGTTTCTTAGGGTTTAGGCCTTGGTGTGTTTTAGGGCCTAGGGTTTAGGATTTAGGGTTTTATTGGGGTTTAGGGCTTAGGGCTTAGGGTTTTTTTAAAAGATTTTTAGATTTAGCGTTCTTTTTAGGGATTTTTTTAGTTTTAAGGGTTTTTTAAGTTTAGGGGTTTAAAGGTTTTTAGGTGTTTTTTAGGATTTCTCAGGGATTAGGGTTTAGGGGTATTACGGTGTTTTTAGGGTTTAGGGTTTCTTATGGTTTAGGGCTAAGATTTCTTAGTGTCTTGGGTTTAGGGTTTCTTAAGATTTCTTAGGATTTAGAGTTTTGGGTTTCTTAGGGCTTAGGGTTTAGGGTATTAGGTTTTTGGTTTTTTAGAGTTTTTTAGGGTTTAGGGCTTAGGGTTTTCTAAAGATTTTTTAGGGTTTAGGGTTAAGTTTCTTAGGGTATAGGGTTTCTTAGGTTTTTTTAGAATTTAGGATTTTTGGTTTCTTAGGTTTAGTGTTCTTAGGGTTTAGGGTTTTAGATGTAGGGTTTTTATGGTCTAGGTTTGAGAGTTGTTTATAGGGTTTTTTAGGTTTAGCATTTTTAAAGGTTTTTTTAGGGTTTTTTTGTACTTTTTAGGTTTAGGATTTTAAAAAGTTTTTTTAGGGTTTAGGGTTTCTTAGAGATTATGGTATCTTAGGGATTAGGGTTTAGGATTTAGGATTTAGGATTTAGGATTTAAGGTTTAGGGTTTTTGAGGGTCTAGTGTTTTAGGTTTAGGGTTTTTTTAAGGATTTTTAAAGTTTAAGGTTTCGGGCTTAGGGTTTAGGGTTTAGGGTTTTTAGGGTATTTTAGGCTTACGGCTTCTTTGGGTTTAGGGTTTTTAAAGTTTTTAGGATTTAAGGTTTCTTAGGTTTTTTAAGTTTTAGGGCTAGGGTGTTTTTTTATATTTTTAAAGGTTTTTAGGGTTTTTTAGAGTTTAGGGTTTCTCAAGGTTAAGGGTTTAGGGTTTCTTAGTGCTTAGGGTTTAGGTTTTTAGATTTAGGGTTTTTTTAGTGTTTAGGGTTTAGGGCTTAAGGTTTTTTAAGGGTTATTTAGTTTTAGAGTTTTTTAAGGTTTTTAATTTTTTTTTTAGGTTTTGGGTTTTTTAAGTGTTTTTTTAAGATTTCTTAGAGTTTAGGGTTTATTAGGACTTAGAGTTTTTAGGATTTCTTAGGGCTTAGGTTTTAGGTTTCTTAGGGTTTACGGTTTTAGGTTTAGTTAATTAAAAAGTTTTTTAAGGTTTAGGATTTAGGGTTTAGTGCTTAGGGTTTTTTTAGTGTGTTTAGATTTAGGGTTTTTAAAGGTGTTAAAGGATTTTAAGGGTTTTTTAGGTTTAGGTTTTTTTTAGGGTTTTATGGTATTTAGGGTTTAGGGTTTCTTAGGGCTTAGAGTTTCTTTGGGTTTGGGGCTTCATAGGGTTTGGGGTCTTAGATTTAGGGTTTTTTTAAGATTTAGGGCTTAGGGTTTTTTGGGTTTAGGGTTTTTAAAGGTTTTTAGGATTTTTTTAGGTTTAGGGGTTTTTAAAGGTTTTTAGGGTTTAGAGTTTGGAGTTTTAGGTTTAGGGTGTTTTAGGGTTTAGGGTTTAGGACTTAGGTTTTTTTAAGGCTTTTTAGGTTTAGGATTTTTAAGGCTTTTTAGGTTTAGGATTTTTAAAGGTTTTTAGGATTTTCTTTAGGGGTTTTTAGGTTTAGGATTTTTAAAGGTTTTTAGGGTTTCTCAAGGTTTAGGGTTTCTTAGGGATTAAGGTTTTTTAGGTTTTGGGATTTTTGGCTTAGGGTTTTAAAGCTTTTTTTAGGTTTAGGGTTTTAAAGAATTTTAAAGGGTTTTTAGGGTGTTTTAGGTTTAGGGTTTTCTTTAAGGTTTTTAGGGGTTTTTACGGTTAAGGGTTTCTTAGGGCTTAGGGTTTAGGGTTTCTTAGGATTTAGGGTTTAGGGTATAGGGCTTAGGGTTTTTAGGTTTATGTTTTTTTATGGATTTTTAGGGTTTTTTATGTTTGGGTGCTTTGAAAGGTTTTTAGGGTTTTTTAGGTTTTAGGGTTTATGGTTTCTTAGGGCTTAGGGTTTAGGATTTCTTCGGTTTTCTTAGGGCTTAGGGTTTAGAGTTTAGGGTTTTTACGGTTTTTTAGGCTTAGAGTTTTAAAAGTTTTTTGGGATTTTTATTGTATTTTAGGTTAGGGTTTTAAAGGTTTTTTAGGCTTTTCCATGGTTTAGGATTTCTTAAGGGGTAGGGTTTCTTACGGCCTAGGTTCTAGGGTTAGGGTTTTTGATTTAGGTTTCTTAGGGTTTAAGGGTTTAGGTTTAGGGTCCAGGGTTTATGACTTGGGTTTTTTAGTCTTAGAGTTTTTTGAGGTTTCTTTAGTGTTTTTAGATTTTTTTGGTTTAGGGTATAGGGTTTAGGGCTTAGGGCTTAAGGTTATTTTTAGGGTTTTTTAGGTTTATAGTTTTTAAAGGTTTTTTAATTGGTTTTTATGGTGTTTTAGGTCTAAGGGTTTTAAGGGTTTTTTTAGAGTTTAGGATTTCTTAGGGTTTAGGGTTTCTTAGGGCTTAAAGCTTAGGGTTTAGGGTTTTTAAAGGTTTTTACGGTTTTTTAGGGTTTATGATTTCTAAGGGTTTAGGGATTTGGGCTTCTTAAGATTTAGGATTTCTTTAGGTTTCTAAGGGTTTAGGGTTTTTGGCTTCTTAGGATTTAGGATTTCTTTAGGTTTCTAAGGGTTTAGGGTTTTGTGTTTAGGGTTTAGGGTTTAGGGTTTACGATTTAGTGTTTAGGGCTAGTGCTTAGGTTTTTTGTAGAGATTTTTAGGATTAGGGTTCTTAAAGGTTTTTTAGGATTTTTAGGGTTTTTTAGGTTTAGGGTTTTTAAAGGTATTTTGGGTTTTAGGGATTCTTAGGGTTTAGAGCTTCTTAAGGTTTTTTTAGAGTTTAGGTTTTCTTACGATTTCATAGGAATTAGGGTTTAGGGTTGTGGTTTCTAAAGGTTTAGGGTTTAGGGTTTCAGGTTTAGGATTTGTTTGGGGTTTTTATGGTTTAGGGTTTAGAGCTTAGGTTTTTTTAGGGTTTTTTAAGTTTAAGGTTCTTAAAGGATTTTTTAAGGATTTTTTAGGCTTTAGGGATTCTTTGAGTTTCTTAGGGTTTCGGGTTTAGGATTTTTTTCAAAGGTTTTTTGGGTTTAGCGCTTAGGGTTTTTTAGGGTTAGGGTTTTTAATGTTTTTTTAGGCTTTTTTAGGTTTATGGTTTTAAGGGTTTTTAGTAATTTTTTTAGGGTTTAGTGTTTTAGGTTTATGGTTTTTTAGGGCTTATGGTTTTTAGGGTTTGTTAGGTTTAGGGTTTTTAGTATTTTTTAGGTTTAGGGTTTTACAATAATTTTAGGATTTCTTAGGGTTAGGATTTCTTAGGGTTTTAGGTTTCTTGGGGTTTCTTAGTGTTTAGGGTTTAGTGTTTCTTAGTATTTCTTAGGGCTTAGGGTTTTTGGTTTCTTAGTATTTAGGGTTTTAGTTTTAGTGTTTTTTAGGGTTTAGAGCTTAGGATTTTTTAGGTTTTGGATTTTTAAAGGTTTTAGGTCTTTTTTAGGTTATTTTAGGTTCAGGGTTTTAAAGATTTTTTTAGAGTTTTTTAGGATTTTTAGGTTTAGGGGTTCTAAGGTATTTTAGAGTTTTTTTTTGGGTTTTTAGGGTTTGAGGTATCTTAGGGTTCAGCGTTTACGATTTTTTTAGTGTTTCTTAAGGTTTAGGATTTCTTAGAGTTTCTTAGAGCTTAGTATTTAGGGCTAAGGATTTAGGGTTTAGGATTTCTTAGGGTTTAGGGTTGTAGAATTAGATTTTTTTAAGAGCTTAGGATTTTTAGGTTTAGGGTTTTTAAAGGTTTTTAGGTTTATGATTTCTAAAGGTTTTTAAGGTTTTTTAGAGTTTTTTTAGGGTTTTAAAAGATTTTTTTAGGGGTTTTAAGGTTTTTTAGGGTTTTTTAGGTTTAGAGTTTTAAAAGTTTTTGGGGATTTTTTATTGTATTTTAGGGTTAGGGTTTTAAAGGTTTTTTAGGGTTTTCTATGGTTTAGGATTTCTTAAGGTGTAGGGTTTCTTACGGCCTAGGGTCTAGGGTTAGGGTTTTGGATTTAGGTTTCTTAGGGTTTAGGACTTAGGGTTTTTTAGTCTTAGAGTTTTTGAGGTTTCTTAAGTGTTCATAAGGTTTTTTAGGTTTAGGGTATAGGGTTTAGGGCTTAGGGCTTAGGGTTATTTTAAGGGTTTTTTAGGTTTATAGTTTTAAAGTGTTTTTATGGTGTTTTAGGTCTAAGGGTTTTAAGGGTTTTTTAGAGTTTAGGATTTCTTAGGGTTTAGGGTTTCTTAGGGCTTAAAGCTTAGTGTTTAGGGTTTTAGATTTAGGCTTTTTTAGGGTTTTTAAAGGTTTGTTTTAGGGTTTTTGTGGTTTTAAGGATTTAGGGTTTTTAAAGGTTTATACGGTTTTTTAGGGTTTATGATTTCTATGGGTTAGGGTTTTGGGCTTCTTAGGATTTAGGATTTCTTTGGCTTTCTAAGGATTAGGATTTAGTGTTTTAGGGTTTTGAGTTTAGGGTTTAGGGTTTAGGATTTAGGGTTTAGGGCTTAGTGCTTAGGTTTTTTCTTAGAGTTTTTTAGGATTAGGGTTTTTAAAGGTTTTTTAGGATTTTTTAGGTTTAGGGTTTTTAAAGGTATTTTGGGTTTTAGGGATTCTTAGGGTTTAGGGCTTCTTAAGGTTTTTTTAGAGTTTGGGTTTTCTTACGATTTCATAGGAATTAGGGTTTAGGGTTAAGGTTTCTAAAGATTTAGGGTTTAGGGTTTCTTTAGGATTTTTGTAGGGTTTTTATTGTTTAGGGTTTAGAACTTAGGGTTTTTAGGGCTTTTTAAGTTTAAGGTTTTAAAGGGTTTTATACGATTTTTTAAGGATTTTTTTGGTTTAGGATTTTTTAGGCTTTAGGAATTCTTAGAGTTTCTTAGGGTTTAGGTTTTTTCAAAGGTTTTTTGGGTTTAAGGATTTTTAGGATTAGGGTTTTAAAGTTTTTTTAAAAAGATTTTTAGGGTTTTTTAGGTTTAGTGTTTTTTAAGGTATTTTGGGTTTTAGGGATTCTTAGGGTTTAGGGCTTTTAAAGGGTTTTTTAGAGTTTAGGTTTTTTTACAGTTTCATTGGAATTAGGGTTTAGGGTTATGGTTGCTAAAGGTTTAGGGTTAAGGGTTTCAAGTTTAGGATTTTTGTAGGGCTTTTAATGATTTAGCGTTTAGAGCTTAGGTTTTTTTAGGGTTTTTTAAGTTTAAGGTTTTTAAAGGTTTTTATAGGATTTTTTAGGCTTTAGGGATTCTTAGAGTTTCTTAGGGTTTAGGATTTTTTAAAAAGGTTTTTAGAGTTTAGGGCTTTGGGTTTTTTAGGGTTAGGGTTTTAATTTTTTTTTAGGGTTTTTTAGGTTTATGGTTTTTAGTAATTTTTTTTAGGATTTAGTGTTTTTGGTTTAGAGTTTTTTAGGGCGTATGGTTTTTAAGGTTTTTTAGGTTTAGGGTTTTTAGTGTTTTTTAGGTTTAGGATTTTAAAAAGTTTTTAGAATTTCTTAGGGCTTAGGATTTAAGATTTCTTAGGGTTTTAGGTTTCTTGGGGTTTAAGGTTTAGGGTTTCTTAGGGCTTAGGGCTTAGGGTTTAGGGTTTTTTAGTATTTAGGGTTTTTTAGGGTTTAGAGCATAGGATTTTTTTGGTTTAGGATTTTGAAAGGGTTTTAGGTCCTTTTTAGGGTATTTTAGGTGTAGGTTTATAAGGTTTTTTTAGAGTTTTTTAGGATTTTTAGGTTTAGGGGTTTGGGGTATGTTAGTGTTTAGGGTTTAGGATTTTTTAGTGTTTCTTAGGGTTTAGGAGTTCTTAGAGTTTCTTAGAGCTTAGGATTTAGGTTTAGGGTTTAGGATTTCTTAGGGTTTAGGGTTTTAGTTTTAGATTTTCATAGGGTTTAGGGCTTAGGGTTTTAAAAGTTTTTTTAGGGTTTTTTATGTTTATGGTTTTTAAGGGTTTTTAGGGTTTAGGGTTTTTTAGGGCTTATGGTTTTTAGGGGTTATCAAGCTTTTTAGGGTTTTTAGTGTTTTTTAGGTTTAGGGTTTTAAAAAGTTTTTGGGATTTCTTAGGGCGTAGGATTTAGGATTTCTTAGGGTTTTAGGTTTCTTAGGGTTTAGAGTTTAGGGTTTCTTAGGCCTTAGGGTTTAGGGTTTCTTAGTATTTAGGGTTTAGAGCTTAGGATTTTTTAGAAATTTTTTGGTTTAGGATTTTTAAAGGCTTTTAGGTCTTGTTTAGGGTATTTTAGGTTTAGGGTTTTTAATGCTTCTTTAGGGTTTTCAGGTTTAGGGGTTTGGAGGTTTTTTAGAGTTTTTTTTTGGGTCTTTAGGGTTTGGGGTATCTTAGTGTTTAGGGTTTAGGATTTTTTTTAGTGTTTCTTAGGGTTTAGGATTTCTTAGAGTTTCTTAGAGCTTAGGATTAAGGGTTTAGGGTTTTAGGTTTAGATTTTTTAGGGTTTAGGGCTTAGGGCTTTTTAGGTTTAGGGTTTTTAGAAGTTTTATTGGATTTTTTAGGTTTGGGGTTTTAAAGATTTTTAGGGTTTTTCAGATTTTTTTAGTGTTTTAAAAGGTTTTTAGGGTTTTGTTTAGAGTTTTTTAGGTTTAGGGTTTTTAAAGATATTTTTAATGGTTTTTTAGGCTTAGTTTTAAAAAAATGTTTTTAGGGTTTAGGGTTTCTTAGGATTTATAGTTTAGGGTTTCTTAGGGTTTAGGGCTTGGGGTGTATTAGGGCCTAGGGTTTAGGTTTTTTTAAAAGATTTTTAGATTTAGGGTTCTTTTTAGGGATTTTTTAGTTTTAGGGTATTTTAAGTTTAGGGGTTTAAAGGTTTTTAGGGTTTTTAATGATTTCTTAGCGTTTAGGGTTTCTTTGGGATTAGGGTTTAGGGGTTTTAAGGTGATTTTAGGGTTTTGGGTTATTTATGGCTTAGGGTTTAGGGCTAAGATTTCTTAGTGTCTTGGGTTTAGGGTTTCTTAAGATTTCTTAGGATTTAGAGTTTAGGGTTTCTTAGGGCTTAGGGTTTAGAGTTTTAGGTTTATGATTTTTAGGGTTTAGGGTTTCGGGTTTTACGTTTAGGATTTTTAGGGTTTAGGATTTAAGGCTTTGGGTTTTTGAGGTTTAAGGTTTTTAAAGGTTTTGTTAGGGTTTAGGGTTTAGGGTTTCTTAGGGTTAAGGGTTTAGGATTTCTTAAGGTTTAGCATTTCTTAGGGTTTCTTAGGGTTTAGGGGTTCTTAGGCTTTCCTAGGGTTTAGGATTTCTTTGGGTTTAGGGGTTCTTAGGGTTTAAGGTTTAGGGTTTCGTAGGGCTTATGGTTTAGGGTTTCTTAACATTTAGTGTTTAGGGTTTTAGTTGTGGATTTTTTTAGGGTTTAGGGTTTAGGTCTTTGGGTTTTTTATGGTTTTTAGATTTAGGATTTTAAATATTTTTTGGAGGTTTTTTTTAGGGTTTTATAGGTTTAAGGTTTTTTAAGGTTTTTAAGGATTTTGTAGGGTATAGGGTTTAGGGATTCCTAGGGTTTCTTAGAGTTTAGGGTTTAGGATTTCTTAGGGCTTAGGGTTTAGTGTTTAGGATTTCTTAGGATTTAGGGTTTTAGGGATTCCTAGGGTTTCTTAGAGTTTAGGGTTTGGGGTTTTTTAGAGTTTAGGGTTAAGAGTTTTTGAGCATTTCTTAGGGCTTAAGATTTAGATTTCTTAGGGTTTAGGGTTTTTAGGATTTCTTATGGCTTAAGATTTAGGGTTTAGTGTTTCATGGGGTTTAGGGTTTCTTAGAGTTTAGGATTTAAGGTTTAGGTTTTTAGTTTCTTATGGTTTCTTAGGGCTTAGGAGTTAGCATTTTAGGTCTAGGGTTGCTTTTTTTTTTTAGAGTTTTTTAGGGTTTAGGGCTTAGGGTTTTCTTTTGGTTTAGGGGTTTTAAAGGGTTTTAGGGTTTAGGGTTAAGTTTCTTAGGGTATAGGGTTTCTTAGGTTTAGTGTTTCTTAGGGTTTTGGGTTTTAGATGTAGGGTTTTTCTAGGGTTTTTTTAGTGTTTAGGTTTGAGAATTGTTTATAGGGGGTTTTAGGTTTAGCATTTTTAAAGGTTTCTTTTAGGGTTTTTTGGATTTCTTAGGTTTAGGATTTTTAAAGGTTTTTCGAGTGTTTAGGGTTTCTTAAGGTTTAGGGTTTAACCTAAAGAATCCAAAAAACCCGAAAAAAATCTTCAAAAATGCTAAACGTAAAAAACCCTATAAACAACTCTCAAACCTAAACCCTAAAAACCCCTATAAAAACCCTAAATCCTAAGAAACACTAAACCTAAGAAACCAAAAATCCTATACTATAAAAAAACCTAATATACCCTAAAAACTTAACCCTAAACCCTAAAAAAAACCTTTAAAAACCCTAAACCCAAAGAAAACCCTAAGCCCTAAACCCTAAAAAACTCTAAAAAAAACCCTAGACCTAAAATGCTAAATCGTAAGCCCTAAGAAACCATAAGAAACAAGAAACCCTAAATCTTAAATCCTAAACCCTATGAAACCCGAAACTCTAAACCCAAAGCCCTAAGAAATCCTAAACTTTAAGCCCCAAGAAACCATAAACCCTAAACTCTAAAAAACCCTAAAAACCTTTCAAAACCACTAAACCTAAAAAATCCAAAAAAGCCTTAAAAAACCCTAAACCTAAAAAACCCTAAGCCCTATTACCCTATAACCTAAAAAACCCTAAACCCTAAGTCTTAAGAAACCATAAACCCTAAGCCCTAAGAAATCCAAAACCCTAAGAAACCCTTAACCCTAAAAACCCCTAAAAACTTTATAGAAAACCCTAAAAACCATTAAAAAATCTTAAAAACACTAAACATAAAAATGCTTTAAGACCCTAAGCCCTAAATCCCAAAACCCAAGAAACCTTAAACCCTAAGAAGCCCTAAACCTTGAGAAACCCTAAAAACCTTTAAAAACCCTAAACCTAAAAAGCCTTAAAAACCCTAAGTCCTAAACCCTAAACCCTAAATTACCCTAAATCTAAAACCCCAAACTCTAAACCCTAAAAACCTTTAAAAACCCCTAAACCTTAAAAAACCCTAAAAATCTTTAAAAACCCCAAACCTAATAAACCCTAAGCCCTAAATCCTAAAAAACCCTAAATATAAGACCTTAAACCCTATGAAGCCCCAAACCCAAAGAGACCCTAAGCCCTAAGCCCTAAGTAACCCTAAACCCTAAAAAAATTGTAAACCTAAAAAATCCTTAAAATCCTTTAAAACCTTTAAAAACCCTAAATCTAAACACACTAAAAACCCTAAGCCCTAAACCCTAAATCCTAAACCTTAAAAACCTAAACCTAAAACCCTAAACCCTAAGAAACCCTAAATGCTAAGAAACCCTAAGCCCTAAGAAATCCTAAGAAACCCTAAACCCTAACAAACCCTAAACTCTAAGAAATCCTAAAAAACACTTAAAAAACCCAAAACCTAAAAAAAAATTTAAAACCTTTAAGATTTTTAATGGTTTTTCTAGGGTTTAGGGCTTTTTAAGGTTTAGGGTTTCTTAGGGCTTAGGGTTTAGTATTTAGGGTTTAGGATATTCGAGGGTCTAGGGTTTTAGGTTTAGGGTTTTTTTAGGATTTTTAGGGTTTAAGGTTTCGGACATAGGGTTTAAGGTTTTTAAGGTTTTTAGGGTATGTTAGGGTTTTTAGGCTTAGGGCTTCGTAGAGTTCAGGGTTTAGGGTTTAGGGCTTTTTTTATTTTGAACTTAGGATTCTTTAGATTTAGGGTTTTAAAAGGTTTTAAGGCTTTTTTTTTTATTGGTTTTAGGGTTTTCAAAGTTTTTAGGTTTTTTTGTGGTTTAAGGTTTCTTAGATTTTAGAGTTTAGGGTTTTTTGAGGTTTAGGATTTATGGTTTAGGGTTTCTTAGGGTTTTTAAGTTTTAGGGCTAGGGTTTTTTTAGATTTTTAAAAGGTTTTTAGGGTGTTTTTTAGGTTTTAGGGTTTTTAAGAGTTTAGGGTTTCTTAAGGTTAAGGGTTTAGGGTTTCATAGAGCTTAGGATTTAGGTTTTTAGATTTAGGGTTTTTTAGTGTTTAGGATTTAGGGCTTAAGGTTTTTTTAGGTTTAGAGGTTTTTTAGGTTTTTTTTTAAAAAAATTAGGTTTTGGGTTTTTAAGTGTTTTTTAAGGATTTCTTGGAGTTTAGGGTTTCTTAGGATTTCTTAGGGTTTAGGGCTTCTTAGCATTTAGGGTTTAGGCTTTTAAGTTTAGTTTTTTAAAAAGTTTTTTAAAGTTTAGGATTTAGGGTATAGGGCTTAGGATTTTTTTAGTGTGTTTAGATTTAGGGTTTTTAAAGGTTTTAAGGGATTTTAAGGGTTTTTTAGGTTTAGGAAGTTTTTAGGGTTTTATGGTTTTTAGGGTTTAGGATTTCTTAGGGCTTAGGGCATAGGGTATCTTTGGGTTTGGGGCATCATAGGGTTTAGGGTCATAGATTTAGGGTTTTTTGGGATTTAGGGCTTAGGGTTTTTTAGGCTTAAGTTTTTAAAGATTTTTTTAGGTTTAGGGGTTTTTAAAGGTTTTTAGGGTTTAGAGTTTGGTGTTTTAGGTTTAGAGTTTTTTAGGGTTTAGGACTTAGGATTTTTTAAGGCCTTTTAGGTTTGGGGTTTTTAAAGATTTTTAGGATTTTTCAAAGATTTTTAAAGGTTTTCAGGATTTTTCAAGGATTTTTAGGTTTAGGATTTTAAAAGGTTTTTAGGATTTTTCAAGGATTTTTAGGTTTAGGATTTTTAAAGGTTTTTAGGATTTTTCAAGGATTTTTAGGTTTAGGATTTTTAAAGGTTTTTAGGGTTTCTCAAGGTTTGGGGTTTCTTAGGGTTTAAGGTTTCTTAGGTTTTGGGATTTAGGGCTTAGGGTTTTAAAGCATTTTTTAGGTTTAGGCTTTAGTTCTTAGGGCTTAGGGTTTCTTAGGATTTAGGGTTTGGGGTTTTTTAGGTTTAGATGTTTTTAAGGTTTTTTTGGATTTTTAGGGGTTTTTAGGTTTAGGGATTTTGAAAGGTTTTTAGGGTTTAGGGATTTTGAAAGGTTTTTAGGGTTTTTTAAGGTTTAGGGTTTATGGTTTCTTAGGGCTTAGAGTTTAGGACTTCTTCGGTTTTCTTAGGGTTTAGGGTGTTTAAGGTTTTTTTTTATTATTGTTTTTAGGGTTTTTAGGTTTAGAGTTTTAAATTTTTTTTTGTATTTTTTTTTGTTTTTTAGTGTTAGGGTTTTAAAGGTTTTTTAAGGTTTTCTATGGTTTAGGATTTCTTAAGGTGTAGGGTTTCTTATGGTTTAGGATTTTATGTTCAGAGTTTTTTAAGGTTTTTAAAAAAAAAATTAGGTTTTGGGTTTTTTAAGTGTTTTTTCGGATTTCTTAGAGTTTAGGGTTTGTTAGGGTTTAGGGTTTCTTAAGATTTCTTATGGCTTAGGGTTAGAGTTTCTTAGCATTTAGGGTTTCTTAGGGTTTAGGGTTTTAGGTTTAGTTTTTTAATTTTTTTTTTAAGTTTTAGGATTTAGGATTTAAGGCTTAGTGTTTTTTTAGTGTGTTTAGATTTAGGGCTTTTAAAGGTTTCAAAGGATTTTAAGGGTTTTTTATGTTTAGGATTTTTTTAGGGTTTTATGGTTTTTTAGGTTTAGGGTTTCTTTGGGTTTGAGGCTTCATAGGGTTTAGGGTCTTAGATTTAGGGCTTAGGGTTTTTTAGGTTTAGGGTTTTTAAAGATTTTTATGGTTTTTTTAGGTTTAGGGGTTTTTAAAGGTTTTTAGGGTTTAGAGTTTGGGTTTTAGTTTTAGGGTTTAGGACTTGGGATTTCTTAAGGCTTTTTAGGTTTAGGGTTTTTTAAGGTTTCTAGGATTTTTGAAGGATTTTTAAGTGAAGGATTTTTAAAGGTTCTTAGGGTTTCTCAAGGTTTAGGGTTTAAGGTTTCTTAGGTTTTGGGATTTAGGGCTTAGGGTTTTAAACGAATTTTTAGGTTTAGGGTTTTCTTTAAGGTTTTAGGGGTTTTTAAGGTTAAGGGTTTCTTAGGATTTAGGATTTCTTAGGGTTTTAGATTTAGGATTTTTTAGGGTTTTTTTAGGGTCTAGGTCTTAGGGTTTTTAAGGTTCGGATTTTTAAAGGTTATTTTTAGGGTTTCAGTGGTTTTAAGGATTTAGGGTTTTTATGGTTTTTAGGGTTTTTTAGGGTTTATGATTTCTAAGGGTTTAGGGTTTAGGGATTCTTAGGATTTAGGATTTCTTAGGGTTTCTAAGGGTTTAGGGTTTAGTGCTTACGCTTTTTTTAGACTTTTTTAGGGTTAGGGTTTTAAAAGGTTTTTTAGGATTTTTTAGGTTTAGGGTTCTTAAAGATATATTAGGTTTTCTTACGGTTTCATAGGAATTAGGGTTTAGGGTTATGGTTTCTAAAGGTTTAGGGTTTAGGGTTTTTTTAGGGCTTTTTATGGTTTAGGGTTTAGGGCTTAAGTTTTTTTTAGGGTTTTTTAAGTTTAATGTTTTTAAAGGTTTTTATAGGATTTTTTAAGGGTTTTTTTTGTTTAGGATTTTTAGGCTTTTGGGATTCTTAGAGTTTCTTAGGGCTTAGGGGGTTATAGTTTCTAAAGTTTATTTTAGGGTTATGGGTTTTAAGGGTTTTTAGTATTTTTTTAGGGTTTAGTGTTTTAGGTTTAGGGTTTTTAGGTTTAGGATTTTTCAAGGTTTTTAGGGGTTTTAGTGTTTTTTAGGTTTAGGGTTTTAAAAAGATTTTAGGATTTCTTAGGGCTTAGGATTTATGATTTCTTAGGGTTTTAGGTTTCTTGGGGTTTAAGGTTTCTTAGGGCTTAGGGCTTAGGGTTTCTTAGTATTTAGGTTTTTAGGGTTTAGAGCTTAGGATTTTTTGGGTTTTGGATTTTTAAAGGTTTTTAGGTCTTTTGTTTTGGGTATTTTAGGTTAGGGGTTTTTAAAGTTTTTTAGAGTTTTTTTTTGGGGTTTTAGGGTTTGGGGTATCTTAGTGTTTAGGGTTATGATTTTTTTAGTGTTTCTTAGGGTTTAGAATTTCTTAGGGTTTCTTAGTGCTTTGGATTTAGGGTTTAGGGTTTTAGGTTTAGATATTTTTAGGGTTTAGGGCTTAAGATTTTTTAGGTTTAGGGTTTTTAAAGGTTTTATAGGGTTTTTTAGGTTTAGGATTTTCAAAGGTTTTTAGAGTCTTTATAGAGTTTTAAAAGGTTTTTAGGGTTTTGTTTAGGGTTTTTTAGGTTTAGGGTTTTAAAAGATTTTTTAGGGTTTTTTTGGGTTTAGGGTTTTTAGGTTAGGGATTTTAGGGTTTAGGTTTTTTTAATGGGTTTTTAGGCTTAGGTTTTTAAAGGTTTTAGGCTTAGGTTTTTAAAGGTTTTTAGGGTTTCTTAGGGTTTAGGCCTTGGGGTGTTTTAGAGCCTAGGGTTTAGGATTTAGGTTTTTATTGGGGTTTAGGGCTTAGGGCTTAGGGTTTTTTTAAAGATTTTTAGATTTAACGTTCTTTTTAGTGATTTTTTTAGTTTTTAGGGTTTTTTAAGTTTAGGGGTTTAAAGGTTTTTAGGGGTTTTTTAGGATTTCTTAGTGTTTAGGGTTTCTCAGGGATTAGGGTTTAGGGGTATTACGGTGTTTTTAGGGTTTAGGGTTTCTTATGGTTTAGGGCTAAGATTTCTTAGTGTCTTGGGTTTAGGGTTTCTTAAGATTTCTTAGGATTTAGAGTTTTGGGTTTCTTAGGGCTTAGGGTTTAGGGTATTAGGTTTATGATTTTAGGGTTTAGGGTTTTACATTTAGGATTTAAGGCTTTGGGTTTTTAGAGTTTTTTAGGGTTTAGGGCTTAGGGTTTTCTAAAGATTTTTTAGGGTTTAGGGTTAAGTTTCTTAGGGTATAGGGTTTCTTAGTTTTTGTTAGAATTTAGGATTTTTGGTTTCTTAGGTTTAGTGTTCTTAGGGTTTAGGGTTTTAGATGTAGGGTTTTTAGGGTTTAGGTTTGAGAGTTGTTTATAGGGTCTTTTAGGTTTAGCATTTTTAAAGGTTTTTTTAGGGTTTTTTTGTACTTTTTAGGTTTAGGATTTTAATTTTTTTTTTTAGGGTTTAGGGTTTCTTAAGGTTTAGGGTTTCTTAGAGATTAGGGTATCTTAGGGATTAGGGTTTAGGATTTAGGATTTAAGGTTTAGGGTTTTTGAGGGTCTAGTGTTTTAGGTTTAGGGTTTTTTTAAGGATTTTTAAAGTTTAAGGTTTCGGGCTTAGGGTTTAGGGTTTTTAGGGTATTTTAGGCTTACAGCTTCTTAGGGTTTAGGGTTTTTTAAGTTTTTAGGATTTTTTTGAATTTAAGGTTTCTTAGGGTTTCTTAGATTTTAGGGTTTAGGGTTTTTTGCGGTTTAGGATTTATTGTTTAGGATTTCTTAGTGTTTTAGGTTTCTTGAGTTTCTTAGTGTTTTGGGTTTAATGTTTCTTTTGGTTTCTTATGGCTTAGGGTTTATGGTTTCTTAGTATTTAGGGTTTTAGTTTTAGAGTTTAGAGCTTAAGATTTTTTAGGTTTAGGATTTTTAAAGGTTTTTAGGTCTTTTTAGGGTATTTTAGGTTTTGGGTTTTAAAGATTTTTTAAGAGTTTTTTTGGATTTTTAGGTTTAGGGGTTTTAAGGTTTTTTAGAGTTTTTTTTGGGTTTTTAGGGTTTGGGGTATCTTTGGGTATAGCGTTTAGGATTTTTTTTGTGTTTCTTAGAGTTTAGGATTTCTTAGAGATTCTTAGAGCTTAGTATTTAGGGTTTAGGATTTCATAGGGTTTAGGGTTTTAGGTTTAGATTTTTTTTGGGTTTAGGGCTTAGGTTTTTTTAGGTTTAGGGATTTTAAAGGCTTTATAGGGTTTTTAGGTTTATTATTTCTAAAGGTTTTTAGGGTTTTCTTAGTGTTTAGGATTTCTTAGGGATTAGGGTTTAGGGGTTTTAAGGTGTTTTTAGGGTTTCTTAGGGATTAGGGTTTAGGGGTTTTACGGTGTTTTTAGGGTTTCTTAGGGTTTAGGGCTAAGATTTCTTAGTGTCTTGGGTTTAGGGGTTCTTAAGATTTCTTAAGATTTAGAGTTTAGGGTTTTTTAGGGCTTAGGGTTTAGGGTTTTAGGTTTATGATTTTTAGGGTTTCGGGTTTTACGTTTAGGATTTTTAGGGTTTAGGATTTAAGGCTTTGGGTTTTTGAGGTTTAAGGTTTTTAAAGGTTTTGTTAGGGTTTAGGGTTTAGGGTTTCTTAGGGTTAAGGGTTTAGGATTTCTTAAGGTTTAACATTTCTTAGGGTTTCTTTGGGTTTAGTATTTCTTAGGGTTTAGGGGTTCTTAGGCTTTCTTAGGATATAGGATTTCTTTCGGTTAAGGGGTTCATAGGGTTTAAGGTTTAGGGTTTTTTAGGTCTTATGGTTTAGGGTATAGGGTTTCTTAACATTTAGGGTTTTTGGTTTTAGGTGTGGGTTTTTAAGATTTTAAAGGTTTTTTGGAGGTCTTTTTTAGGGTTTTATAGGTTTAAGGTTTTAGAGGATTTTTTAGGGTATAGGGTTTTGGGTTTAGGGATTCCTAGGGTTTCTTAGAGTTGAGGGTTTAGGGTTTCTTAGGGCTTAGGGTTTAGTGTTTAGGATTTCTTAGGATTTAGGGTTTTAGGGATTCTTAAGGATTTCTTAGGGCTTAAGATTTAGATTTCTTAGGGTTTAGGGTTTTTTTGAATTTCTTGGGGCCTATAATTTAGGGTTTAGGGTTTCATGGGGTTTAGGATTTAAGGTTTAGGGTTTTTTGTTTCTTATGGTTTCTTAGGGCTTAGGATTTAGCTTTTTAGGTCTTATGTTTTTTTAGAGTTCTTTTAGGGTTTAGGGCTTAGGGTTTTCTTTGGGTTTAGGGTTTTTAAAGATTTTTTAGTGTTTAGGGTTAAGTTTCTTTGGGTATAGGATTTCTTCAGTGTTTTTAGAATTTAGGATTTTTGGTTTCTTAGGTTTAGTGTTTCTTAGTGTGTTTAGATTTAGGGTTTTTAAAGGTTTTAAAGGATTTTAAGGGTTTTTTAGGTTTAGGTTTTTTTTTATTGTTTTATGGTTTTTTGAGTTTAGGGTTTCTTAGGGCTTAGGGTTTCTTTGGGTTTGGGGCTGCATGGGGTTTAGGGTCTTAGATTTAGGTTTCTTAGGATTTAGGGCTCAGGGTTTTTTGGGTTTAGGGTTTTAAAATATTTTTAGGATTTTTTTAGGTTTAGGGGTTTTTAAAGGTTTTTAGGGTTTAGAGTTTGGGGTTTTAGGTTTAGGGTGTTTTAGGGTTTAGGTTTTCGGACTTAGGGTTTTTTAGGGTTTAGGGTTTTTTAGATTTAGGATTTAGGATTTTTTAGATTTTGGGTTTTAAAAGGTTTTAAGGCCTTTTATGGGTTTTAGGGTTTTTTGTGATTTAGGATTTACGGTTTAGGGTTTCTTAGGTGTTTTATGTTTTAGGGCTAGGTTTTTTTTGTTTTTTAAAAGGTTTTTAGTGACTTTTTTAGGTTTTAGGGTTTTTTAGAGTTTAGGGTTTCTTATGGTTAAGGGTTTAGGTTTTAGATTTAGGGTTTTTTTTAGTGTTTAGGGTTTAGGGCTTAAGATTTTTTATGTTTAGAGTTTTTTAAGGTTTTAAAAAAAAGAATTAAGTTTTAGGATTTTTAAGTGTTTTTTTGGATTTCTTAGAGTTTAGGGTTTGTTAGGGTTTCTTAGGATTTCTTAGGGCTTAGGGTTTTTTAGCATTTAGGGTTTCTTAGGGTTTAGAGTCTTAGGTTTAGTTTTTTCAAAAGTTTTTTAAGGTTTAGGATTTAGGATTTAGGGCTTAGGGTTTTTTTAGTGTGTTTAGATTTAGGGTTTCTAAAGGTTTTTAAGGATTTCTATGTTTAGGATTGTTTTTATGGTTTTATGGTTTTATGGTTTTTAGGGTTTAGGGTTTCTTAGGGCTTAGGGCCTAGGGTTTCTTTGGGTTTGGGGCTTCATAGGATTTAGGGTCTTAGATTTAGGGCTTAGGGTTTTTTAGGTTTAGGGTTTTAAAAGATTTTTAGGGTTTTTAAAGGTTTTTAGGGTTTAGAGTTTGGGGTTTTAGTTTTAGGGTTTAGGACTTAGGATTATTTAAGGCTTTTTAGGTTTAGGGTTTTTAAAGGTTTTTAGGATTTTTAAAGGGTTTTTAGGTTTAGGATTTTAAAAAGTTTTTAGGGTTTCTCAAGGGTTAGGGTTTCTTAGGGTTTAAGGTTTCTTAGGTTTTGGGATTTAGGGCTTAAGGTTTTAAACCATTTCTTAGGTTTAGGGTTTTAAAGATTTTTAAGGGTTTTAAAGGTTTTTTAGGTTTACGGTTTTCTTTATGGTTTTTAGGGGTTTTTAAGGTTAAGGATTTCTTAGGGTTTAGGATTTCTTAAAATATAGGGTTTAGGGTTTTTTAGGGTATAGGGCTTAGGATTTTTTAGGTGTAGGGTTTTTAAGGTTTTTTAGGTTTAGGGGTTTTGTAAGGTTTTGAAGATTTTTTAGGGTTTAGGGTTTATGGTTTCTTAGGGCTTAGGGTTTTTAGGGTTTTGGTCTTAGGGTTTTTTAAGGTTAGGGTTTTTAAAGGTTTTTTTAGGGTTTTTGTAGTTTTAAGGATTTAGGGTTTCTAAAGGTTTTTAGGGCTTATGATTTCTAAGGGTTTAGGGTTTAGGGCTTCTAAGGATTTAGGATTTCTTAGGATTTCTAAGGATTTAGGGTTTAGGGTTTAGTGTTTTAGAATTTTGAGTTTCGGGTTTAGGGCTTAGTGCTTAGGTTTTTAAAGTTTTTTTAAAGGATTTTTAGGGTTTTTAGGTTTAGGGTTTTTAAAGGGTTTTAGGGATTTTTAGGGTTTAGGACTTCTTAAGGGTTTTTTAGAGTTTAGGTTTTCTTATGATTTCATAGGAATTAGGGTTTAGGGTTATATTTTCTAAAGGTTTAGGGTTTAGGGCTTAGGTTTTTTTTAGGGCTTTTTAAGTTTAAGGTTTTTAAAGGTTTTTATAGGATTTCTTAAGGGTTTTTTTGGTTTAGGATTTTTTATGCTTTAGGGATTCTGAGAGTTTTTTAGGGTTTAGGATTTTTTAAAAAGGTTTTTAGAGTTTAGGGCTTAGGGTTTTTAAGGGTTAGGGTTTTAAGAGTTTTTATAGGGTTTTTTAGGTTTATGGTTTTTAAGGGTTTTTAGTATTTGTTTTTAGGGTTTAGTGTTTTAGGTTTAGGGTTTTTAGGGCTTATGGTTTTTAGGGTTTTTTAGCTTTAGGTTTTTCAAGGTTTTTAGGGTTTTTAGTGTTTTTTAGGTTTAGGATTTTAAAAAGTTTTTAGGATTTCTTAGGGTTTAGGATTTAGGATTTCTAAAGGTTTTAGGTTTCTAGGGGTTTCTTAGGGTTTAGGGATTTTAAAGGTTTAAAGGATTTTAAAGGTTTTTTAGGTTTAGGATTTTCTTAGGGTTGTATGGTTGTTAGGGTTTAGGGTTTCTTTGGGTTTGGGGATTCATAGGGTTTAGGGTCTTAGATTTAGGGTTTTTAGGATTTAGGGCTTAGGGTGTTTTAGGTTTAGGGTATTACAAGATTTTTAGGGTTATTTAGGTTTAGAGGTTTTTAAAGGTTTTTAGGGTTTAGAGTTTGGGGTTTTAGGTTTAGGGTATTTCAGGGTTTTAGGTTTAGTGTTTTAGGGTTTTGAGTTTAGGATTTAGGGTTTAGGGTTTAAGGCTTAGTGCTTAGTTTTTTTTTAGAGTTTTTTAGGATTAGGGTTTTTAAAGGTTTTTGAAGGATTTTTAGGGTTTTTTAGGTTTAGGGCTTTTAAAGGTATTTTGGGTTTTAGGAATTCTTAGGGTTTAGGGCTGCTTAAGGTTTTTTTAGAGTTTAGGTTTTCTTACGAATTCATAGGAATTAGGGTTTAGGGTTATGGTTTCTAAAGGTTTAGGGTTTAGGGTTTCAGGTTTAGAATTTTTGTAGGGCTTTTTATGGTTTAGGGTTTTGGGCTTAGGTTTTTTAAGTTTATGGTTTTTAAAGGTTTATATAGGATTTATAGGGGTTTTTTTTGGTTTAGGATTTTTTAGGCTTTAGGGATTCTTAGAGTTTCTTAGGGTTTAGGCCTTAGGGTTTTTTAGGCTTAGAGTTTTTAAGGTTTCTTTGGGGTTTTTTAGGGTTATTCAGGTTTAGGGTTTTTAAGGTCTTTTAGGGTTTAGGGCTTAGAGCTTAGGGTTATTTTTGGGGGTTTTTAGGTTTATGGTTTTTAAAGGGTTTTAGGGTTTTTTAGGTCTAAGGTTTTGAAGGGTTTTTTTAGAGTTTCTTAGGGTTTGGGGTTTCTTAGGGCTTAATGCTTAGGGTTTAGGGTTTTAGATTTAGGATTTTTAGTGTTTTTAAGGGTCTAGGTCTTAGGGTTTTTTAAGGTTAGGGTTTTAAAAGGTTTTTTTTAGGGTTTTTGTGGTTTTACGGATTTAGGATTTTTAAAGGTTTGTAGGGTTTTTTAGGGTGTATGATTTCTAAGGATTTAGGGTTTAGGGCTTAGTTCTTAGGTTTTTTTAGATTTTTTTTAGGATTAGGGTTCTTTTTAGGGTTTTTTAGGTTTAGGGTTTTTATAGGTATTTTGGGTTTTAGGGATTCTTAGGGTTTAGGGCTTCTTAAGGTTTTTTTTAGAGTTTAGGTTTTCTTACGGTTTCATAGGAATTAGGGTTTAGGGTTATGATTTCTAAAGGTTTAGGGTTTAGGGTCTCAGGTTTAGGATTTCTGTAGGGCTTTTTATGGTTTAGGGTTTAGGGCTTAGGTTTTTTTTAGGGGTTTTTAAATTTAATGTTTTTAAAGGTTTTTATAGGATTTTTTGGTTTAGGATTTTTTAGGCCTTAGGGATTCTTAGGGTTTCTTAGGGTTTAGGGTTTAGGATTTTTTAAAAGGTTTTTAGGGTTTAGGGCTTAGCATTTTTTAGGGTTAGGGATTTTAAAGTTTTTTTTAGGATTTTTTAGGTTTATGGTTCTTTAGGGTTTTTTGTATTTTTTTTAGGATTTAGTGCTCTAGGTTTAGGGTATTTTAGGGCGTATGGTTTTTAGGGGTTTTAAAGGTTTTTTAGGGTTTTTTAGGTGTAAGGTTTTTAAGGGTTTTTTAGAGTTTAGGGTTTCTTAGGGTTTAGTGTTTCTTAAGGCTTAATGCTTAGGGTTTAGGGTTTTAGATTTAGGATTTTTTAGGGCGTAGGTCTTAGGGTTTTAAAGGTTTTTTAGGGTTTTTTTTGGTTTTAAGGATTTAGGGTTTTTAAAGGTTTTTAGGGTTTTTTAGGGTTTATGATTTGTAAGGGTTTAGGGCTTCTTAGGATTTAGTATTTCTTAGGGTTTAGGGTTTAGGGTTTAGTGTTTTAGGGTTTTGAATTTAGGGTTTAGGGCTTAGGGCTTAGTGCTTAGGTTTTTTGTAAGAGTTTTTTAGGATTAGGGTTTTTAAAGGTTTTTTTAGGATTTTTAGGGTTTTACAAGGTATTTTGGGTTTTAGGGATTCTTAGGGTTTAGGGCTTCTTAAGGTTTTTTTTAGAGTTTTGGTTTTCTTACGGTTTCATAGGGTTTAGGGTTATGGTTTCTTAGGGTTTAGGATTTTTGTAGGGCTTTTTATGGTTTAGGGTTTAGGGCTTAGGTTTTTTAGGGTTTTTTAAGTTTAATGTTTTTAAAGGTTTTTATAGGATTTTTAATGGTTTTTTTGGTTTTTGGTTTTTAAGGGTTTTTGGTATTATTTTTTTAGGGTTTAGTGTTTTAGGTTTAGGGTTTTCAGGCCGTATGGTTTTTAGAGGTTTTTAGGGGTTTTAGTGTTTTTTAGGTTTAGGGTTTTAAAAAGTTTTTAGGATTTCTTAGGGTTTAGGATTTAGGATTTCTTAAGGTTTTAGGTTTCTAGGGGTTTCTTAGGGTTTAGGATTTTTTTAGGGTTGTATGGTTGTTAGGGTTTAGGGTTTCTTTGGGTTTGGGGCTTCATAGGGTTTAGGGTCTTAGATAGGGTCTTAGATTTAGGGTTTTTAGGATTTAGGGCTTAGGGTGTTTTAGGTTTAGGGTATTAAAAGATTTTTAGGGTTATTTAGGTTTAGGGGTTTTTAAAGGTTTTTAGGGTTTAGAGTTTGGGGTTTTAGGTTTAGGGTATTTCAGGGTTTTAGGTTTAGTGTTTTAGGGTTTTGAGTTTAGGATTTAGGGTTTAGGGTTTAAGGCTTAGTGCTTAGTTTTTTTTTAGAGTTTTTTAGGTTAGGGTTTTTAAAGGTTTTTGAAGGATTTTTAGGGTTTTTTAGGTTTAGGGCTTTTAAAGGTATTTTGGGTTTTAGGAATTCTTAGGGTTTAGGGCTGCTTAAGGTTTTTTTAGAGTTTAGGTTTTCTTACGAATTCATAGGAATTAGGGTTTAGGGTTTAGGGTTATGGTTTCTAAAGGTTTAGGGTTTAGGGTTTCAGGTTTAGGATTTTTGTAGGGCTTTTTATGGTTTAGGGTTTAGGGCTTAGGTTTTTTAGGGTTTTTAGTGTTTTTTAGGTTTAGGATTTTAAAAAGTTTTTAGGATTTCTTAGGGTTTAGGATTTAGGATTTCTTAAGGTTTTAGGTTTCTAGGGGTTTCTTAGGGTTTAGGGTTTTTAAAGGTTTAAAGGATTTTAAGGGTTTTTTAGGTTTAGGATTTTTTTAGGGTTGTATGGTTGTTAGGGTTTAGGGTTTCTTTGGGTTTGGGGCTTCATAGGATTTAGGGTCTTAGATTTAGGGTTTTTAGGATTTAGGGCTTAGGGTGTTTTAGGTTTAGGGTATTAAAAGATTTTTAGGGTTATTTAGGTTTAGGGGTTTTTAAAGGTTTTTAGGGTTTAGAGTTTGGGGTTTTAGGTTTAGGGTATTTCAGGGTTTTAGGTTTAGTGTTTTAGGGTTTAGGGTTTCGGACTTAGGCTTTTTAAGGCTTTTTAGGTTTAGGGTTTTTAAAGGTTTTTGGGTCTAGGATTTTAAAGGTTTTTTGTGTTTCTTAGGGTGTAAGGTTTCTTAGGTTTTGGAATTTAGGGCTTAGGGTTTTAAAGCATTTTTAGGGTTAGGGTTTTAAAGATTTTTAATAGTTTTTAGTGTTTTTTAGGCTTTGGGTTTTCTTTAAGGTTTTTAGGTGTTTTTAGGGTTAAGGGTTTCTTAGTATTTAGGGTTTAGCATTTTTTTAGGGCATAGGGTATAGGGCCTAGAGTTTTTTTAGGTTTAGAATTTTTTAAAGGTTTTTTGGGATCTTTAGGGTTTTGAAAGGTTTAGGGGTTTTGAAAGGTTTTTAGGGTTTATGATTTCTAAGGGCTTAGGTTTTTTTTAGAGTTTTTTAGGATTAGGGTTTTTAAAGGTTTTTTTAAGGATTTTTAGGGTTTAGGGCTTTTAAAGGTATTTTGGGTTTTAGGAATTCTTAGGGTTTAGGGCTTCTTAAGGTTTTTTTAGAGTTTAGGTTTTCTTATGGTTTCATAGGAATTAGGGTTTAGGGTTTAGTGTTTCAGGTTTAGGATTTTTGTAGGGCTTTTTATGGTTTAGGGTTTAGGGCTTAGGTTTTTTTAGGGTTTTTTAAGTTTATGGTTTTTAAAGTTTTTTTTTGGTTTAGGATTTTTTAGGCTTTAGGGATTCTTAGAGTTTCTTAGGGTTTTTTAGGCTTAGAGTTTTTAAGGTTTCTTTGGGGTTTTTTAGGGTTTTTCAGGTTTAGGGTTTTTAAGGTCTTTTAGGGTATAGGGTTTAGGGCTTAGAGCTTAGGGTTATTTTTGGGGTTTTTTAGGTTTATGGTTTTTAAAGGGTTTTTGGGTTTTTAGGTCTAAGGTTTTGAAGGGTTTTTTTTAGAGTTTCTTAAGGTTTAGGGTTTCTTAGGGCTTAATGCTTAGGGTTTAGGGTTTTAGATTTAGGATTTTTAGTGTTTTTTAGGGTCTTGGTCTTAGGGTTTTTTAAGGTTAGGGTTTTAAAAGGTTTTTTAGGGTTTTTGTGGTTTTAAGGATTTAGGGTTTTTAAAGGTTTGTAGGGTTTTTTAGGGTTTATGATTTCTAAGGGTTTAGGGTTTAGGGTTTTTTTAGAGTTTTTTTAGGATTAGGGTTCTTTTTAGGGTTTTTTAGGTTTAGGGTTTTTAAAGGTATTTTGGGTTTTAGGGATTCTTAGGGTTTAGGGCTTCTTAAGGGTTTTTTTAGAATTTAGGTTTTCTTACGGTTTCATAGGAATTAGGGTTTAGGGTTATGATTTCTAAAGGTTTAGAGTTTAGGGTCTCAGGTTTAGGATTTCTGTAGGGCTTTTTATGGTTTAGGGTTTAGGGCTTAGGTTTTTTTAGGGGTTTTTAAAGGTTTTTATAGGATTTTTTAGGCCTTAGGGATTCTTAGGGTTTCTTAGGGTTTAGGGTTTAGGATTTTTTAAAAGGTTTTTAGGGTTTAGGGCTTAGCATTTTTTAGGGTTAGGGTTTTAAAAGTTTTTTTAGGGTTTTTTGTATTTTTTTAGGATTTAGTGTTCTAGGTTTAAGGTATTTTAGGGTCTTTAGGTTTAGGTTTTTTCATGGTTTTTAGGGGTTTTAGTGTTTTTTAGGTTTAGGGTTTTAAAAAGTTTTTAGGATTTCTTAGGTCTTACAATTTTGGATTTCTTAGGGTTTTAGGTTTCTTGGGGTTTAGGGTTTCTTAGCGCTTAGGGTTTCGGGATTAGAGCTTAGGATTTTTTAGGTTTAGGATTTTTAAAGGTTTTTAGGTCTTTTTAGGGTATTTTAGGTTTAGGGTTTTAAAGGTTTTTTAGAGTTTTTTAGGATTTTTAGGTTTAGGGGTTTAAAGGTTTTTTAGAGTTTTTTTTGGATTTTTAGGGTTTGGGGTATTTTAGTGTTTAGGGTTTAGGATTTTTAGTATTTCTTAGGGTTTAGGATTTCTTAGAGCTTAGGATTTAGGGTTTAGGATTTCTTAGGGTTTAGGGTTTTAGGTTTAGATTTTTTTAGGGTTTAGGGCTTAGGGTTTAGGGTTTTAGGTTTAGATTTTTTTAGGGTTTAGGGCTTAGGGTTTTTTAGGTTTATGGTTTTTAAAGGTTTTATAGGGTCTTTTAGGTTTAGGATTTTCAAAGGTTTTTAGGGGGTTTTATAGTTTTTTTAGGGTTTTAAAAGGTTTTTAGGATTTTGTACAAGGGGTTTTTAAAGATTTTTAGGGTTTTAAGGTTAGGTTTTTTTAGGGATTTTAGGGTTTCAATTTTTATAATGGTTTTTTAGGCTTAGGTTTTTTTAAAGATTTTTAGGGTTTAGGGTTTCATAGGATTTATAGTTTAGGATTTCCTAGGGTTTAGGGCTTGGGGTGTCTTAGGGCCTAGGGTTTAGGGTTTTATTGGGGTTTTGGGCTTTGGGCTTAGGGCTTAGGATTTTTTTAATGATTTTTAGTTTTAGGGTTCTTTTTAGGGATTTTTTTGTTTATAGGGTTTTTAAAGTTTAGGGGTTTAAAGGTTTTTAGGGTTTTTTTTAGGGTTTCTTGGGGATTAGGGTGTAGGGGTTTTAAGGTGTTTTTAGGGTTTTCAGTTATTTAAGGTTTAGGGCTAAGATTTTTTGTTAGCGTCTTGGGTTTAGGGTTTCTTAAGATTTATTAGGATTTAGAGTTTAGGGTTTCTTAGGGCTTAGGATTTTAGGTTTATGATTTTTAGGGTTTAGGGTTTTTAGGGCTTTTTATTTAAGGCTTTGGGTTTTTTAGGGGTTTTTAGGGCTTTTTATTTAAGGCTTTGGGTTTTTTAGGGGTTTTTAGGATTTTTTAGGGTTTATGAGGCTTAAGATTTTTAAAGGTTTTGTTAGGGTTTACGGTTTCTTAGGGTTAAGGGTTTAGGATTTCTTAAGGTTTAGCATTTCTTAGGGTTTCTTAGGGTTTAGTATTTCTTAGGGTTTAGGGGTTCTTAGAATTTCTTAGGGTTTAGGATTTCTTTCAATTTAGGGGTCATAGGGTTTAAGGTTTAGGGTTTCTTAGGGCTTATGGTTTAGGGTTTCTTAGGGCTTATGGTTTAGGGTTTATGGTTTCTTAAGGTTAAGGGTTTAGGGTTTCTTAGTGCTTAGGGTTTATGTTTTTAGATTTAGGGGTTTTTAAGGGTTTTTTAGTGTTTAGGGTTTAGGGCTTAAGGTTTTTTTTAGTGTCTTTTAGTTTTAGAGTTTTTTAAGGATTTTAAATTTTTTTTTAGGTTTTGGGTTTTTTAAGGTTTTTTTAGGATTTCATAGAGTTTAGGGTTTGTTAGGGTTTAGGGTTTTTAGGATTTCTTAGGGCTTAGGTTTTAGGGTTTAGTTTTTTTAAAAGTTTTTTAAGGTTTAGGATTTAGGGTTTCGGGCTTAGGGTTTTTTAGTGTGTTTAGATTTAGGGTTTTTAAAGGTTTTAAAGGATTTTAAGGGTTTTTTAGGTTTAGGATTTTTTAGGGTTTTATGGTTTTTAGCATTTAGGGTTTCTTAGGGCTAAGGGTTTGGGGCTTCATAGGGTTTAGGGTCTTAGATTTAGGGTTTTTTTTAGGATTTAGGGCTTAGTGTTTTTTGGGTTTGGGGTTTTTAAAGATTTTTAGGGTTTTAGGTTTAGGGTGTTTTAGGGTTTAGGGTTTAGGACTTATGACTTAGGGTTTTTAAGGCTTTTTAGGTTTAGGGTTTTTAAAGATTTTTAGGATTTTGTTTTAGGGTTTTTAGGTTTAGAATTTTTAAAGGGTTTTAGGGTTTCTTAGGTTTTGGGATTTAGGGCTTAGGGTTTTAAAGAATTTTTTAGGTTTAGGGTTTTCAAGACTTTTAAAGGGTTTTTAGGGTTTTTAGGTTTAGGGTTTTCTTTAAGGTTTTTAGGGGTTTTTACGGTTAAGGGTTTCTTAGGGCGTAGGGTTTCTTAGGGCTTAGGGCTTAGGGCTTCTTAGGATTTAGGGTTTAGGGTTTTTTAGTGTATAGGGTATAGGGCTTAGAGTTTTTAGGTTTAAGGTTTTTTTTGGATCTTTAGGGTTTTTTAGGTTTAGGAGTTTGGAAAGGTTTTTAGGGTTTTTAGGCTAGGGTTTATGGTTTCTTAGGGCTTAGGGTTTAGGATTTCTTCAGTTTTCTTAGGGCTTAGGGTTTAGAGTTTAGGGTTTTAAAGGTTTTTTATGGGTTTTTTTAGTGTTTTTTAGGTTTAGAGTTTACAAGGTTTTTGGGATTTTTATTGAATTTAAGGGTTAGGGTTTTAAAGGTTTTTTAGGGTTTTCTATGGTTTAGGATTTCTTAAGGTGTAGGGTTTCTTAAGGCCTAGGGTCTAGGGTTAAGGTTTAGGATTTAGGTTTCATAGGGTTAGGGGTTTAGATTTAGGGTTTAGGGTTTAGGACTTAGGGGTTTTTAGTCTTAGAGTTTTTAAGGTTTCTTAAGGGTTTTTAGGTTTAGGGTATAGGGTTTAGGGCTTAGGGCTTATGGTTATTTTTAGGGTTTTTAGGTTTATGGTTTTTAAAGGTTTTTAAAGGGCTTTTATGGTGTTTTAGGTCTAAGGGTTTTTTTAGAGTTTAGGGTTTCTTAGGGCTTAAAGCTTAGGGTTTAGGGTTTTAGATTTAGCATTTTTTAGGTTTTTTAAGGTTAGGGTTTTTAAAGGTTTGTTTTAGATTTTTTGTCGTTTTAAGGATTTAGGGTTTTTGATTTCTAAGGGTTTAGGATTTAGGGCTTAGTGCTTAGGTTTTTTTTAGAGTTTTTTAGGATTAGGGTTTTTAAAAGTTTTTTTTAGTATTTTTAGGGTTTTTAAGGTTTACGATTTTTAAAGGTATTTTGGGTTTTAGGGATTCTTAGGGTTTAGGGCTTCTTAAGGTTTTTTTTGGAGTTTAGGTTTTCTTACGATTTCATAGGAATTAGGGTTTAGGGTTATTGTTTCTAAAGGTTTAGGGTTTAGGGTTTCAGGTTTAGGATTTTTGTAGGGTTTTTATTGTTTAGGATTTAGAGCTTAGGTTTTTTTATAGGGTTTTTTAAGTTTAAGGTTTTTAAGGATTTTTTTGGTTTAGGGTTTTAGGGATTCCTAGGGTTTCTTAGAGTTTAGGGTTAAGGGTTTTTTAGAATTTCTTAGGGCTTAAGATTTAGGGTTTAGTGTTTCATGGGGTTTAAGGTTTTTTAGGGTTTAGGATTTAAGGTTTAGTGATTTTTGTTTCTTACGGTTTCTTAGAGCTTAGAATTTAGCATTTTAGGTCTAGGGTTTTTTTAGAGTTTTATAGGGTTTAGGTATTAGGGTTTTTAAAGGTTTTATTAGGGTTTAGGGTTAAGTTTCTTAGGGTATGGGTTACTTAGGGTTTTTTTGAGTTTAGGATTTTTGGTTTCTTAGGTTTACTGTTTCTTAGGGTTTAGGGTTTTAGATGTAGGGTTTTTAGGGTTTAGGTTTGAGAGTATTTTATAGGGTTTTTTAGGTTTAGGATTTTTTTGATTCAGGATTTTTAAAGGTTTTTCTAGGGTTAAGGGTTTCTTAAAGTTTAGTGTTTCTTAGGTATTTGGGTTTCTTAGGGCTTAAGGTTTAGAATTTAGGGTTTAGGGTTTCTTAGGGTTTTTTTTTTTTTTAATAATTTAACGGACCTTACCCAAGGATCTCACCCCTCATGGCGGTCAGGGGTTAAGCCACACACCCCCAAGCCTTAACATTAATAAAATAAAGAACATACAAGGAGGGGAACAAAAACCTTACCTTCGATCCTATGGTGGTTCATAAGTTGACCATCCTACCAAGGCTAGCCAACTCATTGCCGATACTAGTAAGGAAACCTAGAGACTATGCACCTAAAGGAGAGGACTCCTCTCGATGCAAAGAAACTAGGAAAGCATAAATAAGGGAGACTCTCCCTTTACAAGTAAAAAACTAGAAAGGAGAGCCTAAAACCTAAACTAGAAACCTATCAATGACAACAAAGGAGGTCATAAGAGCACAAGTTGTGGAGCAAACCAAAGTGACGATCATGGTGGCTTTTTGATCCTTTTGGTCTTGTTTCATCTGAGGCTAGCTAGACCAATCTTGTCTAGTTTGTAGTAGCCTTTAACACTGTGAGGAAGTTGATGGATAGTAGTGTAATGACTCGGAGAAGTAAGTGTATGACTATGCTTAGATAAAGCATCTGCCGTGAAGTTAGCTTCTCGATAGGCATGAATGCAAGTGAAAGAATGGAACACTCTCGTGATGTCCACTATCTACTGAGTAAGATGATGAAGGTTCCACAAAGGTTTCATCTGATGCCTAACCCATTTGGAAAGCAATTCAGAATCTACTTCAAGGATAACATGTTAGAAGCCTTGTTGCACACACTAACCAAGCCCATATATAGCTGCCTCCAACTCCGCTTGGTTGTTAGTTCCTTCTCCCAGTGGTACCGCATAAGCAAAGATGAGATTACCCAAATGATCACGCAGAATACCTCCAGCACCAATGATACCCGGATTACCCAAAGCACTCCCATCACTGTTAAGCTTGACAAGGTCGAGTATGGGTTTAATCCAAAGAACTTTAGTGATTTTTACTTCATGTGTGCATTTTTCAATGTATACAACTGTGTGAATCCAGTTAGAAGGCCACTGGATGTATGGAAACACAACTCTAAGAAGGTTGGAGATGTCTTTGAAAATAGCAAACTTTACTCTTGCAAGATTCAAATTTTTCCCCCCGTACTTAGCCGTACATCTGTTCTTCCACAAGTTCCAACAGATAAAAATAGGGGTGGAGTGAAGAATGAGCTTATGAACATTGTTGCTATGCTTGTGAAGCCACCATCCCATAATACGTGTCTTGAGAGAAGTAATTTCATGTATAATCCCAAGGGTAGCAGAGAAATAAATCCAAATATTTCTAGCAAAATTGCCGCTATTAAAGATATGATCAATGGTGTCTGGGCCCGGGTAATAACAACAAGAACAATCTGAGGGAGCATAGCCAAAGGAGGCGATTTTCTCATCAATCGGCAACTTACCCCGTAAAGCTCTCCAGAGAAGAAAAGAAATCTTGAAAGGAATATTTTTATACCAAGTAAGGTGATCCGATAAAATCTTGGGTCTATGATGTCTCGCTAGGTGCCATGCCGAAGAACAAGTGAAGTTTCCATGAGAATTCAACTTCTAGATAGCTTGATCTGGAGTGTTTGGTTGGAACTGAAATCTGGTAGAAATAATGAGCGGGATCAGTTGAGGTGGAGCAATCTGATTAATCATCTCAATATTCCATTGGCCGTCAACAAGAAACTCTGAAACCTTGATATTGTTGGCTCTACCATTTTCCTGTCGAAAGTTAGCTAAGGGCCCCATTCCGAGCCAATTATCCCACCAAAAACAACAAGAACCCGAGTGTAGTCTCCATTGGATATGAGGTTCGAGAATAGCTTTGTTACACATCATATGCTTCCACACTAGCGACTGTCCAGTATCATATTTTTTGATGATGGGATTGGCTCTCTGGCAATATTTGGCTCTAAGGAAATAACCCCACAAAGTCGATTTTGATCTGAAAATCCACCATTGCTTGAACTGAAGAGATTTACATACATCTGCAATTTGTCTCATTCCAATACCACCTTCATCGTATGGATAACTAAGATTCTTCCAGGAAGACCAGTGGTATTTTTTCTTGTCATCTTTCCACTACCAAAAAAAGTCAGTAGTAACCTTTTCAATCTTTTTGAGAGTAGTCTTGGGAGGAGTAATGGCCGAGAGAAGATGAATGGGAAGTGACTGAAGAACACGTCTCACAAGAGTGGCCCTGCCACCATAATTGAGGATTTTGGAATGCCATCCTCTAATCCTGCTAACCACCTTAGAAATCATTTCTGTGAAGTACATAACTCTCTGTCTGCCTATATAGAGAGGACATCCCAGATAGGTAATGGGACTTTGCTTCTAGTTGAAACCTGTAACCCGTTTCACCGTATTCACATTGTGCTGGAGTGCATTAGAAGACATCATGAAGTGACTCTTGTTCTTGTTTATAAGCTGCCCTGAGGTCTGTTCATATAGAGTCAAAGTTTTCATGATAAGCTGGAGAGTTTCTTTTCTGTCGGAGGAGAAGATAATAATGTCATCCGCAAAGCTCAAGTGGTTAATCTGAGGGCCTCTTTCTTCCATAGAGAAACCATGGTAGAGATGATAATTGTGCAGACTATTCAGCATTCGGGATAGCACCTCCGCACCTAAAATAAATAGGGCAGGAGCAAGCGGATCACCCTGCTTGAGTCCTCTAGAGTGGAAGAAGCCATGTCTGGACGCATACCCTATACCCTAAAAAACCTTTAAAATCCTAAACCCAAAAACCCCTAAAAAAAACCCTAAGAAACCTTAAAAAATCTAAGCCTAAAACACCCTAAGTCCTAAATCCTAAATCCCTAAACCCTAAGAAACCTAAATCATAAATCCTAACCATAGACCCTAGGCCTAAGATATCATAAATCCTAAGCCCTAAGAAATCCTAAAAACTTTTAAAAACCCTAAACCTAAAAAACACTAACAACCCTAAAAATCTTGAAAAACCCTAAACCTAAAAAACCCTAAAAACCATAAGCCCTAAAAACCCTAAACCTAAAAAACCCTAAAAACCATAAGCCCTAAAAAACCCTAAACCTAAAACACTCTAAAAGCCCTTAAAAACCATAAACCTAAAAAACCCTAAAAAACCTTTTAAAACCCTAACCCTAAAAAAACCCTGAGCCCTACACCCTAAAACTTTTATAAAAATCCTAAACCCTAAGAATCCCTAAAGTCTAAAAATTCCTAAAAGAAAAAAACCCTTAAAAAATCCTTTAAAAACCTTAAACTTAAAAAACCCTAAAAAAACCTAAGCCCTAAACCCTAAACCATAAAAAACCCTACAAAAATCTTAAACCTGAAACCCCAAACCCTAAACTTTTAGAAACCATAACCCTAAACCCTAATTCCTATGAAATCATAAGAAAACCTAAACTCTAAAAAAAACTTAAGAAGCCCTAAACCCTAAGAATCCCTAAAAACCCAAAATGCCTTTAAAAACCCTAAACCTAAAAATCCCTAAAAATCCTAAAAAAAACCTTTTAAAACCCTAATCCTAAAAAACTCTAAAAAAACCTAATCACTAAGCCCTAAACCCTAAACTCAAAACCCTAAACCCTAAACTCAAAACCCTAAACCACTAAACCAAAAACCCTAAATCCTTAGAAACCCTATGAAATCCTAAATCCTAAGAAGCTCTAAACCCTAAACCCTTAGAAATCATAAACCTTAAAACCCCTAAAAACCTTTAAAAACCCTAAAAAAAATCTTTAAAAACCCTAACCTTAAAAAACCCTAAGAAACCCTAAACTCTAAAAAACCCTTAAAAACCTAAGACCTAAAAACCCATTAAAAACAATTAAAAACCATAAACCTAAAAAACTCCAAAAATAACCCTAAGCCCTAAACCCTATACCCTAAAAAACTTTTAAAATCCTAAACCTAAAAATCCCTAAAAAAAACCCTAAGAAACCTTAAAAACTCTAAGCCTAAGTCCTAAACCCTAAGCCCTAAACCTAAACCCCTAAACCCTAAGAAACCTAAATCATAAACCCTAACCCTAGACCTTAGGCCTTAAGAAACCCTACACCTTAAGAAATCCTAAACCATAGAAAACCCTAAAAAACCTTTAAAACCCTAACCCTAAAAAACAATAAAAAATCCTAAAAATCTTTTAAAACTTTAAACTTAAAAAACCGTAAAAAACCTTTAAAACCCTAAATATTAAACCCTAAGCCCTAAGAAAACCGAAGAAATCCTAAGCCCTAAGCCCTAAGAAACCATAAACCCAAAACCCTAAAAAACCTTTCAAAACCCCTAAACCTAAAAAACCCTAAAAATCCAAAAAAACCCTAAAACTAAAAAAACCCTAAGCCCTATACCCTAAATCCTGAACCTTAAAAAACTTTTTAAAAAACTAAACCTAAAAGCCTAAACCCTAAATGCTAAGAAGCGCTAAGCCCTAAGCTCTAAGAAATCCCAAGAAACCCTAACAAACCCTAAACTCTAAGAAATCCAAAAAAATACTTAAAAAACCCTAAAAAAACCCTACATCTAAAAACCTAAACCCTAAGCATTAAGAAACCCTAAACCCTTAACCTTAAGAAACCCCTAAACTCTAAAAACCCTAAAACCTAAAAAAGACCCTAAAAACCATTTAAAAATCTAAAACAACTCTAGCCCTAAAACTTAAAAACCCTAAGAAACCCTAAACCCTAAATCCTAAACTGCAAAAACCCTAAACCCTAAAATCTAAGAAACCTTAAACCCCAAAAAACCTAAAAACTTTAAAAACCCTAAAACCAATAAAAAAAAAAGCCTTAAAACCTTTTAAAGGTTTTTAGGATTTTTGCAGGGTTTTTAGGTTTAGGATTTTTAAAGGATTTTAGGGTTTCTCAAGGTTTAGGGTTTCTTGGGGTTTAAGGTTTCTTAGGTTTTGGGCTTTAGGGCTTAGGGTTTTAAAGCATTTTTTAGGTTTAGGGTTTTAAAGATTTTTTAAGGGTTGTTTATGTTTAAGATTTTCTTTAAGGTTTTAGGGGTTTTTAGGGTTAAGGGTTTCTCAGGGTTTAGGGTTTCTTAGGGCATAGGGCTTAGGGCTTAGGGTTTCTTAGGATTTAGGGTTTAGGGGTTTTTAGGGTATAGGGTATAGGGCTTAGGTTTTTTTATTTTTAGGGTTTTTTAGGTTTAGGGGTTTTGAAAGGATTTTAGGGTTTTTTAGGGTTTATAGTTTATGGTTTCTTAGGGCTTAGGGTTTAGGATTTCTTCAGTTTTTTTAGGGCTTAGGGTTTAATATATAGGGTTTTAAAGGTTTTTACGGTTTTTTAGGGTTTTTAAGTTTAAGGTTTTAAATGATTTTAGGATTTTTTATTGTTTTTTAGGGTTAGGGTTTTAAAGGTTTTTTAGGGTTTTCTATGGTTTAGGATTTCTTAAGGTGTAGGGTTTCTTAAGGCCTAAGGTCTAGGGTTAGGGTTTGTAATTTAAGTTTCTTAGGGTTTAGGGGTTTAGGTTTAGGGTTTACGGTTTAGGACTTAGGGTTTTTTAGGCTTAGAGTTTTTAAGGTTTCTTAGGGTTTTTTTTGGGGTTTTTAGGTTTAGGGTTTTAAAGGTTTTTTAGGGTATAGGGTTTAGGGCTTAGGGCTTAGGGTTATTTTTGGGGTTTTTTAGGTTTAAGGCTTTTAACGGTTTTTTAAAGGGTTTTTTAGGTCTTAAGTTTTTAAGGGTTTTTTAGAGTTTAGGGTTTCTTAGGGTTTTTAAAGGTTTTTTTTAGGGTTTTAAGGTTTAGGGTTTTTAGGGTTTTTTAGGGTTTAGGATTTAGGGCTTCTTAGGATTTAGGATTTCTTAGGGTTTCTAAGTATTTAGGGTTTAGGGTTAAGGGCTTAGTGCTTAGGTTTTATTAGAGTTTTTTAGGATTAGGGTTTTAAAAGGTTTTTTAAAGTATTTTTAGGTTTTTTTAGGTTTATGGTTTTTAAAGGTATTTTGGGTTTTTAGGGATTCTTAGGGTTTAGGGCTTCTTAAGGTTTTTTTAGAGTTTAGGTTTTCTTATGATTTCATAGGAATTAGGGTTTAGGGCTATGGTTTCTAAAGGTTTAGGGTTTGGGGTTTCAGGTTTAAGATTTTTGTAGGGGTTTTTATGGTTTAGGGCTTAGGTTTTTTTAGGGTTTTTTAAGTTTAAGGTTTTTAAATGTTTTTATAGGATTTTAAGGGTTTTTTTGGTTTAGGATTTTTTAGGCTTTTGGGATTCTTAGAGTTTCTTAGGGTTTAGGATTTTTATAAAGGTTTTTAGTGTGTAGGGCTTAGGATTTTTTAGGTTTAGGGTTTTTAAAGATTTTTTAAGAGTTTTTTAGGGTTTAGGTTTTTTTAATGGTTTTTTAGGCTTAGGTTTTTTAAAGGTTTTTAGGGTTTAGGGTTTCTTAGGATTTATAGTTTAGGGTTTAGAGCTTGGGGTGTCTTAGGTCTAGGGTTTAGGGTTTACAATTTTATTGGGGTTTTGGGCTTAGGGCTTAGGTTTTTTTCAAAGATTTTTAGATTTAGGGTTCTTTTTAGGGATTTTTTAGTTTTTAGGGTTTTTAAAGTTTAGGGGTTTAAAGGTTTTTAGGGTTTTTTAGTGTTTAGGGTTTCTTAGGGTTTAGGGTGTAGGGGTTTTAAGGTGTTTTTAGGGTTTTCGGTTATTTAGGGTTTTCAGTTTCTTAGGGTTAGGGTTTCTTAAGATTTCTTAGGATTTAGAGTTTAGGGTTTCTTAGGGCTTAGGGTTTAGGGTTTTAGGTTTACGATTTTTAGTGTTTAGGGTATTACGTTTAGAATTTTTAGGGTTTTGGATTTAAGGCTTTGGGTTTTTTAGGGTTTTTTAGATTTTGGGTGTTTTAGGATTTTTTAGGGTTTTTGAGGCTTAAGTTTTTTAAAGGTTTTGTTAGGGTTAAGGGTTTAGGATTTCTTAAGGTTTAGCATTTCTTAGGGTTTAGTATTTTTTTAGGGTTTAGGGGTTCTTAGGCTTTCTTAGGGTTTAGAACTTCTTTCGGTTTAGGGGTTCATAGGGTTTAAGGTTTAGGGTTTCTAAAGGGTTATGGTTTAGGGTTTAGGGTTTTAGGTGTGGGTTTTTTAGGGTTTAGGACTTTTTAGGGTTTTTAGATTTAGGATTTTAAAAGTTTTTTGGAGGTTTTTTTTAGGGTTTTACAGGTTTAAGGTTTTTAAGGATTTTTAGGGTATAGGGTTTAGGGTTTAGGGATTCCTAGGGTTTCTTAGAGTTTAGGGTTTAGGGTTTCTTAGGACTTAGGGTTTAGTGTTTAGGATTTCTTAGGATTTAGGGTTTTAGAGATTCCTACGGTTTCTTAGAGTTTAGGGTTTAGGGTTTCTAGAGTTTAGGGTCAAGGGTTTCTTAGGATTTCTTAGGGCTTAAGATTTAGGTTTCTTAGGGTTTAGGGTTTTTTAGGATTTCTTAGGGCCTAAGATTTAGGGTTTAGGGTTTCATGGGGTTTTAGTATTTAAGGTTTAGGGTTTTTTGTTTCTTATGGTTTCTTAGGGCTTAGGATTTAGCATTTTAGGTCTTGTGTTTTTTTGAGTTTTTTAGGGTTTAGGGCTTAGGGTTTTCTTTGGGTTTAGAGTTTTTAAAGATTTTTTAGGGTTTAGGGTTAAGTTTCTTAGGGTCTACGGTTTCTTAGGTTTAGTGTCTCTTAGGGTTTAGGGTCTTAGATGTAGGGTTTTTATATGGGTTTTTTGGGTTTAGGTTTGAGAGTTGTTTATAGGGTTTTTTAGGTTTAGCATTTTTGAAGGTTTTTTTAAGGATTTTTAAATTTTTTAGGTTTAGGATTTTTAAAGGTTTTTCTAGGGTTTAGAGTTTCTTAACGTTTAGGGTATCTTAGGGTGGGTTTCTTAGGGCTTAGGGCTTAGGGTTTAGGATTTAGGGTTTAGGGTTTTTGAGGGTCTAGGGTTTTTAAAAGTATTTTTAAGGTTTAAGGTTTCGGGCTTAGGGTTTAGGGTTTTAAAGGTTTTTAGGGTTTTTAGGCTTAAGGCTTCTTAGAGTATAGGGTTTATGGTTTAGGGTTTTTTTGATTTAGAACTGAGGATTTTTTAGATTTAGGGTTTTAAAAGGTTTTAAGGCTTTTTTATGGGTTTTAGGGTTTTTAAAGTTTTAGGGTTCAGGGTTTTATGCGGTTTAGGATTTCTTAGGTTTTTTTTTAAGTTTTAGGGCTAGGGTTTTTTTGATTTTTTAAAGGTTTTTAGGGCTTTTTTTAGGTTTTAGAGTTTTTTAGAGTTTAGGGTTTCTCAAGGTTAAGGGTTTAGGTTTTCTTAGTGCTTAGGGTTTAGGTTTTTAGATTTAGGGGTTTTAAAGGGTTTTTTAGTGTTTAGGGTTTAGGGCTTATGGTTTTTTAGTTTTAGAGATTTTTAAGGTTTTTAAAATTTTTTTTAGGTTTTGGGTTATTTAAGTGTTTTTTAGGATTTCTTAGAGTTTAGGGTTTGTTAGGGTTTAGGGTTTTTAGAATTTCTTAGGGCTTAGGTTTCAGGGTTTAGAGTTTTAGGTTTAGTTTTTTTAAAAGTTTTTTAAGGTTTAGGATTTAGGGTTTAGGGCTTAGGGTTTTTTTAGTGTGTTTAGATTTAGGGTTTTTAAAGGTTTTAAAGGATTTTAAGGGTTTTTTAGGTTTAGGTTTTTTTTAGGGTTTTATGATTTTCAGGGTTTAGGGTTTCTTAGGGCTTAGGGTTTCTTTGGATTTGGGGCTTCATAGGGTGTTGGCTTTCTTAGGGCTTAGGGTGTCTTTGGGTTTGGGGCTTCGTAGGGTTTAGGGTCTTAGATTTAGGGCTTAGGATTTTTTAGGTTTAGGGTTTTTTTAGGTTTAGGGTTTTTAAAGGTTTTTAGGGTTTAGAGTTTGGGATTTTAGTTTTAGGGTTTAGGACTTAGGATTTTTTAAGGCTTTTTAGGTTTAGGGTTTTTTAAGGTTTTTGGGAATTTTAAAGGGTTTTTAGGTTTAGGATTTTTAAAGGTTTTTAGGGTTTCTCAAGGTTTAGGGTTTCTTAGGATTTAAGGTTTCTTAGGTTTTGGGATTTAGGGCTTAGGGTTTTAAAGCATTTTTTAGGTTTAGGGTTTTAAAGATTTTTTAAGGGTTTCTTAGAGTTTAGGGTTTAGGGTTTCATAGGATTTAGGGGTTTTTAGGGTATAGGGTATAGGGCTTAGGGTTGTTTAGGTGTAGGGTTTTTAAGGTTTTTTTTGAATTTTTAGAGTTTTTAGGTTTAGGGTTTTGTAAGGTTTATAAGATTTTTTAGGGTTTAGGGTTTCTTAGGGCTTAGGGTTTTGGATTTCTTTGGTTTTCTTAGGGCTTAGGGTTTACAGTTTAGGGTTTTTTACGGTATTTTTGGGTTTTTAAGGTTTAGAGTTTTAAAAGTTTTTTAGGAATTTTTATTGTTTTTTAGGGTTAAGGCTTTAAAGGTTTTTTTAGGGTTTTCTAGGGTTTAGAATTTCTTAAGGTGTAGGGTTTCTTAAAGCCTAGGGTCTAGGGTTAGGGTTTAGGATTTAGGTTTCTTAGGGTTTAGGGGTATTGGTTTAGGGTTTAGGGTTTAGGACTTAGGGTTTTTTAGGCTTAGAGTTTTTAAGGTTTCTTAGGGTATAGGGTTTAGGGCTTAGGGTTATTTTTAGGGTTTTTTAGGGTTATGGTTTTTAAAGTTTTTTAAGGGTTTTTTAGGTCGAAGGTTTTTAAGAGGATTTAGGGTTTAGGGTTTTCGAGGGTCTTGGGTTTTAGGTTTAGTGTTTTTTAAAGATTTTTAAGGTTTCGGGCTTAGGATTTAGGGTTTTTAAGGTTTTAGGGTATATTAGAGTTTTTTAGGTTTAGGGCTTCTTTTTTTTTTTTAAACGAACCTTACCCAAGGATCTCACCCCTCGTGGCGGTCAGGGGTTAAGCCACACACCCCAAGCCTTAGCATTAATGAAAAAAGAATAAAACATATATGGAGGGGGACATAAACCTTACCTCCGATCCTATGGTGGTTCATAAGTTAGCCATCCTACTAAGGCTAGCCAACTCATCGCCGATACTAGTAAGAAAACCTAGAAACTATTCACCTAAAAGAGAGGACACCTCTCGATACAAAGAAACTAGGAAAGCATAAATAAGGGAGAGTCTCCCTTTACAAGTAAAAACAAGAAAGGAGAGCCTATACTAAGACTAGAACCTATGGTGGCTTTTTGATCCGGTTGGTCTTTCTTCGTCTGAGGCTAGCTAGTCCAATCTTGTCTAAGTTGTAATAACCTTTAACACAATGAGGGAATTGATCGTTAGTATTGTAATGAGTCGGAGAAGTAAGTGTATTACTATGCTTAGATAAAGCATCTGCCGTGAAGTTAGCTTCTCAATAAGCATGAATGCAAGTGAAAGATTGGAACATCTTTGTGATGTCCACTAGCCACTGAGTAAGATGATGAAGGTTCCACGGAGGTTGCATCTGAAGCCTAACCCATTTGGAAATCAATTCGGAGTCTACTTCAAGAATAACATGTTGGAAGCCTTGTTGCACACACCAAAAGAGCCAATATATAGCTGCCTCCAACTCCGCTTGATTGTTAGTTCCTTCTCCCAGTGGTACCGCATAAGCAAAGATGAGATTACCCAAATGATCGCGCAGAATACCTCCTGCACCAATGATACCCAAATTACCCAAAGCACTACCATCACTGTTAAGCTTGACAAGGCCGAGTTTGGGTTTAATCCAAAGAACTTTAGTAATTTTTACTTCCTGTGTGCATTTTTCAATGTATGCAACTGTGTGAATCCAGTTAGAAGGCCACTGGATGTATGGAAACACAACTCTAAGAAGGTTGGATATGTCTTTGAAAATAGCAAACTTTACTCTTGCAAGATTCAAATTTTCCCCTCGTACTTAGCCGCACCTCTGTTCTTCCACAAGTTCCAACAGATAAAAATAGGGGTGGAGTGAAGAATGAGCTTATAAGCATCGTTGCTATGCTTGCGGAGCCACCATCCCATAATGCGTGTCTTGAGAGGAGTAATTTCATGTATAATCCCAAGGGTAGCAGAGAAATAAACTCAAATATTTCTAGCAAAATTGCCGCTATTAAAGATATGATCAATGGTGTCTGGGCCCGGGTTATAAGAGCAAAAGCAATCTGAGGTATCATAGCCAAAGGAGGCGATCTTCTCATCAGTCTGCAACTTACCCCGTAAAGCTCTCCATAAAAGAAAGGAAACCTTGAAAGGAATATTTTTATACCAAGTAAGGTGATCCGATAAAATCTTGGGTCTATGATGTCTCGCTAGGTGCCGTGCCGAAGAACAAGTGAAGTTTCCATGAGAATTCAACTTCCAGATGCCTTGATCTCGAGTGTTTGGTTTGAAATGAAAACTGGTAGAAATAATGAGTGGGATCAATTGAGGTGGAGCAATCTGATTAATCATCTCAATATTCCATTGGCCATCGACAAGAAATTCAGAGACCTTGATATTGTTGGCTCTACCATTTTCTTGCCGAAAGTTAGCTAAGGGCCCCATTCCGAGCCAATTATCCCACCAAAAAGAACAAGAACCCGAGTGTAGTCTCCAATGGATATGAGGTTCGAGAATAGCTTTGTTACACATCATATGCTTCCACACTATCGACTGTCCAGTATCATATTTTTTGATGATGGGATTGGCTCTCTGGCAATATTTGGCTCTAAGGAAATCACCCCACAAAGTCGATTTTGATCTGAAGATCCACCATTGTTTGAACTGAAGGGATTTGCATACATCTGCAATTTGTCTCATTCCAATACCACCTTCATCGTATGGATAACTAAGATTCTTCCAAGAAGACCAGTGGTATTTTTTCTTGTCATCTTTCCACCCCCGAAAGAGTCTGCAGTAACCTTTTCAATCTTCTTTAGAGTAGTCTTAGGAAGAGTAATAGCCGAGAGAAGACGAATGGGAAGTGACCGAAGAACATGTTTCACAAGAGTGGCCCTGCCACCATAACTGAGGATTTTGGAGTGCCATCCTCTAATCCTGCTAACCACCTTAGAAATCATTTCTGTGAAGTACATGACTCTCTGTCTGCTTATATAGAGTGGACATCCCAGATAGGTAATGGGACTTTGCTTCTGGTTGAAGCCTGTAACCTGTTTTATCGTATTTGCATTGTCCTGGAGTGCATTTGAAGACATCATGAAGTGACTCTTGTTCTTGTTAATAAGCTGCCTCGACGTCTGTTCATATAGAGTCAAAGTTTTCATGATAAGCTGGAGAGTTTCTTTCCTGCCGGAGGAGAAGATAATAATGTCATCCGCCTAGAGAGGCCTTTTAAGAGTGTCTTTTCATTTACCATACACGAATGTCATGAGAAATGTAGATTGTTGCTCAACATGATTAATCTCACAAGTGATCTATTGATCGTCAACATCTATAACTCTGCAATCAACATCCGGAGTCCAGAAAATCCAAATCTTACCATTAGGATTGCTGACAGCTTTATCCATAGCAAGGTGAATTCTGAAACTTTGGAGATGATCATTATTGGCAAAAGGTTCAAGAATTGAAATAATGGAAGTTTGGTGAATATGTTTGAGAGACTTAAGTCTATCTGCGACACCTTTGGTACTGATACCTCTAGCATTCCATACGATTGTTTTAATCATTGATTGGATCTGAGGTTATGTAGCCTAGTGTTTGGTCTGCTAGAAGGAGCAGGAATATTTGCAATTTTGGGGTTGTGGTGAATGCCTCGAGGAGATAAACCTTGCTCACCGGCTAATTGATTCATCTCATCATTTGTAACATTAGGGCTTCTTAGAGTTAAGGGTTTAGGGTTTTTTCAATTTAGAACTTAGGATTTTTTAGATTTAGGGTTTTAAAAGATTTTATAAGGCTTTTTTAAGGGTTTTAGGGTTTTTTAAGTTTTTAGGGTTTTTTGGGGTTTAAGGTCTCTTAGATTTTAGGGTTTAGGGTTTTTTGCTGTTTTGGATTTAGGGTTTAGAGTTTTTAAGTTTTAGGGCTATGGTTTTTTTAGATTTTTTAAAGGTTTTTAGGGTCTTTTTTAGGTTTTAGGGTTTTTTAGAGTTTAGGGTTTCTTAAGGTTAAGGGTTTCTTAGCGCTTAGGGTTTAGGCTTTTAGATCTAAGGGTTTTTAGTGTTTAGGGTTTAGGGCTTAAGTTTTTTTTAGGTTTAGAGTTTTTAAAGGTTTTTAATTATTTTTTTTAGGTTTTGGGTTTTTTAAGTGTTTTTTTAGGATTTCTTAGAGTTTAGGGTTTGTTAGGGTTTAGGGTTTCTTAGGATTTCTTAGGGCTTAGGGCTTAGGGTTTCATAGCATTTAGGATTCCTTAGGGTTTAGGGTTTTAGGTTTAGTTTTTTAAAAAGTTTTTTAAGGTTTAGGATTAAGGGTTTAGGCTTAGGGTTTTTTAGTGTGTTTAGATTTAGGGTTTTTAAAGGTTTTAAAGGATTTTAAGGGTTTTTTAGGTTTAGGATTTTTTTTAGGGTGTTATGGTTTTTAGGGTTTAGGGTTTCTTAGGGCTTAGGATTTAGTGTGTCTTTGGGTTGTGGGCTTCATAGGGTTTAAGGTCTTAGATTAAGGGTTTTTTAGGATTTAGGGCTTAGGGTTTTTTAGGTTTGGGGTTTTAAAAGATATTTAGGGTTTTTTTAGGTTTAGGGGTTTTAAAAGGTTTTTAGGGTTTAGAGTTTGGGGTTTTAGGTTTAGGGTATTTTAGGGTTTAGGGTTTAGGACTTAGGGTTTTTAAGGCTTTTTAGGTTTGGGGTCTTTAAAAGGTTTTTAGGATTTTTTTAGGGTTTTTAGGTTTAGGATTTTTAAAGGTTTTTAGGGTTTCTCAAGGTTTAGGGTTTCTTAGGGTTTAAGGTTTCTTAGGTTTTGGGATTTAGGGCTTAGGGTTTTTAAGCATTTTTTACGTTTAGTGTTTTAAAGATTTTTTAATGGATTTTAGGGTTTTTTAGGTTTAGGGTTTTCTATAAAGTTTTTAGGGTTAAGGGTTTCTTAGGGTTTAGGATTTCTTGGGGCTTAGGGTTTAGGATTTCTTAGGAATTAGGGTTTAGGGTATAGGGCTTAGGGTTTTTTAAGGTTTTTTTGGATTTTTAGGGTTTTTTAGGGTTTAGGGTTTATGGTTTCTTAGGGCTTAGAGTTTAGGATTTCTTCAGTTTTCTTAGGGCTTAGGGTTTAGAGTTTAGGGTTTCATGGGGTTTAGGATTTAAGGTTTAGGGTTTTTTGTTTCTTATGGTTTCTTAGGGCTTACGATTTAGCATTTTAGGTCTAGGGTTTTTTTAGGATTTAGGGGTTAGGGTTTTCTTTGGGTTTAAGGTTTTTAAAGGTTTTTTTAGGGTTTAGGGTTATGTTTTTAGGGTATAGGGTTTCTTAAGTTTTTTTAGAGTTTAGGATTTTTGGTTTCTTAGATATAGTGTTTCTTAGGATTTAGGGTTTTAGATGTAGGGTATTTATAGGGGTTTTTAGGGTTTAGGCTTGAGAGGTTTTTATAGGGTTTTATTAGGTTTAGCATTTTTGAAGGGTTTTTTCGGGTTTTTGGGATTTTTCAGGTTTAGGATTTTTGATGGTTTTTCTAGGGTTTAGGGTTTCTTAGAGATTAGGGTTTCTTAGGGCTTAGGGTTTAGGATTTTCTAGGGTCTAGGGTTTTAGGTTTAGGGTTTTTTTAAGGATTTTTAGGTTTTAGGATTTAAGGTTTCGGATATAGGGTTTAGGGTTTTTAGGGTATTTTAGGGTTTTTAGGCTTAGGGCTTTGTAGAGTTTAGGGTTTAGGGTTTAGGGTTTTTTTTATTTTGAACTTAGGATTCTTTAGATTAGGGTTTTAAAAGGTTTTAAGGCTTTTTTTAAAATTTGTTTTAAGGTTTTTAAAGTTTTTAGGTTTTTTTGGGGTTTAAGGTTTCTTAGATTTTAGGGTTTAGGGTTTTTTGCGGTTTAGGATTTGGGGTTTTTAAGTTTTAGGGGTAGGGTTGTTTTAGATTTTAAAAAGGTTTTTAGGGTCTTTTTTAGGTTTTAGGATTTTTTAGAGTTTAGGGTTTCTTAAGGTTAAGGGTTTAGGTTTTTAGATTTAGCGTTTTTTAGTGTTTAGGGTTTAGGGCTTAAGGTTTTTTTAGGTTTAGAGTTTTTTAAGGTTTTAAAATTTTTTTTAGGTTTTGGGTTTTAAAGTGTTTTTTAGGATTTCTTAGAGTTTAGGGTTTGTTAGGGTTTTGGGTTTCTTAGGATTTCTTAGGGCTTAGGGCTTCTTAGCATTTAGGGTTTAGGCTTTTAGGTTTAGTTTCTTAAAAAGTTTTTTAAGGTTTAGGATTTAGGGTATAGGGATTAGGGTTTTTTTAGTGTGTTTAGATTTAGGGTTTTTAAAGGTTTTAAAGGATTTTAAGGGTTTTTTAGGTTTAGGATTTTTTTTAGGGTTTTATGGTTTTTAGGGTTTAGGGTTTCTTAGGGCTTAGGGCTTAGGGTATCTTTGGGTTTGGGGCATCATAGGGTTTAGAGTCATAGATTTGGGGTTTTTTAGGCTTAGGGTTTTTAAAGATTTTTAGGATTTTTTTAGGTTTAGGGGTTTTAAAAGGTTTTTAGGGTTTAAAGTTTGGGGGGTTTTAGGGTTTAGGGTTTTTTAAGGCTTTTTAGGTTTATGGTTTTTAAAGGTTTTTAGGTTTAGGATTTTTATAGGTTTTTAGGGTTTCTCAAGGTTTAGGGTTTCTTAGGGTTTAAGGTTTCTTAGGTTTTGGGATTTAGGGCTTAGTGTTTTAAAGCATTTTTTAGGTTTAGGGTTTTAAAGATTTTAAAGGGTTTTTAGGGTTTTTTAGGTTTACGGTTTTCTTTAAGGTTTTTAGGGTTAAGGGTTTCTTAGGGTTTAGGGTTTCTTAAGGCTTAGGGTATAGGGTTTCTTAGGATTTAGGGTTTTGGGTTTTTTAGGGTATAGGGTATAGGGCTTAGGGTTTTTTAGGTTTAGAGTTTTTTAAGGTTTTTTTTGGATTTTTAAGGTTTTTTAGGTTTAGGGATTTTGAAAGGTTTTTAGGGTTTAGGGTTTATGGTTTCTTAGGGCTTAGAGTTTAGAATTTTTCGGTTTTCTTAGGGTTTAGAGTTTAGCTTTTTTAGGGTATTTTTTGTTTAGGGTTTTTTAGAGTTTTTTAGGATTTTTAGGTTTAGTGGTTTTAAGGATTTTTAGAGTTTTTTTTGGCTTTTAGGGTTTGGGGTATCTTAGTGTTTAGGGTTTAGGATTTTTTAGTGTTTCTTAGGATTTAGGATTTCTTAGAGATTAGGATTTAGGGTTTTAGGTTTAGAAATTTTTGGGGTTTTTTAGGTTTAGGGTTTTTAAAGGTTTTATAGGGTTTTTTAGGTTTAGGATTTTTAAAGGTTTTTCGGGTTTTTGGTGGTTTTTAAAGGGTTTTAAAAGGTTTTTAGGGTTGTGGTTAGGGTTTAAAAAGATATTTTAGGGTTTTTTAGGGTTTAGGGTTTTAAGGTTAGGTTTTATTTTAGGGTTTAGGTTTTTTTAATGGTTTTTTAGGCTTAGGTTTTTTTTAAAGGTTTTTAGGGTTTAGGGTTTCTTAGGATTTATAGTTTAGGGTTTCTTAGGGTTTTGGGCTTGGAGTGTCTTAGGGCCTAGGGTTTAGGGTTTTCTTAGGGTTTTGGGCTTAGGGTTTAGGTTTTTTTTAAAGATTTTTAGATTTAGGGTTCTTTTTAGGGATTTTTTAAGTTTTTAGGGTTTTTTAAGTTTTGGGGTTTAAAGGTTTTTAGGTTTTTTTTTAGGGTTTCTTAGTATTTTGGGTTTCTTAGGGATTAGGGTTTAGGGTTTTTAAGGTGTTTTTAGGGTTTTTGGTTATTTAGGGTTTAGGGTTTCTTAGGATTTAGGGCTAAGATTTCTTAGTGTCTTGGGTTTAGGGTTTCTTAAGATTTCTTAGGATTTAGAGTTTAGGGTTTCTTAGGGCTTAGGGTTTTAGGTTTATGATTTTTAGGGTTTAGGGTTTTACATTTAGGATTTAAGGCTTCGGGTTTTTTAGGGTTTTTTAGATTTATGGTTTTTTAGGATATTTTAGGGTTTTTGAGGTTTAGGGTTTTTATAGGTTTTGTTAGGGTTTCTTAGGGTTAAGGGTTTAGGATTTCTTAGAGTTTAGGGGTTCTTAGGCTTTCTTAAGATTTAGGATTTCTTTGGGTTTAGGGGTTCTTAGGGTTTAAGGTTTAGGGTTTCTTAGGGCTTATGGTTTAGGGTTTAGGGTTTCTTAATATTTAGCATTTAGGGTTTTAGGTGTGGGGTTTTTTTTGGGTTTAGTGTTTAGGGCTTTGGTTTTTTTAGGGTTTTTTGATTTAGGATTTTAAAGGTTTTTTTAGGGTTTTATAGGTTTAAGGTTTTTAAGGATTTTTTAAGGTATAAGGTTTTGGAATTCCTAGGGTTTCTTAGTGTTTAGGGTTTAGGATTTCCTAGGGCATAGGGTTTAGTGTTTAGGATTTCTTAGGATTTAGGGTTTTAGGAATTCCTAGGGTTTCTTAGAGTTTAGGGTTAAGGGTTTTTAGGATTTCTTAGGGCTTAAGATTTAGGGTTTAGTGTTTCATGGGGTTTAGGGTTTCTTAGGGTTTAGGATTTAAGGTTTAGGGTTTTTTGTTTCTTATGGTTTCTTAGGGCTTAGGATTTAGCATTTTAGGTCTAGGGTTTTTTTTAGAGTTTTTTAGGGTTTATGGCTCAGGGTTTTCTTTGGGTTTAGGGTTTTAAAAAGTTTTTAGGGTTTAGAGTTAAGTTTCTTAGGGTATAGGGTTTCTTAGGTTTTTTTAGAGTTTAGGATTTTTGGTTTCTTAGGGTTTAGGGTTTTAGATGTAGGGTTTTTATAGGGGGTTTTAGGGTTTAGCATTTTTAAAGGTTTTTTTTATGGTTTTTTGGATTTTTTAGGCTTCGGATTTTTAATGGTTTTTCTAGGGTTTAGGGTTTCTTAGATTTTAGGGTTTCTAAGGGCTTAGGGTTTAAGATTTTGGGTTTAGGGTTTTTGATCCAAACCCTAAAAACTCTAAAAAACCTTAAAACTCGTAAAGCTAAAAATCCTAAAAAACTCTAAAAAACCATTATAACCCTAAATCTTAAATTCTAAACTCTAACAGACCCTAGGAATCCCTAAACCCTATACACTAAAAAATCCTAAAAACCTTAAAAAACCTTAAGCCTATAAAACCCTAAAAAAAACCTCCAAAAAACCTTTAAAATCCTAAATCTAAAAGGCCTTAAACCCTAAACCCTAAAAAAACCCACACCTAAAACCCTAAACCCTAAATGTTAAGAAACCCTAAATCCTAAACCTTAAGCCCTAACAAACCCTAAACCTTAAACCCTAAAACCCCTAAACCCAAAGAAATCCTAAACACTAAACTCTAAGCCCTAAGAAATCCTAAACACTAAACTCTAAGCCCTAAGAAATCCTAAATCCTAAACACTAAACTCTAAGCCCTAAGAAACCCTAAACCCTAAACTCTAAGAAACCCTAGGAATCTCTAAACCCTAAACCCTATACCCTAAAAAATCCTTAAAAACTTTAAACCTATAAAACCCTAAAAAATACCTCAAAAAAACATTTAAAATCCTAAAAACCCTAAAAATCATAAGCCCTAAACCCTAAACTCTAAAAAAAACCACACCTAAACCCTAAACATTAAATGTTAAGAAACCCTAAACCCTAAACCATACGCCCTAAGAAAGCCTAAGAACCCCTAAACCCTAACAAACCCTAATAAACGCTAAACCTTAAGAAATCCTAAACCCTTAACCCTAAGAAACCCTAAACCCTAACAAAACCTTTAAAAACCCTAAGCCTCAAAAACCCTAAAAACCCTAAATCTAAAAAACCCTAAAAAACCCAAAGCCTTAAATCCTAAACCCTAAAATTCTAAACGTAAAACCCCAAACCCTAAAAATCATAAACCTAAAACCCTAATCCCTAAGCCCTAAGAAACCCTAAACTCTAAATCCTAAGAAATCTTAAGAAACCCTAAACCCAAGACACTAAGAAATCTTAGTCCTAAACCCTAAGAAACCCTAAACCCTAAATAACCCAAAACCCTAAAAACACCTTAAAATCCCTAAACCCTAATCCCTAAGAAACCCTAAACACTAAGAAACCCTAAAAAAAAAACCTAAAAACCTTTAAAACCCTAAACTTAAAAAATCCTAAAATCTAAAAAATTCCTAAAAAGAACCCTAAATCAAAAAATCTTTAAAAAAAACTCTAAGCCCTAAGCCCAAAACCCCAATAAAACCCTAAACCCTAAACCCTAGGCCCTAAGACACCCCAAGCTCTAAACCCTAAGAAACCCTAAACTATAAATCCTAAGAAACCCTAAACACTAAAAACCTTTAAAAAAAACCTAAGCCTAAAAAACCATTAAAAAACATAAACCCTAAAATCCCTAAAAAAAAAACCTAACCTTAAAACCCTAAACCCTAAAAAACCCTTAAAAATCTTTAAAAACCCTAAACCAAAAAAACCCTAAACAAAACCCTAAAAACCTTTTAAAACCCAAAAGAAACTCTAAAAACCTTTTAAAATCCTAAACCTAAAAAACCCTATAAAACCTTTAAGAACCCTAAACCTAAAAACCCTAAGCCCTAAACCCTAAAAAAATTTAAACCTAAAACCCTAAACCCTAAACCCCAAGAAATCCTAAACCCTAAATCCTGAGCCCTAAATCCTAAGCTCTAAGAAACTCTAAGAAATCCTAAACCCTAAGAAACACTAAAAAAAATCTTAAACACTAAGATACCCCTAACCCTAAAAAATGCTAAGCCCTAAACCTTAAAAACCTTTAAAAAATCCTAAACCCTAAGAAACACTAAGTATCCCTAAAGCCTAAAAAATTCTAAACCAAAAAAACCCTTAAAAATCCTATAGAAACCTTTAAAAACATTAAACTTAAAAAACCCTAAAAACACCTAAGTCCTAAACCCTAAACCATAAAAAGCCCTACAAAAATCCTAAACCTGAAACCCTAAACCTTTAGAAACCATAACCCTAAACCATAATTCCTATGAAACCGCAAGAAACCCTAAACTCTAAAAAAACCCTAAGAAGCCCTAAACCCTAAGAATCCCTAAAACCCAAAATACCTTTAAAAACCCTAAACCTAAAAAACCCTAAAAACCTAAAAAAAACCTTTTAAAACCCTAATCCTAAAAAACTCTAAAAGAAACTTAAGCACTAAGCCCTAAACCCTAAATCCTAAACTCAAAACCCTAAAACAATAAACCCTAAACCCTTAGAAACCCTAAGAAATCCTGAATCCTAAGAAGCCCTAAACCCAAAACCCTTAGAAATCATAAACCCTAAAAAACCTTAAAAACCTTTAAAAACCCTAAATCCTTAAAACCACAAAAACCCTAAAAAAAACCTCTAAAAACCCTAACCTTAAAAAACCCTAAGACCTAGACCCTAAAAAACCCTAAAAAATTCTAAATCTAAAACCCTAAACCCTAAGCATTAAGCCCTAAGAAACCCTAAACCCTAAGAAACCCTAAACTCAAAAAAAACCCTTAAAAACCTATGACCTAAAAAAACCCTAAATACCCTTCAAAAAACCTTTAAAAACCATACACCTAAAAAACCCCAAAAATAACCCTAAGCCCTAAACCCTATACCCTAAAAGACCTTAAGAACCCTAAACCTGAAAAACCCCAAAGCAACCTTAAAAACTCTGAGTCCTAAATCCTAAACCCTAAACCCTAAACCCCTAAACCCTATGAAACCTAAATCCTAAAGCCTAATCCTAGACCCTAGGCCTTAAGAAACCCTACACCCTAAGAAATCCTAAACCATAGAAAACCCTAAAAAAGCTTTAAAACCCTAACCCTAAAAAACAATAAAAAATCCTAAAAAACTTTTAAAACTCTAACCCTAAAAAACCGTAAAAAACCTTAAAAACCCTAAACTCTAAAACCTACGAAATCCTAAACCCTAAGCCCTAAGAAACCATAAACCCAAAACCCTAAAAACATTTCAAAACCCCTAAACCTAAAAAACCTTAAAAGTCCAAAAAAATCTTTTAAAAACCCTAAACCTAATAAACACTAAGCCCTATACCCTATACCCTAAAAAACCCTAAACCCTAAATCCTAAGAAACCCTAATCCCTAAGAAACCCTAAACCCTAAGAAACCCTTAACCCTAAAAACCTTAAAGAAAACCCTTAAAAAATCTTTAAAACCCCAAACCTAAAAAATGTTTTAAAACCCTAAGCCCTAAATCCCAAAACCTTAGAAATCTTAAACCCTAAGAAACCCTAAACCTTGAGAAAACCTAAAAACCATTAAAAATCCTAAACCCAAAAACCCTAAAAATAATCCTAAAAACCTTTAAAATCCCTAAACCTAAAAAGCCTTAAAAACCCTAAAAACCTAAAAAGCCTTAAACAACACTAAGCCCTATACCCTAAACCCAAAACCCCAAACTCTAAACCCTAAAAACTTTTAAAAACCCCTAAACCTAAAAAAAAACTAAAAATCTTTAAAAGCCCCAAACCTAAAAACCCAACGCCCTAAATCCTAAAAAACCCTAAACCCTATGAAGCCCCAAATCCAAAGAGACCCTAAGCCCTAAACCCTAAGAAACCCTAAACCCTAAAAACCATAAAACCTAAAAAACACCTTAAAATCCTTTAAAACTTTAAAAACCCTAAATCTAAACACACTAAAAAACCCTAAGCCCTAAACCCTAAATCCTAAACCTTAAAAAACTTTTAAAAAACTAAACCTTAAACCCTAAACCTTAAGAAACCCGAAATGCAAAGAACCTCTAAGCCCTAAGCCCTAAGGCCTAAGAAATCGTAAGAAACCCTAAACCCTAAAATACCCTAAACTCTAAGAAATCCTAAAAAAACACTTAAAAACCAGAAACCTAAAAAAAGTTTTAAAAACCTTAAAAAACTCTTAACCTGAAAACACCCTAAAAAAACCTTAAGCCCTAAATCCTAAACACTAAAAATCCCTAAAAAAAAACCTTAAATCTAAAAACCTGAACCCTAAGTGCTAAGAAACCCTAAACCCTGAACAACAAAAAATACTAAACCATAAAATCTAAGAAACCCTATGAAACTTTAAACCCCAAAAAACCCTAAAAAGTTTAAAAACCTTAAAACCCATAAAAAAGCCTTAAAACCTTTTAAAACCCTAAAGCTAAAAAATCCTAAGTTCTAAATTGAAAAACCTTAAACCCTAAACTCTAAGAAGCCCTAAGCCTAAAAACCCCTAAATTACCCTAAAAACCTTAAAAACCCTAAACCCTAAGCTCGAAACCTTAAACCCTAAAAATCTTTAATAACCCTAAACCTAAAACTCTAGACCTTTGAAAACACAAAACCCTAAATCCTAAACCCTAAGCCCTGAGAAACCCTAATCCTTAAGAAACCCTAAACCCTAGAAAAACCTTTAAAAATCTTAAACCTAAAAAATCAAAAAAAACCTTTAAAATGCTAAACCTAAAAAACCCTATAAACAACCCTCAAACCAAAACCTTAAAAACCCCTATAAAAACCCAACATCTAAAACCCTAAACCCTAAGAAACACTAAACCTAAGAAACCAAAAATCCTAAACGCTAAAAAAACCTAAGAAACCCTATACCCTAAGAAACTTAACCCTAAACCCTAAAAAAACCTTTAAAACCCTAAACCCAAAGAAAACCCTAAGCCCTAAAAAAACTCTAAAAACTCGTAGACCTAAATTGCTAAATCCTAAGCCCTAAGAAACCATAAGAAACAAAAAACCCTAAACCTTAAATCCTAAACCCTAAGAAACCCTAAACCCCATGAAACACCTAACCCTAAATCTTAAGCCCTAAGAAATCCTAAAAAATCCTTAACCCTAAACTCAAGAAACCCTAAACCCTAAACTCTAAGAAACCCTAGGAATCCCTAAAACCCTAAATCCTAAGAAATCCTAAAATTTAAACCCTAAGCCCTAAGAAATCCTAAACCCTAAACTCTAAGAAACCCCAGGAATCCCTAAATCCTAAACCCTAAACCATATACCCTAAAAAATCCTTAAAAACCTTTAAAAAAACCTTAAACCTATAAACCCTTAAAAAAACCTTCAAAATCCTAAATTAAAAAGCCCTAAGCTCTAAATCCTAAACCCTAAAAACAAAACCACACCTAAAACCCTAAACCCTAAATATGAAGAAACCCTAAATCCTAAACCATAAGCCCTAAGAAACCTTAAACCCTAAGAACCCCTACACCCAAAGAAATCATAAACCCTAAGAAAGCCTAAGAATCCCTAAATCCTAAGAAACGCTAAACCATAAAAAATCCTAAACCCTTAACCTTAAGAAACCCTAAACCCTACCAAAACCTCTAAAAACCCTAAATCTAAATGTAAAACCCTAAACCCTAAAAATCATAAGCCTAAAACCCTAAACCCTAAGCCCTAAGAAACCCTAAACTCTAAATCCTAAGAAATCTTAAGAAACCCTAAACCCTAAATAACCCAAAACCCTAAAAACACCTTAAAACCCCTAAACCCTAATCCCCAAGAAACCCTAAACACTAAGAAACTCTAAAAAAAAAACTAACAACCGTTAAACCCCTAAACTTAAAAAACCCTAAAAACTAAAAAAATCCCTAAAAAGAACCCTAAATCTAAAAATCTTTTAAAAAAACCCTAAGCCCTAAGCCCAAAACCCTAATAAAACCCTAAACCCTAGGCTCTAAGACACCCCAAGCCCTAAACCCTAAGAAACCCTAAACTATAAATCCTAAGAAACCCTAAACCCTAAAAACCTTTAAAAAAAACGTAAGCCTAAAAAACCATTAAAAAAACCTAAACCCTAAATCCCTAAAATAAAACCAAACCTTAAAACCCTAAACCCTAAAAAATCCTTAAAAAATAATTAAAAACCCTAAACCTAAAAAAACCTAACCAAAACCCTAAGAACGTTTTAAAACCTTAAAAAAAACTCTAAAAAACCCTAAAAACCTTTTAAAATCCTAAACCTAAAAAATCCTAGAAAACCTTTAAAAACCCTAAGCCCTAAACCTTAAAAATATCTAAACCTAAAACCCTAAATCCTAAATCCTAAGCCCTAAATCCTAAGCTCTAAAAAACTCTAAGAAATCCTAAACCCTAAGAAACACTAAAAAAAACCAAACCCTAAAAACCCAAACAAAAACTCTAAAAATCCATAAAACCCCTACACCTAAAAATCCTAAAAAACTCTAAAAAAAAACCTTTAAAACCCTAAACCAAAAATACTGTAAAAAAAGACCTAAAAACCTTTTAAAATCCTAAGCTCTAAACCCTAAAAACCCTAAATACTAAGAAACCCTAAATCCTACACCCTAAGCCCTAAGAAATCCCAAACCCTAAACCCTAAAAAACCCCAAGAAACCTAAAACCCTAAGAAGTCCTAAATCCCAAGCCCTAAGAAATCCTAAAAACTTTTTAAAATCCTAACCTAAAAAACACTAAAACCCCTAAAAACCTTGAAAAACCATAAAAACCATAAGCCCTAAAAAACCCTAAACCTAAAACACTAAACCCTAAAAAACTACTAAAAACCCTTAAAAACCATAAACCTAAAAAACTTTAAAACCCTAACCCTAAAAAACCCTAAAAACCTTTTCAAAAAATCCTAAACCATAAACCCTTAGAAACTCTAAAAATCCCTAAAGCCTAAAAAATCCTAATCTAAAAAACCCTTAAAAATCCTATAAAAACCTTAAACTTAAAAAACCCTAAAAAAACCTGAGCCCTAAACCATAAAAAGCCCTACAAAAATCCTAAACCTGAAACCCCAAATGCTAAACCTTTAGAAATCATAACCCTAAACTCTGAAAAAACCTTAAGAAGCCCTAAACCCGAAGAATCCCTAAAACCCAAAAATCCTAAAAAAATCTTTAAAACCCTAATCCTAAAAAACTCTAAAAAAAACCTAAGCACTAAGCCCTAAACCCTAAATCCTAAACCCTAAACACTAAACCCTAAAACACTAAACCCTAAACCCTAAATCCATAGAAACCCTAAGAAAACCTAAATCCTAAGAAACCCTAAACCATAAACCCTTAGAAATCATAAACCCTAAAAAATCCTAAAAACCCTAAATCCTTAAAACCACAAAAACCTTAAAAAAATGTTTAAAACCCTAACCTTAAAAACCCTAAGAAATCCTAAACTCTAAAAAACCCTTAAAAACCTTAGACCTAAAAAACCCTTAAAAAACCATTGAAAACCATAAACCTAAAAAACCTAAAAATAACCCTAAGCCCTAAACCCTATACCCTAAAAAACCCTAAGAAACCTAAATCCTAAACCCTAACCCTAACCCTAGGCCTTAAGAAACCCTACACCTTAAGAAATCCTAAACCATAGAAAACCTTAAAAAACCTTAAAAACCCTAACCCTTAAAAACAATAAAAAATCCTAAAAAATTTTTAAAACTCTAAACCTAAAAAACCCTAAATTCTAAACCCTAAGTCCTAAGAAAACCGAAGAACTAAATCTTAATCCCTATGAAATCCTAAAAAACCCTAAACCCTAAAAAACCTAAATCTTAAGCCCTAAGAAATACTAAAAACCCTTAAACCTGAACTCTAAGAAACCCTAAACCCTAAACTCTAAGAAACCCTACGAATCCCTAAAACCCTAAATCCTAAGAAATCCTAAACACTAAACTCTAAGCCCTAAGAAATCCTAAACCCTAAACTCTAAGAAACCCTAGGAATCCCTAAACCCTAAACCCTATACCCTAAAAAATCCTTAAAACCCTAAAAAAACCTCAAAAAAACATTTAAAATCCTAAAAACCCTAAAAAACCCATACCTAAAACCCTAAACACTAAATGTTAAGAAACCCTAAAATAACCCGAAATCCTAAAAACACCTTAAATCCCCTAAACCCTAATCCCTAAGAAACCCTAAAAACCTTTAAACCCCTAAACTTAAAAAACCCTAAAAACTAAAAAATCCCTAAAAAGAACCCTAAATCAAAAAATCCTAAAAAAACCCTAGGCCCTAAGACACCCCAAGCCCTAAACCCTAAGAAACCCTAAACTATAAATTCTAAGAAATCGTAAACCCTAAAAACCTTTAAAAAAAACCTAAGCCTAAAAAATCATTAAAAAAACCTAAACCCTAAAATCCCAAAAAAAAACCCTAACCTTAAAACCCTAAACCCTAAAACACCCTTAAGAAATCTTTAAAATCTTAATACCTAAAAAACCCTAAACAAAACCCTAAAAACCTTTTAAAACCCAAAAAAAACTCTAAAAAACCCTAAAAACCTTTAAAAATCTTAAACCTAAAAAACCCTATAAAACCTTTAAAAACACTAAACCTAAAAAATCCTAAGCTCTGAACCCTAAAAGAATCTAAACCTAAAACCCTAAACCCTAAGAAATCCTAAACTCTAAATTCTAAACCCTAAATCCTAAGCTCTAAGAAACTCTAAGAAATCCTAAACCCTAAGAAACACTAAAAAATCCTAAATACTAAGATATCCCAAAACCTAAAAGCCAAAAAAAAAAACTCAAAAAAACCTAAAAATCCCTAAACCTAAAAATCCTAAAAAACTCTAAAAAAACCTTAAAACCCCTAAACCTAAAATACCTTTAAAAATCCTAAACATAAAAATTCCTAAGCTCTAAACCCTAAAAAACCCTAAATACTAAGAAACCCTAAACACTAAGCCCTAAGAAACCCTAAACCCTAAACCCTAAGAAACCCGAAGAAATCCTAAATCCTAAGCCCTAAGAAATCCTAAAAACTTTTAAAAACACTAAAAACCCTAAAAACCTTGAAAAACCCTAAACCTAAAAAACCCTAAACACCATAAGCCCTAAAAAACCCTAAACCTAAAACACTAAACCCTAAAAAAATACAAAAAACCCTTTAAAACCATAAACCTAAAAAACCCTAAGCACTAAGCCCTAAACCCTAAACCCTAAACTCAAAACCGTAAAACACTAAATCCTAAATCATAAATCCTTAGAAATCCTAAGAAATCCTAAATCCTAAGAAGCCCTAAACCCTAAACCTTTAGAAATCATAAACCCTAAAAAACCCTAAAAACCTTTTAAAACCCTAAATCCTTAAAACCCTAAAAAAAACCTTAAAAGACCCTAAGAAACCCTAAACTCTAGAAAACCCTTAAAAACCTTAGACCTAAAAAACCCTTAAAAAACCTTTGAAACCCTAAAAGAAACCCTAAAAAACCTTAAAAACTCTAAGCCTAAAAATTCCTAAGTCCTAAACCCTAAACCCTAAACCAAATCCCCTAAACCCTAAGAAACCTAAATCCTAAATCCTAACCCTAGACCCTAGGCCTTAAGAAACCCTACACCTTAAGAAATCCTAAAGCATAGAAAACCCTGAAAGCCCTTTAAAACCATAACCCTAAAAAACAATTAAAAAATCCTAAAAAAATTTTAGAACTCTAAACCAAAAAAACCCTAAAAAACAGTAAAAAAACCTTAAAAACCCTAAGCCCTAAGAAAACCGAAGAAATCCTAAACTCTAAGCCCTAAGAAACCATAAACCCTAAACCCTAAAAAACCCTAAAAACCTTTCAAAACCCCTAAACCTAAAAAATCCTAAAAATCCAAAAAACCCTAAAGCTAAAAAACCCTAAGCCCTATACCCAATACCCTAAAAAACCAAAAACCCTAAATCCTAAGAAACCCTAAACCCTAAACCCTAAGAAACCCTTACCCCTAAAAACCTTAAAGAGAACCCTAAACCTAAAAAACCCTAAAAACCCTTTTAAAATCTTTAAAACCCTAAACCTAAAAAATGCTTTAAAACCCTAAGCCCTAAATCCTAAAACCTAGGAAACCCTAAACCTTAAGAAACCCTAAAAACCTTTAAAAATCCTAAACCTAAAAACCCTTTAAAAATCCTAAAAACCTTTAAAACCCCTAAACCTAAAAAACCTTTAAAAACTCTAAGTCCTAAACCCTAAACCCTAAAATCCCTAAATCTAAAACCCTAAACTCTAAACCCTAAAAACCTCTAAACCTAAAAAAAAACCTAAAAATCTTTAAAAACTCTAAACCTAAAAAACCCTAAGCCCTAAATCCTAAAAAGCCCTAAATCTAAGATCCTCAACCCTATGAAGCCCAAACCCAAAGAAACCCTAAGCCCTAAGCCTAAGAAACCCTCAACCCTAAAAACCATAAAACCCTAAACCTAAAAAACCCTTTAAATCCTTTAAAATCTTTAAAAACCCTAAATCTAAACTATAAATCCTAAGAAACTCTAAACCCTAAAACTCCTAAAAAAAATCATAAGCCCTAAGAAATCCTAAAAACCCTTAACCCTAAACTCTAAGAAACCCTAGGAATCCCTAAAACCCTAAATCCTAAGAAATCCTAAACACTAAACCCTAAGCCCTACGAAATCACCCCTAAATCTAAGAATCCTAAAAAACTCTAAAAACCCTTAAAAACCCTAAACCTAAAATACCCTAAAAAAGACCTAAAAACCTTTAAAAATCCTAAACCAAAAAAATCCTAAAAAACCCTAAATACTAAGAAACCCTAAACCCTAAGCCCTAAGCCCTAAGAAACCCTAAACCTTAAACCCCAAGAAACCTAAAACCCTAATCAATCCTAAATCCTAAGCCCTTAGAAATCCTAAAAACTTTAAAAAACCCTAAACCTAAAAAACACTAAAAACCCTAAAAACCTTGAAAAACCCTAAACCTAAAAAACACTAAAAACCCTAAAAACCTTGAAAAACCCTAAACCTAAAAAATCCTAAAAACCATACGCCCTAAAAAAACCTAAACCTAAAACACTAAACCCTAAAAAAAAATACTAAAAACCCTTAAAAACCATAAACCTAAAAAACCCTAAAAAACTTTTAAAAACCTAACCCTAAAAAACCCTAAGCCCTAAACCCTAAAAACCTTTAAAAAATCCTAAACTCTAAGATACCTAAAGCTTAAAAAATCCTAAACAAAAAAAACCCTTAAAAATCCTATAAAAACCTTTAAAAACCTTCAACTTAAAAAGCCCTAAAATAACCTAAGCCCTAAACCATAAAAAGCCCTACAAAAATCCTAAACCTGAAACCCTAAACCCTAAACCTTTAGAAACCATAACCCTAATTCCTATGAAATCGTAAGAAAACCTAAACTCTAAAAAAAATCTTAAGAAGCCCTAAACCCTAAGAATCCCTAAAACCCAAAATACCTTTAAAAATGCTAAACCTAAAAAACCCTAAAAATACTAAAAAATCATAAAAACCCTAATCCTAAAAAACTATAAAAAAACCTAAGCACTAAGCCCTAAACCCTAAACTCAAAACCCTAAAACACTAAACCCTAAACCCTTAAAAACCCTAAGAAATCCTAAATCCTAAGAAGCCCTAAACCCTAAACCCTTAGAAATCATAAAAACTAAAAAACCCTCAAAACCTTTAAAAACCCTAGATCCTTAAAACCACAAAAACCCTAAAAAAACTTTAAACCACAAAAACCCTAAAAAAACCTTTAAAAACCCTAACCGTAAAAATCCCTAAGACCTAAGCCCTAAAAAATCCCAAATCTAAAACCCTAAACCCTAAGCATTAAGCCCTAAGAAACCCTAAACCCCAAGAAACCCTAAACTCTAAAAAACTCTTAAATACCTTAGACCTAAAAAACCCTAAAACCCCTTTAAAAACCTTTAAAAACCATAAACCTAAAAAACCCAAAAATAACACTAAACCCTATACCCTAAGAAACCTTAAAAACCCTAAAAAAAACCCTAAGAAACCTTAAAAACTCTGAGCCTAAAAAACCCTAAGTCCTAAACCCTAAACCTAAACCCCTAAACCCTAAGAAACCTAAATCCTAAACCCTAACTCTAGACCCTAGGCCTTAAGAAACCCTACACCTTAAGAAATCCTAAACCATAGAAAACCCTAAAAAAATCTTTAAAACCCTAACCCTAAAAAACTTTTAAAACTCTAAACCTAAAAAACCTAAAAAACCCTAAAAACCGTAAAAAATCTTTAAAACCCCAAACTCTAAACCCTAAACCCTAAACCCTAAGAAACCATAAACCCTAAACCCTAAACACCATTCTAAACCCCTAAACCTAAAAACTAAGCCCTAAGAAATCCTAAAAACTTTTTAAAACCCTAAAAATCTTGAAAACCCCTTAAACCTAAAAAACCCTAAAAACCCTAAACCTAAAACACTAAACCCTAAAAAATACTAAAAACCCTTAAAAACCATAAACCTAAAAAACTCTAAAAAACTTTCAAAACCCTAACCCTAAAAAACCCTAAGCCCTACACCCTAAAAACCTTTATAAAAATCCTAAACCCTAAGAAACTCTAAGAATCCCTAAAGCCTAAAAAATCCTAAACCAAAAAAAACCTTAAAAGATCCTATAAAAACATTTTAAAACCTTAAACTTAAAAAACCCTAAAAAAAACCTAAGCCCTAAACCCTAAACCATAAAAAAGACTACAAAAATCTTAAACCTGAAACCCCAAACCCTAAACCTTTAGAAACCATAACCCTAAACCCTAATTCCTATGAAATCGTAAGAAAACCTAAACTCTAAAAAAACCTTAAGAAGCCCTAAACCCTAAGAATCCCTAAAAACCCAAAATACCTTTAAAAACCCTAAACCTAAAAAACCCTAAAAATCCTAAAAAAAACCTTTTAAAACCCTAATCCTAAAAAACTCTAAAAAAAACCTAAGCACTAAGCACTAAACCCTAAACCCTAAATTCAAAACCCTAAAACCCTAAACCCAAAATTCAAAACCCTAAGAAATCCTAAATCCTAAGAAGCCCTAAACCCTAAACCCATAGAAATCATACACCCTAAAAAACCCTAAAAACCTTTAAAAACCCTAAACCTTAAAACCACAAAAACCCTTTAAAAACCCTAAACTTAAAAAACCCTAAACTATAAAAAACCCTTAAAAACCTAAGACCTAAAAAACCCTTTAAAAAACTGTTAAAAACCATAAACCCAAAAAACCCTAAAAATAACCCTAAGCCCTAAGCCCTAAACCCTCTACCCTAAAAAACCTTTAAAATCCTAAACCTAAAAACCCCTAAAAAGAAACCCTAAGAAACCTTAAAACTCTAAGCCTAAAATATCCTAAGTCCTAAACCCTTAAACCCTAAAAAACCTAAATCATAAACCCTAACCCTAGACCCTAGCTTTAAGAAACCCTACACCTTAAGAAATCCTAAACCAAAGAAAACCCTAAAATCCCTTTAAAACCCTAACCCTAAAAAATAATAAAAAATCCTAAAAATCTTTTAAAACTTTAAACTTAAAAAACCCTAAAAAAACCTAAATATTAAACCCTATGCCCTAAGAAAACCGAAGAAATCCTAAACCCTAAGCCCTAAGATACCATAAACCCTAAACCCTAAAAAACCCTAAAAACCTTTCAAAACCCCTAAACCTAAAAAACCGTAAAAATCCAAAAAAACCCTAAGCCTTATACCCTATACCCTAAAAAACCCTAAACCCTAAACCCTAAATCCTAAGAAACCCTAAGCCCTAAGCCCTAAGACACCCTTAACCACTACAAAAAAACGCTTGAATTGCGGGGGTTAATTTTAATGTTTACGGGGGTTTTAAACCCCTGCAATCTAGTATTGCGGCAGTTGTCAAAACTCCCACAATAAGAGTTGTCGCAATCAATTTGCGGCAATTTTTTTTTACCCCCACAATCAATTAGCGGGGGTTACTTTGCGGAGGTCGACCCACGCTAATTTAAAATTAAATCTTTTAATATTATTTTTCAGTTACAAATAGCGAGGGTTTAAAACCTCCACAAATTTTTTTAATTGCTTATATTCAAAGATCTGGGCAATCATAACCTCTACAATTCATTGAATATTGTTTTATTCATATATTATTTACATAATCACTAATTAAGCTATAAATCATAATCAAACCCAAAAAATATCTCAAGGTCAAGAAATATATATTCTTTAACGACATATCACAAAATCACAAAAATATTGCATAATCATTAGTCGATAAAATTAAATTGTCAACACCAAATATCTTCATCGGAGTCAAATGCTAAATCTAAACACAAAATATCCAATCCAACATTTTAACACCGCTCCAACCACACAATCTTGTCGTCATAATTAAGTAGCTAAGACAACTACAATGTAATCAACGGTTGCCATGGCTAGGATTACTATCACCACCACATGATCTTCTTGCGTTCATAGGAGGAATTGGTTCACTAGCAGCACCACTTGGCTGCATAAAAAATATAAAGTTTAAAGTTAGTTAAGTGATATTAAAAAATGTGATTTTCTTGACAAATGTTATGTTTCAAAATATACTAGTCATCAGTCAATATATGTCAACCAAAAATGAATGAAAGGAAGGAGAAACAATATACAAATCAAATGAAAATAGAAATGTAGGAACTTTACTTACAGTTGTTGTAGAAGAACCTGTCGAAGGAGAAGCAAAGATCCCCGCAAATTGTTCTGGTATCATCCCTTCTTTCATTATCATATATGCCTTGAAAGCATTCATCATTTGATTGTGATTTTCTTGGCATTGGGACGAACATGAGACTTCACCACTTGAAGCATTTGCACCACCAAAACGAGGTCTTACTTATTTAAAAACTCTACTCAGGACGGCTCCTAATCCCAAGCATCTAACCCTTCCAGAGTGCTCTTTCCCTAAAACCTTACCAACAACATCATTTGGCAAAATTTGAAACTCGTCCATGGTACTTTGGCTCAAAGTTAGCTCAATTTTTTCCTGTACATACAAAATCAACGCCACAAATAAACAAGCAGTGATACATTTACTTTCAGACATCTGTTACATCTGTTATTTTTAGTTTTTGGACAAGAAAGACATACTGTATTTGTCTGCAGAAACATTCGAATCACACTCGTGAATAAAAAATAACAGAAGAAGTTTCTCATGTCAACACAATACAAGCATTTTTTAAAGTGAGAATGAATAACTTACTTAGGATGTTGTTTAGAATGTTATGACTTAGGTTGGTTGACATGACTGATGGCTCTTTCCTATTGAGAAGAGCCTACTGATCTTCTAATTTGGCTTGGTAAAAATTAGTAAAGAACTTAAATTGACATGGAGAAATATATGTTAATGATATTGAAATCATCTTAATAAATACATAAAGATAAAAACTACTTATATGTATGTGTCTATAGATTCCATGTATACTTAAGAACATGAGAAGTTAGAGAAATGGGAACACAAGCATTCTGCATAACAAAGGAAATAAAAGCTTTCTGGATATCAAATATCAGGTAATAAAAAAAGGCAAGCTAGCCAAGATATTTTCTTTTACTTTCAGCATCTACTGCCTCTTTTATTTGATTTTTTTGGATAAGAAAGACATCTACTCTTGCAGTAACAATAGATTCACACTCATGGATAGAAAACAACATAAGAAGTTTCTCAAGCCAGCATAACACAATTAAATAGCAAAGAATTGAGTCCATATAATCTCCATCAATGTAATCAGCTAGTTCACAACTATTATCCCATCTATTTTTTTAATCTTGTTGAAATACAATTGAATTCATAAAGAAACTTACGCATATTTCTTTTGCAGCTTCATTAACATATACTCCATCTTTATTTTTATGAGTAGCAATATATATTTGTGCTCGTCCAGGCCTTTGTCTAGTCTCAGCCATCTATAAATAAAAAATTCAAATCAGAATAATTTACTACTTAAAAATGAATGCATAATAAGTTAATTTACTGATCACCATTTCAGCCCTTCTCGTAGCATTCGCTTTGGAGCCACCTGTGTGTGGAATCGTCTGTTTTTTCTGATTTTCAATATTTCTTTTACGCATTTCCTTGTAAAAATTATACGAAACTTAATTAAAAACTAAAATAATTACATGATAATAAAGACTAGTAAAAACAATCACATAAGTACCTTTGTTGAATCTTTATATTGGTAATCAACAAAAGAAATCCATTGATCTCGTGGAATTCCATCTGGAACATTATCAATAATCTCAACCTTGCTTTTAAGTGGGTCTTCAACTAACTTCCACAAGTTGTTCTTATTTGCAGCCCACTTCTTTCCAATAGATTTATAAACATGTTGTCGCGCATTTGACTCTGTTGTCTTAAAGGAGAACTTGGGCTTCAAGAAAAAAATATTGGTTAGCTTATCTACTATTTGTAAATATAATGTTCAAATTACCAAGTAAAGATACTTATCTTTCTCACAAAAAAGTAAAATAGAGTAAGAGTCTAGTTGTAAGCTTATACCTTTATAATTTGATTGAAGACGCGATTTAAGTATGACATAGGTACACTCGACCATTTCTCAAAGTTGATTGGAAATAAAGAGCAATCACACGCTAAAATTCCACAAAAGCCTGAAAGAAGGCTGCGTGCCTCTCCAAATGATTCATTCAGGTAATCAAAATTAACCACAATAAGTTCATCACCCGATAAATTAAGCACTCATGTTTTTTTTACTTTGAGCTTTTTGACATTGTTTTCTGAATCTGTAATAAAAACAAAGATAAGTAAAAACAATGAGAGAAACAAATAATGGTTGTTGAATATGTACTGATACTCAAAATTATTTACCTATTGCTTCAACAGTCCAACATGACTGTGATTCACGCCCAATACGCTTTTTGAGTGAAGCTTGAACTATTGGAGGTTGTTGTGATGAGTCTTGTTCTGTTGAAGACGAATGTGATGTCGAGTGAACTATTGGAGCTTGTTGTGATGGTTGTGATATAGGATAAGTTGTCGAATCCAGCTGTGATACAACGTGATCCATCATAGTTGAATGTGTTGCCGAGTGAACTGATTGTGATACAGGCTGAAATATTGGAGGCGCCTGCGATGTCGGCTGAAATGGTGGGACTGAATGTGATGTGGCCAGAAATGATGTGGTCGGATGTGGTGGCATGCGTGATGTTGATGGGAGAAATGAAGGTGTTGATTCTGCACCTTGAGAATCAGACAGTAACTGACCCGAGTTTTGCTTTTTCTGTAAATGCTTGAACTTTGGCATGTTGGCAATTCAATATTTCAAATCCTGTAGCTTGAATCAAATAATTTCATAAGAAGTTACAAAAGATTCACAATTCATAATAAAAGAGCCCAAAATAGCAACTAATAACCTGCTGCAAATATTACATCTTAACCACAAAAAATAAGCAGCTGAAACTAAAAAACAGCAACTACAAATTTGCAGAAACAACAACTTAAAACACACAGAATCAACAACTAAAAATTGAAAAAATAGCAGATAAAACACAGCATAAACTGCAACTTAAAACACAAAAATTCAGCACCTAAAAACAACAAAAATAGTAGCCAAAAACTACAGGTTAAAACACAAAATAACAGCAGCTAAAACTAGAAAAGCCAGCTACTAAAAAAACTGCAGAAATTGTAGCATCAAACACAAAATACAAGAAACTAAAAAGAGAAAAGCCAACAACTAAAAACTTCTAAAACTGCAGGTTAAAATGTAAAATATTGTCCGAATCTTGACTATTTTATTCATTCATATTCTCCTCTATTGCAATTTGGATATTCTCATAGTCATCATCAAAAAACTGTCCAAATTCTTGTTGTTGGTATGGCTCATTCTCATATAGTTCCTCTTCATCAACCTCTCCCATTTCAAACAAATCTATCGGCTTTAGATGTACAGCGACACTCCATTCTTTATCAGTCTCATCATCAACATAGTACACCATATTTGCTTGTGATGCTTCAATATATGGATCATGATCCTCGCGATCACCGGTGTGAATCAATTTAGAAGAATTGACACAGTTAAACTTCCAAATATCTGTTTTGAACCCTCTATTTCGAGTAGTATCAGCCCATAGACATTTGAAGAGAACAACTTTGAACCTGCCATAATAATTAAGCTCGATAATATCTTCTAACTTCCCATAATATGGCAGGTTTGCTTGTCTTGCACATCTATCACAATACTAGACGCAATACAATAAGTGTCAGAGATGAGAAAAACTCCACTATTTTGAGTTTTTGATCCTTGTTCTCTAGATAAAGTTTGAAATTTGAATCCATTAATGTTATAAGCACTGAATCTTCTTGCATCTTGTGCAGGACCTTGTGCTAAGAACTTCATATCATCAGAGATAGTTTCTGCTATATCTGGATTCATAATCTAACAAACAAAATATATCTGTCAGAGATACTAAATTGACAAAAAAAATCTATGCAAAACAAACATTCTGAAATTATTTACTCACTCGCTAAGGAAACCAATCAGGAAATTCTTTACTAACTCTCTTCTCTACCTCTGTTGTTGAAACTCTTCGACCTCTTGTACTTTTTTTGATGTGATGTATGAATTCACTACAAAATTATTATATATATTAAATTTTTATCTAATTATTCTATACATTTCTCATAAATTAAAAGAAATTCAAATTTCATACTCAATGAATGGTTTCACTGCTGCGCAATTAAGTAACGCATATCGATGAGCTTGAGTTTTCTCTAAAGTAGTCAATGGTTCTGTTGTGGAGCCTCCAACAGGTTTACCTTGTTGAGGAAACATAGATGACTTTCCAGATGCTTCATTATGATTTGGTTCATCGTTTACACGTTTAGGCCGATTCAACCTTGACTCAATTTCATCAAAATAACGAGAGTAAAGAGTTAGAACTTCTTCAACCCTGTGCCCCTCAGCTATTGAGCCTTCTGATTGAGATTTGTTCCCTACGAGAGACTTAAAATGACCTAACAATCTATAATAAAAATAATAAGGTGTTGGAAAAATCATTTAAATTTAAATGCTATTACAAAATCGATTCAAATAATTTTGAATAATAAATATTTTACCTTACAACAAAATACATCCAGCGATAATGTACAGGTCCACCTTGTTTTACTTCATCCACTAGATGGACAGTCAGATGAATCATTACAGTAAAAAATGAAGGGGGGAACAATATCTCTAGATGGCTCAAAGTTTCTACAATTTGATTTTGTAGCTTTTCTAGGTCAGAGATGGTTAAGCTCTTTATACAAAGCTGCCTAAAAAAGGAAGAAAACTCTACCAAAGTTGCAACGACCTGATTTGGAAGAATATTACGAATTGTTACCGGTAACAACTGTTCCATAAGGATATGACAATCATGACTCTTTAATCCAAAGATTCTTTTTTGATCCAAATCAATGCAACGAGATATATTACTTGAATAACCATCTGGCACTGAAATATTCTTTAAAGTCTTGAGGAAGGCCATTTTCTTCTTCTTTGGAATTGTAAATGCAGCAAGTCGACATTCATCATTCTCATCCGGCCAAAGATCGCGCCTTATACCCATATCTTGTAAATCTTTTCGAGCCTTAATATGATCCTTTGATTTTTCTTTATCATTTAGCAAGGTATAATGTTGTCAAACACATTCTTTTCAATATGCATAACATCTAAATTGTGGCGCAACAAATTAGACTCCCAATATGGAAGATCAAAGAATATGCTTTTTTTTCTCCATTGTTGAGTTCCACCTTCACCATCATTTCTTTGCTTGTTTCGTTTTCTTTTACGATTCAACTCAGCCGGTCTTCCAAATATGACATTGATGCCTTTCACTTGTTGAAAAATATCTGATCTTGATAACTTCATTGGAGGGGTCCTCTCTTCCACATTTCCATCAAAACGATGCCTCATTAGTCTAAATTTGTGATTTCTAGCTAAAAATCGATGATGGCCAATAAAACACCACTTTCTACTATGACGAAGTCGACAAGGTTCTGTGTCAAAATTACAAGAGGGACATGTAAGACTAGTATGTGTGTTCCAACCAGATAAGTTATCAAGTCCAGGAAAGTCACTAACTGTCCACATAAGAGCTGCTCGCATTCTAAACATTTCATCCTTTGATGAGTCAAAAGTGTCCACACCATCACTCCACAACTCATTCAACTCCATAATAAGGGGTTGGAGGTATACATCTATATTATTTCCTGGCGCATGTGGACCTGGAATAATCATTGAGAGGATGAAATTTGGTTGCTTCATGCACAGCCAAGGAGGAAGGTTGTATGGAACCAAAATCACAGGCCAAATGCTATAACTAGTACTCATTGTCCCAAAAGGATTGAAACCATCACTAGCTAGGCCTAATCGGACATTTCGAGTATTATAAGAAAATTCAGGAAAATTTGTATCAAACTTTTTGCATGCCTCGCCATCTCTAGGATGTCGCAGGGTTCCATCTTTGTTATCATCCTCCACATGCCATCTCATATGCTCTGCAATCTTAGAGCACATGAACAATCTTTGTAATCTTGGTTTCAATGGAAAGTATCACAAAATTTTTGCAGGCTTCTTCTTTTGCTTCTTCTTTTTCTTCTTACTTGTGGTAGGTGTATGATCTGCATTGCTCTTCTTCTCGGGCTTCCACCTAGAAGTGTTACAATACTTACATGTTTGGGCATTAACATCATCTTCCCAATACGACATGCAATCATTTGGACAAGCATCTATTTTGATATAATCAAGACTCAACTTATTGATGGTTTTCTTAGCCTCATAAAAAGAATCAGGGATCTTTGCAAATTTAAATGCATCCCTAAGTAGATCTAGGATCATAGTCATTCCTTTGTCACTTAATCCAGACAAACACTTGATGTGATAAAGCTTTTACAAAAATTCCAACTTTGAGTACTTGGAGCCTTCATACAATTCTTGACTTCCATCTTTAAGGAACTCAAATAAATCTTTCTTATTTAAAGCAGGCGTATCATGTAACATTTCTTCTTCTTCCACTACTGGTGATGGACCTACATCAACACCCTCATGCCTTAAGCCCCCGAATGCTTCATTAACCAATAATTCTATCGGATTTTCAATGGGTGGTGTAGCCTGAGTGGTCTCTATGTTTCTCGAATTAGGCAACACATTAATTTCTCCATGCATAACCCAAGTGACATAATTCTGTGGGAACGGCTTTTTGATCAAATGGTCAAACACTATATTTCTAGTTTGCCACTTTCCAAAACTACATTTAGGACATGGACATTTAATTTTATCTCCTACAGCTCCATTGTTAAATGCAAAATCTAAAAATTGATTCAGACCAAGCAAATACTCCGATGTGTTTCTTGGCATTCCAATCCAAGATTTATCCATTGAAAAATTAGATTAGTGTGCAAAAATATCACCTATAAGATTTCATGAGGAAGAAATGAGTGTCTATTAGCATCACTTGATGAAAATAAAAAATAATCTAACAGAGAACACACAATCAAAGAATTCATAACAAAACTCACACTTGATGCCAAATCCTCCTTGTTAATGATGAGACATTGTCTTATAAATGTACTCAAAATGTACAAGATCACATCCAAAACAAAATCCTAAACCCTAAGCCCTAAGAAATCCTTAGTAACCCTAAACCCTAACAAACCTTAAACTCTAAGAAATCCTAAAAAAACACTTAAAAATCCAAAAACCTAAAAAAAAAATTAAAAACCATTAAAAACTCTAAACCCTAAAAAAACCTTAAGCCCTACACCCTAAACACTAAAATCCCCTAAATCTAAAAACCTAAACCCTAAGCGCTAAGAAACCCTAAACCCTTAACCCTAAAAACCTTAAACTCTAAAAAACACTAAAACCTAAAAAAGACCCTAAAAACCTTTAAAAAATCTAAAAAAACCATAGCCCTATAACTTAAAAATCCTAAGAAACCCTAAACCCTAAAATCTAAGAAACCCTAAGTAACCTTAAATCCCAAAAAACCCTAAAAACTTTAAAAACCCTAAAACCCATAGAAAAGCCTTAAGACCTTTAAAACCCCTAAATCTAAAAAATCCTAAGTTCTAAATTGAAAAAACCCTAAACTCTAAGAAGCCCTATGAAACACTAAACCCTAAATCTTAAGCCCTAAGAAATCCTAAAAACCCCTAAACCCTAAGAAATCTAAATCTTAAGCCCTAAAAAATCCTAAAAAACCCTTAACCCTAAACTCTAAGAGACCCTAAACCTTGAACTCTAAGAAACCCTAGGAATCCCTAAAACCCTAAATTCTAAGAAATCCTAAACACTAAAACCTAAGCCCTAAGAAATCCTAAACCCTAAACTCTAAGAAACCTTAGGAATCCCTAAACCCTAAAAAATCCTTAAAAACCCTTAAACCTATAAAACCCTAAAAACACCTCCAAAAAACCTTTAATATCCTAAATCTAAAAACCCTAAAAAACCCTAAGCCCTAAACCCTAAACCCTAAAAAAACCCACACCTAAAACCTTAAACCCTAAATGTTAAGAAACCCTAAACCATAAGCCCTAAGAAACCCTAAACCTTAAACCCTAAGAACCCCTAAACCCTTAAGAAATCCTAAACCCTAAGAAAGCCTAAGAACCCCTAAACCCTTAGAAACCCTAAGAAACGCTAAACCTTAAGAAATTCTAAACCTTTAACCCTAAGAAACCCTAAACCCTAACAAAACCTTTAAGAACCCTAAACCTCAAAAACCCTAAAAAAATCCTTAAAAACCCTAAAAACCCAAAGCCTTAAATCCTAAACCCTAAAAAACCCTAAAAATCCTAAATGTAAAACCCTAAACCCTAAAATTCATAAACCTAAAACCCTAAACCCTAAGCCCTAAGAAACCCTTAACTCTAAATCCTAAGAAATCTTAAGAAACCCTAAACCCAAGACACTAAGAAATCTTAGCCCTAAACCCTAAATAACCCAAAACCCTAAAAACACCTTAAAACCCCAAATCCTTAGTCCCTAAGAAACCCTAAAAAAACCTAAAAACCTTTGAACCCCTAAACTTAAAAAACCCTAAAAACTAAAAAATCCCTAAAAAGAACCCTAAATCTAAAAATCTTTTAAAAAAACCCTAAGCCCTAAGCCCAAAACCCTAACCCTAAAAAATGCTAAGCCCTAAACCCTAAAAACCTTTTAAAAAATCCTAAACCCTAAACCCTAAGAAACTCTAAGAATCCCTGAAGCCTAAAAAATCCTAAACCAAAAAAACCCTTAAAAAATCCTATAAAAACCTTTTTAAAACCTTAAACTTAAAAAACCCTAAAAAAACCTAAGCCCTAAACCCTAAACCATAAAAAGCCCCACAAAAATCCTAAACTTGAAACCCTAAACCCTAAACCTTTAGAAACCATTATCCTAAACCCTAATTCCTATGAAATCGTAAGAAAACCTAAACTCTAAAAAAACCTTAAGAAGCCCAAAATCCTAAAAATCCCTAAAACCCAAAATACCTTTAAAAACCCTAAAATCCTTTAAAAATCCTAAGCCCTAAGAAACCATAAGAAACAAAAAACCCTAAACTCTATGAAACACTAAACCCTAAATCTTAAGCCCTAAGAAATTCTAAAAAACCCTAAATTCTAAGAAATCTAAATCTTAAGCCCTAAGAAATCCTAAAAAAACCCTTAATCCTAAACTCTAAGAAACCCTAGGAATCCCTAAAACCCTAAATCCTAAGAAATCCTAAACACTAAACCCTTAGCTCTAGGAAGTTCTAAACCCTAAACTCTAAGAAACCCTAGGAATCCCTAAACCCTATACCCTAAAATATTCTTAAAAACCTTAAAAAACCTTAAACCTATAAAAACCTCCAAAAAACCTTTAAAATCTTAAATCTAAAAATACTAAAAAACCCTAAGCCCTAAACCCTAAACCCTAAAAAAAAACCACACCTAAAACCCTAAACCCTAAATGTTAAGAAACCCTAAACCCTAAACCATAAGTCCTAAGAAACCCTAAACCTTAAACTCTAAGAACCCCTAAACCCAAAGAAATCCTAAACCCTAAGAAAGCCTAAGAACCCCTAAACCCTAAGAAACCCTAAGAAATCCTAAATCCTAAGAAACCCTAAACGCTAACAAAACCTTTAAAAACCCTAAAAAAATCCTAAAAACCCCTAAATCTGAAAAACCCTAAAAAACCCAAAGCCTTAAATTCTAAACCCTAAAAAATCATAAACGTAAAACCCTAAACTTTAAAAATCATAAACCTAAAACCCTAAACCCAAAGAAACCCTAAACTCTAAATCCTATGAAATTTTAAGAAACCCTAAACCCTAGACACTAAGAAATCTTAGCCCTAAACTCTAAGACACCCTAAACCCTAAAAACACCTTAAAACCCATTAACCTTAATCCCTAAGAAACCCTAAATACTAAGAAACCCTAAAAACCTTTAAACCCCTAAACTTAAAAAACCCTAAAAACTAAAAATCCCTAAAAAGAACCCTAAATCTAAAAATCTTTAAAAAAAAACCTAAGCCCTAAGCCCAAAACCCTAATAAAAACCTAAACCCTAAATTCTAGGTCCTAAGACATCCCAAGCCCTAAACCCTAAAAACCCTAAAAACCTTTTAAAAAAACCTAAGCCTAAAAAACCATTAAAAAAACCTAAACACTAAAATCCCTTAAAAAAAACCCTAACCTTAAAACCCTATACCCTAAAAGACCCTAAAAAAATCTTTAAAAACCCTAAACAAAACCCTAAAAAACTCTTAAAAACCCTAAAAACCCTATAAAACCTTTAATAATCCTAAACCTGAAAAACCCTAAGCCCTAAACCATAAAAAAATCAAAACCTAAAACCCTAAATCCTCAGCCCTAAATACTAAGCTCTAAGAAACTCTAAGAAATCCTAAACCCTAAGAAACACTAAAAAAAATCCTAAACGCTAAACACTAAGATACCCCAAACCCTAAAAACCCAAAAAAAACTCTAAAAAACCTTAAAACCCCTAAACCTAAAAATCCTAAAAAATAATAAAAAAATCTTTAAAACCCTAAACCTAAAAACCTTTAAAAATCCTAAACCTAAAAAATCCTAAGCTAACCCTAAAACTAAAACCCTAAATACTAAGAAACCCTAAGCCCTAAGAAACCCTAAGAAGCATTAAACCCTAAATACTAAGAAACCCCAAGAAACCTAAAACCCTAAGAAATCCTAAATCCTAAGCCCTAAGAAATCCTAAAATCATTTTAAAACCCTAAACCTAAAAAACACTAAATACCCTAAAAATCTTGAAAAACCCTAAAAACCATAATCCCTATTAAACCGTTAACCTAAAACACTAAACCCTAAAAAAATACTAAAAACCCTTAAAAACCATTAACCTAAAAAAACTTTTAAAAACCTAACCATTAAAAACCCTAAGCCCTAAACCCAAAAAACCTTTGAAAAAATCCCTAAGAAACTCTAAGAATCCCTAAAGCCTAAAAAATCCTATAAAAACCTTAAACTTAAAAAACCATAAAAAAACCCTACAAAAATCCTAAACCTGAAACCCTAATTCCTATGAAATCTTAAGAAAATCTAAACTCTAAAAAAACCTTAAGAAGCCCTAAACCCTAAGAATCCCTAAAACCCAAAATACCTTTAAAAACCCTAAACCCAAAAAATCCTAAAAAACCTTTAAGAACCCTAATCCTAAAAAACTCTAAAAAACCCTAAGCACTAAGCCCTAAACCTTAAACCCTTAGAAACCCTAAGAAATCCTAAATCCTAAGAAGCCCAAAACCCTAAACCTTAGAAATCATAAACCCTAAAAAACCGTAAAACTTTTAAAAACCCTAAATCCTTACAACCACAAAAACACTAAAACAAACCTTCAAAAACCCTAACCCTAAAATACCCTAAAAAATCCAAAATCTAAAACCCTAAACCCTAAGCTTTAAGCCCTAAGAAACCCTAAACCCTAAGAAACCCTAAACTCTAAAAAACCCTTAAAACCCTTAGACCCAAAACACCATAAAAACCCTTTAAAAAACCTTTAAAAACTATAAACCTAAAAACCCTAAAAATAACCCTAAGCCCTAAGCCCTAAGCCCTAAGCCCTAAACCCTATACCCTAAACCTAAAAAACCCTAAAAACCCTTAAGAAACTTTAAAAACTCTAACACTAAAAAACTCTAAGTCCTAAACCCTAAATCTAAACCCCTAAACCCTACGAAACCTAAATCCTAAACCCTAACCCTAGACCCTAGGTCGTAAGAAACCCTACACCTTAAGAAATCCCAAACCATAGAAAACCCTAAAAATCCTTTAAAACCCTAACCCTAAATTCCAATAAAAAATTCCAAAAAACTTTTAAAACTCTAAACGAGAAAACCCTAAAAAACCTTAAAAACCAGCCCTAAATCCCAAAACCTAAGAAACCTTAATCCCTAAGAAGCCCTAAACCTTGAGAAACCCTAAAAACCTTTAAAAATCCTAAACCTAAAAACCCTTAAAAAAGTCCTAAAAACCTTTAAAAACCCTAAACCTAAAAAGCCTTTAAAAACCCTAAGTCCTAAACCATAAACCCTAAAACACCCTAAACCTAAAATCCCAAACTCTAAACCCTAAAAACCTTTAAAAACCCTAAACCTAAAAAAATCCTAAAAATCTTTAAAAACCCTAAACCCAAAAATCTCTAAGCCTTAAATCCTAAAAAAACCCTAAATCTAAAACCCTAAACCCTATGAAGACCCAAACCCATAGAAACCCTAAGCCCTAAGAAACCCTAAACCCTAAAAATCAAAAAACCCTAAACCTAAAAAACCCTTAAAATCATTTAAAACCTTTAAAAACCCTAAATCTAAACACACTAAAAAAACCCTAAGCCCTAAACCCTAAATCCTAAACCTTAAAAAACTCAAAAGAAAAATGGGAATGGTCAACAAGTGTACAAGCCAATTCCAACCAAGACCACAGGTATTGACTCAATGCTCCCAATCCCCCATGGCTCCCCGAATATTATTGTTGATGTGTTGTCTGATTCAGAAGTTATTGGAGGTACGGCTGGAGGGATACAAGAGGAAATCACTAACTTGCAGAATGGGGTGTCCAAAGGGGGGGATTTGTCTCATGTTTCGCATGAGAACCGATTGGATGACCATAGGAAAGACCTTAGAGCCCCTGCTACCACTGTTCAAACTGCTACCTCTATTCAGTAAGCTGTTCAAATTGCTCATAATTAAGCTACTGGATCAGTTCAGGGTTTAATGGTTTCAGGATTAGATAAAATGAAGAACGTGGGTGATCAGGTTGTTTCTCTGGGTAAAATAAGCTTGGGTTCAGATCAAGTTTTGGGTCACTCTTCTAGACCTGCTCAGGTGCAAAGAAACGGGGTAGATTTGAGTCAGGAACTGCAGCAAACTTCAGGTTCAGAAGTATGTGGTGCTGATCAGATTGTGCATCATTCGGCTTCAGGTTTGAGTGTTGATAAAACTCATATTGGTTTGGGTACAGATGCTCAGGTTTGTGGCTCTCAACAGGTTTAGAAAATAGTTCAAAATCAACCTCAAGTTCAGGAAAATAACATGAGATCAAATCAGAATCCTAAGACTCCGGTCCAAGACTCTAGCATTTATCCGATGCATGTTCAGGGTTCAGTTCTGGGTGCTGATCAGCAGCATACTTTGAGCTCTATTTTAGATCATAATTAGACGCATGAGGTTACAGGGATGGGTTCAAAGGTCCATGCATCTTCAGTTTTGATCGAGGAAAATGCACTTTTTTCGAGTCAAGACCAGCCCCCTTTTTCAGAGACTGAGACTGTCCAGATACTACAGCCCCATGGCAACATTAATGTATCAGTTCGCAAGAAAATTACTACTATTTTGAGTTCGGAAAAAGCTTCTAGTTCGACTATTGGTACGATTACATGTTCGATTCCTAATCAGGTCCAAGAGAACCCTAATAAAGTTCAGAATTCAGCTTTCCAACAAGTTCAACTGGGTGCTTTCGACTATGTTCAGCCCTTAGTTCCTTCTCCGATTCCTAAAATGATATTTGGTTCTTCTAAAAACCATGAGGTTGCGGCCAGCTCGAATGATGAGAAGTCTAAGGACGGCCAAAAAACTGCTTCTAGTGCTACCAGTGTGGAATTTTCGGCTGATTCTCTTAATTCTAATCAGACCGCTAATTCTAAGACTATAAAAAGAAAGAAAGCTAGAAAGAGACAACAACAAAAATGAAAACAACAAGAAGCTGTAAATTCTTGCTCACAGTTTGTTCTAGTTGATCAGATTACTCCCATCAGAAGTCCGGAATTTGATCGTGAAGACCCGCTCACTGTTACTCCTCTAAACATTCAGTCAGGCCCCCGTGTACAACCAGAGAAAGATGCCAACACCACTTGCTCTCTAAATGGGGCAGCAACTCTATCCCCTGATGATGATAAAGAATATGGAGTTATACATTCGGAGGATGAATTTGACAAAGAATTTCAAGGCGAAGTGAATCAGGAAGATGATGAAGAGACTGCTGAACATTTGATCAGGGCACTTGCACCTTCCAAGATCACTACTAATGTTACAAAGGATGAGATGAATCAGTTAGCCGGTGAGCAAGGTTTATCTCCTTGAGGCATTCACCACAACCCCAAAATTGCAAATATTCCTGCTCCTTCTAGCAGACCAAACACTAGGCTTCACAACCTCAGATCCAATCAATGATTAATACAATCGTATGGAATGCTAGAGGTAGTAAAACCTTACAAAACCCCTAAACCTAAAAAACTCTAAAATTCCAAAAAAAAACCTTAAAAATCCTACACCTAAAAAACCCTAAGCCCTATACCCTATACTCTAAAAAACCCTAAATCCTAAGAAACCCTAAACCCTAAGAAATCCTTAACCTTAAAAGCCCTTAAAAACTTTAAAGAAAACCCTAAACCTAAAAAATCCTAAAAACCCTTAAAAAATCTTTAAAACCCTAAACTTAAAAATGGTTTAAAATCCTAAGACCTAAATCCCAAAACCTACGAAACCTTAAATCCTAAGAAACCCTAAAAACCTTTAAAAATCATAAAAACCTTAAAAAACCCTAACCTAAAAAGCCTTAAAAAATCCAAAGTCCTAAATCCTAAACCTAAAACCCCAAACTCTAAACCCTAAAAACCTTTTAAAACTCCTAAACCTAAAAAAAACCCTAAAAATCTTTAAAAACCCTAAACCTAAAAAACCCTAAGCCCTAAATCTAAGACCCTAAACCCTATGAAGCCCCAAACCCAAAGAAACCCTAAGCCCTAAGAAATCCTAAACCCTAAAAACCTAAAAAATCCTAAACATAAAAAACCCTTAAAATCCTTTAAAACCTTTAAAAACCCTAAATCTAAACACACTAAAAAAACCTAAGCCCTAAATCCTAAACCTTAAAAAACTTTAAAAAAACTAAACCTAAAACCCTAAATGCTAAGAAACCCTAAGCCCTATGAAATCCTAAGAAACCCTAAACCCTAACAAACCCTAAACTCTAAGAAATCCGAAAAAACACTTAGAAAATGCAAAACCTAAATTTTTTTAAAAAACCTTAAAAAACTCTAAACATAAAAAACCCTAAAAAAAACCTTAAGCTCTAAACCCTAAACACTAAAAAAAACCCTAAATCTAAAAACCTAAACTCTAAGTGCTAAGAAACCCTAAACCCTTAACCACAAGAAACCCTAAACTCTAAAAAACCCTAAAACCTAAAAAAGACACTAAAAACCTTTTAAAAATCTAAAGAAACCCAGCCCTAAAACTTAAAACCCCTTAAAAATCCTAAATCCTAAACCACAAAAAACCCTAAACCCTAAAATCTAAGAAACCCTAAGAAACCTTAAACCCCAAAAAACCCTAAAATCCATAAAAAGCCTTAAAACCTTTTAAAACCCTAAATCTAAAAAATCCTAATCCTAAACACTAAACCCTAAGCTCTAAGAAATTCTAAACCCTAAACTCTAAGAAACCCTAGGAATCCCTAAACCCTAAGAAACCCTAAACCCTAAGAAACCCTAAACCCTAACAAAATATTTAAAAACCCTAAACCTCAAAAACCCTAAAAAAATCCAAAACCCCTAAATCTAAAAAACCCTAGAAAACACCTTAAAACCCCTAAACCAAAATCCCTAAGAAACCCTAAAAAACCATGAAAATCTTTCAACCCCTAAACTTAAAAAACCCTAAAAACATAAAATCCCTATAAAGAACCCTAAATCAAAAAATCTTAAAAAAACCCTAAGCCCTAAGCCCAAAACCCAAATAAAACCCTAAACCCTAAATCCTAGGCCCTAAGACACCCCAAGCCCTAATCCCTAAGAAACCCTAAACCCTAAAAACCTTTAAAAAAAACCTATGTTTAAAAAACCATTAAAAAAACCTAAACCCTAAAATCCCTTTACAAAAAACCACTAACCTTAAAACATAAAAAAATCTTTAAAAACCCTAAACAAAACCCTGAAAAAACTCTAAAAAACCCTAAACCTAAAAAATCCTAAGCCCTAAACCCTAAAAAAATTAAACCTAAAACAATAAACCCTAAGAAATTCTAAACCCTAAATCCTCAGCCCTAAATACTAAGCTCTAAGAAACTCTAAGAAATCCTAAACCCTAAGAAACACTAAGAAAATCCTAAATGCTAAACCCTAAGATACCCCAAACCCTTAAAACCCCAAAAAAAAACTCTAAAAAACCATAAAACCCCTAAACCTAAAAATCATAAAAAAATCCTTAAAACCCTAAACCTAAAATACCCTAAAAAAGATCTAAAAACCTTTAAAAATCCTAAACCTAAAAAATCCTAAGCTCTAAACCCTAAAAAAAACCCTAAAACTAAAACCCTAAATACTAAGAAACCCTAAACCCTAAACCCTAAACCCTAAACCCTAAGCCCTAAGAAACCCTAAGAAACATTAAACCCTAAACACTAAGAAACCTCAAGAAACCTAAAACCATAAGAAATCCTAAATCCTAAGCCCTAAGAAATCCTAAAATCATTTAAAACCCCTAAACCAAAAAAACACTAAAAACCTTGAAAAACCCTAAACCTAAAAAACCCTAAAAACCATGATCCCTAAAAAGCCCTAAACCTAAAACACTAAACCCTAAAAAAAATACTAAAAACCCTTAAAAACCATTAACCTAAAAAATCCCTAAAAAACTTTAAAAACTCTAACCCTAAAAAACCCTAAGCCCTAAACCCAAAAAACCTTTGAAAAAATCCTAAACCCTAAACCCTAAGAAACTCTAAGAATCCCTAAAGCCTAAAAAATTCTAAGCCAAAAATATCCTTAAAAAATCCTTTAAAACCCTTTAAAAACCTTAAACTTAAAAAACCCTAAAAAAACCTAAGCTGTAAACCCTAAACAATCAAAACCCTACAAAAATCCTAAACCTAAAACCCTAAAGCCTAAACCTTAAGAAACCATAACCCTAAACCCTAATTCCTATGAAATCGTAAGAAAACCTAAACTCTAAAAAAACCTTAAGAAGCCCTAAACCCTAAGAATCCCAAAAACCCAAAATACCTTTAAAAACCTTTTAAAACCCTAATCCTAAAAAACTCTAAAAAAAACCTAAGCACTAAGCCCCAAACCCTAAATCCTAAACCCTAAACCCTAAACTCAAAACCCAAAAACACTAAACCCTAAATCCTTAGAAACCCTAAGAAATCCTAAATCCTAAGAAGCCCAAAACCCTAAACCCTTAGAAATCATAAACCCTAAACAAACCGTAAAAACCTTTAAAAACCCTAAATCCGTAAAACCAAAAAAACCACAAAACAAACCTTTAAACACCCTAACCCTAAAAAACCCTAAAAAACCCTAAAAAACCTAAATCTAAAACTCTTAACCCTATGCTTTAAGCCCTAAGAAACCCTAAACCCTAAGAAACCCTAAACTCTAAAAAACTCTTAAAACCGTTAGACCTAAAACACCATAAAAATCCTTTAAAAAACCTTTAAAACCATCAACCTAAAAAGCCCTAAAAATAACCCTAAGCCCTAAGCCCTAAGCCCTAAACCTAAAAAACTCTAAGACTAAAAAACCCTAAGTCCTAAACCCTAAACCCTACCCCTAAACCCTAAGAAACCTAAATCATAAACCCTAACCCTAGACCCTAGGCCTTAAGAAACCCTACACCTTAAGAAATCGTAAACCATAGAAAACCCAAAAATCCTTTTAAAACCCTAACCCTAAAATACAATAAAAATCCCAAAAAACTTTTAAAACTCTAACCCTAAAAAACCTCTAAAACCCTAAACTCTAAACCCTAATCCCTAAGAAAACTGAAGAAATTCTAAACCCTAAGCCCTAAGAAACCCTAAACCCTAAACCCTAAAAAACCCTAAAAACCTTTCGAAACTCCTAAACCTAAAAAACCCTAAAAATCCATAAAAACCTTAAGCCCTATACCCTATACCCTAAAAACCCCTAAACCCTAAATCCTAAGAAACCCTAAACCCTATGCCTTAAGAAACCCTAAACCCTAAGAAACCCTTAACCGTAAAAAGCCCTAAAACCTTAAAGAAAACCCTAAAAACCCTTTAAAAATCTTTAAAACCCTAAACCTAAAAAATGGTTTAAAATCCTAAGCCCTAAATCCCAAAACCTAAGAAACCTTAAACCCTAAACCTTGAGAAACCCTAAAAACCTTTAAAAATCCTAAACCTAAAAACCCTTTAAAAATCCTAAAAACATTTAAAAACCCTAAACCTAAAAAGCCTTATAAAAACCCAAGTCCTAAACCCTAATACTAAAACCCCAAACTCAAAACCTTTAAAAAACCCTAAACCTAAAAAAACCCTAAAAATCTTTTAAAATCCCTACACCTAAAAAACCCTAAGCCCTAAATCTAAGACCCTAAACCCTATGAAGCCTCAAACCCAAAGAAACCCTAAGCCCTAAGCCATAAGAAACTCTAAACCCTAAAAACCATAAAACCCTAAAAAAATCCTAAACATAAAAAACCCTTAAAATCCTTTAAAACCTTTAAAAACCCTAAATCTAAACACACTAAAAAAACCCTAAGCCCTAAATCCTAAATCCTCAACCTTAAAAAACTTTTAAAAAAACTAAACCTAAAACCCTAAACCCTAAGAAACCCTAAGCCCTAAGCCCTAAGCCCTAAGAAATCCTAAGAAACCCTAAGCCCTAGGCCCTAAGAAATCCTAAGAAACCCTAAACCCTAACAAACCCTAAACTCTAAGAAATCCGAAAAAACACTTAAAAAACCCAAAACCTAATTTTTTTTAAAAAACCTTAAAAAACTCTAAACATAAAAAACCCTAAAAAAACCTTAATCCCTAAACCCCAAAACACTAAAAAAAACCCTAAAAACCCCCTAAATCTAAAAACCTAAACCCTAATCGTGAAGAAACCCTTAACCCTTAACCTTAAGAAACCCTAAACTCTAAAAAACCCTAAAACCTAAAAAAGACCCTAAAAACCTTTTAAAAATCTAAAAAAACCCTACCCCTAAAACTTAAAAACCCTAAAAAACCCTAAACCCTAAATCCTAAACCACAAAAAACCCTAAACCCTAAAATCTAAGAAACCCTACGAAATCTTAAACCCTACGAAATCTTAAACCCCAAAAAACCCTAAAAACTTAAAAAACCCTAAAACCCATAAAAAGCCTTAAAACCTTTTAAAACCCTAAATCTAAAAAATCCTAAGTTCTAAATCGAAAAAACCCTAATGGGCTGTCAGGGTTTTTTAGGTGTAGGGTTTTTAAGGTTATTTTTTGAATTTTTAGAGTTTTTAGGTTTAGGGTTTTGTAAGGTTTATAAGATTTTTTAGGGTTTAGGGTTTATGATTTCTTAGGGCTTAGGTTTTTGGATTTCTTTGGTTTTCTTAGGGCTTAGGGTTTAGAGTTTAGGGTTTTTTACGGTATTTTAGGGTTTTTAAGGTTTAGAGTTTTAAAAGTTTTTTAGGATTTTTTATTGTTTTTTAGGGTTAAGGTTTTAAAGGTTTTTTTAGGGTTTTCTATGGTTTAGGATTTCTTAAGGTGTAGGGTTTCTTAAAGCCTAGGGTCTAGGATTTAGGTTTCTTAGGGTTTAGGGGTATTGGTTTAGGGTTTAGGGTTTAGGACTCAGGGTTTTTTAGGCTTAGAGTTTTTAAGGTTTCTTAGGGCATAGGGTTTAGGGCTTAGGGTTATTTTTAGGGTTTTTTAGGGTTATGGTTTTTAAAGGTTTTAAAGGTTTTTAAGGGTTTTTTAGGTCGAAAGTTTTTAAGGGTTCTTTAGAGTTTAGGGTTTCTTAAGGCTTAGAGTTTCTTAGGGCTTAAAGCTTAGGGTTTAGGGTTTAGGGTTTTAGATTTTGGATTTTTTAGGGGTTTTAGGGTTTATGTCTTAGGGTTTTTTAAGGTTAGGGTTTTAAAGGTTTTTTAGGGTTTTTAAAGGTTTTTAGGGTTTATGATTTCTAAGGGTTTAGGGTTTCTAAGGATTAGGGTTTAGGGTTTTGTGTTTTAGAGTTTAGGGTTTAGGATTTAGGGCTTAATTCTTAGGGTTTTTTTAGAGATTTTTAGGATTAGGAGTTTTAAAGGTTTTTAAAGGAATTTTAGGGTTTCTAAAGGTATTTTGGGTTTTAGGGATTCTTAGGGTTTAGGACTTCTTAAGATTTTTTTAGAGTTTAGGTTTTCTTACGATTTCATAGGAATTAGGGTTTAGGGTTTCAGGTTTAGGATTTTTGTAGGGCTTTTTATGGTTTAGGGTTTAAGGCTTAGGTTTTTTTAGGGTTTTTTAAGTTTAAGGTTTTTAAAGGTTTTTATAGGATTTTTAAGGGTTTTTTTGGTTTAGGATTGTTTATGCTTTAGGGATTCTTAGAGTTTCTTATGGTTTAGGGTTTTTTAAGTTTAGGGGTTTTAAAAGGTTTTTAGGGTTTAGAGTTTGGGGTTTTAGGTTTAGGGTATTTTAGGGTTTTAGGTTTAGGGTATTTTAGGGTTTAGGGTTTCGGACTTAGGCTTTTTAAGGCTTTTTAGGTTCAGGATTTAAAACATTTTTAGGGTTTCTCAAGGTTTAGGGTTTCTTAGGGTGTAAGGTTTCTTAGGTTTTGGGATTTCAGGCTTAGGGTTTTAAAGCATTTTTTAGGGTTAAGGTTTTAAAGTTTTTTTAATTGTTTTTTAGGTTTAGGGTTTTCTTTAAGGTTTTTAGGGTTAAGGGTTTCTTAGGGTTTAGCATTTTTAGGGCATAGGGTATAGGGCTTAGAGTTTTTTTAGGTTTAGGATTTTTAAGGTTTTTTTGGATCTTTAGGGTTTTTTAGGTTTAGGGGTTTTGAAAGGTTTTTTTGGGTTTAGGGTTTATGGTTTCTTAGGGCTTAGAGTTTAGGATTTCTTCGATTTTCTTAGGGCTTAGGGTTTAGAGTTTTAAAATTTTTTTAGGATTTTTTATTGTTTTTTAGGGTTAGGGTTTTAAAGGTTTTTTAGTTTTCTATGGTTTAGGATTTCTTAAGGTGTAGGGTTTCTTAAGGCCAAGGGTATAGGGTTAGGATTTAGGATTTAGGATTTAGGGGTTTTGGTTTAGGGTTTAGGGTTTAGGAATTAGGGGTTTTTAAGGTTTCTTAGGGTTTTTTTTTGGGTTTTTTAGGTTTAGGATTTTAATGGTTTTTTAGGGTATAGGGTTTAGGGCTTAGGGCTTAGGGCTTAGGGTTATTTTAAGGTTTTTTAGGTTTATTGTTTTTTAAGGTTTTTTTTAGGTCTAAGGTTTTGAAGGATTTTTTTAGAGTTTAGGGTTTCTTAGGGTTTTTTAAGGTTAGGGTTTTTAAAGGTTTTTTTCAGGGTTTTTTTGGTTTTAAGGATTTAGTGTTTTTAAAGGTTTTTAGTGTTTTTTAGGGTTTATGATTTCTAAGGGTTTAGGGTTTAGGGCTTCTAAGGATTTAGGGTTTAGGGTTTAGTGTTTTAGGGTTTTGAGTTTTGGGTTTCGGGTTTAGGATTTAGTGTTTAGGGCTTTGTGCTTAGGTTTTTTTAGAGTTTTTTAGGATTAGAGTTTTTAAAGGTATTTTTAGGGTTTTAAAAAGTTTTTTAGGATTTTTTATTGTTTTTTAGGGTTAAGGTTGTAAAGGTTTTTTAGTGTTTTCTATGGTTTAGGATTTCTTAAGGTGTAGGGTTTCTTAAGGCCTAGGGTCTAAGGTTAGGGTTTAGGATTTAGGTTTCTTAGGGTTTAGGGGTATTGGTTTAGGGTTTAGGGTTTTTTAGGCTTAGAGTTTTTAAGGTTTCTTAGGGGGTTTTTAGGGTTTTTTAGGTTTAGGGTTTTAAAGATTTTTTAGGGTATAGGGATTAGGACTTAGGGCTATTTTTTGGGTTTTTTAGGTTTATGGGTTTTAAAAGTTTTTAAGGGTACTTTAGAGTTTCTTAGGGCTTAAAGCTTAGGGTTTAGGGTTTTAGATTTAGGATTTTTAGGGTTTTTAGGGTTTACGTCTTAGGGTTTTTTAAGGTTAGGGTTTTTAAATGTTTTTTTAGGGTTTTTGTGGTTGTAAGGATTTAATGTTTTTATAGGTTTTTAGGGTTTTTTAAGGGTTTATGATTTCTAAGGGTTTATGATTTTTAAGGGTTTATGGTTTAGGGCTTCTAAGGATAAAGGATTTCTTAGGGTTTCTAAGGATTTAGGGTTTAGGGTTTTGTGTTTTAGGGTTTTGAGTTTAGGGTTTAGGGTTTATGATTTAGGGTTTAGGGCTTAGTTCTTAGGTTTTTTTTTTTTAGAGTTTTTTAGGATTAGGGTTTTTAAAGGTTTTTTAAGGATTTTTAGGGTTTTTAGGTTTAGGGTTTTTAAGATATTTTGGGTTTTAGGGATTCTTAAGGCTTAGGGCTTAGGATTTTTTAGGGTTTTTTAAGTTTAAGATTTTTATAGGATTTCTTAACTTTTGGTTTAGGATTTTTTATGCTTTAGGGATTCTTAGTGTTTCTTCGGGCTTAGGGTTTCTTAGGATTTAGGGTTTAGGGTTTCTTAGGGTATACGGTATAGGGCTTAGGGTTTTTTAGGTTTAGCATTTTTAAAGATTTTTAGGGTTTTTTAGGTTTAGGGGTTTTGAAAGGTTTTTAGGGTTTTTTAGGGTTTAGGAATTCTTCGGTTTTCTTAGGGCTTAGGGTTTTTAATGTTTTAAAGGTTTTTTACTGTTTTTTAGGTTTAGAGTTTTAATAGTTTTATAGGATTTTTTATTGTTTTTTAGGGTTAGGGTTTTAAAGGTTTTTTAGCGTTTTCTATGATTTAGGATTTTTTAAGGTGTAGGGTTTCTTAAGGCCCAGGGTCTAGGGTTAGGGTTTAGGATTCTTAGGGTTTAGGTTTAGGGTTTAGGACTTAGGGTTTTTTAGGCTTAGACTTTGTAAGGTTTCTTAGGGGTTTTTAGGGTTTTTTAGGTTTAGGGTTTTGAAGGTTTTTTAGGGTATAGGGTTATTTTTGGGGTTTTTTAGGTTTATGGTTTTTAAAGGTTTTTTTAGGGTTTTTTAGGTCTAACGGTTTTTAGGGGTTTTTAGAGTTTAGTGTTTCTTAGGGTTTAGAGTTTTTAGGGCTTAATGCTTTGGGTTTAGGGTTTGTTTTTAGGATTTTTTAGGTTTAGGTCTTAGGGTCTTTTAAGGTTAGGATTTTTAAATGTTTTTTTTAGGGTTTTTGTTGTTTTAAGGATTTAGGGTTTTTAAAGGTTTTTAGGGTTTTTTAGGGTTTATGATTTCTAAGGGTTTAGGGCTTCTTATGATTTAGGATTTCTTAGGGTTTTTAAGGGTTTAGGGTTTAGGGTTTAGTGTTTAGTGTTTTAGGGTTTTGAGTTTAGGATTTAGGGTTTAGGGCTTAGTGCTTAGGTTTTTTAGAATTTTTTAGGATTAGGGTTTTTAAGGTTTTTTAGGATTTTTTAGGTTTAGGGTTTTTTAAGGTATTTTGGGTTTTAGGGATTCTTAGGGTTTAGGGCTTCTTAAGGTTTTTTTAGAGTTTAGGTTTTCTTACGGTTTCATTTGTACTAGGGTTTAGGGTTATGGTTTCTAAAGGTTTAGGGTTTAGGGTTTCAGGTTTAGGATTTTTGTAGGGCTTTTTATGGTGTAGCATTTAGGTTTTTTTAGGGTTTTTTAAGTTTAAGGTTTTTAAAGGTTTTTATAGGATTTTTTAAGGGTTTTTTTGGTTTAGGATATTTTAGGCTTTAGGGATTCTTAGAGTTTCTTAGGGTTTCGAGTTTAGGAATTTTTTTAAAGGTTTTTAGGGTTTAGGGCTTAGGGTTTTAAATTTTTTTAGGGTTTTTTAGGTTTATAATTTTAAAGGGTTTTTGGTATTTTTTTAAGGTTTAGGGTTTTAGGTTTAGAGTTTTTTAGGGCGTATGGTTTTTCAAGGTTTTTAGTTTTTTTTAGGTTTAGGGTTTTTAAAAGTTTTTAGGATTTCTTAGGGCTTAAGATTTAGGATTTCTTAGGGTTTTAGGTTTCTTTGGGTTTAAGGTTTAGGGTTTCTTAGGGCTTAGTATTTAGGGTGTTTTAGGGTTTAGAGCTTAGGATTTTTTAGGTTTAGGATTTTGAAAGGTTTTTAGGTCTTGTTAGGGTATTTTCGGTTTAGGGTTTTAAAGGTTTTTTAGAGTTTTTCAGGATTTTTAGGTTTAGGGGTTTGGGGTATCTTAGTGTTTAGGGTTTAGGATTTTTTAGTGTTTCTAAGGGTTTAGGACTTCTTAGAGTTTCTTAGAGCTTAGGATTTAGGGTTTAGGGTTTTAGGTTTAGATTTTTTTTGGTTTTAGGGCTTAGGGTTTTTTAGGTTTAGGATTATTAAAGGTTTTATAGGGTTTTTTAGTTTTAGGATTTAAAAAGGTTTTTAGGGTTTTTTAGAGATTTTTAGGGTTCTGTTTAGGAATTTTTAGGTTTAGGGTTTTTAAAGATTTTTTAGGGATTTTTTAGGGTTTAGGGTTTTAAGGTTAGGTTTTTTTTAGGGATTTCAGGGTTTAGGTTTTTTTAATAGTTTTTTAGGCTTAGGTTTTTCTTAAAGGTTTTTAGGGTTTAGGGTTTCTTAGAATTTATAGTTTAGGGTTTCTTAGGGTTTAGGGCTTGGGGTGTCTTAGGGCCTAGGGTTTAGGGTTTTATTAGGGTTTTGGGCTTAGGGCTTAGGGCTTAGGGCTTTTTTAAAAGATTTTTAGATTTAGGGTTCTTTTTAGGGATTTTTAGTTTTTAGGGTTTTTTAAGTTTAGGGGTTTAAAGGTTTTTAGAGTTTTTTAGGGTTTCTTAGTGTTTAGTGTTTCTTAGGGATTAGGGTTTAGGGGTTTTAAGGTGTTTTTAGGGTTTTGGGTTATTTAGGGTTTAGGATTATCAGGGTTTAGGGGTTTTAAGGTGTTATTAGGGTTTTGGGTTATTTAGAGTTTAGGGCTAGGATTTCTTAGTGTCTAGGGTTTAGGGTTTTTAAAGATTTCTTAGGATTTAGAGTTTAGAGTTTCTTAGGGCTTAGGGTTTAGGGTTTTAGGTTTATGATTTTTAGGGTGTAGGGTTTTACGTTTAGGATTTTTTGGTTTTTTAGGGTTTATGATTTAACCATAAACTCTAAAAAACCCTTAAAAACCTTAGACCTAAAAAACCTTAAAAACTCTTTAAAAACCATAAACCTAAAAAACCCCAAAAATAACCCTAAGCCCTAAACCCTAAAACATATACCCTAAAAGACCTTAAAAACCATAAACCTGAAAAACACTAAAAAAAAACCCCAAAGAAATCTTAAAAACTCTAAACCTAAAAAACCCTAGGTCCTAAACCCTAAACCCTAAACCTAAACCCTAAGAAACCTAAATCCTAAACCCTAACCCTAGACCCCAGGCCTTAAGAAACCCTACACCCTAAGAAATCCTAAACCATTGAAAACCCAAAAAAAGCCTTTAAAACCCTAACCCTAAAAAACAATAAAGAATCTTAAAAAACATTTAAAACTCTAAACCTAAAAAACTGTAAAAAACCTTAAAAACCCTAAACTTTAAGCCCTAAGCCCTTAGAAAACCGAAGAAATCCTAAACCCTACGCCTTAAGAAACCATAAACCCTAAACCCTAAAAACCTTTCAAACCCCTAAAAGTTCAAAAAAATCTTTAAAAAACCCTAAACCTAAGAATACCCTAAGCCCTATACCCTATACCCTAAAAAATCATAAACCTTAAATCCTAAGAAACCCTAAACCCTAAGCCCTAAGAAACCTTTAACCCTAAAACCCCCTAAAAACCTTAAAGAAAACCCTAAACCTAAAAAACCCTAAAAACACTTAAAAAATCGTTACAACCCCAAACCTAAAAAATGCTTTAAAACCCTAAGCCCTAAATCCCAAAACCTAAGAAACCCTAAACCATAAGAAACCCTAAACCTTGAGAAACCCTAAAAACCTTTAAATATCCTAAACCTAAAAACCCTAAACCTAAAAAGCCTTAAAAACCCCAAACCTAAAAAGCCTTAAAAACCCCAAGTCCTAAACCCTAAACCCTAAAATACCCTAAACCTAAAACCCCAAACTCTAAATCCTAAAAACCTTTAAAAACTCAAAAACATAAAAAAAAAAAAGAAACCCTAAAAATCTTTAAAAACCCCAAACCTAAAATACCCTAAGCCCTAAATCCTAAAAAACTTTAAATCTAAGACCCTAAACCCTACAAAGCACCAACCTCAAAGAGACCCTAAGCACTAAGCCCTAAGAAACCCTAAACCCTAAAAACCATAAAACCCTAAAAAAATCCTAAACCTAAAACCCCCTTAAAATCCTTTAAAACCTTTTAAAACCCTAAACCTTAAGAAACACTAAATGCTAAGAAACACTAAGCCCTAATCCCTAAGAAATCCTAAGAAACCCTAAACCCTAACAAACCCTAAACTCTAAGAAATCCTAAAAACACACTTAAAAAACCCAAAACCTAAAAATTAAATTATAAACCTTAAAAAACTCTAAACCTAAAAACACCCTAAAAACCTTGAGCCCTAAACCCTAAACCCTAAACATTAAAAACCCTTAAAAACCCTAAATCTAAAAACCTAAACCCTAAGTGCTAAGAAACCCTAAACCCTTAACCTTAAGAAACCCTAAACTCTAAAAACCCTAAAACCTAAAAAAGACCCCAAAAACCTTTTAAAAATCTAAAAAAACCATAGCCCTAAAACTTAAAAATGCTAAGAAACCCTAAACCCTAAATCTAAAAAATCCTAAGTTCTAAATTGAAAAAAACCCTAAACCCTAAACTCTAAGAAGCCCTAAGACTAAAAAACCCTAAAAACCTTAAAAATCCTAAACCCTAAGCCCGAAACCTTAAACCCTAAAATATTTTTAAAACCCTAGACCCTCGAAAACCCTAAACCCAAAATCCTAAACTCGAAGCCCTTAGAAACCCTAATCCCTAAGAAACCCTAAACTTTAAGAAACCCTAAACCCTAGAAAAACCATTAAAAATCCTAAAACTAAATAATCCAAAAAACCCTAAAAAAAACCTTTAAAAATGCTAAACCTAAAAAACCCTATAAAGAATTATCAAACCTAAACCCTAAAAACCTCCATAAAACCCTACATCTAAAACCCTAAACCCTAAGAAACACTAAACCTAAGAAAAAAAAACCCTAAACTCTAAAAAAACCTAAGAAACCCTATACCCTAAGAAACTTAACCCTAAACCCTAAAAAGCCTTTAAAACCCCTAAACCCAAAGAAAACCCTAAGCCCTAAACCCTAAAAAACTCTAAAAAAAAACCGTAGACCTAAAATGCTAAATCCTAAGCCTTAAGAAACCATAAGAAACAAAAAATCCTAAACCTTAAATCCTAAACCCTAAGAAACCCTAAACCCCATGAAACATTAAACCCTAAATCTTAAGCCCTAAGAAATCCTAAAAACCCCTCAACCCTAAACTTTAAGAAACCCTAAACCCTAAACTCTAAGAAACCCTAGGAATCCCTAAAACCCTAAATCCAAAGAAATCCTAAACACTAAACCCTAAGCCCTAAGAAATCCTAAACCCTAAACACTAAGAAACCCTAGGAATTCCTAAACCCTAAACCCTATATCCTAAAAAATCCTTAAAAACCTTAAACCTATAAAACCCTAAAAAAACCTTTAAAATCCTAAATCAAAAAACCCTAAAAAAACCCTAAGCCCTAAACCCTAAAAAAACCCACACCTAAAACCTTAAACCCTAAATGTTAAGAAACCTTAAACCCTAAACCATAAGCCCTAAGAAACCCCAAACCTTAAACCCTAAGAACCCCTACACCCAAAGAAATCCTAAACCCTAAGAAAGCCTAATAACCCCTAAACCCTAAGAAATCCTAAGCCCTAAGAAATGCTAAACCTTAAGAAATCCTAAACCCTTAACCCTAAGAAACTCTAACAAAACCTTTAAAAACCCTAAACCCCCAAAACCCTAAAAAACCCTAAATCTAAAAAACCCTAAAAAAACCCAAAGCCTTAACTCCTAAACCCTAAAAATCCTAAATGTAAAACCCTAAACCCTAAAAACCATAAACCTAAAACCCTAAGCCCTAAGCCCTAAGAAACCCTAAACTCTAAATCCTAAGAAATCTTAAGAAACTCTAAACCCTAGACACTAAGAAATTTTAGCCCTAAACCCTAAGAAACCCTAAACCCTAAATAACCAAAAACCCTAAAAACACATTAAAACCCCTAAACCCTAATCCCTAAGAAACCCTAAAAACCTTTAAACCCCTAAACTTAAAAAACCCTAAAAACTAAAAAATCCCTAAAAAGAACCCTAAATCTAAAAATCTTTTAAAAAAACCCTAAGACCTAAGCCCAAAACCCTAATAAAACCCTAAACCCTAGGCCCTAAGACACCCCAAGCCCTAAACCCTAAGTAACCCTAAAAACCTTTTAAAAAAACCTAAGCCTAAAAAACCATTAAAAAAACCTAAACCCTAAAATCCCTAAAATAAAACCTAACCTTAAAACCCTAAACCCTAAAAAACCCTTAAAAAATCTTTAAAATCCCTAAACCTAAAAAAACCCTAACCAAAACCCTAAAACCCTTTTAAAATCCTAAACCTAAAAAACCCTATAAAACCCTAAACCTAAAAAACCTCAAAAATATCTAAACCTAAAAATCTATAACCCTAAATCCTAAGCTCTAAGGAACTCTAAGAAATCCTAAACCCTAAGAAACACTAAAAAATCCTAAACGCTAAACACTGAGATACCCCAAACCCTAAAAACCCAAAAAAAACTCTAAAAATCCTTAAAATCCCTAAACCTAAAAATCCTAAAAAACTCTAAAAAAAACCCCTAAACCAAAAATACCCTAAAAAAGACCTAAAAACCTTTTAAAATCCTAAGATCTAAACCCTAAAAAACCCTAAATACTAAGAAACCCTAAGCCCTAAGCCCAAAGAAATCCCAAACCCTAAACCCTAACAAACCCCAAGAAACCTAAAATCCTAAGAAATCCTAAATCCTAAGCCCTAAGAAATCCTAAAAACTTTTTAAAACCCTAAACCTAAAAAACACTAAAAACCCTAAAAACCTTGAAAAACCCTAAACCTAAAAAACCCTAAAAACCATAAGCCCTATAAAACCCTAAACCTAAAACACTAAACCCTAAAAAAAAAATACTAAAAACCCTTAAAAACATTAAACCTAAAAAACCCTAAAAAAACTTTTAAAACCCTAACCCTAAAAAACTCTAAGCCCTAAACCCTAAAAACCTTTTTAAAAAATCCTAAACCCTATGAAACTCTAAAAATCCCTAAAGCCTAAATGTATATTTATGTTTGCAAGTATATATTCACATATGCATCCACATGGATCGAGATATAATTTGGAAGGTAAAATACTGATTTTCGATATCTACAACTGAAATGCCTCATGTTTTACTGATTTGAGCTCCGAAGAGATTGTACTACTTAAATCACAAGATTTTTTATATTTTATAAAGATATGTACCATCTTGATCATTCTTCAAGTCACAGAAAGATTGATATCCTTTATATTATTGATTTCTGATTTTGAAAGACTATTCCATTTTTACATTCAATCTGAGGGCATTTTTGGACCTTTTTTATGTTTACTTTTATGTTTATGAGTATTATGGAAGTACCAATGTATAAATTACATGTTTTATTTAATTCATGCATATGTTGATGAACCTTATAGGTGGACCAAGGGATAATTCTAAGTTTTACTTTTCTACATATGTTAATGAGCCTTATAGAGGCCTGAGGGACAATTTAGAGTTCTTACTCTTCTGCATCTGTTGATGAGTCTTATGGGTGGCCGGAGGTATAATTCAGAATTTTACTTGTCTACATATGTTGATCAGCCTTATTGGCAGCCCAAGGGATAATTGTGGATTTCACTTTTTTCAATGGCCACATACTGAATTGCATCATCCCATGTTGAACTGCATCATCAATTTATACATATATGAGTATATTCAGTTTGAGTAGTGCTATTTCTATAATTTGGTTATTGTTTTTCTATTACGATTTGATTTCTAGGTTGCTTTCGGTGGTTTTATTTCACATCTTTTATATTGTATATTATCTTTTTAGCTCAGTTAGCATATGAAGACTCCTTAATACCATGTGTCTTGGCATGAACACAAATCGAGCCATGATGAAGTGTACCATGAGTACCAAAATATGGGGTGCTCAGTAGGCATCATAGGTTGATCGAGCTCAGAAAGATTATATATATATATATATATATATATATATATATATATATATGAGAAGAAGAAGAATGATAGTGCTAACACTAAGATCTAGAGCCTAACAAGTCATAAACGAACCATTAACGATAGTGAAAATAACAATAATTTATATCTAAATCTATATCTATCTATATCAATCTATCTATCTTCTATACTACCTTAAAAGCATGAACTTCCTAACTTGAATGTTAAATTACTATAATACCCATACGTAAAACGCCCATCTATTTCTATTTGAATAGTCTATGTTCTCTTGAAAGGTTGTGACCTTTTCGAAGGGTTGTGACTTTTAAGATGAGTTGTGACTTTTCCAAAAGGTTGTGACTTTTACAAAGGACTGTGACTTTTCAGATAAATTGTGATTTTTCCAAAGAGTTGTGACTTTTCTAAAGAATTGTCACTTTTTCGAAGGGTCATAACTTTTTCAGATGAGGCACAATAAGCACATTCTCATACTACCCTTTCTTGGCTATAAAAAGAGCGATTTCTTCTCATTCTTCAACCACAAAAATTTTCTACTCTTCTACTCTTCTTCTTCTTACACTTTAAAATTTTTCGTATGATTTATTGTCATTGAGTGAGTTTGAATATAAGTGGAATCTCAGGTACCACTATTCTGATGAAGTAAATCATTCTATCTTAAAATGATATGTTCCTGAACCTCGACTAATTTAAGGAAATAATTATTGGTGATATAATAATCATTTTTTTCTTAATATATAGTAGTATGTAATGTTCCAATAAATGAAGCTAACCTGAAGTAGTCTAATTTCTTAATTATTTATCCTTTGATGCAAATATATGTTTCTGAATATCTTTTTTCAAAAATTATTGAACTTCTCATGCGTCAGAGAATTGTCACGAGTTATTTTGTTGATGCTCAAGACATAAGAATGAATTTATTTACAATGGTATTTATGTGATTGAGTTTGTCAGGAAGTTTGCTTCAAAATAATTACTACTATTTAAATATTTTCCTTTCGTTTTACTTATTTACTTTTTTGAAAAATTATTTATGTATTTTAGTCAAGGGAAAATTCAAATGATTTATAAAGACGCTGGGTTGAAGGGTCGATTAGTTTAATTTTGTTATTTATTTAATTGCTAACTTTAGTAAGACAAATATTTTTTTATATTCAAATCTTTACATATAGATATGTATTTGTATTTTAATTAAAGTATTGTATATGTTACGAAAGTATCATCAAGTTAACAAGATCTTCTAACTTCAAAATATATTAATTTTAAATGTTCTTATTTCTTCTTCTTTTTTTTAAAAAAACTCATAGCAAATATGAACATATGTGAATCATTTAAAAATTATCATTTACAAAAAAAATTATAACAAATAATATGAAATAAATGTGAAACGCACGGGAAGCTTTAAAGTGCAACATTGGATTACCATTTTTCCCCTATACTAATTTAAAATCTAATTAACTAACTAAATAAATAGTAAAATTAATAAGAAGTCCTATTTATTTAAGTAAATGTAGAATTAATAAGAAATTCAGCTATTGCACTTGAATTCTTTAGTTATGACATTATAAATTCTCTTAGTTATTACTAATTATTGCAAATGTTATTCACATCCTTTTACATTCTTTAGTCATAGCATTATGAATTCTGTTAGTTATTACATTTTTTTCTATCTTTCATCTTTCCTTATATTAACGTTTTACCCAATAACTTTTCACATTCTTATACTACTCCTATCTAACTAATAACACAATGTTGTTATTGATCCTTGAACGAATCATGCCTGGTTGAATAAATTAAATTTTTTTTACAAGGATATGAACAATATATTTGGTAGGTGAAAGATAAACATGTGCTTATATATATGATTTCACAAATTAAATATATTTTCTATGTTTAGTTTTTATTTTATATATGGGAAAAAAGAAATGAAAAGTCAAATAACTATCTTTGATTTATGTACACATTCAATCAAGAAGTCAAATATGAGAACCAACAACAAGAACATCATCTATTATGTACCTTATAAAGTAAAAATTAATGTACAGAAAAATAGTTTTAAAAAATAAAATAGAGTTGTTTTCTTCACATGTCCATATGACATCTAAAAAACTTAATTCAAATACTTTAACTTTTAGAATATAAGTGTGAAATATACGTGCAACGCACGTGTTCGAGAACTAGTAATAATAATAAGCACGGAGCAACCAACACTAGGCAATCACAACCAAACCGATAAAGAACGATAATGCAATGCAAGTATGGCTAATGCATAAAGGTAAAAGCTCGGCATATCCCTCAGGTCGATCAGAATGATCCCTCTTACTCAACAACATGTGAAACACGAGAAATATAACCTTGATTAGCTCTACAGGCAGCCCGTAATGCTTCATCGAGCTTATCTGTACAAGAGAGAACCCAAAATAATCTTTCAGGCCACCTGAAATGCTTCCTCGAGCTTATCTTTCAACAAAAAATGCAAAAAAATTGTATGTTTAAAGCAACCCTCCCTTTTTAATCATAAACACTTTTACAATCAATGTTTTTCTTTTCAAAATAACAAATCCTGATAGTGAAATCAACAAGTTTAACGAAAAAACTCCTTAAAAATAAAATTCCCAAGAAAGTGATGAAAATCCTTAAAAAGTTCTGAGTTTTCTTAAATAAGATCAATAACACGCTCCATCGGAGCCCAAAACAGGAAGAATATCGTAGAAAACTCATTTAAAGTTCTCATTTACATCTTTCTTCCATTACTAGTCAAACACCTGTCAAATCCAGATGTCAAGCATGTGGTTTCATACAAAATAAATTTGAGGAATTCTTAGACCAATCACACCACGGAAATAACCGGCCAGACACCCACCACAACATAGTCATACTAACCCAGAACTCCAGTCAGTCTAAGTCCAAGGCCTCTGATCCACAAACACAATAATTATGCGATAAAATTTCAAAAATAACCAAAAAGGCACACATTCATTCCAAACTAATCCAAAATGTATAAATCTAAGTTTAAACCACCTAGAAGCTTTCTAAGGACCCTATAATGCCAACTGATGTACAGTGAACTTACGGTACTTTTGATGCATTAAACTTAGAGTTTTGCATACTTCTTAGGCATTTTGATAGTAGATGTGATGGTATTTGTGTTTAATTTTACAGGAAATAGGTTTTTGGAGCAGTTGATGATTAAAGTGTTGCAACAACAAAATTTGGGTGATGTACAAGTTGACTTATGAGCCGTCATTTCCTTGACGAGCCGTAGGTTGAAGTCGTAGGTTCAAGTGCCTTCATATGTATACCAGTCAGTTGGTGGAGTATTATGCTGATACTGGACTACATTAACTTTTTTGGCATTCCCACTCACATTTTTTAGCACCAAGCCTACCTCTGTCCTCAACTACACTATCTCTTCACGAATATCATCATTGGACTAATTTGGTGTAGCTTGTATTGAGAAAGTGCTCTTTGTTGTAGCTGATGTTCTAGTGCTCCATGCTTTATTATTCTTAGAGATCTTTTCAAGTTTCTAAGCAATCTCCTAGAATATTTTTGCTCCTTAAGATCCTCCTGCAATATTATCTAGCACAACTTTTCCATTATCATCTAGCCTTCTATAGAAATACTCCTTAAGCGATTCATCATCAATGCGGTGGTTCAGCACACTCCTCATGAAACTTGTAAATTTGTCCTAAGAATCACTAACTGACTCTCCATGTAAAGCCACAAAATTATTAAGTTTATCTTTGAGTTTTGACTTCTTCGATAATGGAAAGTACTTTTCAAGGAGCACTCGATGCAACTCAGCCTAGGTGGAAATAGAGTTGAATGGGAGTTCAGACAACAATACAGTGGCATCACCAGTCAAAGATAGTGGGAACACACGCAAACTGATCACATCCATATCTAAGTCCGGCCTCCCCACACTGCTTTTACACACGCTGATAACTTTACTTAGATGAGCATAGGGATCTTCCAATGGTAATCCAGCAAACAGTCCTTGGGATGTCAGCAACTGCATTAGACTGCTAGTAACCACAAACGTGTGTCCAGCTGGTAGTGGAGGAATGACTATGGCTCCAGCCGATCCTACATCATTATGATCAACCTCATAGTTGAGGCAAACATTGGGTGCAGGTTGGTTTTGCACTCTAACGTATTCTCAAAAAGAGCATTATTCTGAAGGTTTCCTGGCACGTCCATAACTCTTAGAGGTTGGACTCCAGGTACCTCTTGATGATCCTCTCTCCTTGGATCATCTTCAAGTCTCAGTTGTTGACCTGTTCCAGCCATTCTTCGCAGAGTTCTTAATTCCAGACCGTAAGGAGTTAGGGGAATGCCATGACTTTGTGTATTTGGCATACACTGGAACTAAGATCGGTAGAAAATAAAAACAAAATAAAATAGAAATCGAGAAATAATTGACTAAAGTGCGATAACGAAATTAGTCTAATCTAAAAGTCTTATTCCCCGACAACGGTGCAAAAATTTGATACACCCAAATTACACCTCCCTTAAGAAGTATAAGTGGTCGTTGTCAAATAAAGAACCTAACAAAGGTTAGGGTCGATCTCACGAGGAATATGGTTCAAACTTAGTCTAATTTATTGTTGATTGTACGTTTAGCCAAGTTATCTCTGTAAAAAGGGGGGTTTGAAAACTTAAATTATAATTGATTGATGTATAATAACAAGTAAACAATTAACAGGATTTACAGTTTGTAATATCAATATGAGAATGAAACTAGGGCACATGTGTTCCCCACAAGTTCTTAACTAGTAAACCTAATAATAGTAACTCTTTTCTAGTGTTTAACATGCATAGTCGGTAAGTTAGGTATCGCCTAAGTGATTGGTCCTCCAAATAGGGAATTTCACCACGCAACTTGGTCTGTCTATGGGTGTTGCTTTACTTACCCTTACCTTTGACTCAGATTAGTCCTCAGCGTATGTGGTTTAGACTATTAAATAGCGGATTGTCATGCTAAATCTCCATTGTTTAACCTCTTTCTCATTCATTACTTCCTTGGTCCGGCAAGTAAGAATGAGGCGAGTTCTAACGTTGCGCATCGTTAAAATGAATTTAAAACGAAGAGATTAACAAATACATGCATAAACACTTTATTAAGAATTACTCAATTATTAGTTTTACGTTGTTAATTACTCATGGTTCCCACAACCCTAGTTGTGGATTTAGATATTCATGCTTGAGTATTCACAATTCATAGTAGGGTTTAGAGCATAAATCAAGAACTTACAATTAGAATTGATGAAATCCACAATCTTGAATTGAAGAACAAAAGCCGTACATCCCACCAGAAAATCAAGATGGAGGATCGAATCTTAATCGCATTGAAGAAATGATGAGCAAGATGATGAAACGGTTTGACTCTACGGATGAAAATGTGAAGGAGATGCATAACGACTTATCGGGCATCGAGCAAAAGGTAGAGTCACATGTAGTGTCAATTAGACAGATTGAGCAGCAGTTGAATCAACTATCTTCGAATCAAAATCCACACCAACAAGGAACACTTCCCAACAATACTATTCAAAATCCAAATAATGAGGGGCATTGTATGGCTATTACTACTAGGGGTGGAAAGCAGACTATTGACCCTTCTATGCTGACTAGAGTGGAAATTGAGAAAGGACCGGATGAGGATGAAGCTGAGATAGCAGAACTTCCCAAAGATCAAAATGAGAAGGAGGCTGAAATCACGCAAAAGGTCATCCCTATGTCAAGACCTCCACCTCCCTTTCCACAAAGGTTGGTTAAGAAGACTGAAGAAGGGAAGTATCGAAAGTTCATCTCTATCTTAAAGTAGTTATCTATAAATATTTCTTTGATTGAAGCATTAGAACAGATGCCCGGTTATGCGAAGTTCATGAAGGATTTTGTGATAAAAAAATGAGCAATCAGTTTCGAAGATGATGATAAGCTGCAACATTGTAGCGCCATTGCTACTCGGTCGTTAGTCCAGAAGAAGGAAGATCCCTGAGCATTTACTATCCCATGCATGATTGGCATGATGTGCTTTGCGAAGGCCCTATGTGACTTCGGTGCTAGCATAAATCTGATGTTGTTGTCCATGTTCAAGAAATTGGGCTTGGGAGCCCCCAAACTGACTACGATGCGGCTACGTATGATTGTCCGTACTGTAAAGAAACCAATTGGGGTGCTCCAAGATGTTTTGGTCAAAGTGGAGGCATTTATCTTTTGGCAGATTTTGTGATACTATACTGCGAGGTTGATTTTGAAGTGCCTATAATACTAGGGAGACCATTCCTTGCCACAGGGCGCGCACTAGTAGATATGGAAAAAGGGCAAATGAAGTTCTGTTTGAATAATGAAGAGGTGACATTTAATATCTGTAGATTAATGAAGCATCGAAGTGAACTTAAATCTGTATCGATAGTAAACTATGCTGATGAGGAGAAACCAGAGGTGTCCATTGAGGAGAGACTAGGTGTTGAGGCACTAGCTGCGGTGATCATGAATTTTGATGGTGATTGTATTGATGAATATAACGAGTTAGTTGCTGCACTTGATGAGGGTGGTTTTTCTCATCGCCAACCAAAGAAGTTGGATTTGGATCTGAAGAATCGAGACACTCCGCCTGCAAAACCATCTATTGATGAGCCTCCAAAGTTGGAGCTAAAATCTCTTCCATCTCACTTGCAGTATGTGTTCTTGGGCCAAAACAACACTTTGCCTGTCATTATAGTTGTTGATTTAAATAAAGGGCAAGTAGAAGCTTTGATATCGGTGCTAAAGCGATATAAAAGGGTGATTGGATGGATGATTGATGATACTATTCGTATTCAACCAGAGATTTGCTCGCACAAAATCCAACTCATGCCGGGCAGCAAACCAAGCATTGAACACCAGAGAAGGTTGAATCCACCAATGCAAGAGGTTGTGAAGAAGGAAATCATCAAGTGATTAGATGTTGGAGTAGTGTACCTGATTGCTTATAGTGATTGGGTATGCCCGGTTCAATGTGTGCCAAAGAAGGGATGAATCACTTGGTTCCCAATGCCAAGAATGAGCTCATTCCAATGAGGCCTATCACTGGATGGAGGGTCTGCATGGACTATCGCAAGTTGAATGCGTGGACTGAGAAAGATCATTTTCCAATGCCATTCATGGACCAAATGTTAGATCGTCTTGCTGGAAAATGATGGTACTGCTTTCTAGATGGATATTCAAGCTACAACCAGATCTCCATAGCCCCGGAAGATCAAGAGAATACCACTTTCACTTGTCCTTACGGGACATTCGCTTTCGAAAGAATGCCATTCGGGTTGTGTAATGCACCGGTAACTTTTCAGCGTTGCATGATGTCTATATTTTTTGATATGGTGGAAGACACTATCGAGGTATTTATGGATGATTTTTCTGTAGTTGGTGACTTGTTTGATGATTGCTTGGCACATTTAGGTGACGTGCTGAAACGCTGTGAAGAGTGCAATTGTGCTAAACTGGGAGAAATGTCACTTTATAATGAAAGAAGGTATAGTTCTGGGCCATAGAATCTCACAAAAAGGCATTGAGGTTCATAGAGCAAAGGTCGAGGTGATTGAAAAGTTACCACCACCTATCTCTGTGAAAGGTGTTAAAAGTTTTCTAGGACATGCAGGTTTCTATAGGAGGTTTATCAATGATTTCTCAAAAATTGCATACCCTTTGTGCAAACTGCTCGAAAAGAAGATGAAGTTTTTCGTTGATGATGCTTGCCTGAAAGCATTTGAAGAGTTGAAAAAGAAGTTGATTTCTGCACCTATCATTATTTCACCAGATTGGGAACAACCGTTTGAAGTCATGCGTGATGCGAGCGGGGTGGCTCTCGACGTAGTATTGGGGCAAAGGCGAGAAAAGAGTCTTCATCCCATATATTATGCGAGTAAAGCTTTAAATGTTGCTCAAAAGAATTACACCGTCACCGAACAAGGGTTACTTGATGTAGTCTTTGCGTTTGAGAAGTTCAGATCCTATTTGTTGGGCACTAAAGTAATTGTGCACACTGATCATTCTGCATTGAGGTATCTCTTGGCAAAGAAGGATGCAAAATCGAGGCTGATTCGATAGGTACTACTATAGCAAGAATTTGACTTCGAGGTAAGAGATTGAAAGGGGACAGAAAATCAAGTGGTTGATCACTTGTCAAGATTAGAGGAAGAGGCTATGTTAAAGCTAGAAGATGTAATCAAGATTGATGATACATTCCTAGAAGAACAGGTTTTGGCTACTTCTTGTGATCTTATCCCTTGGTTCACTGATTTTGCCAACTATTTAGCAAGTGATGTGGTGCCTTCAGATTTGTCATTCCACCAAAGCAGAAAATTCATATCTGATGTGAAGAAGGTTTTTCTGGGAAGAGCCTTACTTGTTTCGTATCTATGCTGATGGGATTATTAATCACTGTGTGCCTGAGGTAGAGATGATGAGTATATTGGAAGCTTGCCACTCGTCTCCTATTGGTGGTCATTATAGTGGTATCCGAACTGCTCATAAAGTCTTACAATGCGGGTATTATTGGCCCACCATCCACCAAGATACCCATGATTTCACCAAGTCTTGTGATCTATGCCAAAGAGAAGGAGGTGTTTCAAGAAAGCAAGAACTCCCAATGAACTCTATACTGGTGATTGAACTCTTTGATGTGTGGGGCCTTGATTTTATGGGTCTATTTGAGAATTCAAATGGGATGAAGTACATACTTGTTGCGGTTGATTGTGTGTCCAAATAGGTGGAAGCTGTCTCACTTTCGAAGAATGAAGGTACAAATGTCAATGCGTTTCTGAAAAAGAACATCTTCTCCAGGTTTGGTACACCAAGGGAGATTATTAGCGATAGAGGTCCCCACTTTTGTAACAAACTATTCAAGGTGTTGCTTTAGAGTATGGTGTTTCTCACATCATATCAACTCCTTATCATCCACAGTCTAGTGGGCAAGTCGAAGTGTCCAATAGAGAAATCAAGGAAATCCTTGCAAAGACTGTGAATGCGAACAAAACTGATTGGTCTAAAAAGCTCGATGATGCTCTATGGGCCTATCGTACTGCATTCAAGACTCCCATAGGTATGTCTCCTTACCAACTTATTTTTGGAAAGTCATGTCACTTACCTGTAGAGCTAGAGCATAATGCGATGTGGGCACTCAAAAAGTTGAATCTAGATTGGGATGTTGTATCAAGTCAAAGGTTGAGTGAATTGAATGAGCTGGATGAGTTCCGCTTAAAAGCATATGAAATTTCAGCGTTGCATAAAGAGAAGATGAAGAAGTATCATGATCAAAAGATCGAATGGCAAAATTTTGCTCCCGGTGATATAGTACTTCTATGCAACTCAAGGTTGAGATTGTTTCCTGGCAAGCTCAAGTCAAAGTGGACGGGACCATTCAGAGTAGTCCAAGTATTTTCACATGGCGCTGTTGAACTTGAGAACAAGGAAGGAACAAAATTCAAAGTCAATGGCCAGAGGATCAAACTGATATGGGCCAAACCGAAGAAGTCAATGAGTTGATTGAGAAATGAAGTCTTGATGAAGTATGAGTAATCATGAGATCTGTGTCATGCCACAATGTTAAATCAAGCTATACTTCGGAGGCAATTCATGAATGTAAAACCTAGCCAATTTAGAAATTTTTAGTGATTTTTATGAATTTTTAGACTTTTTGTTGAGTTTTATGTTTTATTGAGTCTTAGTATTGGCTAAATTAGGGTAGTATATGGTCCGTGTAAAAAAAGAGTCATTAAACAAAATAAAAGGAAGTCCTAATGCTTGCTATATGTGCAGGGAAGTGAAAAACAAAACCTAAAAATTTTAAGTACAGAAGGTTCTACGGGTCCCATCTACGAGTCGTCATTCAATAGACAGATCGTCAATGGCATCTATAGAACTTGATGTCAAGCTGCAACTTTAAGTCTACGGTTGCACAGTACAAACCGTACATCAATTGACGATCCGTAGTATGCAACCGTAGACCCTAGGTATGTTTTTAAAATTTCATCAAGTGTTGGGAGTAATGACGAAACCCATCTACGGGCCGTACAAATTTATACGAACCGTAGACGTGGTTTCATAGATTCAGTCTGGGTAAAACTAAATGACCCAACCCGTAATTTCTTTTAAATATAAACCATTCATTTTAAGTCCTCTCCCTATTTCCCATTTTCAAACGTTACATCCTCTCAAATAAACCCTTTCACTTCACATACATCCCCTCCAAAATTAACCAATCACTATATAACCATCTCCCCTCCCATCTTCTTCTTCCATCACTATTTACATTTTCCTTTCCCCTTCTCTATTTTTATTCTGTTTTCAAATTAACAAAATCAAATCGCGGGTTTGGAGTCTAGCAAATTGGGTGCATTAAAGTTACAATAACACACTCACGCAACTTCAATTTCATCCTTCATTAAAGATACTAAATTCTGGCTTATAAATGAATTTGAAGTTGAAATCGAAAGTTGTTACTTGACCTCAGGTAGTACTGTTATGTGAAATTGATTCTAATTAGTTGAAAATTACCCTTGGAATGATGGCATTATGGGTGTTGTTAAATTTTGATGTGAATCATGTAATTACTGCCTTCTAATTGTGCTCTTGACTTAGGGTTTCGATTTAAATTATTGATCATATACCTAATTGTATAATTAAAACCCTAGGAACGAAGGAATAACATGAAAATATGTTGAAATGCATGTTGTAGAAATGGTTTGATGCAATAGATATTGTATTTGTCTTGTTGGTTAAAATATTGCTTTGTGAACTGACACTGTGATAGTCGACAACCACGACCTATGGCTCGTAGGGCAACCTACGGACCGTAGGTCAGGTTCTGTCAGTCTGGAGTGCACACCAGTAGCCTAAGTTAGTTTTGACGGATTGATGTACGGACCACAGGTCCTTTGAAGGTCCGTCCTTTCGAACTGCCAATTCAACTTTAGAAACTAAAATTTTGACTTCTTCACCAATGGTTAGGACCTACGGTCCGTAGATTCTATTACGGCCCGTAAGTACTAATTGTAGGTACCAAAAAATAGTAACAGTCTACATTTAGTTTTTTTTTCTTTCTCCTTTTCTTTTCTTGTTTTTCTTCCCATGTTTAAGTACTAACAAGGCTTCACATATGCCATGCCATCAAAGGTCACCCAAAAATACGAGCATAGGGGCAAAACAACCGCACCTTCGGCTCGACGGAGGCTTATTGATTAACCTTCATAGGATGAGCGCAGTGGGTCCGAGTGTGACCCTCCTTTGAGGGATGGCTCTCCCAAGTCACCTAGAGTTACTCATCAACAGACCAAATTGTTAGCCATTGTCCTGGTGTCGGAGAGATCAACCTCTGATAGTGATGATGATGCTTCCCAGTCTGAGGAGGAAGCACATAGTTCAAGTAAGGGTAGGGGAGAGTCTCAACCCAGAGTTGCCCCCAGCCCGCAGCTTGCAGCTCAGTCCGAGTCCAACTTCGATTCGGAGTCTGCTTCTGCTTCGGGTGACACAGAGACCGCAGTGGAAGAGCCTATATGGGTTACAGGCGAGCCCAACTTGTGGTGTGTTTTGGGCATGTTCCAGATTTATAATGAAGTTATCCGCCAAAATGCCCACAACAAACATGCCCACCAAATTGAAGAGGAGCAGTGACTACTCACAGGCAGCCTCCACACTATTCCACCGGTACATAAGCTATTGAAGAGGCACATATGTGAATGGATGGCTGAGACGCTGGGTAGGTATAGCCCAATTATGGTGCGGTAGTTCTATGTATCATATGCAGCCACACTTCAGAGTGACCTGCCCCAGAGGGCAAAGGCATTGGAGCAACTACCACTCCTCTCTACACTTGTCTGGGATATCCCCGTGGACATCTTCGAGACCACCCTCCGTCATTTTATTTACGGTCCCTCTCACACTCATACGATTAATATGGCTGAGTTTGATTATAGGATGCAGCTAGTCCACAATAGAGCGACGATGTGGGACATGGCACAGAGAGAGACCCTACTTCGATTGGTGGTCGGTTATATTGCTAACCAGGGGGTCAACATATAGTGGGTCTGAGATATGACCCTTTCGATCAATAAGGCCACACTGAACTTCGCAGCCAAATTTTGGTGGTCCATAGTTTGCACCAACTTATCCCCTATAATGGCGGACAACCAATTGACATGGGATAGATTAGTAATGGTAGAGTGCTTGATGGCGGGGCAGGAGATTGACTTTGCACGGGTGATTATTTCTGAGATCCATGAGCGGGCTTTACACAAGATGACTACCTTGCCATTTCCCTATCTTATCTTCAGATTATGCGCGATGCGACCGTGCCAGTCTATTTTGCGGACTCATATATTGAGGTGAAAAAGACTGTTGACATTGGTCTTATTAGAGACGATGCAAACCCTGTATCACCACGACGGGGTATCCAGATTGACTTACCACCCATGGGTGAAGCATCTACCCCCGAGCAAACTGATGAGGACTCTATTCCAGCTCCTACTATGGAGCCCTAGGGGTCTATTCCCCCTTCCGCAGCTTCAGGTTTGGCCGCGAGCACACCACGTGGTCCCACTCCTACAGGGTTGGCCATGTTTCCTTAGCTAGAGTCCTCAAGTTTGAGACTCAAATGGCGACCCTTTTGCAGCATATTTGGCCTTAGATGCAGAAATCAGTGGAGGAGTCTGAGGCACCGACTGAGCGGATGGTGGAGATGAATATGCAGGCTGTGCACCGGTCCATTGATGCTTTTGAGAGCCGGATGATGGATAGGCCTCAGCCTGGGCCTACGATTGATATTACTGCTTTCCAGACGGAGTTAGCTCACCTCAGTGCTGCTATTGATACCTTGACTGCCGTAGACACTACTATTTCGAAACTTGACCTAGAAGCTGATACTGATAATGTAGTTCTTAACGCACTGTTTGGTGTTAGGCAGCAGGCTACTAATTCCTCCCATGCAGTGGAGAAACACATCCGAACTAAGGATGACACTATTATTGACCTTGAAGAGGCGCGGCGAGCCTGCAAGAAGGAAAGACTGGAACAAGAGGCTGCCTAGTGGCTGTCTATACTAGATGAGCAGCGACGGTAGGAACGTGTTCGTGCTATGGTAGAGGGACCTTCAGGCTTGGGGCACACTACTGATGGTGCACCCCAGACTACTACTAAGGGCATTACTGAGTGCACCGTATTTGATGATCCAGCGGGTTTCGAGCAACCGAACCCACCCGTTTCTTGATTGTTCTTCGGCACATATGTGTCATAGGTTTGTCTCACCCGATGTTTTATTTTTACTTGTGCATTTAGTGCATTGCACTACATTTCATGTGGGGGTGGGGTGAATGGATTGTGAGTGTTGGGGTGGAGTCGAGTAACTCAACTCACAATCCTTTCAATTTTCTTGCCTATGTTCTTTTTCCCCAAGGAACAGTTTTAATTTATGTTGAACCGGCATGTTTAGGATAGTAAATGTGTAGAAGTAATCTGGAAAGCATGATGGCAATAGAGCATAAAAAATTGACATCCCTCCAAATTTTGATTTGTGCTATGTTTGTGAATTTGATAAGTTGAATGTGTAGGATCTTTGTATGACATGATAGGAATTGATGAGACAATATGACTTAAGTTGTAACATAAACTAGATTCATTGATGATTTAATAAGTGCAACAAGGTGCCATGTATGTGTGAGGTTGTTTGTATATTCATATGGTATGTGCCAATCTAGAACTTGCCCTATTGGTCTTACTAAGGTGATTTAAACTTGAAACTAGGAGACGATCATAGGACATTGTTGATACTATGTCCACTTAAGCCTAAACACAACCAACCAAAAGGATAAATTGCTCCTTTTGATCCAAATGTTTGAGCCTAAAAAGTACCATTTTTTCTTACACCCAATTCACCTTCCCATATAATATTGTGAAACTCTGTCTTGGCCCTGGTCCCTCTTTGGACATTGTGCACCTCGACTTAGGCTAAAAATTCTAAGTTGAGGGTGGCTATTACAAAGTTGTACCTGAATTCTAGCCTTGGTCCTTCCTAGGACAATGTGCACCTCAACTCATACTTAACATCTAAGTTGAGGGTGGCTAATATGAAGGAAAGCAAGAAAGAAAGGGTATGAAAAGAGTCGTGTGTAGAGAAAAGAAAGTAAACTGAGTAAAAATGATAAAAATGGTGTGACTAAACAAAAAGAAGCAAAAAGAATGAAAAGCTTAGACAACAAGATGAAGAAAAAATGAATCCAACAGATGATCAAGTCAAAAGTCACACTCGAGCTTAAATGAATCATAAGGAGAAGAGCATAAAGCATGATGATGTAAAATATTGGTTGTAAAAGAGGTCAACAAGCCAATGTAATGTTAAGGAGGGAAGAAAAGTCATTTAATAACCAAATATACCACACCTGACCTTGAGCCTACGTTACAAGCTAAGAAAGTCCTATAGTGATCCTAAGTGACCAGTTTGGAAAGTCAAAGTGGAGGAAATAAGGCCAAGCCTATGGTATTGAACACAAACTGTACTGAATTCGTTCTGAGTATGAGTGAATACCGAGTCCCTAACTAAATTTCAAATTCTGTGTGAAAAAGGGACTTCTTTGTGGTAAGGGCACATGCTGCATTATTGAAAAAATTGGTGTCTAGCTGATTGTTGTCTATGTGTTTATTGATATGTCCATATCATGTATTGATCCGCATTAGTTAGCTTGTTGATTTACGAAGAAATTTGGACTATGCTGAGGAAAAATAAGAAAGATGATGATTGAGAAAATGTTGTGTGATTGCTAGAATTGTGGGTTGCTTATGCACAAGTGTTGTTTAGCGTTTGTTGTGTCGCTTGAGGACAAGCAATGACTTTAAGTTGAAGGTGTTGATGTACCGTGAACTTACGGTATTTTTGATGCATTAAACTTAGAGTTTTGAATACTTCTTAGGCATTTTTGTAGTAGATATGATGGTATTTGTGTTTAATTTTACGAGAAATAGGTTTTTCAAGCAGTTGATGATTAAAGTGTTGCAACAGCAGAATTTGGGTGATGTACGAGCTGACTTACGATCTGTCATTTCCTTGACAAGCCGTAGGTTGAAGTCGTAGGTTCAAGTGCTTGAAATTGGAGGTAAGTATGGAACGACAGTTGAAAATGACGAGCCGTAGTTTCTGCTCCGAACCGTAGATGATGAACCGTAGAAAACTTCAGAGAGGATGAACTTCAGTATTTGATTGACAAAGGAGCAGAACGGGTCGTACTGAGATCTACGAGTCATAGATCATGCCCGTAGAAAGTGACCCTCAGATGATTTGACTAAATGCTGAATGACGGAAGGTACCTACGAGCCGTAGGTCTAACTACGAGCCGTAGGTCACCAACCATATACGACACTGCCCAAGCCGAATTTCCTTAGCTTTCCTTTTCTTACTTAGTTTAGGTTTTGTCTTCTATAAATATAAGTTGTAAATTTCATTTTTCAGAGTTTTTTGGTGATAGACGTTTTGTGATATATCATTTTAGCTTCGGGAATTATTTATACAAACACTTTTGGTATTTAATTCTTGAAGTTCGGTTTATGAAATTGTCTTTTGTTCTTCAATTCAAGATTGTGGATTTCATCAATTATAATTGTAAGTTCATGATTTATGCTCTAATCCCTACTATGAATTGTGAATACTCAAGCATGAATAGCTAAATCTACAACTAGGCTTGTGGAACCATGAGTAATTAACAACGTAAAACTAATAATTGAGTAATTCTTAATAAAGTGTTTATGCGTGTATTTTTTAATCTCTTCATGTTTAATGCTTTTTAACGGTGCGTAACGTTAGAACTCACCTCATTTTTACGTGCTGGACCAAGGAAGTAATGAATAAGAAAAGGTTAAACAAAGGAGATTTAGCGTGATAATCCGCTATCTATTAGTTTGAACCACATACACTGAGGACTAATCTGAGTCAAAGGTAAGGGTTAGTAAAGCATACACCCATAGACGGACCAAGTTGCATGGTGAAATTCCCTATTCGTAGGACCAATAACTTAGGCGATACCTAAATTGACGACTATGCATGTTAAACACTAGAAAATAGTTACTATTATTAGGTTTACTAGTTAAGAACTTGTGGGGAACAATGTGCCCTAGTTTCATTCTTATGTTGATATTACAAAATGCAAGTCCTGTTACTTTTTTACTTGTTACTACACATCAATCAATTATAATTTGTGTTTTCAAACCCCCCCCTCCCCCCCTTTTTTAGAGATAACTTGGCTAAACGTAGAACCAACAATAAATTAGACTAAGTCTGAACCATGTTCCTCGTGGGATCGACCCTAACCTTTGTTAGGTTCTTTATTTGACAACAACCGCTTATACTTCTTAAGGGAGGTGTAATTTGGGTGTATTACCAACCATGACTAAGGACCATCCTAAGCTAAGCCTTTATGACTAAAAGCTAAGGTAATAACCCAAAAATGGCCAAGTGTACAACTAAGGACAATACAACCAAGAATCTCAACCTAAAACCTCTCTAACGATCAACATTACTCAATATATATATAATCTAACTAAGCCAAGTCTAAAAAGAAGAAAATTGTAACCTATCTCAAGGCCGAAACTACACTCAAACGTCTACACAGGTGCTTTTCCTTTTCGAAAGCCTCAAAATGCTGCCACACTTTCAAAAATAAAAAGTACACATCCATATGAACAATGATAATGAATTGGAAAACTAGTTTTGTCATCATGTACCCCTCCAGATAACGATCACTTGCACCAAAGTTGGGAGAAGATGGAAATTAATTCGGACCTCAATTGGTCAAAATACTACACTTTAAAGGATAACGAAACAAGGAATTTGAGCTTAAATGTGGAATTGAATTGTAGAAATGAAGCTAGAATACATACAAGTAAGCGAAGGGGAAGGAAATTAACTTTAAATCAATTGAAATGGTCAACAATTTAGCAAAAACACTTTAATCTGAGCTCCATTCAACGATGTTTTCTCTGAATTAATGAAGCAGAATGATATAGTTATATCACCAGCGATGACCGCTAAAGCGGTCACTGCAAAGGTGGTTTGGAGGCCGCTAAAGTGGTCACTGTGCAATTTGACATCAGCCCAAATCTAAGATGGGATTTTCTCTGAACATGTAACACCTCGAAAGTTAGAAAGTCCAGTTGGAAAGGAAAGGACTCATTTATTGGCTGCCTCAGGTCTACGAGACCCATCCACGGTTTGTAGAAGTATCTACGGGTCATAGATGACATCCGTAGGAACTGAGTTGAGATATGGAAAATTCAAGTTTCTGAAGTTTGACCTACGAATATCTAGGACGCGCCATAGGAATTTGACGGGCCGTAGGATGGTTCCATAGAAGTGATTTAGACTTAGTGAGATTTTGGACTTGAACTTGAGAACTATGGATGGGGTCTACGGATCATAAAAAGGTCGATGACTCGTAGATGGTCTCGTGGGAAGTTGAAGGAATTTTGGGTTTCTAAATTTGGTTCTACAGTTGACTAGTACAGGCCATAGAAAGTTCTACGAACCGTAGGTCCAACCTGTACGACTATTCAGCAGTTATTTCTTATCGGTATTTGGGTCTTTTCCTATATGTTTAATACCTATAATATATAATTTGACCATAGTTTTAAGACCTATAACTACCCTTCAACTCCTAAATCTACCCAAATCCTTTCATTCTCTCAAATCTACAATTCCCATTCACATTCATCCTCTCCAAATTCTCTCAAGTCTCAAGGAAGAAAACTATGGTTCAAGATTCAAGTCTCCTTTTTCCTACATTTCTTTTGGGCTTAGATCATCAAGGTATGTGGGAATTCATCATTGGGTTCCATTCACCCATTGTGTCCGAAAAGATCTCAATTCTTATAATTCAATTTCATCAAAATTGATTAGGTTTTCATCCAATTCTACATGGGTCTTAATTTTTATAATTCCGTTGCTTGATTTTAGTCTTCCTATAGATAATTTGATTCAATCACATTTTTTTAATTGATTTCGTATGGACCCGTGCATTGTTCATGAATTTGACTATGAATTTATGAAGATATGAGTTTATGAAGAAAAGCTATGAATTTGTGAATGATGATTTATGAAAAGATGTTTTATAATCTAAGGTTGCTTTTAATATAAGCTTCAATGAAATTGTGAAAGGTTTTCTCACATATAAGGAATCATGGTTTGGTGAAATGTTTTCTCACACATGCATGACTCATGATTTAAGGAGCTACTCTATGATAATTTAAGCTTAGATTAGTAACTTAATTGTGCTTTTCCATGTGTGATGTTCTGATTATGAAATGACTTTCTTTTGGGATTTTACTTAGCACCGACAGGATATTGTGATGGAGGCTCTCCCGTTAGTAGAGGTTGGCTCTCTAGTAGCAATCTCCTTGTCCCTAACTATGTGCCCCCATAGGATTTGTCTCAGAAACACATAGCTAGTGAATCAACCTAAGCTAGAAGTTCATGATCCTTACCTTGGCAAGTAGGACATCTCGTTTCAGTGTGGGAACAAGACATCAGATTCCATGTTATAGCTCACATGGTCTATGTTACTTAACGATAAATATCCCACAAAATGGACTAAGTTACTTCAATGATTTTTATAAAGCTTTCACTATGATTTTAAGATGCATTGACCATGTTCATGAGTTATGATTTTTCTTTGAAGGTTTTACTATTTTTAGCTCGGTCATGCATATCATGTTTTTCTTTATGTTCTCGTATGATCATGTTTTACATTTAATGTATATCCCTCATACTTAGTACATTCCATGTACGCATGCATACTTGTGCCTACATTGTCTAATAATGTAGGGTTTGATGCTTCTCCTCCTCCCGCTCGTGGCTAGTGGATTGCTCTGTAAATTGAAGACTTGGTGAGTCCTCATGCTCCAAGGGTCATGTCACCCTTACTTTGTTTTCTTATGTCTTTAGTTTTCGGATGTATGTACATGGTGTATGGGTTACATCCCAACTACTCCTGATGTATTAGATAGGCTTGTCAAGACTATGATTAGACTTATGCTATGATGGAAAACGCTTTTATGATATTAGGCCTATTTCTTAATTTCTTGTATTTTCTATTAGATTTTGTTGTATGTATGTCAAGTGTCTTGTTTAGGGCCTCTCGAGGTCTTCTACACCATGTCACATCTAGGGTGTACTTTAGGTCGTGACAAACTTGGTATCAGAGCACAAGACTTCAAAAAAGGTCTTAGGATGTCTGACAAGCCGCATTGAGTAGAGTCTTGTACATACGTGTGAAGTGTGCCACATTTATGAATGGGAGGTTACTAAGCGTTTAGAAAACTTCACTTCTTTCATTACTCTAAAAGTTGTGCCATAGAGTCTATTTTCTAAAAGGTCCTTCTCCTAAATCTTATCTAATGTTTTTATGGATATGGCCCCTCAAAGAGCTTATGTGAGAAGGAATGTGGAGTCCGAGGTTCCTCAAGTTCCATTTGACCCTTTGGCCGAGCAAGCGACTCATGTCAAATTTCGAGCCACTTTTCAAGTGTTGACTCAAGCTATGAAGGCTCAAGGTAATAGAGAGGTCATTGCTCCCGTGAATCCAAATATGGGTACGGTGGTGACAAGTTTAAGAGACTTCACTAGGATGAATCCTTCGGAGTTCCATGATTCCAAGGTTGATGAGGATTCTCAAGAGTTTATTGACGAGGTGTAAAAGATAGTGGGAATTATAGGTTTGTCTACGGTAGAGAAGGCGGAGTTTTCCACTTATAAACTCAAGGGTATTGCTCAAGATTGGTTCAACCAAGGGAAGGAAGAGAGGAAATTTGATGCGGGTCCTCTTGATTGGGACAAATTCAGAAGAGCTTTTCTTAATCGTTCCTTTCCTCTTGAAATGAGAGAACCAAAAGTACTTGAGTTCATTAAGCTCTGACAAGGGAATATGAGTGTGAAGGTATATACTTTGAAGTTCACTCAATTGACTAAGTATGCTCCAACTACAGTTGCTGACTCTACAGCAAGAATGAGTAAGTTTATGTTGGGTGTGTCTGAAATAATGGTCAAGGAGTGTCGTACTTCCATTTTGATTAAGGAGATGGATATCTCCCGTTTGATGATAATGCCCAACAAATTGAAGAGGAAAAGCTCAAGGAAAGGGAAAGAGATTCCAAGAGGGCAAGGACCGGTGATGGTTACTTTTCTCATTCTAGGTCCGATGGACAAGGTCATTCTAAATTTTGGCAAAGGCTTTTCGAAAAAGGTTCTTCTAATGCTCCCACTCCTAAGTCCAACAAAGATAGGAAGTCTAACCCTAATCCTTAAGAAAATGGTGGAAATAGATCTTCTTATGTATTTGTACTAGGTATGGCAAAAAACATGATGGCAAATGTTTGGCTGGTATGGATGGTTGCTTTAATTGTGAAAAGAGTGGTCATAAGACGAGATATTTTTCATTTCTTGTTGCTAAGGGAAGAGATGGTAGGAAAGCTCAGCCTAGTGGTTCCAGTTTGGGTGCTCTGAAGCTAAACAGATTCTATGCTCTTCAGATGTGACAAGACCACGAGGATTACCCGGATGTGGTGACTGATATGTTGAAAGTTTTTCACCTTGATGTATATGCTTTACTTGATCTGGTTGCAACCTTATCGTTTGTTACTTCTTATGTGGTCATGAGATGTGATGTTGGTCTCGAAATCCTTTCTAACCCCTATCATGTCTCTACTTCTGTTGGTGATTCTATTGTTGCTAAACAAGTTTTTAGAAATTGTCCTATTTTTTCACATAGATTCGCTCATGTTGATCTTGTACAGCTTGATATCTAGATTTTGATGTTATTATTGGGATGGATTGGCTCCACGCATGTTATGCTTCTATAGATTGTAGGACCCAATTGGTCACATTGAAGGTTCTGAATAAACCTATCATGTCATAGGAAGGTGGAATTATGCTCTTAAGGGTCAGTTCATATCTTGCCTAAAGGCTAAGAAAATGATTTATCAGGGTTGCACTTATCATCTTGTTCGTGTTAGGGATACAGATTTTGAAACCCCTACTCTTGAGTTAGTTCCAATTGTAAATGAGTTTCTGAAAGTGTTTCCCAATGATATTCCTGGTATTCCTCCTGAAAGGGAAATGGCCTTCGGTATTGACCTTCTCCTAGATATGCAGCCTATCTTTATTCCTTTATACAGTATGGCCCGGGTAGAACTTAAGGAGTTAAAGGATCAATTGAAGGACTTTTTAGATAAGGGTTTTATTAGACTGAGTATCTCTTCATGGGGTGCTCCGGTGTTGTTTGTTTGAAAGAAGGATGGTTCTCTCCGAATATGTATTGATTATCGGCAATTGAATAAGGTTACAATAAATAATAAGTATCCTACTCCAAAGATAGATGATTTGTTTGATCAACTCGAAGGAGCAAGTTACTTCTCTAAGATTGAACTTCGGTCTGGTTATTACCAATTGAGGGTGAAGGAGAGTGACATTCTGAAGACTCCATTTTGAACTCGGTATGATCTGTATGATTTTTTGGTGATGTCTTTTGGTTTAACTAATGCCCCGGTGGCATTCATGGATTTGATGAATATGGTCTTTAAGCAATATCTTGGCATGTTCATAATTGTGTTTATTGATGATATTTTGATTTACTCACTGAGTGTGGATGATCAAGTTGAACATTTGAGGATTGTGTTGCAAATTCTCAAGAATCATGAATTGTATGCTAAATTTAGAAAGTGTGAGTTTTGATTAAGGTCAGTTGCTTTCCTTCGCCATATTGTCTCCAGTGAAGGTATTCAAGTTGGTCCTAAGAAGAGTGAGGTGGTTAAGAATTGGCCTAGACCTTTGTCTGCTTCAAATATACGGAGTTTCTCGGGTTTGGCCGATTACTATAGAAGGTTTATTGAACGATTTTCATCTATTGATTCACCTTTGATGACATTGACTCAAAAGAAGGTGAAATTCCTATGGTTGGAGGCTTGTGAGAAGAGTTTCTAGGAGTTGAGAGATAGACTCACTTCAGCCCCCATCTTAACTCTATCGGAAGGATTGGATGGTTTTGTGGTTTATTGTGATGCTTCATGAATTTGTCTTGGTTGTGTTTTGATGCAAAAGGGGAAAGTCATTGCTTATGCCTCAAAGCAATTGAAAGTGCATGAAAAGAATTATCCGACTCATGATTTGGATTTAACGGCAGTAGTGTTTGCTCTAAAGATTTGAAGGCATTACCTATATAGTGTTCATGTAGATGTGTTAACCAATCACAAGAGTTTTAAATATGTGTTCACCCAAAAGAATTTGAATTTTTGCCAAAGAAGATGGCTTAAGTTATTGAAATATTACGACATGAGTGTTCTATATCACCTTGATAAGGCGAATGTGGTGGCAGATACTCTTAGTCGACTATCGATGGGAAGTGTCACTCTTGTTGAAGATGGTAAGAAAGAGTTAGTTCGTGATATCCATGGGTTGGCCCAATTGGGTGTTCGTTTGGTTGATACTAGTGAAGGTGGTGTGGTTGTTCATAATGGATCAGAATCATTTTTTATATCAGATGCGAAGGCTAAGAAAGATCTTTATCCGATATTAGTTGACTTGAAGAAGTTGGTTTTTGAAAAAACCATTAAGGCTTTCTCCCAAGGGGGAGATGGTGTCTTTCGATATCAGGGTTTTTTATGTGTTCCAAATATTGATGAGTTAAGAAAGCGGGTTTTGACAGAAGATCACAATTCTCGATATTCTATTCACCCAAGAGCCACTAAGATGTACCGTGACTTGTGGAAAACTATTGGTGGAATGGGATGAAGTTGAATATTATGGAATTTGTGGCTAAATGTCTGAATTGTGAACAAGTGAAAGTTGAGAATAAAAAACCTAGTGGTTTGACTAAATACATTAGTATCCCTACATGGAAGTACGAAGATTTAATATGGACTTCATTATGGGTTTACATCATACTCGTCATCAGCTTGATTGGATTTGGGTTATTGTGGATTGAATGAAGAAATCAGCTCATTTTCTACCCGTTAAGACTTCATTTTTAGCAAAAGAGTACGCCAAGCTTTATTCTATGGAAATGGTAAGGTTTCAGGAGTGCCCTTTTCCATTATCTCCGATTGTGGTACTTAGTTTACGTCTTAGTTTTTGAAGTCATTTCATAAAGGTCTAGGTACTCTAGTGAAACTTAGCATTGTGATGGATCCATTTGAGGCTCTCTATGATAGGAGGTGTAGGTCTCCTATTTGTTTGTTTGAAGTTGGTGAGGTCGCTTTACTTTTTCTTCTCCGTGTTCGCGGAGCTCAGTATAGTCCTTCTCCGTGTTCGCAGAGGACGTCCGCGTTCACGATACTCATCCTGCATGTCCTCCGCATTCGCGGAGGCGTCCCACATTTGCGGTACTCAACTTGAATGCCCTCCGCGTTCGCGGAGGGTTCCCATGTTCCCGCCTCACAGCTGGCTTGCACTCCGCGTTTGCGGAGAGCACTTCACTGCCAGCTCCAAAATCTTTGTTTTTAGCTTCATTTTGTCCCACTTTTCATTATTTTTCCTCAAAGCTCCTTTTTCACCAACATGTACCTGAAACACAATATTCAAAGGAAAATTAGCCTCTTTTTCTACTTAAGTATCACAAAATTACTAAGAAAAGGACTCCAAATGAGTGTAAATCACCCACTCATAAACACCCCCAACTTAGAAACTTTTCTTGTCCTCAAGCAAGACAAAATCAAAAGCACAAGAGGAAATCCCAATAAGCAGAACACACTTTCAATCCAAATAGAGATCATGATTATGACTTTGGTTGGTACTAACAAATAGTCCTCAAGCAAACTTTTCACAAAAACAACCCCTCATTTTCAAGGAACATTTTTCAAAAACCAAGAATCATTAAGTGACAACAACTCAAACTCAAGAAATGACTCAACTCTTTAGCTCTTTTTCATGCTCACTTGATGCAAATTGGAATTTTCAAAATCACCATTCAAGTAACCTACATGCCCTCACAAGAAAATAAATGTCCCAAAAACATTCACAAAGTATTTACAAGACAAGGGACAACAACACAAACACTCACACTCACAAAAGAACATCTTATGCCCACAAGTACCACACCATAGGCTTGTCCTTATTGTCAATCAACATCGACCTAACTTCATTTGGTTAGAAATCACAAAGGACTTTGTTAAGCTTGTAATGTAGGCTTAGGGAAGGTAAGGATATCATTTAGGTACAAGTGATTACACCCTCCTTGAACTCTACTCAAAAACTCAACATTTTCCAACTTTTCCACATTTTCTTCACTTTCCAAACCAATGCACAACTCACCTTCTTTTTCTTATTTTTATTCTTGATGCCCCGCATGCAACCATTTTCAACTTTTGGAGGACTCAAGCTTCTTTTATCTCTTTCTTTTGCACAACTTTTTCTTTCTTTTTGACATTTTCCACCATTCATCATTTTTTTATCAAGCTCTTATGCAATAGGCATCCTTTCTATGAATTTTCCAAAACACCCCCAACTTAGGCTTTTAGCCTCACTTTCACAAATTCAAGTTCAAGGAGGGGAAGGGTTCAAGAGAGGGATGTATTTTCAAAATGGCTAAGGCTTGTAACAAGGTTGCCAATAAAAGGGTATTAGGCTCAAAGGGGACAACTAGGGATACATTTAGTGCAAAGGTGGGATATTTAGGCCAAGTGAACTTCAAGAATAATCAAAGAAAGCCTAAGATCATTTTTCCAACCTAACTTAATAAAGACCAACTGGGCAAGTTCTAGGTGGCACAGGCAAACACAAGGCATTATTCAACAACTCACCACATATGGCATGCAAATCACTCAAGATGGATCAAAATCTTATTTCCTTTCCGACAAACAAGTGGCAATGAACAATTAAACCGCCAACGAATCGAGAGCCACAAAAAGAGTCACAAGAGTTGTCACAAAATCATTCAACACTTGCTCAATTTTCAAAATGGATGGGTATGCTCAAAACATATTTTTCGCAAGCAAGACTATATTCTTAGTACCAAACAAGCCACAAATCCATCATTGGGCAAACTCATACATCAATTCAGGACCGGCTACTCAGACTTCACCAACAATGGCTACTCAAACTTCACCAACAACAAATAATGATGCTTTACCCTTAAGAAAGTCATCACTCTATCCATCATAGGGATAACTCATACATCAATTTGGGACCAGCTACTCTGACTTCACCAACAATGGCTACTCAAACTTCACCAACAACAAACAATAATGGCTACTCAGACTTCACCAACAATGGTTACTCAGACTTCACCAACAAAACACAATGACGCTTTACCCTTAAGAAAGTCGCCACTCTATCCATCATAGGGCATCGCCAATCAACCACAACTCCAATCAACAACACCATCTCAAGACAAATGAAATAAACTAAAGAAACTATCAACAACAATAAAAATTAAAACAAAAATGACTAATCCAACACAATCAACGATTAAAGCTCCAAAAGCCCGACAAGGGCACATCATCCATAAACAAACAAAATATCCAACAATAAAGATAAAAACAACCAACAACAATCCCAGACATCATAAAAAAAAGTACAGAATAGGACTCAACAGGGAAGCACCCCAACTGAAAATCACACTGTGTCCTCACAATACAAAAATCAAAATAGAATACGAGGGGCTCCCTGAAATGTGATCACTCTAAGCTATAGTCAGAGGGGAAGGTGAGGTCCTCATCATCGGAAGGACTGCTACCACGTAGACTCCGGAGCTTTCCCATCATCTTGCTCAGGAATCGACTCTTCCTCTTCTCGTGCTCCCGGAAGGTCTGTTGGCGCTGCTCAATCTTCCCCTGCCTCATATGCTCCAGCCAATCGAAAATGGCCTTATGTGCAGCAGCTACAGAGACAATAGTAGGTGCAGATGCACCCTCAAGTGTGGCTCCAGATAGTCCGGTGGGGAGGCCAGCAACTAGCTCTCGGATATGAGCATTCACTCCCTGTATCTGAGAAGACAAATACCGCATAGTGGCAGGCCCAAACTAGAGGGGTCCTACTAAAGATGAAGCTCCAGTCTCAGAAGTGGGCTCAGTGAACTGCCCGAACTGTGGGCCAACCACGTCAATCTTCCTCTTTTTGTGCATGTCGCCCGGTGCACCCCTCTTCTTCAAAGGGTGAATCTCAGTGGCCAACTTCTTCTCCTTGTCTGTCGGCAATCTCGACACCCCTGGCATTATAGTAGAACTGAGTGATCAATGAGGGGCAAACAAGACTCCTGGTCCTCCCCTGAGCAACCTCAATAATATGAGCCAAAATCAGCTGGCCCACATCCACGGCCAACCCATCCATGATAGCTGCAATAACCAAGGCTTAATCCAGTGTAACCTCGGTGTCAAGTGTGGAGGGAATGACCCGAGCACAAATAATAGAGAGCCAAGTCTTGGCCTCTGCTGTAAACTCACGGGACTCCACACCTCTCCTAGACTCAAACCACTCCAGAGGCTAACTGTTGTGCAATTTATCCACAAGCCACTGGCCATCCAACTCCTTGTATAGATCCATATAAACCCTGTTGCCAGCATATGCGAAGCCATAGTGGGCATTAATCACAGCCGAGCTGAAGTGGACCTGTACTCCTCGGACAGTAATGACAGCGGCCTCATTAAAATCGGTCTACGAGGCGTTAGCATAGAACTCTGCTATGATGGTATGGTTAGCCTTGATAGGCTCAGTAGCAAATACCATCCATCCGCTCGTCTCAAGTATGTAAAAGAAATCTGGCATCCCTTCTTCGAGCTTGTCCAAATAGATTCCTTTTTCTTTCACAATAGGCTGGCCTAAGTATTCGTCATACTTTCGGGCACACTTAGCAGAAAGTAACTTGGTTGCATCAAAATATTCCTCCTCGGGTGCAATTTTGAATGTGGTGGGAATGTTGTCGGTCGACATTTTCGGCGCAAAGTACCTACAAAAGAAGCCAACATGTTAAAGTTCTTGTGGACACTTAAAATAGTGTATTAGGAAGTATTTAGGCCAAAGAAAATAATTAAAACAGGTCCCAATCAATTTAATGCAAACACACTGATTTGGGATATAATGATTTCTTCTCCGCGTTCGTGGCTCAGATGCAAGTAGACCTCCATGTTCGCAGACCAGCTGGCGCATTTACGGAGTACGATGAGACTTAGACTTTCGTGTTCGCGGACAGAGGTCCGCATTCGCGAAGAATTCATCATCCCCAGATTAACAGCTCATTCAAACATTTCAACAAACAATTCATGGGCAACAATTTTAACAACAATTTCTACTAAAATCCGCCCCTTATTCTACCCCAACACATGATCAATCAGTAAACAACCCAACAACCATGAATTTAACACAAAAACAACATCAAAACACAACAAGAATCAAGTGCAAATTAAGAACACAATTTGAGCACAATTTTGCAAAGTTCAACCTACAACACTACCCCAAACTAAGCCTCACAAATCAATTGTCAAAAATCACAAGATAATTATCATGAAATTCAACCCATAAACCACCAATTAAACACATACAATCGAACTAATCTTGAATCAAGAATATTAAATAGTAAAAAAAAATAATTCAATTCTACTCACCAAAAATAGACTAAAGTAAAGGGGTAAAAACATACCAGAGAAGTAGGTGCAAACCACAAATAAAATCCTAGGAATCAAAGGAGATGAAAGGCAAATTTTGGGAGGATTTTTGTTTGATCACTGACGGAGAACAAGGGGAATGCATATACTTTATGTTGAAACTGAAATGGCACTTCAGTTTCTGTCTTTTAAAATAACTCGACCCTCCGCATTCGCGATCCTGTGAGACTGTGACCTTCGCGTTCGTGGATAAGACGGCGCGTTCGCGGAGGGTTGGTCAGATTGGCCTACCCCTCCGCATTCGCGGAGAGCATTTGAGGCCTGGACCCCTGGCAGCTTTCTGTAACTTTTGGCGATGGGTGGGTCTATTGGGCAACTCGCCCATTGCACTTTGGCGACTATCAGCTGCCCAAAAGTGTTCTAATACCCATTTTTAAGGTAGTTCAACCCCAAACTTCAATTCCAAATGCATTGTATTTTTTTGCTCCCTACCCTGTTCAAAACACTTCCAAAATCTTCAAAATCATGAGGATTAGTCAAAAATAAAATTCTAATCTAACCTAGAAATTAAAGAAAACTCAAAATTAATCAAAAATAAAAATTTTGGGTACCGATGGGTTGCCTCCCATCAAGTGCACAATTTAACGTCACTGCGCGACGCCGGTTGCATCACCCTTTATGTTTCCACTTAGAGGTGATATGCCTTCTCCCCAATTTCAAATCATCTTCTCGTCAAAGCAATTGGGGACTACTGGAGAGTATCACACATTTCACTCGATTTCTCCACTTCGAAGATTAGAATTTCTTGACCAACTTCACATCATTCTTTCGTGTAGGAGCATTAGGCAAGAGAGATAGTGTCACTAGGTCATTCGAACATCGAACTTCATAACTCTTGGCCCTCAAGAGCATAACACCATCACTTTCCAATGAATTAGAGTTGCCATATATGATCTTTTTGGCTTTTTCTTGCAACTCTAATATCATTGCCTTGATATTGGCATCTTGGAATTTTATTGGTTTGTTTTGGTTGCAAATACCCAATATCTCCTCAATATCAAACACAACCCCTTTTTCTTGACCATCCAACTCCAATACCCTACTCTTGACCACTTGACGAAGAGCCTTGCGTACTCCAAACGTTGATCTCACATTGGTCCTTAAAGTAGCTATCTCAAACTCGAGTTGGATAATCTCATGGCACCTAGCTAGGTGCAAGTTGCGAAATTCATCCTTCATTTGGAACATTAGATCTCTTAGGCTCTCTCCCTTTTCAAGTCGATGAGACAAGTACAAGAGCCAAGCTTGGGTCACAACACCCATCTCTTCATGTATCTCTTCATCTAACGAGGCTTCCAAACAACTATTCCCTACATGAAGTCTTCCACAACATGGCCATGGGTCATCCACATAGGGCTTGCACTCACCAAACCTTATTCCTTCACAAGAAGCCATAAAAACAAACAAAAACAAAACATAAACAAATATTCACAATTTGGATCGAAACTAGTAAACTAAAGATTCTAAATCAATTCAACACGCTAAATTGTTCCCCGGCAGCGGTGCCATTTTTGATAACGCTCGACCACACCTATCACGATTCTAAGTATGGGCGGTCATCAACAATATAAACCCAACAAAGGGTTGGGGTCGATCCGACGAGGAACAATATGCAGGGCGATTGAAGAAATGAAGAATTTCTAGCTACTAGTTTGAATCTGAAATTAAGGTTACAATTATAAAAATAAAGGAGGTTATCAAGTAACAAGCTACGATTGGGGGATAGAGGATATCGAGGGACGAAGCTATATCGAACAAGATTACCAAAGGGATTTGGGAATGAGAATCAATAAAAATCCATACGATCCATTGCACCTTAGAATTAAATAATATCAATCAATCATGGGTATTCTCATATATGCCTCGGAACTAGATTATCTACCTAATTCTATCGAACATAGGCAAATATCTCTCAATTAGTTCTCACGAACCCAATCAAGTAACAACACAATCAATCCGATTAATGGCAATGCAAGGATCTACTATTTCTAGCAATAATCCAATGAAAGAGTTGCTAAACCACAAATAATGCACCAATCAATGTTACCCAACCTCAATTAAGTCTTGCAAGCAAAATCGAAGTAACTGGGCAAGTGCAAGGAGTGATCTATTCCAAAGGAAAGCAATTAAAGCATGAGATCAATTAGATAATCAAAAACCCATTTCATAGATGATAAAGCAATCAACTAAAATCAAAAGCACAAGATAGAAATTGAAACCCAAATTTTGATCATCTCTAATTCAACATCCAAATCCACTATTCAACAATTAACACCTAAGATTCAACAATACAAAGCAAAGAGTTGAAGAAAGGTGAAAAATAATTACAACCCAAGCTCACAATCTTCACTCCAATGGTGTTTGTTGAGGAATCTTGATCTCAAAGCTAAGCCCAAGCCTCAATCCCCAAGGTCTTTTTCTCTCTATTCTTTGTGTTCTATTCTCTGATGAATTCTCTATTCATTCTTTCAAAATGGCTGTGCATCAGTGTATATGGTGAATTGGGGTCAAAATGTGAATTTCCAGAACTGCCTAGACGTCAGTCACTTTTTCTTCTCTGCGTTCGTGGAGGTAACTCTGCATTCACGAAGCTAAGTATAGTCCTTCTCCGCGTTTGCGGTACTCATCCTGCATGTCCTCCGCATTCGCAGTACTTAACTTGAATGCCCTTTGCGTTCGCGGAGAGCACTTCACTGACACCTACAAAATCTTTGTTTTTAGCTTCATTTTGTCCCACTTTTCATTCTTTTTCCTCAAAGCTCCTTTTTCACCAACATGTACCTGAAACACAACGTTCAAAGGAAAATTAGCCTCTTTTTCTACTTAAGTATCACAAAATCACTAAGAAAAGGGTTCCAAATGAGTGTAAACCACCCACTCATCAAGGTTGCATGGAGTGCCCTTGTCCTTTATCTATAATTGTGGTACTCAGTTTATATCTCAGTTTTGGAAGTCATTTCAGAAAGGTCTGGGTACTCAAGTAAAACTTAGCACGGCTTTCCATTCTTAGACTGATGGGCAAGCCGAGCATACTATTCGGACTTTATAAGATATGTTAAAAGCTTGTGTGACTGATTTCTAGGGTAATTGGGATAATCATTTGCCTTTGATTGAGTTTGCTTATAATGATAGCTATTATTCTAGCATTAGGATGGCTTGTTTGAGGCTCTCTATGGTAAGAGGTGTAGCTCTCCTACTGGTTTGTTTGAAGTTGGTGAGGTTTCTTTGATAGGGTCCGAGTTGGTGCACGAGGCTATGGGAAAGGTTCGACTCATTTGTGAAAGGTTGAAAGTAGCTCAAAGTCTACAAAAGTCAAATGCCGATGTTAGAAAGAGAGAGCTTGAGTTTGAAGTTAATGATTGGGTCCACTTGAAAATTTCACCCATGAAGGGTGTGATGAGGTTTGGAAAGAAAGGGAAGCTTGTCCCCGTTCTGTGGGCCCATATAAGATTTTTGAGGCATATTGGCAAGGTTGCTTATGAACTTGAGTTGCCTAATGATTTAGCATCAGTACATTTGGTGTTCCGTGTCTCTTTGTTGAAAAAGTGTGTTAGAGATACGACATCCATTGTAACTTTGGAAGGTTTAGGAGTTAAAGATAATCTCTATTAGACCAACAAATTCAAAAGTTAAGAAACAAAGAAGTTGCTTCCGTGAATGTTTTTTGAAGGAATCAATTAGTTGAGGGTTCTACTTGAGAGGCCGAAGTCGATAGGATGTCTGTGTATCCTCATCTCTTTTCCTCTGCTCCTATTCTAGCTTGAGGTATTAGTTCCTCATGGTTCATTCTTTTGGATTCATGCATTCTAGTCATTCTCATGTTTCCATATGCATGCATGTTCATGAAAGAAACTTGATTTTGATGTTATGATTTAGCTTGGAGTGATTCTCCATGTTTATGTATATTTGATGAGATTTGAATTTATGTTGGGCAGTTAGTTTCTCTCCTACTCTATTCATGCTAGCTTGAGTCCCATTCGAGGACGAATGTTCCCAAGAGAGATATTGTAACACCTTGGAAGTTGAAAAGCAGAATTAGAAACGAAAGGTCTCATTTTTTTGGCTACTACCTTAGGTCTACAAGACCCATACACGATTCGTAGAAGTATCTACGGGTTGTAGATGGAATTCACAAGAACTGAGTTGAGATATGGAAAATTCAAGTTTCTGAAGTTTGACCTACGAATAACCAGGACGAGCCATAGGAAGTTTGACAGGCCGTAGGATGGTTCCATAGAAGTGATTCAGACTTAGTGAAATTTTGGACTTGAAATTGAGAACTACGGATAGGTTCTACTAATCGTAGAAAGGTTGACAACTCGTAGAATGGTATCGAGGGAAGTTGAAGGAATTTTGGTTTTCTTAAGGGTATTTGGGTCTTTTCCTATATGTTTAATACCTATACTATGTCGTTTTGACTTAATTTTAAGACCTATAACTACCCTTCAACTCCTAAATCTACCCAAACCCTTTCATTCTCTCAAATCGACAATTACCATCCACATTCATCCACTCCAAATTCTCTCAAGTCTCAAGGAAGAAAACTAGGGTTCAAGCTTCAAGTCTCTTTTTTCCTCCATTGATTTTGGGTTTAGATCATCAATGTATGTGGGAATTCATCATTGGGTTTCATTCACCCATTGAGTCTCAAAAAATCTCAATTCTCCAAATCCAATTTCATCAAAATTGACTAGGTTTTCATCCAACTCTCCATGGGTCTTAATTTTTATTATTTAATTTCTTGATTTTAGTCTTCTTATAGATAATTTGATTTAATTAAATATTTTCTAATTGATTTCATATTGACCCATGCATTGTTCATGATTTTGGCTATGAATTTATGAAGATATGAATTTATGAAGGAAAGCTATGAATTTGTGAATGATGATTTATGAAAGTTTATGCATGATTTGTGAAAAGATGTTTTATGATCTAAGGTTGCTTTTAAGATATGATACAATGAAATTGTGAAAGGCTTTCTCACATATAAGGAATCAGGTTTCGTGAAAGGTTTTCTCATACATGCATGATTCATGATTTAAGGACCTACTTTATGATGATTTAAGCTTGGATTAGTGACATAATTGTGCTTTTCCATGTGTGATGTTATGATTATGAAAATGACTTTTCCGTTGGGATTTTACTTAGCACTGAGAGGATATTGAGATGGAGGCTCTCCCATTAGTAGAGGCCGAATCTCTAGTAGCAATCTCCTTGTCCCTAACTACGTGCCCCCGTAGGATTTATCTTAGAAAGACATAGCTAGTGGATCCACATAAACTAGAAGTTTATGGTCCTTACCTTCGCAAGTAGGACATCTCTTTTCGGGGTGAGAGAAAGATACCGGATTCCATGTTATAACTCACATGGTCTACGTTGATTAACAGTAAATATCTCACAAAATGAACTAAGTTACTTCAACAATTTTTATAAAGCTTTCATTATGATTTTAAGATACATTGACCATGTTCATGAGTTATGATTATTCTTTAAAAATTTTACTATGTTTTACCTTGGTCATGCATATCATGTTTTCCTTTATGTCCCCCTTATGATCATGTTTTACGTTTTATGCATAGCCTTCATACTCAGTACATTCTATGTACTAATGCATACTTGTGCCTACATTATTAGATAATGTAGGGTTCGATGTTTCTCGTCCTCCCAGTCGTGGCTAGTGGATTGCTTTGTAGATAGAAAACTTGGTGAGTCCTCATGTTCCGAGGACCATGTCACCCTTACTTTGTTTCTTATGTCTTTAGTTTTCAGGTGATTGTACGTGGTGTATGGGTTACATCCCAACTACTCTTGATGTATTAGATTGGCTTGTCAAGACTATGATTAGACTTTCACTTTGATGAAAAACTATTTTATGATATGAGGCATATTGCTTAATTTCTTGTATTTTCTATTATATTGTGTTGTATGTATGTCAAGTAGCTTCTATAGGGCCTCTCGGGGTCTTATACGCCATGTCACATATAGGATGTACTTTGGGTCATGATAGAACAAGTCCTCGAGATTCATTCGGAACCTAGAGAACAAAAAAGAACTATGCTGCCCCACCAAAATTAACATTCTAGACTCAAAACAATCAACGAAACAACCAATGGAGGTCGTCTTAATACAATGTTGACCCAAGTGAACACTTACATAGAGCAACCAAAACCAACATAACACAAAATACCACAAACTCATCCAGATCACCTTGGGATCCAAACGAAAGGTCATTCTAGATTAAACTCAATGTTTCCTAGCTAATCGCATTAACAAAATTCTCATCCGGGCAGTTTACTAAGAATTCTGACCAAAGGCATACCTTTGCCAAACTTACAAAAATATCTTGCTTAATGGTCGAAACTCATGCCAAAGTCCTCGAGACCCGAACCAACCATGCCACTAGACTAAAATGGTCCTTCCAAAGATGATGGAACTATCAAAAATCTGAAACAACATCAAATCTTCTAAATATTGACCAAAGTCAACTTTTTTAATTAAAGCTTCCAAAAAGGGAAAAACTTACTCAAAATTTTCCCGACTACCTCTGGAATTAGGCCACCCATCGTGGCACACCACATATACTGTACATAATCTATGAGAAGGTCAAAATAGTAAATTTACACAAAAGAAAGTATATAACCACGAGGGTCATTACAGTTTTGGTACTCATTCTACATTTCTGCATCTGTTTTTGATACGGTACCCAGTTTGAGTCACCCCTATGATTCTTGCTCGTTCATGGAAATTCATTTATCAAATTATGCTAAGCTCTTTGCATCGAGAGGCTTTCTACGTTTTGTTTAGTATCTACTGTATTTATTGGACATCAATATTGGCTTTGGGTTTTGTAATACTTACTGGAGGGTTATAGTAGGAGCCATCATGATACAATTTTGGATTGTGACAACAACCAAATTTCAACCAACTCATAACATGCTTTACACATTAATTTATCACCCAATAAACGTCACAGCCCAAAGTATACCACTAGACGTGACAAGGCGAATAGGACCTAATGAGGCTTTAAACAACCCACTTGACATAAGCATGACACTATGAATATCAAATAAAGAGAATACAACTTAAGAACGAGATACAAGTCTGAAAACTCTTTCAACTCATAAGGAAAATATCAAGAAATTATATGACTAAAATAAAGTGGAATACGTCATCTATATCTGAAAAAGCCTCTACCAATCATAATGTGGTCAAGACAAACCCCTAAACTATGAGCAAAGTCTAAAAATTAAAATGACATCAAAAGCAATAAAAGACTGATAATGGATATGCTCTCAAACCATGAGGACTCATCAATTTACTAGCAATGCTGAATCAATCCAATTAGCCATGACCAAATGGAGGAGCGTCAGATCCTATATTATGAAACAATATAGGCACAATGATTGCGTCAATATTTTGAATGTACCAAGTATGAGAAAAATACATAAAACATGCACATGATAACATAAGGAGTTTAAAGCATGAAATGCATGGCCAAGTAAAACGTGTTATAGCTCAATAAGTTAAATCATGAATCATGGGACAAGGTCAATGACCATTTGAAAATCATGAGGAAAGCTTAAGTCATAATCATTGATGAAATCATAAATCATTTGAAGTTAAATCATAGTTGTTTTGTGGGATGTTTACCATTAACCGACATAGAACATGTGAGCTATAACATGGAATCATTTGATATTTGCCACAAGCTATGTCTTTCTAAGAAAAATTCTACGGGGGCACATAGTTAGGGATAAGAGAATTGCTTCTAGATACCCAACCTCTACTAACAGTGGAACCTCCATTCCAAAGTCCTCACGATGCTAAGTAAAATCCCAACGAAAATAAGCATAATCATAATCATATCATAATACTTGGAATGGTAAGAAACTAGTAATACCAATTCAATCATAAACTTCATATCATAGAATAGGTCCTTTCAAAATCATGATTTCATAGAATATTAATAAAGACATTTATCTTAAGCATCAAAATCATGATCATCTTTCATAGTGAGAAAATCTTTCACAAATCATTTGATACTTTATCTAAAAGCATTCTTTATTCATAAGCTCCTCATTTTCATAATGCGTGAAAAATTTCATAATCATAGTTCATAATCATAACATAAGCAAAAAGAATAAGTTCATATGAAATTCGTTAGAAAACATGTAAATGAATTAAATCATGCATAAATAGATTAAATATAAATAATTGAACCCATGAAAATCCTTAAAAAATTAGGTTGAAATCATAAGAGAGATTGAGTTTCTTTTGGGACCCAATGGATAAAAGGGATCCATTGATGAAGTTCTCACATACCTTGGATAATCAAAGCCCTAAACATGGAAGAACAAACCTTGAAGCTTAAAAAAAATCCAAGAATCATAATTCCTTGAGCTTTGAGAGAGAATTGGAAACTAAGACCTTTGAGAGAATATGAGGGTTTGAGTGAATGGGAGGGAATGGATAGATTTTGAAGATTAATAGCTATTATAGGACCTATTTGTCGGGTCAAAATGACATAGTATATGTCACGACCCAAGGTACCCCTTCGATGTGATATGGCGTACAAGACCCCGAGAGGCCTCATACAAGCCCTTAGCATACATTATATACAAGATAATAGAGAATAAAAGTTTAAAAGAGAATTTCATATCAAAGCTTTTAAAAGAAACAGCGGAAGTCTACATCTCATGTCTCAAAGCCAATATATCATAGAAAGTAAAGTTGCGACGTAACCCAATACAATCAAAAACTGAAAGGAAATACATGAAAAAAATAAGAGCTAGGCTATGCCCTCGGATAGATGAGGACTCACCAAGTCTTCTATCAACTCTCTAATCAAGCTCTAGCCACGAGTGGAAGGTGAATCGCCACGAGTGGAAGGTGAATCGCCACGTCCTACACCAAAGAAGTTAATGTAGGCAAAAGTATGTGTTAGCACAATTAAGTACTAAGTATGATAGCAATGCACATAAACACATAAATCGTGCTAGAGATAGAGACATAATCATGACATGCAATGGCCAAGCTAAAAAACATGAGAAACATGGAACATAAAGCATATATCAAGGCCAAAGCAAGCTAAATCATCTTTCTTTCTTTTCTTTACTTCATCATGAGAACACTTTTTCATTAACTTGTGGGGGAAAGCCTTAACCGACATGTCAAACCATGTGAGCTATCAACATGGAATCCGGTGTCTACCCAACACCGAAAAGAGGTGTCCTACTTGCCAAGGTAAGACCATGAACTTCTTAGCTTATGTGGATCCACTAGCTAAGTCTACTTAAAGACAACATCCTATTGTGGCAACATAGTTTATGGGATAGAGATTGCTTTAGGAGACTCGGCCTCAACTAACGGGAGAGCTCCATCTAGAAAACCTGGCCTCTACTAACGGGAGAGCTTTCACTAGAAAACCCGACCTTTACAAATGGGAGGGCTTCCATCTCAATATCCACTCGGTGCTAAGCATAATTCCTACGGATTAGTCATTCACATATTATATCATTAAACATGAAAAGGTACAACTAGGTTTACCAATTCAAGTTAAAAATCATGCTTATAGACCTTTCATCTTCCATGGACTTTGTCCAAGATTATGTCATTAGAATAGCTCCTTAAGAACATGGGTAATCGCCTCTTTGTTCTTCTTTTATCATAGTGGGAGAATTACGTGAGAAAACCTTTCACTACTCAACCATAGCATCATCATATCATTACTTTTGTACTTTACTCTCAAAGCACCCTTAATTCATCATGCTCATATTCCATAGTTCATAGAGTTCATATGGGTTCATGCAAGTTCAACTCATATCATGCAATTCTGTGCAAGCTCATGCTTAGAAAGTCATAAGTAGGACAATTTACCCATACTTGAAGGAACTCACATAATAGAGGAAAATCATGCTAAATTCATAAGATTATCCTCAATTCATTCATAATTCATGCTTGATTTCATAGAGAATTCATAAACTTCATTAAATCATAGCTCAACCCAACAATTAAAGCATAGATTATAAAATTGGGGAGAATTAGATTGGGATCATGGGGGTTCATGCAATCTTTACATCAAATCATGTAATTCATGCTAATTTGTGCACTAAGTTACTTTATCATGCTAGATCGTGCATTAGGAATCATAAAATCAACAATTGAAATCATAATTGAAGAACCCACAATGATTGATCAAAACCCTAATTCAATTGGGTTAGAGTAAAGCTTTGAAAATCATGAAGAAGAGGAAGGACCCATTGGAGGAAAGGACTCCTAATGGTGAACACTATCATACCTCCAAGCAATCCACAAGAAATTGGAGAGGATTGAAGGTCTTCAATGGAGGATTCAGGTTTTCTTCTTCTTTCTTGAGAGTTGAGAGAGTTTCTTTTAGAGAGAGAAATATTTGAGAGGAGAGTTTAGGAATGAGTTAGAATGAAAGAAATTACGCTTAAAAAGTATTTATAGGTCTTAGATTAAGGGTATAACCGACTTAGCTTAATAGGTAAACAATTAGGGAAAATACCAAAAAGCCCTTAATTAAAAACTGTCGGGGCAAATCGACGGACAAGATCTACGGTTCGTACATCAATTGACGAACCGTCCAGCTCTTCCGTCAATTGATTCAGAAAGTTCATTTTGGGCTGAAAATTTGGCTAAGTCTAGAAGGCATCTACGGCCCGTCAACTGAACTACGAACCGTCCTACTATTCCGTAGGTCAAGGTTCAGAAACTTGGAAATCCTGAAAGTTCACAGTGCCATTGACGGTCCCCACCTACGGCCCGTCAGTCCATCTACGGCCTGTAGGTCACTGTCTTCAGGTGAGTTCTGCATTTAAAATCCTTTGAAAGCTTGGGGTATTACAATATCTGCCCCTTGGGTAACATTCGTCCTCAAATGAAAATCAAGACATCATGAGAAGGGTAATAGACACGGACTAACAACCCAACCTAGCATGCAATCACATAAGTGCACATATCCGAGAAGGAAACATCAACTCCAAGTTAAAGCATGATCCACACATCATATTATGAAGACTTTATGCAACTCATACTCAAATGCACATAATCATATAAGACTCTTCATGAACATGCATAATCAAGGAATCATGGAAATCAACTATGACACACGAGACCAAAAGAATGAACCATGAGGATCAAGATACCTTAAGCTAGAGCAGGATCTGAAGGAAATAGATGAGGATATTGGGATACCATATCGGCCTCGGCCTCCCAAGTAGCACCCTCAACCAATTGATTCCTCCGTAGAACTTTCACGGAAGCAACTTCTTTATTTCTTAACTTCCGGACTTGCCGGTCTAAAATCTCAATCAAAACTTCTTCATAGGAAAGACTATCCTTTATGCCAAGATTCTCTAATGGCACTATAGAGGTCGGATCACCAACACACTTCTTCAACAATGAGACATGGAAAACCGGATGCACTGATGCCAAATCATTAGGCAAGTCAAGCTCATAAACCTTACCAATACATCTCAAAATCTGATAGGGGCCTACATAACCAGGACTAAGCTTCCCTTTCTTCCCAAATCTCATTACACCCTTCATGGGTGAGATTTTCAAGTAAACCCAATCATCAACATCGAACTCTAATTCTCCTCTTCTAACATCGGCATAGGACTTTTGTCGACTTTAGGCAGTTTTCAACCTTTCCCTAATAAGTCATAGCCTCATGCACCAACTCCGGGCCTATCAAACCAACTTCACCAACTTCAAACCAACCTATAGGAGATCTACACCTCCTACCATAGAGAGCCTCAAATGGAGCCATACCAATACTAGAATGGTAGCTATTATTATAAGCAAACTCAATCAAAGGCAAGTGATCATCCCAAGTACCCTTGAAATCAATTACACAAGCTCTCAACATATCTTCCAAAGTTTGAATAGTACGCTCCACTTGCCCATCTGTTTGGGGAAGAAAGGTCGTACTAAGCTTAACACGAGTACCAAGACCTTTTTGAAACGACGTCCAAAATTGAGAAGTAAATTGTTCACCACGGTCGGAGATGATGGATAAATGCACTCCATGCAGCCTAACCATCTCCCTCAAATACAACTTAGCATATTCCTCCACCGAATAAGAAGTCTTGACGGGAATGAAATGGGCTGACTTCGTCATTCTATCAACAACAACCCAAATTGAATCATATTGTCGCCTCGTACGAGGCAAACCCACAATAAAATCCATATTCACATCTTTCTACTTCCAAGTAGGAATACTAATATCTTGGGTCAAACCTCCCGGCCTTTGATGCTCAACTTTCACTTGTTGACAATTAGGGCACTTAGCCAAAAACTCTGCAATATCTTTCTTCATTCCGTTCCACCAATAAATTTCCCACAAATCATGGTATATTTTGGTAGCTCTTGGGTGGATGAAATATCGAGAACTATGCGTTTTCGATAAAATTTGCTCTCTTAAACCCTCTACATTGGAAACACACAAACGACCTTGATATCGAATTACACCATCTCTCGCTTGGGAGAAAACCTCAATGGACTTCTTGAGTACCGCTTCCTTTAGTTCAACCAAGTTATGATCAAGACCTTGCTTAGCTTTCACATCATGCACAAAAGAGGATTCAGAATCCTTGTGAACCGTAACACCACCTTTAGTAGAATCAACCAATCTAACACCCAATCGAGCCAATCTATGGACATCGCAAACCAACTCTTTCTTACCGTCCTGAACATGAGCAACACTACCCATAGATAATCGACTAAGAACATCCGCCACCACGTTAGCCTTACCGGGGTGATAGAGAACACTCATATCAAAGTCTTTTAACAACTCGAGCCACCTTTTTTGGTGGAGATTCAAATCCTTCTGTTTAAACACATATTGCAAACTCTTATGGTCGGTGAAGACATCTACATGTACCCCATACAAATAATGTCACCATATTTTCAAAGCAAACACAACTGCCGCTAATTACAAGTCATGAGTAGGATAGTTCTTTTCGTGCACCTTAAGTTGCCTTGAAGCATAAGCAATGACTTTCCCGTTTTGCATAAGAACACATCCTAGCCCAATTCTCAAGGCATCACAATAAACCACAAAACCATCGGATCCTTTCGGTAGAGTCAATATCGAAGACGAAGTAAGTTCATCCTTCAACTCTTGAAAACTCTTCTCACATGCCTCGGACCATGGGAATTTAACCTTCTTTTGAGTCAAAGCCGTCAATGGAGAAGCAATAGATGAAAACCCTTCAACAAACCTCGTATAATAACCAGCTAAGCCCAAGAAACTACGGATATCTGAAGGTGATAAAGGTCTAGGCCAATTCTTAACCGCTTCCGTCTTCTTAGGATCTATCTCAATGCCCTTACCGAAAACAATGTGACCAAGAAAAGCCACGGACCTTAACCAAAACTCACATTTATTAAACTTCGCAAAGAGTTGTTGGTCCTTGAGGACTTGCAACACAATCCTCAAATGATTAACATGTTCACCCTCATTCTTTGAGTAGATCAAAATGTCGTCAATAAACACAATCACAAACATGTCAAGGTATTGCTTAAACACTCTATTCATCAGGTCCATAAATGCGGCCGGAGCATTTGTCAACCCAAATGACATGCCAAGAACTCGTAGTGACATACCTAGTCCGAAAATTCATTTTTGGAATATCATCTTCTTTCCTTAATTGGTGATAGCCTAAATGAAGGCCGATCTTAGAGAAATAACTAGCCCCTTGAAGTTGATCGAACAAGTCATCTATCCTTGGTAGAGGATACTTATTCTTAATAGTAACCTTGTTCAATTGGCGATAGTCGATGCACATACGGAGTGAATCATCCTTCTTTCTTACAAACAAGACCGGAGAACCCCATGGAGAAATACTTGGCCGAATGAAACCCTTATCCAACAAGTCTTTCAACTGCTCTTTTAGTTCCTTAAATTCTGTCGGAGCCATTCTATAAGGAGGAATAGAAATAGGTTGCGTATCTGGGAGAAGGTCAATACCAAAGTCTATTTCCCTTTTGGGAGGAATACCACGCAAGTCATCGGGGATCACTTCTGGAAACTCATTAACAACGGGGACCGACTCAAGAGTACGGGCCTCAGAATCTATATCCCTCACCCTAACAAGATGGTAAATGCACCCCTTAGAGATCATCTTTCTAGCTTTTAGATAAGAAATAAATTGACCTCGAAACATAGAATTTCCCCCCTTCCACTCTAGGATAGGCTCATTTGGGAATTGAAATTTGACCATTCGGGTCCTACAATCAATCGAGGTATAACAAGCATGCAACCAATCCATCCCAAGAATAACATTAAAATCTAGCATATCAAGCTCTACAAGATCAACATGAGTGACTCTATAGGATAAGGAGATGGGACAATCTCTATAAACTCTCTTAGCCATGATAGATTCTCCAATCGGAGTAGAGACACGAAAATGATCTAGCAACACATCCGGAACAACATCAAACCTCATAGCCACATATGGCATCACAAAAGACAAGGTAGCACCGGGATCAAGCAAAGCATAAACATCAAAATGGAAAACTCTTAACATACCGGTAACCACATCGGGAGAGCTCTCTTGCTCATGACAAGCCTGAAGTGCATAAAATCGATTTTGCTTCTGAGCATTCAAACCCGATCCTCTAGGTAGAGCTTGCTTATTCTCTCTTCCCTTGGCCGTGAGAGATGGACAATCCCTCATCTTGTGACCACTCTTTCCACAATTATAACAACCATCCGTATCGGCTAGACATCTACCCTCATGCTTTTTCCCACACTTGGCACAAAGAGCCAATAAAGAACCATCATTATACCCTCCTTGAGACTTGGGGTTAGACACCCTATCATTGTTGGACTTCGGAGGAGCATTGGATGAGCCTTGGCCGGAGAACCTTTGTCGAAATCTAGGACGACCATGTCTATCGAACCTTGCATACGAAAAGTTAATATCTCCGGTCCTAGCCCTCTTGGTCTCTCTAAACCTTTCCTTAAGCTTTTCTTCCTCAATTTGTTGAGCATACACCATGAGACGAGAAATATCCATATCATTAACGAGAATAGCAATGCGGCATTCTTTAACCAACATTTCAGACACCCCCGAAACAAACTTACTCATTCTTGCCCTTGGATCGGCAACGATGGAAGCAGCATATCGGGACAATTGTGTGAACCTCAAAGCATACTCTTTCACACTCATATTTCCTTGTCGAAGGTTGATAAACTCAAGCACCTTTGCCTCCCTCATTTCAAGGGGAAAGAACCTATCAAGGAAAGCAACCTTGAATTTCTACCAATCAAGAGGACCCTCATTAACCGCCCTCTCACTCTTCCATTGATTGAACCAAATTTGGGCAACACCCTTGAGTTGATAAGCGGCCAACTCCGCCTTTTCTCCCGCGTCACACCCATGATCATCAACACCTTGTACACTTCATCGATGAACTCTTGAGGATCTTCCTCAACCTTAAAGCCATGAAATTCCAGAGGATTCATTCTAGTAAAGTCCCTCACTCTTGACGCAGCCGTACCCATATTTGGGTTCACGGGAGCCACCACCTCTCTATTGGCTTGGGCCATCACGGCTTGAGCCAACACTTGGAAAGCAGCCCTAAACTCCGCATTAGTCACTTGTTCCGCCAAAGGGTCGATCGAAACTTGAGGAGCTTCTTGTTCCATATTCTCTCCCATGTTTCTTCTAGCGTAAACTCTTCGGGTCGCCATATCCTGAAACGCGTAGGATAGGGATTAGGAGAGAGATATATATAGAGTTAAACTCTATGGAACGACTTAAGAATAATGAAAGAAGTGGAATTTCTTAAACGTCTTATAGCTTCTCATTCATAAATGTGGTACGCTTCACACTCATGAACAAGACTCTACTTGACGCGGCTTATGAGATATCCAAGGATCTTTCTAAGACCTTGCGCTCTGAATACCAAGTTTGTCACGACCCAAGGTACCCCCTAGATGTGACATGGCGTACAAGACCCCGAGAGGCCTCATACAAGCCCTTAGCATACATTACATACAAGATATTAGAGAATAAAAGTTTAAAAGAGAATTTCATATCAAAGCTTTTAAAAGAAACATCGGAAGACTACATCTCATGTCTCAAAGCCAATCTATCATAGAAAGTAAAGTTGGGATGTAACCCAATACAATCAAAAAGTGAAAGGAAATACATGAAAAAAAAGAAATAAGAGCTAGGCTATGTCCTTAGATGGATGAGGACTCACCAAGTCTTCTATCAACTCTCTAATCAAGCTCTAGCCACGAGTGGAAGGTGAATCGCCACGTCCTACACCAAAGAAGTTAATGTAGGAAAAAGTATGTGTTAGCACAATTAAGTACTAAGTATGATATCAATGCACATAAATCATAAATCGTGCTAGAGATAGAGACATAATCATGACATGCAATGGCAAAGCTAAAAACATGAGAAACATAAAGCATATATCAAGGCCAAAGCAAGCTAAATCATCTTTCTTTCTTTTCTTTACGTCATCATGACAACACTTGTTCATTAACTTGGGGAGAAAAGCCTTAACCGACATGTAAGACCATGTGAGCTATCAACACGGAATCCGGTGTCTACCCCACACCGAAAAGAGGTGTCCTACTTGCCAAGGTAAGACCATGAACTTCTTAGCTTATGTGAATCCACTAGCTAATGTTTACTTAAAGACAACATCCTATGGTGGCAACATAGTTTATGGGATAGAGATTGCTTTAGGAGACTCGGTCTCAACTAACGGGAGAGCTCCGTCTAGAAAACCCAGCCTCTACTAACAGGAGAGCTTTCACTAGAAGACCCGGCCTCTACTAACGGGAGGGCTTCCATATCAATATCCACTCAGAGCTAAGCATAATTCCCACGGATTAGTCATTAACATATTATATCATTAAACATGAAAAGGTACGACTAGGGTTACCAATTCAAGCTAAAAATCATGCTTATAGATATTTCATCTTCCATGGACTTTGTACAAGCTTACGTCATTAGAATAGCTCCTTAAAAACATGGGTAATCGCCTCTTTGTTCTTCTTTTATCATAGTGGAAGAATTACGTGAGAAAACCTTTCACTATTCAACCATAGCATCATCATATCATAACTTTGGTACTTTACTCTCAAAGCCCCCTTAATTAATCATGCTCATATTTCATAGTTCATATGGGTTCATGCAAGTTCAACTCATATCATGCAATTCAATGCAAACTCATGCTTAGAAAGCCATAATTAGGACAGTTTACCCATACTTGAAGAAACTCACATAGTAGAGGAAAATCATGTTTTTGACTTGATCATGCTAAATTCATAAGATTATCCTCAATTCATTCATAATTCATGCTTGATTTCATAGAGAATTCATAAACTTTATTAAATCATAGCTCAACCAAACAATCAAAGCATACATTATCAAATTGGGGAGAATTAGATTGGGATCATGGGGGTTCATGCAATCTTTACATCAAATCATGTAATTCATGCTAATTCGTGCACTAAGTTACTTTATCACGCTAGATCGTGCACTAGGAATCATAAAATCAACAATTAAAATCATAATTGAATAACCCACAATGATTGATCAAAACCCTAATTCAATTGGGTTAGAGTAAAGCTTTGAAAATCATGAAGAAGAGGAAGAACCCATTGGAGGAAAGGACTCCTAATGGTGAACACTATCATACCTCCAAGCAATCCACAAGAAATTGGAGAGGATTGAAGGTCTTCAATGGAGGATTCAAGCTTTCTTCTTCCTTGAGAGTTTAGAGAGTTTCTTTTAGAGAGAGAAATAATTGAGAGGAGAGTTTAGGAATGTGTTAGAATGAAAGAAATTAGGCTTAAAAAGTATTTATAGGTCTTAGATTAAGGGCATAACCGACTTAGCTTAATATGTAAACAATTAGGGAAAAGGCCAAAAAGCCCTTAATTAAAAACTGTCGTGGCCAATCAACGGACAGGATCTATGGTCCGTACATCAATTGACGGACCGTCCTGCTCTTCCGTCAATTGATTCAGAAAGTTCATTTTGGGCTGAAAATTTGGCCAAGTCTAGAAGGCATCTACGGAACCCATCTATGGCCCGTCAACTGAACTACGAACCGTCCTGCTATTCCGTAGGTCAAGGTTCAGAAACTTGGAAATCTTGAAATTTCACAGTGCCATTGACGGCCCCCACCTACGGCCCGTCAATCCATCTACGGCCCGTAGGTGGCCTCCATAGGTCACTGTCTTCAGGTAAGTTCTGCATTTAAAATCCTTTGAAAACCTGGGGTATTAATGTATAGGTGTAGAAAGGATAGGAAAAGACCCGAATAGCCTTGATTAAAATCTGCCAGGCAGTCACTACGAATCGACCTACGATCCGTACAACGTTCTACGGACCGTACTAGTCGTCGGTAGAACCAAGTACTGGAGACCAATACTTCGGGATGATTTCCACGGAAGCCTTCTATGGTCCATCAACTTTCCTATGTCCATGGAACCAACCGTAGAACCAAAAGTCCACCAAATTTCTCTAAGTCTGAACCACTTCTACGGACCATCCTACGTCCCGTTAACATTTCTACAGACCATCCTAATTGTCCGTAATCCCTCTTCTAGGACTTGATATTTCTCCAAAGCCTCAACTCAACTTCTACGAACCATAGAACTTTGTATGGACCGAAGACCCATCCATAGACCAGTTGCACTAGCAACTTTTCTGAAGTTTTTCTTTCCAACTCAACTTACCAAATTTCGAGGTGTTATAATATCTCCCCTTGGAAACATTCATCCTCGAATGAGATTCAACTAGCATGAGTAGAGTAGAGAGAGATCTAATAACCCAACATGAATGCAATTCACATAAAAATGCACATAAACAAGGAGTAATCGACCCCAAGATAAAACATAAATTTTTCATGAACATGCATGCATATGGAGATATGAGAATAACTAAAATGCATGAACCTAAAAGAGTGAACATGAGGAACTAATACCTCAAGCTATAATCGGAGTGGAGGGAAAGAGATGTGGATACTTGGACACCATATCGGCTTCGGCCTCCCAAGTAGCACCCTCAACTAATTGATTCCTCCAAAGAACCTTAACTTTTTTGTTTCTCAACTTCCGAAGTTGAAGATCCATGATTTCAATCAGAACCTCTTCATAAGAAAAACTTTCTTTAAAACCAACACTCTCCCATTGCACAATAGAAGTAGAATCACCAATACACTTCTTCAACAATGAAATATGAAACACCGGATGCATCGATGCCAATTCAAAGGCAAATCCAATTCATAGGCCACCTTCCGGACACACCTTAAAATTTGATATGGGCCTACATAACGGGGACTAAGCTTTCTTTTCTTCCTAAATCTCATCACACCCTTCATAGGCGATATTTTCTAGTAATCCTAATCATCAACAATGAATTCAAGCTCTCTGCTTGTAACATCGGAATATGACGCTTATTGACTTTGAGCCATTTTCAACCTTTATCTTATAAGTCTTGAGCCATTTTCAAACTTTCTCTAATAAGTCGAACCTTCTCTATAGCCTCATGAACCAACTTGTATCCTATCAAAGCAACCTCACCAACTTTAAGCCAACCAATAGGAGACCTACACGGCTTATCATAGAGAGCCTCAAATAGAGCCATTTAGATACTTGAGTGATAACTATTATTATAAGAAAACTCAATCAAAGGCAAGTAATCATCCCAATTACCCTTGAAGTCAATCATGCAAGCTCTCAACATATCCTCCAAAGTCTAAACAGTATGCTCGGCTTGACCATTGGTATGAGGATGAAAAGTCGTGCTAAGCTTCACTTGAGTACCAAGACCCTTCTGAAATGACTTCAAAAATTGGGAAGTAAATTAAGTATTCCTGTCAGAGATGATGAATAAAGGTACTACATGCAACCTCACCATTTCCTAAATATAAATCCTAGCATAGTCCTCAACTGAATATGAGGTCTTCACTGAGAGAAAATGAGTCGACTTAGTCATTAGGTCCACAATAAGTCAAATCGAATCAAACTAACGTCGAGTACGTGGTACACCATAATGAAGTCCATATTCAAATCTTCCCACTTCCAAGTAGTAATACTAATGTCTTGAGCTAAACCTCCCAATTTTTTATGCTCAACTTTCACTTGTTGACAATTAGGGCACTTAGCCAAAAAAAATTGCAATATGTTTCTTCATGCATTCCACCAATAGATCTCCCGCAAATTGTTGTACATCTTGGTGGCTCCCGGGTTAATAGAATATCGAGAACTGTAAGCTTCAACCAAAATCTGATGCCTCAACTCATCAACATTCGAAATACACAACCAACCTTGGTAACGAAGAGCACCATATCCCCCTTGGTAGAAAGCCTCAATGGCTTTTTCAGAAATCAACTTCTTCAACTTAACCATAATTGGATCAAGATTTTGCTTAGCCTTCACATTCGAAATGAGAGGCGATTCAAAACCATTTTGAACAGTGACACCGCCATTCTCGGAATCAACCAAGCGAACACCCAATTAAGCTAGTCTATGAACATCACAAACTAACTCCTTCTTAAATTCCTCAATGTGAGCAATGCTACCCATCAACAATTAGCTAAGAGCATCGGTAACCACATTTGCCTTACCTAGATGATAAAGGACACTCATATCATAATCTTTCAACAACTCAAGTCATATACTTTGGCGAAGATTCAAATCATTTTGCTTAAACACATATTGTAAACTCTTATGATCGGTGAATACATCCACATGAACACCATAAAGATAATGTCTCCAAATCTTCAAAGCAAACATTACCGCCGCTAACTTCAAATCATAAGTCAAATATTTTTTTTCATGCAACTTCAACTGCCTTGAGGCATAAGCAATAACCTTCTCATGTTGCATCAAAACACAACCAAGACCAATTGGAGAAGCATCATACTAAATCACAAAACCATCGAATCTTTTTGGTAATATCAATATTGGGCTGAAGTGAGTCTATCTTTCAGCTCTTGGGAACTTTTCTCAAGAGCATCCAACCATTGAAATTTCACCTTCTTCTGAGTCAACATAGTTAAAGGCATAGCAATAGAGGAAAATCCTTCCACAAACTTTTTATAATAACCGGCCAAGCCCAAGAAACTATGAATATCTAAAGTAGAAAGAGGTCTAGGCCAATTTTTAACTTCCTCGGTCTTCTTAGGATCAACCTGAATGCCATCACCGGAGATAATATGGCCAAGGAAAGTAGCGAACCATAACCAAAACTCACAATTGCTAAACTTAGCAAAAAATTGAAGATCCTTGAGAATTTGTAACATAATCCTTAGGTGATCAATATGCTCATCCTCACACCGAGAGTAAATCAAAATATCATCAATAAACACAATCACGAACATGTTAAGCTATTGTTTGAACACCCTATTCATTAGATCCATGAATCTCATCAGGGCATTAATTAAATCAAATGACATCACCAAGAATTCATAGTGGCCATAACCAAGTTCAAAAAGCCATCTTCAGAATGTCACTTTCCCTTAATCTCAACTGATGATACCCCGATTGAAGATCAATCTCTAATAAGAAACTCGCACCTTGGAAACTATCAAACAAGTCATCTATCCTTAGAATAGGATACTTATTTTTAACCATAACCTTATTCAATTACCGGTAATCAATACACATTTGAAGGGAACCATCCTTCTTTCAGACAAACAACACCGGAGCACCCCATGGTGAGATACTCAGCCTAATGAAAATGATACTTTAACTCCTTAAGTTCTGTCAGAGTATATGGTAAGGAGGAATAGAAATAGGTTGTGTATCTGGAAGAAGGTTAATACCAAAGTCTATTTCCCTTTCGGGGGGAATACTAGGATGATCATTGGGAAACACTTCCGGAAACTCATTTATAATCGGAACTGACCCATGAGTAGGGGTTTCAAAATCCGAATCCCTAATCCGAACAAGATGATAGATACAACCTTTAGATATCATTTTTATAGTCTTTAGATAAGAGATAAACTAACCCTTAGGTGCTGAATTTCCACCCTTCCATTCTAAGATAGGTTCATTTGGCACCTGAAATGTCACCAATCGGGTACGACAATCTTAGAGAGACATAGCTAGTGGATCCACCTAAGCTAATATGTATGGTTCTTACCTCGGTAAGTAGAAAAATCTCTTTTCAGTGTGGAAAAGACACCATGTTCCATGTTATAGCTCACATGGTGTATGTGAGTTTATGGTAAAATATCTCACAAAAGAACTATGTTTTTCTTCAAAGGTTTTTATGACTTCCTCAATGATTTGATTTAAGCTTTATTATGAGTTTTAAAATGTTGCATTGACGTTATTCCATGATTCAAGATTTTGGCTTGATAAGCTTTATGACGTTTTACTTGATCCTACATTATCATATTTTGAACTTGGCATATCATCACGTTTACATTCATGCATGGTCCCCATATTAAATACATTCAAAGTATTGATGTATATTGTGCCTATATTATTTTATAATTTAGGATTTGACGCTCCTTCGGCTGGTCGTGGCTAGTTAGATTGCTCCACTTAGCACTTGCATTGGTGAGTCCTAATGGTTCGATGACAAGGCCATTGTTATTTTATTGTTATTGATGTCTTTTAAGTTTTTAGACTTTGTATGTGGTTTAGGGGTTTGTGCTTACCACATCTATTGTAGTAGAAGGATTTGTCAGACATAGTTGATTTCTGCATTATGTTAGTCATGTACTCTCTTGATATTTCCTTATGAGTTGAAAGAGTTTTGAGACTTATATATCGTCCTTCTGTTGAAATCTCTTTATTTTATATTCATAGTGTTATGCTTATGTCAAGTAGCTTGTTTAGGGCCTCACAGGATCCTATTCGTCATTTCACGTCTAGGGTGTATTTTGGGTCATGATACAAAAGAAGTGCAGGAATAGAATCAGTACAAACACTATATACTGATCGACATCATAGATCGACTAAGATTAGTAACAGATATTTAATCATAGTTATGAAGCAAATAGATAGACATTTTCTACATAGTTAAACACACAAGTCACACGTCATTAATCTTAACAAGTCATTATCATATCAAGTAGAAAACAATCATAAAAATACAACTCATCGTCATTTTTAACCGATGACAGTCCAATATACCTAACTGACCAAGTAAACAATCTCTAATCTACACTCAGTGATTATAAGTGAAATCAACAATATGAGTTAAGTATATACCCCTCTTTTAACAAAATTAGACTTTAACTAGTATATCAAATCGTAAAGTACTAAGCATCAAACATCAGTCAAATAAAATATCAAAACACTTGTCCAAAATATAAACAAGTCAATAGATTCATGAAAATCATATACATCCTGGCCTTACAGTTGTATATCACTACATCTGCCAATACATTACTAACCATCTCTCAAAATCATGAGTCTCACTTTCATTTGTACACACATGCTAAAGGGTTTTAATCTTGACCATCTAGTCATGACCTACAGGGGACCCTAGATGTCCATGTACCATATCACTGTAGTATTCAATCCAATCATATACATAGCTACCCATCCATAATCTTACATTAGACTCGAACCGCTCATAATTTAAATATTGAATATATATCCTCATTGTATCTGCATATTTTAAAAAGTCAACCTCTCTAGTTACCTCTCAAGCATAAAATAGCCACAAGATCAACATTCATAGCATCATCAAAGTATAGGATAATTACAAATTCATATTCCATAAACATCAGTGAATAATCAGTTCAACGGCTTATATGCTTATTCATACATGTAACACTTAATTCAATCATAAAAAAACACCAACTATGTCTGAAAACCAATCAACATACATTACAACTCATATTACATATCAACAACTAACCAAAGTTTAACTCCAAGTAAACTGTAACCTACCTCAACCAACAAACTCGGAGCGAACAAGCTAAATTGTCGGAGCCTTCCCCTTTCTCAAAGTCTATTAAAACTCAAAGTTTAATACAAATATAATATAAGGTCACTACTACTACTACTACTACTACTACTGTTGTTGCTGCTGGTGCTACTATTATTATCATTATTATCATTATCATCATTATTATCATTATCATTATTATTATCATTATCATCACTATTATTATCATTATCATCATTATCATTATCATTATCATTATCATCATTATCATTATCATCATTATCATTATCATTATCATCATTATCGTTATCATCATTATCATTATCATCATTATTATCATTATCATCATTATCATTATTATCATTATCATTATTATCATTATAATTATTTATAACTTCTCGATAATTTTAAAATTCTTTGCAATAAAAAAAACACCCAATTTTATAAGAGTGTTGATGGAGTCTTTAAACATGAGAAACCTTCTTTTCAAAACTATGAAAATCATTATGTTTGAAATACATTGGTCTAAGAATAACTATAGTACATAATTGATCTAATTCATGCTTTTTGGATTGAATAGTAATTATACACCAACTATAAACCACAATGTACACCATTTTATTTAAATATAAATCAATGGTTATATTAAATTTTGTATTTCGTATGATAATAGATTTATTGATATTTTATAATTAAGGATTGATATATTTGTGAAAAAACTTTGTGCTAAAAAATATTGTGGTACATAGTTGATCAAATATTGATGTAAATCATTTTTATGGTGGACCATATACTAGGCATCAACTTTATACCACAATGTACATTATTTTCTATATATATGCATTGACGATACTATAAAGGTTACTATTTTGTATAATGATTTATAAATTGGTATTTTTGTATATGAAAAATGGTATATATTTGAACAACATTGGTGCTTAGTATATTTTTAACTCTTATTTAATATGTATCGCAGGAGCCGGGAAGGTATGTGAGTTTTAAGATTGAACTAATCACATATGACACAAACACCAACTATTCCAATTTATTTCTAACTATAACTCTTCTTTCCCCTTGAGTTTCAGCAATTTGGTGGAAATAAACCTCCGAAATATGCCCATTAATGTGGAGAAGCAATATTTAAAAATGAGATTAAAAATAAAACTTGTATAAACAAAATATATTGTAAAACAAAAGGGAGTGGATGACCCATGTAAAAAGGGACCCACTCACCTTTCTTTAACCCAATCATATAATGAAGTGGTGACCAAGAAAGAATTTTGTACATAGAATAATGAATTAGTAACCAAGGAACAATTTTGTACATGGCACTTTGGCTATAAATAGCCGTGCCAAATGAATATATATAGAGATGATTCCCTCTCTCTCGCATTTGCTTCTTGATGATTTAATTTAGTATTCTCATTCATGTTCTTCTTCTATTAAATTTAGTTTGTTAAGTTTGTAATTTTATAACAGAGAACCAATTATTTTTTTTAACAAAGCAACAATAGAGACAAAGTATTGATGAAGAAGAAGAGAGAAATAAAATGAAATTGAAAGAAGAAAAAGGAAATCTGCCCCCAAAATATTAAAACGAAATTGAAGAGCCTACAATTGATAGCAATAGATAGCAAGACCACTACTTATGAAAACAAAATTATCCACTACAGTTTGGGATCATGCTATCTTACATGCAGCAGCACTCATTCGTCTCAGGCCGACTAATTATAATAAATACTCTCCGTCACAATTAGTATTTGGTCATGAGCTGAATATAGTTCATCTATGAATCTTTGGTTGTGTTGTATACATGCCTGTAGCACCACCACAACGCACTAAGATGGGCCTTCAATGAAGGTTAGGCATATATATTGGGTTTGACTCACCCTCCATAATTCGCTACCTTGAACCATTGACATGAGATTTATTCACTGCTCAATTTGCAAATTGTCGGTTTGATGAAACAACTTTCTGCAATTAGGGGGAGAGAAAAAGGAACCCAAAAGAGAAATTGCGTGGAAAGTTTCATCACTATTTCATTTTGATCCACATGCCCCAATATGTGGACTGGAGGTCCAGAAGATCACCCACTTACAGAAAATAGCAAATCAAATGCCAGATGTATTTACTGATTTAAAACAAATAACTAAGTCATATATCCCTGCAGTAAATGTGTCTATCCGGATTGACGTCCCAAAAGGACCATTACTAGTGTCATGGCTTCTGAATCTCAAACACGCCTGAAGCGTAGTAGACAATTGAGTTCAAAGGATAAAAATCTTAGAAAAAGAAGCTCAAGACATGATAAAGATGACACTATAAAAAAGTCTCATGAAGAAGTTCAAGTTCTGATTAATCCTGATATTCCTGAAGAAATTAATGGACCCGAGACTCAAGTGAATGAAGAACATTCAATAAATTCTACTGGGGATGGGATAAATTTAGATCGATCAAAAATTATAGTAGATAATGTTTTTGCGTATAATGTTGCACTTAATCTTATGCAAGACAGTGAGGATCTTGAGCTGAAATCTATCGAAGAATGTCGACGAAGATGAGATTGGCCAAAATGGCAAGAGGCAATTCAATCAGAATTAGACACACTTGCTAAACGTGAGGTTTTTGGACCAATAGTCCAAACTCCTAATAATGTAAAATCAGTTGGCTATAAATGGGTCTTTGTACGAAAAAGAAATGAGAGAAATAAAATTGTAAGATACAAGGCACGCCTTGTTGCGCAAGGATTCTCTCAAAGACCTGGTATCGACTATGAAGAAACATATTCATCTGTTATGGATGCAGTAATTCTTTGATATCTCATCGGTTTAGCTGTACATGAAAATCTTGAAATAAATCTAATGAATGTGGTTACAACTTATCTTTATGGTTCACTTGATATGAAATTTATATGAAAATCCCAAAAGGATTCAAATTGCCCGAAGAATGTAATTCTAAGACTCGAGAGATGTTCTCAATTAGATTACAAAGATCATTGTATGGTCTAAAACAATCAGGGCATATGTGGTATAATCGCCTTAGTAAGTACTTGATAAATAAAGATTATACAAAATGATGTCATTTGTCCTTGTATTTTTATTGAGAAAACGGCATAAGAATTTGTTATACTTGCCGTTTATGTTGATTATACAAATATCATTAGAACCCCTCAAAAGGTTCAAAAGCAAATTGAATATCTAAAGAAAGAGTTTGAGATGAAAGATCTTGGAAAGACAAAGCGTCGTCTCGATCAATAAATTGAGCATTTAGCAGACGATGTCTTCATCCACCAATCTGCCTACACTGAGAAATTTAAAACGATTTCACATGGACAAAGCATATCCATTGATTACTCTAATGGTTGTTCGATCACTTAAAGTGAATAAAAATCCATTTCGACCTCCAGAAGAGAATGAAGAACTCCTTGGTCCTGAAGTACCATATCTTAGTGCAATTGGTGCACTCATGTATCTTGCTAATGCTACGAGACCTGACATAGCATTTTATGTTAATCTGTTAGCAAGATTAATTATAATGATAGCAAGACCACTACTTATAAAAATAAAATTACCCACTACAGTTTGGGGTCATGCTATATTACATGCAGCAGCACTCATTCGTCGCAGACTGACTAATTATAATAAATACTCTCCGTCACAATTAGTATTTGGTCATGAGCCGAATATAGCTCATCTACGAATCTTTGGTTGTGTTGTATACGTGCCTGTAGCACTACCACAATGCACTACGATGGGCCCTCAATGAAGGTTAGGCATATCTGTTGGGTTTGACTCACCCTCCATAATTCGCTACCTTGAACCGTTGATAGGAGATTTATTCACTCCTCGATTTGCAGATTGTCGATTTGATGAAACAACTTTCCCGCAAGTAGGGGGAGAGAAAAAGGAACCCAAAAGGGAAAATGCGTAGAAAGCTTCATCATTATCTCATTTTGATCCACATGCCCCTATATGTGAACTGGAGGTCCAGAAGATCATCCACTTACAGAAAATAGCAAATCAAATGTCAGATGTATTTACTGATTTAAAATAGATAACTAAGTCATATATCCCTGCAGTAAATATGCCTATCCGGATTGACGTTCCAAAAGGATCATTTACTAGTGTCGTGGCTTCTGAATCTCAAATACGTCTGAAGCGTGGTAGACCATTGGATCCAAATGATAAAAATCCGAGAAAAATAAGGGAAAGAAAAGATAAAGATGACACTATAAAAAAGTCTTATGAAGAAGTTCAAGATCTGATTAATCCTGATATTCCTGAAGAAATCATTCAACCCAAGACTCAAATGAATGAAAAACTTTCAATAAATTCTACTGGTGATGGGATAAATTTAGATCGATCAAAAATTATAGTAGATAATGTTTTTGCATATGATGTTGCACTTAATCTTATGCAAGACAGTGAGGATCTTGAGCCTTAATCTGTCGATGAATGTCGACGAAGATGAGATTGGCCAAAATGGCAAGAGGCAATTCAATGAGAATTAGACACACTTGCTAAACGTGAGGTTTTTGGACCAGTAATCCAAATTCCTAATGATATAAAATTAGTTGGCTATAAATTGGTCTTTGTAAGAAAAAAAATGAGAGAAATAAAATTGTAAGATACAAGGCACACCTTGCTGCACAAGGATTCTCTCAAAGACCCAATGTTCACTATGAAGAAACATATTCATCTGTTAAGGATGCAATAATTTTTCGATATCTCATCAATTTGGCTGTACATGAAAATCTTGAAATACATCTAATGGATGTGGTTCCAACTTATCTTTATGGTTCACTTGATAATGAAATTTATATGAAAATTCCCTTAGGATTCAAATTTCCCGAAGCATGTAATTCTAAGTCTAGAGAGATGTTCTCAATCGGATTACAAAGATCTTTGTATAGTCTAAAATAATCAGGGTGTATGTGGTATAATCACCTTAGTGAGTACTTGATAAACAAAGGTTATACAAAATGATATCATTTCTCCTTATATTTTTATTAAGAAAATGGCATGATAATTTGTTATACTTGCCATCTATGTTGATTATATAAATCTCATTGGAACCCTTGAAGAGGCCCAAAAGGCAATTGAATATCTAAAGAAAGAATTTGAGATGAAAGATCTTGGAAAGACAAAACTTTGCTCGTACTACAAATTGAACATTTAGCAGACGAGGTCTTCATCCACCAATCTGCCTACACTGAGAAATTTAAAACGATTTCACATGGACAAAGCATATCCATTAAGTACTCTAATGGTTGTTCGATCACTTAAAGTGAATAAAAATCCATTTCGACCTCCAGAAGAAGAACTCCTTGGTCCTAAAGTACCATATCTTAGTGCAATTGGTGCACTCATGTATCTTGCTAATGCTGTGAGACCTGACATAGCATTTTATGTTAATCTGTTAGCAAGATATAGTTCTTCCCCTACACGAAGACATTAGAACAGTGTTAAACATATATTACGATATCTAAAGGAGACCAATGATAGGGGTCTGTTTTATACTAACAAGGATAGTGCAGATCTTGTTAGTTATGCAGATAGAGGTTATTTATCTGACCCACATAAAGCTCGATCGCAAATAGGTTATCTGTTTACACATGGAGATACTGCTATATCATGGCGATCTACGAAGCAATCTATTGTCGCTACTTCTTCAAATCATGCTGTGATAATAGCTTTTCATGAAGCAATTAGAGAATGAGTATGGTTGAGATCAGTGATACATTTCATCAAAGAAAGATGTGGTTTGAAGTGTGATATCAAGAAACCCACAGTCCTTTTTAAAGACAATTTTGCATGCATAGCTCAATTAAGAGGAGGCTTTAGAAAAGGAGATAGAACGAAGCATATTTCACCAAAATTATTCTTCACACATGATCTCCAGAAGAATGGTCATATTGATGTACAACAGATTCGCTCAAGTGATAATACAGTAGATTTATTCACCAAATCCTTACCATCTTCAAATCTTGAGAAGATGGTACACAAGATTGGAATGCGAAGACAAAACCAACTGAATCGTGATCTTCATCTGGGGAAGTAAAATACGCGTTGTACTCTTTTTTCCTTAGCCTAGGTTTTGTCCCATTGGGTTTTCCTAGCAAGGTTTTTAATGAGGCAGCAAGCAATGCGTATTAGGAATGACTATGTATATATCTCTGTTCCTTCAACTTTTCTTTTACATAGACATCCAAGGGGGAGTATTGTAAAACAAAAGGGAGTGGATGACCCATGTAAAAATGGGACCCACTCACCTCTCTTTAACCCAATCATATAATGAATTGGTGACCAAGGAACAATTTTGTACATAGCATAATTAATTGGTGACCAAGGAACAATTTTGTACATAGTACTTTGGCTATAAATAGGCGTGCCAAATGAATATATAGAGATGATTCCCTCTCTCTCGCTTTTGCTTCTTGTTGATTTAATTTAGTATTCTCCCTCTTGTTATACTTTTATTTAATTTAGTTGGTTAAGTTTGTTATTTTATAACACGTTAGCAGCACGAGACTCCGTCAACTCGAGCTACTTTGAATAGGTAAAAAGGGTAAGGATCTTATTTTTTAAAAAGAAATGTGTAATATTTCTAAACTTGAATTTTTTGCCTTGGATATATCAGACAAAGGCTACTCATCATGGGCACTAGACGATGAAATTCACCTGAATGCGATGGCTCTGGTAGACACCATCAAACATAATAACCAGGCATCTAGCCAAGATCGTGCCAAAGCTATGATATTTCTCTGTCACCATCATGACGAGGTGTTGAAAATACAATACCTCACCACTAAAGACCACCTTATAGTGTGAAATAATTTGAAAGATAGATATGACCACCTGAAGTTGGTCATTCTTCCACAGGCGCATCATGATTGGTTCAATTTGAGGTTACTAGACTTTAAAAGTATAACTGAATATAATTCTTCCATGTATAGAATTATATCACAGTTAAATTTATGCGGAGAAGATGTCGATGAACATGCTAATCTTGAGAAAACATACTGCACATTCCCTCTCGTGAATATTCTTCTGCAGCAGCAATATCGTGAAATGGGCTTTAAAAAAATATTTTGAATTAGTTTCACATATTCTTATTGCTGGACAGCATAACGACCTATTAATGAAAAAACCATAAAAGTTGACTTCTGTTGGTTCTACGCCACTCACTAAAGTGAATCAGGTAAATTATCACCAACGAGAAAGAGGTCATGGCCCTAGTCATGATCGTGGCCGTGGTCGTAGCACTTTGGCTATAAATAGCCTGGCCAAATGAATATATTTAGAGATGATTCCCTCTCTCTCGCTTTTGCTTCTTGTTGATATAATTTAGTATTCTCCCTCTCGTTCTTCTTTTATTTAATTTAGTTTGTTAAGTTTGTAATTTTATAACAGAGAAGCAATTATTTTTTCTAACAAAGCAACAAGAGAGACAAGTATTGATGAAGAAGAAGAGAGAAATAAAATTAAATTGAAATTGAAAGAAGTAAAAGGAGATCTGCCCTCAAAATATTAAAACGAAATTGAAGAGAGGGAAAAAATCGTTTTCCAATAATAAATATATTAAATAAGGAATGTTTTTAATGGTGGGAATAAAAAAAAGATAATAAATTCCCACTCCAAGAAATCAGCAAAAAAATGTGACTTAGTAATTATTGTATTTTGTAATTAAAAAAATAGTAGATTCAAGTATTATAAATTAAAGTCTTAAACACATTACCTATGTGATTTTATCACAAAATTTCATGAAAAGGTATACAAAATATTTAAAATTATTTATAAAAATTATATATATTATATATGTAATTATTAAATTTGTGTATATAATTTATCGATTTGGTTCAATTTTTATTTGATTTGTTCAATATAAATCAAATAAAATTCAATTTGTTTCATTTTTCGATTTGAATAGATGTTTAATCAAATTGTGAACACTTCAAGTTCTTACGAGCAGGGGTAGAGCTACATGGAGTCCAGGGGGTTCGAACCCCCTTCGTTAAAAAATTATATTATATATATAAGATCAATTTATTGATTTACGTTTATATATTTGATGATGAAATCCCTCAGCATAAGTCAAAGGCTTGGTTCAGTGGTAAAGTGGGTTCACAATTTCGCCAAATCTCCTTAGCTTCACGAGTTTTAATCTGGGTAGGAAACTCTTCTTTCCTTGTTTTAGCTTGTTGTTGTAGCCTATTCTTTTTCTTAGCCTCAGTTTTATTATTTCCATTAGGGGTGTCAAAATGAACCCAAATATAGGTAACATGTCCAACCCGCCCAGAATTCTATGGGTTGGGCTCAAAATAATTTGAATTGGGTTTAATCTCAACCTATTCAAGCCCTAACCCCTTTTTAAAGAAAATCTTCAATTGAGCCCAATTTAATCTCCAATTTCAACCTGTAGTAAGACTCTTTGTTTGCATTAATGTAATGTATTTTCTCACATTGAAGGTATGAATTACTATCCATTAGAATTTATCTATCCATTTGTAACTTATTTTTGTTATTTTCTTGAGTAGATATTCAAATTGTTGTAAAAGTTAAACAATATAATATGTTAAACTTATTGAGATTAAGCGAGTCAAATTGGACGGATCATGACTCAACCCGGTTTTTAGCCCATTTGAGCCCAACCCATATGAGCTCAAAGTAAATTTCGGCACCCAATCAGATTTCTATTTCAACCCATTTTAATATCTCCAATTTCAACCCTCCCCGCCCATTTGACATCCCTAGTTTCCATACTCAATAGGGCTAGAAAAAAAGAATTCGTAATATGATTTTTTAATTTCCTATGTTTTATTATTCTTACTAACGTAGAGTTGAATTTTATCTAATTATATTTGATCTGATCTGTTCATATTTGATCCCACCCGCTTATATGTGGATACTTTAACATACTTCTTTTTTTCAACTCCCTCAATAGAAATTCTACCTCTGTCATTACTTACGAGATAACAAGGTGGAATCGTAAAAAAATGAGTTCTCTATCTTAATCATCAAGAGAAAGATATTCTCTTTGCAGTGCTAATGTTAAAAAATTTCTTTAAAAAACACAAATTATACTAATAAGAAAAGTATGATTTAACAATTTGAGCTTACATCTTTTCCTTCAAATTTCATAACACTTATTGCACAGGTTATAATACTTTTATACTATTTTAAAATATTTATGTTATTAGATGGAATACACAAACAATCACGTATTCAGAAATTAGTTATTCACTCTATTTCAAAATAAGTAAATTATTGAGGCAATATACTAAGAAAAAAAGTAGTGCTACATAAATTGAAGCAAGAAGTAGGAAAAATTACAAGGATATTGTGTTTAAGAATTTAACTTACAAATAAAATATACTCTGTTTTATTTACAGAACTAAGTTTTTAATTACAAATATAGCAATTTAAAATACTACACGTTTTTTTTTTTTTGGGTTAGTGTGCTTATATTTTGAGACTCATAACAAGATCTCTTTTTTCTCTCTCCATTATTCATCTCAATCACGAGAATATTCTCTCTCTTAATGGGATATGTTTCTCTCTATTATTAGTGTCTCGTCTCTTCCATTGTTAGTATCCATGTAAAAGCTCCATTCTTGATAATATTTTTTTGTTATTGTTTTTTACTATAAAAAATTCCATGGATTCTACTCCTAGAAAAGTCTTAGGTCAAGGTTTCAATGCAATATTAACAGCCCATCGTATGTGCTAAATTACTCTTTGAGTTGAATGCATTCACTATATTCCCCATAAGTGAATATGAACGAGCAATTCATGCCACCGAAGTTTCTTTCTCAGGTACAACTAATTCGCCAAAAAAAAGATTAGGAGGAAAATTTAGTGCAAATTCTCTCATTATTACGTTCAAATCAGTAAAGAAAAGGTAAGGAGAAAAAGTTACAACTGTTAATTCGAAAAAGATCCGCATAATCATAGTGAATATAATTTGTATCATGTCGTCCATAAATTATCAAAATAATTTTTAAACACAAAAATATTTTAGTGTATACACTTTAGTGGCCGATTTGGTACAATTGTTGATGATATGTTATTTTAAATAGTGATATGTATTAATCTTTGGTGGCTAATCTGGTACAATAATTGGTGATTTGTTAATTTTTAACTGTGATATGTTTTAGTGTATACAGTTTGATGGATGATATAGTTAAAACATTGGTAATCTGTTGATTTAAATTTGAGGGACGGTGAGGCTAATTTTTTGGTGATATGTTGATTTAGAACTATAAAAGAAATTGATTTACAATTGATGGCAAGTGTAATGACCCTTCAGGTCATTTGTGTGTTTGTGCCTTCTTCCTGTCGTTTAGAGCGTTCCTGTAGCGACCCCAAGTCATTTATTAATTGCTATCACTATAGGTTCGGTCTCCTAGTCGTTAGTATGGGTTTGTGCCTGTTTTTCTATTTTGGAGCTTTTGAAGCCTAAAGAGTTAATTTCGGTCATAACCTCAGGTAAAAGACCTCATAAGGGAATTGTGATAGTTCCATCAGCTCCGGAGCGGCCAAATTAGGCTAGAAGCATGGTTGGCCCAAGTTTTGGGGCTTATGATGTGATTTTGGGGCCATTTGGCTCTTTAGCCTTTGAAATTTGGCTTGAAGTTGACTTTGGTCAACATTCATGGTAAACGCACTCGGATGAAAATTTTGTCAGCGCAGTTAGTTCTGGAATGCTGAGATTGGTCTAGGATGAGCCTTTGTGCGCTTCCCGAGGCTTCCGAGCTAATTCCAAGGCCCTCGGTTGAAGTTGGCCAAATTGGCACTTGGGAAGTGGGACCCACTTTTTATCGAAACGACTTCGTATAGAAATTTTGACTGCACCATTGAGTCCAGAACATTGAATTTGATGGGGTAGCATATCTCGTTTGCGTGCACGGGGTCCCGAACGAATCCCGAACACCCCGTCGGAGTTTTGGGAATGCCCAAACTCTGCTGGTGCACAGCTGATGTTGCAGACCCATCTCTTCTCCACATTCGTAGAGGTGTGTGATGTTCCTCTCCGCGTTCGCGGGTAAGGCTCCACGTTCACTGAGATCTGGGGATCTTCCTCTCTGCATTCGCGGATGGACCTCTGCGCCCGCGGAGGTGTGGATCTTCTCTCTCCGCGTTCACGGGCCAATGGCCATATTCGCGGGCCAATGGCCGCGTTTGCGGAGTTTTATGTGTTGCTTCTCTGCATTCGCAAGCCCCTGGATGCGTTTTCAGAGGTATAATTGTTTTCCCTCTGCGTTTGTGGGGCCATGGCCGCATTCGCAGAGGTCAGCGACTCGCAGTGTATATAAAGGGCAGTCGGGTTAGTTGTTGAAGGAAATTAGAAATTTCATATCTTTCTCATCTTAAATCGTTTTTTGGTGATTCCAAGTCCTGTGTGCTCAGAAGGTTGTTGGCTTCGTGGGCAGTTGAGTAGAGGGTGTTGTGTAGTCCCCGATTCCCTTGATTTTGAGGCATAAGTTGCTATCATGTGCTTATGGTGTAAAGTTTTGCATCTTTTGTTTCTTTGTGTTGTTGGCTGTTCCGAACCCCGAATTGTGTTCTGTTTTGGAACATAGATTCGGGGGAAGGTTTAGGACCTTTTTACGGAATCAATTTTGAGATTTCGAGAGTGGGTCCCACATTTTTTGATTTTTGACTCCTATATTAGTCCATCTTCATTTTTGTTGATCTTAGCGTCGAAACGACCGTACTGACGTTGTAATTCAATTTTTGATAGCATGGCAGCTTTCTGAGACCGTTCAGAAGGGAAAAGCTCTGGCAGAGTGATTTGGAGCGCGCGCAGTCAGCCTTTCGGTATGTTACGGCTTCCCTTCCTTTAGATTGAGCTTGAATGTGTAAATGCATGCTGATTTGTGTGAACCTGGGGTGGGCTGCTAGTATTTCTGTTCTTCTTCTCTGAATTCTTGCTTTAGGGTTGATTTTTGAGTTAATTTTGGGGTTGCTTAGTGGTTTTTCATGATTAGCTGTTGGATTATTTATATGTTGTTGCATGCGGATTGTCTGGTTGGCTACTTATTGTATTGGAGTTTATCTTTGGCCTTAGTTTAGGATAGAGTAGTATTAACTTAGGCCCATGCACCTGTTGGACTGTGGTATGTATCCGACGTCGATTTGGATGACTAGGTCCTTGTAGACTGGCATAGGAAACTTGGGTTTGATAGTTTGAGTCTGGTTTGGGCTTTGTGTGGTGTGCCTTTCTAGCTTCTCTCCCCATTTCTGTGGTTTCGATGTGTTGTAGGAGGAGTGTTGTTTATCCCTTGGCTATCGGATGTTTCGAGATCGGTTCTGCGGTACTGTGGTTGGTAGTAGACGGCGATCCACATTAACTTGGTGGTTGGGATACCTGGACGGCCCCGCGTACTCTACTGGCCTGGGTAGGGCCCCCGGGAGTATTAGCAAAGTGGGCAGTTGGGTATGAGATACTTGGGTTGTCCAGCGTACTCTACTAGCTTGGGTAGGGCCCCCGGGAGTACTAGCGCACTCTACTGGCTTGGGTAGGGCCCCGGGAGTGTTAGCGAATTGGGCAGCGGAGTATTAAGGCTTTTGAAATTGGCTGGTTGTTTCATCCAGGATTTGGATTTTTGGAGTCGTCGTTCCTTGGCTCTCTACTGGCTTGGGTAGGGCCCCCGGGAGTTGTTGTCTGGCCAGCGGCCTGATTTGAAAGTCAGACTTGTGACCGGGTTGGAGTTGGTTGGTTGGTTTGGTTGAGTTGGTTGGTGAATTCGATTGGTGGCTTGGGTCTTCCTTCATTCTCATAGAATAGATCTTCGGTGTACTTGTCGGGCTTATGGGGGTCCGTTCGAGTTTTATTTAAGCTTGTGCATGAGTATACCTTTTGGGCTTATTGGGGTCCAGTTAGGTTTAATTTAGTTGTACTTAATTTTACTTCCGATGCGCTCGTGTGCTTCGTTTCATTTTTGCTTGACCTCTGTTATTGTAGATTCTATCCTTTCAGTCTGTTTTTACCTTTCTTTCTCAGTTGGACTATGATGCCTACTGGGTACCCGTTGTATTGGTACTCATGCTACACTCTGCATCTGTTTTCGTGATGTAGGTCCAAGCACTAGTTATCATCGTTGAGTTCGAGCCTACATCGGTCTGTTCCGGAGACAAGGGTGAGCACATGGCGTTCTGGGACTACCAGTCTCTTTCTGTTTATATATTTTGTCTTGTCTTTTGCTTTCGAGACAGCTTGTTTCTGTGGTCCACTTTTGGGACTCTTACTCGTTTAGTAGTTCTGTACATGTGACTTCTAGGTTTCGGGAGGTATTGTTGTTGTATATAGGTGTTTCGCTTCCGCTTTTCCTTTATCTGTTCCTTTATTTGTGCTTCCACATAGTTGAGGTTAGATCCCACCCTCAATCCCATTACTGCTAAGTTCTGGGATAGGGTCTTGGCTTGCCTACTCGCGGGTTGGTAGGTACAATCATGACTCGAGAAATCGGGTCTTGACAAGTTGGTATGAGAGCCCCAAGTTCATTGGTCTCACTTGTACAGGGCTAGCATCTAGTAGAATCTTGTGGATCAGCGTGGAGATGTCCGTGACTTTTCTTTGGGAGGCTACAGGATGTCTTTTAAGAGGTTTTCTTGATTTGTTTCCCATTCGTGCGTCGTTGTCTGATTGGTTTCATGAAATTTCATTTGTATCACTCTGTCGCAGGATAGCTCGCACCAGTAGAGGTAAACCTCGAGGTCAAGGTGGTGCTACGGCACCAGGCCGCGATAGAGCAAGAACTCCAGAGTCAGAGGCGGAGCCTCGGGTTGAGCAGATTCCTCCTCAGCCAGTGGGGCCAGGACCAGCCACCGTCCGCACCAGCTGTCGCCCCTGATCTTCAGGCAATGCTTACATAGATTTTGGCAGCTATATGGGGTATGCAATAGCAACAGAAGTAGGCCCTAGTACCTATACCAAAGCCAGCTCCAGCACAGCAGGGTCAACCTGCCCCAGCGGTTCTAGAGATTCATCAGCAGGGTCAGCCTACAGCAGCGGCCTCAGAGGGTCAGCACCGTCCGCCGTTCTGCCGAATGCCTTAGATTAAGTTATGTCACTTCGAGAGCAAAAGATGCTCGGGGCGTTCCTTAGACTGACACCGGTGAGGTTTTCTGGGGCTATTAGAGAGGACGTCCATGAGTTTATTACTTCCTATCGGGAGAGATTACAGGCGCTTGGATTGGTGGAGTCCAGAGGAGATGACTTCACAGCTTACCAGTTAGATGGACCGGCCAGGCAGCGGTGGCGCTCGTTTATGGAGACTAGGCTAGTTGGGTCCCTGCCGGTATCGTGGATAGTGTTTTCTGAGGCCTTTTTGGCTAGATTTATTCCATCGAGCATCAGAGACTGGCTTTGTGATGAGTTCTCAAACTTGGAGCAGGGCTCCATAACGGTATCAGAGTACGAGGCCAGGTTTCATAAGCTATCCTATCATGCGACCATGATATTGCCTACGGAGGAGGAGAGGGTTAGGTGTTTTGTCAGAGGCTTGAGATTGTAGCTGTGTATTGAGATGCAGTCTATGGTATCAGTAGGCCATTCCTTTTTTGGATTTTGTGGACCATGCTCGCACGATGGAGCAGCTCCGTTGCGAGGCACAAGGGGGCAGCGGCAAGAGGGCTAGGCAGGATGACGGCTCTAGTAGGCACCGTCCCAGGCCTAGGGATACTCAAGATCGAGTCCAACAGAGGTTCCAGTTAGGTCAGTCTAGTCACCCATTTCAGGCAGCACTGCAGACTTCAGAGGGTGACCAGCACCGTCAGGGTGGTTAAAGTGTCGGTCCGAGCCAGGGCCGAGGTGGTTTCCAGACAGGTTCCTCAGGTCGGGGTGGCCGGCCTCCAATTCCGAGTAGGTATTCTCAGGGTTGCTTTACGTGTGGAGAGCTTGTTCATTAGGCTAGGGAGTGCCCTATCTCCAAATCAGCTTTACCAGCTCCTCAGGCGGCGAGACCAGTTTAGGCAGTAGCACCTCCAGCTAGAGGGGGAGGTTAACATCAGGGTGCGCGAGGAGGTCCCCGGGAGGCAGGACAGGTGGCAGGGTGGATGCTCGTGGCAGAGGTGCCTAGGGCCATTTCTATGCAGCTCCAGCCAGAGTAGAGGCCGAGGCATCTGATGATGTGATCACAGGTAAAGTTCTCCATGCCATTAGTCCACTTCAGCTCTATTTGATCATGGTTCTACATATTCATATGTATCTGCTTATTGTGTTCCTAGGTTGAGGGTGAGTCCAGAGCCTTTAGCGGCACTTTTGCGTGACTCGACCCCAGTAGGGGATTCTTTAGTAGTGAATTAAGTGTGTAGATCTTGTGTGGTGACTATTCAGGGGAAGGACACTCGGGATGATCTTATTGTGTTGAGTATGCTTGATGTTGATCTGATTTTGGGCATGGATTGGTTATCCCCTCACCAAGCAGTCTTGGATTGCTATGCCAAGACCGTTACTTTAGCCAGGCCTGGTATTCCACCGGTGGTGTGGCAGGGCTCTCGCAGTCGCACACCAGTTGGGGTGATTTCTTGTATTCAAGCCCAAAGGCTTGTGGATAGCGGATGTATGGCTTATTTGGCTTATGTTAGAGATGTTAGTAGGGAGAGCCCTATGGTGGATTCAGTGCCTATAGTCCGAGAGTTTACTGATGTGTTTCCTGCCGACTATCCTAGCCTACCCCCAGAGCGAGATATTGATTTTGCCATTGATTTTGAGCCGAGTACTCATCCTATTTCCATTCCACCAAACCGTATGGCCCCTGTAGAGCTCAAGGAACAGTGTTCAGCTTTAGGACCTCTTAGGTAAGGGGTTCATTCAGCCTAGTGTATCGCCTTGGGGTGCCCCAGTTCTGTTTGTGAAGAAGAAGGATGGTACCATGCAGATGTGTATTGATTACAGGCAAATGAATAAGGTGACGGTGAGGAACCGTTACCCCATACCTCGTATTGATGATCTGTTCGACCATCTTCAGGGTGCCGCAGTGTTTTCTAAGATTGACTTGAGATCTGGCTATCATCAGTTGAGGGATAGAGCCACGGACATCCCTAAGACAACATTTAGGACTCGTTACGGACATTATGAGTTCCTAGTGATGTCTTTTGGGTTAACTAATGCCCCTGCCGCTTTCATGGACTGGATGACTCGTGTATTCAGGCCGTATCTGGACTCTTTCATCATAGTTTTCATTGATGATATCTTGATATACTTGCGGAGCCATAGTGAGCATGATTAGTATTTAAGGATAGTGCTCCAGACTTTGAGAGATCATCGGCTTTATGCCAAGTTCTCAAAGTGCGAGTTCTGGCTTGAGTCAGTAGCATTCTTGGGGCACATGGTGTCCTAGGATGGCAATATGGTAGATCCGGCAAAGATTGAGGTTTTCCATGATTGGGCTAGACCCACTTCTGTGACTGAGGTTCAGAGCTTCGTCGGATTGGCAGGGTACTACAGACGTTTTGTGGAGGGTTTCTCTACTATAGCGGCACCTTTGACTCGGTTGACTCGCCAAGATGTTCCCTTTGTGTGGTCAGAGGAGTGTGAGAGAAGCTTTCTGAGACTTAAGGAGTTGCTTACCACTGCTCCTATATTGACTCTTCCAGCTGAGGGCGAGGGCTTCACGGCCTATTGTGACGCATCCGGCGTAGGTTTGGGTTGTGTACTGATGCAGCAGGGCTGGGTTATTGCTTATGCTGCATGAGCGCAACGACCCCACTCATGATCTGGAGTTGGCGGCGGTAGTTTTCACGCTTAAGATCTGGAGGCGTTACCTATATGGAGTTTATTGCGAGATCTACAGCGATCACAGGAGCCTTTAGTATATTATGACCCAGAGGGATCTTAATTCGAGGTAGCGCCGCTGGATTGAGCTCCTGAAGGACAATGACCTCTCTATTCTCTTTCATCCGGGCAAGGCGGATGTGGTAGCGGACGCCTTGAACCGGAAGGCAGTGAGTATGGGTAGTCTAGCCTTCCTTTTTGTGTCAGAGCAACCCTTGGCTTTGGACATCCAGTCCTCAGCCAATCAGATGATCAGGCTTGATGTTTCAGATTCCAGCTGAGTTTTAGCCTATGTGGGTTTTCAGTCATCTCTGCTAGATCAGATCTGTAGTCGTCAGTTCGAGGATGGGTCTTTGATGGAACTCAGAGATAGAGTTTTGGTAGGTTATGTCAGGCATGCTACCTTAGATTCAGATGGGGTTTAGAGATTTGCTGGCCGGATTTGTGTTTCGAGAGTTGGGGACTTGATACAACTGATCCTTAGCGAGGCCCGTGATTTCAGATATTCCATCCATTTGGGCACCGCTAAGATGTATCGTGATCTGAGGCAGCACTACTGGTGGAGCGGTATGACGAGGGACATCTCTGATTATGTGTCACATTGCTTATGTTGTCAGCAGGAGAAGACCGAGCATTTGAGGCCTGGTGGTTTTCACGACCCAAAGTACCCCTAGGTGTGACATGGCGAATATGACCCCGAGAGACCCCACACAAGCCACTTAGCATACATATACATAAGGTAAAGACAAAAATGAGGAAAAAGATAGACAATCTCATAAAAGTAAAGCGTTTATAAGCGGAAGTCTTGACTATGTCTCAAAAGCCATCTAATACAATAGAATGATCGGGACGTAACCCGTACATCATATTCAAGTCTGAAACTGAAAAGTATGAAGTCTTTTAGTCCCCAAAGCATGAGGACTCACCAAGGCTGATAGCTCGAACTTTGAAAACAACTAACCACGAGAGTACGAAGGATGACTGTCTGACCCTACATTTTAAGAGAATGTAGGCACAAGTATGCATTAGTACGTGGAATGTACTAAGTATGAAGCAAATGCATATAATCACATAAATCATGCCAATGAGATGCTTCATAAAGGAAATCATGCTAATGAGATATCATCATGAACATGCAATGACCAAACTAAATCATGTGACAAAAGGGTTAGAAACTAAATGCATAAACATGGTCAATGCAAGCTAGTCATATCATAAGTCTTGTCTCGTGAGATACTTCTAGTACCCTAGTTCATTATTATGGGATTTTTACATTTAATCGACATAGACCATGTGAATCATAACATGGAATCCAGTGTTTGACCCACACCAAAAAAGGGAGTGATGTCTACCCCACACCACTACAAGGAGTGTCCTACTTGCCAAGGTAAGGACCATAAATCTGTAGCTTACGTGGATCCACTAGCTATGTGTCTATCTGAGACAAAACCTATGAGGCACGTAGTTATGGGACTTAGGGATTGCTATTAAAGGTCCACGAACACTAAACGGAAACCTTCATCCCAAAAGCCCGCTCGGTGCTAAGTAAAATCCGAAGGAATAGTCAATTAAGCTTATTCATATTTTAACCAAGAAAGAGGTACATCTAGGGTTACCAAATCCAAGCTAAGATCATATCAAGACGTTTCAACTACCATGGGCTTGCCCCAAGCTTACGTCATTAGAATAGCTCCTAATCGATTCATAAGTGAGGAAGCCTTTCAACCATATGAACCCTAATTTATGTGAGAAAACCTTTCACATTCATATTATTATCTTATTGTGAAGAAAACCTTTTCACGGCTCATGGATGCCCTCATCTATATGCACCCTAGCAATTATAAGCATAATTCTCATGAAACATGCATCTCTCATGCAAGCTATCCATATACATGCATCTCTCATGCAAGCTATTCATATGTTCATAAATCATGATCTAGTATGGGTACATGTCAATTCATCTTAGAATCATGCATATTTTCATCAATTTCATAAGTTCATAAATGCATGGATCATACTTCTCATGAATTCATAAATAGGAATCATGGCTCATGCATGGGTTCATACAATTTCTACCCAAATCTTATAAATCACGCTAGATCATGCACTAGATTACTTTATCACGCTAGATCGTGCACTAAGAATCATAAAATCAACAATTGGAATCATAATAGAAGAACCCATAAGAATTGTTCAAAACCATAACTCAATTTGAGGAATTAAACCTTGAAAATTGAAGAAAACTAGGGACCCAATGGAGGAAAGGACTCCAATGGTGAATGCTAACATACCTCAACAAAGCCCACAAGAAATTGCTAAAAAATCGATGACCTTCAATGGAGGATCCTAGCCCTTCTTCTTCCTTAAGAATAGAGAGAACTTTCTAGAGAGAGAATTATTTGGGAAATTGGGAATTTTGAGAATGTAATTAATTAAGGAAAATTTGGGAAGAAAGACTTATATAGTGGGTCAATTTACGGGCAAAGTCGTAATTAAAAAGACTTAAAAGAATTAGATAAAGACATAAAAACCCCTGAAAAATAACTGCCGGATGAAGTCAACAGTTCCAACCTACGGTTCGTAAGAATTACTACGGACCGTCCTGTTGGACCGTAGAAAACTTCAGAAACCCAAAATTTCAGACACTTTCTACGACTTCGATCTACGGCCCTTAGGCCATTCTACGGTCCATAGGTCCAACCCGTAGAACCCAACTTGACCCTCAGAATTTGACTAAGCCTGGAACACTTTGACGGGACCTTTCTACGGTCTGTGAAAAGACCTACGGTCCGTCGTGTTAGCCCATAAACTCGACTTCAGAGACTTGATTTTCAAAACATTTTACCCTCTTTCTACGGATGCATTCTACGGTCCGTCAACTGGTCTACAACCCGTAGATTGCATCTGTAGAAAGTGACTCTGGGCCCAAAAATTGGAAAATTTTCTATTTCAAAAACTGAGGTATTACATTATCTCCCCCTTGGAAACATTCATCCCCGAATGGAACTCATTTAGCAACAAAAAGAGTAGGAGAAACAACAATTATATGATTCCAATCATGAATGCAACTACATAATGCACATATCCAAAGAGGAAGATCAACTCCAACCTAAAGCATGCTTCATCACAAAATGTCAAGCCATAAACACTTAATGAATGCATGTATAAGGAAACATGAAAATGACTACGACGCATGAATCCTAGAAATAAACCATGGGGAGCTAAATACCTCAAGCTAGGAAAGACTCGGAAGGAAAGAGATGAGGACAACAGGACATCATATCGGCCTCGGCCTCCCACGTAGCACCCTCAATTAATTGATTCCTCCACAATACCTTAACGGAAGCAACTTCTTTGTTTCTCAACTTCCGGACTTGTCGGTCTAGAATCTCAACCGGAACCTCTTCATAAGATAAACTCTCTTTGATGCCAAGACTTTCTAAGGGCACTGTGGATGTCGGATCTCCAACACACTTCTTCAAAAGAGACACATGGAAAACCGGATGAACCGATGCTAACTGATTAGGCAATTCAAGCTCATAAGCAACCTTGCCAATGCGTCTCAAAATCTTATATGGACCTACATACCGGGGACTAAGCTTCCCTTTCTTACCAAATCTCATGACACCCTTCATAGGTGAAATTTTCAAATAGACCCAATCATCAACCTCAAACTCAAGATCCCTTCTTCTAACATCGACATAGGACTTTGTCCACTTTAGGCCGTTCTCAACCATTCTCTAATAAGCTGAACTTTCTCCATAGCCTCATGTACTAATTCGGGACCCATCAAAGCAACTTCACCCACCTCAAACCATCCTATATGAGACCTACATCTCCTACCATACAGGGCCTCAAATTGAGGCATACCACTACTTGCATGGTAACTATTATTGTACGCAAACTCAATCAAAGGCAAATGATCATCCCAATTACCCTTGAAATCAATCACACAAGCTCTTAGCATATCCTCTAAGGTTTGGATAGTATGCTACGCTTGCCCATCGGTTTGGGGATGAAAAGTCATGCTAAGTTTAACCTTGGTACCAGGACCCTTTTGGAAAGACTTCCAAAATTGAGAAGTGAATTGGGTACCTTTATCAGAAATAATGGATAGGGGCACTCCATGCAACCTAACCATCTCCCTAATGTACAACTTAGCATAATCTTCCGCCGAAAAGGACACCTTGACGGGAATGAAGTGAGCCGACTTCGTCATACGGTCTACTATAACCCATATAGAATCATGTTGCCAGCGAGTACGGGGTAAGCCCACTATGAAGTCCATATTAACATCTTCCCACTTCTAAGTAGGGATAGCTATATCTTGGGATAAGCCTCCCGGCCTTTGATGTTCAACCTTAACTTGTTGACAAATTAGGCACTTTGCCACAAATTCCGCAATATCTTTCTTCATTCCATTCCACAAATAGACTTCCCAAAAATTGCGATACATCTTGGTGGCTCCCGGATGAAGAGAGTATCGAGAACTATGAGCTTCTTCTAGAATTTTCTCTCCTAGGCCATCAACATTAGGCACACACAAACGGCCTTGATATCTAAGGACACCATCTCCCCCTTGGGAGAAAGCTTCATAGCCCTTCTTTAGAACCGCCTCTCTCAACTAAACTAGTATTGGATCAAGTGCTTGCTTAGCCTTAACATCCACAACAAAGGATGATTTCAACCCATTTTGGACAATCACACCTCTCTCATCGGAGTCAACCAACCGAACACCTAACCGAGCTAGTCTATGAACATCCCAAACCAATTCCTTCTTATCATCTTCTATATGTGCAACACTATTCATCGACAACCAACTCAAGGCATGGCCACTACATTAGCTTTGCCCGGGTGATAGAAGACACTCATGTCATAGTCCTTTAAGAGCTCTACCCATCTACGTTGTCGAAGATTTAGATCCTTCTGCTTGAACACGTATTGCAAACTTTTGTGGTCGGTAAATACATCATGGACACCATACAAATAGTGCCTCCAAATCTTTAGGGCAAAGACAACTGCCGCAAGTTCTAAATCATGGGTAGGGTAATTATTTTCATGAACCTTAAGTTGCCTTGAAGCATAAGCAATTACCTTCCCATTTTGCATAAGAACACACCCTAAGCCAACCCTTGAAGCATCACAATAAACCAAAAAGCCATCAAAACCTTCCGGCAATGTCAATATTGGAGCGGAAGTAAGCCTATCTTTCAATTCTTGAAAGCTCTTTTCACAAGCCTCCGACCATATAGACTTAGTCTTCTTTTGAGTCAATGAGGTTAATGGAGAGGCAATAGAAGAAAACCCTTCCACAAACCTCCTATAGTATCCGGCCAAGCCCAAGAAACTATGAATATCCGAAGGAGATAGAGGTCTAGGCCAATTTCTAACCACATCCGTCTTCTTAGGATCTACCTCAATACCCTTACCGGACACAATGTGACCAAGGAAAGCCATGGATCTCAACCAAAACTCAAATTTATTGAACTTAGCATATAACTCACGATCCCTAAGAATTTGCAATTCAATCCTCCAATGATCGGCATGCTCTTCCTCACTTTGGGAGTAAATCAAAATATCATCAATTAATACAATCACGAACATATCAAGGTATTGTCTAAACACCCTATTCATCAAATTCATAAAAGCCGCCGGAGCATTAGCCAATCCAAACGACAAACCACAAACTCATAATGGCCATATCTAGTTCGAAAAGCCGTCTTTGGAATATCACAATCTCTCACCCTCAATTGGTGATAACCCGACCGGAGATCAATCTTAGAGAAGAAACTAGCTCCTTGAAGTTGGTCAAACAAACCATATATCCTCGAAATCGGGTACTTATTCTTAATGGTAACTTTATTCAACTGTCGGTAATTAATACACATACAGAGAGAGCCATCTTTCTTACGAACAAACAACATCGGATCACCCCATGGAGAAATACTTGGTCGGATGAAACCCTTATCCAACAAATCCTTCAATTGCTCTTTCAATTCCTTAAGTTCCGCCGGAGCCATACGGTAAGGAGGAATAGAGATAGGTTACGTATCGGGAAGAAGGTCAATACCAAAGTCTATTTCCCTTTTAGGAGGAACACCGGGTAGATCATCAGGAAACACATCCGAAAACTCATTTACCATGGGAACCAACTCGTGACTAGGGGTTTCAGAATCTATATCCCTAACCCGAATAAGATGATAAATGCAACCCTTGGAGATCATCTTTCTAGCTTTAAGACAAGAAACAAACCGACCTCTAGGCATAGAATTTCCCCCTTTCCACTCTAGGACGGGCTCCTTAGGAAATTGAAACTTAACAACTCGAGTTCTACAATCAACCGAGGCATAACAAGAATGAAGCCAATCCATCCCAAGAATGACATCAAAGTCTATCATATCTAGCTCTACAAGATCAACATAGGTGACTCTATGGAACAAGGAAATAGGACACTTCCTATAAACTCTTTTAGCCACAATAGAATCACCAATAGGAGTAGAGACACAAAAGGGGTCTATCAACACATCCGGGGCAATATCAAATCTCGTAGCCACATACGGCGTCACAAAAGATAAAGTAGCACCAGGATCAACTAAAGCATATACATCAAGATGGAAGACTTTCAACATACCGGTAACCACATCAGGAGAACCTTCTTGCTCTTGGCGGGTTTGGAGTGCATAAAATCATTTTTGCTTGGGAGCACTAGAACCCAAACCACTAGGAGCACCTAGTTTACCATATTTCCCTTTTGTAACATTCATTGGACAATCCCTCATTTTGTGACCACATTTGCCACAAGTGAAGCAACCATCCGATCCGGCTAAGCATCTCCCCTCATGCTTCTTCCCACACTTTTGACATGGGGAAATTGGAGTTCTATCACCACTACCATTGCCTCCTTGAAGCTTAGGGTTAGACACCCTATTCTTGTCAAACTTAGGAATATGAGCATTTGAAGACCCTTGGCTCGAAAACCTTTGTCGAAACATAGAACGTCCATGTCCTCTGGTCCTTTGGTTTGAGAAGTCACCATCACTGGTCCTAGCCCTGTTTTCCTCTTTGGACCTCTCCTTTAGCTTCTCTTCTTCGATTTGTTGTGCATGTACCATCAACCGTGAAATATCCATTTCTTTAATAAGCATGGCAGTCCTACACTCCTTGATCACCAAGTCGGACACCCCCGACACAAACTTACTCATTTTGGCCCTTGAATCGGCCACCAAGGAAGGCGCATATTTTTACAACTGAGTGAACTTCAATACATATTCTTTGACACTCATATCACCTTGCTTCAAGTTAATGAACTCGAGGACCTTAACCTCTCTCATCTCAAGAGGAAAGAATCGATCAAGAAAAGCTTCCTTAAATTTCTACCATTCAAGAGGACCCACATCTCTCGCCCTCTCACTTTTCCATTGGTTAAACCACACTTGGGCCACACCCTTCAATTGGTAAGCGGCCAACTCTTCTTTCTTTTCCGGCGTCACTCCCATGATCATTAGAATCTTGTAAACCTCTTCAATGAACTCTTGTGAATCCTACTCCACCTTGGAGCCATGAAATTCTGGAGGGTTCATACTTGTGAAATCCCTCACCCTTGCCGCCGCCGTACCAACATGTGGATGGGGAGCAAAACTTCTCTATTGGCCTGGACCGTCACGGCTTCGGCCAATGCATGGAAAGCGGCTCGGAACTCCGCATTAGTAATCTCTTTGGCCAAAGGAGTGGCTGAAACTTGGTTAGCCTCTTGCTCCACATTCTCATTAGTGTTCCTCCTTACAAAAGCTCTTCTAGGTGCCATATCCTAAAAAACGTACCACATATTAGGAGAGGAACGTATAGAGTTAAACTCTAAAGCACGATTCTTGAATATGAAAGAAGTGGAATTTCCTAACATCTTGTAGCTTCTTATTCATAAATGTGGCACGCTTCACACTTATGAACAAGAATCTATTAGACGTGGCTTTGAGACATCCTAGGACCTTTCTAAACCTTGTGCTCTGAATACCAAGTTTTTCACTACCCAAAGTACCCCCTAGATGTGACATGGCGTATAGGCCCCCGAGAGGCCCCACACAAGCCACTTAACATACCTATACATAAGGTAAATACAAAAATGAGGAAAAAGATAGACAATCTCATAAAAGTAAAGCGTTTACAAGCGGAAGTCTTGACTATGTCTTAAAAGCCATCTAATACAATAGAATGATCGGGACATAACCCGTACATCATATACAAGTCTAAAACTGAAAAGAAAAGAAAAGCAATAAAGTCGAAATTAAAAAGACTTAAAAGAATTGGGAAAAGACATAAAAACCCCTAAAAAAGAACTGTCGGATGAAGTCTACGGTTCCAACCTATGATTCATAAGAATTACTACAGACCGTCCTGTTGGACCGTAGAAAACTTCAGAAACCCAAAATTCCAGACACTATCTACGACTTTGATCTACAGCCTATAGGCCATTCTACGGTCTGTAGGTCCAACCCGTAGAACCCAACTTGACCCTCAGAATTTTACTAAGCCTGGAACACTTTGACGGGACCTTTCTACGGTCTGTCCTGTTAGCCCATAAACTCGACTTCAGAGACTTGATTTTCAAAACATTTTACCCTCTTTCTACGGATGCATTCTATGGTACGTCAACTGGTTTACGACACGTAGATTACGTTTGTAGAAAGTGACTCTGGGCCCAAAAACTAGAAAATTTTCTCTTTCAAAAACTGAGGTGTTACAGCATTGAGCTGCAGAGATTGCCCATTCCTGAGTGGAAGTGGGAGCGTATCACCATGGATTTCATTGTGGGGTTGCCTCGTACTCTAGAGGTGTTGACAGCATCTGGGTCATCGTGGGTCGATTGACCAAGTCAGCACACTTCATTCCAGTTCATACATCCTTCAGTGCTAAGAGGTTAGCACGTATCTACATTCGAGAGGTGGTCCGTCTTCATGGGGTGCCTGTTTCTACCATTTCAGACCAAGGTTCACAGTTCACCTCTAGCTTTTGATGAGTATTTTAGGAGGAGTTGGGCATCCCTGTTTATCTTAGCACAGCATTCCATCCGCAGACTGATGGCCAGTCAGAGCGCACTATTCAGGTTCTTGAGGATATGTTGTGGGCCTGTGTTATGGACTTTGGAGGCCAGTGGGACCAGTTCTTGCCTTTGGCAGAGTTTGCATACAACAACAGCTACCATTCTAGCATTTAGATGGCCCCGTTTGAGGCATTATATGGTAGGCGTTGTCGCACTCCAGTTGGATGGTTTGAGTCTACGAAGCCTAGGCCGCGTGGTACAGATCTGTTTCAGGAGACCTTAGCACATGTGAGGATGATTCAGGATCGGCTCAGAGTAGACAGCAGAGTTACGCGGATCGTAGGCGATGGCCGCTGAGATTTGTCGTTGGTGATAGAGTATTCCTCTGAGTATCGCCCATGAAGGGCGTGATGAGATTTGGGAGGCGGGGCAAGCTTAGCCCCACGTATATCAGGCCTTTTGAGATTTTGAGGGCAATTGGTGATATGGCCTATGAGTTATCCTTACCTCTAGCATTCTCAGCTATTCATCCAGTCTTCCATGTCTCGATGTTGCGCCAGTATGTTCTAGATGAGTTTCATGTGCTCCAGTGCGATGATGTTGAGTTGGATGATCGCCTGACCTATATTGAGGAGCCGGTTGCTATTTTGGCCAGAGATGTGAGGCAGCTAAGGTCTAGAGCCATTCCTGTGGTTAAGGTCCATTGGAGGCATCGCCAAGTCGAGGAGGCTACCTGGGAGACTGAGCGGGAGATGTGGGAGCAGTACCCCAGCTTATTTGAGCCCTCAGGTACTTCTTGACTCTTACGTTCGTAGACGAAAGTTCTTTTAGCAGTGGATGTTGTAATGACCCTTCAGGTCATTTGTGCGTTTGTGTCTTCTTCATGTCGTTGAGAGCGTTCTTGTAGTGACCCTAAGTCATTTATGACTTACTGGCATTATAGGTTCGGTTGCCTGGTCGTTTATTTGGGTTTTGTGCCTATTTTTCTGTTTTGAAGCTTTTGAAGCCTGAAAAGTTGATTTCGGTCATAACCTCAGGTAAATGACCTTAGATGAGAATTTTGAGGATTCCATCAGCTCCGAAGCGGCCAAATTAGGCTAGAAGCATGGTTGGCCCAAGTCCCGGGTCTTCTGGTGTGATTTTGGGGCCATTTGGCTCTTTAGCCTTCGAAATTTGGCTTGAAGTTGACTTTGGTCAATATTCGTGGTAAACGCGCTCAGATGAGAATTCTGTCAGCACGGTTAGTTTCGAAATGCCAAGTTTGGTCTAGAATTACCCTTCATGCACTTCTCGAGGCTTCCGAGCTAATTTCGAGGCCCTCGGTTGAAGTTGGCTAAATTGGCACTTGGGAAGTGGGACCCACTTTTTATCGAAATGACCTCGTATTAAAATTTTGACTATGCCATTGAGTCAGGAACGTCGAATCTGATGGGGTAGCATATCTCGTTTGAGTACACGGGGTCCCGAACGAATTTCGAACATCCCGTCGGAGTTTTGGGAATGCCCAAACGGAGCTGGTGCACAGCTGATGTTGCAGACCCATCTCTTCTCCTCATTTTCGGGCTTGGCTCCACATTCACTGAGGTGTGTGATGTTCTTCTTCGCGTTCGCGGAGGTCTGGAAGGTCTGGGGATCTTCCTCTCCGCGTTTGCGGATGGGCCTCCGCGTCCGCGGAGGTGTGGATCTTCTCTATCCGTATTTGCAGAGTTCTGTGTGTTGCTTCTCCGCGTTCTCGGGCCCCTGGACACGTTCACGGAGGTATAATTGTTTTCCCTCCGCGTTCGCGGAGGTCAGCGACTGGAGTGTATATAAAGGGCAGTCGAGTTACTTGTTGAAGGAAGTTGGAAATTTCATATCTTTCTCATCTTAAATCGGGTTTTGGTGATTCAAAGTCCTGTGTGCTCAGAAGTTCGTTGGCTTCGTGGGTAGTTGAGCAAAGGGTGTTGGGTAGTCCTCGATTCCCTTGAATTTGGGGCGTAAGTTGCTATCCCGTGCGTATGGTGTAAAGTTTTGCATCTTTTGTTTCTTTGTGTTGTTGGCTATTCCGAACCCCGAATTATGTTCTTTTTTGGAACATAGGTTCGGAGGAAGGTTTAGGACCTTTTCGTGGAGTCAATTCTGAGATTTCTGGAGTGGGTCCCATATTTTCTAATTTTTCACTCCAAAATTTGTCCGTCTCCGTTTTTGTTGATCTTAGTGTCTAAACGATCGTACTGACGTTGTGATTCTATATTTGATAGCGAGACAGCATTATGAGGTCGTTCGGAAGGGAAAAGCTCTGGCAGAGTAATTTGGAGCGCGCGTCGTCGGCCTTTTGGTAGGTTACGGCATCCCTTCCATTAGATTGAGCTTGAATGTGTTAATGTATGTTGATTTTTGTGAACCTGAGGGGTAGCTAGTATTTCTATTCTTCTTCTCCGAATTCTTGCTTTAGGGTTGATTTTCAGGTTATTTTCGGGGTTGCTTAGCGGTGTTTTATGATTAGCTGTTGGATTGTTTATACGTTGCTGCATGCGAATTGTCTGGTTGGCTGCTTATTGTATTAGAGTTTATATTTGGCCTTAGTTTAGGATCGAGTAGTATTAACTTAGGCTCATGCACCTATTGGACTGTGGTATGTATCCGACATCGATTCGGATGATTAGGTCCTTGTAGACTGGCATTGCAGACTCGGGTCTGATAGTTTGAGTCTGGTTTGGGCTTTGTGTAGTGTGCCTTTCTAGCTTCTCTCCCCATTTCTGTGGTGCCGATGTGTCATTGGAGGCGTGTTGTTTTTCCCTTGGCTATCGGATGTTTCGAGATCAGTTTGGTGGTACTGTGGTTGGTAGTGGACGGCGATCCACATTAAATTGGTGGTTGGGATACCTGGATAGCCCCGCGTACTCTACTGGCTTAGGTAGGGCCGTCGGGAGTATTAGCAAAGTGGGCAGTTGGGTATGAGATACTTGGGTTGTCCAGCGTACTCTACTGGCTTGGGTAGGGCCCCCGGGAGTACCAGCGCACTCTACTAGCTTGGGTAGGGCCCCCAGGAGTGTTAGCTAATTGGGCAGCAGAGTATTAAGGCTTTTGGAATTGGCTGGTTGTTTCGTCCAGGATTTCAGTTTCTAGAGTCGTCATGCCTTGGCAGTTGTTGTCTAGCCGGCGACCCGATTTGAATGTCAAACTTGTGACTGGGTTGGAGTTGGCTGGTTGGTTTGATTGAGTTGGTTGGTGAATTTGATTCATGGCTTGGGTCTTCCTTCGTTCTCGTAGAATAGCTCTTCGGTGTACCTATCGGGCTTGTGGGGGTCCGTTCGGGTTTTATTTAAGCTTTTTCACGAGTGTACCTTCTGGGCTTATGGGGGTCCAGTTAGGTTTAGTTTAGTTGTACTTAGTTTTACTTCAGGTGCGCTTGTGTGCTTCGTTTCATTTTCGCTTGACCTCTGTTATTGTATATTCTATCCTTTCAGTCTGTTTTTACCTTTCTTGCTCAATTATCCTATGATGCCTACTGGGTACCTGTTGTATTGGTACTCATGCTACACTCTGCATCTATTTTCGTGATTCAGGTCCGAGCACCAGTTATCAGCATTGAATTTGAGCCTGCAGTGGTCTGTTTCAGAGACGAGGGTGAGCACATGGCGTTCTGGGATTACCTGTCTCCTTCTATTTATATATTTTGTCTTGTCTTTTTCTTTTGAGACAGCTTGTTTCTGTGGTCCACTTTTGGGGCTTATACCCATTTAGTAGTTCTGTACATGTGGCTTCCAGGTTCTGGGAGGTATTGTTGTTGTAAATAGATGTTTCGCTTCCGCCTTTCCTTTATCTGTTCCTTTATTTATGCTTCCGCATAGTTGAGGCTAGATCCCACCCTCAATCCCATTACTGCTACGTTCCGGGATAGGGTCTTGGCTTGCCTACTGGAGGGTTGGTAGGCGCCATCATGATTCGAGAAATCGGGTCGTGACAGTAAGGTTGATTTTAGTTATATGTTCCAACCCTACAATGCATAACACCATAATCTAATCAAATATATACCAATTTTAGTATCATCAAATTAATTTACATGGTGTACGATGTGGTGTAACCTTTGTGTCAAGTTCAAATTTGAATAACTATAACAATTTAAAATAACTGGTGGATTTGTTGGTTAAAAATAATGGTGATTTGTTCATTTAAAGTTACAATATGTTATAGTGTATATATTTTTATGTATGGTGTGACTAATTTTTTGGTGATATGTTGGTTTAGAACTATAAAAGATATTGATTTATAATTGATGGTAAAGTTGATTTTTGTTATATGTTACCACCCTATATTACGTAACACCATAATCTAATCTAGTATGTACCAATTTTTTAGTATCATCAAATTAATTTACATGATGTACAATACGATTTAACTTTGGTCTCAAGTTCAAATTAATTTAATTCAATTTTATCATAATGAATGAATTATATCAAATTATAACTAAATAAATTTAAAAAATTAATTCATACATTAACGATAAAGTTAATTTTTGTTATATATTCCAATCTACAATGGTGTAAAAATGATTTAAACAAAAAAAGAAGGGAGAGAAATAAAAAAGAACAAAGAAATTTTTTGGAAAATAAAATGGGGTAAAATATGATTAAAAAAAAAGAAAATAAAGGAGAAAGAGACGAGTGAAGAGAGAGAAATAAGAAAAGGAGAGAGAAAAATTTCAAAAAAAGGGGTGAAGAGAGAAAAAGAGAATCAGCTTATTCAAAATTTTAGGAGAAGATTACAAAAGAGAGAAAGATCAGGAAGTAAAAATATTGAAGGGAGATATTTTAAGAAGAAGATTAAAAAGAGAGATTTTCTAGGCACAAAAAACATGTGTTTCTTTTAATCCCTTTATTACATTTTGGTATTTTTCATTTTTTTATTTTTTTATTTTGTTCTATTTTGTAAAGATTCGATTGTTATGTTGCTGAAAAGTCAAACTACTATTATATAGGAGTAATTTGGGTGCTTAAATTGTATAGTTAGATTTTTTTTCCAAAAATTGAATACCACTTTTCAATTTCACCCTTTTAGTTATTCTTAAACTATTCTTGAAAATATAAATAATTCAAAATAAAATCATAAATATAAACAATTATCTCTCTTAAAATTATCACTTCAAAAATATTAATGAGGGAAAAAATTGATAACTCTCTTAAACTTTGAACAATTCACTTATTTTGAATTATGAAAACAAATTCAACATTTCACTTATTCTGAAATGGAGGGAATTGTAGAAATCTCACATAAAGTATAGAGAAATCAAGGATTGTATTGATGATCAAAAACTGTGAGTACATGCTCCTTATATAGGAGAAGAGTCCTATACTAGCTACACTAGGAGTCCTACTACAATACTAATATATTATTTACATGAGTAGCATTACTACTATAACTAAAACACCTTATCCTAGTCGACTTTAGCCCCATACACGATACATCAGCTTAGTCGTACAAAAGTTAGGATTTAGTAGTTTAGTTCTAGTGTGACTCTAACTCTACAGCAGTAAACACGTCAGTCAGCTTCCCTGGACCTATTCTGTTGACATGTTCCAATCATCAGCTTCCTACATCTTCAACACTTCTCCTCAAGCTAGTGAGTGGAGGAACTATAACTCCTAGCTTGCTGCGAAATCTAGCAAAGACTTGTTTTGTCAATGCTTTGGTATGAATGTCAGCTAGTTGATCCTTAGACCTCACAAACTAAGTAAGAAGTTGTCATCTGGCCACCTTCTCATGAACAAAATGATAGTCCATTTCATCATGTTTGGTTCTAGCATGCATAACTGGATTAACTGTCATGTACAAGCCACTCAAGTTATCACAATACAATGTAGGAACAGATTGAAGAAACATCCCAAGATCATGAAGTAGATACATGATCCATGTCATCTCTATTGCAGTGGAGGCTAGTGCTCTATACTCAGCTTCAGCACTCGATCGGGCTACTGTGGTCTGTTTCTTAGAAGTCCAAGAAATACAATTTGCACCTAGGTAGATCCTATAGCCTGTAGTTGATCTCCTAGTGGTGGTACAACCTCCCCAATCAGCATCTGAATATCCATACAATCTACATGGTGATTGTGAAATAATTTTGAGTCCAAAGTGTAGAGTACCTTTGATGTATCTGAGGATCCTCTTTACTCCTAGAAAATGTTCAATGTTAGGACTTTGCATAAACTGGCTTGCTAAATTCATAGCATGAGTGATATCAGGTCTTGTGAGTGTCAAGTACTGAAGACTCCCTACTGTCATTCTGTATAATGAGGCATCTACAAGACTTCCCACAGCTTCATGTAAACCATGTTTTTGAGCAAAATGAGTGGCTACAGACTTTGCCAAAGTCATCTCTGTCTTGTCCAGCAGCAAAACAGCATACTTACTCTGACTTAAGTGAATTTCCCCTTCAAAATACTTAACCTTTACTCTTAGAAAGAAACGTAAAGGGCCAAGATCTTTCATATCAAACTCTTTCCCAAGTTGTAGAACCAACTCTGAGACATAAGATGGATTACTTCCTGTGACAATAATATCATCCACATATAACAAGAGAAATATGGTGCCTTTGTGAGTTTGCAAAGTAAATAAGGAGGGATCTGCCTTACTATAGATGAAACCAAAGTGTAGGAGATGCATGCTAAACCTATCAAACCAGGCTCTTGGTGCTTGTTTAAGACCATACAGTTCCTTTTTAAGTAGACACACATGATGAGGATACCTAGGATCATTGAATCCAAGAGGTTGACTCATGTACACCTCCTCTTGTAGGAAACCATGGAGGAAGGCATTTTTGACATCTGGTTGCCCAACTTCCCACTTTGAGCTGATTACAATGGATAGAACCACCCTAATAGTTGTGGCTTTAATCACAGGGCTAAATGTTTCTTCAAAATCTATCCCTTCAAGCTGCGAGAATCCCCTGGCCACAAGTCGGGCCTTGTATCTATCTACTGTTCCATTACCTTTCAATTTTTTCTTGAACACCCATTTTGAACCAACCAAGTTTATACCAGGAGATTTGGGAACCAATATCCATGTCTTGTTAGTATGTAAAGCATTGATTTCCTCCTGCATTACTGCAAGCCAATGAGGTGACCTTAGTGCTTCCTTAGTAGTATTTGGTTCCTTCAAGATCTCTTTGCTGCTACGAGCAACAAGTGATAGGTGATGTTCCTTTGCCTTGTGTCTAGTGATCATATAATGCCCTTGTGGTGCAGGAAGTGCATCAACTGAAGTAGTTGATTGTAGTGTAGTATCTTCAGGTTGATGATGCTCTGGCAGATTCCACTTGGAGAAGTCAACTTCTAAATGTATTCCATGTGGATTAGACACAAAGAAAGTGGGATTTGATAAACCACCATTGACTAGACCTGCACGTACAACTTGTTCCTCACTACCACTAGCTGATCCTAAATCTGCAATTGGAGCCTCATCAATTTGAGTCTCATTACTACTGTCTGGTTCATCACTTTCAACATGTTCCTCATGATCATCATCTGATCCTGCACCTAAGAGGCCAATAGACTCTCATCATCAAGGAGTATATGGGTTGTTGTAGTAGCATTTTCACTAGTAACTTGCGTACTATCAGCCTGTACCTCCCCTGAATTATAATTATCATGTGCCTGGAGTTTAGAGAAAGATTCAACAAAATTAGCAAGATGAGGTGGGACATCAATGTTAGTTTGAGATTGACTTGGAGACACATAGGGTAATATGTTTTCATCAAACACAGCATGTCTGGATACGTACACCCTCCTTATAGAGGGATGATAACATCTATATCATTTGTGTAAGTTGTTGTACCCTATGAACACACAAGGGTAAGTCTTTGGACTGAACTTGTTGCTACCCTTGGTATATGGAAAACATTTACAACCAAATTCCTTTAGGCTGTTGTAATCAGGTTGCTCTCCATACAACTTAACAAATGGAGTCACCATCTTTAGGACTTATGAGGGAAGTCTATTAATAAGGAACATTGCAGTAAGGAAAGCCTCAACCCATAGAAGCAAAGGTAGGTTAGCATGAAGTAGTAGAGTTAAGCCAGTCTCCACAATATGCCTATGTTTTCTTTCTGAAATTCCATTTTGTTCAGGTGTGTTAGGAAATATGTCTCACAATGCCATAATCTTCCAAATACTTGATGAAGTCTGTTTTGATAAACTCACCACCTCCATCACACTGAAATATCTTAATTTCTTCAGAAAATTATTTTTTCACCATTTTCTGGAATTTTACAAAAACCTCAAAAAATTCAAATTTCTTTTTCAGTGGATAAATCCATGTATATCTTGTGTGATCATCTACAAAAACGACATAATATTTCATATGTTGAGAAGATTCAACAGGAGTAGATCCCTACAAGTCACAATGAATTTTCAATAAAGATTCCTTCTCAATTTTATTTCTCAAATCAAATGGAAGTTTACAACTTTTGCCCAACTGGCAACTAGAATAAACAGTAGGCATTTTATTCCAACTACTAACATTGATGCAGTTATTACTACTCAAAACTTTTAAAGACTTCAAACTAGGGTTTCCTAATCTAGTATGCCACATGTTGTCTAATGTGTTCTAATCGTGTGCAGCAGTTAAAGCATAGAGATTGCTATCTTCCAAAGCATAGAGTCCATTCCTTTTAGATCTCTTGGCCAGCAGTGTCCTTGTCTTCTTATCCATTACAACAAAGTTAGTTTCATCAAATTCAAGAGTGCTACAATTATCCTTTGCAAGTTTACTAACTGAGAATAGATTTTTATTAATCTTAGGAACTATAAGAACTTCTCTTAACTTTAGGAATGATCCTGATATGTTCCCAACATGTGTTATGTCTAACTTTGTTCCATTCCCGATAATGATTTTATCTGGTCCATTGTAATGTTTAAGATCAGTTAGAATACCTAAGTTATGCGTCATATGACAACTTGCTCCTGAGTCCACATACAAGGTGTCATCAGTAGTGTTTTGTAGATTAGTAGCAGTCAATGCTTGTGGTAGCTCATATGTAGTTTGGTAAGAGTAGCCCCACCTGTAGAAACACTTAAGAGCTGTATGGTTATTCCTACCATAAATTTGACAAGCATCAGTATTGTTCTTCTCATGACTTCCACTTGAAGGATTGTTCTAAGAACCTGATCCATATTTACTGTTATAAGAACTTGTTCCTTGTCCAGCAGGTTTGAAGCCTCTTTCTCTGGAATTGAAGTTATTGTTTCCTCTTCTTTGAGAATAGTTTCCTCTTCCCCTGCCCCTTTAGGCAGAGAATGTCATGTTATGGTTTTGTTGTGGCACTTCTTCTTTATCCTCCCTCATATCAAAACCCCTGAGAATATTAACAAATTGATTAAGAGTGAGATATGGTGACTTACCTAGCATGACAGTCCTGAAGGTTTTGTACTTGAGACCTAGACCTCTAGCAAAATTAATTACTTTGCTATCTTCATCCACAGGTTTGTGAATGGTTGCAAGGCCATCACATATTCCTTTGAATTCCTTAATATATTCATCAATTTTTTTGGTTCCTAACCTATCACTTTGTAGTTGTTGTTTGAGCTGGAACTCCTTATCTTTCGTTGCTTGAAGAAAAGCTTCTTCCAAGTATTCTCACATCTCCTTAGCAGTTGAGCAGCCTACAATCAGGTACATGCTTTCTTCTGTCAAGGTGCCTAAGATCCAACTCCTTAGCAACACATCATTTTCCTCCCAATCATCAATATTGCTTCTGTCTTCTGCATCCTTCTCAACTGCTACAGCTTTCTCAGCAGTCTGTCTAGTGGAACGGGAACTTTTAGTTGATTCATTCTCTGTGATGAGGTAGGTTAATCTCATCACTTGAATCAACTGAGACATTTGTATCCTCCATATAAGATAGTTTGTTGGCTTGAGTTTAATGGAACAGGACGCAATAAGATGGTGAAGTATGGAGGTTGATAGAGTGTTGATAGAATAGGCCATTGCAATTTGATATTGTAGTTATTCTGAATTTTGGATCTAATACGTTAAAGAGTGGAAAAGCTTTAATGCTCTGATACCATGTAGAAATCTCACGTAAAGTATAGAGAAATCAAGGATTATATTGATGATCAAAAATTATTGAGTACATGCTCCTTATGTAGGAGAAGAGCCCTATACTAGCTATACTAGAAGTCCTACTACAATACAAATATATTATTTACATGAGTAGTATTACTACTATAACTAAAACACCTTATCCTAGTCGACTTTATCCCCATACACGATACATCAACTTAGTCGTACATAAGTTAGAATTTAGTAGTCTAGTTCTAGTGTGACTCTAAATCTACAGTAGTAAACATGTCAATCAGCTTCCTTGGACCTGTTCTGTTGACATGTTCCAATCATGAGCTTCCTTCATCTTCAACATAACTTATTAATGTTAGTATTAGGGATAAGGCACAAGTACCCCCTAAACTATGATCGAAATCTCAGAGACACACCTAAACTTAACTAGGTCTTATTATCCCCTAAACTAATTTAAAATGGAATAAACACACCATAAATATTGGCGTGGCATAGAGCGTGTGCACAGGGATTAGGACCCTAGTTATGTTTAGGTGTGTCTCTGAAATTTTGGTCATAGTCTAGGGAGGTACTTGTGTCTTATCCCTTAGTATTAAATTATAGTTGTATAATAGGGATTAGTCACTTTTGAAATCAATGAGGAATCTGGTTTAAAGTACTTCTTCTGTTCTTATTTAGTTATCATTATTTTAGATTTCACGCCCCTTAAGAAACTTGTCATGCCCCAGCCTACTCCCTGGGCATGGACGGCACTCGAGAACCATTGTTGGTCCCCAAGTGAACCCTTGGTCTAGCTAGCTACTTAGCGGAAGACTTACTCAAGCGATAAAAGGCTTAAAAATATAATTTTTGAACATTTAAACTCAAGGTAAATACTCAACTCAAACTGTTTGTAAAATACTCAATAACACAAGTATAATAGTTTGCAAAAACATCTCAAGAAAAAGTACATACTGAAGGACTCCTCAACTCTATCTATCTATGAAGCCTTTAATGTTTAAGATATGTGTCAGTACAAGACCCACGATGCCTCAAAACAACTAAACTAAAAGTAAATGTGAAGTCCTCTGAAATGCAAGGAGGCTCACAAAAACTATCTGGATTGTAGAGTGATCTCAACAGAACGCTTGTTGATAACCCTGAACTCCTGTATCTGCATCGAATGACATCAGTACATTTGAATGTACGAGTATGTAATATAGCCAAAGAAAAATAACTGAATGAAAGGACTGCAATAGATATAGCATGAACTCAACTGAATGTAAAGAATTAAAGGATTGAAATCATTTAACTTTACAAAAATACTTACTCATCTCTTAACTCAACATAACAAGTGTTATGTGAAAAATACACTTTAACTCTGTTGGAAGATTCTCTAATCGACAACCATCACTATGAGCTACGTGATGATACAACGTCTTGTTCACGCTACCAGAACTATCATATATCGTGTCGGGATATAGGACACCTCAACTAAGTGAATCCACTAAGCTCTACCCGAAGGCACTAAGGATTCATCTAAAAAGTATGATCTTGTACCCCAAATCAGTGGCAAGACATGGTTTATGAGGGCTATGAGTTGTCTGAACTCTCCCCCATATCAGTGCTCATTACTATTCCCAATAATATATACTCTTTCTCAAATGTATAAAAACATACTATTTCTCTTGTTTGAGGTAATTGCTCAAACTAACCTCTTAAAAGAGGTAACTGCTCTGAAATATCTCTGAAACTCATTGCTCATTTAGAAAACAAGGTTTTTCTTTGCTCAATGTAAAAATACATTCTCTGGATTGAGATAATTACTCAAAAAGGGCTCCTTTAAGAGGTAACTGCTCTGTACTCAATCTTTCTGAAAACTCTTTTACTTTTCTCAAAAGAATACTCTCTTTCTTCATGTAAAAATGAAACATTTGGAAAATACTTAGTTCCCATATACTCTTTCTCAAACTCCTCTTTACTTTCTCAAAAACTCAGTTTAAAGAAAAAATGTTGGCTTTAAAAGATTCTCAAAACTTATAACTCAAAATAGGGTTCATGCTGAAATATAAACATGACAACTCAACTCAAGGATCTCAATAATAATATAGAAAAACTCAATTCTCATAACTCAGAACTCAAAGATACTACTCATCTCAAGAATACTCAATTAATAGGGTTCATGCAGAAATATAGACATGAACGAATTTAACTCAAGAATCTCAATGCATAATATATAGCAATTCAATAATTAGGAATAGAATTTCAAAAAGAATCAGGAACTCAAGAACTCAGAACTCAACATCAACTCATCTTAAGAATACTCAAATCTAAGGATAGAACCCTAGATTACTCTTTTATTGATTTGAAAGTAGATGTAGGGCGTGAGGACGAACTAGTCCAACACTATGATAGCCTTACATACCTGTGAAGAACAAAGTTCTTGGCGAAATCAACGAAACTCGAAGAACGCTCGAAACCCTAGTTTTTCTCCTCTTGGAACCTTTCTAAGCCCTTAATTAGGTGTAAAACGTCGTGGTTTAAGCTTAGAATAGAGGTTAAAACGACGTAGTTTAAGTACCAAATGCATATGGGAAAGACCAAAATGACCCCAGCTTAAAAGACTGATGAGGTGCCTTAAAAGGGAGGCTTCACGGCCCATGAAGCGCTTCAAGGGCCTATAGCCGGCCGTGAAGCTTCACCTGCCCAACAGAGCTTCACTAAAACGAACATAACTTTTTACTCCGAACTTGTATTGAGGCAAACTTGGTGGCGTTGGAAAGAGGACTCAAAAACCTTTAATTTGGTACGTCATGGGTCACCTATTTCATTACGTGCTGAGAGATATGGTAATTTGAAGTTGACCCAAGTAAAATCTCATATTGAAACTCAATCGGTAAGAAAGCTTTCAACTCAACTCTATGCTAGGGGAATCTAGTGACCTTAATTCATATCCAAAATCATTCTCACACTAAAGAATTGACATTAACGCCTAAGAACAATTAAAAATCACTCGATACGATCTTATACACAAATGAAGAATGGTTCGAGTCTCAACTTAGAAATTTTTGGGGTGTTACAAAACTAAATAATTTTATCATTGTATCCTTATTTAGTGTTCTCTTGAAGTCAAGATTTCAATAAATGAGCATGGATTAATTGATTTTAATTAATTAAATTGATCAATGAACATGAATTAATCATTTAATTTTCCTATGTTGGTCAAATTCACACTTTCAAGGTTAATAATTCTAAAGGGTAAAATAGGAAAAATAATGTTATTTATGTATTGGTTTTATGAAATGACAAGTACTCCCTCCGTCTCATATTAGTTGATCACTTTCCTTTTTACATGCATATTAAGAAATCATAAATAAGAAAATAATTTTTCTAATTCACCCATAAAAAACTTTTTGGGAATTTTACAAAAAAAATGTGAATATTTTCAAAAAGAATTAATTGCAAGGGTAATATAGAAAAAATTTAATTAATGTTTTCTTGATTTAGTAAGATAATCAACTAATATAAGACAACTATTTTTAGTAAGATAATCAACTAATAATCAACTAATATAAGACAACTATTTTTAGTAAGATAATCAACTAATATGGGATGAAGAAATATTAAGAAATATCTATTTTTGGTAATAACAATATATATAAATAGGAGCCGATGGATTATTAATTAAGGGCGGGCTTAAAGTGATGAGAAAGAACCTGGTTGGGTATTTTCAAAACAAAAATTTGAGGATTCTCTGACAGACTGGTTACCTGGGGTTGATGACAAGGATAATCTTCGAATTACACGTGTCACCAAACTAAATGGCCTGCGGAAATTAATTTTTAAATATTTGATGACAGGCATGTCAGCGTGGCTACTGCTGTAATTGGATTGAGGAATAAAATCTTGGGATTCAATGTGAGCTCATCATGATCATAAAATGGCAATAGTCAAGGGAATTCTATTTTTATTTTTTTGTCCACCATTTAAAAAAATATTTAACTACCTATTCATAATCATTTATAATCTCCACCGTTATATATTTAGTGTGTACGTAATATTTACATACATATTATAGATTAATATGATTTTTTTTATTTCAATTTATTTATCTTAATTTAATTACGCATGAAATATAAGAAAAAAATTTTAAAATATTTGTGATTGCTAAAGATATACATAATGTACCAAAATATTTTTTAAATTTTGTAACATTAAATATGTCATGTGGGATGTTAAAATTAAAGTATTATCAAATAAGAAAAAAAAACATCTCTTTTTAACCTGGCTAAAAAAATAAATAAATATAAAAAGATGGGTAGTAATTATACTGTTAAATTTATAAAATTTGAACTATTTTTTGTTATACACTTTGTTGAACTGCTGTGCAATGTAAAAATTTAAAAGAAAAAGCTATTACTTATTAGCATACGATATTTATATGATTGAATAATAAATTAAAGTATAAATATTTAATAATTATAGGAAAATAAAATAAATGTGTAGAGTATTGATTTTGTTTTATTAGTTTTAAATAAACATAGAATATGAATAAATTATTGTGCAAAATAAAATTGAATATGAACAATTATTTTATGCCATCCCTTGAAGGTTTGAAATAATAGTGTTCTCTTGTACATTGTCCTTGTGTTTTCAAGGTTGCCCATGGTTTTGAAATTTGATGATGGTTTATTTTTGTCGGATGAAGTAGACTTGTATGCTTTTACCTAATCTTATCCTTGTGATATTTTGGAACACATACTCATCTACAAAGTTCATAAATTAAATCATGACAAAGACATGTTAGAAAACTTGGAGTAACACTATACATTAAATTTTGAAAAAAATAATAGTTATTTGGCATAGGAAGTTGGAAGGCAACTCTCTCTCCCTCCCCATCCAAACCAATTAAAGAGGAAAAACAACATAAACCACTAATCTTAGATAGATATTAAAGACAGAGGGAACCTAAGAATAAGAATGGTTTCATGAGAGACTACAAGCCTGGTTGGCATTGTTGTTGGGAGCTCAAAAACACTTATTTTCAGAAAAAAATATTTTTTTAAAAAATAATTGTTTGACAAATCAGTAAAACTGCTTTTAAATGGAAGCATAAGCAGTTTTTGGAAATAAGCTAAAACTTTATGCTTCTTAAAAAAGCAGAAATAAAAGCAGAAAATTATTTTTTTCTAGACTAAAATATCTCTTCCATATATACATATTTACCAATATACCTCTTATTAATTAATTAGCATATCTCATAAGTTTGATTAAGTTTCATTTAAGAATTTTATTTTTTATTTTTATATAATAAATTATATATTTTATTTTACTTTATGTATTATTATTTTACGTATTATTTTGCTAGAATTAGAAAAAAAAGGTAATAATAATATTTTTGCAAGATTAAAAAAATGAAAAAAAATAACAACTAAAGATTTCAGCCTTCCAAAAAAAGGTATAATATTGATTGAAAATTTGAATATGTACATTTTAATTTAATAGAAATAAAAATTAAATTAATTTTTTTGGAATAGATATTTAAAATAGTTTCTCTCTATAAAATAATCTTAATATTAAAAGTACATTGATACTTGTCCTTTTTCGTAATTTTTTTTAAAACGATTAGTCAAACACAATTTGAAAAGCACTTTTCAAATGAATTAGTCAAACACAAATTGTTTTTTTCAAAAACACTTTCTTGAAAAGCTATTTTTAAAAAAATACTTCTAAAAATACGTCGTTTTTAACAGCAATGCCAAACAGGCTCTACATATCACCACAAACTTTGTAAACTTACTTGGAACTATAAAGATATCCATAAAATGATAAGTTACTCAATTAATAGTTGTTATTTTATTTCGTTTCATTTTATTTGTTATATGATTTTTTTTAGTTTATTTTCAAAATATTGTCTTTTTTTAAAATATTTTTTTAATTTAAACTTTTCAAATGACATGTTTAAAGATCATAAGATTAAAGGGCATTTTGGTACATTTTGATTTTTGTCTATCTTCAATTTAAAATCATAAGATTTAAATTTTTCTTTATATTTTTAAATTTTGTGTCAAATAAAAATCAGACCAATAAAAAAGAAAAATATCTCAAAAAGCTATCTTTCTTTAGCAAAAATCAAACAATTTTCTGAAATAAAAATAATTGAGTGATCATCTAAAAAATCAATTCATAAAATGCATAAACCTTTTGTAGCATTAAGTTAAAGTATAATGGATTTCTTTTTTTTGTTTTTCACTCGGTGTCTAGAGCCAGCATTGGAGCTCCAACTAAATCTAGATTGAGCATTACAGTGCCCATTCAAGGTGGTGCTTCTAACATGATTTTCTCCATACCAGGGCTCAAACTCAAGATTCGAAACCTCTGATTAAGAGTGAATCAGTTCCACCACTGAACCACAACCCGTGTTGATAAAATATATGATATCTATAGATATAAAAAATAAAAAGGATGGTAATGGAAGGGCATAATTTCTCAAGCTTCATTTATGACATTTATTTAGATTAAATTGACTTACATAATACTCTCTTTGATTCATATTAAGGGGTCGTTTGGTGTGAAGGATAATAACAAATAGTCCAGGGATCAAATTAAATTGTCACTTAATTTATTGTTTGGTTGATAAGTCTGAGATAACTTATCACGTGATTAATAATTAGTACCGGGATAAGTTATCCCTCCCCTTGGATGTTATAGTAATCCCGGAATAACTTATCCCAAGATAAAACAAGTAAATTACTAAAATATCTCTTTATACCTTTTTATACATCACTTTTCAAATTCATTAAGGGTATTTTTGTAATCAAATAAATTGTTCTTAAAATTTATTATTTTGAATATAACAAACCAAACACTCAATAAAGAATAATCTTAGCATAATTTATCACATCATAACTTGAATTCAAACCAAACGACTCCTTAAGTGAATTATTGAAGGTAAGACATATTTTTTAAGAAAAATATTTAAAGAGATGAATTAAAAGTTACTTTGCATTATTAATTTATAAATTATTCTCCTAAAATATGTAAAGTAATTAAGAAACTCATTAAATGAAGTGTAAATATGGAAGAAAAAAAAAGTACTAGCAATTTTCTTGAATTTTGAATATTTCACTTATTTTAAACTATGAAAAAAATTCAACAAATTCAGTTAATATGGACCAGAGGAATTACTATGTAAATTTAATCTTTATACTCCCCCTCTTTCTCTCTCAATTATAACATTTTTTGTAGTCCATTTTAAAAGGAATGACACATTTTCTTATTTAAAAGGTATTTAATGAAACTATTATATTTCAACTTATATTGGGTCCATTATTTTGCAAAAAGTCTACTTATTCTTTTCTTTAAACAATCATTTAAATTTTTCATATTTTTTAGATTTCATATCTAATCGAATTATATTACATAAATTGAAAAAAGAGGGAATATTTTTTTAAAAAAAACAATAAACTTGATACAAACATTAAATTAATACGAATATTAAAATTCTCATTATATTATAATAATAATATAAAAAACTTCCAAATATACATCAACCATTTTCTAGGGCGTAACCACAAGCCGGCCGCCGCCCTATGAATGCCAAATATATTATCAAAGAAAAACATAAATTGGAATAGTAGATTAAAACATATTAATTCAATAATAAAAAAGTAACCCAAGCAAGAAATTAAATGAATATGAATTTTAAAAAAGACAAGTAATTAAATGAATATGAACTAAAAAAAAAAAAGGCAAGTTTGATGAATTCATAAAGGAATTTAGAAAGTTGATGGAGGCCAACTATGATAATACCAAGAAGATTCTAGCTAACAATGATTACATTTCATACCATATTTTCAAAAATTGAAAGTAAATTATTTCAAAAATAATAATAATAATAATAATTATAGGTAAATTAGCGGTTTGAGGTTGTCGTGGACCCCATGATTAGAGAGGTAACGAGCTGGCAAACCAAGTCATCGACAGTCTGTTCCTTACCCCACCACCCCACCACCTCTATACAACATATACATATACACTCACCATCACCATTTTCTACCATCACTTCCTCCACAACTTCATACCCACGTCTCAAAATCCCTTCTTTACCCCTTCTCTATTTCTGTTGGATCACCGGAAAATCAAGAAAATGGCCGAAGAAACCAAGAAACCTGCTTCTGAGACTACGCCGGCGACAACTCAAGAGGTTGTTGTGTCTGATGTCCCTGTGTCGGAAAAGGAATCTGTACCTGTACCTGTACCTGAGACGCCGGAAAAATCTGCTGCTTCGGCGACGGAGGAAACTGATAAGGAAAAACCTCCAGTTACTGAATCTGCTTCGTTTAAGGAAGAGAGCAACAAAGTTGAGGAACTACCAAATCCTGAGCAAAAGGCTTTAGCGGAGTTGAAACAGTTGGTTCAAGATGCTCTGAACAAACATGAATTCACTGCTCCGCCACCACCCCCTCCGGTGAAGGAGGAGGAGAAGAAACCAGAGGCTGAAACAGCAGAACCTGTAGCCGCCGCTGTTGTAGAGGAGGAGAAAAAGGAAGAATCTGCTGCTGCTGAACCCACCACCGATGCTGCACCGGCAACCGCGGAGCCGGTGAAGGAAGGACCACCAGTTCCAGAGGCCGTGGAAGAAGAGAAGAAAGAAACTCCGGCGGCCGTGGAAGAGAATAAAGAAGTTCCAGCTGTAGTAGAAGAGAAGAAAGAAACTCCGCCAGCCGAGAAAGTGAGTGAAAAGATTACAGCAGAGGAGGATGACAGTGCTAAAACTGTTGAAGAAATCAAAGAGACGATTGTTGAAGTAACTGCCACCAGTACTGCACCAGCAATTCCGGTAGAAGAAGTCCCAGCAACAGAGGAAGATGTGCCACCAGAAGAAGTTTCCATCTGGGGAATTCCCTTATTAGCTGATGAGAGAAGTGATGTGATCCTTCTCAAGTTCCTCCGAGCCAGAGATTTCAAGGTGAAGGATGCTTTTGCTATGCTGAAGAGTGTTGTAGCATGGCGTAAGGAGTTTAACATTGATGAACTTTTGGAAGAAGATCTGTCAGGATTAGGACTAGAAAAAGTGGTGTACAATCATGGTGTGGATAAGGAAGGACATCCAGTGTGTTACAATGCATTTGGGGCATTTCAGGACAATGAATTGTATCAAAATACTTTTGCTGACAAGGAGAAGATGAATAAGTTCTTGAGATGGCGTATTCAGTTCATGGAGAAATCAATCAGGAATCTTGATTTTAGCCCTGATGGCATATGCACTTTTGTTCAGGTTATTGATCTCAAGAATTCACCTGGACTTTACCTTTTCAAGAAAGAGCTTCGCCAGGCTACCAACCGTGCACTTCAGTTACTCCAGGATAACTACCCTGAATTTGTTGCCAAGCAGGTATACTCCACGAGATTTTCGTCTGTTTCAATAATAAATAAATACTACTGTAACAAAGTATCTCATCATTTCTAGTACGTACGGTACATCCTAACGCTATAAAAGGGGGAAAATCTTTAATTTATTACGTATATTTTACTTTGTTAATTGGGAATTGCTGCTATACGTTGGTAATTTAATTAACTGGACGGACTTTGATGTTGATGGTAATGATGAAGGTGTTCATCAATGTGCCATGGTGGTATCCAGCTTACTACAGGATGATCAATGCACTTTTCACTACCAGGACCAAGAGCAAGTTTGTGTTTGCTGGTGCTTCAAGATCTGCTGAGACACTCTTCAAGTCAGTACTCTTTAACTTGTGTTTTATTTCTATTCCTATTGAGTGAAGTTGATCTTCAATCTAATATTGATATGGATGTTGAATATTTTGATAATCAGTTACATTGTCCCTGAGCAAGTGCCAGTTCAATATGGTGGACTTAGCAGGGAGGGTGAACAGGAATTCACCATTGCTGACCCTGCCACTGAGGATACCGTTAAGCCTGCTTCTAAACACACCATTGAATTTCCAGTTACTGAGGTATACTAACAACCTCCATGTTAAAACATATTTGTCGGAATATATTATTATCAAACTATGGTACTGACTATTTTGTAACTTGCAGAAGAGTAATTTGGTGTGGGAAGCAAGAGTAATAGGATGGGATGTGTCGTATGGAGCTGAATTTGTACCAAGTGCTGAAGGTGGATACACAATCATTGTAGAGAAATCAAGAAAGATTGCAGCAGCAAATGAAACAGTGATCACCAACAACTATACGGCACCAGAACCAGGCAAGGTTGTTCTTACATTTGACAACCAAATATCTAAGAGGAAGAAGCTTGTCTACAGATCCAAGACCAAGTCTTCTGATTAAGACGAACATATATATATATGAATATGAATATGTTGTTGAAAGCTTTCAAAGATCAAATCACATAGTGGAAAATAAGGAGAAAGGGTTCTGTTCTTTTGTTCTTTCATAGCTTTTAAAAATTCTATTTGTCTTGTTGATATTAAATTTAATTTTGAGTGTGGGATATTTATTTAAAATATTTGTTTTTTGGATTTTGGTTTGCAATGGATGGAGAAGAAAACAATGTATACAGAATGTGGTTGTAATGTGTTGTTTGGAATGTGGACAGAAAAACTTTGATTACTAGCTGTTGATACATTCATGTAAAATTGTGTGTAAATATGGTGTTCTAGTCCTTACTGTTTTTTCTCTTTTTGTGCATGTTGGTGTTAAATTAATGTCTCCCTACATTCCTTTGTCACTTTGTTCATAACAATTTTGTTCTTTTTCTGTCTTTTATGTGATGATGATGATTTCATTATGTGATATTTTTGCTTACTATTACTACTATATTTGAAATATCATACAAACTTCTCTTAACAGTAAACTAGCTACTTGACAATTAATGTTACTTAATTGTTTTGTAAATTTAATGTGATGCTACAAGTTAGAGCTTGGAAGATTAGCCTTAAACTTGGGGACCACTCATTTAAAGCATAGATGGCTTAAACTAGGGAGATTTGATTTCATAGATTTTTATAAATTTATTTTTTATTTTTATACATAAGAGTAAACGATTTGAAAAAATATTTTTTAATATCAAACCAGACCACAATACAAGATATTCAATAATCGCTTAAGTATATTTTAATTTTAATTTTTAATTGATAAATTTAAATCACTTAATTTGATGTAAACATAGAATGTTAACTAGATAAATATTTTTTTATTCATTTATAAATTTATTTTAGTTTTTATGTCTTTTTATAAGAGATTTTTTTATTTTTATACATGATAAACTAGAAAAAAAATTATTTTCTTCTATTTAATTTATAAAGGGCATAAGATATTATTTCCTTGGCAGCTCGGCTACGAAAGAATTTAGAATCCAAGTTTGAATTAAATCCATTAAGATAAGAACTGTATCGAGCTTATGTACATATTTTTTTATATTATCAATATTTAACATGATTTGATGGGATATTGCATTTTAAGAAATTAATGAAAAATAATAAAAAGGAATATCGGAATCACTTTAGTCGGAGAAAATAGACTAATTGATCGTAAAAACTGTTTGTCTTTTGAAAAAGTGGAAACAAAAAATGCTTTAGAATATGAAAAGCTGGAGAAATACTGTCCAACCACTTCATATGTTAGAAGAAAAAGAAGAAAACACATCTGTATGAAAATCTGTCATTCACTTAACATAGTAGTCTTTAAGATTCTTAGGAGTTAGGACCATTTGGCCATAGATATTGCTAACTAGTACTCCATTTTTTCTATATTTCTTTTGGCTATTTGTAGTTTTCAAAACAAAAATGCAAAAGACTCCATTATAATTTGTCTTGAAAAAACATGATTTAGCTAACATAAGTTTTTCAACTATGGTACCTTACTTGCATAATCAAACCTTCGCAAGATATTCCTCATATAATTGAAAAAATCACTAAATGATTTAACGATTTATAAAAGATTGAGTCAATCGTCATTTTTATTTGATTATGTTATACTCTAATATATGAAACACTAAAGCTAATAGTTTTAGTTGTATTTTATCGTGGTGTAGACATGAGTGTAATTTACATAATGACTTTGCATGATATATTATACTATTTACGGTAAAACCAATAATTTAATGTCAAAATTTATCAATAATTTTGACAAATTTTAGAACTTATAAATATAAATTATTGTTTCGTGTTTATTTTAAAAAGTAAAATATATAAAAAAATATGACCAAACACATGTTGAAAATTTATCCAAATTTAATTTCTCCAAAATATTTGAATATGACCAACGCTAGTATGTAATTTGCTTTAGATTTAGGTGGAACCTGTAAAAGATAAAAAAGACTTATCATTAAAGTTAGGCTACTAATCATTGTGCCCACCAACTTTACTTGAGAAAATGAGTGAACATAATCCTTTGATAATTTGAATTAATTTGGATTGAAAGAAAATACTTTTTATCATAATTTCATGTTCTAGATGTAAAAATAAAAGTTTATGATAAGAAAAAGGATAAAAACTAAAATATATATTAATAAAGAACTATGAAATTAATTGATGAATACTAGAAAAGTGAATAAATACAAAGTTTTAATATGGTTAGTTCTTCTCTCGTTATCTATGAGTAGTTTTAAATGTCACGACCCATAATTTTGCAAGGGAAGTGAAAGAGACCCCACCAATAATGTTATTTGGACACTAAGTTGTATTTCTCTAACCCAAATATTCTTGATGGAAGTTAAAATCTTTTGCCTCTAATTCTTGCAATACACTGATACCTTTCCTAAAAAATGAGAAAAATTGTGGAGGGGGGAAATTGTCAAGAAAATTCGTTGGTAATGTGCTAATTGAGATAATTACAAGGAGTTTAGAGAGAAAATGACAAAAATGATTCCTTATCTTGGTGGTAGGTTTATCATAGTCTCTTAGATATTAGTTGAGTAATTTTAGTCTTTTAAGTTTCTTCAAATTGAGTTTTTTTTTTTATTAATTTTCATTAGATACTTATCAAGTTCTGAGTTTTGGTACTTTTTTCAACATTTTAATTAAATTTAACAATTAGAATTTGATAAATATTTGATGGAGATCAAAAGTGTTTAAAAATTATATTTCTACATCTTATGGAAGGAAACACTACCAAAATTTTGCATTGAGAATTTCTCTTGTGAATTTATATTTTAGAAAGCTGAGTCATATTCAAAACAAAATTTAAAAAGGACTTTATGATTTATCTATCATGTGGCTGAGGGTTGTCTGGTGTGAAGGATAACCTCAAATATTTCTGAGATTAAATTATGATGCTACTTAGTTTGTTGTTTGATTGGCAAATTTGGAATAACTTATTTCGGAATTCGTAATTAGTATCGGGATAAGTTATCCCTCCCCTTGAGTGGTATAGTAATTCTGGGATAACTTATCCCAACATAAAATAGGTAAATGACAAAGATATCCTTTTTAACCCATTTTATACATCACTTTTTCACATTCATGTATACATTATTTTTAATACTGTATATATAACATTCACAACCTTCACTACTTCTTATTTTTTATGATAATTCTTAATATTTTTGTATTAAAAAATTACACTATATAAATATAATTTTTATTTATGAATTTATTTGACTAATTCTTATATTTATTTATATTTTGATTTCTCATAAGTTCTCTTTTACTATAACAAATTTAAGATGGAAGTTCTATTTTTAAAACTAATAAGAAGAAACTTTTATTTTTAAAGACATACGGTACCATCATGGGAATGCACACACAAAAATATTTAAGCTAAATAAGATGAAAGTTTTATTTTTCAGAATGAATAACTAAAGCTAGCAAATAAAATGTAAAAAAACTAAATAAAGTGAAGGATATTTTTGTAAACTAATAACTTGTTCATAAAAATTATGCAATGCATATTATTTTGAATACAACAAACCAAACACTCAATAAGAAATAATCTCGCATAAGGTATCCCATCATAAATAATCTCATCATAATAATCCCATGATAACTTGTATTCAAACCAAACGACCCCTGAGTGTTTTGCGTAAGCTACACAATTTCATTTTTAGTATTATTTGGTTTAAAGATAAAATTAAAAAATATTTTTACAATGAAAAAAAGATTATGATAATTGAATTAAGTATCTAAGCATAAATATATGAATATAATATTATCTTAATTCACCAAATTCTCTATTTTTTTTTTATAAAAGCAACCATCAAATACTCATAACGAAAATTTAAAAATATGGGGGTACGATAAGCTTTCAATAGATGTTATTGAAGCAATACATAACGGATAATTAAGAGGATTGATTACTTGAGTGAGTTCCTTTTAATAAATAATTTTTTAAACATATTTTTTAGTTATTATCATTTATAGTAATATATAGCAATATTGTGTATTTTATTAGATTTGTCTCTCTCGCTCTTTCTCCCTTTCTCTCTCGGCTCTCTCTAGTCTATTTTCTTCTCTTTCTTTTTCATCTGCTTCCTCTTGTCTTTCTCATCTATGTTCATCATTGACTCTCCACAATCGATATTAAAAATGTAATGACTCGATCCGTCGTTACTAAAGGGTACCTCGTGCAGAGTCCTAAAAGTCTAACAGTGTGGTGCAAGAATTTTTAAAATTTGAGCACACGACGATTTTCAGCTTGATTTAATTTCAGTGCGCCATAGCGGAAGCCTTCCCTCTATGACGGCGCCTCTATTGCGGTCTGAGTCCCGCTATAGCGAGATACCAAATTTCAGCAACGACCTAATTAATGCGTAGTCTTTTATTTTCCTTCCACATTTAAAAGAAAAAAAATAGATGAGAATTGCTCCAAAAACCCTCCAAAGACACACGAGGCAAGGGAGCAAAAGGAGGAGGGGAGAATTACTACGCAAGGAAGGTGAAAGCCTAAGGAATCACCCACTAAAAAAGTTCATCATATCATACAATGGTCTAGAGTTTACCAACCATGAAATCAATTCTTTCTTTTTGTCCAAGCGAATCATCCACTTAAAAATTTGTTTATACACACAACAACAACAAAAAATGTAGTGGATAAGAAATACAAGTATCTTCTTGAAATAGCAAGGGAACTTCTCTTCCATTCTAATTTACCCTTAAGATATTAGGGTTAATGTGTGTTAACTGCCACTTTATTCATTAACAGACTTTTATCGATTCCTCTGGGAATGAAAGCCTTTTTCAGGATATGTATAACCAAAAATCTACTTACTCTCACCTATGAAGTTTTGGTTTCCTTTGTTACCTCACCACAACAAAACTACACAAAACCAAATTTGATCCTAAGGATGTCCTTTTGGGACCAAAGCTTACGAAGTCTTGAGTTTAGCTACACGTACAAAAGATTTATATTATGTTTTTATGAGACAATTTTTCCCTTTTATGTCTAAAGGTGCAAATTCCCCCAACCCTGCTCCCAAATTTTTCTTTTTTTGATGATTCAACTATACCATTAAGTAGACATTCATATCATCAACAAAGTAGTCCGTGGGATAACAGTTTTTCAGTGCCTTTTTCTTCATATGACACCACAACTTATGAACAAAATAACCCAAGGAATACCGGTGTTTTATAACGATTTACTTCATCTATCATTAGTAATTCATTACCTTCCCTTAGTCTTGACCTTTTATTTCCACTACTCATCCAACTTACTCTGTTGTTGTTCCTATCCATTTTATTTCAATTAGACAATCTCAAGAACTTAGGAAATCTCTTAAAGTTCACATATGTAATGCCCCAAAAGTTTTTAACTCTAGATAAAATCTTGAAAAGTTTAAAAAATGTAAGTCGAATTTTTTTTTAGGATTTACAGACATCATCTACGGCCATAAATAGAACCACGGATCATAGATGGGATTCGTAGATCAACTTCAGAGACGGGAGAAACAAGCCTGAGTTTTACGAGTAGTGTTTACGAGTCATAAATGGGAGTACAGTTAGTAGATACCATCCGTAACTAAAGTTCAGAGATTGGAAATATCAGATAGAGTTTTACGAATTCAATCAGAGACCGTAAAACCTTTTACGATTCATAAAAGGATCTCATGGTCTCAACTTCAGAAACTCTATTCTAGCCTGATTCTTACGAACCACATTTTTGAGTCGTAGATTGATCTACGAACCATAGATGGGTCTCATAGATTAAACTTCAGAAACTCAGATTTTGAGTCTGATTTCCACGTGAGGCATCTACGGTCTGTAGATGGAACCATGGACCATAGATGGGTTCATATACCTTGCCCTAGTTTTTCGTTAGGAATGTTTTGGTCTTTTCCACTCTTTTAATCTCTATACTATGTCATTTTGAACTATTTAAGTGGGATTAAAGGTAATTACCCACACATAAAACCAAAAATTAAAGATCATACTCTCAAGTTTCCTCTCAAGCAAGAACTAGGGTCCCATAACTTCAAGTTTCAATCCATAACTGTAGTACTGTGGGATTTCATTAATGGATATCCCTTCTCCCATTGAGTCTCAAGGAAAATCACAGTTCTTTAGTTCATTGATTTCTGTTATATGTCAGTTTTATATTAGTTTGTATTTAAGTTTATATCAGTTGTATTTAGGGGTATTAGAGTCTTCTGTCAAAATAAATTAGGGATAATTAAGTCAATTTGTATTTTCAGCAGTTACTAGATGCATTTATAGGTTTATATAACCAATTGGATGTACTTATCTAGATATAGATGAATTTGAATGAATTACGTTTCCCCCTCTTACTTTCAGTTATTCTTGCACATTTTTGTTCAGAGATTGTTCTTCTTCTCAATCTCTTAGGAGGTGTGAAGTCATTGAATCTGAGACATTGCAATTTGGTATCAGAGCCAGCGATCCTAGGCAATGGCGGAAGGAACTCGATTCACTGAATTGCGCCGTGAAGTTGATGGTTTGAAGGCGCAGATTGTAATGATGAATGAAAAGCAAGATTTGTCCATGAATGAGATTCGTCAGATGTTTGCAACTATGAATGGAGAGCGTCGATCACCACCTGAGGTTGAAGGATCTACTACTAATAGGAATACTGGATAGGCGAGGGACAATGTCAACTCGCAATATCAAGTTCATTCGAGGTATTCGCGGATTGATTTTCTGAAATTCAATGGTGATGATGTGCGAGGATGGCTTTATAGGTGCGAGCAATTTTTTGAAATTGATGGAACTCCCTTGGATATGAGAGTCAAATTGACAGTGGTTAATTTGGAAGGAAGAGCGCTGCAATGGCACCAGATGTATCTCAAGTCCAGATTCTCTCATGAATTACCTTTTTGGGGTGATTACATTCGTGCAATATCTCATAGGTTTGGATCTGCTACCTATGATGATCCTATGGCAGAATTGATGGGTCTAAGGCAACAAGGAACTGTTCAAGACTTCTTGGATCAGTTTGATGAACTCTTGAATTGTGTGGAATTATCTAACGAGTATTCGATCAGTTGTTTCTAATCAGGTCTTAAACCTGAAATAGCAGTTCAAGTGAGATTGTTAGCGCCTCGAACTTTGATGAAGGCATACAACCAAGCAAAGTTGGTTGAGAAGTCACTAGATTTGAACAATTCCCAGAGGCTTTCTTCAGGGTCTAAAGTAGGTGGTTCGACATTCTCAACTTCTCAATCTGTTAATAACTTTAAGTCTCTACTTCCTACTCCCAGGGGTGGAAATTTTAATAAATAAGGGTATATGGGTCAAAGAACTATAGGTAAACATACTAGGATGTTGACCAATAATGAGTTGAATGAAAAAAGAATGAAGGGACTTTGCTTCTAGTGTGATGAAAAGTATGTTCCTGGGCATAATTGTAGAAAGGGGAAGCAATTATATTTGTTAGAAGTTAAAGAGGATGAAAAGTTGGGGGATACTGACGACGTTGTGGAAGAAACGATAGAGGAATGTGTTCAAGAAGTTGGGGAAGATGCGACAATAAATATTCCTCAGTTATCCATGCAGGCGATTACCAGAATTTATGACTATAGAACTATGAGGGTAACCGGTTCTGTTAAGGGAAAACCAGTGCATATCCTTATAGATTCCGGGAGTACTCATAAATTCCTAGATTTTGAAGCGGCAAAAAGGTTGGGATGCACACTAACAAGTTGTTCGTCATTCTCAGTTGCAGTGGCAAATAATGGTCGAATTAAGAGTTCTTTTTTGTGTAAGCAAATAAGTGGAAAATGCAAGGAATTGAATTTGTCTCTGATATGCTGGTCTTGGCAGTGGGAAATTGTGATATGGTATTGGGTGTGCAGTGGTTGGTGACACTAGGAGATATTAAATGGAATTTTTCTAAGCTAAGGATGGAATTCATGGTGGGATCTAAGAAAGTTACGTTAAGAGGAAGTCAGCCTGCACAATGTAAACTTATTGGGCAACATCATATGCAAAAATTAATACAAAGATCAGCTCAGTTGGCTATGATGTCGATCACATTTATTCAGGACCAACCAACCTTGCAAGAAGTGAAGGTGGAGCAAAAACAGTAGAGTCTTTCTATCGATCTGCAACAGCTCTTAAATAAATACTCTCCTTTTTTTGATACACCATCTGGATTACCTCCTGCAAGAAAACACGATCATAGAATTATTCTTAAGGAAGGAAGTGGTCCGATTAATGTGAGACTTTATAGGTATCCAGCGTTACAAAACAATGAAATTGAGAAACAAATTCAAGAAATGCTTGATTCAGGGGTTATCGGATCCAGTAGTAGCCCTTATTCTTCTCCTATCGTGTCGGTGAAAAAGAAGGATGGTTCTTGGAGAATGTGTATTAACTATAGAGAACTTAACAAGCATACTGTTAAAAATAAATTTCCCATTCCTGTTATTGAAGAATTGTTGGATGAATTGGGTGGAGCTCAGTTCTTTTCTAAATTGGATTTAAGGTCAGGTTATCATCATATTAGAATGGTGGAGGAGGATATTGAGAAAACAACATTTCTATCACACCATGGTCACTATGAATTTTTCGTTATACCTTTTGGTCTCACGAATGCACCATCCACTTTTCAGAGCATAATGAATCATATTTTCCAGCATTATTTGAGGAAGTTTATACTTGTTTTCTTTGATGATATCCTTATATATAGTCCTACATGGTCTAGTCACTTGATTCACTTGGAGAAAGCTCTGAAGATTTTACAGTTCCATAACTTGTTTGTCAAGAGGAGTAAATGTTCATTTGCTGAAAGAGGAGTGGAATACTTGGGTCATGTAATTAGTGAATCAGGAGTTTCTACTGATCCTACGAAAATCATTGCTATCAAGAGCTGGCCTGTACCTAAGAATGTAGAAGAACTTAGGGGATTCCTCAGACTTACCAGGTATTATAAAAGATTCATTAGAGGTTGTGGTATGATTTCTAGACCTCTAACTGAATTACTGAAGAAAGGAAGTTTTGCATGGAATAATCAAGCAGAGAAAGCTTTCTGTAAGTTGAAGGACGTCATGATGTCACCACCGGTGTTAGCTTTACCTGATTTTTCTCAAGAGTTCACTATAGAGGCTGATGGATGTACTGAAGGACTAAGGGTTGTTTTAATGCAAAAAGGTCAACCTTTAACTTTTTTCACCAAGGCTTTAGGTTCTAAACACCAAGGTATGTCCGTATATGAGAAGGAAATGCTTGCTATTGTGACTGCAATACAAAAATGGAGACCTTATTTGATTGGGAGGCACTTCACAGTAAAGACGGATCATCAGAGTTTGAAATATCTTTTAGAACAAAAGATTTCTACTCCTAACCAACAAAATTGGGTGGCCAAGTTGATGGGATATGACTACACTATTGTCTATAAGAAGGGGAAAGAAAACTTAGTTGCTGATGCACTTTCTAGAGTTGCAAAGGGGAACAAGGAGCTTAATTCTCTTTCAGTTATCACAGGACAATTGCTGCAACAGGTGAAAGATTCTTATTCACAAGTTACTAAGTTAATTGCTATTATTAAATCTTTGAGTAAGGATGTTGGTTATAGGCCAAATTATACATGGCTTAATGGACTATTGTATAGGAAAGGCAAGGTAGTAGTTGGAAAGGATGATGCTTTCAGACAAAGTTTGCTTCAAATTTGTCACGACAGTGCTTTGGGAGGTCATTCCGGGATGGCTGCAAGCCTACAAAGACTCAAACAGACTTTTTATTGGAAAAAGATGAAGTCGGATGTTTACGAACATGTAAGACAATGTGGTATTTGCCAGAGAAATAAAAGAGAACATGTAGCTTCCCTGGGTCTTTTGCAGCCTCTTCTTATCCCTGAGAGAGTTTGGGAAGATATTAGTATGGATTTTGTGGAAGGACTGTCTACATTTCATGGTAAATCTGCCAGTTTAGTTGTACTAGATAGACTCAGCAAGTATGCTCACTTCATCGGGCTGAACCATCCTTACACTGCTGCAACTGTAGCTCAATTATTCATGGATAATATCTACAAGCTTCATGGGTTGCCTCAGACTATTGTCACCGGCAGGGATACTATTTTCCTCAGTAAATTCTAGCAAGAGTTGTTCAGTTTATAGGGAGTAGCTTTGCACCATTCAACCGCATATCATCCTCAAAGTGATGGTCAAACAGAGGCTGTCAACAAATGTATGGAAGGCTCTTTGAGATGTATGTGTGGAGAGAGACCTAAGGATTGGGCTATTTGGTTGTCTCTAGCGGAATGGTGGTATAACACTAATTTTCATTCATCCACAAGAACTACTCCTTATGAGATTCTTTATGGGCAATCACCACCATTGCATATTCCTTATCTTCCACAAACCTCTATGATAGAGGCTGTTGACAGGAGTTTACAAGTAAGAGAATCTACCCTCAAGCTTCTGAAACATCATTTGCAAATGGCTCAGTGTAAAATGAAATTGCAGGCTGATAAGAAAAGGTCAAAAAGGGTGTTGCAGGTTGGAGATTTGGTATTCGTCAGGTTGCAACCTTACAGACAACTATCATTGAAGAAAGGATCCTATACTAAGCTGAGTGCTAAGTATTTCGGTCCTTTCCAGGTGTTTAAACGAGTTAGCAAGGTGGCCTATCAATTGGATCTTCCTGCTCATGCCAAGATTCACCATACATTCCATGTCTCTCAACTAAAACAGAAGTTTGGAACTAAGCAGGCCATTCCTTATCTCCCTGTCTCATTGTCCAGTCATGGATACATTCTTTTGGAACCTGAAGTTGTGGTGGACAGAAGGATTGTCAAAAACACAATAGGCCAATCACTCAGTTGTTGATCAAGTGGTTTAATTCTTTTTCTGAAGACAATACTTGGGTGGATTTGCAGACACTTAAAGCTCAATTTCCTCATTTTAATCCTTGAGGACAAGGATTGTTTGAAGAGGGGAGTAGTTGTTATATGTCAGTTTTATATTAGTTTGTATTTAAGTTTATATCAATTGTATTTAGGGGTATTAGAGTCTTCTGTTAGAATAGATTAGGGATAATTAAGTCAATTTGTATTTTCAGCAGTTACTAGATGCAGTTATAGGTTTATATAACCAATTGGATGTACTTATCTAGATATAGATGAATTTGAATGAATTACGTTTCCCCCTCTTACTTTCAGTTATTCTTGCACATTTCTGTTCAAAGATTGTTCTTCTTCTCAATCTCTTAGAAGGTGTGAAGTCATTGAATCCGAGACATTGCAATTTCTTGAATTCTAAGGTTCTTATAATCACCATGAATTGTGAATAAATTCTAACCCTCTTTGTTACTAGTCTATTAGCTTGGGATTTTTTCATGACTTTCAGTAAGGTTATTAGAGTATATATTTATGAACCCTCAGAACGCTATGTGTCTTAAATAATCATGTTTCAACCAATATGCAAGAATTTTTCATGATCAGTTCAAGTTCAGTATTTTTAATATATATGCATGAGATGCTTTCAGATAAAGTGTCTAGTATTTCAATGTCATGTATGCAGTATTATGAGCTATTCAATATTACTATTACCACATTATAAGTTATTTCAATTTATCAGCTTATCAGTTTTTACTTCGGTTGGAAAAGTTACTTAGCACCAAGTGGATTTTAGGGATGAAAGATCACGGTCAGCATCCGGTAAGACCTTTAGTAGCAGTTCCTAAGTCCTAAAACTATGTGCCGCCATAGGTCGATGTAGCCCTTGTAGACTCATATTATCAGCTTAGTGGTACCACACCAGATTAGTCTTTATACCATGGCAAGGTATATTGGGTCCTTTTCGATGAGGATTATGCATCGAACTCCATGTCTAGCTCGCATGTTTATATGTCGGTTTTAGTATCTCCTACAGTCCAGTCTAGTCTCTCAATGTTGCATGACCATGTGTTGAGTTTATTATAGTTCAATATTTCCTAGTCATTGCATGGCCATGTGTTGAGTTTATTACAGTTCAGTATTTCCCAGTTGCATGTTACTTGGTCATTGCATAAGTTATGTATTTACAGCTTAGCTTCTCACACTCACCATGTTCAGTTATCAGCATTATTATATATGTCTCACATAATCAGTACATTCAAAGTACTGACCACATACTTTTTGCTTATATTATTTGATAATATAAGTTTGGGTGTTCAACACTCAGGCCGCGATTAGTTCGACTCCAGATCAGCTTAGTAGTACTTTTGGTGAGTCCTCATCTTTCAAGGACGTCCTTTACAATACATTTAGTATTGCTATTTTAGTTTCAGACAGTTAGAGTTAGCTAGGGGTTTGTCTTAGTAGAGGCTTTTAGACAGTCATATTAGTTTCAGCTTATGTTAACTCAGATACTTGCTATTTTAGATGTTTGAGTTTAATACACCTATTTCAATTTAGTTTCTGCATTCAGTTACCTTCAGTTGCTACTTATATATTTCTTAGTGTAATGTCAAACCATGGGTTATCTTGGGATCATGTGCAGATCTAAGCACCATGTTACGACTAGGGGTAGGCTCGGATCGTGACAACATATCACCTTCCTATTTGAATGATTACCTTTGTTCCATGCCACAATCTTCATCATCTTAATCTGTCCAACTTCCTACTCCTACGTCTTTCCTACAAACTTCTTTCTCTCATATAACAATATACAAACTAACAAATCAAATATAATTACTAGAATTGAAAAAAACTAAAATTAAATCCTAACCTTATAACAAGAAGGAGAGGCAGCTGGGGACGACGTCAGGGGTGGCGGCAGTGGGTGGGGACGACTGGACGAATGGCAGTGGTGGCGGCGGCCATGGGCGGTGGTGGCGGCGACGGGCGGGGGTGACGGCAGTGGGTGGGGTCTGCCCTTAGAGAGAAGGGACAGAAGAGAGAAGAGAGAGAAAGAGAGATGGAAAATTTGGGGAAAACCCCGTCTCTGGTTCAACATAATTACACAAAAAGCGACGGACAACGTCTCTTTGTCCGTCACTTTTTAAAAAATATTTGATCAATATTTTGACCTAAAAGCGACGGACTAAGAGACGCTGTCCGTCACTTTTTAAAAATGTTTGACCAGATATTTTGACCAAAAAATGATGGACTAAGAGATGCCGTCCGTCGCTTTTGTTAAGAAATAATTAATAAATGAAAATTAATTAAAAACGACGGGCTGCATGGTTAAAGTTTAATTTATAAATAATTATTTTTAATAAAAAGCGACGGACGACGTTTCTACATATATTAAATAAATAATTTTTAATTATATATATATTTGGCGTAAAATTCCACAAAAAAAGCGATGGACTAAGAGATGTCGTCTGTCGCTTTTTGTAAAATAATTTTAAAAAAAATTATTTTTATTAAAATGTGACGGACAGTGTGGCATATGGCGTCGCTTTTTGGAGCGACACTGTCCGTCGCTTTTTTGTCCGTCGTTTTTTAGCAGTTTTTTAGTAGTGTATCTTTCATCAATATGTTTTCTGAAAGAAATCAGTGAAAGAAAAGAGAGAGAAAAGAGACAAATTTTTGTCAAGAACAAAGAAAAAACTTCCGCTCAATCCAAGTTAAGATCTTATGGCTGATTCGGGTATGTTTTTCTTGACTGAATTACCGTAGTAGTAAATTTATGTGAAAATCATGTAGTTCTAAGATCGTAAATAATTGATAGGATTATGATTAGATTGTTTATGTTTTACGATATGAATTTTGATAAATCCTTACAAGATATACATGCATAGTCAGAGGCGGAGTCAGGATTGGGAGTTTAGGGATTCTAAATTTTTTTGACAAAAGAGAAAAATATTACAAAGCATGCTTTCTTTTGAGAATTTTTTGTTGATAGTGGAGTTCGAACCCACAACACGTGAAAAGCATTTTCACAGCCCTTCCTTACCACTAAGTTATAAATCAATTTTATTAGGGTGTTCACAAGTTAATATAATATATATTTATTTAATTTTCTAATATAAATATGGGGTCTATGAAAAAGCTAGTGGGTTCGTCCGAACCCACGAACCCCCACCTAGCTCCGCCTTTGTGCATAGTATACTTGTATGCATGATACTAATAAATTAATCTTATTAGTTGTGCGCTTATTTTTCCTTTTTTTTTTGATAATTAATTGATTGTTCACTTAAGAATTCTCATTTTCTATTTAAATTTAATAATATACAACCATATTTAATAACAAAACAATAGAAGTTGGTACCATGATGACAGAAAATTAAGAAAATCCCATGAACCCAACCCAAACCCCCCAAACCAACTCCTTAAACCTTATAAGAATATTAGTACGAGATATTAGGTTAAGCAAGTTTCAATAATATTATTGTCACTATTAAAGATGTATGGGGTTGAATAATTTCTTGGTCTTTCTTTTTAATTTATGTGGCATAATTTGAGTTGACACAAAATTTAAGAAAGAATAATTTAAATTGTGTTATTCAATTGTTAATTGTACATTTGATTGTTGTTAGTTAGGGAGAGAATTGGGGATTTTAGATTTTAGGGTTTTCTTTTAAATTGGGGATTTTAAAATATGATTGTGAATTGAGTATTAGAAGTTAGATTAGTTGAATTTTCCAATCCGATATTGTATTTGTGCTTATATATTGTTGTCGAAAAATTAGGTTACTTGAATTATATTCTTGAACTTAGAAATTCTTGGACTTAGAAATTTTAGAAATTAGATATGAACTTGAATTTTGTAGGATTTTAGAACTTTAATTAGGTTGTGAACTTTAGAAATCTTGAATTATTGTAGGATTTTAGAACTTTAAGTTGTGAACTTTAATTTAGAGAACTTAAATTTTTGTAGGATTTTAGAACTTTAGGTTGTGAACTTTAGAAAACTTGAATTATTGTAGGATTTTAGAACTTTAGAAATCTTGAAGTATTGTAGGATCTTAGAACTTTAAGTTGTGAACTTTAATTTAGAAAACTTGAATTTTTGTAGGATTTTAGAACTTTAGGTTGTGAACTTTAGAAAACTTGAATTATTGTAGGATTTTAGGTTGTGAACTTTAGAAATCTTGAATTATTGTAAGATTTTAGAACTTTAAGTTGTGAACTTTAATTTAGAGAACTTGAATTTTTGCAGGATTTTAGAACTTTAGGTTGTGAACTTTAGAAATCTTGAATTATTGTAGGATTTTAGAACTTTAGGTTCTGAAATTTAGAAATCTTGAATTATTGTGGGATTTTAGAACTTTAAGTTGTGAACTTTAATTTAGAGAACTTGAATTTTTGTAGGATTTTAGAACTTTAGGTTGTGAACTTTAGAAAACTTGAATTGTTGTAGGATTTTAGAACTTTAGGCTGTGAACTTTAGAAATCTTGAATTATTATAGGACTTTAGAACTTTAGGTTGTGAACTTTAATTTAGAGAACTTAAATTTTTGTAGGATTTCAGAACTTTAGGTGTTGAACTTTAGAAATCTTGAATTATTGTAGGATTTTAGAACTTTAAGTTGTGAACTTTAGAAATATTGAATTATTATAGGATTTTAGAACTTTAGGTTGTGAACTTTAGAAATCTTGATTTGTAGAATTTATGAACTAATTATTAGGTTGTGAATTTTAGAAATCTTGATAAAATGTAGTCTTTATGAACTATTTAATTAAGCTTGAACTTAATAAAATTTTGAACTTAATTTGAAATTTGAGTTACTTGAAATTTTGAATTATTATAGGATTTTAGAACTTTAAGTTGTGAACTTTAGAAAAACTTGAATTATTATAGGATTTTAGAACTTTAGGTTGTAAACTTTAGAAATTTTGATTTGTAGAATTTATGAACTAATTATTAGGTTGTAAACTTTAGAAATCTTGATAAAATGTAGTCTTTATGAACAATTTAATTAAGCTTGAGCTTAATTTGAATTTTGAAACGAATTTTGAAAGACTTTATAAGTCTTTAAATTGTGATTTAAGTATTTTTGGAGATTAATTTAAGTTTGTTGTTTTATATTTTGTGTAGCATATTTATTATGTGTTTTGTTTGATTGGGCTGATTTGAATTGAATTGAATTTGCAGGTGGTGCCAGTTTCTGTTGTCAAAAAAATGCAGAAAAAGCGACAGACAGGGTGGTTTTGTTCGTCACTTTTCTGCATTTTTTTAAAAAAACCCAGAAAAGCGACGGACAGGGTCCTTTAGTCTATCGCTTTTCTGGGTTTTTCAAAATTTAATTTCCAAAAAAGCGACGGACTGCGTTGCTTTTCTAATTTTTTTTTTAAAAATAAAGTTAAAGAAAAGTGACGGACGACGTCTCTTTGTCCGTTGCTTTTCAAGATTTAAAAAAATTATAAATTAAAAATAAAAGACGGACTGTCCGTCGCTTTTGGAAATTAAAAAAAACTAAAAATTATAAAAAAGCGACGGATGGCGTCGCATTATTAAAGAAAATATTTATATAAAAAAAAAAGCGACGCAGTCCGTCGCTTTTTGAAAAGCGTTGAGCCAAAAAGCGGTGAACTTGACTGCGTCGCTTTTCCATCGATTTTGACCAAAAAAACGATGCAGCCCTTCGTTTTTCACCTATTTTTTAGTAGTGATGCAGTATTCTTCAGTTTTTAAAGACAGAGAGAGGACCGGTTACTTTAATCCCACTTTCCATCAAAGTAGGTAGTGGAAAGTTATAACCAAAATAAACTTCTCATAGTGAGGATTTATAACCAAAATAAACTTTTCATATTTATCCAATTAGAAATAGCTAATAAATAATTATGAAACCAAATATAAGTATATCCACGTGACCATATTTTACATTCTCCCACTTGGCGCACGTGATCTTATTCACATAATGGTTCAATAAATATATCACTTATTAGGTGCACAACTAAGATGCCAAATCTTTCTTCCATTGGAAATAACATTCGTTGTTATTGAATAAATCAACTAATATGAGTCATAGCAGTTATACATTCTTTAACCGATGTATTCCCTTCCATGTACCACAATATTAGTCTATTATCCAACACAATCTTTACATATACATAATGGTCCACCAATAATGCTTAGAATACTTAATCTTAGTCAGAATCTGTTATCATCATTCTCAAAATTATGTATACAAGATAAAACAGGTAACAACAGAAACATATATAATTGAGCTCAAAGTGTCAATTTGCATGAACATAATAAAATATTTATATAAAGTCATTCATTGCCATCAATAATGTCCATTCTTTCAACATGTTCAACAAATGTTTTGGTGGTAATCCTTTCGTCAAAGGATCGGCAATCATAAGCTTGGTGCTAATATGTTCAATTGTCACTTTATGTTTCTGAACTTCTTCTTTAACCGAAAAGTATTTCAATTCTATATGCTTGGCACCCTTTGAATACTTATCATTTTTAGAGAAGAAGATTGATGCAGTATCATCACAATAAAGTTTCAGCGGCTTGAAAATATTGTTGACTAGTCCAAGTCTTGAAATAAAGTTCCGCAGCCAATTAGTCTGAACTGTGGCCTCAAAGCATGCCACAAACTCAGCTTCCGTAGTGGATGCAGCTATAATAGACTGCTTCGCACTCTTCCATGATATTGCTCCTCCAGCTAACAGAAACAAATATCCAAATGTGGATTTTCTTTTATCCACACAACCAGCTTAATCTGAATCTGAATATTCAACCACATCAAGATGATCAGATCTTCTATAAGTGAGCATATGATCTTTCGTTCCTTGTAAGTATAGCAACACTTTCTTTGCAGGCTTCCAGTGGTCCATTCCTGGATTACTTTGATAACGGCCCAGCATCCCAACAGCAAAACTTATATCTGGTCTGGTACAAGTTTGGGCATACATTAGGCTCCCAACGATTGATGCATAAGGAATATCTTTCATTTTCTTACGTTCCAATTCATTCTTTGGACATTGATTGAGACTAAATTTATCTCCTTTATGAATTGGAACAGGACTTGATGAGCATTTTTCCATTCTAAATCTCTTTAACATTTTATTTATATAGGCTTTCTGAGACAACTCCAATAATCTTTGTGATCTATTTCGAAATATTTCTATCCCAATCACATAGGATGCCTCTCCCATATCTTTCATCTCAAAGTTGTTAGAGAGATATTTCTTGATATCATATAAAAAACCAAGATCATTAGTAGCAAGCAAGATGTCATCAACATACAAAACTAACATAATAAACTTACTCCCACTGATCTTCAGATATATACACCAATCAACAGTGTTTTCCTTAAATCCAAAGGTGACAATAGTTTCATTAAACTTAAGATACCATTGTCGGGAAGCTTGTTTAAGTCTGTATATTGACTTTTTAAGTTTACACACCATGTGTTCCTTTCCTTTGATAGAAAACCCCTCAGGTTGATTCATATAAACTTCCTCTTCTAAATTCCCATTCAAAAAGGTTGTTTTCACATCCATTTGATGTAGCTCTAAGTCATAATGAGCTACTAAAGCCATTATAATTCTGAGTGAATCTTTTCTAGAAATAGGTGAAAAGGTTTCTTTATAGTCGATACCATATTTTTGAGTGAAACCTTTGGCAACAAGTCTGGCCTTGTGACGCTCAATGTTGCCAGTTGAGTCGTGTTTGGTCTTAAAGACCCATTTACACCCAACTCTTTTGCAACCTTCAGGCAATTCAACAAGGTCCCAAACTTCATTATGTTCCATTGATTTCAACTCATCTTTCATAGCTTCTAACCATTCATGAGAATTCTTACTTTCAATGGCTTGTGAAAATGAAACTGGATCATTATCAATTCCCAAATCAATTTCTAGCTCGTGTAGATATACCAACTAATCATCAGAAATAACAGATCTCTTTTGTCTTTGAGATTTTCTTAATGCTACTTCTTGTGGTTCATCTACTGTAGGTTCATCAGTTATGACTTCATTGTGATTAATAGGAGCATTAATTTGTTGTTCTTGTTGATTGTTAGTTTGTACAAAAATTTCAGGAACAACAATTTTAGAAGAAGTGCAGGGTAGAAGAATTTGTACCCTAACTTCTTTAATTTCTACATTACGTGGTTCTTCACTCCCACTAACTTCACCATTCTCAATGAACCTAGCATTTCCAGCTTCAACTATTCTCATACTATGATTAGGACAGTAAAATCTATACCCTTTTGATTTTTCTGAATAACCAATGAAGAATCCATTGATTGTTCTTGAATCCAATTTCTTTTCTCGTGGGTTATAAACTCTAACTTCTGCCGGACAACCCCAAACATGCAGGTGCCTTAAACTAGATTTTCTCCCAGTCCACAGTTCAAAAGGTGTCTTTGAAACTGCTTTACTAGGAACCATGTTTAACAAGTAAATGGCAGTCCTTAAAGCATACATCCACAATGAAAGAGGTAAAGATGAATTACTTAACATACTCCTAACCATATCCATTAATGTACGATTACGCCTTTCAGCCACACCATTTTGTTATGGTGTGCCTAGCATTGTGTATTGGGCACATATGCCATGTTTTTCTAGGAATTTAAAAAATGGACTAGAGTGTTGTCTAGTTTCGTCATATCTTCCATAATACTCACCATCTCTATCTAACCTGATTATTTTCACCTTTCTGTCTAGTTGTCTTTCAACCTCATTAATAAATACTTCTAAAGCATTTATCGCTTGAGATTTTTCATGCAACAAATAAACATAGCCATAACATGAAAAATCATCAGTAAAAGTGATAAGATATTTTTTCTTAGTGAAAGATGCGATATCAAAAGGACCACATATATCAGTGTGTATAATTTCAAGAAGCCGTGTGCTTCTCGTGGCTCCTTTCTTTGTATGTTTTGTTTGTTTTCCCTTAATACAATCCACATAAATGTTAAGGTCCGTAAAATCTAAATCTGGAAGAATTTCATTCTTAGCTAATCTTTCTAGTCTTTGTTTGGATATGTGACCTAAACGTTTATGCCACAAGTAAGCAGATTGTTCATTCACCAAACTTCGTTTAGTTCCAATATTATGATGCAAAGTAAAGAGTGTTTCGGCAAACAAATTATCAATATTTAATTTGTATAAGCTATCACAAAGAGTACCAGTACCAAGGAGATGATTATGCTTAAACAAACTAAAACATCCATTACCGAAATTAAAAGAGTATCCAGTCTTATCCAACTTAGATAAAGAAATTAAATTTCTCTAAAGAGAAGGCACATAACAAGTTTCAAGTAAATCTAAGTGACGCCCAGTATCAAGGATTAAATGATAAGTCCCGATAGCTTCAACTGGAGCCTTTACTCTATTCCCCATATACACAAATCTTTCATTCTGGTTTATGATCTGCGTTGTAAGGAATCCCTGCATTGTATTAGAAATATGAACAGTACAACCAGAGTCAATCCACCAAGTATTATAAGGAACTTCAGTTAAATTTGATTCGAGACATGTAAAAGCACAATGTTTACCTTTCTTCTCGATCCATGCCTTACGTTTTAGACAATCTTTCTGAAAGTATCCAAATTTTCCACAGAAACGACACTTATCATCCTTATATTCCTTCTTACGTACTTGAGATGAAGACTCATTAACATTACGTTGCTTTTGCTTTCCCTTATCATGCTTCTTTCCTTTCTTTCCAGCTCTTTAATGACTTACAAAGTTGATGGAGTGGGTTCCTTGATTCTTCAACATTATTTCCTCCTGAACCAGCATTCCGTGCAATTCATGCACATTTCATTTATCCTTCATGGTGTTATAGTTCATTTGGAAAGGACCATACTGACGGTAATGAGTTGATGATGAATTGTACAAGGAAATTTTGTTCCACTTCCATTCTCCGAGACTTAAGTCTTGCCACTATTTTTGTCATTTCAATGACATGCTCATGTATGGTACGAGAACCATCAAACTTCATGGTGGTCAAAGTACCCATTAGTGTCCTAGCAAGAGACTTATTAGAAGTTTGAGAGGATTCTTCTACAAGTTTCGAAAATTCTTTTGCATTCTCAGTTTTGGGAAGAGTAGTCTTAATGTTGCCCGCAATATTCATTTGCATGAACATTAGGCCTAATCTGTTAGACCGATCCCAGTGCTTATAATATGACCTTTCTTCAACACTGCTAGTTTCAGTAATAGCAGTTGGCTTCTCAATGTAAAGTGCAACATCAAGATCTAAAACTCCAAGATGGAATTTGATCTGTTTACACCAGTCTGAGAAGTTAAGACCGTTAAAGATCGTAACAGAGGCATAGTGTGAATGAAGAGCATATGCTGCAAATAGAACATGCTCATTTGTTAATATTTTGAGTTATGAGTTTAACACATACAGTTAGATTAAGAAATGATTTATGTATTCTTAAATGTTTATTGATGTTCTCCTTTGGGCAATACATCAAAATACAACTTTAGACATAATAATGCTTAAATGTGAATTTAATGTAATTCAATAATTTTTAATGTATCAATTAATAATATTTATGATCTTTGGATAAATAAATAAAACTATCAATACATCTAAATTATATCTTTAATATTCAATGGTTATATGAACAAACAATCAACCTTTGGGTGATTCATAAATGTCTTATAACAAAAAATTATAATTTACCCATAAGAATTATATCGGTTATAAGCATCAAAATCAATGAGTAATTGAATATAAGTTTAATCATTATTTTGGAATTAATTCTTCAAAGATTAGACCACTTTGATGATTAACAAATCTCACATACATTATTCCAAATAATTACAGATTTCATAATCTTAAAACTTATGAATTCAGAAAGTTAATTGTTAGACTTTTAATTTACGAATGCAAAAGAAATATCCTTATACATATTGAGAGGACAAAAAAATTCTCAAAGGAACTGTTAAAAAGACAATTATATAGAACAGATGAGTATGTATTGTGTAAAGGCATCATAAGTATGGCATTACCAAATTCATCATAGATTAGTGTTAAAATATATAACCACACAAGACATTCTTAAATCAATAACGGCTAAAGGCTTAAGCAATATAGCAGTACATACATACATGAAGAATATGAAGTGAAATTCTAATATGATTGGAATTCTAATATGATTTCAATTAAACAATCACAAGTGCATATCTATTCTAATCAGTATGCGATAAAAATAAATCTTCTACCCGACATCATTCACAAGGAAGAGGATATTATTATTTATGAAAAATCATTAGTTCCCAAACCAAGGCGCTGATACCACATGTAAGGATTTATCTAAATTCAGATTGTAAAACATAAACAATCTAATCATAAATCCTATCAATTATTTACGATCTTAGAAATACATGATTTTCACATAAATTTACTATTACGGTAATTCAGTCCAGAAAAACATACCCGAATCAGCCATAAGATCTTAACTTGGATTGAGCGGAAGTTTTTTCTTTGTTCTTGACAAAAATTAGACTCTCTCCTCTCTCTCTTCTTTTACTGATTTCTTTCAGAAAACGTATTGATGAAAGATACGGTATTGTTGACACCCAATTTTGACCGACCTATAGCCCTTTCTGAATTACTATTTGATTAAATATGTATTACAAAACCTCTTTCTCCTATTACAGTTTCAAAATTATAAATAGCTTTTAAGTAAATAATTATATATTTTAATATTCATAATTTTACAAAATTTACTATAATTATTATTCTTATTATTTTTATTATTATATTTATTGATTGTTAAATTTTGAAACAATTATTTTACTTGTCGATTTAAGGTTTAAAACATTTAAGTGTGCTTATTTTATATAAAAATTATAAAACTATGTGTAGTACATTATTAATTAAATAACAATTCACTTATCGTCTTCAAAATCATGTAAATTCTAGCCCCTTTCTATTCAATTTATTTAATTCGTAGACCATTTTATTCAATTTCGTTTCAACTCTAGTCATTCCGTCATTTCAATTGTAGCCAAATTCTATCCAATCTCAGATTTCCATCTTCTAATCCTAGCCGTCCATCATTTGAGTTAAATCCTAGATCACATCCTAGCCGTTCAATGTTTTAGATTCAACGTTTGAGATCAATACCCTCTCTTTCCTATTTTAACTAAAACACCCCAAACCCTATCTTTCTCATTCTCTCATCTCCTAAAACAGCAGCTCCCCCTTCTTCTCTCTTCTTCTCTTCTCCAACTCCGGTGAGAGCAACCGCCTCACCACCCCTACTTGCCGCCTGTGGAACCAAATCGGCTAGACCCCCTCTCTTTTCCGCTTCCTCTCCCCATCCCGAACCGCCAGCCGGTCGCCCCTTCTCTCATCTTCTCCTCCCTCACGAAACCCCTGCCGCCGCCGCTTCTCTCTTCTCTACCAAGAAACCAGCAGCAGCCGGCGAAACCCCCAAACTCCGGCTCCGTTCCTCCCTCCCCTCTTTCCGACCAGCAACCAGAAAGCTCCAACGGAGGAGCGAGCTACGACGACCAACAGCCCCGGTCAGCAGTTGTGACGACAACGATGAGCCAATACTCGGTCAAGGTTGGGTTAGCACCAAAGTTTAAGGACTCGATTTGTTGAAGACGGATCTGTATAGATCCGTTCGGGTACATTCTCTTTTAGATTATTATCTCTCTTTTCAATAATTTTATTGTCCTTCTCATTTGCAATCCGACTTTGATTTTATCATGATAAGAAAATTCTATGCATGTTTAGTCATTTTAGTCTTAAAATTGAATTGCTGGTTGTGATTTTTAGATCTTATGAGCATCTTGTTTGTGATTTCCTGTCGCTCTTGAGTTTCACTGTGATTTATATGATTTGATGAAGTCATTTCCCTTGCTTGACTGTTTCCATGTCTACAACCTGAAAACTGCTACAATCTTGCGAATTTCATTCTGTAAGTTCACTGATTCTTGTTACCTTTGCTGATGCTATCAGAATATTTTATTGAATCAAGTGATGTTAATCCCTTATTTTACTTGCTTTAATTAGTGGTTGATTGGGTATGTGAATTTATTAATACATGTTTTATATGGTAAAGTATGCTTAAATCTTGGTGCAAGTTTTATACCTATACTATTTGATTCTTGATGATTTGATAGGCTGCCCTTAATTGATTTTTCCTGCTTTATTTAGAATGCTAGATTTTATTGTTAGTATATTGAAATACTTTGGGGCCTAACTTAGACTGAAAATAGTTATTCCTTTCTTGCCTGACTTTATGTTTTATTTTTGGGCTTGTTAATTGATTTTATTTGCCTTAATTAAAGTGGGCAGATTTCTTACTTGTCTATATTTGGCAAAATTAGTGATATATGTGTGTTGATATATGATTTCGGGCCATAATTATTTGCTTTCCTTTAGTATTGCTTCTTGATTTTTTTAAAACATAATTTGTTGGCTTGGTAATTGATTATTTGCCTTAATTAAAGGTTGTGCAGATTCTTACTTGTCTATATTTGGTAAAATAAGGCTGATTTAGCTCCCCTTCTGATTAGGGAAATATAATTTTAATTGCTCCTAATTGATTTCTTTTCCTTTACTTGTCTGCACCTTAGTCACTATATAAAGAGACCCTTCTTGCATCATTATTCTCCCTCACGCTTTAACAATAAGAATAATACTTTTTAAACACTTTAACAATATAATATTCTCTACAATCAAAATAAAGGATTTCTTGAAAACTAAAGGGTGCTTTTGTGCTTGGTTTTGCTGTGTTCGGGTCGAAATTTGGATCAAGTTAGTCTTCATTGCTGATAATTAATCTGCTTAACAGGTTAGTATTATCGCTAAGCATTAGTTTATTCTTGTATTTGTATTCGTTTACTTTAATTAATATTGTTAAAATGGAGGTACCCATCAGTTCCTATCCCTTTTTATCTGTGTGTGGTGTTATTACTTTGAATATGTCTTGTCTCCTTTGTTTGCTCTTTGATACGGTAGTTGCATCCTTCTTGTATATTTTAGGCTCTTGGAACCTCTCTTTGTATGTCTTGATGACTTAGCAGGTTCTGAATGGTAAAGTTCGGGAGTATTGAAGAGTCGCCTGGGAGGGGTCGTTGGACCGGATTATTTTATTTTTCTCTTGTATCTGTTATTTTCATTCAGTTTGTAATATTTTGTAAACTCTCAATTCTATTATATGAAATAATTTGGGGATCGCCTAAGGGGATGGGAAGGGATGTATGTGCTAATTGTTTTCTTTTTTTTATTACTTTTATTTTTGTTACGTGTGAATGTTATAGGTAATCTGCCTATTTTTCTTTATCATAAAATCATGCAACATGTCAATGTATCTTAAATAATTGGCTTAAAATCAATCGGTATTTGTTTATAACTATGTTTATTTTGAAATCAATTTAGCATGTGATAAAATAAAGAACCCTTTATATGTGCCATGCCTTGTTTGTTAAATCACCAATTCTTGTTATATATGAGAAGTGCATGAAATAAATGTTTATATCATAAATCTGTTTAGATATCATGCCTATAGAATTTAAATATTTTAAGGTATTATTTGTGTCACGCCCCAAGAGGGTACCCTAGGCGTGGCCGACACTCGGAAACCATCTCTGGTCCCCAAGAGAACCACTTTGTCTGATAACTCATATAATAACTCAGCGGAAGACTTAGATAAAGCAAAGAAGACACTCAAATGGGCTAACAATCAACAACTCAATAAAAGATGGCTTAAATACTTGGTTCATATCAACTCAACATCATAAGAAATTCAAAATGAGAACATCAACTCTACCCTGTCACTGTCTCTGTCACCGTCTATGAAGCCTCTAAACTCATCACAAGAAGGTACCGGGAAAGGCCCACGGTTACCTCAAAGAACTACTCTAATAAAGGAAATCAACAAGAAATAAAAGGGTCCCTCCAAAGGCAAAGAGGTCTCACCACTATCTGGAAGAGAAAGATCTTCAATGAAGTGCCTGTTAAGGATCTCTAGAACCTGTATCTGCATCATGGAACGATGCATCGTCGAAGACGTCAGTACATGTAATGTACGGTATGTAAAATAGCTGAAAGGGAACAAGCTAAAGGACACTTAACATCATGTCACTCGACTCAGAATATAAATGCAAGTTTAGAAATAACAATGCTTTTCAAAAAGACTCAATCATATGCAATTTCAATCATTTCAAATCATTTATTTATTCTTAGGGAGTTTCTCTAATCGACAACCATCACCTATGAGCGAGTGATGATACAATGTTTGCACTACCGTTACCATAGCCATCCAATACCTTGCAGGAGTAAGGGACGATCAACCATCAATGGATCCACAATCAACAAGTCCTCTTTTGGGACAATAAGGAAACATCCGAATTAACGGTGCGATCCTATCCTACGCTGGCTACGTAGTTCGTGGGGCTTGAGTTATTTAAACTCTTATCCAATTCGGTGCTCAATACTAATTCTCAAATCAATTCATTATGCTCATATCTATCAGGTAACACATTTCAAATCATCTCATCAAGTCTCAAAGGATCTTTCAAAACTCAATCTCATCTCAACTCATCATATTCTTTCATTTACAAATCATATGCTTTCAAACCACTCACATCTCAGTAAAATTCTTTTCTCAAAATCATCATTTATGCTCAAAATTCATACTAATTTATACTCAATAAAATATTCTTCAAATCGGTTATAAATCTTACTTTGCTCAATGCAAGAAAACCATTAATCCCAATTTAAAATAAAGCATCATAAAACCATGATCATTAACTCAATTAGGGGTCGTTTGGTACAAAGATTGATAACGCAGGGATTAGCAATGCAGGGATTAGTAATGCATGAATTAGTAGTGCAGGGATTAGTAATGCAGGGTTTATTTTTTATCAAGTGTTTGGTTCATTACTTCCCATCTCATCTTGTATTTGGATTAAAACTCTACAAAATGTTTCTTTCTAATTATACTCTTGATTTATTTATGAGATTTTTTATTTCATGTAATCGGGTCAAAGTAGATAATTGACGGAAAATATTATTTTTTATGGCCTTTTAACTAGTTAGGAGAAGAACAATTTTGTTGTCATATTTTTTATTTTCTCACTTGAATTATTTGTAGTTTTAATAATTATATGTATGCAATTTTATAAATTGTTCAAAATACAAATAATTAGAAAATCACATATATCAACAAATAATACATTCAATTAAGATCATAAAATTTAAATACATTCCCTTGTTCTTTGAGTTCTATTGAATTATGTATTAAAATTGTTGTTGAACTCAATAGAACTCAAAGAACAAGGGATCAACTCAAGTTAGGGATTCAAGGAATTAGGGCTCAATTCAACTCATACTCAACAATCGATAGAGTTTAGATGTAGGGCACGTGGATGAACTCAATACAACGCTATGATTAGCCTTACATACCTGAAAGGGAAACATTAGCTTGTAACCTTAGACTGAGGTTTGAAGGTGAGTAACCCAAGATTCTTTCTTGAGAGAACTTAAAACGTGTGAATGTGATTTGTCTGTGGGCTGGACGTGAATGGGGAGGTGATTAAGCTATAGGATAGGCTTACGGAAGTTAATTGGGTGTAAAAGGTCAAGAATACCCTTTTGAGAACGTAAAAAAACCATCAAAATTGAAAAAAAAGACCTTTTAATGAATCTCGTCGGCCAAATCGGTGACCTGGAGGTCCTATCGTCGACCTATTCAGTGAACCGCCTAGTGGGAGCTTCAGATCGCCTAAAATAACAATTTTTGGAGGTTTTCAGGTCCATTCGGCGAGCTCAATCGGCGATACGCAGAACCTATTCGGCGAGACACCGAATTGACCATCAGTTCGCTGAATTTCCAGTCCTGACATGCTTCAGTAAAATAGCCATAACATTCTACTTCAAACTCGTATTGATGCCAACTTGGTGGCGTTGGAAAGAGGACTCAAAGAATTTTAATTTGATAGGTCATGGGCCACCTAAATCCTTATATTCTAGGAGATATGATCATTTGAAGTAGACCTTGCATGAACTAATGCAAAAAACTTAACCGGTAGAAAGGTTTTGAACTCAACTTAGTGTTAGAGGTCTCTTATGACTCTAAACAACTTCCAATACACCTCCCACTCATTGTAATGAACTTTAATACATAAGCACAAGTAGGACACCACTCGGTTCAAGCTTAGATACTTATGACGAAAGATTCAGATTCTGAAAGGAAAAGTTATGGGGTGTTACAATATCTCCCTCTTGGAATTATTCATCCTCGAATGATGGATTAACCCAGCATGCAAAGGGTGGGAAAGTGTCTAACAAACCAACACAAGGGGCAAGATAAGCAACAAGCATAAATTCAACATATCCACTTAAAGAGTAGTTTACAAAGAGTTAGTACCTTGGTCTGGAGTTGATTCAGAAGAAAAGAGGTGATGGTATCTCTTTTTCATATCCTCCTCGGCCTACCAAGTAGCTTCCTCCACAAGACCTAGACTGATGCAACCTCTTTAGTTCTCAACTTGCGAACCTGACGATCAAGGATTTGGATTGGAAACTCTTCATAAGACAAGCTTTCTTCATACTAATACTCTCGGTCAAAACAATGAGTGAGGGATCTCCCAAACACTTCTTAAGCATCAAAATGTGAAAGACGGGGTGAACAGCTAACTCCGGAGGTAACTCTAATTCGTTAGCTACTTTACCAACCCTCTTCACAATCTGATAAGGACCAATGTAACGGGGACTCAACTTTTCTTTCTTCCCAAATCTCATAACACCCTTCATAGGTGAAACCTTCAAGTATACCCAATCATTAACCTCAAACTCCAAGTCTCTCCTTCTCACATCAGTGTAGGATTTATGACAACTTTGCGCCATTTTCAATCTTTCTTGAATAGTCTTTACCTTCTCCATGGCTTGATGAACCAAATCTGGTCCTATCAACTCAGCTTCACCAACCTCAAACCAACCAATTGGCGATCTACATCTCCTCCCATAAAGGGCCTCATAAGGAGCCATCTGAATACTCGAATGGAAGCTATTGTTATACGCAAACTCAATAAGGGGCAAGTGGTCGTCCCAATTACGTTTGAAATCAATGACACAAGCTCTCAACATATCCTCCAAGGCTTGAATAGTACACTCTGCCTGGCCGTCTGTCTGAGGATGAAATGCAGTACTAAGGTTCACCTTTGAACCTAGACCCTTCTGAAAAGACTTCAAAAACTGAGCAGTGAATTGGGCTCCTCTATCTGAGATGATGGCTAAGGAACTCCATGAAGTCTAACAATCTCTCGAATGTACAATCTAGCATAGTCCTCTGTTGTGTCAGTAGTCTTAGCAGGAAAGAAATGGGCTGATTTGGTCATCCTATCCACAATCACCCAAATTGAATCATGCTGCATACGAGATCACGGTAAGCCTGTAATGAAGTCCATGTTGATCATCTCCCACTTTCACTCCGCAATCTCTATATTCTAAGCTACACCGCATGGTCTTTGGTGCTCAACTTTGACTTGTTGGCAATTTGGGCATTTAGAGACACAGTCTACAATGTCCCTCTTCATACCACTCCACCAATAGATATCCCTCAAGTCATGATACATCTTAGTAGAACCTGGATGGATGGAATATTTGGAGATATGGGCCTCTGCCATGATTCTATCTCGAAGACCATCCACATTAGGGACACACAATCTACCTTGGTACCTCAATACACCATCTCCCCCTTTGGCAAAAACCAACACCTTCTGCTTATGCACGTCTTCCTTCAATTGGAGTAAGACAAGGTCTTGATCTTGCTTTTCCTTCACCTCCACTACAAAGGAAGATTCAGCCCCATCCTGGACAATCACTCCACCTTCTCTAGACTCAACAAGACAAACTCCCAATCGTGCCAGCCTATGCACCTCCCTCGCCAACTCCTGCTTTTCCTCCTCAATGTGGGTCGTACTCCCCATGGACAACCTGCTAAGAACATTAGCAATAACATTAGCTTTTCCTGGGTGGTAGTGAATGCTCATATCATAGTCCTTGAGCAACTCAAGCCACCTCATATGCCTCAGGTTTAGCTCTTTCTGATTGAAGACATACTGAAGGCTCTTGTGATCGGTAAACACATCCACATGCACACCATAAAGATAGTGACGCCAAATCTTGATAGCGAACACTACGGTTGCCAACTCAAGGTCCTGAGTTGGGTAGTTCCTCTCATGCAACTTAAGCTGCTTGGAAGCATATGCAATAAACTTACCCTTCTGCATCAATACACAACCCAATCCAACCCTGGACGCATCACAATAGATAACGAGACCATATATTACCTCGGGCAGGGACAACACTAGAGCGGTAGTTAATCTAGTTTTCATTTCTAGGAAACTTTTCTCACAAGCATCGGACCATTGGAACTTAGCCTTTTTCTGAGTCAGTTTAGTCAATGGAGATGATATAGATGAAAACCCCTCAACAAACCTTCGGTGGTAACTAGCCAAACCCAAGAAACTCTTTATGTCAGTCGGGGATGTGGGTCTGGTCCAGTTTTTTACCGCTTCAATTTTCTGAGCATCAACTCGAATACTTTCGCCAGATATAATATGGCCTAAGAATGCCACAGATGTGAGCCAAAATTCACACTTCGAAAACTTGGCATACAACTCCTTTTTCTTGAGAGTTTGAAGGACAATTCTGAGATGGTTGGCATGCTCTTCCTCATTTCTGGAGTAGATCAACATATCGTCGATAAACACAATCACAAACATATCCAGATATGGCTTAAATACTTGGTTCATTAGATCCATAAAAGCTGCAGGAGCGTTAGTCAAACCAAAGGACATAACAAGGAACTCAAAGTGACCATAACGGGTTCTGAAGGCCGTCTTCGGGATGTCACTTTCTCTCACTTTCAACTAATGATAGCCTGATCTGAGGTCTATCTTAGAGAAGCAAGTGGCACCCTGAAGTTGGTCAAACAAATCATCGATTCTGGGAAGAGGATACCTATTCTTTATGGTGACTTTATTCAACTGACGATGGTCAATGCACATTCTAAGGGAACCGTCCTTCTTTCGCACGAATAGGACAGGAGCGCCCCAAGGTGAGACACTCGGCCTAATGAATCCCTTATCTAACAAGTCTTTCAACTGCTCTTTCAACTCTTTCAACTCGGTGGGAGCCATTCTATAGGGCGGAATAGAAATAGGTTGTGTATTAGGAAGAACATCAATCCCAAAGTCTATCTTCCTATTGGTAGGGACTCCACGCAAATCATCAGGAAAGACCTCAGGAAACTCATTAACTATTGGAATCTTGAAGGGATGGAGTTTCATCATTAACATCTTTGACTCGGACTAGGTGATATACACACCCTTTTGAAATCAACTTTCTGGCCTTAAGGTAGGAAATGAAATGGCCCCTAGGCAGTGCTGGATTACCCTTCAACTCTAAGACAGGCTCATTCAGAAACTGAAACTTTACAACTCGAGTTCTACAATCGACAGTGTCATAGCATGCATAAAACCAATCCATGCCTAGAATGACATCAAAATCAGCCATATCTAACTCTACTAGATCAGCCTTAGTATCTCTATGATAGATGGAAACTATGCAGTCTCTATAGACTCTCTTAGCAATAATAGACTCACCAACAGGAGTAGAAATACTGAAGGGCTCAAGAAGACTCTCGGGAAGGATCTCAAACTTAACAGCCACATAAGGGGTCACAAAATACAAGGTGTCACCCGAATCAAGTAAAGTGTACACATCATGAGAAAATACTTGAAGCATACCAGTGACAACATCTGGTGAGTTCTCCTGATCTTGGCGACTAGCCAGAGCATACAGATAGTTTGAACCTCCGCCTGTCCCTGAAGTAGTACTTCTCTGGGTCGGTCTAGCTGGTGGGGCTGCATAAAAAGATTGGGCCTTGTTGCCCCCATCATTCTATCTTCACATCGGGCACTCTCTCTGCATATGGCCCATCTGACAACACTTGTAGCAACCATTAGTCCCCTCTCGACAATCTCCCAAGTGAAGCTTACCACATCTTCCACAAGGTGGCTTTCCTTTGGAACCTTAAGCCACACTTCCTTGGGATTGGGAACCCTGAGCTCTGGAATTCTGGTGACTCCGTGATTTCTGGTCATACTTGTAGTTGGGTGCACTTGCTGATGATGGTGCATAGCTCGAAGATCTCTTCTGGAAGTAGGACATGTCATCTTTACCTTGCTTCTACTGGTTAGGCTCATGTCCTGTCGACTTGGCCTTTTTGCTCAAATGCTCCTCTCTATCTTTCTTCTTATCTTCTTCTACCTGCTGGGCATATACATTAAGTTTGGAGAGGTCCATGTCAGAAATCAAGAGTGACACCTTGCACTCCTTATTCACCTGCCTACCCAAACCAGAAACAAACTTTCTCATCTTAGCTCTCACACTTGGACCATCTCTGGAGCATATCTGGATAGCTGAATGAACTTAAGACCATACTCCTTAACTGTCATCCCCTCTTTCTTTAGGTTCACAAACTCTTCAACCTTAGCTTCCCTCAACTCTCTAGGAAAGAAGTCATCAAGGAATTCACTCTCAAACTCATCCCAAATAGCAGGTTCAGTATCCTCCCCACGACTCTCCTCCCATTGGTTGTACCAAACATTCGCCACATCCTTGAGTTTATAAGAGACAAGCTCAATTCCTTCAACCTCAGTAGCATGCATAGCCTTCAAGATCTTCTACATCTCATCAATGAAGTTCTGGGGGTCCTCCTCAACCTTAGATTCCGTGAAGACGGGAGGGTTCATCCTCAAGAAATCTCTAATCCTCACACCCGCTGATGGTTCTTGAGAGCTAGAGCTAGGGGCTGAAGAGCTCTGGTGACCGGACTGGGCAGCCACTATCTGGGTAAGCATAGCAATTGCTCCCCTAAAATCAGCCTAAAAAAAAGGAGTAGGCTGAGTAGTAGTCACTTGGGGCACCCCAGTAGACCGTGCAAGTCGGCCCGTAGTTCTCTCCCCTGACTGTGAAGGTATCTCGGTCTGCGAAACCTTGGTGCTGGCGGCGTTTCTCTGAATGGCGGTACGTTTTGGAGGCATTATCTACAACCGCGTAAATGCACGAATTAGGAAGAATTTTTTTTATAGAGTTAAACTCTATCGCACGAACTCAGAGTAAGAAAAAAATGAAACAATTCCGAATGTCCTATAACCTCCTAATTAAAAGTGTGGTGCACGCCACACCCATAAACAAGACTCTACTAGACACGACTTCATAGACACCCTAGGACTCTTGAACTCTGCGCTTTGATACCAGTTTGTCACGCCCCGAGAGGGTACCCTAGGCGTGGCCGGCACTCAGAGACAATTGCTGGTCCCCAAGTGAACCACTTGGTCTGATCACTCATTTAATCACTCAGCGGAAGACTTAGATAAAGCAAAGAAGACACTCAAGTGGGTTAACAATCAACAACTCAATAGAAGATAGCTTAAATACTTAGTTCAAATCAACTCAACATCATAAGAAATTCAAAATGAGAACATCAACTCTACCCTGTCACCGTCTTTGTCACTGTCTATGAAGCCTCTAAACTCATCAAAAGAAGGTACCGGGACAGTCCCACAGTTACCTCAAAGAACTACTCTAATAAAGGAAATTAACAAGAAATAAAAGGGTCCCTCCGAAGGCAAGGAGGTCTCACCACTATCTGGAAGAGGAAGATCTTCAACGGAGCGTCTGTTAAGGATCTCTAGCACCTATATATGCATCATGAAACGATGCAGCGTCGAAGACGTCAGTACATGGAATGTACGGTATGTAAAATAGCTGAAAGGAAAAAAGCTCAAGGACACTTAACATCATGTCACTCAACTCAGAATATACATGCAAGTTTAGAAATAACAATGCTTTTCAAATAGACTCAATCATATGCAATTTTAATCATTTCAAATCATTTATTTATTCTTAGGGAGTTTCTCTAACCGACAACCATCACCTATGAGCGAGTGATGATACAATGTTTGCACTACCGTTACCATAGCCATCCAATACCTTGCAGGAGTAAGGGACAATCAACCATCAATGGATCCACAATCAACAAGTCCTCTTTTGGGACAATAAGGAAACATCCGAATTAACGGTGCGATCCTATCCTACGCTGGCTACGTAGTTCGTGGGGCTTGAGTTATTTAAACTCTTATCCAATTCGGTGCTCAATACTAATCCCCAAATCAATTCATTATGCTCATATCTATCAGGTAACACATTTCAAATCATCTCATCAAGTCTCAAAGGATCTTTCAAAACTCAATCTCATCTCAACTCATCATATTCTTTCATTTACAAATCATATGCTTTCAAACCACTCACATCTCAGTAAAATTCTTTTCTCAAAATCATCATTTATGCTCAAAATTCATACTAATTTAGACTCAATAAAATATTCTTCAAATCGGTTAAAAATCTTACTTTGCTCAATGCAAGAAAATCATTAATCCCAATTTAAAATAAAGCATCATAAAACCATGATCATTAACTCAATTAGGGTTCATGGGAATGTAGCCATGAATGACAATCTCAAGAAGTAAAAGTGTAGAACAACAACAATTTCAATACATAATTCAATAGAACTCAAAGAACAAGGGATCAACTCAAGTTGGGGATTCAAGAAATTAGGGCTCAATTCAACTCATACTCAACAGTCGATGGAATTTAGATGTAGGGCGCGAGGACAAACTCAATCCAACACTATGATTTGCCTTACATACCTGAAAGGGAAACACTAGCTTGAAACCTTGGACTGAGGCTTGAAGGTGAAGAACCCTAGCTTCTTTCTTGAGAGAACTTAGAATGTGCGAATGTGATTTGTCTGAGGGTTGGGCGTGAATGGGGAGGTTATTAGGCTATAAGATAGGCTTAGGGAAGTTAATTGAGGGTAAAAGGTCAAGAATACCCTTTTGGGAACGTAAGAAACCATCAAAATTGAAAAAAATGACCTTTTAATGAGTCTCGTCGGCCAAATCGGTGACTTGGAGGTCCCATCGCCAACCTATTCGGTGAACCGCCGAGTGGGAGCTTCAGATCACCTAAAATAATAGTTTCTGGAGGTTTTCGGGTTCATTCGGCGAGCTCAATCGGCGATGCGCCGAACCTATTCGGCGAGTAGCCGAATTGACCATCAGTTCGCCGAATTTCCCAGCCCCCACATGCTTAAGTAAAATAGCCATAACCTTCTACTCCAAACTTGTATTGCTGCAAAATTTGTGGCGTTGGAAAGAGGACTCAAAGACCTTTAATTTGATAGGTAATGGGCCACCTGACCCCTTATATTCTAGGAGATATGAACATTTGAAGTTGATTCTTGCATGACCTAATTCGAAAAACTTAACCGGTAGAAAGGTTTTGAACTCAACTTAGTGCTAGAGGTCTCTTATGACTCTAAACAACTTCCAATATACCTCCCACTCATAGTAATGAAATTTAACACATAAGCACAAGTAGGACACCACTTGATTCAAGCTTAGATACTTACAACAAAAGATTCGGATTCTAAAAGGAAAAGTTGTGGGGTGACAATTTGGGTGTAGAAAACCATGCATATAGGCTTTAAATAATTATTTTATTTTATCATTCATTTAGAAACCATGCCTATAGAACTAAATGAATAAGATCAATATATTTAATTAATCAGATTAAATAATCCTAGCATGCTAAAATCATGTTTTAATAATTTGGTTATGTTAATCAATTAGTGGCATTTTAATGAACTCTAGTATGTCTATAACTGTCAGCATGTTAATCATTTAGAAATCATGCTCATAGGTACTATTAATTAATTTTCTGCATGTATATATCTTTTTCTAACTTTGTACGATAACATATATGTTTTCTGTCACATAGAAATCATGCCGGTAGGAAATTTAATGATTTCAGTTTGTTAAACAGACTTAAAAGATAAAAATCTGCTAAGACCTTTCTCTGCATCTTTAATAACAGGCCCTTAAAACATTCATAATCTGCTCTATCTTTCACTAATATTAGCCTGCCACAAATTTCTATTTTGCTCAATTAATCACTGCCCCTTTTTAAAAAAAAAAAAAAAAAATTGAATAATTTTGTTCAGCATGCTAATGGGTTTAAAAGAAATTGAAATTTGAACTGTTTTAATATTGATCCACTCCTAATTAAGATCTTCTTCAAGTAATTAAAATTTTGCATCGGATTTAAATAAATTAATAACTATTTTCTGTATGCTAATCTGCTCTGTTTTAGATTAAAATCAACCTCTGCCTTGTAATAATTTTGTTTGACTGCTGTCATAATATTGGTTTTGCACACACACTATACATGAGACCTGTCACTATTTAATTGTGTTTGCTAGCATGCTAAATTATTAAAATCTAGAGGCCAACTTGAGATTTTACGTGCTAAGTGTTGTCCAATTGCCTGACGCGTAGAGTCTAACTAGGTAACCTATATTTTGTTTTTTAGTCCAAAACCTACCATTTAGTTAGTCCAATGCCTTTTGGACCTTAAGATGGGACGATAGGCACCTTTTAAGACGTTAGTTTTATAGTTTCTTTAGTTCGCTTTAGGATCTTAAAAATAAGTGAACCTTAGAAAAAGGGAGGGTAGGGGTATTTATGCCCTTTGGAAAAAGTCGAGCAAAAAGTCGACAAACTATTGATTTGTCTTGGCATCCCGAATAAGCCGAGTGCTGATCCAAAAGGGCAAATCTAATTTAGGTTTTCCAATTTTCTTTTTTCTTTCTTTTCTTTTCTTTTATTATGTGTCTTATTTGGGGTAGTTAATTAATTAAAAATTGGTTTTCCCTATATTTGATTGTGTATTTTTTTGTCTCCTCGCTCATCTCTTTATTCGTTTTGTTAGCTATCTGTATTAATTGTTCTACCGGCTTTTATGAATACTTATTGCTTTCATCACTTAGCTTAGTTTAATTAATGATTAATAAATAATTAGATCTTATTTGCCAAATTGTAACCCCCACATAAAATATGAGATACGGTCGGGACCCACCTTTGTGGACCTCGAAGGGTGCTTAACATCTACCCTTCGAGGTAACCTGAACCCTTACCCGATCTCTGGTTCGTTGACCTTAATTAGATTAGAATTAGTTAGGTTAGATAGGTGCCCTAACACGCCTTTAATTCGTTAGGTGGTGACTCTTCTTTTAAATCAAACCCAAAAGAGTTGTTAGGTTACTGCATCAACCCGTTTTGCGAAAAAATGGGGCGCGACAGGTATTCTTCAGTTTTTAAAGACAGAGAGAGGACCGGTTACTTTAATCCCACTTTCCATCAAAGTAGGTAGTGGGAAGTTATAACCAAAATAAACTTCTCATAGTGAGGAGTTATAACCAAAATAAACTTCCCATATTTATCCAATTAGAAATAGCTAATAAATAATTATTAAACAAAATATAAGTATACCCACGTGACTATATTTTACATATCTATCTACATACTAATACGAGTTGTGATGCTCATGTAATGCTGCCCAGTAATTAAGAGTGATCGAAGTCTCTTTGAAATTAAAAAAATTTCAACATAATTATTATATTGGGAAAAATTATCTTATACATATGTCTGGTTACAACAAAGGAAAACATGGCCATTGAAAGATGATTTAGCATAAAGGATTCAACAGAACATCCATGGAGGATTTATCGCTTGAGTATCATCTTTGACTGTCCCTCTTACTTTCTCTCATTTTGTTACCGAGGGGTAAATTTCATAAATGAGAACAGATTAAATGATATTATGCTTCATAGCTATAGTTTATCTAATTACGCTTCATGGGTATAGTTTAGTTTTGCTATGAAGCCTTAAATTTGTATATCTCCTTTTTTTTGTTTTAAATTTATACAAATCTTTTTTTTAATAAATGGATACATGGGCGCTAAATACAATAACAAAATACAACTGTCAATTAATTTCTTAATTGATGCGACAAAATCAGTTTTAAAAAAGAAAATATCCCACGATTCAAGCTAAGTGTATTTCCTTACAATTTCTTACCATTGAGACCTACGATTCGTAGGTCCAAACATGGACTATCTTGGACAACGGTATAAAATTTCAGAAACTATTGCTTTGGACCTTCAAACGATGGGACCCCATGTACGGTAATATGTGAGAAATCCTTTCACAACCCAATAACAATCCACATTTATGCTTCACTCTCAAAGAAAATCTTAAATCATCATAGTTTCATAATTAAACATGCATAACTTCATAAAATTCATCTTTTGATCATTCGTCAACTTCATTATAGCCTTTTAGTTTAGAAATCATGATTCAAACATGGGCTCATATAATTTCATCTTAAAATCATTTAACTTACTCAATTTATGCATAAATAAATATAATTCAACCAATTAGATCATGATTGGAAAGAACCCATTATATTGAAGAAAACCCTAATTTAAATTTGAGAATTGTATCTTCTAAAAATTTAAGAATTTAGGAACCATATGGAGGAAAGGACTCCATAGGTGAAAGCTATCATACCTTAGAGTTCAAAGCCTACTAGCAAATGGAGGATTAGGAGGCTTGATCTTGAAATCCTAGATTTTCCTTCTTCTTCTTCTTCAAGCTTCTAGAGAGAGAAATATTTGGGGAAACTTGGAGGGATTTGGGGAACTTTTGAAAAGTGATTAGAAAGGGGTAAAATTAGACTTAGAATACTTATACAGGGGCTAGGATTAGGGCTTAACCGACTTAAATTAGGAATAGGTCAATTAGGAAAAAGACCAAAAAGCCCTTAAAAATAACTGCCGGATCTCGACCTACGGTCCGTAGTTCCAACCACGAACTGTCCTAGTCAATCTTACAAAATTTTAGAAACTATTGCTTTGGACATTCAAATGACGGGACCCCATGTAGGGTTCGTAGGTCCATTGATGGACCGTACATACCAACCATCAGTCCAACCTTGAACCCTTAAAATTTTACTAAGTCTAGAGGGACCTACAAGACCTACCTACGGTCCGTAGAAACAATAACGGACCGTCCTGTTGAGTGGTAGAAAGGATCCTGAAACTTGACATTTCTTTAAAAAATTCACCTTGTAGCCTAGGAAAAATGTGCCCCAATAAGTTCATAATTCTTTTTTTGTTTCTCACTCGATGTTCGATATTTATGTTTGGATTTGACTTAATCAAAATCCACGCACGTCGAGAGATGAGAAGTCTCATATTGTGTGTGTGTGGGGGGGGGGGGGGTTTAACTGCTCCCAAACAAAAGCGACTTCAGAATATCCAACACAAACCTAAAAACTCTGAATGCGTACTTATCATTCCGCTAAAACTTTATCAATCATACTCTCACAAATTAGGTCATGTGTTCCTTTTACCACTAGCAAGTTTTTTAAGTACATGAAGTTGAACTCCTCTAGTTGTTTCTTTTGGACAATATTGGTAGAAAAAAGCAAGAAGCAACATATATAGAAAATCCCCTATAAAATTCTCCCTTAAAACTCTGACTTTCATTTACTGAGTTTTAACAATCAAAATCTGGTTTGATTTCTTCATTCATAATACAATAACAAATATTTTCCGATTTGTAATTGTATTATGAATGAAGAAATCAACGTTTTTTTTGGGTAATTGATCATCATAATCATTCAACTTTTGGCAATTGACCATCATAGTTATTCAATGTTTTTTTTTTCAAAAGTCACTCAACTTTGTTGAATTAGCTTCTTTGGTCATTATTCTAAGAAATATAATTTTCGATACATATTTAATGACACAAATATAAATTTTTAGGAAAATATTTTAAAATATGAAAATCAATATTTAATTTTATTTAGGATTCAATTCATCATAAGCCCAATATTCATTTTTTAACCCGATTCATTTAATAAGTTAACTATATGAGAGATCCCTTTAAACTTTAATACCATTTAACTAAAAGGAAACATTGGTTCGTTTCAAAATTTTAATGTGATTAATGAAGAAATTAGTATTTTTAAAGAAAATAATGAGATTTCCTCCTTTTTTTAAAATAAAAAAACTATTTCAAAATTTTGCGGAATCAATTTTTAAAAGCTTTCAAAAATTATGAAACCAAGTATAAAAAAAGATTGCTAGTATAAGTTAAGATGATATCAATCAGTTATATAAAATACGAATTTGAATATTTCCCTATAATATATCTAAAATAGTCATATTCCAACATCATCTTATTATTTCAATTAATGAAGAATAATGAGAGAGATTTAAAAAGTTGAACTATTAAGATAAGATAATATAATTAGTTATAGAAAACACAAATTTGACTATTTGAGTATATCTTATGACATATCTAAAATATTCATATTTTCGACAACACCTTATTAAATTCAATTAATAAAGAATAACAAGAAAAACAAAAACAAATAAAAGAACAAGAAAATAATAGAGCACATTTGATTGAGAACCTAATAATCAAATATTAATTTTAAAATTTTAAAATATTTTTTTCTAAATATTTGTAGTTGTCATGTTATTAAATAGGTACATGAAATTATATTTCGGGGAATAATGAACATGAAAGATAATTTAATAAAATTGAGTGAGTTTTGAAAAACAAAATAAAGTTAAGTAACTATGATGACCAATGCCTGAAATTGAGTCTAACTTGCATTAAATTTTAAAATTTGAAGAACATAAGCCTTTTAAGTATCAATGATTGCAATTTGCATCTTTAGATCCCTTTGCACTTATTCATCAACTTATAAAATGAAAAATCACAACAAAAATAATTAAGTTCATTAAAACAGGTGCACGTGCACATAGTTAAAGAAAAGAAACACAGCTTTCACTGTATGCATCAATTACTTCTATTTAGTCTTCTAATAACTAATTTGGTTTTACACGAAGGATTGTGGTGAAGTGGTAAATACTCTTTTATCCTTAACTAGAGGTCTCAGGTTCGAGTCTCCCTGATATGGAATCGCCTTTGTTAGTGAATGCTTTACCCAATGTGGGACTTTTCAGCGCAAAGAAAATTAACTAATTTGGCTTATGGGTACAAATGAGTACAATTTTTTTCCCAAGTAAGTAGCTCTACTTTGCAGTGTGTATAATTGTGATGTGTTACTTATATAAAAACAACAAACCGTGCATTATCTACGTGATTATTTTGTAAGTGTACTGTGCATTTGATATGACTCAAATTATTTTTTTGTGGAAATATTTTATTAAAAAATATTATTTTATTCCATATTAAGTGAATTTGTGAGACAATGCACAATCATTAAGAAAAATATTTAAGGATGTAATTTAAATCATATTTTTCACTATTGCCCTTTTGTAAAATCATAAATATGACTTTTTAAGTCGTGTAATTTATCTCCTATAAAAAAATACTTCATTAAAGGAAAGGGAAAATATGGGAAAACATTTCAAACATTTATCTTAAAACTTTGAACAATTCAATTATTTTGAGCAATGAAAAAAGTATTAAGTACATAAATCTCATATATTTAGGGGTTAATTACATCATATCCTGGAAGTTTCCCCAATTACAAAAATCTAAGATTTTTCTTTGATCTCGGATACATTCCTTGGTTGTCTGATACATTCCAAATGATACATTACTTAATGGGAGGGATGTATCCGAAAGGGGATAGGGATGTATCTGAGGGGGATAGGGATGTATCCGAGAGGGGATGAGATGTATTCGAGAGGAGATAGGGACGTATCCGAGAGGGGATAGAGATGTATCTGAGGGGGAATTTTTGTAATTTTTTTAAATGGTAGAAATTTTTAGAGATTATAATATCTTAAGTTATGTATTTATGTAATTTTTCCATAAAAAAGCCTTAAAATCTTAGTTAATATGGAATAAAGGAAGTATATTTATAAAAAAATTAATAATAATATTAACAAATTGGAGTGTTTTGATGAAATCTTTAAGTCCTTAATACAAATGTCTAAATATAAGTTGAAGCAATTAATATGAAGTTAAAAGTTAACAGGTAAGGAAAATGACTTCCGCCCACAACTGTGGGAATCGATTCTCTCAAGAGGTCACAATTACTATAAGCAAAGATATTAATGACAAAGAAGATGCTAACTTCTCCCCTTAAACTGAATGATAAAACTCCTTCAACGCGCTTCTACTTCTTTAGGCGATGAGAAGGATGACCAATTTTGTCTTCTTCGAACCGTTCTTTTCAACCAGGAAAAGGTTATTCTTGAAAAGAATAGGCGTTCAACTAATTATTTGAACCCTTTTAATAACAAGTTTCTTTTTTATATATATATATATATATATATAACCGAACAACACAAATGACTTTCATCCATAGAAAATATTTTTAATGAACATTATATTATTGTGGACTAATATGACAAAATAACTAAAATAATGTTGCGTGAAGCAGAAATATATATAAATCCCCAACTATTTTAAACATAGGTCTACACAAAAGTGATATTATAATATTTTATCCACTCAATCTCAATCAATGTTAATTCGTTTCGGCAGATTTTCCACATACCAATTATTGATTAGTGAAAATGTTATCAATCTAAATAAATAAAATCGGATTTAAAATTTTCACTAACAAGATTCAACTTTTTAAAAAAGTTAAACATGCAAGAAGTTAAAGAGATTTAATACCCTACCATATATATATTTCAAAAGTAATTTTAACTTTTTATTTATGCAGTGTAATATTTTGACAAAAAAGATTCAAATGAACTCCTTCCAATCTAAAGACAGCCGGCAAATGGTTCCTTGTGTAAAAAGTAAGTAATATTAGTCAAATCAAGATGTGTGCTTGTGTTTTATTTGTCGTAAGGTTTTATTAGTTGGACGATAAGCACAAAATTAAAGTTACTTTGGATATATCATTTTTCTAACTTTAGGGAAGTTAATAGACAAGTAATCTGATCCCACCAAGAAAGTTGTTCTTTAATTTAAAGAAAGAATTTAATAGATAGAAACACATAAGCGTCAATTTAGGCGTGGAATCAAAGAAATATTGGGCCCATGACAGGTAATAAAATGAATATGGACAAAAGAAATTAAGTAATATAAGAAGATATAGCTAGACATACAAGTACCACTTGTTTTAAAGAAAGTAATAAGTATAGACAACACCTAAAGTGGATAGTGATGGAACAAGAAATAACATAGTTTTTATATATATAAAATAAGAAGCAGAGGTGCAACAAATATTGAATGCAAAAGGCCAATAAGCAAAAGCATGTGAAGTAGTAGGGAACAATACCTGACTTAAGCTGCATGTGCTGCTTGACATGTCCATTGACTACCCTCTACCAATATTTGTCAATATGTATAGGGAAAAATTAATTCATTGTTGAGCCACCACCAACCCTAGCTAGGCCTAATTTGCTTATGAACCACCCTTATTGACTATTTGGACATGGGGATCCTATGAAATTTTGGCTCTTTTTTGTTTCCTTTAAATGATACTTCCTCCCTAATTTGGATTTCCAGAGTCAAATAGTTTTAGTTTAACTGTAAAGAATTTCCAGAGTCAAACAGTTTTAGTTTAATGGTAAATTTGAACATGAAATCTTCAAGTTTTATGAAATAAAATTTATAAATTTGAAAACTTTGTAAAAAGTACTATAAGTCAAACAATTGACAATTGAAAATATTAAAAGATATATGAAAAAACTACGGTTAAAGATATAGTTGTTTGAATCTCGAAATTCGAAAGATGCCACATAAATTGAAACGAGGGAGTATCTTGTTTTATCATGCAATTCTATGTTCAGAGTAAAATACTTTCCTAGCTAGGGATCATATCATTAGTAATTTTCTACTTATCTAATTAATATTAATTACGACTTAAATGTTCAATAAACTGAAATTGATTTTCTCCTACTTAATATGATATCTATAACAAATCAAATAAGATTTAGAACTACATAGATTATAATTTATAACCTATTTATATCATGTGTATTTTTGCCAAGTTTAAGGTCTAGAATAGACTATAAGGAGCGGAAAGGATATTGAATGATCCAACCTACTAATGTAAGCTAACTCGTGTTATACTTAATTATTGCCTGATATCCTTTTTATTGATATTCTCGTACGGAGCTACAAATTAATGTTGGGCACTCTCTCTATTTCAATTTATTTGACCTACTTTTCTTAGTCTGTTTTAAAAAAAATGATTCTTTCCCTTGTTATGGGATCTTCTAATTCTAGAAACGATATAAGTTTTTTCACATATTACTTACATATACAAGCATTGAAGGAGTTCGACTATTATTCTGAGGTTACTACAGAAGATTATGGAATTGAAGATCGACTTACTGAAGAATATTTGTTCACATATTTCTCAAATTATATTATTCTAGCATAATTACATATGTGGTATATTATTCATGTAGCAATTTTTGTTGAAGGATTTCGATGTGCATATTAACAAACTTTGTGTCAATATAACACTTTTTTAGCCCAATTCTATTTTTATTGCATGGTTTAACCACTTTATCTATCTTAACAATTCTTTTTTTTTTCTTCACATCCTGTATAGCCTCTTGAGAAACGAAAAAAGAGGAAGGAGAAAACATGAAGATAAGAAAGTCATATGAACATCAACATTGGTTTATTAAAATTACCCAAGTTTGAAAGATAAATAATAAATAAAATAAAATTCAAGAGAAGAAAGATATTTTTCCTTACAAACTGGAAATATTCAAGGAGTCGCCACCATGAAACCTCAGCAAATTGTTGGGAAAGGCAAGCACAATATAAATGTGCACGACAAGGCAATTGCGGAAGAGGCCCAAGTCAAAACTTTTCCTTTCTATTTGAATCAAGAGAAGAATAAATAATGCAAGAACAAACAGTTTAGGGCAGCAAACACATCAACCAAGCAAGAAAAATAAATCAACACGAGACACCAAGTTTAACGTGAAAAACCTCTTCGGTGTGAAGAGTAAAAACCACAAGGTTAAAGCTCAACTATAATCAACAAGAGTTACAAAAATGTTCTCCAAAATGGCCACCAATAAAGTGCCAAACAATGAGCAACACAACTACAAGATAACACCAAAACTAGAGAAATAAAAAGGAGCAAAATCACCAAAACGCAGCTACTGTTCACGAGCAAAAATCAGGAGCTACAGGACTCCAAATCACCCTCTCTTAGTTCCCAATCAAAGATTAAGTTGAAAGGAACACGCTGTCCAAAAATCAGCTCAATCGGACAAGAAACGAAGCGGGAATCGCGATTTGAAATTGGCTGCTAGGGTTTGTGCGAAAATCTGCACTCTCTCACTTTTCTCTCTATATGACTGCTCTCAAAACTCTTGTTCAACTTCAAAATAAGACCTAAAATAAAGTCTTACAAATGCACCATAGTATTGGGCTTATTGGCAAAGTGGGCTATTCCAATTGGGCTCAATTTTATCCACAAAGGAAAGGAAGGAGACCACTAAAACCTTGGACTTTTATTTATCCACATAGGAAGGGAAAAAGGCCTAAAACCCAACAATTCTCCCCCTACCAACTATGTGGAGGAGACCGCCATCCCGGCGATCATGCAACATTCTTCAAACTTCCCTCTTGGGAAAGCTTTAGTCATCATGTCGGAACCATTATCATTAGTATGTATCTTTTCAAGTTCAAGAAACTTAGAATCCAACACATCTCGAATCCAATGATACCTCACATCAATGTGTTTAGACCGATCATGAAATGTAGAATTCTTGCCAAAATGAATAGCACTTTGACTGTCGCAATAAATCACATACCTCTCTTGAGCACAACCAAGTTCCCCCAAAATCTCTTCATCCAGAGCAACTCTTTGCAAGCTTCAACAGCAGCAATAAGCTCAACCTCTGTGGTAGATAAAGCAACATATTTTTGCAATCTAGATTGCCAAGACACAGCTCCCCCTGCAAAAGCAATCAAGTAGCATGAAGTAGACTTACGAGTATCAACATCACCAGTCATATTTGAATCAGTGTAACCACAAAGAACAGGCTTCCCCGTCCCAAAACACAAACTCAGACTAGAAGTGCCACAAATATATCTCATAATCCACTTTACAGCATTCCAATGCTCTCTTCCTGGATTAGAAAGAAAACGACTAACAATACCAACAACATGAGCAATATATGGTCTTGTACACACTATTGCGTACATCAAACTACCAACAACTGAAGCCTAAGGAACTCTCTTCATATCTTCCTTCTCACCATCACTGGAAGGACAATGCTTAGTACTCAATTTGAAGTGCACAGCTAAAGGTGTACTGACAACCTTAGCTTTGTCCATGTTAAATCTACGAAGTACTTTCTGAATGTACTTCTCTTGTGACAGCCACAACTTCTTGGCATCTCTATCACGGATAATCTGCATGCCAAGAATCTGCCTTGCTGGTCCCAAGTCTTTCATAGCAAAAGACGTATTCATCTCTTGCTTCAACTTCTGAATCCTGCAAGTATTATGACCAACAACAAGCATGTCATCAACATAAAGCAAAACGATAATGAAGTCATTACCAGAGAATTTTTACACAAAAACACAATGGTCTGAAGAAGTCTTTTTGAAACCCTGCTGACTCATAAAAGAACCAAACTTCCTGTACCATTGCCTAGGAGCTTGTTTTAGGCCATACAAGCTCTTCTTCAATTTGCAAACATAATTCTCTTTTCCCTTGACTTCAAAGCCTTCTGGCTGCTCCATATAAATTTCTTCATCCAAGTCACCATGGAGAAAAGCAGTTTTAACATCCATTTGTTCAATCTCTAAGTCCAAGCTTGCAGCCAATCCTAGAACCACACGAATGGATGACATCTTCACAACTGGAGAGAATATCTCATCAAAATCAATTCCCTTCTTCTGGTTAAAACCCTTCACAACTAATCTAGCCTTGTACCGTAGAACTGGGTTACCATCTTCATATTTCACCCTAAAAACCCACCTGTTTTTCAAAGCTTTTCGATCTTTAGGTAACATAACCAAATCAAAGGTATGACTATCATGTAGAGACTTCATTTCATCCTCCATAGCATCAAACCACCTTTCTTTTTCTTCACTTTCCATGGCCTCATCAAGACTCTCGGGTTCTCCCCCGTCAGTCAAGAGTACATACTCATTGGGAGAACAACGAGATGAAGGTATTTTCTCTCTAGTAGATCTTCTGAGAGAACTCTCTGGAGCATCAATAATAGTTGGTTCCTCACCAACTACATCGTCTTGCACTGGAGCATGAACGGCATACTGGTCATTCTGAATATGATCACCATCTTCAATATCAGCTTGACTTTCATCATTTTGAAGATTTTCATCAGGTGCAATAGTCAAAGGAATTGGATCAACATCAACTAGGCTCTCACTACTCTGAGAAACAACTTTCTCAGCTTTGTTAAGATCTTCAATTGTTTGGTCTTCAAAGAACACAACATCCCGGCTTCTAACAAGTTTCTTCTCAACTGGATCAAAGAAACGATAGCCAAATTCATCTTGACCATAACCAACAAAGATACATTGCCTAGTTTTAACATCCAACTTTGACCTCTCTTCTTTAGGAACATGCACAAAGGCTTTACACCCAAAAACTTTAAGATGATCATAAGAAACTTTCTTACCAGACCAAACTCTGTCAGGGACATCACCATTCAAAGCAACAGTAGGAGATAAATTGATAACATAGGCAACAGTGTTAAGTGCTTCTGCCCAAAAGGAATCTGGCAGCTTAGCATCTGAAAGCATACATCTAACCCTCTCAACAAGAGTTATGTTCATCCTCTCTGCTAAACCATTTAGCTGAGGAGTCTTTGGAGGAGTTTTCTGATGCCGAATACCCTGCTCTCTGCAATATCTATCAAAAGGACCAATATACTCACCACCATTATCAGAACGGATGCATTTCAATTTCTTCCCTGTCTATCTCTCAACCAAGGCCTGAAAATTTTTGAACACATCAAGTACCTGATCCTTAGCCTTCAAAGAGAATACCCAGAGTTTGCGAGAATGATCGTCAATAAAAGTCACAAAGTAAAGTGCACCACCATGAGACTTTACCTTAAAAGGACCACACAAATCAGAATGTACCAACTCCAGAAAATCAAGCTTCCTCGAAGGCGAATGACTCTGAAAAGAGACTCTTTTCTATTTACCGGCTAAGCAATGAACACATTTGTTCAACTTTGCTTGTTTCACTCCAGAAAGAAAATTCTTCTTAGCCAAATTGTCCATCCCCTTCTCACTCATATGGATCAGTCTTCTATGCCATAACTCTGATGAAGTATCATTCTCCACCAAATTTACTGAGCCTCTACAAATGGAGCCCTGAAAAATGTACAAGTTAGACAACTTGTTACCACGGGCTACAACCATTGAACCTTTAGTAAGCTTCCATTGGCCAGCACCAAGGGTATTAACATAACACTCATCATCAAGGTATCCAACAGAAATTAAATTCAAGCGAATATCTGGAGCATGTTTGACATTATTGAGAACTAGTTTGGAACCATTGTTACTTTCCAAACAAATTGTCCCAATGCCAAGAACTTCAACCTCATGATTATTGCCCATTTTCAACATCCCAAAGTTACCTGGAGTATAAGAAGAAAATAATTCCTTCCTGGGCGTGACATGAGAAGTAGCACCAGAATCCACAAACCAGCTAGACTCATCACAAACAAGATTAACAACATTTTCATCACAAGAAACAAGAAGATCATCATTAGCAACAACAACAACACGATTTTCATTGTCGCCTTCTTTCTTTTGTTGTTTCATAACTCTCTTGTACCTGAAACAATATTTCTTGATATGCACATTCTTGTGGCAATAGTCACATGTAACATTCTTGAATTTAGACTTTGACTTTCCTCTACTTTTATCTCTGTCATTCTGATCTCTGAACTTGCTTCTCCCCTTGTCTCCAGTAACCAAAACATCGGAGTGTGAAACTGAAGAAGATGAGCCTTGAGATCTTCTTCTCATTTCTTCATTCAAGACACCACTCTTAGCATATTCCATGGTTACAACACCACTGGGAGCAGAATTAGTCAAAGAAACTCGAAGAGTTTCAAAAGAGTCTGGCAGAGTATTAAGAAGCCATAGTCTCTGTATTTCTTTATTGAATTTTACACCCATTCTGGACAGCTGGTCAAGAACACCCTGAAAATCATTAATATGATCAAAAATATGAGTGCCCTCTTAATACCTGATATTCATTAATTGTTTCAACAAAAACAATTTATTATTGTCAGTCTTCGAAGCATATAGTGTCTCGAGCTTGTCCAACAAACTTCTAGCATGTGTCTCATTCACAATGTGATTTTTGACATTATTTTCAACCCATTTTCTAATATAGCCACAAACCTGTAAGTGCTCAAATTCTCAATCCTCATCATTCATGGATTCGGGTTTGTTAGAGGCAAACACAGGTAGATGCATTTTCTTGACAAATAGAAGATCTTTCATTTTGCCTTTCCAAGCATGATAATTATTACCATTCAAACAAACCATCATGCTCATATTTGACTCCATCATTTAAATAGATAATTACAACAACTAAACGCTCTGATACCACTTTGTTGGAAAAGGCAAGTACAAAATAAATGTGCACGATAAGACAATTGCGGAAGAAACCCAAGTCAAAACTTTTCCTTTCTATTTGAACCAAGATAAGACAAAATAATGCAAGAACAAACAGTTTATGTCAGCAAACACATCAACCAAGCAAGAAAAATAAATCAACACGAGACACCAAGTTTAACGTGAAAAACCTCTTCGGTGTGAAGAGTAAAAACCACAAGGCCAATGCTCCACTATAATCAACAAGAGTTACAAAAATATTCTCCAAAATGGCCACCAATAAAGTGACAAACAATGAGCAACACAACTACAAGATAACACAAAAAACTAGAGAAATAAAAAGGAGCAAAATCACCAAAATGTAGCTACTGTTCACGAGCAAAAATCAGGAGCTACAGGACTCCAAATCACCCTCTCTTAGTTTCCAATCAAAGATTAAGTTGAAAGGAATACACTGTCCAAAAATCAGCTCAATCGGACAAGAAACGAAGCGGGAATCGCGATTTGAAATTGGCTGCTAGGGTTTGTGCGAAAATCTGCACTCTCTCACTTTTCTCTCTATATGGCTGCTCTCAAAACTCTTGTTCAACTTCAAAATAAGACCTAAAATAAAGTTGGGTTATTCCAATTGGGCTCAATTTTATCCACAAAAGAAAGGAAGGAGACCACTAAAACCTTGGATTTTTATATATCCACATAGGAAGGGAAAAATGCCTAAAACCCAACACAAATTTGTGTCTTCGACACATTAAAATTTCTCTAGATGGTGGTGTATATTTATGTATATTTTTTTTGTAAATCAATTTATATATGTATATTTTTGTATATCTGTTTATATACATGTTCATCTGTGTGATATATATGTGATATCCAATGTGTTGAATTAATTTGTAATATTTGGAGGTCTTAAATTAAACAGACACATCTCTATTTGTGAAGAGCATGACTATCTCCTGAAATAATATAAGAAAAATCTACAGTATACGAGGATTTTTTATTGGATCTCGAAGGAAATTGCTTCTAAACCCCTATAGAATATGCGAAAAATCTCTCTTTGAGAATAGTAGTATCACATCAAAGCGTTTTGTTTTTCAAGTTTTGTCTTCTTTTATTTCTAACAAGTGTAGTACTGATATTTTCTAGCTCGATTTTATCTTTGACTTTTAATTTCAAATCACTTTTAATCTTCCACAAATATTATACATAACTTTTAATTTCAAATCACTTTTAATCTTCCACAAATATTATACATAACTTTTAATTTCAAACCCATTCAAATCACTTCTAATCTTCCACAAATATATTATATATAACATCTAGGTGTTTGGAATAAATTTCAATCCTACCCACTCAGAAACAACAACTGACAAATTCTAGATTTTAAATTTAGATTTTCGAATGAGTCTTTAATCATGATTCTTCAAAAAATAATAATAATTAAGTATTCACCGAATTAGAAAATATTCACCAGGAATATACTTTTAAATGAATGGAATAATGTGGTGGATGAGGGGGGGGGGGAGGGGGGAGGGGAAGTTATAAAAAAGGATAATCTACACAACTAAACAAACATAAATCTTATATTTACTCCTTAAAATCTTATTGTAACACCTCGGATTTTGAAAAGCGCTAAAGAGAGATTCGTACAAGTCACCATCAGTTTTTAGTTTTGGGTCAACTTCAAACGAGCATATCTTTTAGCACATAAAGAGATAGGTGGCCCATGACCTACCAAATCGAAGGTCTTTGCGTCCTATTTCAAATGCCACCAAGTTTGCTCCATTTGAAGCTCGAAGTAAAACGTTATGCCTATTTGAGTGAGGCCTCTCTCTTTAAGGTATTTCAATCGTTTCTAGAAGGATAGTTTGGTCTTTTCCTTTCTCTCCAAAGCCTAGCCACAATTTTACTTCACCCAAATAAGGGTCTAATTAGATTTAGACCACCTTTTCACGTTCCTAAATATTTAGAGTTTTAGAGCGGGGTTTCAAGAGGAGAAAAGGGCGGGGTTTCAAGAACTGAGAATTTCACCAAGAACATTGTTCTTTCCAGGTATGTAAGACTTCTCACAGTGATGGACTTATTCGTCCTCACGCCATACATCTATTTATCCACAAAATTGTTGTATCTAAAGGATTCTTGCATAGTTCTTGATTTTGGTTCAATTCTTTAACAATGGAGGTTGTGAATTCTTTTCTATTGTGGATCTTTGGTAATAGTTGTATTTCAAGAGAGTTTGTATGAAAGTTTCTATGAATTCGTGTTGGGTTTGAGAATCAAGAAGAGTTTAGGAAGTTTACTCAATTCTAAACTAGTTGGGATCCTATTTTGGCTTGAAATATTCGTCTGATTTCTAGGTAGGGGAATGAGGCGACGCGCCAACAAAGCGCCAGAACTACTGCTCAGTAGTTTAGGCCCTGGCGCGACATGTCAGAAGTTCACCCAGGCCTGAATTCAGTAGTTTAGGCCCTGGGGCGACGCGCCAGCAGTGCGCCAGGAGTCACCTAGCCTTTTTCTTCCGTGTTTCATTCAGGACGTGTTCCTTTGAGTCGTAACTATGGTCCCTTCTTCGTATTAACTTCTAAAGGCTCAATTCATTCTTGAAAGTCCCTATATGTCCTAATCACATGTCTTAATTTGCATTCAAAACTAAAGTGAGTTTAAGAGGAAAGTTGAAGAAGTCCTTTTGAGTTAAGCTAACAATCTTTGTAACCCATCATGGTTTTGAGCTAAGCTTTTGAGAAAGTAAATATAAGTAATGATAAGAGTCGTATTCTTGTTTGAGAGATGATATAAGGGAAGTAAGTATTCCCAAACGTAATACGTTTACATTTAAAAGAGAGAAACTTTGATTTCTAAATAAGTTAATGAGTACAGAGATACTTCAGTGCAGTTACCTCTTTTAAGAGGATCTTTAGAGTAATTACTTCAAATTGAGAACAAAAGAATGTTTTTAAACATTGATCATGAGTAATAATTTTGGGAGTAGCATTGAGCACAGATATGGGGATGAGTTCAGACAACTCAAAATCCTCATAAACCATGTCTTGCCAATATGGGTAAAGGATTCATACTTTTTAGATGATTTTCTTATGCCTTCGGGTAGAGATTAGTGGCTCCACTTAGTTGAGGTGTTCTACATCCCGACACGATATAGGACAGCTCTGGTAGCATGGACAAGACGTTGTATCATCACTTAGCTCATAGTGATGGTTGTCGGTTAGAGAATCTCCCAATAAAGTTAAAGTGTATTTTTCATATAACACTTATTATGTTGAATTTAAAGATGAGTAAGTATTTTTTTTAAAGTTAATGATTTCATTCCTTTAATTCTTTACATTCAGTTGAGTTAATGCTATATCTATTGTAGTCATTCAGCTCAGTTATTTATTTCACTTCAGCCATATTACATACTCGTACATTTCATGTACTGATGTCATTCGACCGGCATTTTTTTATGATGCAGATACAGGTGTTCAAGATCATCAACAGGCATTTCGTTGAAATCACTTTGCGCTTCAGATAGCTTTGGTGAGCCTCCTTGCTTTCCGGAGGATTTCACATCTATTTTTCATATTCAATTTTAATAGCATTTGAGATGTCATGGGTCTTGTCCCGACATCTATCTTAAACAGTTAGAGGCTTCTTAGACAGACAGAGTTAGATGTTATCCATTGTTTTCTCAAGATGTTTATTTAACTTATGAATTATGTTAGGTATTTCAAGACAATGTCTTAACTCTTTTCTTTAAAGGTTTAATTGTTCATCTATTTAAGCTTCCGCGTACCTTATTGAGTCATGTGAGTCATAGTTATCCAGGCCAAGGGTTCGCTTGGAGATCAAAAATGGTTCTCGAGTGTCGGTCACGTCCAGGGTGTAGGCTCGGGGCATGAAAAACTTAGTATTAGAGCACAAGGTTCAAGAGTCCTAAGGTGTCTATGAAGCCGTGTCTGTAGAGTCCTTCCTATTAGTGTGAAGCACGCCGCATATATAATTAGGAGGCTACAACATTTAGGAAACATTTCACTTTCTTCTTACTTCTTTTCGTGAGATAGAGTTCAATTCTATAAAAGTTTCCTCTAACTCGTGCTTACGAGTGTCTTTTCAGATCATGCCACCACGAAGAGCTGCTTGAGGAAGTCCTGCTAGGAGTCCTCAAGGTCAAGAAGCTTTCAATGCACCATAAGTGAACCCCTCTCAGGGAGATGTCACCAATGCTGAGTTCTAAAATGCCATTCAGATATTGACTCGGGTTGTGGCTAATTAGGCGGATCAACAAAGAGTAGATCTCCAGGATGTGGCTGATACATCCCAAATCTGTGAGTTTCTGAGAATGAGTCCCCCATAGTTCTCAGGGTCGACGTTCACTGAGGATCCGGAGAACTTTGTGGAAGAGCTTCAGAATGTGTTTGAGGTCATGCGTGTTGCTGATGCAGTACGTGTGGAGTTAGCCTCATATTAACTCAAAGGTGTTTCTAGGATATGATATGATCAATGAAAGAAGAACATGGCAGAGGGGGCACCACTGTTGAGTTGGGCTGTGTTTGAATAGGCGTTCTTGAGGCATTTCTTTCCCCGCGAGCTAAAGGAAGCAAAGGTACGAGAATTTCTGAATCTGAAGCAGGAGTCTATGAGTATGCATAAGTACAGCCTCAAGTTCACTCAACTATCTCGCTATGCTCTGGAGATGGTTGTGGAAGTGAGGAGCAGGATGAGTCTGTCTGTTCGTGTCTAGGCTATCCTTTTTATCGAGTAATGAAGGTAAGGCGGCTATGTTGATAGAGGACATGGATATAGCCAGGCTCATGATTACAGCAGGTTGAGAAAGACAAGTTAAAGGACAGAGAAGAGTTTCGCAACAAGAGGGCCAAGACTACAAGTAATGAGACTAGCCAACAAAAGACCGGGAATGGGCATCGGTCATCTGGACCAGCTCCATCTTCAGCTAGTGCACCTGCATCAAGAAACAAGAATGATCGCACGAATCAGAGTTCTTTGAATTTTAGAGCTCAGGGTACTCAGTCAGAAGGTAGTGTGGCACAAGGGTTTCAAAGCCCATCTTTATCTAAGTGTGGTAGGACCCATCCAGGAGAATGTCGTGATGGCTCCACTGGCTGTTTCAAGTGTGGTCAGATGGGTCATTTCATGAGAGAATTCCCAAAGAACAAGCAGGGTAATGGGGGCAATAGAGCCCAATCTTCTTCAGCAGCTCCAGTAGATAGAAATACCCAGAGAGGAGCTACTTCACGGACATGCAGAGGAGCAAACCTTCTGTATGCTATAGCTAGTCGCCAGGATCAGGAAAACTCACCTAATATTGTCACTGGTATGCTTAAAATCTTTCTATTGATGTTTATGCCTTACTTGATCCAAGTGAGAGTTTGTCTTTTGTGACTCCTTATGTTGTCATGAGGTTCGGCATTTTCCCTGAACAACTTTCTGAACCCTTCAGTGTTTCCATACCTGTTGATGAGTCTATTCTAGAAAAAAGAGTCTATCATGATTGTACCATCTCTGTCTATCACAAGAACACCATGGCTGACTTAGTTAAGCTATATATGGTAGACTTTGACGTTATTCTAGGTATGGACTGGATTCATTCTTGTTATTTCTCAGTTGATTGTAGAACTTGAGTAGTCACGTTTCAGTTTCCTAAAGATCCAGTTTTAGAGTGGAGGAGTAGTTCAGCAGTGCCTAAAGGTCATTTTATTTCATACTATCTATCACTTAGTTCGAGTTAATGACTCTAGTGTGGAGACACCGCCTATTCAATCAGTTCCAGTTGTGAGTGAGTTTTCGTAGGTCTTTCCAGACGATCTTCTCGGAGTCCCTCCTTAGAGAGAAATAGACTTCAGAATAGATATTCTTCTTGATGCTCAATCCATCTCTATTTTGCCATATAGAATGGCTCCAGCTGAGTTAAAAGAGTTAAAAGAGCAGTTGAGAGATCTTCTTGATTAGGGTTTCATCCGACCAAGTATCTCACCTTGGGTGCTCCGGTCTTATTCGTGAGAAAGAAAGATGGTTCCCTTAGGATGTGTATCGATTACCGCCTGTTGAACAAGGTCACCATAAAGAATAAGTATCCCCTTTCGAGAATTAATGACCTTTTCGACCAACTTCAAGGTGCCACTTATTTCTCCATGATAAACCTTAGATTTGGCTATCATCAGTTGAGAGTAAAAGAAAGTGACATCCTGAAGACAACTTTTAAGACCCGTTACAGTCATTATGAGTTCCTTGTTATGTCGTTTGGTTTGACTAATGCTCCTGCAACATTCATGGATCTTTTGAACAGAGCATTTAAGCCATATCTGGATATGTTTGTTGTCGTGTTCATTGATGACATATCAATTTATTCGAGGAATAAGGAGGACCATGCTAGTCATCTCAGAATAGTCCTCCAAAATCTCAAGGATCGAGAATTATATGCTAAGTTTTCTAAGTGTGAGTTCTAGCTTGAATCCGTGGCATTCTTAGGCCACATTGTGTCTGGCAAAGGAATTTGAGTCGACACTCAAAAGATTGAGGCAGTGCAGAATTGGCCTTGACCCACATCTCCAACTGATGTAAGAAGTTTCTTGGGGTTGGCAGGTTACTATAGAAGGTTTGTTGAGGGGTTTTCATCTATTTTATCCCCATTAACTAAGTTGACTCAGAACACAACTAAGTTTCAATGGTCTGAAGCTTGTGAGAAAAGCTTTTAGGATTTGAAAACTCGGTTAACTACTGCTCCAGTGTTGACCCTACCAGAAGGTACAGAGGATTTTGTCGTCTATTGTAATGCATCCAGAGTTGGACTTGGTTGTGTATTGATGCAAAATGGTAAGGTTATAACCAATGCCTCTAAACAACTTAAGATTCACGAGAGAAACTACCCAACTCTTGATCTCGAGTTGGCAGCAGTGGTTTTTGCTCTCAAAATGTGGCGTCACTATCTCTATGGAGTTCATGTGGATGTGTTCGTAGACCACAAGAGTCTCCAGTATGTTTTCAATAAGAAGGAGCTCAATCTCAGACAAAGGAGGTGGTTATAGTTGCTCAAGGATTATGAGATGAGTATCCTCTATCACCGAGGTAAGGCTAATGGTGTTGCTGATGCTTTGAGCAGGTTGTCTTTGGGGAGTACTGCTCATGTCGAGGAAGGTAAGAAATAGTTAGCTAAAGAAGTGCACAGACTTACTTGGTTGGGTGTCCGATTGTTGGATTCCAGTGAAGGTGGAGTTGTCGTGATGAATGGAGCTGAGTCGTCATTAGTGGAAGAGGTAAAGGAGAAGCAAGACAAAGACTGCATTTTGCTTGAGTTGAAGGCAAATGTGCATAAGCAGAAAGTGATGGCTTTTGCACAAGTGGGAGATGGTGTGCTGAGATATCAAGGAAGGTTATGTGTTCCAAGGGTAGATGATCTCCAAGAGAGGATCATGGAAGAAGCTCATAGTTCCAGATATTCGATTCACCCGAGTTCCATAAAAATGTACCATGACTTGAGAGAAGTCTATTGGTGGTGTAGTATGAAGAGGTGTATTGCAGAGTTTGTTGCTAAGTGCCCAAATCACCAGCAAATCAAAGCTGAGCATCAAAGGCCATGTGGTATAGCTTAGAATATACCCTTTATGGAATGGAAGTGGGAGATGATTAATATGGACTTCATTACCGGTCTACCGCGATCTCGTAGACACATGATTCCATTTGGGTGATTGTGGATTGAATGACCAATCAGCCCATTTCTTACTAGTAAAGACTACCAATACAACAAAAGAGTATGCAAACATGTAAATTCGTGAGATAGTTCCACTGCATGGAGTTCCCTTATCCATCATCTCAGATAGGGGTGCTCAATTTATCGTATAATTTTGGAGGTCATTTCAGAAATGTTTGGGTTCGAAGGTGAACCTTAGTACTGCTTTTCATCCTCAAACGGATGGTCAAGCAGAGCGCATAATTCAGACCTTAGAGGATATGTTGAGAGCTTGTGTTATGGATTACAAAGGTAATTGGGATGACCACTTGCCTCTTATCGAGTTCGCATATAATAATAGTTACCATTCCAGTATTTAGATCCCCCATTGGTTCGGTTTGAGGTTTGTGAAGTTGAGTTGATAGGACCAGATTTGGTTCATCAAGCCATTGAAGGTGAAGACAATTCAAGAGAGGTTGAAAACAGCGCAGAGTCGTCAGAAATCCTATACTGATATTAGGAGATGATATTTGGAGTTTGAGGTTGATGATTGGGTCTATCTGAAAGTTTCACCCATGAAGGGTGTTATGAGGTTTGGTAAAAAAGAGAAGCTCAGTCCCCGATACATTGGTCCTTATAGGATATCCAAGAGAGTTGGTAATGTAGCTTATGAGTTGGAGCTACCGTCAGAGTTAGCAGCAGTTCATCTAGTATTTCACATCTCTATGCTTAAGAAGTGTTTGGGCAATCTTTCACTTATTGTGCGTACCGAGAATATTGGTATCAAGGACAACCTATCTTATGAGGAGATTCCCGTTCAGATTCTAGATCATCAGGTTCACAAGTTGAGAACCAAGAAGACTGCATCAGTCAGAATATTGTGAAGGAACCAATTTGTTGAGGAGGCTACTTAGGAAGCCGAGGAGGATATGAAGAAGAAATACCCTCATCTTTTCCTCCAAATAAATTCCAGACCAAGTACTAATTGTTTATAAAGTATTCTTTAGGTTGATATGTTGAGTTTATGCTAATTGCATGTTTCACGCTTGAGTTAAGTTGTTAGAAACTTACCACCCCTATTCTACTTAGTTTGATCTCATTTGAGGATGAATTTTCCCAAGGGGGAGATATATTGTAACACCTCGGGATTTCGAAAAGCGCAAAAGAGAGATTCTTACAAGTCACCATCAGTTTTTAGTTTTGGGTCAACTTCAAATGAATATATCGTTTAGCACAGAAAGAGTTAGGTGGCCTTTGACCTATCAACTCAAAGGTTTTTGAGTTCTCTTTCCAACGCCACTAAGTATGCTCCATTTGAAGCTCAAAGTAAAAAGTTATGTCTATTTGAGTGAAACCTCTCCCTTTAAGGTATTTCAATCATTTCTAGAAGGGTAGTTTGGTTTTTTCCTTTCCCTCCTAAGCCTAGAAACGTTTTTCTTTAACCCAAATAAGGGTCTTATCATATTTAGACCACTCTTTCACGTTCCTAAATACTTCGAGTTTTAGAGCGGGGTTTCAAGAGGAGAAAAGGGCAGGGTTTCAAGCGTTCTTTCAAGACCTGAGAATTTCACCAAAAACATTATTCTTTCCAGGTATGTAAGGCTTCTCACAATGATGGAATTGTTCGTCCTCACTCCATATATCTAATTTATCCACAAAATCATTGTATCTAAAGGATTCTTGCGTAGTTCTTGATTTCGGTTCAATTCTTTAACAATGGAGGTTGTGAATTCTTTTGTGTTGTGGATCTTTGGTAATAGTTGTATTTCAAGAGAATTTGTATGAAAGTTTCTATGAATTCGTATTTGGTTTGAGAATCAAGAAGAGTTTAGGAGGAATTACTCAATTCTAAACTAGTTGGGATCCTATTTTGGCTTAAAAAATTCGTTAGATTTCTGGGTAAGGGGATGGGCGACGCGCCACCAAAGTGCCAGAACTATTACTCAGTAGTTTAGGCTCTAAGGTGACATGCCAACACTGCGCTAGGGGTCGCCTGGCCTTTTTCCTTCCGTTTTTCATTCTGGACGTGTTTCTTTGAGTTGTGACTACGTTCTCTTCTTTGTATTAGCTTCTGTAGGCTCCCTTTATCATTGAAAGTCCATATATTTCTTAATCACATGTCTTAATTTGCATTCAAAACTAAAGTGAGTTTAAGAGGAAAGTTCAAGAAGTCCTTTTGAGTTAAGTTAAGAATCTTTGAAACCCATCATGGTTTTGAACTAAGCTTTTGAGAAAGTTATTATAAGTAATGAGAAGAGTCGTATTCATGTTTGAGAGATGATATAAGGGAACTAAGTATTCCCAAAGGTAATATGTTTACATTTAAAAGAGAGAAACTTTGATTTCAAAATAACTTTATGAGTATTGAGATACTTCAAAGTAGTTACCTCTTTTAAGAGAATCTTTTAAGTAATTACCTCAAATTGAGATAAGATAATGTTTTTAAACATTGAGCATGAGTAATAATTTCGGCGTAGTATTGAGCACAGATATGGGGATGAGTTCAGACAACTCAAAATCCCCATAAACCATGTCGTGCCAACATGGGTAAAGGATTCATACTTTTTAGATGATTTCCTTACGCCTTCGGGTAGAGCTTAGTGGATCCACTTAGTTGAGGTGTTCTATATCCTGGCACGATATTGGACAGTTCTGGCAGCGTGGATAAGATACTGTATCATCACTTAGCTCACAGTGATGGTTGTCGGCTAGAGAATCTCCCAATAAAGTTAAAGTTTATTTTTCATATAACACTTATTATGTTTAGTTCAGAGATGAGTAAGCATTTTTTTAAAGTTAAATGATTTCATTCCTTTAATTCTTTACATTCACTTGAGTTCATGCTATATCTATTGCAGTCATTCAGTTCAGTTATTTATTTCACTTCAGCCATATTACATACTCGTACATTGCATGTACTGATGTCATTCGACCGGCAACTTTTAATGATGCAGATAAAGGTGTTCAGGATCATCAACATGCATTTCGTTGAGATCACCTTGCGCTTCAGATAGCTTTGGTGAGGCTTCTTACTTTTCGGAGGATTTCACATCTATTTTTCTTATTTAGTTTTAATAGCATTTGAGGTGTCGTGGGTCTTGTCCCGACATCTATCTTAAATAGTTAGAGGCTTCATAGACAGACATAGTTAGATGTTATCCATTGTTTTCTCAGGATGCTTATTTAACTTATGAATTATAGTAGGTATTTCAAGACAATTTCTTAACTCTTTTCATTAAAGGTTTAACTTCTAATCTACTTAAGCTTCTGCTTACCTTATTGGGTCATGTGAGTCAAAGTTAGCCAGACCAAGGGTTCGCTTGGGGATCAAAAATGATTCTCGAGTGTCGGTCACGTCCAGGGTGTAGGCTCGGGGCATGACAAACTTGATATCAGAGCACAGGGTTCAAGAGTCCTAGGGTGTCCATGAAGTCGTGTCTGTAGATTCCTTCTTATCGGTGTAAAGCACGCCACATATATAATTAGGAGGCTACGACATTTGGGAAAAATTTCACTTTCTTCTTACTTATTTTTGTGCTACAGAGTTCAACTCTATAAAAGTTTGCTCTAACTCGTACTTATGCGTGTCTTTTTAGATCATGACTCCACGAAGTGCTGCTCGAGGACGTCCTTCTAGGAGGAATGTTAATCCTCAAGGTCATGAAGCTCCCAATGCACTAGAAGTGCACACCTCTCAGGGAGATGTCATCAATGCTGAGTTCCGAAATGCCATTCAGATGTTGACTCGGGTTGTGGCTAATCAGGACGATCAACAAAGAGTAGATCGCCAAGATGTGGCTGATACATCCAGAATCCGTGAGTTTCTGAGAATGAATACCCAGAGTTCTAAGGGTCAAAGGTCACTGAGGATCCAGAGAACTTTGTGGAAGAGCTTCAGAAAGTGTTTGAGGTCATGCGTATTGCTGATGTAGAGCGTGTGGAGTTAGCCTCATATCAGCTCAAAGGTGTTTCTAGGATATGTCATGATCAATGGAAGAAGAACAGGGAAAAGGGGGAACCACTTTTGAGTTGGGCTGTGTTTGAAGAGGCGTTCTTGGGGCGTTTCTTTCCCCGCGAACTAAGGGAAGCAAAGGTAAGAGAATTTCTGAATCAGAAGTAGGAGTCTATGAGTGTGTGTGAGTACAGCCTCAAGTTCACTCGCCTATCCCACTATGCTCCTGAGATGGTGGGGATATGAGGAAAAGAATGAGTCTATTCGTGTCCGGGCTATCTCGTTTATCGAGTAAGGAAGGTAAGGCGGCTATGTTGATAGGGGACAAGGACATAGCCAGGCTCATAATTCATGTACAACAGGTTGAGGAAGACAAGTTAAAGCACAGAGAAGAGTTTCGCAACAAGAGGGCAAAGACAACAAGTAATGAGATTGGCCAACAAAAGATCAGGAATGGGCATCGATTATCTTTTCAGCAGAGGTCATCTGGACCAGCTCCATCTTCAGCTAGTGCACCTACACCAAGAAACAATAATGATCACATGAATCAGAGTTCTCAGAATTTTTGTGGCACAAGGGTTTCAGAGCCCACCTTGTGCTAAGTGTGGTAGGACCCATCCAAGAGAGTGTCGTGATGGATCCACTAGCATTTTCAAGTGTGGTCAGATGGGTCATTTCATGAGAGAATGCCCAAAGAATTGGATGGGTAATGGGGCAATAGAGCCCAATCTTCTTCAACAGCTCCACCAGTAGATAGAAATACCTAGACAAGAGCTACTTCAGGGACAAGCGGAAGAGCAAATCGTCTATATGCTATAGCTAGTCGCCAGGATCAGGAGAACTCACCAGATTTTGTTACTGGTATGGTTAAAGACTTCTCTATTGATGTTTATGCCTTACTTGATCCAGATGCGAGTTTGTATTTTGTGACTGCTTATGTTTCCATGAGGTTCGACATTTTTCCTGAACAACTTCTCAAACCCTTTAGTATTTCCACACTTGTTGGTGAGTCTATTTTAGCATAAAGAGTCTATCATGATTGTACCATCTCTATCTATCACAAGGACACCGTGGATGACTTAGTTGAGCTAGATATGGTGGACTTTGATGTTATTCTAGGTATGGATTGACTTCATGCTTGTTATGCCTCAGTCAATTGTAGAACTCGAGTAGTCAAGTTTACGTTTCCTAATGAGCTAGTTTTAGAGTGGAGGAGTAGTTCAGCAGTACCTAAAGGTCATTTTATTTCATACCATCTATCACTTAGTCCGAGTTAATGACTCTAGTGTGGAGACACTGCCTATTCAGTCAATTCTAATTGTGAGTGAGTTTCCAGAGGTCTTTCCAGATGATCTTCCCGGAGTCCCTCCTGAGAGAGAAATAGATTTCGGAATAGACATTCTTCCTGATACTCAATCCATCTCTATTTCGCCATATAGAATGGCTCCAGCTGAGTTAAAAGTGTTAAAAGAGCAGTTGAGAGATTTTCTTGATAAGGGTTTCAACTGACCAAGTATATAACCTTGGAGTGCTCCAGTCTTATTCGTGAGAAGGAAAGATGGTTCCTATAGAATATGTATCGACTACTGCCAGGTGAATAAGGTCACCATAAAGAATAAGTATCCCCTTCCAAGAATTGATGACCTTTTTGACCAACTTCAGGGTGCCACTTATTTCTCCAAGATAGACCTTAGATCTGGCTATCATCATTTGAGAGTAAAAGAAAGTGACTCCCGAAGACAGCTTTCTGGACCCGTTACGGTCATTATGAGTTCCTTGTTATATCCTTTTGTTTGACTAACACTCCTACAGCATTCATGGATCTTATGAGCAGAGTATTTAAGCAATGTTTGGATATGTTTGTTATCGTGTTCATTGATGACATATTAATTTATTGAGGAATAAGGAGGACCATGCTAGTAATCTAAGAATAGTCCTCCAAACTCTCAAGGATCGAGAATTATATGATAGTTTTCTAAGTGTGAGTTCAGGCTTGAATCTATGGCATTTCTTAGGCCACATTGTGTCTAGCGAAGGAATTCGAGTCGACACTCAGAAGATTGAGGCAGTGCAGAATTGGCCTAGACCCACATCTCCAATTGATGTAAGAAGTTTATTGGGGTTGGAAGGTTAGTACAAAAGGTTCATTGAGGGATTTTCATCTATTTCAACCCCATTGACTAAGTTGACTCAAAAAATAGCTAAGTTTCAATGGTCTAAAGCTTATGAGAAAAGCTTTCAGGAGTTGAAAACTCCATTAACTACTGTGCTAGTGTCGACCCTACCAGAAGGTATAGAGGCTTTTGTCATATATTGTGATGCATCCAGAGTTGGACTTGGTTGTGTATTGATGTAGAATGGTAGTGTTATAGCCTATGCCTTCAGACAACTTAAGATTCACATGAGGAACTACCCGACTCATGATCTCGAGTTGGCAGCAGTGGTTTTTGGTCTCAAAATATGGTGTCACTATCTCTATGGTGTTCATATGGATGTGTTCACAGACCACAAGAGTCTCCAGTATGTTTTCAGTCAGAAGGAGCTCAATCTCAGACAAAGGAGGTGGTTATAGTTGCTCAAGGATTATGAGATGAGTATCCTCTATCACCGAGGTAAGGCTAATGGTGTTGCTGATGCTTTGAGCAGGTTGTCTTTGGGGAGTACTGCTCATGTTGAGGAAGGTAAGAAAGAGTTAAATAAGGAAGTGCACAGACTTGTCCGGTTGGGTGTTTGATTGTTGGATTCCAGTGAAGGTTGAGTTGTCGTGATGAATGGAGCTGAGTCGTCATTATTTGCAAAGGTAAAGGAGAAGCAAGACAAAGACCCCATTTTACTTTTGTTGAAGGCAAATGTGCATAAGCAGAAAGTGATGGCTTTTGCACAAGGGGAAGATGGTGTGCTGAGATATCAAAGAGGGTTATGTGTTCCAAGGGTGGATAATCTCCAAGAGAGGATCATGGAAGAAGCTCATAGTTCCAGATATTCGATTTATCCGGGTTCCATAAAAATATACCATGACTTGAGAGAATTCTATTGGTGCAGTAGTATGAAGAGGTATATTACAGAGTTTGTTGCTAAGTGCCCAAATCGCCAGCAAATCAAAGCTGAGCATCAAAGGCCATGTGGTGTGGCTCAGAATATACCCCTTCCTGAATGGAAGTGGGAGATGAATAATATGAACTTCATTATAGGTCTACCGCGATCTAGCACACAACATGATTCTATTTGGGTGATTGTGGATCGGATGACCAAATCAGCCCATTTCTTACCAGTAAAAACTACCAATACAGTAGAAGAGTATGCAAACATGTACTTTCGTGAGATAGTTCGACTACATGGAGTTCCCTCGTCCATCATCTCAGATAGGGGTGCTCAATTTACCACGCAGTTTTGGAGGTCGTTTTAGAAAGGTTTTGGTTCGAAGGTGAACCTTAGTTCTAGTTTTCATCCTCAGATGGATGGTCAAGCAGAGTGCACAATTCAGACCTTAGAGGACATGTTGAGAGTCTGTGTTATGGATTTCAAAGGTAATTGGGATGACCACTTTTGCCTCTTATTGAGTTTGCATACAATAATAATCACCATTTCACCATTCAAATGGCTCCGTATGAGGCTCTATATGGGCAAAGGTGTAGATCTCTCAATGGCCGGTTTGAGATTGGTGAAGTTAAGTTGATAGGACCATATTTTGTTCATCAAGCCATGGAGAAGGTGAAGACAATTCAAGAGAGGTTGAAAACATCGCAGAGTTGTCAGAAATTCTACGCTGATGTTAGGAGAAGAGATTTGGAGTTTGAGGGTGATGATTGGGTCTATCTGAAAGTTTCACCCATGAAGGGTGTTATGAGGTTTGGTAAAAAGGGGAAGCCCAGTCCCCGATACATTGGTCCTTACAGGATATCCAAGAGAGCTAGTAATGTAGCTTATGAGTTGGAACTACCGTTAGAGTTATCAACAGTCCATCCGGTATTTCACATCTCTATGCTTAAGAAGCGTCTGGGCGATCCTTCACTTATTGTGCCTACCGAGAATATTGGTATCAAGGACAACCTATCTTATGAGGAGATTCCCGTTCAGATTCTGGATCGTCAGGTTCGCAAGTCGATAACCAAGGAGACTACATCAGTCAAAGTATTGTGGAGGAACCAATTTGTTGAGGAGGCTACTTGGGAAGCCGAGGAGGATATGAAGAAGAGATACCCTCATCTCTTTTCCTCTGAATCAATTCCAGACCAAGGTACTAGCTCTTTATAAAGTACTCTTTAAGTTGATATGTTGAGTTTATGTTAAATACATGTTTCGTGCTTGAGTTAAGTTGTTAGACACTTCCCACCCCTATTTTTTTAGTTTGATCTCATTCGAAGACGAATGTTCCCATGGGGAGATATATTGGAATACCTCGAATTTCGAAAAGTGCTAAAGAGAGATTTGTACAAGTCACCATTAATTTTTAGTTTTGAGTCAACTTCAAATAAAGATATCTTTTAACACATAAAGAGTTAGGTGACCCATGACCTACTAAATCGAAGAACTTTGAGCCCTCTTTCCAACGCCACCAAGTTTGCTCCATTTGAAGCTCGGAGTAAGAAGTTATGCCTATTTGAGTGAAGTTTCTCTCTTTATGTAACACCTCAGATTAGAGAAAGGCTAGAAAGAGTCAATCGGGCGGTCAAGAACCCAAAATAGACCATGGAACCTTTACGACACCCTATACGGTCCGTGAAGGGGACCACGACCCATTAAGGGTCTAGTGAACCCTTTCCAGGACTTGCCTCATGCAAGGACCGCTTGATGGTGACCCAGACGGCCCGTGATGGACTTGACGACCCGTCAAGTGGGTCATACAAATCACCTAGTTGGTGGGGTGTGACCCAAGATTACTGTAAAAGGACCATGGACGTCTAAACGGCCCGTGAAGCTTCACACAAACGGTGAAGTCGTCCGTGAAAGAGAATTATCAGACTTAGAGTTTAGGGTCAACTTGAAACGATCATATCTTTTAGCACAAAATGAATTGGTGGCCCATGACCTATCAAATTAAAGGACTCTGAGTCTTCTTTCGAACGCCACTGAGTTTGCTCCATTTGAAGTTTGGAGTAAAATGTTATGCTCGGAATAGTGAAGCCTTGTCAGGTTGATGAATCTTCACGGGCAATCATCATCTAGACGACCCGTGAAGCCCTTCTTGAAGCCATTTCGGCAGTTTTTAAGGTCAGGGTCAATTGGGTATTTTTCTAATTGTTTTAACTCAATACTACATCATTTTGCCTTCTACCCTATGCCCTATATAAGCACTTTTACCCCCAAAATCACCCAATTCAATTCATTCTCCTAAATCCCCTAAACTTGACAAAATTCATCTTCTCCAAATATTCCTCTCTCTAGAATCAAGGAAGAAGAAGAAGAAGCTAGGGTTCTTCAAGTTCAAGTCTCCTTTCTTCATCATTGCGTAGGGCTTCAATCAAGGTATGTTGGAAGTTCATCAATGGGTCCCATTCACCCATTGAGCCCCCAAAGTTTCTTCAATTCTCCAATTCAATTTCCCAAGATTTGATTAGGTTTTCACTCAATTCCTCATGAGTTCTATTTGTATGGATTCAATTACGTTATTATGATCTTGTTTTGATAATTTGGACTTAATTACATACTTTTCAAATAATTCCATGAGAACCCATGCATTGATCTATGAATTTTGACTATGATTCCTAATTTACATGAATTTATGAAGAAGCTTGAATTTATGAATATGTTTTATGAAATCATGCATGTTTTATGAAAGCAATGTGTTTGACTCAAGTATGCTTATACATGAAGGTATCTATATGTTCTATGAAGATTGGCCACATGACATGAATGACATCTAGATTTTTCATCAATGCTTGTTAGGCTATTTTCCAAAATTAGGTCTTGATTAGTATGGTAGCCGGTTATTCCATCAATGATTATAGATCATGCTTTTAAAACTATTTTTACTTTAGTAGTATGACACTTCTAGTATGAAGTTAATGACTATGGGCCTTATAAATCTATATAAAAAGGTCATGGATGGTGAAGGGTTTTCTCACACATTGTCTAAGGAGCTATTCTAAATGACATAAGCTTGGACTAGTCCATGGAAGATGAAACGTCTAGAAACATGACTTTAGCTTGGATTGGTAACTCCATTTGTACCTTTCCATGGATAATAAGATTAATATGATTAATGACTATTTCGTGGGAATTTACTTAGCACCGAGAGGATATTGAGGTGGAGGCTCTCCCATAGAAGAGGCCGGGTCTCTACTAGCAATCTCCTTATCCCATAACTATGTGCCAACATAGGTTTGTCTTAGATAGACCTTAGCTAGAGGATCCACTTAAGCTAGAAGTTCGTGGTCCTTACCTTGGCAAGTAGGACAACCCCTTTTTCCGTGTGGGAAGGACACCGGATTCCATGTTATAGCTCACATGGTCTATGTCGGTTAATGGTAAAGTTCCCACAAAATAAACCAAGTAAATTACTATGATTTTATGAAGCTTTCGTTATGATTTATAGATGCAATGACCATATTCATGATTTATGAATCTTCTTAAATGATTTTACTATGTTTTAACTTGGTCATGCATTCCATGTTTTCAATTATGACCCCTTATGATCATGTCTCATGTTTTATTGCATTTTCCTCATACTTGGTACATTCCATGTACTAACACATACTCTTACCTTCATTCTTTCACTAATGTAGGGTGTGACGACTCTTCTCGCTCCACTCGTGGCTAGTAGATACTTTTGAGCATTGAAGACTTGGTGAGTCCTTATATATTCGAGGATAATGTCACTTTTAGTTTTATGTCTTTTCTTTTCGGATATTTTAAGTGATGCATGGGTTACGTCCCAATCACTCTCCTATTGTACTAGATGGATTTGAGACATATGTTAGATTTCCACTGTTTTTGTCAAACATTTTACGATATAAAACTGTCTTTCGAACTCTTTAAATTCTATTACCTTGTATGATGTATGCTAAGTGACTTGTGTAGGGCCTCTCGGGGTCCTATACGCCATGTCACGTGTAGGGGGTACCTTAGGTCGTGACACTTTAAGATATTTCAATCGTTTCTAGAAGGGTAGTTTGGTCTTTTCCTTTCTCTCATAAGCCTAGCCATGTTTTTCCTTCACCCAAATAAAGGTCTAATCAGATTTAGACCGCTTTTTCATGTTCCTAAATACTTAGAGTTTTAGAGCGGGGTTTCAAGAGTTGAAACGGGTAGGGTTTCAAGCGTTCTTTCAAGAACTGAGAATTTCTCCAAGAACAATATTCTTTCTAGGTATGTAAGGCTTCTCACACTGATGTACTTGCTCGTCCTCACGCGATACATCTAATTTATCCACAAAATCGATGTATATAAAGGATTCTTGGATAGTTCTTGATTTTGGTTCAATTCTTTAACAATGGAGGTTGTGAATTCCTTTGTGTTGTGGATCTTTTATAATAGTTGTATTTCAAGAGAGTTTGTATGAAAGTTTCTATGAATTGTGTTGGGTTTGAGAATCAAGAAGAGTTTAAGATGAATTACTTAATTCTAAACTAGTTGGATCCTATTTTGGCTTGAAAAATTCATCGAATTTCTGGGTAGGGGGATTGGGCGACGCGCCACCAAAATGCCAGAACTACTGCTCAGTAGTTAGGCCCTGGTGTGACTTGCCAGCAGTATTCCAAGGCCTGATTTCAGTAGTTTATTCCCTGGGGCGACGCGCCAACCGTGCGCCAAGGGTCACCTGGCCTTTTTCCTTCCGTGTTTCATTTTGGACGTGTTCCTTTGAGTCGTGACTACGTTCCCTTCTTTATATTAGCTTCTAAAGGCTCCATTCATCCTTGAAAGTCCCTATATGTCCTAACCACATGTCTTAATTTGCATTCAAAACTAAAGTGAGTTTAAGAGGAAAGTTCAAGAAGTCCTTTTGAGTTAAGTTAAGAATCTTTGTAACCCATCATGGTTTTGAGCTAAGCTTTTGAAAATGTAAATATAAGTAATGAGAAGAGTCGTATTCATGTTTGAGAGATGATATAAGGGAACTAAGTATTCCCAAAGGTAATACGTTTACATTTAAAAGAGAGAAACTTTGATTTCTAAATAAATTTATGAGTACAGATATACTTCAGAGCAGTTACCTCTTTTAAGACGATCTTTTGAGTAATTACCTCAAATTGAGATAAGATAATGTTTTTAAACATTGAGCATGAGTAATAATTTTGGCGTAGTATTGAGCGCAGATATGGGGATGAGTTCAGACAACTCAAAATCCCCATAAACCATGTCGTGCCAACATGGGTAAAGGATTCATACTTTTTAGATGATTTCCTTATGCCTTCGGGTAGAGCTTAGTGGATCCACTTAGTTGAGTTGTTCTATATCCGGCACGATATTGGACAGTTCTGGCAGTGTGGATAAGATAATGTATCATCACTTAGCTCACAGTGATGGTTGTCGGTTAGAGAATCTCCCAACAAAGTTAAAGTGTATTTTTCATATAACACTTATTATGTTGAGTTCAGAGATGAGTAAGTATTTTTGTGAAGTTAAATGATTTCATTCCTTTAATTCTTTACATTCAGTTGAGTTCATGCTATATCTATTGTAGTCATTCAGTTCAGTTATTTATTTCACTTCAGCCATATTACGTACTTATACATTCCATATACTAATGTCATTCAACCTGCATCTTTTTATGATGCAGATACAAGTGTTCAGGATGATCAACAGGCGTTTCATTGTGATCACTTTGCGCTTCAGATAACTTTGGTGAGCCTCCTTACTTTCCAGAGGATTTCACATCTATTTTTCATATTCAGTTTTAGTAGCATTTGAAGTGTCGAGGGTCTTGTCCCGACATGTATCTTTAACAGTTAGAGGCTTCATAGTCAGACAAAGTTAGATGTTATCCATTGTTTTTTCAGGATTTTTATTTAACTTATGAATTATGTTAGGTATTTCAAGACAATGTCTTAACTCTTTTCTTTAAAGGTTTAATTGCTCATCTATTTAAGTTTCCATGTACCATATTGAGTCATGTGAGTCATAGTTAGCCAGGCCAAGAGTTCACTTGGGGATCATAAATGGTTCTCGAGTGCCGTCCACCTTCAGGGTGTAGGCTCGAGGCGTGACACTTATTTTAAAATAATTACCTAACAATGCTACAATATTATTTTAATGGGTAACTTATAGAAATATCACTAATTTAGGAGCTAATTATTTGGATACACGCTAGTTTGCAATATTAAGAATCTTATCAGATTTAGGTATTTATAGATACATGGTTCTCGCAATACATGAGATCCAAATTAGGTGTAATTTGTTCTAAATACACTATATCCGAGTGAATTTGCATGTATGTAGGATAATCGATAAATCTCACTTGCTTCCCTCTTATCTCGCTCTCGTATCTGGTATACCAGCAGATATATGTGAATTACACCAAATACATGTATCTAGAGTGTTTCTAGTCTGATTCACATGTATCTAGGATACATAGATAAATGTCACTCGCCTCTCTCCCTATTTCAGTGTATCTAGTTGTAAAAAAAATATATATATCTAGGTGTATCTGATTTGAAATGTGGTATGAAATTATAAATTAGTGAGATAAAATATAAATATTTCAAACTATAGGGAGAATTAGTAAATATGATAGAAATGTTTGTGTAATTAGGTAGTTTATCCTACATTAATAGCAATTTTACAAGGTTATACTCAATCCTCTATTTCACGCATAATTAGAAATTGTATTTGACAAATTTTTGAAAATTTACTAAACCAAAATCAAAAAACAAGTATCACATAAATCAAGGATAGAAAACACCATAAAATAAATGAAAATCAAGAAAGAAATCACGCATCAATCAAACAAGAAAAGAAAGTAGATCAATAAGACGTAAACACAAAATCAATCAACACGAGAGTCAAGGATGCAAATTAGAAAAAGGATAAACTGAAGATCGTAAGTCAACGAAAGAAGATCTGATGAAAGATAACAAGAGATAAAATCAACAACAACAAAAGTGTTTTTAAGATCTATCATCAAGCTCTAAACCTTTTTCTTGGAAAAGGAATGTCAATGAAGGGTGTGTTTGGTATGAATGAAAATATTTTCCATGGAAAGTGTTTTCCTTGAAAATAAGTGGATTTCTGACTTATTTTCTCATATTTGGTTGGTGATTAGAAATTTTTTTTCGAAAAATAGTTTTTAGTGTTTGGTTTATGCATGAAAAACATTTTAAAGAAAATATCTTTTAGTCATTTTTACTAGAGAAGGGGGAGGGGGGCTAGCAGGGGGTAACAAAAATAAAAATTTTGAAAATATTTTTCAAAAACAAACTTTATTTTAAAATTTGAAAATATTTTTCAAAAAGTCAAACTTTTAAATTTAACTTTTTTTGGGGGGGGGGGGAGGGGGTAGTAGGGGGTCGGGCGGAGTGGGTTAAAAAAATATAATTTGAAAATTTGAAAATACTTTTCAAAAATAAATTTTTATTTTTTTTTCAAGGGAGGGGGGCTGGTGGTGGGGGGGGGGTCGGGAGTAGGGCTGGAGTGGGGTAAAAAAATAAAAAATTTAAATTGAAAATATTTTTTAAAAATAAACTTTAATTTATTTTTTTGGGGGAGCGGGAAAAATAAAAAAATTTGAAATTGAAAATATTTTTTAAAAACAAACTTTTTTGGGGGATGATGGAGGTGGGTGCGAGGGCTGGTAGGTGGGCTAGTAGGGGGTTGGGGTAGGTATGAGTTAAAGAAAATGAAAACTTGAAATTTTTAAATATTTTTCAGAAACAAACTTTTAATTTTTTTTTGTAGGGAGCGGGGGTAGGGAAGTTAGGGGTTGGGCGGAGTAAAACAAATCCAAAAAAATTAAAATTTGAACTATTTTTCAAAAATAAAATTTTTAGTTGTTAATTTTTATTCATTGGAGGAGGGGCTTGTTTGGGGGTAGGGACAAAATAAATTGATTTTTTTCAAAAAAAGAAAATTTTAAAATTTTAATTTTTTTAATGGAGAGGGTCGAGGTACGGGGTGTGGTAAGAAAAAAAATGTAATTTGAGGTTAGAAGAGAATTTTGGAAAATGTTTTCCTTAATTTATGAAGGGAGGTCATTTTCCTTAAATTTGAGGAAAATGAGTTGATTTGAAAAACATTTTCCAAAACATTTAATGTTCGAAAAATAAGAATAAGAAATATAATTGAAGAAGAGGATGACATTGAGGCGTGTAATCACTTTCTTTAAAGAGATATTGCACATATACATTTTGGGGTAAATACAAACAACTCTTTTCAAGATACAACAAAACCTGTTGTTATACATGCAGATTTTTGTTTTACTACCTCTACAGAGTCTTTATATTTATAAAATTTAAGAGATGACTCTTAATAAGAGTCATATTTTTTCATGAACAGATAACATTTCATAAGAGTCATGTTCTTTCATGAACAAATGACTTTTCAACAAATGACTTTTAATAACAATCATGTTCTTTCATGAATAGATGAGTCTGTTCAATTTAAGACCTCTATATATTACAAAATATCCAACAATCCCCCACTAGTTTGTAATATTTCTCATAATATCATGCATACCAGAGAGTATCTTATAATAGATTTGAACTTTCTGTTAGTGCAAGTACTTTAAAGTTGTGACGAAGTAATTGGTATCTTAAAAGATTTGAACCACAAAATCATGAGTCAAAACTGAAAATATCACACACATAATATTATTTATAGCTTAGAAATCCCTGTATTTGCTTTAGCACGTTTATGGGTGCTCGTCCTGATTTCATGAATATTTACAAGACTAATTCTTTAGATCTTGCTTGAAGCGGCACCACTTCAATATATATATAGGTGAAATTAGCTACTATGTCCATGTTATTATAGACATTTACTAATTTCATTTAGAATTAATTCAACCTCCGTATAATAGTCTGCACTATGGAGTTTGTCACTATGCCCATGTTATTTCACTATGGAGCTTGTCACTATGCCCATGTTATTTCAAGCATCTAACAACTTCTCACATAACAGTTTATAGTACACTTGAAACAAAACTCTAAATAGAAGACTCTTGTTTTAGCAACACAAAGTAACTTGTTATTACCCGTTGAATTTGTATTGTTAGAGTGTATACTAACTCAAAATTTGGTTCCCATCACTTGTGTTTAGCTTAAGGATTTTAGCCTTATTCATTCCCACATTTATCATAATACATCTTTTAAAACTAAATCTTACAAGATTAATATAAATCATAAACAAATATTTCACATAGGCATATCATAGATATCATCATTATCTCAATAGCTTAGAATGGTTGCATCAGTTGCGGCTACAACATTTCAAAATCCTATTTTCAGCCATTTCATTTCTTTCCAAGTATTTATATGCTAAATATATTCGTATTTCACTATGAAATTCAAGCCTATTTTGATGCAAAATATATGGCACATTCATATATGTACAAATCCAACTTATATGGATTTTATCATTATCATTAGATGATTCACTATTTATAGACCAATGTACCAATTCATCTACGTATGAATGGTCATGTCTATATAAGAGTTATCTTGTATAGCAGATAATTTTTTCATGAAAAGTCACAGTATTTCAAATGACAGTATTTCATGAAATTACACAATATTTGTACAAAGGCTTATAGCCTAATAATCACATTAGCAATTTAATCAACTAGTTATCCCAAAAAACTGTCAAATTGTAAATATAACTACCATGTCAAATATATCAAAGACATATCTTGTGGGTGTTGAAAAATGATTTATATCTTAAAATTCTTCAATTATTATTGATTATTAATCATAATCCAATCACCCCCACACTTTACATGTTTCAAATGTCCTTTACATAACTTGTGTGGATATCTAATTAACATCAGTAAATCATCTTGTTGTCAAATTTATAGCGTTCCAATACTATAACACGTGAACATTTAATAAGAAGACAAAATCTTCAACCTTTAATGAACACAAAATGATCAAATAAAAAATAGTCATTTCTCTTAATTTCAATTATTCTAGTAACTCTATAGATATTATCCATCAAAATAAAGAAATTTATATATTTCATCTCATAACTTGAAAATAAATTCACATGATATTTTTGCAATACAATTATGCCATAATAATTTTCTGTAACACCCCAGGAATTTCTAAGTGAAGACCCGAACCATTCTTGAATTGCATATAAGGTTGTACCGGGTGATTCTTAATTGTTCTTAGATTCTAAGGTCAATTCATTAGTGTGGGAATGATTTCAGATAACAATTAAGGTTACTAGAATTCCCTAGCACAAAGTTGAGTTGAAAGCCTCTCTACCGAGTAAGTTTTGACCTAATATTCTACTTAGGTCAACTTCAAACGATCCTATCTCTTAGCACATAATGAGATAGGTGGCCCATGACCTATCAAATTAAAGGTCTTTTAGTGCTCTTTCCAACGCCACCAAGTTTGCTTTATTTCGTATTTAGAAAAAAGAGATATGCCCGTTTTAGTGAGCCTTCCTCTTAAGGCACCTCATCAGTTTTTCTAGAGGGGTAGTTTGGTCTTTTCCCACCACTCCTAAGCCTAAGCCACGTTTTTTTAACCTAATTAAGGGTCTAAATAGTGTTAAAACATCTTTTCACGTTCTTTAACACTTAGAAGAATTAGAGCAAGGTTCCAAGAGGAGAAAAAGCTAGTGTTCAAGCGTTCTTCAAGTTTTCATCAATTTCGTCAAGAACCTTAGTTCTTTCCAGGTATGTAAGGCTTCTCACAGTGTTGGACTTGTTCGTCCTCATGCCCTACATCTCAATTTAGTCAAGAAATTGTTATATCTAAATGATCCATTCATAGTTCTTGATATTGAGTTCAATTCTTTAACAATGGAGGTTTTGATTCTTGTGTTTTGTGAATCTGTAATGAACCGCTAGATCATTATGAGCACTAGAATTTTTTCTATAATAAAATACTCTTCTCATAAAATATTAAATAGGAATTTTGAACTATTCGTTTAACTAAGGTTATTTAATTAATAGCTATTCTTTTAAATAATTAATTTATTTGGTGCTTAATGGGCCAAGTCTAAAACTCAGTTATACCCTATGCCACTTTAGACCCTATTCTTTTTTTGAAAAAAAAATAGCAATCACCTCCGGCGGAAGACTTCAAGGCTTCGGTGACAACTAAACCACCGATCAATTGCCTCAGGTAAACCATATTTTCCTCTATATTGTGTATATGTGTAGATGGTACATTATTAGTATTATATTAAGTGGGTTAGATATAAAAAAATTTGGAGATTTCTTTTTTGAATCACGAGAAAGTCATGATTTGAAGGTTTTCTTTTTGTTGGTGAGCAGCTCATCCGGTGGTGCCATTTTAACTCTCAAAAGTTGATCCAATATTGATCCTTAATTTAAAAGAAGCAAATTTGAAGTGCTACCTATTTTCTATTGATTTTTTTAAAAATTAATGGATAGTAGAAAGTAATGTTGGTCATAATGAAAGTTTAATAATATAATAATCATTGGAAATTTCTAATAAAGTAAGAGTAGGTTGATGATTTCTAAGAATAGGAGATTTAGGCAGAATTTGGTTTCGAGTTTAGTGTTATTGAGGTTTATTTTTTATAATTTGAGACTTAACCCTAGGCTTGAATTTAGAAAATATGAGGGTTGACATATTAATTGACATCAAGATTAGGAACTTGATTATAGATTTGATAATAGATTTAGTTGAGCTTTTGAGTTTAGGCTAGACATATAATAATTAATATGGGTGTCTACGGACTCGTTTACTTATGAATAATGCATATGTGATAGATTGTGAAGGTTCTGAAGCTCTGCGAAAGGGAAAGGCAAAATCTTGAAGATCGTGATACATGTTCGATATTCAAGGTATGTTAAGACTTCCTAAACTTCGTTGAGGGACGTTTTCTAATTAAAGATTAAAAATAGAATAGACAATGGGTAAGGGAGAAAGATGGGGGTCACGTACCAATGATATGACCGACATTGGTATGAGTACCGGTGTTATTAAAGGAAAAGTTTATTACTATAATATGATAGATTGTAATTCGAGAATGCCAAAGCATATGGACATTAATTGATGTATTTAGTGACTTGGTTTCTTTTGTATGGTTGTGTTTCTTTATTGAACTCGTATATTGTGATAATTGAGGTGATTATATGTCATAGCGACATTTGATTTATTGAAATGTTTCATCATCCCCTTTTATTGATATCATATTGTGCACATGCATTGACATGAGATTGAGTATAAGTTTGGCACGTGGAGATCGTCCGTGTTGGGGATTATGAGATGTTATGATTATAAGTTGGGCTCGTGGAGAATATCGTCCGTAGTGGGAATTGTTTGATTTTATGATAGTGCGTTGAGATCGTCCGCACAGACACGTGAAGATCGTTCGTGTCGGTATATGGACCTTGTGAGTCCCCCATGGGTCACGAATTCTCGATGTATTTCAGAGTTGTATCGTGTATATACGGTTGAGAGAGTACTTGGCATCTGAGGTATATCATTTTATGGTGTCACATTGCATTGCATCTCATTACATCCTTTATTCTTGTTTGATTATGTGCTTTATTGTTGTTTGGACATTACGTGACATTTGACTATCCCTATTTGACGAAAACTTGGTTATTAAGTATAATATGGATTTGTAAATTAAAGGATTATTTTCTTATATACTCTTGTCACTACTTCTTCGTTGTTGGTCTATGAGATATATTAGGTACAGGTGATTTCGTACTCATACTACGCTTGCTGCACTCTTTTATGGTGCAGATTATATTTTGAATTCAAGTGCATTTCTTGGAGCTTTGAGTCTGAGTTAGAATTATCTTGGAGTTATGGTGAGCTGCTTGGATATTCTACGGCCCATACCTTCATTTATCTCTATTTATTAGGTTATTTTGGTATTCTAATAAGATAAATTCTTATGTCTAGACTTGTCATATAATTGTAGACTTGTATTGACTTTTAGAAGCTCTTGTACTTATGATACTAAATCTTTGGGTGGTATTTCAGTTTTCTGCATTTTATTTAAAAGAATTAGTATGTAATATATTTCCTTGCTACTCACTTTTCCATATTTAAGTTGAATTGGTTAACTTATTGGGTTGGCTTACCTATCAGTTGGGAACATAGGTGCCATCACGACTTGAGATTTTGGGTCGTGAAAAATTGGTATCAGAGCCCTAGGTTCATCGGTCTCACGAGTACAAGAGTTGAGTCTAGTAGAGTCTTGCGGATCGGTGCGGATACGTCCATTACTTATCTTCAAGAGGCTATGGTACTTTATTCTTTCATTCCTTATCGTGCGTATGTGGTTTTGTTTAAGGTCAAAACTTTGTTCCATTCTCTCATAATGGTGAGGAAACATTCTCAAATTTTATCCTAGTGAAAGAGGATGACATTGTGCGGTTTAGTATAGATATTACGTGGTTAGCAAAATAACTTGGTAATGAGATCTTTGATTCTAAAGAATGAAATTGATAAGGTTGGAAATAGTAAGAATAATTTGCTCGAGATATGATTTAGACAAGGATGCATGAACTTCATTTGAATTTATTAGGATAGTTTTATGACCCATATTTATGATAAGTGAATAATTCAGTAATGAAATGGTATAATGTTGATATCTTGAAGAGAAGTGTAAGATTATAAAGATCAATTGATCAAATAAGAGGATAGTGATTATGGTAAGGCTATGAGGAGAAGTTGAGTTAGGAAAAAAACATAAAATGTGATCACTTCTAATGAGGTTTGAGAGGGTAAGAATTGTTATAAGATTTGTATGGCGAATTTCCTTTTTATCCTTTGGAGTGGAGGTATACCGAAGATAATTTGAATAGTTTAAGTTGGATGGCGTGATGACCACGTTGATATTCATTTGATAGAAGCCACAAGGTGGGCTAAGTCTAGTACATCAAGAGATTATAAAAGGCTAAATTAGATATCAACCAGTAAGGACATTGAAATGGAGGGTTAATGATAAATAGTGATAAATTCATATTGTGAGGAGCCTTTCAGATATTGAATTGAGGATCAATAATATTAATTGAAAGTAAGAGCGGAGAAGGATTCTTAGTTAAAGAATTTTGGAAGGGATACTTGTATGAAGCTATATGAGGACATCTATAGCGACGTATGCATAGTAGTCATGAATCTCTGTATAGATCATAGACCAATACAGTGGTAATTGGAAATATTATATTGGTAAATAATTAATTCTATTGGGATAACCAAGGTTGTTCAAAGTATCGTTCAGTATGCTCTCAATTGACTATAGTTTTATTTTGAGTGTGGATCTACTTCATTGTGTATAATTACCTACTTTATGTTGGATTTGAGCATGCTTTGCTGATCTTCTACTATGTCTATACATATTCCTACACATGTAGAGGGTTCTTAGTGGTAGATCGATTATATCGATCTTATGTTGTTGACTTGGTAGTGCATGACACGTGGACAAACTTAGTCATTCTAAATATGGTAGGCTTAAACATCATATTGGATATCGATTAAATTTCTCCCTATCATGAATTTTCAGACTATTAGGCTAAGATAATAACCTTAGATTTGTCAAGTATTCCTAAAATGAAGTGGCAGGAAACTCGTTGTAATTATTCGCGAAGGATATTTTTAATTGTCAAGTCTCAACTGGTAAAAAGAGAAAGTAATGCATCACCTATTTGGCTTATGTTCGTGATACTAGTACTGATACATCTCGTTTAGAATCAATTTCAGTAGTGAAAGAGTTCTTGGAGGTGTTACACCTGATCGTGATATCGAATTTAGTACTGACTTGGAGTCGGACATTCGGCCTATTTTTATCTCTTTCTTATTAGAATGCTCTGGTGGAATTGAAAAAACAGTAACATGATTTGTTGAGTGATGAATTTATTAGATCAAGTGTATCTTCATAGGGTGTTTCTATCATACTTGAATTCCTTTGTTTTTAGCTTCATTGATGATATATTGATATACTTCCGTAATAGGGAGGATCATGAACATCATTTGAGGATTGTTCTTTAAAATCTGAAAAAAGTTGTGTACAAGTCTTAAAGTGTAAGTTTTGGTTAGTTCGGTGGCATATTTGGAACATATATTGTTCAAGAAAGGTTTTATAGTGGATCCCAAGAGGATTGAGGAAGTTCAGAATTGGGTCAGACCTACTTCAGTTACGACATTTGGAGTTCTTAGGCCTTGTTGGTCATTATCAATGATATTCTCATGCATTGCACCCACATTGACTAGATTGACCTAGAAGTAAGTGGATTTTTAGTGATTTGATGTGTGTGAGGTGAGCGTCTTAAAGTTCAAGACCTTATTTACTACTACTACTCCTATTTTGACTTTATCAGTGGAGGGTGAGGATTTTACCATTTATTATGATTCTTCTCAGATTGGTATTGGTTAGGTATTGATGTAGAAGGGGAAGGTGATAGCTTATGTTTCGAGGCAGTTGAAGGTTCATGAGAAGAACTATCCTACTTATAACTTGGACTTGTCGATTGTGGTGTTTGCATTAAAGTTTTGGAGGCATTATCTTTAGGGTGTACATTGTGAGGTGCTTTAGTATATATTCAATAAGAGAAATCTAAATTTGAGGCAACAGAGATGGTTAGAGTTGCTCAAGGACTATGGAATGACTATCATTTATCATTTTGGCAAGGCAAATTGGATAGTAGATGTCTTGAGTTGGAAAGTGGTGAGTATGGATAGTCTACCTGTGGGGAGAGCGTTCTTTGTCTATAGACGACTACTCCTTAGCCAATAGCTTTATAAGGCTTGATATCTTGAAATCTAATAAAAATTTGGCTTATATAGAGGTGAGATCATCCTTATTGGAGCAGATTCGGGTTCGACAACTTGGTGATGAAAAGTTGGTGATGTCATTTTGTGTAAGATTTGAGAAAAGGTGTTACAAGGAGAAGTCAAGGAGAAAATTCTTGATGGTGAGGGAGTTTTGAGGATAAAGGATCATAATTGTGTTCCTTAGACATGTGAGTTGACAAGACTGATCATGGAGGAGGCCTATAGTTGAGATATTTTATTCATCCAGAGGTTATTAAGATGTATTTTCGACTTGAATCAACCTTATTGATAGTATCGTATGAAGGGGGACATAGAAGGATTGGTATCTTGGCTTTTGAATTGTTAGCAAGTAAAGTATTAGCATCCAAAACCTTAAAGGTGTTACTTAAAGGATGTCCATATTAGAGTGGTAGTGGGAAATATTTGTTACAGACCTTGTGGTAGAGTTGCCACGGACCTTGGGTAAAGTGTGATGTTATATGGGCCATTGTGGATAGATTGAGAAAGTCTACCTATCTTGTACCAATTTAGACTATTTATAATTCAGAGAAGTTAGCCTAGATCTACTTTCGGGAGATAGTTCAGTTGTATGAGATGCCCAATTCTATCATTTCCTTGAGGTACATAATTTGCTTCTCATTTCTGAAGGTCTATGCAGAAGGAGTTGGATACTCGGGTGGATCTTAGTACAACCCTTCACTCTCAGACTAATGGTCAGTCTAAACGGACCATTCAGGTTCTAGAGGACATGTTGTGGGTGCGTGTGATCGACTTTGGTGGTCATTGGGATTAGTTTTTACCTTTACCGGAGGTTGCATATAACAACAGTTATCATTCGAGCATTGAGGTGACACTATTTGAGGCTTTGTATGGTAGGAGATGTCGATCTCAAATTTGATTGGTTATATGCATTTGAGGTTAGGCCGTGAGATACAAATTTTTGAAGGAGTCCTTGGACAAGGTCAAGTTGATTCAGGATAGGATTTGCATGGCTCAGAGTAGGTAAAAGAGTTATGCAGATCGAAAGGTTTGTGATCTAAAGTTCATGGTTAGAGAGCAGGTTTTGTTGGAGGTTTCACTCATGAATGGTGTAGTGAGATTTGGGAAGAAGGGCAAATTGAGCTCAAGGTATATTGGTCCTTTCGAGATTGGTCAACAAATTAATGGGGTGGCTTACAAGTTGTCTTTGCCACCTGATTTGTCGAGTGTTCACCCTATACTTCATATTTTGATTTTGAAGAAGTACAACATGGTTTTAATGTGATTCAGTTGGATTTAGTGTTACTTGAACACACTCTAAATTTTGAGGAGGATCTAGTTATTATATTGAATATGCAAATTAAAAAATTGAGGTCGAAAGAAATTATTTAAGTATAGGTTCAATGGAAGCATCATCCAGTTGAGAAGGCGACTTGGGAGTACGAGCCGGACATGTGGATCAGATATCTCAATTTGTTTTAAGCATTCAATTGCTATTATTTCTTTTACCATTCGAGGACGAACATTTGTTTTAGTTGTAGATGATGTAACGACCCGCTAGGTCGTTTTGAGCACTTGACTTTTTCTATCATAAAAGACTCTTCTCGTAAAATATTAAAAAGGAATTTTGAACTATTCGTTTAACTAAGGTTATTTTATTGATAGCTATTCTTTTAAATAATTAATTTATTTGGTGCTTAATGGACCAAGTCCAAAACTCATTTATACCCTATGCCACTTTAGACCCTATTCTTGTTTGAGAAAAAAATAATAATAAACTCTGGCGGAAGACTTCAAGGCTTCGGTGACAACTACACCACCGATCAATTGCCTCAGGTAAACCATATTTTCCTCTATATTGTGTATATGTGTAGATGGTACATTATTAGTATTATATTAAGTGGGTTAGATAAAAAAATTTTTGGAGATTTCTTTTTTGAATCACGAGAAAGTCATGATTTGAAGGTTTTATTTTTGTTGGTGAGCAACTCATCCGGTGGTGCCATTTTAACTCTCAAAAGTTGATCCAATATTGATCCTTAATTTAAAAGAAGCAAATTTGAAGTGCTACCTATTTTCTGTTTATTTTTTTTAAAATTAATGGATAGTAGAAAGTAATGTTTGGTCATAATGAAAATTTAATAATATAATAATCATTGGAGATTTCTAATAAAGTAAGAGTAGGTTGATGATTTCTAAGAATAGGAGATTTAGGCAGAATCTAGTATCGAGTTTAGTGTTATTGAGGTTTATTTTTATAATTTGAGACTTAACCCTAGGCTTGAATTTAAAAAATATGAGGGTTGACATATTAATTGGCATCAAGATTAGGAACTTGATTATAGATTGGATAATAGATTTAGGTGAGCTTTTGAGTTTAGGCTAGACATATAGTAATTAATATGGGTATCTACAGAATCGTTTACTTATGAATAATGCATATGTGATAGATTGTGAAGGTTCTGAAGCTCTGCGAAAGGAAAAGGCAAATTATTGAGGATCGTGATACGTGTTCGGCATTCAAGGTATGTTAAGACTTCCTAGACTTCGTTGAGGGGCGTTTTCTAATTAAATATTAAAAATAGAATAGAAAATGGGTAAGGGCGAAAGATGGGGGTCTCGTATCAATGATGGGACGGGCATTGGTATGAGTACCGGTGTTATTAAAGGGGAAGTTTATTACTATAATATGATAGACTGTAATTCGAGAATGCCAAAGCATATGGGCATTAGTTGATGTATTTAGTGACTTGGTTTCTTTATTGAACCCGTATATTGTGATAATTGAGGTGATTATATGTCATAGCGACATTTGATTTATTGATATGTTTCATCATCCCATTTTATTGATATCATATTGTGCACATGAATTGACATGAGATTGAGTATAAGTTGGGCACGTGGAGATCGTCCGTGCTGGGGATTGTGAGATGTTATGATTTTAAGTTGGGCATGTGGAGATCATCCGTGCTAAAATTGTTTGATTTTATGATAGTGCATTGAGATCATCTCCACAGACACGTGGAGATCGTCCGTGTCGATATATGGACCTCGCGAGTCCCCCATGGGTCATGAACTCTCGATGTATTTCAGAGTAGTATCGTGTATATACGGTTAAGAGAGTACTTGGCATTTGAGGCATATAATTTCATGGTGTCACATTGAATTGCATCTCATTACATCCTTCATTCTTGTTTGATTATGTGTTTTATTGGTGTTTGGACATTACGCGACATTTGACTATCCCTATTTGATGAAAACTTGGTTGTTAAGTATAATATGGACTTGTAAATTAAAGGATTATTTTCTTATATACTCCTGTCACTACTTCTTCATTGTCGGTCTATGAGATATACTGGGTACATGTGATTTCATACTCATACTACGCTTGTTGCACTCTTTTGTGGTGCAGATTATAGTTTGAATTCAAGCGCATTTCTTGGAGCTTTGAGTATGAGTTTGGATTATCTTGGAGTTGTGGTGAGCTGCTTGGGTATTCTGCGGCCCATACCTTCATCTATCTCTATTTATTAGATTATTTTGGTATTCTGATAGGATAAATATATATGACTAGACTTGTCATATAATTGTAGACTTGTATTGAATTTTAGAAGCTCTTGTACTTATGACACTAAATCTTGGGTTGGTATTTCAGTTTTCTTCATTTTATTTAAAAGACTTAGTATGTAAAATATTTTCTTGCTACTTACTTTTCCATATTTAAGTTGAATTGGTTAACTTATTGGGTTGTCTTACCAATCGGTTGGGAACATAGGTGCCATCACGACTTGAGACTTTGTGTCGTGACAAAATCTTGGTCAAGTTATGTTTCCAAGGGAATTATATGAAAGTTCATGTATTTTTGTTGGGTTTGAGAATCAAGAAGAGTTAAGGAGAAATTTCCCAATTCTAAACTAATTTGGGGTCCTAATTTTTTCTTGCAAATTCGTCGGGGTGCTGGGGAGGGGCCTGGGGTGGCGCGCCATGATATCGCCAAGTCTGAACTTCAGCAGTTCAGGCCCTGTGGCGGCGCGCCAGCAGTGCGCCCATGCCTGACTTCTGAAGTTCAGGGCTGGCATCCCACGCCAGCAGTGCAACGGTAGTCGCTTGGGCTGATTTCTTCTTTGTTTCATCTGGACGTGTTCCTTTAAGTTGTGGCTACACTTCCCTTCTCTGTATTAGCTCCTATAGGCTCCATTTACCTTTGAAAATTCATGCATTATCCTACTCATCTATCTTAATGCATTTTCAAAACTAAAGTGAGTTTAAGAGAAGAGTTCAAGAGTTATTATTGAGAATCTTTTTTAACCCCAATGATCTTAAAATGAGTTTTTGAGAAAGTAATGAGGAGTTTGAGAATCTTTTTAGAAAAAATGTTTTGTCTTTAAAATTGATTATGAGAAAGAGTAAAATATGAGTTTTGAGAAAAGTATAGGGAACTAAGTAGTTCCCAAAGATAACAGTTTTAAATTGAGAAAAGAGAAACTTTGCTTTCTAATTGAGTTTATGAGTACAGAGATACTTCAGAGCAGTTACCTCTTTTAAGATAAGAGGATCTTTTGAGTAATTACCTCAAATTGAGAGAAGAGAATGTTTTTAAACATTAAGCATGAGTAATAATTTTGGGAGTAGTATTGAGCACTGATATGGGAATGACTTCCGACAACTCAATCCTCATAAACCATGTCTTGCCAACATGGATAAAGGATTCATACTTTTTAGATGATTTGCTTATGACTTTGGGTAAAGCTTAGTGAATCCACTTAGTTGAGGTGTTCTATACCCTGGCAAGGTATAGGACAGTTCTGGCAGCATGGGCGAGACACTGTATCATCACATAGCTCATAGTGATGGTTGTTGGTTAGAGAAATTCCCTAATAGAGTAAAGAGTACTTTCATTGTATTTTCACATAAAAGTTTCTTTGAGTTATTATATTGTACTTTGTGAAGCTTTAAATGATTTTATCTCTAATTATGCTTTACATTGAGTTGAGTTGAGTTGAGTATTTCTTTCAGTCTGGTCAGTGCATTATATGTTATTATTACATTCTTTGGTAAGAGTTTAAATGATTTGTGCATCATGATTTATATTATATTTCAGTTGAGTTACTGTCAGAGTTTTAGTTCAGTTATTTGTCATTCAGCTATATTATATACTCGTACATTCAATGTACTGACGTCATTCGACCTGCATCTTTTAATGATGTAGATACAAGTACTTAGGATTCTCAACAAGAGTCTGTTGAGATCACTTCCTCCACTCATCAACTTTTGAGTGAGGACCCCAGTTTTGTGAGTTATTAATATTAGTTTTTTAGGAGTCGTGGATCTTGTCTCGATACTCATCTTTATATAGTTGAGGCGTCATAGATAGACATTTTTGGAGAGTCTTTTAGTTTAAGATGTTTTATTTAAAACCTATGTTCATACTTAGTATATTAAGAGAGTTTTGAGATTTTAAGAAACTGTTCATTTAGCATTTCTTTCAGTTTGATACTTGTGTATCCTTGAGTTAGTCTTCCACTTGTAGTCAGCGAAGATGAGTATTCGCTTGGGAACCAGCAATGATTCTTGAGTGCCGGCCATGTCTAGGGTGTAGGCTCGATTCGTGATAAACGTGGTATTAGAGCCCAGAGATCAAGTGTCCTAGGTTGTCTATGAAGCCGTGTCAGTAGGATGTTATTTATGGTTGTGAGGGTCGCACTTCTATAAATGAGGGACTATAGACATTTAAGAAAAGCTTCCCTTCGTTCATACTCTAAATCATGTAATAGAATCGTGTCATCAGGAACTTATTCAAACTCGTGCATTTTCCAAATCCATTCGACTACCCCTCATACTCAATGTGGTTGAGAAGCAAAGTCCAGATCCTTATTGATGAGTTACTCCCTTAAAAAGTCTTCAGAAAGTCATGAGACTGCAGAGGGGCTTGAGAGAAGCCCGTGAGTGAGCTTAAGTGTTGAGATTCAAAAGAATGCACTCAATTCATATGAATTGTGCATTTGAGCTAAAAGGAAAATGTATTCCCAGACTCTCTTCCCTAAAACTTATTTTAGTTGAGACCCTTATGAGGAAGTGTGTTTTTAGAACTTAGGTAGTATTTTCACCTGAAAAAGATAGTATACGATGTTATGAGCCAGTAGCAGTAGAAGTGCCCAGAGTTAGAAAATTGCATGCAAAGGTATAATAATCTAAGAAAGGGAGATAGTGATGAGGTAAATTACGTTGTTGCAGTCATGCACCCAGTAAGTTATTAATGAGGAGTTTTTCCTTATGGGTAAATTAAGAAGTGATGAGTTGATGTAGATTTCATGATTGAAGGTAGAGTAAGAGTTACTAGTATGAATGAGTTAGAGTATACTTTAACCAGAGAGAAGTATATGATGAGTTGTTAATCCATTAGTAGCAACCAAGTATAATTGTTGAATAGAAGAGCTGAGTATTTGTGATGCGATAGATTTACGCTAGGCCTATGATTTTTTTAAAAGGAGAGCCCATGATATTTAGAGGGTTATAGAACTAATTAGGCAATGATGTACAGTGAATGGGTAAATAGTACGTAAGTTGTGAAAGAAAATGTGATGGTAAACTGTAAGTATGTAGACTGAGAGATAAAGATTGACTACTTGTCATGAGGTCTAAATGAGTGAGTATTTTTTAATTTTATCTAGTAGATGTAAGTTAGTATAGTATTTGAGCAATTATACTGATATCCATGTTTAGTACTAGACACTAAGCTTGAATTTGAGATGAGTGTCGTGATAAAAAAAAGAAGACAACATGAGGGTGATGATATTAGCTTTGAGATTAGATATGATTGATATGACATAGAGTAGGTGCAGAATTGAGGTGTTAGTTGAAATAAATGTGAGTGGTACAAGTGTGGTATTATGACTCTTAGATGAGAGAAATGAAGTATGGCTAAGTCATTAGATTTAGCAAGAGCATTAAGAGGTGTACCCTAAATCATATATAGTCGGATGAGGTTCTAATTAAGTTTATGATTTTTTTATGTGTGCGTAGGTAGTATAGTTGAGATGTCAATGTGGGGCAGGCTGATGTAATTATTATTTATTACCCTTAAGAGTTTGGTAGAAGAGATTTTATATAGCCTAGCCAATGATGAACCTCTTAAATATAGTTCAAGTTTCCTCCCGTTAGATAGATATGAACTTAGAAAGACGATATTAGTAGAGTAAGAAGGGGAAGTCAGACTATTAAGAGTTAGACTAAGCGGCTTTATAAGCTAATGAGAAGAGGTTAAGAGAAGCATCCAAGAAAGAGGTCTTAGAAGGAATCTTAGTACCTGCACATGGAAGGTTCAAAAGCCATGAGATAATCCTTTCTCAAGTATTAGAGTAAAGCAAATGTAGACTAGTTTAGAGATGACATAATAGATCCATAGCCTTAGAGTATCAACTTCAGACCTAAGGGGGAGATGATAAGATGAGAAACCAATTCAAGTGTTGAGAGTTAGATAGTAATGTGTTCAGAAAGAGTTAAAGTGATATATCGATCCATTCATACTCTAGCGTATTCTTCAAAGTTCAGTCGTTACAACATCCTGTTGATGTCTTTAATATCAGAATTGTGTTCATGACCTATGCTTATACACTTCAGAAAGATTTACATCTATGCTCAGTTCTCAGAACGAGGGGCAAAGACTTTAGCCCATTGATGTCAATCTAACTCCATAAAGTTATAGCTATCAGTCTCATGATATGAACCTATTCAAATAAGCACTCATATCTCATAGTATGCTTAGTCTCACAAATTCATGATTTACTCTCAATGGCTAGCAACATAATGTTATGTCATGCATATTTTTATATCAAATATCTCGAACGAATCGTGCGTATGATCTTTCTCCCTAAATGTAACGACCCGCTAGGTCGTTTTGAGCACTAGAACTATTTTGACCTTTCTCATAAATTTCAAATGAGAATTTTGAATTTCTCATTTAACTACGATTATTTAATTAGCGGGTAAATTTTAAATAATTAATTTAATTAGTGATTAATGGGCTAAGTTCGTAATTTATTTAACACCCAAGTAATTTGGCCCATGTAGAGATATGAATTAAGATTAATTAGGGGTTAATAATTCTTTTTGTCATAGCATAACCCATTACGCTGCACACGACCAAAGAAAGCAAAAACCTCGGTATCTGCTGGAACAAGAACGAAACCTCCAGGTACAAGAAATAATTTAGCCAAGCTTAAATATTTTAGTTTTTGATATGTGTGGAATAGTTATGATTTTGTAATTGACTTATGGTTTAGAAATCAGTGGAATAGGATGTGGTTGGAAAGATTTGTGGTTGAGAAGAAAGAGGAAAAGAATCAAATTTGGTAATAGTTGTCACTGCAACACGTGATGGTTACTGGGGGGGGGGGGTAAATTAATGGTTAGCTATAGAAAATTAAGTGTTGGCAAAGCTGGGAAAATTTCATGATTTGATTGGTTTATTTCCATTTTTTTTACAGTTACTGGTGGTTGAAATTATTGGTTTTAGTTCAGGAACTTTTCAATGGTTACTACTTATAGTTGAAGTTGTAATATAAAGATATAGGTAATAAAATTTTGGTTGTATTGTATTGTATTATATGAATATCATCAGAGTTATGTAAATGGGAGGAATTAAGATTTAACCCTAGACTTGAGATTTAAGAAATTTATTATATATTTGGATGAGTTTTTAGGTATAGGATAAACATATGGTAATATGAGCGTCTACGTACTCGCTTACTTATGGATATTACATATTTGATAGATTCGGAACATTTTGAAGCTTTACAAAAGAGAAAGGCAAAATCTTGAGGATTTGTGACACGTCTTCGGCATTCAAGGTATGTTAAGACTTTCAGACTTCGTTGAAGGACATTTTCCTAATTAAAGATTAAAAATGGAATAGACAATGGATAAGGGCGAAAGATGGGGGTCTCGTACCAATGGTGTGACGGGCATTGGTACGAGTACCGGTGTTATTAATGGGAAAGTTTATTACTATAATATGATAGATTGTAATTTGAGAATGCCAAAGCATATGGGCATTAGCTGATGTATTTAGTGACTTGATTTCTTTTGTGTGGTGGTGCTTCCTTATTGAACCTGTGTAATTGTAATAATTGAGGTGATTATATGTCATGGCGACATTTGATTTATTGAGATGCTGCATTATCCCCTTTTATTGAAATAATATTGTATACATGCATTGACATGAGATTGAGTATAAGTTGGGCACGTGGAGATCGTCCGTGCTGGGGATTGTTTGATTTTATGATAGTGCGTTGAGATCGTCCGCACAGACACGTGGAGATCGTCCGTGTCGGTATATGGACCTCGCGAGTCCCCCATGGGTCATGAACTCTCGATGTATTTCTGAGAAGTATCATGTATATACGGTTGAGAGAGTATTTGGCATCTGAGGCATATCATTCATGGTGTCGCATCGCATTGCATTTCATTACATCCTCATTCTTGTTGATGGTGTGTTTTATTGGTGATTGGACATTATGTGATATTTAATTATCCTTAATTGATGATGTGTATAGTGTAGACTTGTAAAATAAAAAGATGATTTTCTTATATGAACTCCCGTCACTACTTCTTCGTTGTCGGTCTATGAGATATGCTGGGTACACGTGGTTTCGTACTCATACTACACTTGTTGCACCTTTCTGTAGTGCAGATCCAATTCCGGATACGAGCACATCTCGTGGAGATTTTTGAGTCCGAACTTGGAGTATCTTGGAGTTGCGGTGAGCTGCTTGGCTGTTCCGTGGCCCACACCTCCCTCTATTTTATTATTTATTCTGTTGCTTTTGTATTCAGACATGATCTTTCTTAAGTTAGGCTTGTCATTTCAGTTTCAGACTTGCACCGTATTTTAGAAGCTCTTGTACTTATGACACAAATTCTTGGGTGGTATTATGACACAAATTCTTGGGTGGTATTTTGTTTTCCGCTTTTCGTATTTATGAAGACTATGGTTGGAGATATTCTACTCGTTGTTGACTTTTCACCTTATTTACTTAGTTAAAAAGGTAAAACTAGTGGGTTGGCTTACCTATCGGTTGGGAACATAGGTGCCATCATGACATGTGAATTTGGGTCGTGACAAATTGGTATCAGAGCCCTAGGTTCATCGGTCTCACGAGTACAAGAGCAATGTCTAGTAGAGTCTTGCGGATCGGTATGATGACGTCCATACCTATCTTCGAGAGGCTATAGGTCATTTAGGAAAATTCTATTCTTTCATTCCTTATCGTGCACACTTGACTTTGCTAAAATTCTAATCTTGTTGTCTCATTCTCTCTCAGATGGTGAGGACTCGTACATCTGCAAGTGGTGATCAGGAGCCTATTCCTGCACCTGCTTCTAGGATCACTACCCGAGGTAGAGGCAGGGGGCGAGGTCGAGTTCGGGGTAGGGGCCGGATTGCAGCACCTGTGGAAGGCGAAGTACCGATAGCTACCCAGGGCCAAGCCAGGACCGTACCTCCTGATGTAGATGTTGTTCATGGGGATGTGCATGATCATGTTGAGGGGAATGGACCAGCTCAGGCTCCACCCGGTTTTATTGCCACCCCCGTGCTTCAAGATACCTTGGTTCGTATGCTAGGAATTCTAGAGGGGATGGCTCACGCGGGAACATTGCCTGTCACCTCTGATGCCTCACAGACTCGTATTGGAGGTCAGACTCCAGATCCGATGGTTACTCCAGGTTCTCAGACTCCAGGGACACAGCCAACTGCTGCTGTATCTCCCCGTTTAGATAGTATGGTATTGCCAGGTATTGCATCACATTTGGCTAATAGTCCTTCTATGACCATTGATGAGCAAAAGATGTTTGGAAGGTTCAAAATGATGAATCCTCCGACCTATACTGGCGACTTAACTGAGGATGCCTATGAATTCATAGTTAGTTGTCATGAGAGGCTGCATAATCTTGGATTAGTGGAGTCTCATGGGGTTGATTACACAGCGTTCCAGATGACTGGCCCTGCCAAGCAATGGTGGAGGGATTATATTAGTAGTAGGCCAGTTGGATCACCTCCATTATCATGGACTTAGTTTACTCAGGTGTTCCTAGATAAGTTTGTTCCACGCAGTGAGAGGGAGCGCAAGAGGGCCGAGTTTGAGGGTTTGCAGCAAGATGGTATTTCAGTCGCAGAGTATGAGGGTAAATTCCATGCCTTAGCTAGGCATGCTTCGATGATACTTCCCACAGAGGCTGAGAGAGTGAGAAGATTTGTTAAGGGGCTGATTATTCCGATTCGTCTAGGAGTTTCTCAGGTTACTGCTTCTGGTGTTCCATTTCATAAGGTGGTGGATACTGCCAAGGAGCTAGAGATGATTCGACGTGAGGGATTCAAGTAGCGTGAGGGCAAGAGGGCCCGTCATTCAGGTAATTTTGGTAGTACTATGCCTAAGAGTCGAGGTTACTCAGGGAGAGGTTATCACTCTCAGTCTAGTAGACCCATTCATGCCGCGATTCCAGCATCTGAGGTTGATTTTGCTGGGCATAGTACTTCGAGTTCGGTACATACTTCACAGGGTTCATCTTCCAGACCTGTAAGCCGTGGAGGGCATTCTGGTTCCTCTTATCAGCCTATGTCTCGCAAAGGTTGTTTTGAGTGTGGTGATATTGGACACTTTGTGAGAGATTGTCCTAAGACTAGACGCGGTGGCTTGCATCAGGGTTCTCAGGCTTCGACTTTCAGGGGTACACAACCTCTGACTAGGGGGGGCTGTACAGAGTGGCAGAGGTGGTTCTCATTCAGGTAGAGGTGGGTCCTATTCTGGTCGAGGTGGTAGTCCTGGAGGTTCACAGTCTGAGGGCGGTCGTGCTCACTGTTATGCTTTTTCGAGTAGGCCAGAGGCAGAGGCTTCAGATGCTGTTATCACAGGTATTATTCCTGTTTGTCATCGATCAGCTACTGTATTATTTGATCCAGGCTCTACTTATTCTTATGTGTCCACATATTTTGCTTCGAATTTCAATATATTATGTGAGTCTCTTGATTTGCCGGTACACGTTTCTACTCCTGTTGGGGATTCCGTAGTGGTAGATCGAGTGTATCGAATGTGTATAGTTACTTTGATGGGATATGATACTCATGCGGATTTGAAGGTCTTAGATATGGTAGATTTTAATGTGATTCTTGGGATGGACTGGTTATCTACTTACCACGCGATTTTGAATTGTCATTCCAGGACAGTTACATTAGCTATGCCTGGGATTCCTATAGTAGAATAGAGAGGTTCTCTTAGTCACCCTCCTAAAGGGGTGATATCATTTCTTAAAGCTCGTCACTTGGTAGGGAGAGGATGTTTGGCTTACTTGGCACATATTAGAGATACTAGTGTTGAGACTCCTATGCTTGAGTCTATTCCTGTGGTGAGTGAATTTTTGGAGGTATTCCCGACCGACATACCAGGTCTTCCACCTGATCGTGATATTGATTTTTGTATTGACGTAGAGACAGGCACTCAGCCTATTTCTATTCCTCCTTATCGTATGGCACCGGCTGAATTGAAAGAGTTGAAGGAACAGTTGCAGGATTTGTTGAGCAAGGGGTTTATTAGACCGAGTGTATCTCCTTGGGGTGCTCCGGTGTTATTTGTGAAGAAGAAAGATGGATCTATGCGTATGTGTATTGACTATCGGCAGTTGAACAAGGTTACCATCAGAAATAAGTACCCGATACCTCGTATTGATGATTTATTTGATCAGCTTCAGGGTGCTTTAGTTTTCTCCAAAATTGACTTGAGATCCGGTTATCATCAGTTGAAGGTTAGGGCGGAAGATATCCCTAAGACAACTTTCCGGACACGTTATGGCCATTATGAATTTCTGGTGATGTCTTTTGAATTGACTAATGCCCCAGCAGCTTTTATGGACTTGATGAATGGGGTGTTTAGACCATACTTAGATTCATTTGTTATTGTCTTCATAGATGATATATTGATATACTCTCGTAGTAAGGAGGAACATGAGCAACATTTGAGGATTGTACTTGGAATTCTGAAGGAGAAGAAGCTCTATGCAAAGTTTTCAAAGTGTGAGTTTTGGCTTAGTTCGGTAGCATTCTTGGGACATGTAGTGTCTGAGGAGGGTATCATGGTGGATCCTAAGAAGATTGAGGCAGTTCGAGATTGGGTCAGACCTGCTTCAGTTACTGAGATTCGAAGTTTCTTAGGCCTTGCAGGTTATTATCGACGATTTGTAGAGGGGTTCTCATCCATTGCATCCCCATTAACTAGATTGACCCAGAAGGAAGTGGCTTTTCAGTGGTCAGATGAGTGCGAGATGAGTTTTCAAAAGCTTAAGACTTTATTGACTACTGCTCCGATTTTGACTCTACCTGTGGAGGGAGAGAATTTCATTGTATATTGTGATGCTTCTCGACTTGGTCTTGGTTGTGTATTGATGCAGAAGGGAAAAGTAATAGCTTATGCTTTGAGGCAGTTGAAGATTCACGAGAAGAACTACCCTACTCATGACTTGGAGTTGGCGGCTGTAGTGTTTGCATTGAAGATTTGGAGGTATTACCTCTATGGTGTACATTGTGAGGTGTTCACAGATCACCGTAGTCTACAATATATATTCAATCAGAGGGATCTCAATTTGAGGCAGCGGAGATGGTTGGAATTGCTCAAGGACTACGACATGACTATTCTTTATCATCCGGGCAAGGCAAATGTGGTAGCAGATGCCTTGAGTCGTAAGACGGTAAGTATGGGTAGTCTTGCCTTGTTACAGGTTGGAGAGCGTCCTTTAGCTAGGCACATCCAGTCCTTGGCCAATAGCTTTGTGAGGCTTGATATTTCAGAATCTGGTAGAGTGTTGGCTTACGTGGAGGATAGATCGTCCTTGTTGGAGCAGATTCGAACTCAACAGTTTGATGATGATGATTTATGTAAGATTCGAGACAAGGTGTCAAAAGGAGAAGCCAAGGATGCAATTCTTGATAGTGAGGGAGTTTTGAGGATAAAAGGTCATATTTGCGTTCCTCGAACAGGGGATTTGACTAGACTGATCATGGAGGAGGCCCATAGTTCAAGGTACTCTATTCATCCAGGGGCTACTAAGATGTATCGTGACTTGAAGCAGCATTATTGGTGGTGTCGTATGAAGAGGGACATAGTGGACTTTGTATCTCAGTGTTTGAATTGTCAGCAAGTGAAGTATGAACACCAAAAGCCTGGAGGTGTGACTCAGAGGATGCCCATACCTGAGTGGAAGTGGAGCGTATTGCTATGGAATTTGTGGTAGGATTGCCTCGTACCTTGGGTAAGTTTGATGCTATATGGGTCATCGTGGATCGATTGACTAAGTCTGCACACTTCATACCAGCTCAGACTACCTATAATTCAGAGAAGTTAGCCAAGATCTACATTCGAGAGATAGTTCGCTTACATGGGGTGCCCATTTCTATTATTTCAGATCGTGGCACATATTTTACATCTCATTTCTGGCGGTCTATGCAGAAAGAGTTAGGCACTCGAGTGGATCTTAGTACAACCTTTCACCCTCAGGCTGATGGTCAGTCTGAACGGACTATTCAAGTTCTTGAGGACATGTTGCGAGCGTGTGTGATCGACTTTGGTGGTCACTGGGATCAGTTTTTACCTTTAGCGGAGTTTGCTTACAATAATAGTTACCATTCGAGCATTGAGATGGCACCATTTGAGGCTTTGTATGGTAGGAGATGTAGATCTACAATTGGTTGGTTTGATGCATTTGAGGTTAGACCGTGGGGTACAGATTTGTTGAGGGAGTCCTTGGGCAAGGTCAAGTTGATCCAAGATAGACTTCTCATGGCTCAGAGTAGGCAAAAGAGTTATGCAGATCGAAAGGTTCGTGATTTGGAGTTCATGGTTGGAGAGCGGGTGCTATTGAAGGTTTCACCCATGAAGGGTGTGATGAGATTCGGAAAAAAGGGCAAGTTGAGCCCAAGGTATATTGGTCCTTTCGAGATCATTGAGCGTATTGGTGAGGTAGCATATGAGTTGGCTTTGCCACCTGGTTTATCGGGTGTTCACCCTGTATTCCATATTTCTATGCTGAAGAAATACCATCAGGGTGGTGCTCATGTGATTCAATGGGATTCGGTGTTACTTGATCAGAATTTGACTTTTGATGAGGAGCCGGTAACCATTTTGGATAGGCAAATTCGAAAGTTGAGGTCAAAAGATATTACTTCAATAAAGGTTCAATGGAAGCATCGTCCGGTGGAGGAGGCTACATGGGAGACCGAGTCAGACATGAGGATTAGATATCCTCAACTTTTTGAGCGTTCAGGTACTTCCTATTTTCTTTACCGTTCGAGGACGAACGTTTGTTTAAGTGGTAGATGATGTAACGACCCGCTAGGTCGTTTTGAGCACTAGAACTATTTTGACCTTTCTCATAAATTTCAAATGAGAATTTTGAATTTCTCATTTAACTACGATTATTTAATTAGCGGGTAAATTTTAAATAATTAATTTAATTAGTGATTAATGGGCTAAGTTCGTAATTTATTTAACACCCAAGTAATTTGGCCCATGTAGAGATATGAATTAAGATTAATTAGGGGTTAATAATTCTTTTTGTCATAGCATAACCCATTACGCTGCACACGACCAAAGAAAGCAAAAACCTCGGTATCTGCTGGAACAAGAACGAAACCTCCAGGTACAAGAAATAATTTAGCCAAGCTTAAATATTTTAGTTTTTGATATGTGTGGAATAGTTATGATTTTGTAATTGACTTATGGTTTAGAAATCAGTGGAATAGGATGTGGTTGGAAAGATTTGTGGTTGGGAAGAAAGAGGAAAAGAATCAAATTTGGTAATAGTTGTCACTACAACACGTGATGGTTACTGGGGGGGGGGGTAAATTAATGGTTAGCTATAGAAAATTAAGTGTTGGCAAAGCTGGGAAAATTTCATGATTTGATTGGTTTATTTCCATTTTTTTTACGGTTACTGGTGGTTGAAATTATTGGTTTTAGTTCAGGAACTTTTCAATGGTTACTACTTATAGTTGAAGTTGTAATATATAGATATAGGTAATAAAATTTTGGTTGTATTGTATTGTATTATATGAATATCATTAGAGTTATGTAAATGGGAGGAATTAAGATTTAACCCTACACTTGAGATTTAAGAAATTTATTATATATTTGGATGAGTTTTTAGGTATAGGATAAACATATGGTATTATGAGCGTCTACGTACTCGCTTACTTATGGATATTACATATTTGATAGATTCGGAACATTCTGAAGCTTTACAAAAGAGAAAGGCAAAATCTTGAGGATTTGTGACACATCTTCAGCATTCAAGGTATGTTAAGACTTTCAGACTTCGTTGAAGGACATTTTCCTAATTAAAGATTAAAAATGGAATAGACAATGGGTAAGGGCGAAAGATGGGGGTCTCGTACCAATGGTGTGACGGGCATTGTTACGAGTACCGGTGTTATTAAAGGGAAAGTTTATTACTATAATATGATAGATTGTAATTTGAGAATGCCAAAGCATATGGGCATTAGCTGATGTATTTAGTGACTTGATTTCTTTTGTGTGGTGGTGCTTCCTTATTGAACCTGTGTAATTGTAATAATTGAGGTGATTATATGTCATGGCGACATTTGATTTATTGAGATGCTGCATTATCCCCTTTTATTGAAATAATATTGTATACATGCATTGACATGAGATTGAGTATAAGTTGGGCACGTGGAGATCGTCCGTGCTGGGGATTGTTTGATTTTATGATAGTGCGTTGAGATCGTCCGCACAGACACGTGGAGATCGTCCGTGTCGGTATATGGACCTCGCGAGTCCCCCATGGGTCATGAACTCTCGATGTATTTCTGAGAAGTATCATGTATATACGGTTGAGAGAGTACTTGGCATCTGAGGCATATCATTCATGGTGTCGCATCGCATTGCATTTCATTACATCCTCATTCTTGTTGATGGTGTGTTTTATTGGTGATTGGACATTATGTGATATTTAATTATCCTTAATTGATGATGTGTATAGTGTAGACTTGTAAAATAAAAAGATGATTTTATTATATGAACTCCCGTCACTACTTCTTCGTTGTCGGTCTATGAGATATGCTGGGTACACCTGGTTTCGTACTCATACTACACTTGTTGCACCTTTTTGTGGTGCAGATCCAATTCCGGATACGAGCACATCTCGTGGAGATTTTTGAGTCCGAACTTGGAGTATCTTGGAGTTGTGGTGAGCTGCTTGGCTGTTCCGTGGCCCACACCTCCCTCTATTTTATTATTTATTCTGTTGCTTTTGTTTTCAGACAGGATCTTTCTTAAGTTAGGCTTGTCATTTCAGTTTCAGACTTGCACCGTATTTTAGAAGCTCTTGTACTTATGACACAAATTCTTGGGTGGTATTTTGTTTTTCGCTTTTCGTATTTATGAAGACTATGGTTGGAGATATTCTACTCGTTGTTGACTTTTCACCTTATTTACTTAGTTAAAAAGGTAAAACTAGTGGGTTGGCTTACCTATCGGTTGGGAACATAGGTGCCATCACGACATGTGAATTTGGGTCGTGACACTAAAGTTCTTTCAATGATCCTTTTTAATTTTGATAGCGATGTCATCGATAGTAGTTGAGTAATGATAGAAGGAGAGGGTTGATGTTTCTTATTATGGTAGTGGTGGTGTTCTTATTTCATCTAAGGTTATAATGTGGAGGAGGAATAGGATGGATTTTTACTGAGAGTAATAGTTAAATGAGAGAAAGTAGTGGTTCCTGATAGTAATGCATGAAATTTCGGTTGGTAGAGATGATGAGAGAATGAGAAATTCTTAGAAGGTTGGTTTGTAGGAGTCCATGGAGTAGTTATAGTTCTAGGCTTGAATGAGGTGTTGATAACATGTGGATGAATGCATAATGCATTAAGTGGTGGTAAGGAGTAGTATTCTTGGGATGAGATTCCCAACAGAGGTATAGAGCTTGATCTTGTGATTTGGATTAGTATAATCACCTTATTTTTAGCACCTTGTGACTTAGAGTTAAGGCTTGAACATAGTAAGAGTAGGCGGTTTAACTTAGACCTTGTTAAAAGTAGTCATATACTCTAGTGGGAGCTATGAGTTGCAGCTAATGAAGTGTAGTAATCAGAAATGAGAGCATAGTTGAGAAATGTTACTAAGCTTAAAAGCTACCAGTCATATCACTCAAAACATAGTAGTCATATTCTTACTTTGTGCCTGGATACCTTGTTTCATGTCCTGGCCTATAATCTTGAAATCTTATGTGAGCTTCGTGCCAAGTGTGCTCGAGTCCAGTTTCAAAACTCTCAGTAGGAATCACTTCCACCTATGTTATTATGCAAGTTCAGAAGTCAAAAGAGGCAGTGATGATATCTCTTTTCCCCTCCATTCTCAGTTTAACTATCATTCGAGACGAATGATCCCAAGGAGGAGATATTGTAACACCTCAACAATTTTTAAGTTAAGATCCGAACCATTCTTGAATTGCGTATAATGTCATACCGAGTAATTCTTAATTGTTCTTAGGTTCTAAGGTCAATTCATTAATGTGGTAATGATTTTGGATATCAATTAAGGTCACTAGAATCCCCTAGCACAAAGTTGAGTTGAAAGCCGACCAAGTAAGCTTTGACCTAAGATTCTACTTAGGTCAACTTTAAACGATCAGATCTCTCAGTACATAATGTGTTAGGTGGCCTACAACCTATCAAATTAAAAGTCTTTGAGTGCTCTTTCTAACGCCACCGAGTTTGCTTATTTCGAGTTCGAAGTAAAGAGATATGCCTATTTTAGTGAGCCTTTCTCTTAAGGCACCTCGTCAGTTTTTCTAGAGGGGTAGTTTGGTCTTTTTCCACCCCTCCTAAGCCTAAGCCACATTTTTCTCAACCCAATTAAGGGTCTAAACAGTGTTAAAGCATATTTTCACATTCTTTAACACTTAGAAGATTTAGAGCAAGGTTCCAAGAGGAGAAAAAACTAGGGTTCAAGCGTTCTTCAAGTTTCCATCGATTATGCCAAGAACCTTTATTCTTTCCAGGTATGTAAGTCTTCTCACAGTGTTGGACTTTTTCATCCTCACGCCCTACATCTCAATTTAGTCCAAAAATCGTTATATCTAAAAGATTCATTCGTAGTTCTTGATATTGAGTTCAATTCTTTAATAATGGAGGTTTTGATTCTTGTATTTTGTGAATCTTGGTAAAGTTATGTTTCCAAGGGAATTATATGAAATTTCTCGTGTATTTGTGTTGGGTTTGAGAATCAAGAAGAGTTTAGGAGAAATTTCATAATTCTAAACTAATTTGGAGTCCTAATTTTGGCTTGAAAATTCGTCGGGATGCTGGGGAGGGGTCTGGGGCGGCGCGCCGTGATAGCGCCAAGCCTGAACTTCAGCAGTTCAGGCCCTGGCGCAGCGCGCCAACAGTGCGCCAGAAGTCGCCTAGGCTGATTTCTTCTCTGTTTCATCCGGACGTGTTCCCTTAAGTTGTGGCTACACTTTCCTTCTCTGTATTAGCTCCTATAGGATCCATTTACCTTTGAAAATTTATGCATTATCCTACTCATATGTCTTAATGCATTTTCAAAACTAAAGTGAGTATAAGAGAAGAGTTCAAGAGTTATTATTGAGAATCCTTTTTAACCCACAATGATCTCAAACTGAGTTTTTGAGAAAGTAAAGAGGAGTTTGAGAATCTTTTTAGAATAAATATTTTGTCTTTAAAATTGATTCTGAGAAAGAGTAAAAGATGAGCTTCGAGAAAATTATAGGGAACTAAGTAATTCCCAAAGATATCCGTTTTAAATTGAGAAAAGTGAAACTTTGCTCTCTAATTGAGTTTATAAGTACAGAGATACTTCGGAGCAGTTACCTCTTTTAAGAGGATCTTTTGAGTAATTACCTCAAATTGAGAGAAGAGAATGTTTTTAAATATTGAGCATGAGTAAAAAAAAATTTGGGAGTAGTATTAAGCACATATGGGGATGAGTTCAGACAACTCAAAATCCTCATAAACCATGTCTTGCCGACATGGGTAAAGGATTCATACTTTTTAGATGATTTTCTTATGCCTTCGGGTAAAGCTTAGTGGATCCACTTATTTGAGGTGTTCTATACCCCGACAAGGTATAGGACAGTTCTAAGAGTGTGGGCGAGACTCTGTATCATCACGTAGCCCATAGCAATGGTTGTCGATTAGAGAAACTCCCTAATTGAGTAAAGAGTACCTTCATTGTATTTTCACATAAATTTTTCTTTGAGTTATTATATTGTACTTTATGAGGCTTTAAATGATTTTATCTCTAATTATGCTTTACATTGAGTTGCGTTGAGTTGAGTATTTCTTTCAGTCTGGTCAGTGCAGTATATGTTATTATTGCATTCTTTCGGTAAGAGTTTAAATGATTTGTCCATCATGATTTATATTATATTTCAGTTGAGTTACTGTCAGAGTTTCAGTTCAGTTATTTATCATTCAGCTATATTACGTACTCGTACATTTAATGTACTGACGTCATTCGACCTGCATCTTTTAATGATGCAAATACAAGTACTTAGGATTCTCAACAAGAGTCTGTTGAGATCACTTCCTCCACTCGTCAACTTTTGAGTGAGGACTCCAGTTTTGTGAGTTATTAGTATTAGTTTTTTTTTGAAGAGTTGTGGGTCTTGTCCCGACACTCATCTTTATACAGTAGAGGCTTCATAGATAGATATTTTTGGAGAGTCTTTCAGTTTAAGATGTTTTATTTAAAACCTGTGTTCATACTTAGTATATTAAGAGAGTTTTGAGATTTTAAGAAACTGTTCATTTAGCATTTCTTTCAGCTTGATGCTTGTGTATGCTTGAGTTAGTCTTCCACTTGGAGTCAGCCAGGATGAGGGTTCGCTTAGGGACCAACAATGGTTCTCGAGTGCCGGCCACGTCCAGGGTGTAGGCTCGGATCGTGATATTTTCTTTGTCCCAAATAACAAATTACATTTAACCCAACCAAACATGAAAAAATTAGAAAATATTTTTCGAAAAATGTTTTCCTTCATACCAAACACACCCCAAATTCCCCTTTTAATGATTAAATCTCTTGAATTGCTCATTCTTGTCCATTCCAAATCATCAAGCAAGAAGACTATATATGCACAAATTCAAGATGGAGAAATCTATACAGTTTGTCTAAGCGATTCTCAATTTTTTTTGCTCTACTATTGATAAACATTGCGAATTCATAGTCGATTTACTATGTAATCAAAAGATAAAAGAGAACAAAATAGTGTTTGGTGAGACATTATATCAACCACTATAAGATTAAAAAAATTGCGCTCAGATAATTTTTTTTGCAATCTGAGGAGACTAGACCATAATTCACATTAAATCTGAATTAACATAAAAATTGTCACTCACTTTTTGCACGTTACATTCTATAATTTACTTGATCTTATATTACTTTTTGTCTAAATAATAAACTGTCTATCATATTATTAGTCGGTTGCAATATGATTTTCAATTTTAACACTTACCAACATTTGCTTAGTCTTTATATTGATTTGGCATGCTATATTACTAATGCATATGGCATAATTTTATTGATATTTAATTTGACTTGCATATCGCATCATTTGATATGTGTTATGGACTTTGAAGCCCGACAAAATAGACGATCCCAATGAAATTAAAAATTTTAATTAAATTTATATATATTAAACTTAAATAATAAATGTGGTTGATCTTGAGCTAATATTTCATGAATTAAAAGATTAAGACTAGGAATTTTGAGATATACTTTAGTAAAAATGTTAGTGTCTATATATAGTTATATACTATACTTAACAGGGTCGACCCAAGGGTAAAGCAGGTCAGGCGACCGCATTAGGCCCGACAAAATAGACGATCCCAATGAAATTAATTTTTTAAATTAAATTCATATATATTAAACTTAAAAAATAAATGTGGTTGATCTTGAGCTAATATTTCATGAATTAAAAGATAAGACTAGGAATTTTGAGATATAGATAAGACTAGGAATTTTGAGATATACTTTAGTAAAAATGTTAGTGTCTATATATAGTTATATACTATACTTAACATGGTCGACCCAAGGGTAAAGCTGGTCAGGCGACCGCATTAGGCCCAAAAAATTTGGGGCCCCAATTTTAGGTAATATATTGTGTAGTAGACTTTGAGGTTAACGTGTAGTAGATTATTTTTCATTTTAAAATATTTCATTTATGATACTGATATGTTAGATCATTTTCAAAATCGTAAGATAACTAAAGTACAGATCTTAATTTATTCATCATTTCAACATATATATGTGCATGAGAAAAATCAAAATTAGTAGTGAGTCTATGAAACACGCAAGAAGACATTTATCACTAACAAAGTAATACAAAAGTCAAGATGATGGAAAATAAAAACCAAAACAAAGTCAAACATAAAAATGTAGTACGTATTCCTTATGCCTTCTGCTTTCTAGATGTTGAAATAATCCTTTCCGATATACTAAAAAAAATAATCCTTTTTTGGGTGTTGCATGCACTACCTTCTTCAACCATTAATTAAAGGTCAAACATATACACAAATCACTCAATTTAAGTGAAAATTTTATTTTGACACTTTAATTTAGAATGGTTCCATTTTAACTCTCTGATTTTATTTTTTTGGGTACTATTTAGGCACAAAAAGTTTTATCCAATGTAAGTATTCAATGCCCGTTAGATAAACATTAAAAGGGAAAAAATATCAAATTAAATAACACCATATGTTTTGATTTTTCCAAGTCTTCCAAATTTAACATTACTTGTATCAACTTTATCATCTTTAAGCAATATAAAAATATAAATTAATTAGCTATATATTTAATTAATTACAAAATTTATTATTGAGATCAATTAGTGACACAAATTAATATAAACATTGAATTTATGTTATTATGAACATATTCATCCTTTTAACATATTCATTCTCCTTAGCCTAACTCTTTACTTATTATTTTAACATTTTATTTAGTTCTTTATAATGTAGAATATAAATTGAAATTTTAAATTTTATATAGTCAAAATAGATATATAAATTAAAATAAAGGAAAATGATCTAATGGACCTTTATACTTGTATGCTTTTGTATTCTGAACCCTTCTATTCAATCCTTTGCCAATTGAACCCCTCAACGCATTAAAACATAGTATTTTAAACCCTTTTTCATAAGTTCAATGGTGCGTGTAATACAACCACTACACGTCATATTCCACGTCATTTTTAATTTCCACATAGGAAATAATTTAATAAAATTAAATTAAACTCCCTAAATTTTATTTGAGAAATCATTTTCTCTTTCTTCCAAATTTTTCCTGATTTCTCTCGTTTCTCTTCTCTCATTCCAATGGCTTTTAGCCTCTCACCAGTAAAATGCAACACCGACTGCCACCGCAACATGGTGGTGGAGCTATCACTCAAAACGCCATATTTGATTTGAAAAAAAATAGTATGTAGCAACGACATATTCATAATCCTAGAATGCCCAATGCACCTCTTCGAAAACATTAATGATGATGATAAAAAACAGTCAGTTTTCATTCAAATTACTCAACCCTCGAATTTTCCGCATTCATTCCTCATTTGTATATTTTTTCTTCCCTTCTCAACAATTTTGGACCAATTTTAATTTTTTAGCTTTTTATAATTTCTTCAGAATGGGTTTTTTGTTGTTTCAAAATGGGATGTTAGGGTGGGTTGTTTCAAAATAGGATGTTGGGGTGACTTGTTTCAAAATAGGATTTTGTGTTCTTAAATTAGGATGTTGGGGTTTTTCAATAGGATTTTGTGTTCAGAAGATGAAAGGCAGCAACCAAAATGAAATGGAGAAAAAATTTGGACGGAAATATTAGATTTTGTGTTCTTAAAGAAACAATGAACTCTTTGAAGAAGATGGAAGGCAGCAACCAAAACGAAATGGAGAAAAAATTTGGACGGAAAGATTTAAAGAGTAGAAAAACTATAAAAAAAAGCTTCTTTTTTGTTCAACAATGGTGAATGTATAAATATGAAAGAAGATGACTTTGATTAGGTAAAAAATTGACATTAGTTGTCTTTTCTGAAGGTATCACATGCATAAAATATGTGTATCACACACACTTGGGACAAAAAAGTCATATATGATGACAAGTAAAAAAAAAGGTCTAAAATCTGAAGTTTCAATAGGTTTAGGGATTCAGTTGGCAAAATGTTAAGTAAAAGGGTCTAGAATACAAACTCATACAAATACAAGGGTCTATCAGATCATTTCACATACTGTTATACAAATGGTGAGCTGATATACCCCTCGTTATGAAAGTGGCTCATAGATACCCCTACTGTTGTACAAATGGCTCACATATGCTCTTTTCCTCTAAGGCTCTAATGGAAGTGAAAAAATAATTTTTAAATTAATTTTTAAACTTTTTTTTAAAAAGCTAATACATGCGGGGGTATATTTTTTCCTTCTCACACGTTTATTTCTTTTGATTATTTTTATTCATCGACTAATTTAAATTTATTACCTTTTTATGGTCATATTTATTTTTTTCACTTATTCTCTTGTAAAATTTATTAAAGATGCCCCAAATATTTTTTTTACGGATACAAAAACTAAATTCAATATAACCATAAAAAAATTAATTTTAATTTTTTAATTTTTTTCCACTCACACTTGTTTCTTTTTATTTCTCTTATTTTTATACTAAAGAATGGAAAAAAAATAAAATAAAAATAAAAATAATCAAAGAAGTCAAAAAAATAATTTATGTGTGAAAAAGATTAAATAGATGATTTTTTTAAAATTTAATTGAAAAAATAAATTTAAAATTATTTTTGTTAATTTTGTAACGGTAGGGGTATATGTGAGCCACTTTTGTAACGGTAGGGGTATATAGTGCCACTTTTATAACGAAGAGTATATTAACTCTAAATGACAAAGTTGAGGGGTATATCATGCCCTTTTCCCTATAAAGAATATCATCTTTTAGCATAGAGATTGTTAAAGAGAAAAGGGGATAGATGAAGAAAATAAAAAAATAAGTAAAGTAGATGAAGAAAAAAATAAGATTGAAGAAAAGATAGAAAAAAAAGGGGAGCTAGAAGGTTATTAACAATAAAAATATCAAATATTAGCGCTATAAAGGATCCCCTCATGCGTTTTAAAATATAGATAATTTTATTAATTTATTCAATTAACATTTTGTGTTTAAATAATACATTGAAAATAAAGTTAAAATAAAATAAAGGTGAATTAAAGTGTCAAAATAAAATTTAGAAGTTATTCACGTTGGAGTGTCAAAATCAAATTTAGATGCTATTCACATTGGAGTGTAAAAATCAAATTTAGAGGCTATTCACATTGGAGTGTCAAAATCAATTTTAGGGGCTATGTATGTGTTTGGCAAGGTGGAGTTAAGTCAAATGAGAAATGATGATAGTTAAATGACCACTTTTTTCTAGATAACTATTCATTTCGTTTCATATTAGTTGATTATTTTCTTTTTTACATAAATATTTTAAAAAAATTATAAATAAGAAGATAATTTTACTAATTTACCCCTTAAAAAACTTCTTAGAAATTTTACAAACAAATGTATTCACTTTCAAAAAGAATTAATTGCAAGAGTAATATAAGAAAAAGTTAATTAATGCTTTCTTGATTTAATAAGGTAGAACTAATATGAGACAATTATTTATAGTAAGATGATCAACTAATATTGGACAGAAAGAGTAATTAATAAAAAATAAAGAAAATACACGGAATCTGGTCTGAAAATAGTGGTAAAATAATGCTGATGAATGAAACTCGGATGAAAATAAAATCAAAAGATCCAAAACAATTCGTTACATGTTTGTTAAATTTCGTGTAAAATGAGGTGGAGGAACTAGGAAGTATCATATTATTAAAATGAGGGTCAATGCTAAGTGTATGGGAGTATAAAACCAAAATAATAAATCAAGCTTGTCAAGTTTAATTTCCTTGTTTCATGGTTTGAAAAAATATGTTTGAAGTTGAATATTGAAAATCTTGTAATTTTCCCCTATATATTAAAGTCTTCCCCGCTAATTAATTTTTATCAAAATCCCACAATGGAGACGCTGGCACCATATTCTCTTGCTGCATTGCTAATGACACCTGACGAAACTTTGCCATCACCTCCACCACTACCATCCCAAATGGTAAACAATAAAATTAGTCAATATGCACTGAAAAACTCAAATTCCCCTTGAAATTAGACTTAGAAAACACTTTTTTCGACACCTTATTATCACCCGTGGAAGAAATGAGACGAATGCTAACTCGGAGTTTACAAGAGAAGGTGTCCATTTGGGGAGTGCCATTATTGAAAGACGAAAGGACGGATGTCGTTTTGTTGAAGTTCTTAAAGGCTAGAGATTTTCAAGTGAATGAAGCTTTTGATATGTTAAGAAAAACTATAGTATGGAGAAAGGAATTTAAAGTGGATAAACTAGTGATGAGTGAAGACTATGTTGAAAATGTTATGTTGATCCATGGGAAGGATAAGGAAGGGAGTTTGGTTTTTTATTGTAATATGATGTTTATGGACAAGGAGAATTTGTTGAGATGTTGGATTCAATTGTTGGAAAAAAGTATAAGGAAACTGGATTTTAGTCCTGCTGGGAATACTACTTTACTTCAAGTCATTGATGTTAAGAATTTTTCAGGATGTGGATTCAATGAGCTTAGGCTTGCCACTACACAAACTCTTCAATTGCTTCAGGATAACTACACACAACTTGTCACCAAACAGGTTCTTTAATTTCTTAATGCATTTTCTGAGTCAAATAAGATATGCCTTATTACCTCTTTAAATAAATGGGTGATTGATTCAGGTGCCACAAAGCACATGACAAGTTACTCTAATATTTTTTCTAGCTTTTGATCACACAATGCACCATCTCCAGTTACCGTAGCTGATGGTTCAACTTGCAATAGTGTTGGATCTGGGACTGTAAAACCAACCTCCTCTATTACCTTGTCATCTGTGCTAAGTCTACCAAAATTGGCCTTCAATTTGATTTTGGTTAGCAAAATTACTCGAGATCTGAATTGCTATATCTCATTCTTTCCGGATTATTGTTTGTTTCGTGATCTTACAACAAATCAGGTTATTGGTAGAGGACATGTATCTGATGATCTATACATCCTTGATGAATGGGAGTCTCGGTTTGTTGCCGGCTCTAGTGTCATGTCTCCGTTTCAAGCACATTGTCGATTGGGACATCCTTCTCTACCTTTGTTGAAGAAGCTTTGTCCTCAGTTTCAGAATATTCCTTCATTGGAATGTGAGTCATGTCAATTTGCAAAACATCATCGCAGCTCAATGGGTCCAAGGGTTAATAAACAAGCTGAGTCAGTTTTTGAGTTAGTTCATTCTGATGTTTGGGGACCATGTCCTGTCATTTCCAAAACTGGACATAAGCATTTTGTCACCTTTGTGGATGATTTTTCTAGAATAACTTGGATTTATTTTATGAAGAGTCGCTCAGAAGTGTTTACCCACTTTTGTGCCTTTTGTGCTGAAGTCAAAACTCAATTTGATACTTCAGTACGTATTCTAAGGAGTGACAATGCTAAAGAATATATGTCAGAATTGTTTCAGTCATACATGAGACAAAATGGTATTCTCCACCAGACTTCATGTGTTGATACACCCTCTCAAAACAGATTTGCTAAGAGGAAGAATAGACACCTACTTGAGGCAACTCGAGCACTATTGTTCCAAATGAAGGTTCCTAAGTAGTTTTGGGCCGATGCGGTCTCTACGACTTGTTTTCTGATAAATCGCATGCCATCTACTGTACTTGTTTGTAATGTGCCTTACAGTGTGCTTTTTCCAAACAAGTCACTATTTTCGGTGGAACCTAAGGTGTTTGGAAGCACATGTTATGTTCGAGATGTTCGACCATCTATTTCCAAGTTAGATCCCAAGGCATTAAAGTGTGTTTTTCTAGGCTATTCCCGCCTTCAGAAAGGATATCAGTTTTATTCTATAGTACTTGGCAGATATCTTGTGTCAACTGATGTGGTATTTTCAGAGACTACACCATTTTTCTATGCACCTCCCATTTCTACAAGTCAAGAGGAGGAAGATGAGTGGTCAGTCTATCATGTTACTCATTCTGTGACAAAACAATCAGATGATGTGGCTCTCCCATCTCCTAGTTTTTCTATTGAGCAAGAATCGACTATTATGCCTTCAACAACTCCAGTAAGACCACCAATTGTTCATGTTTACTCGAGGAGGCGAGAGACGAGGATACATGTCCATCACTAGTTACTGCATCATCAGATCTAGATCTCCCTATTGCTCTTCGCAAAGGTACATGATAACGCTCAACCACACCTATCACGATTCAAAGTGTGGGCGGTCGCTATGAAAGTATAAACCCAACGAAGAGTTGGGGTCGATCCCACGAGGAACAATGTGCAAGGCGATTGAAGAAACGAAGAATTTCTAGCTACTAGTTTGAATCTGAAATATAAAATACAATTATAAAATAAGGGGAAGGTTTCAAATAATGAAATTAGGATAGGGGATAGAGGAGAACAAGGAACAAAGCTATATCGAACAAGATTACCAAAGGGATTTGGGAATGGGAAATCAATCAATACCCATATGATCCATTGCAAATTAGCATCAATACAATATCAATCAATCATGGATAATCTCATATATGCCTCGGAAACTAAATTATCTACCTAATTCTATCGAACATAGGCAAATATTTCTCAATTAGCTCTCACGAACCCAATCGAGTGGCAACACAAGCAATCCGATCAAAGGCAATGCAAGGACACACTATTTCTAGCAAAATCCGACAAATGAGTTGCTAAACCTTAATTAATGCACCAATCGATCACACCCAACCTCAATTAACTCTCACAAGCTAAATCAAAGTAAATGGGCAAGTCCAAGAAGATCCATTATCTCCGATCGTGGTGCACAATTCACTTGTCAATTTTGGAAGTTTTTTCAAAAGGGTCTTGGTACTCGTGTTAAGCTTAGTACGGCCTTTCATCTTCAAACCGAAGGGCAAGTGGAGCGTACTATCAAAACTTTGGAAGATATGTTGAAGGCTTGTGTAATTGATTTCAAGGGTAATTGGGATGATCATTTGCGTTTGATTGAATTTACTTATAATAATAGCTACCATTCTAGCATTTGTATGGCTCCGTTTGAGGCTCTCTATGGTAGGAGGTGTAGATTTCCTATAGGTTTGTTTGAAGTTGGTGAAGTTGCTTTGATAGGTCCCGAGTTGGTACATGAGGCTATGGAGAAAGTTTTGCTTTTTAGAGAAAGGTTGAAAATGACTCAAAGTCGACAAAAGTCCTATGCCAATGTTAGAAGGATAGATTTAGAATTTGATGTTGATGATTCGGTTTACTTGAAAATTTCACCCATGAAGGGTGTAATGAGATTCGGGAAGAAAGGGAAGCTTAGTCCTCATTATGTAGGCCCATATCAAATTTTGAGACGTGTTGGTAGGGTTTCTTATGAACTTGACTTGCCTAATGATTTGGCATCAGTGCATCCGGTTTTCCATGTCTCATTGTTGAAGAGATGTGTTGGTGATCCGACATCTATAGTGCCATTAGAGAATCTTGGCATAAAGGATAGTCTTTCCTATGATGAAGTTTCGATTGAGATTTTAGACCGGCAAGTCCGGAAGCTAAGAAATAAAGAAGTCACTTCCGTGAAGGTTCTTTGGAGGAATCAATTAGTTGAGGGTGCTACTTGGGAGGCCGAGGCCGATATAATGTCCCGATATCCTTATCTCTTACCTTTTGATCCTATTCTAGCTTGAGGTATCTAGTTCCTCATGTTTCATTCTTTTGGTCTAATGTGTCTTAGTTATTTCCATGATTCCTTAATTATGCATGTTCATGAAGAGTCTAATGTTGTGAAAATGAGCTAGCTTGAATGATTTATCTATGATTATGTGCATTGAGTATGAGTTGCATAAAGTCTTGATGAAATGATGTGTTGAACATGCTTTAGCTTGGAGATGATGTTTCCCTCCACGGATATGCTCATTTATGTTATTGCATTCTAGGTTAGGTTCTTAGCTCTTGTTTCTTACCCTCCTTATGATGTCTTGATTCTCATTCGAGGATGAATGTTTTCAAGGGGGAGATATTGTAAAACCCAGATTTTTGGAAGGAAGAAAAAGGCAGCACTTCAAAATTTTCTGGTGCAGTACCAACGAGACCCCTAACGGTCCGTGGTCTGACCTACGGACTGTAGGTGGAATCGTGATTGGCACTAGCCAAGTTTGTGAGTGACAAGTTTCAGAACCCTGATGACGGTCTGCCAGGACGGCTCGTCGACCTATGCACGAGCCATAAATGGGTCTCGTAGGTTTCCTCCTGACTTAGTTAAATCTTAAGGCCTTAAGTTCAGACCTGCTGTTGCCATGAACGGACCGTCAATGGGTCCACAAGCCGTACATGGGGTTCGTCGTTGGAAGGCCCAAGTTGAAACTTTCTGAATCTATCTACGGAGGAACAGGACGGTACGTAGGTTAACTTACGGACCGTAGGTCTAACCGTAGATGGGCCCCCGATAGTTATTTTTAAGGGCTTTATGGTCTTTTCCCTAGATGTTTAATTCCTAATCTAATTTGGTTAGGCCTTTAACCCATACCCTATATAAACCTTTTTAAGCCTAATTTTACCCATTCTCAACCATCCCCAAAACTCTCCTCTCCCAAAATATTTCTCTCACTAGAAGTTGGAAGAAGAAGAAGAGGGCAAGCTAGAAATAAAACTTGTCTTCATCAATTGCTTAAGGAATTGAGACCCTAAGGTATGATAGTGTTCATCCATGGAGTCCTTTCCTCCATGGAATCCTTAAAATCTCCAATTTTCAAAGTATCAAATCGCCAATTTGATTTAAGGGTTTTCTAAGTATTAATTGAGTTGAATTACATGTTTCAATATGAATCCCCACGAACCCACATGAATTCCCCTAATTTTGATATTTATGCATTGATGATGGGTTGAATTATGAAGAAGATGGAATTTATTAAGGTTACGTGAACTCATGCATGTTTTAATGATTTCAAAAGCTATGATTCATGATGAAATTGATGATTGTTGAAAAAATGGGTTTTATGATGTAGGCATGTTCAAGTATGGAAATTATGATGATTTATGAATTGCTTTAAGATTGAAGCTTAATTGAAGAGTTTGTTGAGTTGTGAAAGGTTTTCTCACGCATTACTCAATCTATGAATGTGAAAGGATTTTACTCAAATAAAGGATTCATAACTTGTTGAAAGGTTTTCTCAACTAAAGTTGAATCAAAGGTTTAAGGAGCTATTTTATGAACTTTAGCTTGGATTGGTAACTCTAGTTGTACCCTTCCATGGATAATAAGATGAATAAGAATTCTAACTATTCTGTGGGATTTATGCTTAGCACCGAGAGGATTTGGAGATGGAAGCTCTCCCGTTAGTAGAAGCCGGGTTTCTAGTAGCAATCACCTTATCCCTTACCTATGTGCCCCTATAAAATGCTAGCCTATGATAGACACTAGCTAGTGGATCCACGTAAGCTATATGTTAAGCAAAGGATCCTACCTTGGCAAGTAGGATGGCCCTATCGGTGTGGGGTTAGACACCGAATTCCATGTTGATAGGCACATGGTCTTATATGTCGGTTAAGGCTACTTCCCTCAAACAATGAACTAAAGTGCTTTTTAAGATTTTTTTCAAGTGAAGTAAAGATGTTTAGCTTGCTTTGACCATGGTTTATGACTTATGTTTTCTAACCTTTATCATGTTTTAGCTTGGTCATTGCATATCATGAAAATGCCCCGTTTTAGCATGTTTTAAATGATTTTGTGCATTACTATCATACTTGGCACTTGATTGTACTAACGCATACTCTTGCCTACATTGACTTGTTAATGTAGGGCTTGGCGATTCTCCATCTATTCATGGCTAGAGCTTAGTAGAAGAATTGTTGAAGACTTGGTGAGTCCTCATCCATTCGAGGACATAGCCTAGTTGTTCTTACTTTTAGGTTCTTTCATTTTGGCATTGTATAGGGTTACGTCCCAAACTTTATTTCTCGTTCTTATGATAGATTGGCTTTGAGACATGAGATGTAGACTTCCGCTATTTTCCTAAAAGCTTTGACATGGCATTGTCTTTTGAACTCTTAAATCTCTATGATCTTGTATGTATGTAAGCTAAGTGGCTTGTATGAGGCCTTTCGGGGTCTTGTACGTCATGTCATGTCTAGGGGGTACCTTGGGTCGTGAAAAGGACACTAGTTGTTGAACTAAAAAGGCCTCAAATGAGTGAAAATCTACCACTCATCACACGCTATCAAAAATAGTATAACAACGCCTGTACGATCGTTTAGACACCAAACACACACACAAAAAGAAAATGGGACAATTTCGTAGTCAAATGGGAAATGTGGCACCCGCACTGGAATTTCTAAAATTGACTCCTTCAAGTGTTCTTAATCAATGCCCCAAACTTGTGTCCCAAAACGGAACACAATTCAGGGCTCTAAATAGCCAACACAAGCATCATGCAAAAATTCCAACAATTAATCTCAAATAAAGAACACAACAATAGCTTCCAACTCGAATTCACCTCAGATGAAGAGCCCTCAACAACTTCCTAACACTCCACAACGTAGCCTCGATAAATTCAGATGCGTGGGACTTTGAATCACCCAATTCCAATCTAAAATGAGGGAGAAATCACTTATTAAACATTACAATATAAGTTGCCATCGTGAGTGGTCTTTAAATAAGACCAGTCCGCTCTCTTCTTCGCGAACGTGCAGGGTCCCTTGCGATGCGAATGCTGTGAGGGCCCGCGATCGCGACCACCAGGTTGCCTGACCTTTGCGAATGTGGCCCCGGGCCCGCGAACCGAAGGCCATTTTGGCCTGCACCAGCTGATGCATATCAGTTGGTTTTTGTCTAGTTAAAAATCTCCGACAGGGCGTTCTGAATTCATTTGAAACCCTGTACTCACAAACGAGATATGCAACCCTACCAAATTTGATATTTCAGACTCAACGGAGCTGTCAAAATTCCCATACGAGGTAATCTAACCAAAAAGTGGGTCCCACCCTTAAATTCTATTTTAAGCCAAAATCTACATGAGGGCTTGAAACTAGCTCGGAAGCTTCAGGATTCAAATGAAGGATCGTTGTAGATCAAACTCAACATTCTCGAGCTAACTGCACTGGCGGAGTTCTCATCCGAGCTCGTTTACTCACAATATTGACAAAATCACAATTAGGCTTTTACTTGAAAGTTAAAATGCCTTATCGCACAGACTCGCAGTGAAAGCCTCAGGAGTCATGCCGACCATGCTACTAGTCTAAAATGACTTTTATAGAGCTGATGGAATCGTCAGAATTGGATTTTTAGGTTATCTTGTTGAACTTTTGATCAAAATTGACTTTTCAAGGTTCAAAATCTCTAAAATATGGAAACTTGCATAAAAATCAAACGAATGACCAGGTGACCGAACTGTCTGTCCCAACAAGTCATAAATTACTTAGGGTCGCTATAGAAGTGCTCTAAACAATGAACAAGAGGCATAAACATATAAATGACCTAGAGGGTCACTACATATTTTTCTCTAAACTATTTTAGAAATATATATAATGTTAATTGAGTGGCAGATTAGTGAGTATCGGACATTAACAAAAACTTATTTAAGCAAGATTAGAAATATATCTGAAAGCAACATAAACAGTTTACATAAATTTTGTTTACCCAAAATTGAAGAATGTAATAATGTGCTTCTACAAGCATTGTAATATCTACAATCATACATAACTCACCATTTAATATTCATTTTTATTTGTGTTTTTAAAAAATATCCATTAAATTTATTATTTTTGTGCATCTTCAATTATTGTCAAAATTGATAATTCAAAATTTCTTGCAAATATTTAATATGTTCCCTTGTTTCAATATTTAATTTTGTACATCCTTCAATTAAAATAAACTTTTTAAAAATTCTTTATGAAGGAAATGAGTAAACAAATATGTTAGCTATAACTTTATGACTATCTTTTGTGGATACTACTTACTTAAATTTAAACTACATTAATATTTTTTCTAAAAAGTTGGTCAACATAAGACTGGAGCTATAAATTAAATATATTTCAAAATGAATCCAATTGACATTGTATAGATTATCCCCTCATTTAGTTTTATTCCAAAATAGTTCTTTCTATCAAGAAAAAGACCTCTAATTCAAACTATGCAAAAATTAGAAAATCCTAATTTTCTCTATAAGTAGGAGTCAATCCTAGGAAAGACAATGCACAACAAGTACAACAAAAATAACAAGTCATTTGATCCCTCATATCCAAACAAACACATTTTTCCTCCTATTTACTATGCCTAGAAATAAAGTAACATTAGATTTGATTGAAAATGAAAGTAATCGAAGAGTCTCATATAGTAAAAGAAAAAAGGGCTCTTCAAAAAGTTTGATGAACTCCAAACTCTTTGTGATGTTGAAGTTGTTATTGTCCTCTATGGTCCTTATAGAAATGAACCAGATATTTTTCCAAATAATGATGTTGTACACAACACTTTTATTAAATTTAAGGAGTTGTCGACGTTGGAGAGATAAAAAAACATGGTTACAAGAGAAGAGTTCACCAAGCATAGGATGGAGAAGTTGAAGAAACAACTACAAAATGTAATGAAAGAAAATAGGATCAAGCAAATCACAAATCTAATGTATGAGGTGTTAGATCGAAAAAATGTTTCTGCAAACATGCACCATGATGATCACAATGACTTGAGTCGCATTGTCAAGCAAAATCTCAAAGAGGTACGTGAATTAATGAAAAAATATGCTAATGGAGAGGGTTCTACATCGAATGCCCCTCAACCAATTGTTGAACCAATGGTACCTAGTAGGAAAAAATCTGGAAAACCAAGGGCTCCTCTAGTGGCTCCCTATGGTGCTCTAGCACCGTTGGTTCCTCGTGTAGCTACATCAATAATTTCTTATGGGCCCAACTATGAGGGGCTAAGGGCTCCTCTGTTGGCCCCTAATGTGGCTCCAATACGTATAGTTCCTACAGTGGCTCCCCCAACTATTCCTTTATCCGCAACTTTTGAAATATCCCAACCAATGTTTCGTCTAGCGGATCATATGAGGACTCTTCCTCAAAGAGTTTTTGTGGACCCCTCGCGGATTCTTCCTTCTCCTCTATTTTTTTCACAAATGTTTCCTCTAATGGTTCCCCAATTATTTCCTCCAATGCCTGAACAAATGGCTATTAGCAAAAAACCTGGAATGGCCCCTCCTATGCCTTCAACAGTAATGGATTCTCCGATGCCTCCACCAATGATGGCCACTCCAATGTATTCTCCAGTGTTTCCTCCCATGACCCAGCAAGTGGAACCTTCAATGGATATCCCTCCAACTGGTGCATCAACATTAATGAATAACAATCAGAATTACTTCGACGATTTACCACAGAGTCCTACATTATGTGGGTTGCTAAATTGGAATAATGAAGATGTAATGACTTTATTGGATGACCAATTTTTTAAACAAAATTAATGTACAAGATCTTATTCACAACAATAATTTCTAAGGACCAATGTGTGTCTTCTTAATTAGTATTGTTATATATGACCATGCTGTCCCATGGGTAGATTATGTCTTTCACTATTTTGTGTGTCTACATTGTGTCATAGGACTCTCCGCATAACATTCCCTTTATTCTCATTTAAAGTATCCTTCTACCATGTTTCATAATTTATTTCATAGTTTGTAGTTTTATTTACTTAATAAATCTATGGTCAATTGTTTTAATGTTTACTAGATACTGATATATTTATTTTGCTTTTACCACTATTCTTATTGAAATGTTGTTGTTAGTATGAATTAATAACATGACCTCTTACATTTAATAATCTAAAAAACTAATTTACATATCAGGTAAATTTTTATTTTTAAACTTTATGGTGTAAAGTAGTAACTCATCTAAAATGAAATTGGCATTAAAGCATAAAAGAATATTGTCAAGAAGATCTATTTAATATTGATATATTTCTTTAAAAAATACATTGATAATACAAGAATCATTACTTTCCCGGCTTATGAATGTTAAGAGCTTCAAGTGCTCTATTTGAACTTAATTATCTAGAATTGATGTTTGCACTCCAAAAACATAAAACTGTATCATCACTTTCATGTTTTGGTTTCATTTTTATCATTTTCTCTTCTATCATGAAGTAGAGAAATTTGTCCCGCGTTGGAAGTCTATTGGAAAAAATAAATCTATCCCCCACATTAGAAATAGGATTTTTGTGTCTACTTATCATTTCAAAGACAGAAATATTCAGATTAAGTAACCAAAAAATATGATGGGGGAGATGATAACATATTAATACGTAAAATTTGATTCATAACAATTAATAATACTCCAAATTTAAGATAAAAGATATATTTACAAATACCCTAAGGTTATCGAGGAATGTCGGTGAAGGTTATAAGCTTGTTGATACATAATAATATACCACGTGGTGGCCCAGAACATATAACAACATCACGAAAATTTCATTGCCTCAAACTTTTGCATGTCCTAAAAGGTTGAGTCACTTAATATGTACCTCAATGTAACTTTAAAGAAAGAAAAATGTTAACATAAGTCTTTTACAATTTAAATATAAAAAATGAATTTAAAAAAATTTCTTATGTTTTAGATTTCTTACGTGTAAAATATAATATAGATTTTTTTAGGAGTGCTGACTTAAGATTAATAAAAATGTAATATCCACCAAATCAGTTGACCCGATCAAATAAATTCTTCTCTCCAGTTTCTTATATTTCTACTCCAACTTGATGGTATCATAGATAAATAAAACAAAAAACTTTTTTCCAAGAAACTTGGTTGATTCTAATTCATTCTTATACAATATAGTAATATATACATACTAAAATGCAGTAATTAATATCTTAAAGTAGACTAGTCCGAAAAAATAATGTTGATAAGTATGATCAACAGAATAAAATGAATGTTCAGTTTATTTTAAGTTGAGTTACTAATTATTATCGTCAAATATAGCATATAATTAGGTTCATAAGGTCCTATGTCTTTCAAAATCTTGCTTGGGTTGCAGGGAGAAGGCTAATTTTTTAGAATTTATGTTTTTATTTTATTTTAGTACTATATTGTTTTCTTTCTTCTATTATTGCTAGTGGAATTTCACAATTAGAGACTAGAATAAGGGAGTTCAAAGAAAATAAAATATAGTCACACCTTAATTAAATCATAATTAGGGTTGCGGTGTTTAAGAATGTGATACAGATCTCAAATATGAAACCATTTTAGAAACATTATTATCATATTAAAACTAAAATTTTGATCGATCTTTGTTTCTCATGTAAGTAACTTTGTGTGAAATCACTTTGACCCTTCCTTAACTTTAATACAAAAAATGAAAAATAACAAAAAAAGACAAGATTCTTTTTCAATATAACTCAAATTACTATTTCATCTATCATATCACAGCTTACTTACTACTCAAATTAATTTGTATTCTTCTATAAATATTAGGATTTTTAAAAAGTTAGCCATAAGTATATTGATTTTGTACTCATATTCAAATATTGCAAAAATTGATATTTCAAAATTCTTAGCCACTAAAATTAATTAATTTTATTCTTTTATTTTTTTCATAAATAAATTAATTTTTCAATATACTATTCTTCGAACTTTCTTGATGACTGAAATGAGTAAGCTAACACATTTATTAAAACTCTATGACCATCTTTTATGGATACTATTTACTTTGACTTAATCTTCACTAGATTATTCTCCTAATAAGAAAAATTTGACTCAAAGACTGGTTAGTATAAAACGAAGCTATAAACTACATATATTTCAAGATTTATTACAAGTAACTTATTATCTAATACATCCTCAGTTAGTTTTATTCCAAAATATTTATTGGTAACAACTAAGAATCCTCTAATTCAAGCTATTCAAACTTTTACAGAATCATAATTTCCCTACATATAGGAGCCAAACCTAGGCAAAGAAATATAAAACAAGAAAATCATTTTTATTAAGTAGAAACACTTAATGGGTAAACCCATTTTTGGGTCGACTTTTGCGTTTAGTAGAAACACATAATTGACTCATGACATATTCATATTAGCCATAGAAATACAAAAATACCATAATGTTCCCTAAAATTTGTAACTTAAAGTACAAGAGCGTCAATGATTAATACAAATTTTAAAGTAGTAATGCAATATCTGAAATAAAGATTGGATAGGAAAAGGGTAACAGGGACACTAGTAGTGTAGATTACCCAAGCATATCAACCCCAAATCTCCAACAATTAACTCCTGAAATCAAGTAGTTTCGAATGCTCCAATGGTACATGGACCTAACTTTGCACACAACAAGGTGCAATAAGTGTAGCATGAGTATGCAGATCAACAAAAAATTTACCAACTATTATTCCCACATGCAACAATTTCACACTTCAGAAGAATTCTTTTTCTTTTTTTCTTTTCTTTCTTTTTCATGCTTTTCTACATGTCACGACCCAAAAATGTATGTGATGACACTCTTCTAAACCAACACAAGACAAGTTAGCCTAAAATCCAAAATATAGGAAAAAATGCATAAAGTAGTTTAACAGAAGCTAAGAGTGGAAAACTTAGCCAATTTCATAAAACAAAAACCCCCAAAATCTGGTTTTCACTTCTACAAACCACTAGTCTAATAATACAAAATTTGAAATATAAATATGAGTCTCAATATCTTTGTTTCTCGAATAGAACAAAACATAAAATAAGGAACAAGAGGGCCCGCTGGAATGACAAGAACTACCTCTCAAAGTATCCTCAGAAAGCCTCGGAAATAAATGAAGGAGAAAGATCACACGGGTCTGGGCTCGTAACCTACAAAAGTGTAGGAGCAAGGAGTGAGTACCAACAACACGGTACTCAACAAGCAACCTACTAAACAAGGCAAAATATATGCTAGAATACGAGTACTCCTTTCATCCCAACCGAACCGCCTCAACTACAACCTACATAGAAATCAGCCCAACCTCACAGTTTTACAATGCACAGTTCACAAGGCTTAACAATCACAGTCCACTAGTCACAATTCAACAACCAACAAGTATCAAGTTTGTCAATCACAAGTATCAAGTAGATCAATAACAAGTATCACATAGATCAATCACAAGAATCAAGTAGATCAATCACACGTATCAAGTAGATCAATCACAAGTAGTCAAACACTTGCCGGAGTCATTTCCCATCGGCAGAATATCACTTGCCGGAACTATTTCCCTTCAGCTTTATATAATATCACTTGCCGCAACCATTTTCCTTCAGCACAATATCACTAGCTTGAACTATTTCCCTTCGGTTTATATAGTATCACTTGTCGGAACCATTTTCCTTTGGCAAAAAATCAGTAGTTTGAACCATTTCTCTTCGGTTTTAGATAATGTCACTTGAAAGAACAATTTTCCTTCGGCACAATATCACTAGCCGGAACCATTTCCTATTGACACAATATCACTAGTCGGAACCATTTCCCTTCAATTTTATGTAATGTCACTTGACGGAATAATTTCCTTCGACACAAATCATCATATATCTCATTAGGTGCATAGAAATCAATGCAAATAAGCAATTCCACATTATAAGGAAGAGAGAATAAACTCAAGCAATTCTAGTCCACAATAATGCCATCAAACCATTTCATCAATCAACAAATTTGGGTCCACAAAAAGGGAATTCACAAAGCACAACTATCAACACAATGCCTTTTTCATTTAACCCTTTTTTATTCATTAAGATCAATCAAGTGGAGTAATTAAACCCATCACCTCATTCTCATTACTCCCCAACACACATAATGAAGGGAAATACAAGATTCTACCTGTTTTACAAGGATTAGAGTTCACTTGCCTCTATTCAATAAAACGTCACTCCAAGACTTGAGTCTTTCCTTTTCGAATAATGTCCAAAGCCACACAATCTAATCAAACAATTAATAACAATAAGATTCCAGAAATAAAAACACCCATATCATACACTTTAAAAAATGGGTCAAATCAACTCAAAAATCCTACTCTGAAAATGAGGTCTACTATTCGAAAATCATTATTTGAAAATGTTACCTAAGGAATTTAGAACTCATTGGTGAAAACCATTTCGATAAAAAGGAGTTAAATCAGTTCACAATCACCACTTTATCAAGTTCTTGGGTTCTTGGAGAAACCCCAAATAATCATTCCAAAAACCATCATTTGAACAGTTAAATTAATTAATAATAATGGGTAGATGAAGATTGAAGATTAGGAATCGTTACCCAACTGTTTCTTCTCAAAACCCTTTTTCGAATCGCCACACCAAAGCTCCCAAAACTCAAAAATGGTGAAATGGGGACATAATCTTAATTTTGAAAAACATTCATCCCAGGTCTCAGTCAACTCATTTAAGTTAACCATCTTGATTGCGGCAACGCCCACGCGATAACAATGCACCTCAAATCAATTCTACGTGATCACGAGAGAGGTCCTCGTGATCGCGAAGACCAAAATGGTCATGCACTAGAAACAGAAACCAACAACTCACACAAGGCAATAAAAGTTCCTGAAATGACCTTCGAAATTCGTTCAGAATCCCATTCACACACACAAAATATGATACTCAACTAAACTCGATGTTTCTTTGATTGATGGTAAGAAATCAGTTAGTCTCTTTAATTTTGCTTGGATTTGAATCTGAGTCTCATGGTTCATAATCGACTTCAATGACCACTAGGCTACACACTTGAGTGCAATTTGTAGTTTTTTTACTATTGAAGGAGGTTGAAACTGGAAGAATGAGATATGACTTAAATGATGATTAAGAATTAGATATGGGCATGATACTACATAAATATATCTGGAATTATTAACCAATATGGGATTTCCTGAATTGAAGTTATTGCTCATGGAGAGGATCTATCTTTGATATTGGAGAACCACTGATGATGGTTTACAATCCCTTGAACACTTAATTATCAAAAGTTGTGATTTATTGGAAGAGATTCCTAAAGGATTTGCAGATAGTATTACATTGCGACTTATTGAGTTACATCAGTGTTATCCTTTCCTTGTGAATTCGGCTGAGCGGATCCGGGAGGAACAAGAGAATTTCAGGAAGAACATGCTTAAAGTGTATGCCTTTGACACAAGAGGTAAATAAAGTAGTTTACTATGAACTTTCAATGTCCATTATATGTTTGATTTCTAATTAACTCTTCTAAACCAGTAGTTGAGAATTCACTTGTTGCTATGTGATTCTGATACTATTTGTTTGCATAACTACTACATATTGAATGCAACAAGGTAAGGAAATAGAATAGTTCATAACATATGTTGAATGTGATTGTCATGTTAGGTGCCTTTTATTACGATTTAAAGGTTCAGTTTAACGGCGTATGATAATCATTGCACATACTATTAAATATTTTTATTGAACTTGTTTCATTTGTTTGTTTATTTATTCACGGGAAGAATGAAATTCAATAGATAACTAAGTTCATAATTTTACCTACATATTTAAAGACTTCAACCATTAACCAAATCAAAAGGAAGCAACCCACACATTATCACAAAATTAGTGCAAATCTTTGTCAACAGTGACTGATAAAGTTCAAGATATACATATGTAAGAGAATGAAATATATAAGGGATGTAATATTTTAGTGGTCAAATGTCTTAATTCTAACTTAACATTTAACTCCATGTGCTTTAGAGCAAGTTGTATATTTTTCAGTTGAATAATGCGGAATGGGGAATGAGGACTTAATTCAAATCGTTGGCATATAAAAAAAATTGTTGCCAAAAAGTAGGGGACGTTTTAAAATAATGGTCGCCTAGTTGTAGTTAGATAGGTTAAATCTTTTTCGAGTATGTATGTGCTATAGTGAGCATCCAACTCTAATATTAGAAGGTGTTTGGGAAAGACAAGTATTTTAAGCACTTTTTTTTGGCTGAAAAAGTATAAATATAAGCTTAAAGCCAACAGTTGGATCAACTTATGGCTTTTAGCTTATAAGCTACTTAAAAAATGTCAATCCAAACATCCCCTTAATCTTTCACCTTTTTCACCTTGAACTTACTGAAGATTCACTACTAATTGTCATTGAATAGAAACAACTTCTTATGAAGATTCAGAGGAATATTGAGCAAATGGATTCCATGGAAAACTGGTGAGGAAAGGTGTTTAGGTTCATACGAAAAAGAGATAGCTAAGGAATTTGCAGATAGTACCAACTGCAGCTCATTTAGTTATTTTCCCCATGTAACAACACTTTCTTTACTTGTGCTTCTTATATGCTTGTTATATGCTTGTTCTTTCTTCTGTATTTTCCCCATCTTATTCTTTATTTTGTTTATCGAAAACAACCTCTTTACTTTCTCAAGGTTAGGGGTAAGGCTGTGTACGCACTAGTAGTGAAAGGGGTTTGATTTTATCAGCAGCACTTCTCCAGAAAAAAAATTTCCACTATGTATGCTTATTTATGTATTTTGTTTTGAGAAATATCGGTTATAATTCAGGATGACAGTGGTATCAAACTTGTATACCATATGACATGTTTCCTCACATAAGTTGTACATATTTACTTGATAATGTGACAAGTTATGATGTATGTATTGTGTGTGGTTTGCCTCTGTTTCAATCTATTTTGTTTTTCCTGTCAGTTTGCTTCATCTCTACATTGTTCCTTATGTATCAAATCTTTTTCCCATCTTTTTTTTCTCTGTAGCAGATTCATCTCTACATTATTCAAATCGTCTCACCAATCAGAAATGTTATTTGATTATAAGAGATGAAAGACATTGTTTGTTGAATTTAAAGCTAAGTTCTTATGAAACTTGAACCTATGTTTTAGGTGGATGGCCCATTTTCATTGCTTAAAGAAGGTGGATCGCATAATGTTTGAGTTTGTTATTAATGGAGAGACACCAATAGTCTCTTCAGTACATACCATGATCATAGTCTATCTAACTAATGATGTGTAATGCGTTATTGTGATACATTTTTATGCTGATAGGCTGTTTTTTTAACAATCATCTTATTGGGTTGTTGTCATGGAATCTGTTGACAGCCAGATCTGAATTACAGGTTAAGAGAGAACTAAAAAGGATTGATTTAACTATGATATATGGAGGAGGCAAGTTGCTGCAGTGTTTTGCCAACCAGTTGAACGAGAAATTTGGGGTAATTTATGTTGCACTGTGATAATTTTTAGTTGAAGGTTTAGAGTGTAAAAAAACTTCTTTAAGCCATGTATCTCACTATCTTGCTATTGTCAATAAATACAAATTTTCTTGAATTTATGTTTTGTTTATCTTTTTAATCGTTGTATTTAGGTGTGAAAGAGCTTTCACGACTAAAGTTAGTACATCACAAGCAAGAGATACACGTTTGGACATGTCATAATCATCTTTAGAAGTTATTTATTAACTCAATGCCTATTTGCCTCTGAAAAGTAGACGGAATGTTTCTGCAAAATCTAAGAAATGCTAAGATACATGCTGAATATACAAACCTTGGTTATTCACTATATTGATGCTACTATGTTAAGGTGAGTATATATCAATAGTCTGATACAACACTATCTTTAACTTGATAGTTCATTTTTTGTTCAGTTGGTTGAATCATAGTTTGTATGTAGACTTCCAATATTTTACACCCAATTGTATTTATTGAAACATTAAATTGAATTCATTGTCCAATATTTTTCTTTGTGGCCTCATTACTTCTGGATCTTTTTTTCCTTTTTACATCAGCTTGCAATTCTGATGGTCTTTTCTTTTCTACCAGCAGATAGTCATTTATTGATGTTTTTTATAAAACATAAGCGTGTACAAATGATGAAACTTCTGAAGTCTGAACGTTTGAGTCAACAGACCAAGTCCAAAGCCAAGGAGGGAGTTATTGTTAAGGAGGAGCTATCTGTCATTTACTATGCAATCATATAGTGTTGCCAAACCAAATTGTGCTTGGTTCATATGTTCGATCAATGTTAGAGAATATTAGTTTGATAAATCTCTATCTTTTGCAGACTATGTCTCTGCAGAAAAAGCTTTACACTATATTAGAAGTTAATGTTAGATATTTTGTGGAACTAAAATTTATGACAGTGAAAATTAGAAAATTGTTTGATCCAAAGAAGAAAAAACTTTGTTTTGTCTTAACTATTTTCAATACATTTCATTTTTATGCCTAATATCTCTAATGTTGTAGTAAAGCACTTGTATTAGTACAACTAATGAGAGGATTTTTGATTGCTAAAGCACTTGTAACGGCCAAATTAGTTTCTTCCAGTAAAGATTTTTAATGGCCTGATGATAAATTAACGAAGGGAAGATCTTGTCGATAAAATAGACAATTAACGATGGGAATTTTATATTGTCGCTAAATGATCTTTAATGAATGGAAAATCTAGTCGATAACTTTTAACGACTAAGCTTTTAACGACCGGTGACGATCGAAATTCTTTTGGTCGTTACTTCCTAACGACCGGATTTGAACTTTTAACGTTCAATTTTCCTCTCATTAAAGGTCTTTTTTCTTGTAGTGTCAGCACTAGCAAAGGTAATCATGCACAATAAGAAAGAATGAATAAGAAAAAGTTTTCTAATAGTCTTCATAGCCTGTCAAAGATTAATACAAACATCTACGTACTGATCCTCGAGACTCTACTTAGACATGACTTATACACACGTGAGACCTATGAATCTGGGGGTCTGATACCATTAGTCACAACCAAAAAATGGAAGTGATGAAACTCATCAAAATTCACTAAGACAAGTCAGCCTAAAACCCAAAAAATGCGAAACAAGTGCGGAAAGTAATTTAACAATAGCATAAGAGTGGAAAACATAGCCAATTTTATAAAACACACCCAAAATCTGGTTATCAAGTGTACAAACACCTAGTATAATAATATATAATTTGAAAGATAAATATGAGTCTCAATAACTTTGTTTCTCGAATAGAATAAAGCAGAAAATAAGGAACAAGAGAGCATGCAGGGATTACAAGCAGCTACCTCTCAAAGTGTCCTCATAAAGCCTCAAAAATAGATAAGGGAGAAAGATCACATGGGTCCAATCTCGAAGCCTACACAAAAGTAAATGCAACAAAGTGAGTACCAAACAATCCGGTACTCAACAAGCAACCTAATTAACAAGGCAAAACTATGCTAGAATACGAGTACTCCTTTCATCCCAACCAAACTGCCTCAACTACAACCTACAGAGAAATCAGCCCAACGTAACAATTTTACGATACACAGTTCACAAGGCTTAACAATCACAGTCCCAATAGTCATAGTTCAACACAAGCATCAAGTAGATCAATCACAAGTATCATATAGATCAATCACAAGTATCAAATAGATCAATACAAGTGGTCTAACACTTGCCAGAACCATTTCCTATCGGCACAATACCACTAGATGGAACAATATCCCTTCGACTTTATATAATGTCACTTGCCAGAACCATTTCCCTTTGGCACAATATCACAAGCCGGAACCCTTTCCCTTCGGCTTTATATAGTATCACTTGCCAGAACCATTTCCCTTCTGCACAATATCACTAGCCGAAACCATTTCCCTTCGGCATAATATCACTAGCCAGAGCCATTTCCCATCGGTACAATATTACTAGATGAAACAATTACCCTTCAGTTTTATGTAATGTCACTTGCCGGAACCATTTTCCTTCGGCATAAATCATCACATGTCTCATCACATTGCACAAAATCAATGCAAATAAGCAATTACACACCATAAGGAAGAGACAATAAACTCAATTAATTCAAGTCCACAATAATGCCATCAAAGCATTTCATCAATAAACAAATTAGGGTCCACAACAAGGTAATTCACAAAGCACAACTATCACCACGTTGCCTTTTTCATTTAACCCCCTTTTTATTCATTAAGATTAATCAAGTAGAGTAATTGAACCCATCACCTCATTCCCATTACTCCTCAATACACAATGAAGGGAAATAAAAGATTATACAAGTTTTACAAGGTTTAGGAGTTCACTTGCCTATATTCAATCAAAAGTCACTCCAAGACTTGAGCCTTTTCTTTTTGAAAAATGTCCAAATCCACAATCTAATCAAACAATCAATCACAATAAGATTTCAAAAATAACAATACTCATATCATACATTTTAAAAAATGGGTCAAATAAACTGAAAAACTCATTTCAAAAAATGAGGTTTGAATCCAAAATTTTTTACTTGAAAATGTTACCCAAGACATTTGTAACTCATTTGTGAAAACCATTTCGAAAAAGGACCTAAGATCAGTTCACAATCACCATTTTATCAAGTTCTTGGATTCATGGAGAAACTCCAAATTATCACTCCAAAAACAATAAATTGAACACTTAAATTCATTAATAATAATAGGTATATAAATATTTAAGATTAGGAATCGTTACCCAACTGTTTCTTTTCAAAAACCTTGTTCAAATTGCAACACAAAGCTCCCAAAACTCAAAAATGGTGAAATCGGGTCAAAACCCTGATTTTGAAAACATTCTGCCCAGGTCTCAGATGCTCATCGCGATTGTGACCCAAAGCTATGCGATCGTGATGAGTAATCAGTCAACTCATTTAAGTTGACTATCATGATCGCGGAATGGCCCATACAATTGTGATGCACTTAAATCAATGCTATGTGATCACGAGAGAGGTCCTCATGACCTTGATGACCAAAATAGTCATGCTCTAGAAAGAGAAACTAGCAACTTACACAAGGAAATAAAAGTTCCCAAAACGACCTTCATGATTCGTTCGTAATCCCGTTCACATAAAATAAATATGCTACTCAACTAAACTCGACGTTCCGAACTTAATGGAGCCATATAGGAATCTGAGGTATCCTTGATCAAAAACTCATGAAAGTCACCAAAAATGAACATAACACCTAAAAAACTCAAATCAAGCTCGGGACCTCTAAGAATTCAACAAAGACCTCTCCTAGGCCTAAAATCCTCCCACAAATTCGACGAAACTGTTAGAAATCCAATCTGAGCATCCGAACCCCAACTGTTAACAAATGTCAATCCAAAGGCTAAAATTTCACAAATTTCCTACTTAGAACCTCAAATCCACAAAAAGACTCTAAACCTGAAACTGACAACTCTCTTAGACCAATTTTCACATTTCGAGGCTGATGGAATCGACATAATTTCATTCTGAGACTCAAAACTTCAAAGACATTGAAAACTACTTTTTATCAACTTTAGCCTTTTGAATTCAAAAACTTCAATAATTCACAACTTTTTACTCAATGTTCGAAACCAATATCAAAATCTAATCAATAATGACTCAGAGACGATAATGAGAGGGGTCGAATGGTAATTTTGTGAAAATTTCCAAAAATGACCTTTCAGGTCATTACACTACATTTAGCACTTTTTCCTCCTTTTACTAAGTTTTTCTTTCATTTCTCAATTACAAGATACCATGTGGTTAGAATCTCCTCCATAGATTCTTATCACACCCACCCCCCTACCCCCCTCGCTGAGGCTTTAAGCCTCAACTTTCCATCTTTTAGAGTTCAAAGAGGGAAGAGGTTAAAAAGATAATTACTTTTTCTAAAAGGGGATAATGGCTTGTAATGTGGTTTCCAAAGAAAGGGTACCAAACTCAAAAGGGGTAAAACAGGAATATATTTAGTGCAATAGTAGAATTTTTAGGCTAAGTGGGTTTCAAAAAATTACAACAAAGGCCTAAGGTCATTTCTCCAACTAATAGAAATCAAAACCAACATTGAGAGACTAACTGGGCAAGTTCTAGATAGCATAAGTGAACACAAAAATTTATTCATAAAAACTCAGTACACTTGGCATGTAAACTAATTAAGAAGCCACAATTTTTAATTCCTTCAAAACAGCACATGGCATGACATCATACTCTTACAACCACTAATTAGTTCAAAAGTCACAAAAAGATCATAAGAGTTGTCACAAGATTATTCACATCATTCATTTACTTTCAAAAATTTAAGGGGGGGGGGGGAAGAGGTATACTAAATTCTTTTTCACTATAGAACTATTTTATTAGTACCAAACAAGTCATATCCACCTAAAAACACGATGACTTGCCCTTAAGAAAGGAGTTGCCCCATCCATCATCAAGCAAGTTTATACATATTTTTGAGATATGGCTACTCAGACTTCCCATACAATACCCCACAAACATATTCATGTAATGACCTTCATGTCATTTGGTTATTTTCTCCTTTCTACTTTATTTTTGGCATTTAAAGCGTTCCAATTGCAACCCCAAGTAATTTATGACTTCTTGGAATTGACAGTTCAGTCACCTGATAGTTCATTTGGTTTTTTGTGCAAGTTTCTATATTATGGAGCTTCTGAAATAAGAGCAGTTGACTTCAGTCAAAAGCTGCAGAAGACGTCCTTATAATTCAATTCTGACAGTTCCTTTAGGTCCAAGTTTGGTCTAGAAGGATCTTCAGTGTAGATCTCGAGGTTTCCATGCTTATTCCAAGCTACCTTGTAGAATTTGGATTAAAATAGAGTTTGGGTGTAGAATCCACTTTTCATTGACATGACTTCAGTTTAAAGTTTTGACAGCTCTGTTGGGATTGGATCTTGCTTTTTGGTTTTATATTGTGTTCTTATCTTCCTTTATACTCTTTATTTAATTCATGTATTGCTTATTATTTGTTGTTTCTACCAAGTATGCATGTAACTATTTGTTCTGGACTATGGGTTGGCTTACCTACTGGTGGGTTATGGTAGGTGCCATCATGACTTGGGATTTTGGGTCATGAAAAGTTTGTATTAGAGCCCTAGGTTTGCTAGTGTCGCTTGTATAAAGCTAGTGTCTTGTAGAGTCCTATGGATCGGTGCAGAGACGTATGTATTCTATCTTTGGGAGGCTATAGGAAATCTTTAGGAAGACTCACTTTTTTTTTCTCGTGCATCATGTGTTATATTGGTTTCTTGAAAACATACTTCTTTCATTCCATCGAAGGATGGCTCACACGCGCAGCTCAGTGACTGAGGATGATGTACTAGGGCATGGTCATAGAGGCCCAACTGGGGCTAGAGGGCGACCCAAGGTCGTGTGAAGGATGCAACACCAACGTTGGATTATCACGCCCCGAGACTACCCCTACCGGCGCCAGGTACTTAGAGCCACAAGTGACTCCAAGCTAACCTCATGGCTTGGCATGATAGTAAGATTAACATGATCAATGGAAAAATTGACATAAATATGGAATCTATGTTTGAAATATTTGTATAAAGCCTATATACTAAGATAGACTAATATCTGAAAGATATAGCATAAGTAGAATCTAACATGAGTTGCCAGAATAAGCCTATAGCTAACTTTGAAGTCCACAAACTGAAAGTAAATGAGTTAGAGGAAATCATAAAGGTTGTCCTCAGATAGATGATGTCACACCAAAGCTACTGCAACCTGGCTGGAGCTATACCAACTGTGAACTTGATAATGAGTGTCATAACCTATATTATCAAACAATATAGGCAGAAAGTATGCAATTTGTACTTTGTATATAATGTGTATGGGGAATAGGCATAATAAACATGATATATGAAAATATTAAATTTGTAAAACATGCTGATGCAATAACGAAGTAAAATAACATGGAACAGAGATATACTGAACTGAAATACATACGTACTAAGTTAGGTAATAACTAAAATTTTGATTGTGGGAGATACTAAAACCTACCTAAACTATATGAGCTACTGCGTGGAGTTTAGTGTACTACTCCTACACTAAAAAGAGAGTGTCTGATGGTTGCCATTGTAAGGGACATGATAACCGAGCCTATGTTAATGTCTATCTGAAATAAATTTTATAGCAGCACATAGTTCTAGGGCTTAGGAATTGCTACTAAAGTTTCAAAAAATCTAAACAAAAACCTTCCTCATTAAAGTCCACTCGGTGCAAAGTATACTCCCAATGGAAACATGCAAATGTTGAATCAATAATAATCTAATACTACTCAATCATACTGATACATAGTGAGTAGCTCATAAATCATGATAACTGAAATCATACTGAGGGATACTTTATATGAAAGCATCATATATCATGATATCTGAAAATGTAACCTCAAAAATTTTAAAGGGAAAGGACTCCATTTTTTTGGGCTACTGGTTGAGTCCTACGAGGAATATCTACGGTTTGTAGAAGCCTCTATGAGTCGTAGGTGTCACTCGTAGGAAGTGGGTTGAATTTTTGGGAAATTCAAGTCCCAATAAGTTGACCTACAGACAAATAGGATGAATCGTAGGATGGTCTATGGGCCATAGGAAATGTTCGTAGGGTTACACTAGACTTAGTGAATTATTGAGCTTATACTTAAGGTCTATGGATGGGGTCTATGAACCGTAGAAGGGTTGACGATCCGTAGAAGGGTTTCATGGAATGTTGGCCAATTTTGGGTTCAAGTACTTTGTTCTATGGTTGATCAGTACGGTCCATAGAAAAACCAATGAACCGTAGGTCCCAAACCCTAGACCTGTTACAACAATTTTAATTAAGGGTGTTTTGGTTTTGTCCTATCTACCCAACCCTTAAACTATCCAATTTTGACCCTATAACTACCCTTGTAACTGATTTAATCCTTCAAAAATCCCTCATTCTCTCACATTCCATCAAATCCCTAAATTCCCTCCAAGTTCATCCCTTTCAATCCTCTCTCAAGCTCCAAAGGTGAAAGCTAGGGCTTCAAGCTTCAAGATCTCAATCTATTTGCTTTGCTTAGGCTTTGATTATCAAGATGTGTGGAAATTTACCAATGGATCCCTTTAATCCATTGGGTCTGAAAAGAACTCCAATCGTCAACTCAATTTAACCCAAGTCAATTAGGGTTTTATGTCAATCTTCACGGGTCCTTTTTACTATGATTGAATTGATGTTATTTTATATTATTTTGCATGATTTAACCAAATAGCATGATTTTTGATTGATCTCATATGGACCCATGCTTTATGCTTTGATTTACACCTATGAACTATTAACTATGATCATGAATTGATAAGGGATTTTATGCATGTTTTATGAAAGGGTAAAATCATATAGGATTCTTTTCAATAAGTATCAATGGGTTGTGTAAGGTTTTCTCATAGTTTCAAAGAAAATCATGATTTTAGATGCTTAGAAAGGTAAGAGTCTATATGAATAAAGTTATAAAATCATGGTTTTGAAAGGAGCTTCTCTTATACGACTTTATGATTTGGATTGGTATTATGATTATTGCCTTTCCTAATGTTATGCTTTGATAATTGGCTTTATCTATTCCGTTGGTATTTAACTTAGCACCGAGAGGAATTTAAGGTAAAGGCTCAAATAGGGTAGTCTCTAGTAGAAATCTATAGTCCCAAACTACGTGCCCTCATAGAATTATCTTAAATGATCTCGCTAGTAGATCCACATAGCATTAAATGATATGATACGAAGTTCTAGCTTGGCAAGTAGACTTTCCCTTTTCGGTTTGGGAGTTACACCAAATTCCATGTTATAGATCACATGGTCTATTGTTGGTTAAAGCTAATATCTCACAAAAGAACTGTGGTTTGCCTTAGAAGCTTTCATTATGTATCTTATTACTGCTTGACCTTGTCTCATGGTTTTATGGACTTTCCTTTCTAAGCTTTTTAATGTTCTACTTGGTCATGCATTACATGTTTTAAGCCAACTGTGATATCATGTCAACATTTATGCATATTTCTCCATACTTAGTACATTCAATGTACTAATGCATACTTGTGCCTATATTGTTTTATCATACTTAGTCCGATGCTTCTCCTCCCTTTCTTGGCTAGATTTGGATTGCTATTAGCTATTGGATTGGTGAGTTTTCATACTTTGAGGGCAATTCCATGAATACCATTTATTACTCTTATTGTTTTTTCTTGAGACTCTGTATGCGGCGTATGGATTACGTCTAACCACTCTTATGATGTTTTAGAATGGCTAGTCAAGACATAGTTATGATTCCGCATTTATGTGCAAACTCTCTTGATGAGTGATATATTTGTACTCATTTAAGGTCCATTTAGCTCAATAATTATGTAACACCTCGGATTCGAAAAGAGTTGAAAATGCAAATTTTTCAAAATTCCAGCCTGACCTACGGTTGGCACCAACGGTTAGTAGGTCCACCTACCAACCGTAGTTCAAGTCTCGTAGGTGCTACTGGTTTGGAGCAAGAAAAATTCAAAAAAATAATAATTTGGGTGACCTACTACATGACCTACGGTCAGTAGGTGGACCTACCAACCGTAGGTCAAGTAGGTAGGTGAGGGGGGAAGTCGGTTTTCCTTAAGGTCCCTTTTGTTCTTTTCACCCAATGACTCATTTACTAAATTAAGTCGGTTCCCTCTAATATTAAGCACTATATAAGCCTTATAAACCTAATTTTTACCAATTCCAAACCATTCCCAAAACTCTCCTCTCCCAAATAATTCTCTCTATAGAAAAGCTTGAAGAAGAAGAAGAAGTGAAACTTGGGTTTTTCAAGTTCAAGTCTCCTTTCTTCATCATTTCTTAGGGCTTCAATCAAGGTATGTAGGGAGTTCATCAATGGGTTCCATTCACCCATTGAGCCCCAAGGTTTCTTGAATTCTCCAATTCCATTTCTCAAGATTTGATTAGGTCTTCACTCAATTTCTCATGGGCTCTATTTGTATGGATTCAATTACGTTAGTATGATCTTATTTTGATAATTTGGACTTAATTACATGCTTTTCAACTAATTCCATGTGAACCCATGCATTGATCTATTGATTTTGACTATGAACCCTAATTTACATGAATTTATGAATATGTTTTATGAAATCATGCATGTTTTTATGAAAGCAATGTTTATGACTCAAGTAAGCTTATAGATGAAAGTTTTTATACGTTCTATGAAGCTTGGCCACATGACATGAATGACATCAAGATTTGCCATCAATGCTTTTCGGGCTATGTTCCCAAATTAGGTCTTGATTAGTATGGTAGCCGGTTATGCCATCAATGATTATAGACCACACTTTCAAAACTATTTCCATTAGTAGTATGGCACTTCTAGTATGAAGTTTTACTGACTATGGGCCTTAAAAAGCTATTATGAAAAGACCATCGACGGTGATAGGTTTTCTCACGAATGGTTAAGGAGTTATTCTAATGAAAAGGGACAAGAGGTGATCACCATGTCTACTAAAGATAAGATGACTTATGATATATGACTATTCCGTGGGATTTATGCTTAGAACCGAGAGGATATTTAGATGGAAGCTCTCCCGTATGTAGAGGCTGGGTTTCTAGTAGCAATCTCCTAAACCCATACCTATGTGCCACCATAGGATGATTGTATAGATAGACATTATCTAGTGGATCCCCTTAAGCTCGAAGTTCATGGTCCTTACCTTGGCAAGTAGGACAACCCCTTTTCGGTGTGGGGAGGACACCGGATTCCATTCTATAGCTCACATGGTCTATGTCGGTTAAGGCTCACTTCCCACAAAATGAACTTAGATAATTACTAATGTTTTATGAAGCTTCCTTTATTATTTAAAGATGCATTGACCGTGTTCATGATTTGCGAATCTTCTTAAATGATTTTACTATGTTTTAACTTGGTCACACATTTCAGGTTTTCGATTATGTCCCCTTATGATCATGTCCCGTGTTTATTGCATTCCCCTCATACTTGGTACATTTTTGTACTAACGCATACTCTTGCCTACATTTTCTTATAAGTGTAGGATCCGGCCTGTCTCCAACTTCTCGTGGCTAGTTCGTGATATTGGAGACCTTGAAGAATTTGTGAGTTCTCATATGTTCGAGGACGTAGCCACATTTACTTTTATGTCATTTTACTTTTAAGGACTTTGTATGGGTTACGTCCCAACGTTCTTTTCATTCTTATGTTAGATTGGCTTTGAGACTATATGTAGACTTCCGCTATTTCCTTAAAATCTTTTGATATGGAATTGCCTTTTTGAACTAATTAAATTCTATGATCTTGTATTATGTTTGCTAAGTGGTCTGTATGACGCCTCTCGGGGTCTTGTATGCCATGTCACCTCTTGGGGGTACTTTGAGTCGTGACAAACTTTTTATTTAGAGCACAAGGTTTTAGAAATGTCCTAGGAAGTGTCATAAGCCACGTCGAGTAGAGTCTTGTTCATGAGTGTGAAGCGCGCCACACTTATGAAAGAGAGTCTATAAGATGTTTAGGAAACTCCACTTCTTTCATTATTCTAAAGTTGTGCGATTGAGTTTAACCTCATAGGTCTTCCTCTCCTAACTCCTATCTATGCTTTTCAGAATATGCCTCCACGAAGGAATCCTGTGAGAAGAAATACAAATTTTGGTACAAATGTGAGACAAGAGATTCCCCAAGTGTCGATCAACCCTTTGGCCGAGGAAGTGACTAATGATGAGTTTCGAGCCGCATTTCATGCATTGGCTCAAGCTATGATGGCTCAACCAAATAGCGAAGTTTTGGCTCTCATGAACCCAAGGGTGGGTATGGAGACAACAAGAGTGAGGGACTTTGTTAGGATGAATCCTATGGAATTTCATGGTTCGAAGGTTGAGGAAGATCCTCAAGAGTTTATTGATGATATATACAAGGTGTTGATGATCATGGGTGTAACGCCAGTGGAAAAGGCGGAATTGACCGCTTATCAACTTAAGTGTGTTGCTCAAGTGTGGTTTGAACAATGGAAGAGTGAGAGGGCGGTTGATGCGGGTCTTCTTGATTGGGAGGAGTTTAAGGTGCTTTCCTTGATAGGTTCTTTCCCCTTGAGATGTGGGAGGCAAAGGTACTTGAGTTCATTAACCTTCGTCAAGGGGATATGAGTGTTAAAGAGTATGCTTTGAAATTCACACAATTGTCCAAGTATGCTCCAACTATGGTCGCCGATCCAAGGGCAAGGATGAGTAAGTTTGTGACGGGTGCTTCCGACTTGGTGGTCAAAGAATGTCTAACCGCCATGCTTGTTAAGGAGATGGATGTCTCCCGTTTGATGGTTCATGCGCAACAAATAGAAGAAGAAAAGCTTAAGGAGAAAACTAGGGATTCAAATAGGACAAGAAGAGATGATGGTGATTCTTCACATTCAATGTCCGATGGAAATAATCATTCTCAAGGTAAGGGTTCTAGTGAGCAAATGTGGCCCGAGTGTCAGGAGTGTGGAAGGAAAGATAAGGGTGAGTGTCTAGCCGGTTCAAATGCATGCTTCAGTTGTGGTAAGAGCGGCCATAAAATAAAGGATTGTCCATCTCTCACGGCTAAGGGAAGAGAAGGTAAGCAAGCTCCACCTAGTGGTTCGGGTTCAAATTCTCCCAAGCAAAACCGATTCTATGCACTTTAGACTTGTCAAGATCAAGAGGGTTCCCCCGATGAGGTAATTGGTAAGTTAGGGTCTTTTAGCTTGTGGTTATGCATTGTTTGATGTTGGGTGACTTTTTGGCTATGATAAGACTCTATGTGTGGTTAGTGTGATTAAGGTCAACATTGAAATCTTTGTAGAAATTTCTTAAGTGGTTACTTGTATCAATGGTTTCATGGTTGTTAAGACTTTGGTTCTATGTTTGGGGTTGAGAGTGAGGGATTCGAAAGGACGAGAGAGGTTAGCTCCCAAGGGGGAAATAATGTGTTTCATGATTGGTGTGTGAGACCATTTAAATTGTCGGAAAGGTTTCTTGCTTGGGATTGATATGTGAAAGTTCGGAGGTGACGTGATGTCTTAGTATCCCTATCTTTTTCCTTCTACCTTCGAGTCTAGCTTGAGGCCTTACCCCTCATGATTCACTCTTTAGGATTCTTGTGTTTTAGTCATTCCCATGTTTCCTTATGCATGCATGTTCATGAAGAGTCTAATTTTGAGAAAATGAGCCAGCTTGACTAATTTCTTCATGATTATGTGCATTGAGTATGAGCTGTCTATAGACTTTATGAAATGATGTTTGAACATGCTTTAGCTTGGAGTTGATGTTTCCTCCTCAAATATGTGCATTTATGTGATTGCATTCTTAGTTGGGTTGTTAGATCTTGTTTCTACCTTCCTTATGATGTCTTGAATCTCATTCGAGGACGAATGTTCCGAAGGGGGAGAGATAATGTAACACCTCAGATTCGAAAAGAGTGGAAAATGCAAATTTTCAGAAATTCCAGCCTGACCTGTGGTTCGCACCAACCGTAGGTCAAGTCTCATAGGTTCTACTGGTTTGGGGCAAGAAAAATTCAAAAAAAATAATTTTGGGTGACCTACTACATGAACTACGGTCAGTAGGTGGACCTACTACCAACCGTAGGTCAAGTAGTAGGTGAGGGGGGAAGTCGATTTTCCTTAAGGGAACTTTTGGTCTTTTCACCAAATGACTCATTTACTAAATTAATGTTTGTTCCCTCTAATACCAAGGACTATATAAGACTTATAAGACTAATTTTAACCCATTCCAAACCATTCCCAAAACTCTCCTCTCCCAAATAATTCTCTCTATAGAAAAGCTTGAAGAAGTGAAGCTAGGGTTCTTCAAGTTAAAGTCTCCTTTCTTCATCATTGCTTAGGGCTTCAATCAGGTATGTGGGGAGTTCATCAATGGGTTCCATTCATCCATTGAGCCCTAAGGTTTCTTCAATTCTCCAATTCAATTTCTCAAGATTTGATTAGGTCTTCACTCAATTCCTCATGGGTTCTATTTGTATGGATTCAATTACGTTATTATGATCTTATTTTGATAATTTGGACTTAATTACATGCTTTTCAACTAATTCCATGTGAACCCATGCATTGATCTATGGATTTTTACTATGAACCCTAATTTACATGAATTTATGAAGAAGCTTGAATTTATGAATATGTGTTATGAAATCATGCATGTGTTTTATGAAAGCAATGTTTATGACTCAACTAAGCTTATAGATGAAAGATTTATATGTTCTATGAAGCTTGGCCACATGACATGAATGACATCTAGATTTTCCATCAATGTTTTTTGGGCTATTTTCCCAAATTAGGTCTTGATTAGTATGGTAGCCGGTTATGCCATCAATGATTATAGACCACGCTTTCAAAATTATTTCCATTAGTAGTATGGCACTTCTAGTATGAAGTTTTACTGACTATGGGCCTTAAAAAACTATTATGAAAAGATCATGGATGGTGAAAGATTTTCTCACGCATGGTTAAGGAGTTATTCTAATGAAAAGGGACAAGAGGCGATCACCCATGTCTACTAAAGATAAGATGAATTATGATATATGACTAATTCGTGGGATTTATGCTTAGCACCGAGAGGATATTGAGATCGAAGCTCTCCCGTATGTAGAGGCCGGGTTTTTAGTAGCAATCTCCTTATCTCATACCTATGTGCCACCATAGGATGATTGTATAGATAGACATTAGCTAGTTGATCCACTTAAGCTAGAAGTTCATGGTCCTTACATTAGCAAGTAGGACAACCCCTTTTCGGTGTGGGGAGGACACTGGATTCCGTGTTATAGCTCACATGGTCTATGTCGGTTAAGGCTCACTTCCCACAAAATGAATTAATATAATTACTAATGTTTTATGATGCTTCCTTTATTATTTAAAGATGCATTGACCGTGTTCATTATTTGTGAATCTTCTTAAATGATTTTACTATGTTTTAACTTGGTCATGCATTTCATGTTTTCGATTATGTCCCCATATGATCATGTCCCATGTATTATTGCATTCCCTTTATACTTGGTACATTTTTGTACTAAAGCATACTCTTGCCTACATTTTCCTATAAGTGTAGGGATCCGGCCTGTCTCCATCTTCTCGTGGCTAGTTCGTTATATTAGAGACCTTGAAGAATTGATGAGTCCTCATATGTTCGTGGATGTAGCCACATTTACTTTTATGTCATTTTACTTTTAAAGACTTTGTATGGGTTACGTCCCAACATTCTTTTCATTCTTATGTTAGATTGGCTTTGAGACTATATGTAGACTTCTGTTATTTCCTTAAACTCTTTTGATATGGAATTGCCTTTTTGAACTAATTAAATTCTATGATCTTGTATTATGTTTGCTAAGTGGCTTGTATGAGGCCTCTCGGGGTCTTGTATGAGGCCTCTCGGGGTCTTGTATGCCATGTCACATCTAGGGGGTACTTTGGATCATGACAAATTAGTATCCTCAATGCCTATTTTTTTCCTATTATGATAGAGTGTTGATGATTTGCAGCTATGAAGGAAATTGGATAGGGCAAGAAGTGATGTTTAAAGAATGGCCAAAAATACAAAAAGACATACAAAACTATGCCTTGTAGGTTACCTAGCAAGAAAGGCAGGTCGCCAAAGAAGCGTAAGATTACCTAAGTTGACTAATGCCCCTACCATCTTTATGGACTTGATGACGCAGGTGTCAAGCCTTATCTTTGTTCGTTTGTCATAGTATTCATTGATGATAATTTTGTATACTGATGTGCCGTGAATTTATGGCACATGTGATGCTCAAAACTAATGATTTATGTGAGAAATCGAGTATGTCTATGTGGATATGATGTTTTCTTTGGGTTTGTACAGGTAAAACACTTGGATGCGGAATATAGAAGAAATGAAGGAAAATGAGCTGAAGTAAACCTCATGGAGCCCCAGACGGGCCGTGATCATGTCCATGAGTCGTCTGATGGCTCGTGAAGCGGAGATAGTGATGCCCTAAAATGCTGCCCAAGTGAACTGAAGACCACGACTACCCAGATGAGGCGTGAGGCAGTGCACGAGTCATATAATGACTCGTGAAGAATTACCAGTTGAAGACTAACAGTTTTTGGCTAAGTGTTGAATCACGAAGCACTGTACGAGCCGTGTAGCATTGTACGACCAGTGTAGCCTCTCGTGAAGGTGTGCGACAGAAGAGTTCTACTTTGACTAGGACTTGTTTTCACAGACTATTTTTAATGACATAGGGTTATTTTTGAATGCTATCTTTTGTTATCAACTATTTTTTAGATATTTTGTAAGCGGAGACACTCTATCTTCGACACTTGAACATTAGTGAATTAATTTTGCTGTTACTTTTGAATTTTGAACTTGGTATTCTTGGTTTAGCATCAATAATCAAGGAACCTTTGGATTTCTATTCTTGTAAGTTCATTTTATTATGCTTTCAACATTGTTTTCTGCTAGGTCTTTGAGATAGTGAACCAAGACGTAAATTCAGCTACGAATTCTAATACGAGTAATGCCATCTTGTTGATTGATTATGTTGTATCTGCTTTCAAAATAATTGCTTTCTAATGAGTGCACGCATTAGAACTAGCCTGTATTCATCACTTCTTCGAGAGAAAAGTAATGATTAGGAAAAAGTAGAAACAAATTTCATAAAATTTATGTTAAAGGTTAGAGTTCGAGAGAAGATAACCGTATCATTAAATAAGCAAAGGTAAGATCCAGAGAACTTTGAGAAGAAAAGAGTGGAAATCATCTAATAGGGCTGAAAAACAATTAAATGAATCTAATTTTCTAGGAACTTAAAACGTAAACAAGAGGTAGTCGTTCTTATGGAGTTCGAGAGCAAAGTGAATGTCATAGAGAACACAATCCTAGTCTCATTTATCAATTGCTAAAACCTTAAGAATACTGTTACTTCTATTAACTATGATACTCAACTTAATAATCAGTATTAAAACAACAAACAACCCATTATTTACTTTCCACATAGTACATTCTTTTAGAAATATTAACCACACTTGAATAAGAGCACCAGTAAAACAATTTCTGCAGTAAATTCCCTGTGGGATCGATCTCAACTCTAGTTGAGTTCTATAAATTGACTTCGACCGTTTATACTTCTTAATTGAGGTGTAAGTTTTGACGTAGCATATACTCATAGAGCAGGAATAGCATGAGTAGCATTTGAGGATTGTGCTCCAGCCTTTGAGAGATCAACGACTTTATGCCAAGTTCTCAAAGTGCTATTTTTGGCTTACGTATGTAGCATCCTTAGGCATGTGGTGTCCAATGATCACATCATGGTAGATCCAGCAAAGATTAAGGTTATTAATGATTGGGCTAGGCCCACTTCAGTTATTGAGATTTATAGCTTCATCAAATTAGCTTGTGACTACAGACAGCTTGTGGAGGGCTTCTCTACCATAGCAACACCAATGACCCGGTTGACTCATCTTGATGTTTGATTTGAGTGGTCTGAGGAGTGTGAGTTGAACTTTCAGAAGCTCAAGGACTTGCTTACCACCACCCCTATATTGATTCTTCTAGTTGAGGGCGAGGGCTTCACGGTGTATTAGGATGCATCTGACATTGGTTTGGGTTTTGTATTGATGCAGCGGGGCTGGTTTATTCCTTATGCATTGAGGCAGCTTAAGCTACATGAGTGCAATTGCCCCACTCATGACTTTGTAACACCTCATATTCGAAAAGAAGAAATTTTTGGTTTTCAGGTCTGGTGCCAGTACCAACGGAAGCCATCTACAGACCGTTAGTTGACTTACGGGCCGTAGGTGGGAACCGTAGATGGCAGAGAAAATATTTTTAAAATGTCAAGTTTCAGGATCCCTTTGACGGTTTGACAGGATGGCCCGTCACTCCATACACGAGTCATAGGCAGGTCTCGTCGGTCCCTCCAGACTTGGTTAAATTTTAAAGGTTCAAGGTTGGACTGATGGTTAATATGTACGGTCCGTCAATGGACCTATGGACCGTACACGGGGTCCCATCGTTTGAAGGTCCAAAACATTAGTTACTGAATTTTTCTATGGTTGGACAGGACGGTCTGTAGTTGGACCTATGAATTGTGTGTCGCAACCATATGTCGAGATCTGGCGGTTATTTTTAAGGGCTTTTTGGTCTTTTTCCTAATTAACCTATTCCTTATATAATTCGGTTAAGCTCTAATCCTAAGCCCTATATAAGTCCTCTAAGTCTAAATTAACTTATTTTCTAATCACTTTTCAAGTTCACCCAAATCCCTCCAAATTTCCCAAAATATTTCTCTCTTAAAAAGGTTGAAGAAGAAGAAGATTCTAGGATTTCCATTCAAGTCTCCGAAGTTCACCATTGATTTAAAGCTTCCGGCATCAAGGTATGATAGCTTTCACCTATGGAGTCCTTTCCTCCATAGGGTTCCTAAATTCTCCAATTTGCAAAGCTAGAATTCTCCAATTGAAATTAGGGTTTTTTTCTATCTTATGGGTTCTTTCAAATTATGATCTAATTGATTGAATTATGTTTATTTATACATGAATTAAGTTAATTCAATGATTTTAAGATAAAATTTTATGAGCCCATGCATGATTTATAGTTTTCAAGCTATGATTCTATGATGAAGTCTATGAATGATCAAAATATAAATTTTATGAAGATATGCATGTTTAATTTATGAAATTACGTTGAATTAAGATTTTCTTTGAGATTGAAGAATAAATGTTGTTGTTATTGATTTGTGAAAGGACTTTCTCACATGAAGGATTCATAAGAGTTGAAAGGTTTTCTCAACTAAACTTTGAATCAAAGATTATGGAGCTATCCTAGTGAAGGGACAAGAGGCGATTACCCATCATCCCTAATAATGATAAGATAAGCTATGAATGATGATTAATCCGTGGGAATTATGCTTAGCATCTTGTATGATGTATGCTAAGTGGCTTGTATAGGGCATTTTGAGGTCTTATACGCCATGTCACGTCTAGGGGGTGCTTTAGTTCGTGACAAACTTGGCATTCAGAGCCCAAGATTTTAGAAAGGTCCTAGGATGTCTCATAAGCAATGTAGAGTAGAGTCTTTTTCATGGGTGTGAAGCACGCCACACTTATGAATGAGAGACTATAAGATATTTAGGAAACTCTAGATATTTAGGAAACTCCACTTCTTTCATCACTCTAAAGTCGTGCGATAGAGTTTAACTCTATATATCTCTCTCCAAATCCCTATTCAACATTTTCAAGAGATGGCCACTCGAAGGGCATATGCTAGGAGAAATACGAGAGAGAATGTGGAACAAGAAGTTCCCCAAGTTCCGATCGACCCTTTGGCCGAACAAGGGACTAATGCAGAGTTTAGGGCTGCTTTTCAAGTGTTGGCCCAAGCCATGACGGCTCAAGCCAATAGGGAGGTTGTGGCCCCCATGAACCCAAATATGGGTATGGTGGAATCTAGAGTGAGGGACTTCACTAGGATGAACCCTCTGGAGTTTCATAGGTCTAAGGTTGAGAAAGATCCTCAAGAATTCATTGATGAGGTGAATAAGGTGCTAATAGTCATGGGTGAAACCTCGGTGGAAAAGGCAGAGTTGGCCGCTTATCAACTCAAAGGTGTAGCTCAAGTGTGGTTTGAGCAATGGAAGATGAGAGGGCGGTTGATGTGGGTCCTCTTGATTGGGAGAAGTTTAAGGTTGCTTTCCTTGATATGTTCTTTCCCCTTGCGATGAGGGAAGCAAGGGTGCTTGAGTTCATTAACCTTCGTCAAGGAAGCATTAGTGTGAAAGAGTATACCTTGAAATTCACACAATTGTCTAGGTATGCTCCTACTATGGTTGCCGATCCAAGGGCTAGGATGAGTAAGTTTGTATCGGGAGTGTTCGAAATAGTAGTCAAAGAATGGCGTATCACCATGCTTATCAATGATATGTACATTTCTCGTCTAATGGTTCATGCTCATAAAAATAGAAGAGGAGAAACTTAAGGAAAAGTCTAGGGAAGTAAAGAGGACTAAGACCGGCGATGGTGACTTTTCACACTCAAGGTCCGATGGTTATGGTCGTCCTAAGTTTCGACAAAGATTTTCTAGTCAAGGTTCCTCCAATGATCCCTCTAGGTTCAACCAAGATAGGGTGTCTAACCCTAAGACTCAAGGAGGGAATGATGGTGGATCTTCATCAACTACTTGTGTTAAATGTGGAAAGAAGCATGAGGGTAGATGCTTAGCCTGTATGGATGGTTGCTTTGGTTGTGGTAAGAGTTGTCATAAGATAAGGGATTGTCCATCGCTTATGAATAATGGAAGAGAAGGTAGACAAGCTCCAACTAGTGGTTTGGGTTCCAATGTCCCCAAGTAAAACCGATTCTATGCACTCCTAACTCGATATGATCAAGAGGGTTCTCCCGATATGGTTACCGGTATGTTGAAAGTCTTTAATATTGATGTTTATGCTTTGCTTGATCCCGGTACTACCTTTTATTTTGTGACACCATATGTGGCTATGAGGTTTGATGTTCTTCCGAATGTGTTGTTAGATCCTTTCTCCGTCTCTACTCTTATTGGTGAATCGATCGTGGCTAAGAGAGTCTATAGGAATTGTCCCGTCTCCTTATCCCATAGAGGCACTCATGTTGATCTTGTAGAGCTTGATATGTTATATTTCGATGTTATTCTTGGGATGGATTGGTTGCATTCATGTTATGCTTCTATTGATTGTAGAACCCGAGTGGTCAAGTTTCAGTTTCAAAATGAACCTATCCTAGAGTTGAAAAGGGGAAATTCTATGTTTAAGAGTCGATTTGTTTCTTGTTTTAAAGCTAGGAAGATGATTTCTAAACCACATATACCACCTTGTTCGGGTTAGGGATATGGATTTTGAGACCCCTATCTTTGAGTTGGTCCCTATTGTTAGTGAGTTTTCGGAAGTGTTTCTCGATGATCTACTCGATGTTCCTCTCGAAAGGGAAATACACTTCGGTATTGACCTTCTCCCAGATACACAACCTATCTCTATTCCTCCTTATCGAATGGCTCCGACAGAATTTATGAAATTGAAGGAGCAATTAAAAGACTTATTGGAAAAGGGCTTCATCCGACCAAGTATCTCTCCATGGGGTGCCCAGTATTGTTTGTACGAAAGAAGGATGGTTCGCTTCGCATGTGTATTGATTATCAACAATTGAATAAGGTTACTATTAAGAATAAGTATCCTCTTCCAAGGATAGATGATTTGTTTGACCAACTTCAATGAGCGAGTTACTTTTCTAAAATTGACCTTCGGTCGGGCTATCACCAGTTGAGGGTGAAGGAAGATGACATCCCAAAGACAACTTTTCTGACTAGATATGGACATTATGAATTCCTAGTAATGTCGTTTGGCTTAACAAATGCTCCGGCTGCATTTATGGATTTGATGAATAAGGTGTTTAGACATTACCTAGATATGTTTGTGATTGTGTTCATCAACAACATTTTGATTTACTAAAGATGTGAGGGTGAGCACACCGATCATTTGAGGATTGTGTTGCATGTCCTCAAGGACCAACAACTCTTTGCGAAGTTTAGTAAATGTGAGTTTTGGTTGAGGTCCGTGACTTTTCTTTGTCACATTGTTTCCAGTAAGGGTATTGAGGAAGACCCCAAAAAGATGGATGTGGTTAAGAGTTGGACTAGACCTCTATCCCCTTCAGATATTCGAAGTTTCTTGGGTTTGGTTGGTTAATATAGAAGGTTTGTTGAGGGGTTCTCTTTGATTGCCTCTTTATTGACGGCATTGACCCTGAAGAAAGTCAAGTCTGTATGGTCTGAAGCATGTGAGAAGAGCTTCCAAGAATTGAAATATAGGCTTACCTCCGCTCTAATATTGACTCTACTGGAAGGGTCCGATGGATTTGTTGTTTATTGTGATGCCTCAAGAATTGGTTTGGGATGTGTCCTTATGCAAAATGGGAAGGTGATTGCTTATGCTTCAAGGCAACTTAAGATTGATGAAAAGAACTATCCTACCCATGACTTATAACTAGCAGCGGTTGTATTTTGCCCTAAAGATTTTGAGGAATTACTTGTATGGTGTCCATGTCGATGTCTTCACCGACCATAAGAGTTTACAATATGTGTTCAAGCAAAAAGATCTGAATCTGCTCCAAAGGAGGTGGCTTGAATTGCTAAAGGACTATGACATGAGTGTCCTCTATCACCCCGGAAAGGCGAATGTGGTGGCAGATGCCCTTAGTCAGTTATCCATAGGTCGGGTTACTCATGTTGAGGATAGTAAGAAGGAATTGATTTGAGATGTTAATAGATTGACCCGATTAGGAGTTCGGTTGATTGATTCTAATGAAGGTGGCATGATTGAGGCTCTCTCCCAAGGGGGAGTTGGTATACTCCGATATGAAGGTCGTTTGTGTGTTCCGAATGTTGATAACTTAAGGGAACAGATCATATCGGAAGCCCATAATTCTTGATATTCCATCCACTCGGGACCCACCAAGATGTACAGTGACTTGTGGGAGGTCTATTGGTGGAATGAGATGAAGAAGGACATTGCGAAATTCGTGACTAAGTGTCCAAATTGTCAACAAGTGAAGGTATAGCATCAAAAGATGGGAATGTAGCGACCCTCTCGGAGGGATGCTACTTCTTAAAAAGAAACCTAATATATTACGTATGACATTTAAAAGACATTAACATAGGACATATTAATTAAAATCTCACAGAGCAATTAGGCCACAAAAAATAGTTAAGGATGTGAGGGCTTGTCATTTGGAAATTTGTTTAATCTAAAATTTAAACAAGAAAAGAGTATCAAGATCATGAGTAGGATAAATCAATTCATGTGGTTTTAATTTTCAAGAGGCATAAAAAATAACTTTTCCTTCTTGCATCAAAACACACCCCAAACCATGATCAGAAGCATCACTATATATTACGTATTCTTTCCCTTCAATAGGTAGAATAAGTATAGGTGCTTGTGTCAATAAGGATTTGAGAGTTTCAAAGCTCTCTTGGAATTTTTCATCCCAAGTAAACTTTACTTCCTTCTACATGAGTTTAGTCAAAGGGGAGGAAATAATGGAGAAGCCTTTCACAAATCTTCTATAGTATCCTGCTAAGCCCAAGAAACTTCTTACCTCAGACGGACTTTTGGGAGGCCTCCATTCAACAATTGCTTGAATTTTACTAGGATCCACCTTCACACCTTCATCTGATACAACATGTCCAAGAAAAGCCAATTCATTAAGCCAAAATTCACACTGGGAAAGTTTAGCGTAAAGTTCTTTATCCTTAAAAATTTGCAAAACAATTCGGAGGTGTTTATCATGGTCTTCACTACTTTTGGAAAATATTAAAATATCATCTATAAAGACCACTACAAACTGATCAAGATAAAGCTTGAACACTCGATTCATTAGATCCATGAATATTGCAGGAGCATTTGTCAATCCGAATGGCATCACCAAAATTCATAATGACCATACCGAGTTCTAAAAGCTGTCTTACGAACATCATTCTCTCTGACGCGCACTTGGTGATATGCAGACCTTAAATCAATCTTAGAGAATAATTTAGCACCCTTGATTTGGTCAAACAAACCATCGATCCTTGGGAGGGGATATTTACTCTTGATTGTTATTCTGTTCAATTGTCTATAGTCAATACAAAGCCTAAGCGTGCCATCTTTCTTCTTTACAAATAAAATAGGGGCTCCCCAAGGAGAAATACTAGGACGGATAAAACCTTTCTCAAGAAGTTCTTGCAATTGAACTTTCAATTCTATTAATTCTGCTGGAGCCATTTTGTAAGGAGTGATAGAAATAGGGGTAGATCCAGGAATAAGCTTGATCGGAAATTCAACCTCTCTTTCTAGGGGCAGCCCATTAAGATTTTCTGGGAAGACTTCTGGAAAATCACACCCTACAGGTATGTCCATGATAATAGGACTCTCCAACCATGTGGGAATTATGTGAGCAAGATATGCACCACAACCTTGACGAATCAACCTTCTTTCCAAGGCTGCAAAAATAATACTAGATGCCAATGATCTTTCACCTTGTACAATGATGTGTGAAGATGTAGGATCTTTAAAAGTCAGATGCTTTGATCTACAATCTAACACTGCATGATATTTATAAAGCCAATCCATCTCGATAATAACATCAAAATCTTTGAAAGGCATTTCAATCAAATTAACAGGGAAGACTAGGTTTTGAATCACGAAGGGACAAGCTTGGTAAATTCAATTACACGCAACTTGGTAACCCAAAGGACTTTGAACCAGCACATCATAATTACGTGTCACCGATTTCACGTTTCCAAGGAGAATAAGTGATGAACAAATATAGGAATGTGTAGAACCAGGATCAAACAGTGTAAACACACATAACCCAAATGAGTGAAATTTACTGACAACAACGTTTTCTCCATCTTGATCATCCTTTTGTCTCATGGCATACGCTCGTGCAGTCGCCCTTGGCTCATTAGCTTGATTAGCTCTACTTGCACCAGCTACTTGGGTGTTTTTAGGACTTGCACCAGCTACTTGGGTGTTTTTAGGACTTGCACCTCCCTTTATGAAATTACATGTAATTATAATTAACATATTACATAAATACCCCTATAAAATAACTTAAATTACCGTCACAAGTTATGGTAGGCAAATTCTAAAATATCAACAAATTTCAAGTTCCTAAAATACGAATAAAACATACCGAAGTAATTAAGGAATATTGTGTCAAAATTCGAATATTGTTTTTTGTATTTCGGGATGTTACAACTCTCTCCCCCTTATAGAAATTTCGTCTCAAAATTTACCTTACGCTAGTCCCGAAACAAGTGTGGATACTGGGTCCTCATGTCTTCTTCTCTCTCCCAGGTTGCTTCTTTTCCCGAATGGTTCCTCCAAAGTACCTTTACTAAGGGGATTCTTTTGTTTCTAAGTGGCTTTACTTCACGAGCTTGAATTAGGACATGTTCTTCTTTATACGTCAGGTCATGATTAACCTCAATAGATTCAACTGGAAGAACATGAGATGGGTCAGAACGATTTCTTCTGAGCATTGAAACATGGAAGACATTATAGATCTTGTCTAACTAGGGCGGCAAAGCTAATTTATATGCTACTGGTCCAACTCTTTCAAGTATCTCATAAGGTCCGATAAATCGAGGACTAAGCTTTCCTCTTTATCCAAACCTCAGTTTCTTTTTCCATGGAGACACCTTTAAGAATACTTTATTGCCAACTTGATACTTTGCAATAGACATACCTCGTTGCCTTAAATTCAAAAACTCCTTTTTCTTTGTATCACAATAAGCGGGTGGGACATACTTCATACGAAATTCCTTAAAGTTTAAACAAGAAAAGAGTATCAAGGTCATGAGTAGGATAAATCAATTCATGTGGTTTTAATTTTCAAGAGGCATAAAAAATAACTTTTCCTTCTTGCATCAAAACACACCCCAAACCATGATCAGAAGCATCACTATATATTACGTATTCTTTCCCTTCAATAGGTAGAGTAAGTATCGGTGCTTGTGTCAATAAGGATTTGAGAGTTTCAAAGCTCTCTTGGAATTTGTCATCCCAAGTAAACTTTACTTCCTTCATCAAGAGTTTAGTCAAAGGGGAGGCAATTATGGAGAAGCCTTTCACAAATCTTCTATAGTATCCTGCTAAGCCCAAGAAACTTCTTACCTCAGTCGGACTTCTGGGAGGTCTCATTCAACAATTGCTTGAATTTTACTAGGATCCACCTTCACACCTTCATCTGATACAACATGTCCAAGAAAATCCAATTCATTAAGCAAAAATTCACATTGGGAAAGTTTAGCGTAAAGTTCTTTATCCTTAAAAATTTGCAAAACAATTGGGAGGTGTTTATCATGGTCTTCACTACTTTTGGAAAATATTAAAATATCATCAATAAAGACCACTACAAACTGATCAATATAAGGCTTGAACACTCGATTCATTAGATCCATGAATATTGCAGGAGCATTTGTCAATCCGAATGGCATTACCAAAAATTCATAATGACCATACCTTAAATTAATCTTAGAAAATAATTTAGCACCCTTGATTTGGTCAAACAAACCATCGATCCTTGGGAGGGGATATTTACTCTTGATTGTTATTCTGTTCAATTGTCTATAGTCAATACAAAGCCTAAGTTTGCCATATTTCTTCTTTACAAATAAAATAGGGGCTCCCCAAGGAGAAACACTAGGACGGATAAAACCTTTCTCAAGAAGTTCTTGCAATTGAACTTTCAATTCTATTAATTCTGCTGGAGCCATTCTGTAAGGAGTGATAAAAATAGGGGTAGATCCATGAATAAGCTCGATCGAAAATTCAACCTCTCTTTCTAGGGGCAGCATATGAAGATTTTCTAGGAAGAATTCTGGAAAATCACACACAACATGTATGTCCATGATACAAGGACTCTCCCACTATGTGGGAATTATGTGAGCAAGATATGCACCACAACCTTGACGAATCAACCTTCTTGCCAAGGCTGCAGAAATAATACTAGATGCCAGTGATCTTTCAACTTGTACAATGATATGTGAACATGTAGGATGTTTAAAAGTCACATGCTTTGATCTACAATCTAACACTTCATGATATTTATAAAGCCAATCCATCCCGATAATAACATCAAAATCTTTGAAAGGCATTTCAATCAAATTAACAGGGAAGACTAGGTTTTGAATCACGAAGGGACAAGCTTGGTAAATTCAATTACACGCAACTTGGTAACCCAAAGGACTTTGAACCGGCACATCATAATTAAGTGTCACCGATTTCACGTTTCCATGGAGAATAAGTGATGAACAAATATAGGAATGTGTAGAACCAGGATCAAATAGTGTAAACACACATAACCCAAATAAGTGAAATTTACCGACAACCACGTCTTCTCCAGCTTGATCATCCCTTCGTCTCATGGCATACGCTCGTGTAGTAGCCCTTGGCTCATTAGCTTGATTAGATCTACTTGTACCCGCTGCTTGGGTGTTTTTAGGACTTGCACCTCCCTTTATCAAATTACATGTAATTATAATTAACATATTACATAAATACCCTTATACAATAACTTAAATTACCGTCATAAGTTATGGTAGGCAAAATCTAAAATATCACAAAATTTCAAGTTCCTAAAATGCGAATAAAACATACCGAAGTAATTAAGGAATATTGTATTAAAATTCGAATATTGGTTTTTGTATTTCGGGATGTTACAACTCTCTCCCCCTTATAGAAATTTCATCTCAAAATTTACCTTACGCTAGTCCCGAAACAAGTGTGGATACTGAGTCCTCATGTCTTCTTCTCTCTCCCAGGTTGCTTCTTTTCCTGAATGGTTCCTCCAAAGTACCTTTACTAAGGGGATTCTTTTGTTTCTAAGTGGCTTTACTTCACGAGCTTGAATTAGGACATGCTCTTCTTTATACGTCAGGTCATGATTAACCTCAATAGATTCAACTGGAAGAACATGAGATGGGTCAGAACAATATCTTCTGAGCATTAAAACACGGAAGACATTATGGATCTTGTCTAACTCGGGCGGCAAAGCTAATTTATATGCTACTAGTCCAACTCTTTCAAGTATCTCATAAGGTCCGATAAATCGAGGACTAAGTTTTCCTCTTTGTCCAAACCTCATTATCTTTTTCCATGGAGACACCTTTAAGATTACTTTATTGCCAACTTGATACTTTGCAATAGACATACCTCGTTGCCTTAAATTCAAAAACTCCTTTTTCTTTGTATCACAATAAGCGGGTGGGACATACTTCATACGAAATTCCTTAAAGTTTAAACAAGAAAAGAGTATCAAGATCATGAGTAGGATAAATCAATTCATGTGGTTTTAATTTTCAAGAGGCATAAAAAATAACTTTTCCTTCTTGCATCAAAACACACCCCAAACCATGATCAGAAGCATCACTCTATATTACGTATTCTTTCCCTTCAATAGGTACAGTAAGTATCGGTGCTCGTGTCAATAAGGATTTGAGAGTTTCAAAGCTCTCTTGGAATTTGTCATCCCAAGTAAACTTTACTTCCTTCATCAAGAGTTTAGTCAAAGGGGAGGCAATAATGGAGAAGCCTTTCACAAATCTTCTATAGTATCCTGCTAAGCCCAAGAAACTTTTTACCTCAGTCGGACTTCTGGGAGGTCTGCATTCAACAATTGCTTGAATTTTACTAGGATCCACCTTCACACCTTCATCTGATACAACATGTCCAAGAAAAGCCAATTCATTAAGCCAAAATTCACACTGGGAAAGTTTAGCGTAAAGTTCTTTATCCCTAAATATTTGCAAAACAATTCGGAGGTGTTTATCATGGTCTTCACTACTTTTGGAAAATATTAAAATATCATCTATAAAGACCACTACAAACTGATCAAGATAAGGCTTGAACACTCGATTCATTAGATCCATGAATATTGCAGGAGCATTTGTTAATCCGAATGGTATCACCAAAAATTCATAATGACCATACCGAGTTCTAAAAGCTGTCTTAGGAACATCATTCTCTCTGACGCGCACTTGGTGATATGCAGACCTTAAATCAATCTTAGAGAATAATTTAGCACCCTTGATTTGGTCAAACAAACCATCGATCCTTGGGAGGGGATATTTACTCTTGATTGTTATTCTGTTCAATTGTCTATAGTCAATACAAAGCCTAAGCGTGCCATCTTTCTTCTTTACAAATAAAATAGGGGCTCCCCAAGGAGGAACATTAGGACGGATAAAACCTTTCTCAAGAAGTTCTTGCAATTGAACTTTCAATTCTATTAATTCTGCTGGAGCCATTATGTAAGGAGTGATAGAAATAGGGGTAGATCCAGAAATAAGTTCGATCGGAAATTCAACCTCTCTTTCTAGGGGCAGCCCATGAAGATTTTCTGGGAAGACTTCTGGAAAATCAAACACAAAAGGTATGTCCATGATACAAGGACTCTCCAACCATGTGGGAATTATGTGAGCAAGATATGCACCACAACCTTGACGAATCAACCTTCTTGCCAAGGCTGCACAAATAATACTAGATGCATATGATCTTTCACCTTGTACAATGATGTGTGCAGATGTAGGATCTTTAAAAGTTACATGCTTTGATCTACAATCTAACAGTGCATGATATTTATAAAAACAATCCATCCCGATAATAACATCAAAATCTTTGAAAGGTATTTCAATCAAATTAACAAGGAAGACTAGGTTTTGAATCACGAAGGGACAAACTTGGTAAATTCAATTACACGCAACTTGGTAACCTAGAGGACTTTGAACCAGCACATCATATTTAAGTGTCACCGATTTCACGTTTCCATGGAGAATAAGTGATGAACAAATATAGGAATGTGTAGAACCAGCATCAAACAGTGTAAACACACATAACCCAAATAAGTGAAACTTACCGACAACCACATCTTCTCCATCTTGATCATCCCTTTGTCTCATGGCATACGCTCGTGCAGTAGCCCTTGGCTCACTAGCTTGATTAGCTCTACTTGCACCCGCTGCTTGGGTGTTTTTAGGACTTGCACCTCCTTTTATCAAAATACATGTAATTATAATTAACATTTTACATAAATACCCCTATACAATACCTTAAATTACCGTCACAAGTTGTGGTAGGCAAAATCTCAAATATCACCAAATTTCAAGTTCCTAAAATACGAATAAAACATACCGAAGTAATTAAGGAATATTCTATCAAAATGCGAATATTGGTTTTTGTATTTCGGGATGTTACAACTCTCTCCCCCTTATAGAAATTTTGTCTCAAAATTTACCTTACGCTAGTCCCGAAACAAGTGTGGATATTGGGTCCTCATGTCTTCTTCTCTCTCCCAGGTTGCTTCTTTTCCCGAATGGTTCCTCCAAAGTACCCTTACTAAGGGGATTCTTTTGTTTCTAAGTGGCTTTACTTCACGAGCTTGAATTAGGACAGGTTCTTCTTTATACGTCAGGTCATGATTAACCTCAATAGATTCAACTAGAAGAACATGAGATGGGTCAGAACGATATCTTCTGAGCATTGAAACATGGAAGACATTATGGATCTTGTCTAACTCGGGCGGCAAAGCTAATTTATATGCTACTGGTCCAACTCTTTCAAGTATCTCATAAGGTCTGATAAATCGAGGACTAAGTTTTCCTCTTTGTCCAAACCTCATTATCTTTTTCCATGGAGACACCTTTATGAATATTTTATTGCTTACTTGATACTTTGCAATAGACATACCTCGTTGCCTTAAATTCAAAAACTCCTTTTTCTTTGTATCACAATAAGCGGGTGGGACATACTTCATACGAAATTCCTTAAAATTTAAACAAGAAAAGAGTATCAAGATCATGAGTAGGATAATTCAATTCATGTGGTTTTAAGTTTTGAGAGGCATAAGAAATAACTTTTCCTTCTTGCATCAAAACACACCCCAAACCACGATAAGAAGCATCACTATATATTACGTATTCTTTCCCTTCAATAGGTAGAGTAAGTATAGGTGCTTGTGTCAACAAGGATTTGAGAGTTTCAAAGCTCTCTTGGCATTTGTCATGCCAAGTAAACTTTACTTCCTTCTTCAAGAGTTTAGTCAAAGGGGAGGCAATAATGGAGAAGCCTATCACAAATCTTTTATAGTATCCTGCTAAGTCCAAGAAACTTCTTACCTTAGTCGGACTTCTGGGAGGACTTCTGGGAGGTCTCCATTCAACAATTGCTTGAATTTTAATAGGATACACCTTCACACCTTCAGCTGATACTACATATCCAAGAAAAGCCACTTCATTAAGCCAAAATTCACACTTGGAAAGTTTAGCGTAAAGTTCTTTATCCTTAAAATTTTGCAAAACAATTGGGAGGTGTTTATCATGGTCTTCACTACTTTTGGAAAATATTAAAATATCATGTATAAAGACCACTACAAACTGATCAAGATAAGGCTTGAACACTCGATTCATTAGATCCATGAATATTGCAGGAGCATTTGTCAATCCGAATGGCATTACCAAAAATTCATAATGACCATACCGAGTTCTAAAAGCTGTCTTAGGAACATCATTCTCTCTGATGCGCACTTGGTGATATCCAGACCTTAAATCAATCTTAGAGAATAATTTAGCACCCTTTAGTTGGTCAAACAAATCGTCGATCCTTGGGAGGGGATATTTATTCTTGATTGTTATTCTGTTCAATTGTCTATAGTCAATACAAAGCCTAAGCGTGCCATATTTCTTCTTTTCAAATAAAACAGGGGCTCCCCAAGGAGAAACACTAGGACGGATAAAACCTTTCTCAAGAAGTTCTTGCAATTGAACTTTCAATTCTATTAATTCTGATGGAGCCATTTTGTAAGGAGTGATAGAAATAGGGGTAGATCCAGGAATAAGCTCGATCGGAAATTCAACCTCTCTTTCTAGGGGCAGCCCATGAAGATAATGTGAGCAAGATATGCACCACAACCTTGACGAATCAACCTTCTTTCCAAAGCCGCAGAAATAATACTAGATGCCAATGATCTTTCACCTTGTACAATGATGTGTGAACATGTAGGATCTTTAAAAGTCACATGCTTTGATCTACAATCTACCACTGCATGATATTTATAAAACCAATCCATCCCGATAATAACATCAAAATCTTTGAAAGGCATTTCAATCAAATCAACAGGGAAGACTAGGTTTTGAATCACGAAGGGACAAGCTCGGTAAATTTGATTCCACGCAACTTGGTAACCCAAAGGACTTTCAACCAGCACATCATAATTAAGTGTCACCGATTTCACGTTTCCAGGGAGAATAAGTGATGAACAAATATAGGAATGTGTAGAACCAGGATCAAACAATGTAAACATACATAAGCCAGATAAGTGAAATTTACCGACAACCACGTCTTCTCCATCTTGATCATCCCTTTGTCTCATGGCATACGCTCGTGCAGTAGCCCTTGGCTCACTAGCTTGATTAGCTCCATATGCACCCGCTGCTTGGGTGTTTTTAGGTCTTGCACCTCCCTTTATCAAATTACATGTAATTATAACTAACATATTATATAAATACCCCTATACAATACCTTAAATTACCGTCACAAGTTATGGTAGGCAAAATCTCAAATATCACCAAATTTCAAGTTCCTAAAATGCGAATAAAACATTCCGAAGTAATTAAGGAATATTGTATCAAAATACGAATATTGGTTTTAGTATTTCGGGATGTTACAAGGTTTGTCCCAAGACATTAGCATTCCTACTTGGAAGTGGGAAGATTTGAATATGGACTTCATTGTTTGTTTACCACGCATCCGGCGATAGCATGACTCGATTTGGGTTATTGTGGATGTTGACACCCAATTTTTGCTCTACGTATTTAATTAATTAAGCTTCCATAAATAATAATAATAATAATAATAATAATAATAATAATAATAATAATAATAACAATAATAATAATAATAAAACCGACCAATCGGCGTATGCCACGTAGGCGAGCACATGAATTGTGGTTCTTTAGCCTTAATCTTGACCATCCAATTTAATCTAATGGATCTAGTCAATCCAACCTTTTACCATTATATATATAAACACTTCTTTTAACTCTTAATTTTATTAACCGTCCGATCAAATGATCGGACGGTCTAGATTAAACCAACAACTTTTCATCTTTTCCCAAAAGAAAAGACCCCTCGCCAGCCCCACTCTTTTCTTTTCCCATGAACGCTGCTCAGCTTTCTCCTTCCCCACACGCTTTTCCTTTCCCAGGCGTCTATCTTTCCCCACGCTCCTTTCTTCTCAGAATGGCCATGGACCGCCGGAAAATGTCAATTTTCGGCGGTCTCTCACTTTATTCCTCCATCAATCACTCACCCCCCTTCAAATCAGCCCGAAAAGTTGATTCTTGAGAGATTTTTCTTACCCTTCATCATTATTTTTCTTCTATGATTTGATTTTTTCCAGAATTCAAATTTAATTCTTGAAACCATGCTAAAATCGGCTATAAAAGGAGGACCTTGGTTCTCATTGAAGATCATACAAGAACGATCAAAAAATACATCTAGAAAATCAAAAATCAACGCGAAAAACAGATCAAATTTTCATCGAAAAAAAGATTCAGGAAAACATCCAAAAAACAAAGCCAAAAATCATCCAGAAGGCGTCCAAGAATAGAGTTCTTATTTTCGTTCCTTGAGGTCGAGTTCGGAAAAGAGAATCTGAATTTGGAATCTCTTGACGTTGAAGTTTTAGTTTGCTGCTCTACACAAGGTCAGTGATCTCCCTTATCTTTTAGTTTTCATGAATCGATTATGGTCGTTTAAATGTCCTCATATTTGATTTAGTTTTTTTTATGTTTCCAGAATCTGCCTCGTTTTATCTTTGATTCAAAAATCAGCTTGTAAATAGTTTGTATAACATTGTGATACATGTCTAGATACATATTTAATAAAATCCATAAGTGGTTATGTTGTTTAGTGTAGGCAATTCTTTTTTTATATTTAGCAAAGGATGAGCAACTCGGTTTGAATACATGTTGGTGTTTTCTTTTCTTTCGATGGTTCTTATATGACAATACTGTTATACAAAGTAAAATGTAAATGAATATCTAAGTATGTAACTGTAGCCTGCCTCAAATTTTTCTCTATTTAGCCTAATTAATTCAATATCGTTTTGGTTGTGAATTCAATATTGTTTTGGTTAGTAACTTAGTATGGATGGCTCTTTAACTGGCTGCTTCTTTAAGTTCATGATCATTTAAACCTTTCCTCTTTGTATCTGTCAAGTTAGTTTCTATGTTTACTCGTTTTAGTTCAATCTCGTCTCTATTCATGCCTAGTTTGAATATTTCTTTCTGGTCAGTAACTGAAAAGTAATCCTATAAGATTAAATATAGAATAGCGAATGCTTCTTGACAGGAATGTGTTTAGATCCAAAGCTGGTACCCCTTCATTCCATCCCCTCCGTGTTCGAAAAATTTGAAAAAAAAATAAGAATACAATAAATGTCTGGTTGATATTGAGTTAGCTGAAACGTGATTCTCCATTTGAGATTCGTGAAAATTTCTGGTTTATACCTATCTTAGATCTATGTGCATTACTCACCCACTAAAGCGTTGCCCCCCAGATTCCTTGCATTTTAAGTTAGGCTATTGTTTGACATAATAATGATTTTGGTTGCAAGTATGAAGTTTCCTTAGAACTTGAATTCATTAGTTTTTTTTTAAGAATTTGCTCTCCATAAACTGAGTTTGTGGGAATTAACTGCTTGATTTTCTTCAAAGTTATTTGATTCTAATAGGTTGAGTGTTTTCTGTTCTAAAACTTGATGATTGGCTTCGTTCCGAAGAAGTTGCCGATACAAGTTAAGAAGATGGACTTTCTCCTTAAATCTTTTAAACAAGGTTGATTTGCTTTTTTACTTAGAAAAAGTGGCTATGGATAAAGGAAAAATTTGATCCAAATATCTGCCCTTAATATAATGTTTGCCTCTTGAGTCGAATGTTTGTACCTCTTGGTCTCTTTTGAACGCGTTATAGCTTGAAGGTCGTGTCTTTATTATAATGCTTTGGTTAAACTCAATTTGAAGAAACCATTGATGGAACTCGTCGAATATTATATTACTAAATTTTCATTCGTTTTACTTTATAAGTACTTCGAACAGAGCGGTGATTAACAAACAAATATGATTAAGAGTATATGTGCCTGCACTTTTTCTCGAATTATGCACTATCTCCCTCATGATAAATATGCTTATGCCATTGTGAGATAATTATGCCAAGAAACCTTAGAACTATTACGTCAACAGTAGGCCTTCATGTTACAGGTTATTCATAACTTATGTCTAATCTTATAATTTAATTGGATTGAGTTTATTTATTTAAGTTCTAATTATTTACTAATTGAAAGGATCAAAATGTTTTTTTTTTTTTTTCTTTACCTTCTACTCCTCACATGATAAACAAATATTTCTAAAGTAGTAAAAGAGACGGACCTCTTTATATCAACACATGAGCTTGATTTAAGATAGAAATATAGGCTTCATTAAAGAATAGTATTACATCTTTTCTCGCTGCTCTTTTTATGGCACATTATATAGTTCTTTTATCTCTCTGGAATATAACTTGTATTCATAAGTATCACTTCAAGTTCACATACTTTGTTGACTAATCTTTTGCCTCAATTATTAAATCATTCTAATTCTTTTTCTTTCTTATGTTTCATATACATCCGGAGGGCTGTAGTTTCTACTTTGGAACTCATTAATGGCCCAAAATATCGGGCCAACAACAATTAGGATCATCGCAATGCTTGGAGTCTCGTAAATTAAGAGTCAAACGTTTCTTATTCTTCCTTTTATGACTTTGATTATATTGTTGTGATATAATAACTAATATTTACATATGTTTTAATAATTCTTGAGTTTTGATATATTTTATTGCTTGCCCTTTTTATATATTATTTATGTGGGCTAATATTATTCAATGGATTGAAAATTTTTGTTATAAACCTTTTGGCAACACCTTTAAAACAAAATGATAGAAAATATTTTTAAAATAGGTTAACGCCTTAAGTTTACTTATCCGTATTCATTTAGCCCTTTTAAGTTGAGGAAAAGGAAATTCATATACATTTAGGCCTTTCAAGTTGAGGAAAAGTAAAACTTATAGTTTGGAATTTCCAAATGAAGTTTCAAATGGCTAAAATAATATTCATTTAGGCCTCTAAGTGGAGGAAAAGGAAAACTCATCGTTTTGAACACCCAAATGAACTTGAAACTAGTTTAAAGGCTAAAATAATTATTTTTTAAAACTAGTTTAAAGGCTAAAATAAGTATCTTTCGAAATTTATAAGGCTAAATATTTACCTTAAGAAATATATTTAAGAAAATACGTAGGGAGATGGGCCAATATTTTATCAAAAAACTTAATGTAACTATAGAAATAAGTCCCAATAGGTAGGCCTATTTTATATTCTAAAAATTCCCCTTTATAAAAAAATTGAATTTATTATTATTACTATTGCTATTTTAAAACTAAATATTGCTAAAATATTCTAATTTCTTAACATGTTACTTCAAGAATTTCGATATGCCAACAGATTCAAAAATACAAGGTACGTATACATATGCCACACACACCAAGGTATGTATTTTTTTTTTATAATTAGTTTTTCTCTATACATGAGGTATTATTTTATACATACCATATTATTTTTTCATATCTACTATCCCTTTTACGAATGTTATTATTTTTTTATTTTTATGTAATTTATAAATTCCTACACTTTACTACATACATATTATTTTACTACATAATCTATCGTCATTTTTTCCCTACATGTAAATAGAATAATAAACGTTCATATGTTTTAAACAACATACATGTATATATATTATACTTTATAATAAATCTATCTAATATCACAAACTTTTTTAGTATTTTTAGTATTTATTTTATTTGTTTATTTTTAGGAAACTCCGTTTTATGTATTTTTATTCAAATTATATGTCAAACATATTACTATATATTTACACCAGTCTATTATCTTAATATTTTTTTTTACATCTTAATTCTATATATAAATAAAATAACAAATTTTCATATCCTTTAAGCTCAATATTCATATATTTATTTAGGATATGTTTATGTAAGTCACATATATATTTTCCAATATATAAAATTTTCATACATTTTAAGTACGTTTATTTATTTACTTATCTATTTTATTGCTTGATAAATATACTACTACTAATTTTGTTGTATACATATTATACATATATATATATATGGCATACCTTGTATTTTACCTTTTTCTTTTAATTAATGAAACCCACTTATCGCTAATTTCAAAGAAAAAATAAAAATCAATAAATTTTCCTAATTATTTTCAAAATTGAGTTTAAGGACTATCTTTGGATAGGCTCTGAGGGATGCTTAATACCTTCCCCTCCAGTAACCAAAACCCTTACCTAGAATCTCACCGGTTTCGCAAGTCAACAGAGTTTACATTTACATCTTTTAAAAAATGGTTTTCCTTGTATTTTCCTTAAAATTAGGTGGCGACTCTAAACAATTTTTTTTTCAAAATCAAAGTGACAGTCATATTATGTTCTGAATTATTTTGGCTAGTTCGAAATAGGGTGCGACAGTGTGGCGACTCTGCTGGGGAAATTTACTTAGATTTTAACCTTAAAAAACTCAATTTAGGAATAAGGTTTGTGATTACTTGTTTATTTTCAGCTTATTATTTATTTTATCTAAATGATATATTGTTTTGATTGAAAGGTTGCAAGTCAAATCCAAAGTTGTGTTCCTTATTTGTTTTGAAACACTACTTGTTACTGTCTTTCCTACACTGTCATTTGCACTTTCTATCAAGTCATTGGCCGTACAATAACACACACTGAACACGCGAGGGGTGTCCTGCACTCCTCCGAAACTTTCTTTGGATTCTCTAGTTTCAGAGTTGGTGCAATTAGGATAGTGCGCCTTCTCGCAATTATTCAGTCCCACTCTCAATCATCTAGGGAAAAATCCTACTCTAGAAATAGGTCATGTTGCATAGCCTTAGGCAAGACAATATAAGGTATTGTCGTTGCTTTTAGGAAACTACCCACATGTCAATGAGTTTCTTCTTTAAAAACTCGACGACATACATGTTGTGTGAAATTGATATGAATGATCCGAACTAAAACACGTAACGGATTTGGAGCAAATAAACTTATCATACCCTTTTTCTTTCTTTATGATGAATATCAACCAAAACCTGCCAGATATCCAAATGATTGTTTCAGCCCCACAAAACCTATAGAATTGGTGGCGAAACATCCATAGAATACATAGAGCTGAGGTTCGAAGGCACTTGGGTGCATCGTTTTCACTTCTGGGGACACGAGGCAACAAAGTCTTCATTACCTTGCTAATAGAGTTATGGAATCCAAGCACGGTAACCTTTAAATTTTCAGATTTCGAGATCACTCCTACATTGCAAGAATTCAGTAGTTTTACTGAACTACCAATCAGAGGGAGGTTGTTGATAATCCCATCAATCGTATTTCAAGGTGATTTTCTGAGGCTCCTAGGATTGCATATGTTTCCATCTTTAAGGTATGTGGAGAATAGAAAGATCAAGCTAGACTACCTTTTTCAAAGGTTTAAGCGTCTAGAAGGCTATGAGAAACATCAACAAGAATTTGCATGCACCCGTGGAGAATGGGTACATTTAAGGCCAAGGGTTTTCATGATTGCCTTCGTAGGGGTCATGGTCTTCCCGATGAGGTTTCATTCCATCGATATCAATATTTTGCCGATGGTTATGAGCCTTTTTGACAATCCACAAAGATATTCCTTGGTATACATGATTCTTGCTGAGATATTTCGGTCATTGTCAGCCTACATGAGAGGTATAACTTTTTCGAAGGATGCAATCTATTGTTACAGATCTGGGCGATAGAACACTTTTATCATCGTGATCCACAGATGGATTACTGCATAGATGCCCGTAACAGGATTAAAAGCCATGAAGACCATCTCAGATATTGGTTGGATGCACCGATAGGAGAGGAAGAGTGGCGTACATTTTTGACCAACCTTACAAGAGAGGCTATCCCGTGAAAATTTCCTTGGATAGGGGGATTGGCATTTGCAAGAACTCGATACTCGTACTTTATCGAGTTGATCAGGCTAGGAGGCATTCAACCATATGCGCCTCTTCGAGTTATGACCTAATTTGGAGTAGTCCAAGACATTCCACTGTGGACGATCATGGCATTACATGAGGATGCCTTTACTTCGCTCTCACTAGGACGGATAAGAAATTTGCAATCCGAAAGGGATTACCTGATTGATTTCAACATGGGAAATGAGAGCTGGTGTACGCCAAAATATTACGCTTGGCGGACAACTATGAGCCATATGGCTCAACCAAGTATACAAGGGACCGTGGGTTTTGTAGACAACTAGTGGGTTGATTGGGTTAGACAATCAGTGCTTCCTCACATGGAAATCACTACACCTATGTACAATCAGGTAGTTCCAGGCTCTGTCAACCATTTAATCCGGGTGGTTGAAAAAGAAGAGGAAGAGGAAGAGGGCCTAGAAGAAGACCGAGAAGAGGACCAAGAAGAAGGCCCAGAAGAGAACCTAGAAGAAGACCCAGAAGAGGATCCCGAGGAGGACCCAGAAAAAGAGGTAGGAGAATATCGCAGGGAAGTATCTGAAACGGGTTCTAACGTCTATGATCCAAGAGATGGAGGAGTGGTAGACATGTCGCCCGAGTATGAGCTAGAAGAATCTCCAGAATATAACCCAGGGCCATATTACGATATGGACGATGCTCCGACCTGGCCCTAGATTGTCTAGCTTCTCTGTACTTTTTCATATCTCCTCGAAGTGCCTTGTTCCCCATCCTTTTGTATGCCTTGTGGCCACCCTTGTACTTTCATTTTCAAAGCTTCTGACCGCCTAACTTATTGTAATAGCTAGACTGCCTTTGATCAATGAACTTATGTTTGCTCCAATCAAAAATGTGTTTAAATGGATCATTTATTATCAAACTAATTGTAACGTAGGCCTACCTCGGGCAAAAAGAGGATCCATATTAGGATGCATTTTGAATGTCGCTAACTTAGAGTATATATGTGTTACATATTTGCTACATTTTTTGATATCTCCCAAACTAACATGGTTTCTCTTTTTCTTTTTTCATTTATTCCCAAAGTACGTTGATTTGTGTCGACTTGCAAACTGGCCGACTCACGATTCAACCTTCGATCAAAAGGAAAGATGAATGATAGAGACGAGTTCAACGGTACTGCAAACATAATGATACATACTGAGAACCCCGAAGGTTCTCGAAATATAATAGACATTCAAGATGACGAGAAAATTGCTCACATGGCACAATAACTTGAAATCTTGAAGGAAGAATTACGTCAAGTGCGAGACTTGGCCAAACTGTCAGCTACCACTTTCCCAACTTTCAAAACGCCTATTTACTTCCCAAAGGCTGACTTGCCTTCTTCCGACTTACCAAATCATCCAGAACAAACTCAACATGTTCCCTCTCATGGTCGAGTCCCACCCACATCTCCAATCGCAGTCAGGACTGTTCCTGACCTTTCAACTCGCAACTCTACCATACCTACAATGCAACAGATACTTGGGGAACACGCCGCCGCTTCGTATGAGCCACCTTTTCCACCTGTATATGCTGTTGGAGCTTCTACTTTCACAACGCCAGCTGTGGTTAATGTCCAGTACGAGGTCGATCAATATGTAGAAATGGAAAAAGATGCTCGGTTGAAAGAGGATGCATCGATAAACGCCTAACTTCATGGTCTAAGAAAGGCGTTGAAAAGCTTACAAGTCACTAGAGGAACAGAGAGTCTTGATTATGATGACTTGTGCATCCATCCAAACATTGATATGCCGGTGGGGTACAAGCCACCAAAGTTTAACATGTTTGATGGAAAAGGTGACCCTCACGCACATTTGAGGGCATACTATGACAAGTTAGTCGGTGTAGGGCGAAACGAGAAGCTAAGGATGAAGTTGTTCAACCGAAGTCTGTCTGGAGAAGCATTGACCTAGTATACACGTCAAGGCCCTCGCAAATGGCGTGACTGGCAAGAAATGGCTGAAGATTTCTTCACCCAATTTAGATTCAATAACAAAATCACAGCGGACAGATTTTCATTGGCCAACATACAGAAGAAGCCATCTGATAACTTCCAGGAGTACGCACGATGTTGGAGAACTAAAACCGCCAGGGTCCAACCACCACTAGATAGGAGTGAGCTCTCAAAGTACTTCATCCGAGCTTAAGATGGTATCTACTTTGACAAGATGATGTCAATGATGGGCCAGAAGTTCACAGAATTTGTCAAGATGGGATACTTTATTGAGGAATGCATCAAATCTGGGAAAATTTAGTCCATGGTCGCATTGCAAGATGCAAGTAGGGCCATACAATCAGGTTCCATTGGCGGCATCAAGAAGAAAAGGGAGGATGTTTCAGCTGTCACTTACCAACATGGAGGACCATCCCACCGATACCCCAACAACCCCCAGATTGTTGCACATACTCCTCCATACATTCCATATCTAGTATATAATATCCAACCACACTATAATCCACCCTGAGCACCAGCATACCAAACTCCTCCAAGACCATATGTCCCTGTCCAAGCACCAATACACCAAAATAGACCAGCATATGCACCAAGACCACGTCCAAATCTCGAACCTAGAAATGCTCGCACTTACACACCTATTGACGAACCCTATGCTCAATTATTTGAGAGGCTGAGGACACCGGGAGTGCTGCAACCAGTCGAAGGAAAACTTCCTGATCCAATCCCTCATAACTTCGATGGAAGCAAGCGATGCGCCTATCACTCAGGAATCCAAGGACACGACACAGAAGATTGTTATGGTTTGAAGAACCAAATCGAGTCTCTGATCAAGAGAGGAGTAATCAAATGCACTCCAGCACCTCCCAATGAAAACAACAACCCTTTGCCAAATCATGAGAATCGGGAAGTCAACATAGTTACTCTAGATGAAGAATATGAGGGCACTGATTGTCCAAACACAGATGGAGCAGATACCATGACATCTTCGGTGCAACCCATTATCACTGTTCAACTAAGGGAACCTTTGACTGTCCAAACATATCTCCCAAGAGTTGTAGTGACCACTACAATTGCTAGAAAACCTGAGTATAACACGAAGCAGTCCCATAGGACTATCAAGCAAGCGCCAATGGCAAGGCAATTGACGCTGCCATAGCTCATGGAATGACTAGGCTAGGAAGGTGTTATGCTCCGGAGGATCTAAATAGAGGAGTTCTGCGGAAAGAACAGAATCCGAAGAAGAATGTTACTGATGCTGAAGCCGTAGAATTTTTGAAGAAGATATACCTAAAGACTATTCAGTCAAAGAGCAGTTGAAGAAAATGCTAGTCCACATATCCATTTTGTCTCTGCTTATGAGTTCTGAAGCTCATAGGAATGTTTTGATAGAAGTGTTAAACGGAGTGAACATTCCAAAAGAGACCACAAGTGCAACCTTAGCTTCAACAATTGGACGAATAGTGGAAACTAACAAGATCTCTTTCCATGATGATGAGCTGCCTACGGAAGGTGCTGGACATAACAAAGCACTTCACATCGCGGTCAAATGTTGTGATAAGATTGTGACTCGAGTTCTAATTGATGGAGGTTCTGGATGCAACATCTGCTCTTTCACCACCTTGAGAGATTTAGGTGAAAATATGGGAGAGATAAGGGAAAGTCGAGTGAAAGTTAGAGCTTTCGATGGAGCGCAAAGAAGTGTCATTGGAGAGATCTATCTCTTGTTGCAAGTGGGGCCGGCTGAATCCCCATCCTGTTTCAAGTGATGGATGTGTCATCCAACTACAATCTAATGCTGGGAAGACCATGGGTTCACATGGCAAGAGCGGTCCCTTCCACTCTTCATCAGTGTGTAATGTTTGAGTAGGGTCGCACAGAAGTTACCATTCATGGGGAGCTCAGTCACCCCATTCATTCTGTGAATTCCATTCCGATCTCCGATGAGTTAGACAGAATCACTTTTCACACTTTGGAAATTATGCAAGCTATAAGGTTGAATGAGGAAGCAGAGCCAGATGATACAAAATTTTCAAGTGCAGCAAAAATGGTTGCGTTACATATGTTGAAGTATGGCTATCAGCCTAAGACTGGACTTGGACCTAAGTCCAATGGCATAGTTGAGCCAATCCAGCTTAAACATCAGAGAGACACCACCGGACTTGGATATAAGCCTACATTGGGAGGAGTCCATCACAGGTCAAGCAAGACAATGTTTGTACCAGAACAAGCTTCGATTCCAAATCAAGCAGTCGATGATGACATCGTAGAAGGGATAGGCAATTTGTTCATGACCATGGTTGGAGAATAGGAAGAGATAAATCTAAGCTAATTGACCATTCGTGATGCCGAACCTGGAGAAATCTTGCATAATTGGACCATTAGTCTGTCCCTATTTCGACAAGAGTCCTGGTAGTGTGGAAAGGTAGTTTTAATTTTTAAAATTCGCATGATCAAATTGAGGCTTGAATCATGCCTGATCTTTTGTTGCTTGCCTCTTCTGAAAGCAAGAATGCTTTGAAATAAAAAGTCTTTATTTTGTCTCATTATTTTAAATATCTATTTATTTTTACTTACTTTTTGCACTTTTCAGCACTCATATTGATAAAAATCCTTGTTCAACGATTATGGCGTGTAACGAATCTACCGAGCAAGGTACAAATGGCGAACAGGATTACGAAGAGTACGATGAAAGTATGATGCCTGAAAATCTACCTCATGAGATCGAACAAGTTGAAAATCAGAAGTAACCTAATATGGATGAAACATAGGTTGTCAACTTAGGAGATGAAGAAATCGCGAAGGAAACACGAGCCAACATACATTTGGAGGCAAAAAGAAAGAAAGAGTTAATAGAGTTGCTTGAGAAGTATGTTGACGTCTTTGCTTGGTCTTACGATGACATGCCAGGATTGAGCACTGATATTGTCTGACACGAATTACCAACTAATCCCACTTGTCTACTCGTTAAACAAAAGACAAGAAAGTTCAAGCCGGATTTGAGTTTAAAGATCAAGGAGGAGGTAACTAAGCAAATTGAGGCGAACATTGTAAGGGTTACAAATTACCCCACATGGTTAGCCAACATTGTTCCCGTGCCAAAAAAGGATGGAAAAATATGAATATGTGTGGACTATCGAGATCTCAATCGAGCCAGTCTGAAGGATGATTTCCCTCTTCCAAATATTCATATACTCATCGATAATTGTGCAAAACATTCAATCCTTTGTCGATTGCTTTGCAGGATATCACCAGATCCTGATGGATGAAGATGATGCAGAAAAGACAACATTTATCACTCCATGGGGGGTGTATTGTTATAGAGTGATGACATTTGGTCTAAACAATGCTGGTGCAACCTACATGAGTTTCATGACTACCCTTTTTTCATGATATTATCCATAAGGAGATTGAAGTGTACGTGGATGATGTTGTAATCAAATCCAAGAGAAGTTCGGACTACCTAGATGAATTACGAAAGTTCTTTGAGAGGTTGCGGAAGTATAATCTAAAGTTGAATCAAGCAAAGTGTGCATTTGGAGTACCCGCGGGAAAACTATTGGGATTCATCGTTAGCAGGAAAGGCATAGAGTTGGATCCATCAAATATCAAGGCAATCCAAGAGCTACCTCCTCCCAAGACCAGGAAGGACGTGATGAGTTTCTTGGGAAGACTGAATTACATCAGTCGGTTCATAGCTCAATCCACAGTGATTTGTGAACCCATATTTAAATTACTAAAGAAGGATACATCCACGAAATGGATAGAGGATTGCCAAAGGGCTTTCGATAGAATCAAAGAATACTTGTCCAACCCACCAGTATTAGTTCCACCGGAGCCTGGAAAGCCTTTTTTATTGTATCTATTTGTCATGGATAATGCATTTGGATGTGTATTGGGGCAGCATGATAACACAGGTAGAAGAGAGCAAGCCATTTACTATTTGAGCAAGAAGTTCACACCATACGAGGCAAGATACACCTTGTTGGAATGAACATGTTGCACTTTGACTTGGATTGCGCAAAAATTTAGGCATTACCTATTTGCATACACCACGTACTTGATCTCAAGAATGGATCCACTCAAGTACATATTTCAGAAACCAATGCCTACAGGTAAATTGGCAAAGTGGCAAATTTTGTTGAGCAAGTTTGATATTGTGTACGTGACACAGAAGGCCATCAAAGGATAAGCCTTGGCTGATCACCTCGCAGAAAAGCCCGTGGTCTAGGATTACAAGCCACTCACGACCTACTTCCCTGATGAAGAAGTTCTATTTTTTGGAGAAGAAATATCAAAGTCATATGATTGATGGAGGATGTTCTTTGATGGAGCATCAAACTCTATAGGAGTAGGAATAGGAGCAGTGTTAATTTCAGACACAAGTCATTATTACCCAATCTTAGCCAAGATCGGGTTTTATTGTACCAATAACATGGCGGAATATAAAGCTTGTATTCTCGGACTCAGGATGGCCATAGACATGAACATCAAAGAACTATTGGTGATAGGAGATTCTGACTTATTGGTTCATCAGGTGCAAGGAGAATGGACCACTAAGAATGTCAAGATTCTTCCTTATTTGCATTACATAAAGGTGTTGAGTAGGAGATTCACAAGGATTGAATTCAAGCATGTCCATCGAGCTTAAAATGAGTTTGCCGATGCTTTGGCAACATTGTCCTCGATGATTTAGCATCAAGACAAAAATTACATCGACCCTATCGAGGTGGAGTTACATGATCAACATGCTTACTGCTTTCATGTAGATGAGGAACTAGATGGAAGACCGTGGTACTATGACATCAGAAGGTTGATAAAAGCACAAGAATATCCTGAAAATGCCACAAGCAAGCAAAAGCAGACTTTGAGGAGGATGGCCAATCATTTCTTCCTTAACGGAGAAATCCTTTATAGGAGAACTTCAGATTTAGGATTGTTAAGGTGTGTTGACACCGCAGAAGCGACAAGGCTTTTTGAAGAAATGCATGCAGGAACTTGTGGACCTCACATGAATGGGTTCACTTTGGCAAAGAAGATTTTGATAGAGGGATATTTTTTGATGACTTGGAGAGTGATAACATTCGATATGTGCAAAAGTGTCATCAATGTCAAGTGCATGGAGATTTTATACGGGTTCCACCGAATGAGCTCAATGTGATGGGTTCCCCCTGGCCATTTGCCGCTTTGGGTATGGACGTTATTGGACCCATAGAGCCTCCCGCATCAAATGGACATCATTTCATCCTAGTAGCTATCGATTATTTTACAAAATGGGTCGAACCTTTGACATACAAGCCAGTGACTAAGAAGGTGGTGGCAGACTTTGTTCGCAACAATATAGTTTGTCGGTTTGGAATTCCAGAATCAATCATAACAGATAATGCAGCCAATCTCAACAGCGATCTTATGAGAGAAACTTGTGAAAGGTTCAAGATTGCTCATCGAAATTCCATAGTTTACCGGCCATAGATGAATGGAGCAGTTGATGCCGCAAATAAGAATATCAAGAAGATTTTAAGGAAAATAGTGGATAGTCACAGGCAATGGCATGAGAAGCTACCATATGATTTGCTCGGTTATCGCACCACAATCAGAACATCCACTGGGGCAACATCTTATATGTTGGTTTATGGTTCAGAAGCAGTAATACCTGCCGAGGTGGAAATACCATCTTTAAGGATTATCCAAGAGGTTGATCTGGATGATGCAGAATGGATACATAGAAGGCATGAACAATTGAGGCTCATTGATGAAAAGAGGATGGACGTAGTTTGTCACGGTCAACTCTATCAGAATAGAATGACCAAAGCATTCCACAAAAAGGTCAAACCTCGACAGTTCACACCGGGGCAATTAGTATTGAAAAAGATCTTTCCTCACCAAGAAGAAGACAAAGGGAAATTTGCACCAAATTGGCTAGGACCCTACATGGTTCATAGAATACTCTCTGGAGGAGCAGTAATCTTGGAAGAAATGGACGGCAGAGTGAGCACAAAGCCAATCAATTCAGACGCCATCAAGAAATACTATATCTGAAGACATCAAGATTAGTGCTTATTTCTTGTACTTTTGCATTTTTTGATGTAACAGAACTATGTCTAGACCTGACTTCCCACAGTGGGGTACGTAGGCAACCCACATCGGATCCGGTCTCCCTTAGAAAACCCAAAAACATCATTTCCATGAATTTAGAACTACACTTGGCCTGACCTCCCTTGGTGGGATACGTAGGCAATCCTCGTCAGATTCGGTCCCTTCATATTTTTCACTTTTCTATTGTAATTGAACTACGTCCTGACCTGATTCCACTTGGATACGTAGGTAGCCTGAGTCAGGCCCGGTCATTGCATTATTTTACTTTTCTATTGTAATTGAACTACGCCCTGACCTGATTCCACTTGGATACATAGGCAGCTTGAGTCAAGCTCGGTTATTGCATTACATATTTTTATATATTTTTTTTCCTATAATTGAACTACGTTACGACCTGATTCCACTTGGATACGTAGGCAGCCTGAGTCAGGCCGGGTCATTGCATTATTTTACTTTCTTATTGTATTGAATTACGTCTTGACCTGATTCCACTTGGATACGTAGGTAGCTTGAGTCAAGCTCGATCATTGCATTACATACTTTTAATTCTCCCACTTGTATTCGAACTACGTTATGATCTGATTCCTATTTTGGGGATACGTAGGCCGCCTGAGTCAGGCTCGATCAATGCATTGCATAATTTCTATTTTTTGTATCCGTAGGGAACACTTCCACATACTTAGCGTAACCTCAGAATATGGAGAGTCTCGATCGTCATAGTGTCTGCAAAAGTGCTGGGGAAGCTTCATCAGAAGGGTAAAAGCTACAAGAAGACTATGTTGGTTATAGTTAACAAAATGGAAAGCTCGATGGATTTCGAAACATGTCATAATCTAAAAGCGATAAAGGATTACTATATATATACACCTAATATATATGTAATATACTTATTTACTAAGAACAAGAAAATGCTTTTCAAAAAGATTTTTCTACTTTTCTACCTACAAAGTCTCAAGGGTAAGAAACTGCATGCAGGCTAAGAAGGTATCGAAGGATTCTAGTGATGAGGCTTCAGTCTGCGAATCGATACAAATCAACACCCCCTCCCAAACTAAAAATTTTCTTTGAGTGCAGAAACAGAGGAATGAAGAAAAATAACATCAAGTCTCGGAGCATGACCAGAGATGCCGTTCAATTTCTCACAATCATGAGCCAAACTATTCTTTCCCTACTTTATTTCTTGGAATTACTTCAACCTGAATCTTATGTCTAAAATATTTCATTTAAATATTTGCAGGTATGCTCAAGATCAGGATCAAAATACTGAAGAAAAGGGGCCCCTCTGTAGGACAAATAGGATAGTTAACTTTCTGTCAAAATAACTCCACCAACTGTAGCTTGTTATCTGACCTTGTCAACAACTCCGCCAATCGGAGAACAACGTCTAACTGCGTCAAATAAACTCCGTCAATTGGAGACCACCGTCTAATAGCGTCAAACTCCAAAAATCTGGGGATGTGCATAGCAAAGGTCACTCAAACTCCACCGATTGGAGGATGTACATAGAAAACATCAACCAAACTCCGCCGATTGGGGGATGTATATGGCAAACATCAGCCAAACTCCACCAATTGGGGGATGTACATATCAAACATTAGCCAAACTCCACCAATTGGAGATTGTACATAGCAAACATCGTCAAACTCCACCAATCAGAGGTTGTACAGAGCAAACATCATCAAACTCTGCCAATCGGAGGCTGTACAATGAAAACGTCGACCGAACTCCACCAATTGGAGCCTGTATAAAAGCAAAAGAAGCAACACTCCACCAATCGGAGACTACATCATAGCAACGTCATTGAAGCTCCACCGATCGGGGGCATGCACGCACAGAAGCACCGTCATACACCAACAATCAAATTTTACATTACAAGCTTTACCTCGCCAGATGAAGGCGTTACATTACAAGCCGCCTCGCCAATCGGAGGCTTTACATTATCAGTTTTGCCCTGCCAATCGAGGGCTCTACATTACCAGCTTTACATAGCCGGATGAAGGCTTTTAATTTACAACCGCCCCGCCTGTCGGAGGCCTTACTTACAAGTTTTGCCTCGCCAGACGAAAGCTTTACATTACAGCTTTGGTTGATGTCAAGTTGTTGCTCAAAATATGTTTTGGTTGATGGCACAAAATTGGATCGTGTCAATATTTCTTTGTCCACGTCGTCTTTACTCTCCTCCATGGACAAAGAAAGGGGCAAGCTGTTGACACTCAATTTTGGCTCTCCGTATTTAATTAATTAAGCTTCCATAAATAATAATAATAATAATAATAATAATAATAATAATAACAATAATAATAATAATAATACATATATAACATATAAGAAAACTATTGTAAGAATGTGAAAAAAATAAATTTTAAGCATTTTTCATTCCATTTGACAAATTTATTTCATAAATTTTGTTTTTTATAATTTTTTTAAAATATAATTAAATATATTATGTAAATATTACTACAAACTTTCTCATTTTTAAATTTACGTCAAATAAATATCGTTCTTAAGGATTAAATCGATTTTTATTTAAATATAATTTCTATTGTTACAAAAAAAAATTGTACGTTATTCAAAATTAGGAAGCTTAATTAATTAATTAATGATTTACTAATTCATACCAATTTTATATTTAGAATGACTAATTTTGTCAAATAAGCTAATCTTGCAAAATAATTAATTTTAATTTAATAAATTATGACTATTTAATAAAGAAAGAGGTTATAATTTAAATGGATTAATTTGAGCAAAAAATTACAATCCATGTCTACTTAAATCGACCAATTGGCGTATGCCACGTAGGCAAGCCTATGGATTGTGCTTCTTTAGCCTTAATCTTGACGATGTAATTTAATCTAATGGCTCTAGTTAATCCAACCTTTTACCATTATTTATTTACTTGTATATAAAAAAACATTTCTTTTAACTCTTAATTATATTAACCGTCCGATCATTTGATCAGACAGTCTATATTAAACTAACAACTTTTCATCTTTTCCCAAAAGAAAAGACCCCTCGCCAGCCCCCCTTTTTTCTTTTCCCATGAACACTGCTCAACTTTCTCCATCCCCAGACGCTTTTCCTTTCCCAGGCGTCTACCCTTTCCCACGCTCCTTTCTTCTCAGAACGGCCATGGACCGCCGGAAAATGTCAATTTTCGGCGGTGTCTCACTTTATTCCTCCATCAATCACTCACTCCCCCTTCAAATCAACCTGAAAAGTTGATTCTTGAGAGATTTTTCTTCCCCTTCGTCATTATTTTTCTTCTGTGATTTGATTTTTCAAGAATTCAACCATGCTAAAATCGACTATTAAAGGATGATCTCATTGAAGATCATCCGAGAAGAATAAAAAAATACATCTAGAAAATAAAAAATCGACTATAGGATCCAAAAACAGATCAAATTTTCATCGAAAAAAAGATTCAGGAAAACATCCAAAATACAGAGCCAAAAATCATCCAGAAAGCGTCCAAAAATCAAGTTCTTCTTATTTTTGTTCCTTGAGGTCGAGTTCGGAAAAGAGAGTCTGAAGTTGGAATCTCTTGACATTGAAGCTTTAGTTTGCTGCTCTACACAAGGTCAACGATCTCCCTTTTCTTTTAGTTTTCATGAATCGATTATGGTCGGTTAAATGGCCTCATGTTTGATTTAGTTTTTTTTTTTTATGTTTCCAGAATCTGCCTCGGTTTAGCTTTGATTCAAAAATCAGCTTGTAAATAGTTTGTATAACATTGTGATACTTGTCTAGATACATATTTAATAAAATCCATAGGTGGTTCTGTTGTTTAGCGTAGGCAGTTCTTTTCTTATATTTAGCAAAGGATGAGTAACTCGGTTTGAATAAATGTTAGTGTTTTCTTTTCTTTGGATGGTTCTTATATGACAATACTGTTATACAAAGTAAAATTTAAATGAATATCTAAGTATGTAACTGTAGCTTGTCTCAAATTTTTCTCTATTTAGCCTAACTAATTCAATATCGTTTTGGTTAGTGAATTCAATATTGTTTTGGTTAGTAACTTAGTATGGATGGCTCTTTAACTGGCTGCTTCTTTATGTTTACGATCATTTAAACCTTTCCTCTTTGTATCTGTCATGTTAGTTTCTATGTTTACTCGTTTTAGTTCAATCTCGTCTCTATTCATGCCTAGTTTGAATATTTCTTTCTGGTCAGTAATTGAAAAGTAATCCTATAAGATTAAATCTAGAATAGCGAATGCTTCTTGACAGGAACGTGTTTAGATCCAAAGCTGGTACCCCTTCATTCCATCCCCTCCCCGTTCGAAAAATATGAAAAAAAAATAAGAGTACAATAAATGTCTGGTTGTTATTGAGTTAGCTGAAACGTGATTCTCCATTTGAGATTCGTGAAAATTTCTGGTTTATACCTATCTTAGATCTATGTGCATTACTCACCCCCTAAAGCGTTGCCCCCCAGATTCCTTGCATTTTAAGTTAGGCTATTGTTTGACATAATCATGATTTGGGTTGCAAGTATGAAGTTTCCTTGGAACTTGAATTCATTAGTTTTTTTTTAACAATTTCCTCTCCATAAACTGAGTTTGTGGGAATTAACTGCTTTATTTTCTACAAAGTTATTTGATTATAACAGGTTGAGTGTTTTCTGTTCTAAAACTTGATGATTGGCTTCGTTCCGAAGAAGTTGCTGATACAAGTTAAGAAGATGGATTTTCTCCTAAAATCTTTTAAACAAGGTTGATTTTCTTTTTTACTTAGAAAAAGAGGCTACGGGTAAAGGAAAAATCTGATCCAAATCTCTGCCCTTAATATAATGTTTGCATCTTGAGTCGAATGTTTGTACGTCTTGGTCTCTTTTGAATGCGTTATAGCTTGAAGGTCGTGTCTTTTTGATAATTCTTTTGTTAAACTCAATTTCAAGAAACCATTTATGGAATTCGTCGAACATTATATTACTAAATTTTCAGTCGTTTACTTTATAAGTACTTCGAACAGAGCGGTGTTTAACAAACAAATATGATTACGAGTATATGTGCCTGCAATTTTGCTCGAATTATGCACTGTGTCTCTCATGATAAATCTGCTTATGCCATTGAGAGATAATTATGCAAAGAAACCTTAGCAATATTACGTCAACAGTAGGCCTTCACGTTACAGCTTAATCATAACTTATGTCTAATCTTATAATTTAATTGGATTGAGTTTATTTAATTATGTTCTACTTATTTACTAATTGAAAGGATCAAAATTTATTTATTTTTTCTTTACCTTCCACTCCTCACATAATAAACAAATATTTCTAAAGTAGTAAAGAGACAGACCTCCTTATATCAACAGATGAACTTGATTTACGATAGAAATATAGGCTTCGTTAAAGAATAGTATTACATCTTTGCTCGCTGCTCTTTTTGTGCACATTATCTGGTTCTTTATCTTTCTGGAATATAACTTTAATTCATATGTATCACTTCAAGTTCACATACTTTGTTGACTAATCTTTTGCCTCAATTATTAAGTCTTTCTAATCCTTTTTCTTTCTTATGTTTCATGTACCTCCGAAGGGCTGGAGTTTCTACTTTGGAACTCATTATTGGCCCAAAATATCGGGCCAACAGGAATTAGGATCATCGCTATGCTTGGAGTTTCGTAAATTAAGAGTCCAACGTTTCTTAGGCTCCCTTTTATGACTTTGATTATATTATTATGATATACTAGCTAATTTTTACATATGTTTTCATAACTGTTGAGTTTTGATATATTTTATTGCTGGCCCTTTTTATGTATTATTTATGTGGATTAATATTATTCAACGGATTGAAAATTATGTTATTAACCTTTTGGCAACACCTTTAGAACAAAATGATAGAAAATATTTTAAAAATAGATTAACGCCTTAAGTTTACTTATTCGTATTCATTTAGCCCTTTTTAGTTGAAGAAAAGGAAATTCATATACATTTAGGCCTTTCAAATTGAGGAAAAGTAAAACTTATAGTTTGGAATTTCCAAATGAAGTTTCAAAAGGATAAATAATATTTATTTAGGCCTCTAAGTGGAGGAAAAGGAAAACTCATCGTTTTGAACCCCAAATGAACTTGAACCTAGTTTAAAGGCTAAAATAATTATCTTTTGAAACTAGTTTAAAGGCTAAAATAATTACCTTTCGAAATATATAAGGCTAAAATAATTACCTTTAGAAATATTTTTAAGAAAATATGTAGGGAGATAGGCCAATATTTTATTAACAAACTTAATGTAACTATAGAAATAAATCCCCATAGGTAGGCCTATTTTATATACTTAAAATTCCCCTTTATAAAAAATTGTATTTATTATTATCACTATTGTTAATTTAAAACCAAATATCGCTAAAATATTCTAATTTCTTAACATGTTATTTCAAGATTTTAGATATGCCAACAGGTTCAAAAATACAAGGCACGTATACATATGCCACACACACTAAGGTATACATTTTATTTTTTTATAATTAGTTTTTCTCTATACATGAAGTATTATTTTATACATACCATATTATTTTTTCACATCTACTATCTCTTTTACGAATGTTATTTATTTATTTTTATGTAATTTATAAATTCTACACTTTAATACATAATATTATTTTACTACATAATCTATCGTCATTTTGTCCCTACACGTAAATAGAATATTAAATGTTCATATTTATTAAACAACATACATGTATATATTATACTTTATAATAAGTCTAGCTAAGATCACAAACTTTATATAATATTTTAACATTTAGTATTATTAGTATTTATTTTATTTGTTCATTATTAGGAAACTCTGTTTTATGTATTTTTATTAAAATTATATGTCAAACATATTACTATATATTTACACCCGTCTATTATCTTAATATTTTTTTTACATTTTAATTCTATATATAAATAAAATAACAAATTTTCATATCCTTTAAACTCAACATTCATATATTTATTTAGGATAAATTTATGTAAATCACATATATACTTTCCAACATATAAAATTTTCATACATTTTAAGTACGTTTATTTATTTCCTTATCTATTTTATTGCTTGATAAATATACTACTACTAATTTTGTTGTATACATATTATAGACATATATAAGGCATACCTTGTATTTTACCTTTTTCTTTTAATTAATGAAACCCACTTATCACTAATTTCAAATAAAAATAAAAATCAATAAATTTCCGAATTATTTCCTAAATTGAGTTTAAGGACTATCTTCGGATAGGTTCTGAGGGATGCTTAATACCTTCCCCTCGAGTAACCAAAACCCTTACCTAGAATCTCACCGGTTTCACAAATCAATAGAGTTTACATTTACATCTTTTAAAAAATGGTTTTCCTAATATTTTCCTTAAAATTAGGTGGTGACTCTAAACAATTTTTTTTTCAAAATTAGAGTGACTGCCATATTATGTTGTGAACTATTTTGGCTGGTTCGAAATAGGGTGCGACAATGGATCGTATGACGAAACTCATTTTATTCCTATTAAGGTTTCTTATTCGGGGGAAGACAATGCTAAGTTGTACCTAAGGGAAATGGTTAGGTTGCATGGAGTGCCCCTATCTATTATATCCGATCGTGGTACACAATTTACTTCTCAATTTTGGAAATCTTTCCAAAAGGGCCTTGGTACCCGTGTTAAGCTTAGTACTGCCTTTCATGCTTAAATCGATGGGCAAGTGGAACGTACTATCCAAACTTTGGAAGATATGTTGAGAGCTTGTGTGATTGACTTCAAGGGTAATTGGGATGATCATTTGCCTTTGATTGAGTTTGCATACAATAATAGTTATCGTTCCAGTATTGGTATGGCTCCATTTGAGGCTTTTTATGGTAGGAGGTGTAGATCTCCTATAGGTTGGTTCAAAGTTGGAGAAGTTTCTTTGATAGGTCCCGAGTTGGTACATGAGGCTATGAAGAAAGTTTGGCTTATTAGAGAAAGGTTGAAAACGGCTCAAAGTTGACAAAAGTCCTATGCCAATGTTAGAAAGAGAGATCTAGAATTTGATGCTAATGATTGGGTCTACTTGAAAATCTCACCCATGAATGGTGTAATAAGGTTTGGGAAGAAAGGGAAGCTTAGTCCCCGTTATGTGGGCCTATATCAGATCTTGAGGTGAATTGGCCAAGTCGCTTATGAACTTGACTTTCGTAATGATTTGGCATCGATTCATCCGGTTTTCCATGTCTCCTTATTGAAGAAGTGTGTTGGTGATCCGGCATCTATAGTTCTATTGGAGAGTCTTGGTCTAAAGGAGAGTCTTTCTTATGAAGAGGTTCCGATTGAGATTTTAGACCGACAAGTTCGGAAATTGAGAAATAAAGAAGTTGCTTCTATTAAGGTTCTTTGGAGGAATCAGTTAGTTGAGGGTGGTACTTGGGAGGCCGAGGATGATAGGATGTACCGTTATCCTCATCTCTTTCCCTCCGTCCCTACTCTAGCTTGAGGTATTTAGTTCCTCATGGTTCACTCTTTTTGTCTTATGTGTCTTAGAAATTCCCATGATTCTTCATTTATGCATGTTCGTGAAAAAACTTAAATTTTGAGAAAATGAGTTAACTTGATTGACTTCTTCATATTTATGTGTATTTGAGTATATGTCGCATATAGACCTTATGAGATGTTGTTTTGAACATGCTTTAGCTTCGAGTTGATGTTTACTCCTCATATATGTGCATTTATGTGATTGCATTCCTGTTGGGCAGCTAGGTTTAGTTCCTATCCTCCTTATGATGTCTTGATTCTCATTCGAGGAAGAATGTTCCCAAAGGGGGAATATTGTAACACCTCGGATTCGAAAAGAAGAAATTTCTGGTTTTCAGGTCTGGTGCCAGTACCAACGAAAGGCATCTACAGTCCGTAGGTGCGAACCGTAGATGGTAGGGTAAATATTTTTAAAATGTCAAGTTTGAGGATCCCTTTTACGGTTTGCCAGGACGGTCCGTCACTCCATAAACGAGTCATAGGCAGGTCTCGTATGTCCCTCCAGACTTTGTGAAATTTTAAAGGTTCAAGGTTAGACTGACTGTTGGTATGTACGGTCCGTCAATGGACCTATGGACCGTACATGGGGTCTTGTCATTTGAAGGTCCAAAACATTAGTTTCTGAATCTTTCTACGGTTGGACAAGACGGTCTGTAGTTGGACCTACGAACCGAAGGTCGCAACTGTAGGTCGAGATCCGACAGTTATTTTTAAGGGCTTTTTGGTCTTTTCCCTAATTAACCTATTCCTAATCTAAGTCGGTTAAGCTCTAATCCTAAGCCCTATATAAGTTCTCTAAGTCTAAATTCACCCATTTTCTAATCACTTTTCAAGTTCACCCAAATCCCTCCAAATCTCCCCAAATATTTCTCTCTCTAGAAAGTTGAAGAAGAAGGTTTTAGGGTTTCCATTCAAGTCTCCTAAGTTCACTATTGATTTCAAGCTTTCGGCATCAGGGTATGATAACTTTCACCTATGGAGCCCTTTCCTCCATAGGGTTCCTAAATTCTCCAATTTGCAAAGCTAGAATTTTCCAATTAAAATTAGGGTTTTCTTCTATGTTATGGGTTCTTTAAAATTATGATCTAATTGATTGAATTATGTTTATTTATGCATGAATTGAGTTAATTCAATGATTTTAAGATGAAATATGAGCCCATGCATGATTTATTGTTTTCAAGCTATGATTCTATGATGAAGTCTATGAATGATTAAAAGATGATTTTTTATGAAGATATGCATGTTTAATTTATGAAATTATGATGATTTAAGATTTTTTTTGAGATTGAAGCACAAATGTTGTTGTTATTGATTTGTAAAAGGACTTTTCTCACATGAAGGATTCATAAGGGTTGAAAGATTTTCTCAAATAAACTTTGAATCAAAGATTAAGTCCTATTGAAGGGACCAAAGGCGATTACCCATGTTCCCTAATAATGATAAGATAAGCTATGAATGATGATTAATCCGTGAGAATTATGCTTAGTACCGAGTGGATGTTGAGATGGAAGCTCTCCCGTTAGTAGAGGCCTTGTTTCTAGTAGCAATCTCCTTATCCCATAACTATGTGCCACCATAGGTTTGTCTTAGATAGACATTAGCTAGTGGATCCACCTAAGCTAGAATCTATGGTTCTTACCTTGGCAAGTAAGGAAACCTCTTTTCGGTGTGGGGTAGACACCAGATTCCATGTTATAGCTCACACGGCCTGTGTGGGTTAGGGCTCACTTTCCACAATAATGAACTAAGGTTACCTTCTAAAGGCTTTTAAGCATATGTTGTTTTAAGTTGATTTCCTTGCGTTGACTCTGGCTCTTTACTACATATTTTCTATAATGTCATTGTATGATTTAACTTGGTCAATATATTTTATGTATAGACCTTTTTGCATGACTTTATAACCTATATGCAAAGTTATCATACTTGGTATATTTTTGTATTAACGCATACTCTTGCCTACATTTTCTCCTAAGTGTAGGATCCGGCTCATCCCTATCCTCCCGTGGCTAGTTCGCTGTGATAGAGACTTTGAAGATTTGGTGAGTCCTCATATGTTCGAGGAAATAGCCACATTTAACTTTCATGTCGTTTTCATTTAAAGACTTGTATGTGTTACGTCCCACTTTCATTCCATTCATGTATTAGATGGCTTTGAGACTATGTTTAGATTTTTGTCTTTTGATATGAAATTGTTTTTGAACTTCTTACTTACTATTATCTTGTATGATGTATGCTAAGTGCCTTGTATAGGACCTTTCATGGTCTTGTACATCATGTCACGTCTAGGGGGTACTTTAAGTCATGACAGACTTGGATTTGGCGATGATAGTTTTTGTGCTTACAACTTGGAGGCACTACATGTATGGAGTTCATTGTGAGTTCTACACTGATCACAGGAGTCTTCAGTACATTATGAGCAAGAGGGACCTTAATTCGAGGTAGCACCATTGGATTGAGCTCCTGAAGGATTATGACCTCTTTATTCTCTATAATCCGGGCAATGTCAATATATTAGAAGACGCCTTGAGATGAAAGGCAGTGAGTATGGGTAGTCTAGCCCTCTTGTCTACTCTTGAGCGACCTTTGGCTTTGGATATTAGGTCCTTAGCCAGTAGGATGATTTGGTTGGACATTTCATATTCTAGGCGTGTCTTGGCCTATGTGGGAGTTAAATCTTCCGTGCTTGAGGGGATTCTTGGTTGACAGTTCAAGGACGAGACATTGGTGGATCATCAAGATCGAGATAGAGGGTGATGTCGATCACTCTACCTTTGATTCAGATAGGGTATTGAGATTCGCTGGCCATATTTTTGTTCTGATAATTGAGGACTTGATTCAGCTGATCCTTCGTGAGGCCAATGGTTCCAGATAATCTATCCATCGAGGCACCATGAAGATGTATCAAGATATGAGGCAACACTATTGGTGGAGCGGTAGGAAGAGAGAGATTGCAGACTATGTGTCTCATTGCCTGTGTTTCTGGTAGGTGAAGATCGAGCATTTGAGGCATGGTGGTGAGTTTAAGAGATTACCCATTAGGTGCAGGTGATTCAGGATAGGCTCAAGGAAGCTATGAGTAGACAACAAATTTAAGTTGATCGTAGGCATTGGCCTTTGAGGTTTTCAATTGGTGATTGGGTTTTCCTCCACGTGTCACTTATAAAGGGTGTGATGAGATTGGGGAGGTGGGGCAAGCTTAGCCCCAAGTGTATTGGTTCATTTGAGATCCTTCGGATAGTTAGTGAGGTTGCTTATGAGTTGGCCCAACCTCCAACATTTTTAGCAATTCATCATATTTTTAATGTTTTGATGTCGCATCGATATGTTCTTGATGAGCCTCATATGCTCCAATATGATATTCTAGCAATAAATGTGTTGCAATTACATTCAAGAGAAATTCATGTGGTGAAGGCCCATTAGAGGCATCGCCCAGTTGAGGAGGCTACTTCGGAGACCGAGCATGAGATGCGAGAGAAATGTTTTGGCTTGTTTGAGCCTTCAGGTTCTTCTTGGCTCTTACTTTTGCTGACGAAAGTCCTTTTAGTAGTGGATGTTGTAATGGCCCTCCATGTTATTCATGTGTTTATGTCTTTTTGGTCGTTTAGATCATTCCTATAGCGACTCTAAGTCATTTATGACTTACTCGGACATATAGTTTGGTCAGATGGTCGTTCATTTGGGTTTTATACGAACTTCTGTGTTTTGGAGCTTTTGAACCTTAAATGGTTGATTTTTCCCAAAAGTTTAGGGAGACGGCCTCAAAATGAAATTCTGACGATTCCATAAGCTTAAGAAGGGTCATTTTATTCAACGAGCATAGTTTGCTCGGGTCTCGAGGATTTCAGTGCAAGTTTGTGCCATTAGGCTTTTAGTCATTAAGCTTTAGGCCAAAGTTTGACTTTGGTCAACAGTCTTGGCAAACATGCCAAGATGAGAATTCTGTAAGCATGGTTAGCTCCGGAATATAGAGGTTGGTTTAGAATGACCCTTTGTGCGGATCTCGAGGCTTCTGGGCAATTTCTGAGCCCCTTGTGGATTTCTGCTTAAAATAGAGTTTGGGTGTGGGACCCACTTTTTTTTGAGATGACCTCAAATGGAAGTTTTGACTTCTCGATTGAGTCTAGAATGTCAAATTTTGTGAGGTAGCATATCTCTTTTGCATGCATGGGTTTCTGAATGAATTCCGAGCACCCCGTCGGAGATTTTGATTTTCCAAAAATCAGTTGATGTGCATCAGCTGGTCAAGGCAATATTTTACCTTCATGTTCATTGTAAAGGGTCGTGTTGGCGGAGACCAGAGAATATGTTCGCTGTCCCATGTTGTGTTCACAAAGGGCTGCCTCCCTTCTCTTTGTGTTCAGGAGGCCCTGGTTCCTAACCTCTCATATTTGCTAGGCCCCCGCTACATTCACGAAGGGTTAATTGTTCATTCTTCGCATTCACGGGCCCTTGTGGCCGCGATCACTGTGAAGGATTTTTGTCAGTCTGTTAAATAAAGACAGGCCTTGATCAACAGCTATCTCCAAAGTTAATATAGTGATTTCTCACTCATTTTAACTCCTAATTTGGTGATTCAAAGTCCTGTGTGTTCATTGGGTTTGGTACTACGTGTCTGTCTGATCAGGAAATGTCAGAGACTCTTTGTTTGAGGTAAATTTCCTTATTCCCGGACTGCCTTAGCTCTATTATTATTCTTTAAGTGTGTAGAAATTGCATGTTATTGATTCCGACTGTTCCAAACTAGTTGTGTTACATTTTGTAACACTAGTTTGGGAAACTGAATTGGACCTTTTGGCGTAGTCTTTTTCAAAATTCCAAGTGGGAATACTATGATTCCCGTTTTAAATCAAAAATTTGTCCATCTCCATTTAAAGTAATTTTAGTGTCTAAACGACCATGTTAACGTTGTGATTCGAATTTTTAATAGTGTGGCAGCATTCAGAGGTCATGTGGAAAGGAAAAGCTTTAGAGACATGATTTAGAGCGCACAAGATTGACCTAAAGGTAGGCTATGACTTTCCCTTTTATAGATTGAGCTTGAATATGCGAATCATGTTGAATTGAGTGAATTGGCGGCGGGTATTTAGTTGATTATGCTGCGTTACTTATATTTTAGGCATATATCAAGATTTTTGGGATTAGAAGCATGGTTTTGTGTTATGTGATCATCCTTGCTTTGTGGTGTGATTTAATTGTTGTTCAACATGTTTGGCCTTAGTCTAGGCCTAGACTAGTGTTTCCTTAGACTTGCGATATTTGGAGCAGTTTGGCCATATTTCTATTCTGACATCATTTCGGATGGTGTAACTCCATGTAGACATGAGTAGCAGATTTTGATCTGATAGAATGAGCCTTAGACTAGGTGTTGACTTGGCTTTGATGACCTTCTGTTCACTCTCCCTCTTGCTATGGCCCCGTGAGTTATGGTTGAGATTTCAGACTTTTCTTGGAACCTTGGGATTTGAGTTTGTCTTGCTTGGAGTATTGTGCTAATTATTTGAGAGTGCACGTCATTCCACGATGGTTTTGTGATGATGAGATGGTATGAGATCCTTTGGCAGCCTTTATAGTCATGTAATGAAGGTCTGATCATGTTGCCCTTACCCTCTACAGAGTTGATACTTATTTGCTTCAGCATATTTCCCCTTTGGAGACAACTTGTGCTTCGACGTCCAGGCTCTGATCTCCTTAGATATGGGAGGCTCTTATTTGTTACTTAAAGGCTATTTGCGGTTTGTGGTCTGGGCTATGATTCTTCATCTCTGGACTCACCATGACTTTTCCTTAGTAGATTTAGCTATTTTATGCACCTCTCGGGCTTATGGGGGGTCCATTCAGGTTTTTACTTAAACTTGTGCATGAGTGTACCTTCTAGGCTTATTGGGATCGAGTTAGGCTTAGTTAGTTGTACTTACTTCTTTTCTGTCTTAGTAGAGTGGTGTGCATTTCTTTAAATTCCACTTGGCTTCTGTTGTGTGTAGATTCTATCATTTCATATTACTTTTACTTTTCCTGCTCAATTGGACTATGGTGCCTACTAAATACTTGTTATTTTGGTACTCATGCTACACTCTGCATTTATTTCATGTTGCAGGTCCTAGCACCAGTTACAGACATTGATCATTTGAGCCTATTGCAGTTTCAGTGTAGAGGCAGGGTGAGCACATGGCATCCTTGGTTTACTGGCCTCTATTTGTATTTCGATAGCTAGTCTATTGGTTTTTGACATAGGCTTTGTATTTTTGGTCCACTTTGGGGACTTGTACTCTTTTTTTAGACAACTTTGTACTTGTGACTTCCAAGTTCTGGGAGGAATCTATAGTACATATAATTTATGTTTGTTTTCACTGTTTGATATATTTCATTTATTGAATCACTGCTTCTGCTTTATTTTTACACTTATATCCACTACTTGTTGTTCAGGGTAACGGGTTTACTTACCTACTGGTGGGTTATAGTAGGTGCCATCATGACTCAATAAATTGGGTCGTGACATCTTTATATTGAATTTACATGAGTAGTTGAATGTTATCAAAAAAGTCATCGTTGCGAAGGAATGGTACATAGAAATTCCCATATTAAAGTATTCGATTGCACTAGACTTTTGTCATTATTTACTCTTACCTTATTTATTTCTTAGTTCTCTCAATAGTGAAAACATGAGTGCTCATGGGAGTGACACTGCTAGTTATGATGCAGAGTTAACTGATGAGGATCAATTGAAAGATGTGGGTCAAGCTACTGCCATATGTTTGCCACCAGTGGTGGGAAATATAGTATTCCATGTCACTAGCACTACGCTACATTTGCTTCAAATGAAAGGGCTCTATGGTGGGAAAGCTCGTGAGGATCCGTACAATCATCTCAAAAGATTCATTAATGTGTGCGGTCCTTTAACATTTTCCAACATATCTCAAGAGTCAATTAATTTGAGGTTATTCCATTTCTACCTTATGGATGAGGTTAGTTCTTGTTTAGGAGAAATGCCAGAAGGATCTATCACATCTTCAGTTGAACTGACTGATGCTTTTCTTGATAGATTTTTCCCACGTTCTCGAATGTTGCAACTATAGAATGAGATTACAAATTTCCTTCAAATTGTTGGCGAACCTCTTTATTAGACTTGGCTTCATTTACAATGAAATGTACTCCTATGTCCAACACATGGCCTTCTAGATAAAATGCTTTTGCAAAATTTCTATTGGGCACTCGATCAAATGCATAAGTATGTGTAAAATAATCTTGCCTGAGGTACTATCATGATTCAATCTTTTGGCATCGCATCTTCTTTGCTTGATATGATGGAAAAATCAAACAAGGCTTGGCATATTAGAGAGGCTGAATTTGCAATTAGTGCTCTTTCCTCCTCATCTAGTACCAAAGAACAAAGGTTGAAGGATGAAGAGAGGGATGAGAATATGGAAAAGATGATGACGCAAATGGACCTCTTGACTAAGCATATCATGGGAGGTGGTTCAAAGATTCTAAACACAATGCCGTTAAGCAAACGTAAAAGTAATGAAGATGAAAAATTTGAGGCCTTTTATGTTGAAGAGGTGATATTTCTATCAAACCAAGCAGCGGGTCTCGTCGTACCTTCCCAAGGTAAGGAGGGAATCCGAGATTGAACAAGGATAGATAAGTTGAATAGAGAGATAAGGATAAAGATGAGAATTAGAGAGATTGTGAAAGGGAGTGGCGTGATTAAAACAATGATTGGAGGGAACATGAGGATGAGAGAGATTGTTATATACCTACTCATGACATACCAAATCCTAAGGAATCTAATGCCGATCCTGAGAACTTTGGACTGAGGATATGCTTGCTCACATCCTTAACAAGATTGAAGGATATGACATAGTGCTTATAGAAATAAAGAGTAATATCTCTTTATTAAATAAAAGAGTCACATCATACTTCGTTTCCATAAAACATCTTGAAACTCAAATGGACAGGATTTAAACCCATTTAAATCAGATGCAAAAAGAAGGACTCCTAAGTGATACCATTGTAAATCCTAAAAATTGCAAAGCTCATTGTATGACCATTGTGAGGAGAAGTCGTAGAGCGATAGGGAGTGAAGCAAGAAAATAAAATACAACTATTGCAAGTGAAGGCAAAGCAAAACGAATCGATGAAGAGACAATCTTGGAAGAAGTGAATGATGATCCAAACTTGATAAATGCTGAAATTGATGGTGAAAACTCTTTGAATTAAAAGAAAATGCAAGTGTGAAAGATGTGGCAACACCACCGAATTTGAAGTTACAACTCAAAATTCCTCCACCATTTCCTCAGTGGCTGAAAAAGAAGGAGGAGGAAGTAAAATTCAAAAAAATCTTATCCATGGTAAAAATTCTTTCAGTAAAGATTCTTTGGTGGACTCTTTGCTTGAAATTCCCAGATATGCAAAGTTTGTGAAAGGCTTGGTGACCAAAAAGAGAAGTATGGAGTTTAAAATGATTGAGATGTTGCACCATTGTAGTGCGATCATGTCAAGCAATATGGTGGTTAAGAAGAAAGACCTGGGGGCATTTACAATTTCATGCACAATTGGTATGTACATATTTGTTAAGGTTTCATGTAATCTCAGAGCATGCATAAACCTCATGCCATTTTCAATCATCAAGAAGTTTGGGTTGGGAACTCCAAAACCAACCACGATGAGACTTCTTCTGGCAGATAGGTTAATCAAATAGCCTAATAGAGTTCTCTATAAAATATTGGTGAAGGTCAAAGAATTTATCTTTCCAACTGATTTTGTCATTCGTAATTGTGGAATTGACATGCAGGTTCCTATTAATTTGGGTAGACCATTCTTGGCTATAGGAAGAGCACCGGTGGATGTCGAAACTGGTGAGCTTAAATTTCATGTGAATGATGAGAAAGTAAATTTCAATGTATGCAAATAAATGAAGCAACCAAATGAATTGCAAATTGTATCGGTGATTGATGTTATTGATGACGTCGTGATAGACATTGGGGAGATTGCCTGTGTTGGTGAATCATTTGCAAATGTTTTGTTGAATTATGATGGCGAAGAAATTCAAGATTATGATAAGGTGGTGGCTTCGGTCACGGGGTTAAGTTCTTATTCAAAGAATCCCATGAAGCTTGATATTGATCTAAAAAATAGGGAGAGTCCACTCACCAAATCTTCCATTGAGGAACCACCGAGGATAGAATTAAAAGATCTTCCTTCTCATCTTCGCTATGTGTTTTTGGGTTGTGCAAACATTTTGCTGAGGATTTTTACCACTGATTTGTTTGAATGGCATGTGGAAGCATTAGTAACCATGTTGAAAGAGTTCATAAAAGATGTGGGCTGGACTATCACATACATTATATCTATTCCTCCCATCTTATGTACCCATAAAATTCTATTAGATAGGGATTGCAAGCCAAGTATCGAACATCAATGGATATTGAATACTAATATGCAAGAAGTTTTCAAGAAGGAAGTTAAAAAGTTGCTTAATGCGGGTGTTGTTTACCCGATAATGGATAAAAAATAGGCTAGTCTTGTACAATGTGTGAACAAAAAAGAAGGAATCATGGTGATCCTTAATGAAAAGAAAGAACTTATTTCGATGAGGCCAGTCACGGGATGGAAGGTTTGTATGGATAATCACAAAATTAATTTGTGGACTAAAAAGGATAATTTTTCTATGCCTTACATGGACCAAATGTTGGACATATTAGTAAGAAATAGTTTGTGTTGTTTTCCTGACATGTACTCTGATTACAATCAAATATCTGTCGCACCCGAGGATCACGAGAAGACTAATTTCACATGTCAATATGGAACATTTGCTTTTAAATGAATGTCATTTGTCATATGTAATGCCCCCACCTTTCAAAGATGTATGCTTTCAATATTCTTCGATATAGTTGAAGATACTGTGGAACTATTTATGGATGATTTTTGGTGGTGGATGAAACTTTTGAGATGTGTCATGATTCTGCTCCTCTAGCGAAAAAGCTCCGGCTGCAATCACAGGTTGGGCATCCCCTGGTAGTACTTGGGCCCGAGGTGCCTGTGCTGTAGGCTTATCTGGCTAACCTGGGGCGGGTGCTGGTTGAGCTATAGCTAGGGCCTACTGTATGCCTTTGAGCACCGTTAGAGGTTGAGTAATGGCCGTCTGAAGATCTGGAGCCATATCTAGTCTGGGTGGTTGCTGGGCTGGTCCTGGCCCCACTAGCTGAGTTGGAACCTGAGATGCTAGAGAGTCCGATGCTGAGTCCGGGCCCTTCTCTCTATCTAGGGGTGGTGTTGTACCCCTATCTAACAGGGAAGGTTGACCCCTACCTCAAGCTGTCGCATAGCGCATATGAGCCATCTTATGAAAAGAGTGAAACAAGTAAGATTTCTATAAGCCAATAACTAACACGCTACACGAATGTGATACAAAAGAGGAAAATTCCAAAAGCCACTACGTATCCTCCAAAAGATAGGATACTGACGTCTCGGCACCAATCCGTAGGACTCTACTAGGTGTTAGTTCTATACAAGTGAGACGGTGAACCAGGGGCTCTAATACCAACTTGTCATGATCAAATTACTCGAGTCATAATCGCACCTACTATTACACACCAGTAGGTAAGCCAACCCATGCCTAGAATGACAAGTAATGGGTATAAAGGTAGAACTAAATAGAATTACACTAAACAATAAAATAAGATAGAAGCGGATGCAAGAAAAAATTTATATACAAGAGAATCCCTCCCAAAAAATACATGTCATAAGTACAGAGCTGTCTAAAAAGAAAGTAAAACTCCTAAAAATGGACCACAACAAGGGGTGTCAAAGGCAAAAGACAAGCTAAACATATATATAAAAGGAGACTGGCTTATCCAGGAAGCCAAGTACTGACCCATGTCTCTGATCCCAAAAGTTGTTGAAGATCGCATGATCAATCACCGCTAGTACCTGGTACTAGGACCTGCATCACAAAATAGATGCAGAGTGAAGCATCGGTACCGAAACAAATGTACTTAGTAGGCATCATAGGAAGACTGAGTAGGAAAGGTAAAGGCAATAAGAAAATATAGAATCTGGACACAAGCAGATGTCAAAGCGGATATGAAAGAAAGCACACAAGCATACGTAAAATAAATCTAGGTACAACTAACTAAACCTAACTAGACCCCCATAAGCCCAGAAGGTACTTTCATGTGTAAGGTTAAAAAAAACCCGAATGGACCCCCATAAGCTCGACAGGTACACAGAATAGCTAAGTCTACTCAAAGAAGAGTACCACAAAGTGAAAGTCAGGTTCCCAGGCCAAGTAACCATCATATCTAGTCAACTCCCAGCCCAGCTAAGAATAACAATCAGTCTAGGCCGCCCAGCCAGCTAGTCCACTCGCAGCCCAGCTAGGAAGAGTGACCCAAGTGCGTGTCGACTCCTTAGAGGATCTTATATATCAAGGCCACAGCCAGCCAATCCACTCCCCAGGGCATAAGTTTCCTAGCTAGCAAAAGTGACCTAGGGGTGTGTCAACTCTTAAGAGGATCTTAAATATCAGTACCAAGTCACTGTGGAACGACGTACACCCATAAAGATTCAACAGAAGGTTCTAAGCCTAGACCAATCCAATCCCATGTTGCCGCAAAAGCAAAAAACCTTTGGTAACACATCAGAACAGAAATAGGGAGAGAGAACAGAAGATCTAACAAACTGTGAAATCCGCCCAAAGTAGGGATCATGCTCTCAAACTCAAGTCTGTTGTTCTTGTCTAGAAAGATCTAGTCTTTTCGAAATGCCGCCAGAGACAAAACAAGGCTACAAGGATCACAAGTCAAAGGAAACACCAGCCTAAACCTTAACTAAGGCCGAACAGGCTCATTACCAAAATAATAACGCAATTAATACACACAACATGCAACAACAACACAGAACCCCAACTAGTATGGCACTAAACTCGAAATAATACCGATCAATCCTAAAAGATGGTATCTACGAAGAGAAATAAGAAGTATTAGGTACCCACCCCCAATTCACTCTAATCAATATAAATTTACGTATTTAAGCTCAATCTAAATAGAAAGAAAGTTGTAGCGTACCTAAAGGTCAACCGCGCGCGCTCCAAATCAGAAGGTCAGAGCTTTTTTTTTCCGAACACTTCCATGCTAATAACGCTCAATTTACTCTCAAACAAGTAAGAGAATAAGCGGTCGTTAGCAAGAAAAATACCCAACAAGAGTCGGGGTCAAATCCCACAGAGAGTGATATGATGCAAGAAATTCGATTAAAAAATTAAGAGTGTAAACCTATTCATTGTTGTAATTAAAAGAGTTGGGTGGATGATTCCACCAAATTTACCAAAAGAGTTTTGGTATTAAATATCACAATTAGTCTAAAATCAGGGAATCAAATAAGTAAGAGACGATCTAGGGGTGTGGGAATTAGTATCGATGTCAAGTAGGGGTACTTGTGCTTGCTCAATATCTATAAAAATCATGAATAGGTTGGGTAATCTTAAATGACACTAATCTTCTTTCAATCTCATAGTATCAAATTATAGAAACTAACTTTCGGTCTCATCTATGTGAATCACAAATCAACCAAAAACCTTATTAGAATCTCTCTTTTGAGCAGATTTGGCAACTAGAAGTGAACCACAATTTCTCTTTCGAGCAAACTACAACAATCAAATCATAATTATAGGCATTAAACTAATTACCCACTTCAACTAATCTTTTTAAAGCATCAATCGAAGATCTAGACTAGGATTAAGTTTGCAACCTTAACCCATCAGTTACCCCCATACTAACTAGCTCAAATCCATTATTATACAACAATAAAGAAGAGAAAGACGCAAGACCCACTATACTAAATCAACACCCAACCCCACAATCATACCCCTAGAATTGGGGTTTTAGCCAAGTATCATAAAAGGAAAAGAGAGTATACCCATTATAAATTCAGCAATTGAAGAATTGAAATTAAGCAATAATCTTCAACACCCACTTAAATTTAAACCCTTGGATGTTAGTTACAAGGTTGTTTAAAAACCCCAAAAACTAAGAATATTTTTCAAAAGGTAAAAAGACTGATTCATGCAAAGTCTATCTAAAATTTTATAAAAACTAATAATATGAAATCTCCTCTAAAAACTTATGCATTTTCTCTCTCTTTTGAACTATTTATATTTTCAAAAAATTGGTCAAAAATTCCATGTGCGACCAGTTCGTTGATGTTAATCATGATCGCCTAACAAATTTGGTGGATCGCCATTTGCTCTTTAGCTCACCCTTCTTTTTCTTCAAGCTTCAGGTGTATGAACGTCACTTGGCAGACTTGACCGAGTCTACCTTTGACATTCGGCGCGTCACAGATTACCAGCTTGTTCGCCCATTAATCTTTCACTTTAACTAAAAGAACTATCACCTTTGGCGATGGACTTTATAGCTTGCCCAATCAACTTTGACAAATCACCATTCCAACTCTAGTCCGCAGACCTGCCTTGAATATTTTCAATTGTGAACACTATAAACTCTGGTGAGGTCTAGCCAATTGGGCGATCTACCATTTTGGTTAGGCGACTAGTAATTGGGAGTTTGTATTCCTTTTAATGTTTTTGACCTCTTTTCATGTATTCATCCTTGCCTTTTCCTTTAGTTTTTATAGCTGCAAAACATTAAAATATCATCAGAATATAACATAAATAGGCATTGAGGACACTAATTGTTGAATTAAAAAGGCCTCAAATGAGTGGAAATCTACCACTCATCAACACTCCTAACATAAACTTTAGCTTGTCCTCAAGTAAATCAAGAACACAATTAGTTCAATAAGGGTGTGTACAACAGTTCTAAAATGGGAGTTAACATGCAAGTGCTATGAAAAGACTTCAAACAAGCATATGTAATACTCAATCATGCATAAAAAGCTTCAAATGATGACTAGCTAGTCTCAATCCAAGCTCAAGCTCACAAGTGCTCCCTTCTAATGCAAAATCATGTTTCAACAAAAGCATTCATGTACCCTCAGAACAAAAACGATTCCATTCTCTCACAAAGCGCATCAATTAAGAAGTTAGAAATCAATGCAACTCTCATTCTCTGAAAGAGAAATACATACAAACTTCATCCTATATGTTTGCCCATATTTTCCAATCTTCACACAACCTAGTTTATGCAAGATCTCAAGGGTGTTTTCAGGCTTGTAATGGGGCTGAGGGGAAAGGTATGGTCAATTTGGATAAATGACTTCAGCTTTTCAAAGAATTATTGTACTCATCTTCACCTCTTCTCAAGTCCTTTTCATTCTTTTCACTTAGAGAGTCAAAGCCTAAATTTTCACTCAATTTTATAGGATACCCCTTTTATTTCATCATACCCTTTTTTCATTTCATTTTCAGTTGTTTTGCTCACTTTTTTATAAGGAGGGGTTCCTTCTTTTAGTTACAAACTTCAAGGTTGAGTCTTACTCTTCTTTCAGCTTTTTCACTTGGCTTTTTTTCCACCTTCCTTTCCTCACCCCTAACTTAAGCTTTTTGGCCTAAGTTAGCTAAGTTACTTTTATGTTCTTCATTTTTGCATTATATTGGGTTACGTCCCAAACCTTATTTCTCATTCTTATGTTAGATTGACTTTGAGACATGAGATGTAGACTTCCGCTAATTTTTCTTTAAAGATTTGATATGGCATTTTCTTTTGAACTCTTAATCTCTATGATCTTGTATGTATGTATGCTAAGTGGCTTGTATAAGGCCTTTTGGGGTCTTGTACGCCATGTTACGTCTAGGGGTTACCTTGGGTCGTGAAAACTTGGTATCAGTGCCAGGTTTTAGAAATATCCTAGGATGTCTCATAAGCCACGTCAAGTAGAGTCTTGTTCATGAGTGTGAAGCGCGCCACATTTATGAATGAGAGGCTATAAGGTGTTTAAGAAACTTCACTTCTTTCATTACTCCTATGTCGTGCCATAGAGTTTAACTCTGTATGTCACTCTCTCCTAATATCTATCCTTTGTGTTTCAGGATATGGCGATCTGAAGAGCTTATGCTAGAAGAAAGGCGAGAGAGAATGCGGATCAACAAGCTCCTCCTCAAGCTCCTCAAGTTTCGGCCGACCCTTTGGCCGAACAAGTGACTAAAGCGGAGTTTATGGCTGCTTTTCAAGCATTGGCTCAAACCGTGATGGCTCAAGACAATAGAGAGGTTGTGGCTCCCGTGAACCCAAATATGGGTGCGGTGGCATCAAGGGTGAAGAACTTCACTAGGATGAACCATCTGGAATTTCATGGTTTTAAGGTTGAGGAAGATCCTCAAGAGTTCATTGATGAGGTGTACAAGGTGCTAATGATCATGGGTGTGACGCCGGAGGAAAAGGCGGAGTTGGCCACTTATCAACTTAAGGGTGTTGCTCAAATTTGTTCAATTAATGGAAGAGTGAGAGGGCGGTTAATGAGGGTCCTCTTGATTGGGAGAAATTCAAGGTTGCATTTCTTGATAGGTTCTTTCCCCTTGAGATGAGGGAGGCAAGGGTGCTTGAGTTCATCAACCTTCATCAAGGAAACATGAGTGTGAAAGAGTATGCTTTGAAGTTCACACAATTGTCTCGATATGCTCCTTCTATGGTTGCCGATCCTAGGGCAAGAATGAGTAAGTTTGTTTCGGGAGTGTTTGAAATGGTGGTCAAAGAGTGCCGTACCGCCATGCTTGTCAATGACATGGATATTTCTCGTCTCATGGTGTATGCTCAACAAATAGAAGAGGAGAAACTCAAGGAAAGGTCTAGAGAGGCAAAAAGGGCTCGGACCGCTGATGCTAACTTTTCACACTCTAGGTTTGATGGACATGGTCGTTCTAGATTTTGACAAAAGTTCTTCGGTCAAGGTTCCTCCAATGCTCCTCCTAAGTCCAACAAGGATAGGGTGTCCAACCCTAAGCCTCAAGGATGGAATGGTAGTGGTTTTTCATCGACTACTTATGTTAAGTGTGGGAAAAAGCATGAGGGTAAATGTCTAGCAGGTTCAAATGTATGCTTTGGTTGTGGCAAGATGGATCACAAAATAAGAGATTGCCCCTTGGTGGCTAAGAATGAAGGGGATAACCGCCGACGCACTCAACTTCAAAATCCATCGAGTTCTAATGGAAATCAGAAGCAAAACCGATTCTATGCACTTCAATCTCGTCATGAGCAAGAGGGTTCTCCCGATGTGGTTACCGGTATGTTGAAAGTCTTTCACTTGGATGTTTATGCCTTGCTTGATCCCGGTGCTACTTTGTATTTTGTGACGCCATATGTGGCTATGAGGTTTGATGTTGTTCCGGATGTGTTGTTAGATCCTTTTCATGTATCTACTTCGATTGGAGAATCTATTGTGGCTAAGAAGGTCTATAGAAATTGTCCCTTCTCCTTATCCCATAAAGTCACTCATGTTGATCTTGATATGTTGGATTTCGATGTTATTCTTGGGATGGATTGGTTGCATTCTTGTTATGGTTCTATTGATTGTAGGACCCGAATGGTCAAGTTTCAATTCCCGAATGAGCCTATCCTAGAGTGAATGGGTGGAAATTCTATGTTTAGAGGTCAATTTGTTTCTTGTCTAAAAGCTAGAAAGATGATTTCTAAGAGTTGTATATACCATCTTGTTAGGGTGAGGGATGTGGATTTCAAAACCTCTATTCTTGAGTCGGTCTCCATTGTTAATGAATTTTCGGAAGTGTTTCCGGATGATTTACCCGGTATTCCTCCCGAAAGGGAAATAGACTTCGGTATTGACCTTCTCCGGGATACAAAACCTATCTCTATTCGTCCTTATCGAATGGCTCCGGCGGAACTTAAGGAACTAGAAGAGCAATTGAAGGATTTGTTGGATAAGGGTTTCATCTGACCAAGTGTTCTCCATGGGGTGCTCCGGTCTTGTTTGTAAGGAAGAAAGATGGTTCGCTCTGTATGTGTATTGACTACCGTCAATTGAACAAGGTTACCATTAAGAATAAGTATCCTCTACCAAGGATAGATGACTTGTTTTATCAACTTCAAGGAGCTAGTTACTTCTCTAAGATCGACCTCCGTTCGGGCTACCACTAATTGAGGGTGAAGGAAGATGATATTCTGAAAATGGCTTTCCGTACTAGATATGGCCATTATGAATTCCTAGTAATGTTGTTTGGATTGACAAATGCTCCAGCCGCAGTTATTGACTTGATGAATAGAGTGTTTAGACAATATCTTGACATGTTTGTGATTGTATTCATAGATGATGTCTTGATTTACTCCAGGAGTGAGGATGAGCATGCCGATCATTTGAGGATTGTATTGTAAGTCCTTAAGGATCAACAACCCATTGTGAAGTTTAGTAAATTTGAGTTTTGGCTAAGGTATGTGGCTTTTCTTGGTCACATTGTCTCTGGTGAAGGTATTGAGGTAGATCCTAAGAAGACGTATGCGGTCAAGAATTGGCCTAGACCTCTATCACCTTCGGATATTCGTAGTTTCTTGGGTTTAGCCGGCTATTATAAGAGATTTGTTGAAGGGTTTTCTTCGATTGGTTACCCATTAACGACTTTGACTCAAAAGAAGGTTAAGTTCACTTGGTGCGAAGCGTGCGAGAAGAGTTTTTAAGATTTGAAAGATAGACTTACTTCGGCTCCGATGTTGACTTTACCGGAAGGGTCCGATGGGTTTGTGGTTTATTGTGATGCCTCAAGAATTGGGCTAGGATGTATTCTTATGCAAAATGGAAAATTCATTGCTTATAAAACCTTTCACCAATGTGAATTCATATGTGAGAAATACCTTTCAGAATTCATGATCATATTCGTATATGAAAAAACCATTCATAATAACACTGATACGTTCATATGTAAAAGCACCTTATCATCATAATCATTTTTTTCATAAGACATGCATAATCTTCTAGAATTCATAATTCATAATTCCATGAGTTCATCATAGGTTCATAGTTGAAAATCATAAATCATGCTTGGGTCAATATAACTCAACTAAATATAATGTATTAACCCTAAATCATAAATGAGACGCCTTAATCAGCAATAATAAATCATAATTGAATTAAACCCATAGAGAACTAAGAAGAATCCTAATTTGATCAATTGAATACTTTGGGGACCCCATGGAGGAATGGACTCTATGAGTGAATACCCACATACCTTGCTACTCAAATCCCATAAAAAAGGTGAATTGGAGGCTTGAATTGAAATCCTAGCTTTTTCTTCTTCCTTAGGTTGAGAGGAAATTGGGGAGTGAATTTGGTTAGGTTTTGGGGAATTAGGAGAATGGGTTTTAAGTGGGTAATTTTAGGACTCAAAAGCTTTATATAGAGCTTAGGGTAGAAGACAAAAGGACATAGTATTGGTTTAAAACAATTAGGAAAAGACCCAAAAGGCCCTTAAAATTAATGACGAACCCTTCTATGGTTTGGACCTCCTAATCAACCGTAGAAAAGTTCAGAAACCTAATTTTTTGGATCAACTTTGACGAGACCTGTATACGGCCAGTAGAACTTTCTACGGTCCGTAGACACCAACAGTAGAAAACAAATTTTGGACTAAAAATTTTACTAAGTCAGGGACCTACCTATGAGACCCATCTATGACTCATAGGTCATTTGATGGAACATACTAGTGGACCGAAGAAAGAGGTACTAGGACTTGATTTTAAAAATTATCTTTATGCCTTTCTATGAGACAGGTCTACGACCCGTAGAAAGTCCTACGAATCGTAGACTAGTCTTGTAGAATTGAACCTGTTGCTGCATTTTAATGCAGTCCTTTCCTTTTTAAAATTTGAGGTGTTTCATCATTGATGACTATTCCCCTTTGTTTATTTTTAGGGGGTGGAGGAGGAGAGTTGTGTTCGAAGTCAGATGTTACTACTCTTTTTCCTCTGGCATTTCCCATTTCATGTAAGGCATAACATTTTAAAACACATATCGGGTGAATGTTAGTTGAAAATAAGTTCAAAGTAATCACAGTTACACACAATGTTCTGAGGCTCACCGTAGGAAAGGCAATTTGCCTAACAGGTTAGGGAAGATTAGATGAGCTCACTGAAGTTGATAGGACAAGATAAATTTTTGGTCAGGCATGAAAGGCGGTGTCAACTCCAACTTGGTGATCCGTTGAGTTGGTTTCAGCGGGCTAAGACAAGTCTACCGAAAGTGATAGTGCAAAACAAATTAGGACCGGGCATAAGGGTGATGTTAACTCCAACTTGGCAATCCGCTGAGTTTGTTTAAGTGATAGTGCAAAACAAATTAGGACCGGGCATAAGGTTTGTTTCAAAATAAAGGGCGATTGGGACTTACTCGGTGATTAGCCTAATCACCTTGGCAAGCTAAGACAAGCCTACTAAACATGTAATTTCAGTCGAACGACAAATTTTCAGCAATCAAACACGAACATGCAACACTACCCATCATCCAATCAATTTCACAAACTACCCACATGCTATTCTACCATGGGTACTCAGACTTTCCCTAGAATTCATAAAGCATTACCTAAGTCGATGACTTTCCCTGAAGAAATATGTCACCCTATCTATCATTGGGAAAATACAAGTCGTCAGGAAAATACTAGGATAATCAAACTTCACCCATTTCAATTTCAAGCAAAGCACAATCAATTTAACATCTCAATTTTAAAATTTAACCTTCAACAATAAATTTTAACAAGTTCAGGCACAATATCAACTATCCTAGTTCATGGGCATCATTAAATCAACTACATTAGCATAACCCACACACCTTAAACAACAAATAATCAACAAGAACACCAAGACCAATAAAAAGACATCAATTTAAAGCAAGGGCAACATGAATAATCTCAAAAACCAAACTTTAGACACACAAGTAGCACACAACGAGGGAGAAAAGGTTCGAGATCAAGAGTCAAGCACCAATACCCACTCTAACAAAGAAAATCAACACACTGGAGGACACAATAGCAATTAAACAAGGGTATTGTGAGTTAAGGAAGAAAAAATGTGCAAAAAGATCAAACCACCTTTTATAATTTGAAAAAACTCTTGGTCTTTTTATTTTAGGCGCATTTAGTGGTCTGTGACTAATGTCGTCGAACGTGTTCTCTGATTCACCGAAGGAGCTTAAGCTCACCGATGAGGCTTGAATAATTATGAAACCTGAAGTTCAATTCAGTAGACTCGATGTAGATCGCTTAATGTCATTCGGTGGATCACCGAATATGTCCTTGTTTGCTGAAGTTGACAGTATCATTTTTCAAAATTCTTTGCTTAGAAAGTGAACATGAAGATGTCTGCACAAACCATTTTAACATATCACCGACTGGGTATCTGCATCGCCTAATATATCTATTTCAGCTTTGTGACTTTATTTCACCTTACACTCACAACACACGTTATTGAAAGCAATAAAATAAATTTGGATTTCCTCCGAAGAAGCGACTTATTTTATATTGTGTGACATAGTTCTTAATCATCAAGCATCATTCTTTGAGTTGGGGATGGTGTCACTAGGCAATGTCCCTTTATCCCTCGGATTTAGACGGGTGGAGATTTGACACATTTGAGTTTCCAGCTGCTTGATTAACACTGAGTGAGAAGTAACTATTTGAGTCAAAGTGGAGAAGTCATTTTCAAATCCTTTAGCACATTGTCAGACCCTTCAAATCTTCATGAAACCTAGTTGCTTTTCAAAAGTTGTTACTACAACGTCCAACATATGGTGTTCTAGATAATTTACTGCTGCAATACTTCTATTGTAGCCTTAGTTCGGTCAACAAAGGGTTGGCTGATCAACATGTTCAAGGTGGGTTGATGAGACAATCGTATGATGTGGCAACGATGTTGCTTGATGACATGACTAAAATAAACCGAGCATGGCATACTAGGGAGGATCAAGTATTTTCTCTGCATTAGGGTATCAACAAGGAACAAATTGTGAAGGATCATGAGCGAGATGAGAACATGTCTAAGTTGATGACCAAACTTGATTTGCTATCTAAACATCTCATGGGAAGTGAACTCAAATCGGTGAATGTTGTTGGTACAAGTAGTGGGCAATGCCCGGATGATGCCAAGTTTGGGGCATTATATAATGAAGAAGTGCAATACTTGGGAAATCATATGGGGGTTTCTCATCCGAACTATCCTAGACTGGTTAGGAACCAGGGTTGGAACAAGGAAAGAGATAATGGTTATAGATATTGGACAGATCGAGGTGCTAATTGGAGAGATTGTGATGCTGAAAAAGATAGATACATTCCACCTCATCGTCCTAAACCAAAAGAGCAAGCTGGACCGGAGTTAAGTCGAACTGATGATATGTTAACAAGAATCTTCAACTAAATATCATCAGTTCGACTTAACTCCGGTCCAGCTTGCTCTTTTGGTTTGGGACGATCATGAGGTGGAATGTATCTATCTTTTTCAGCATCACAATCTCTCCAATTAGCACCTCGATCTGTCCAATATCTATAACCATTATCTCTTTCCTTGTTCCAACCCTGGTTCCTAACCAGTCTAGGATAGTTCGGATGAGAAACCCCCATATGATTTCCCAAGTATTGCACTTCTTCATTATATAATGCCCCAAACTTGGCATCATCCGGGCATTGCCCACTACTTGTACCAACAACATTCACCGATTTGAGTTCACTTCCCATGAGATGTTTAGATAGCAAATCAAGTTTGGTCATCAACTTAGACATGTTCTCATCTCGCTCATGATCCTTCACAATTTGTTCCTTGTTGATACCCTAATGCAGAGAAGATACTTGATCCTCCCTAGTATGCCATGCTCGGTTTATTTTAGTCATGTCATCAAGCAACATCGTTGCCACATCATACGATTGTCTCATCAACCCACCTTGAACATGTTGATCAGCCAACCCCTTGTTGACCGAACTAAGGCTACAATAGAAGTATTGCAGCAGTAAATTATCTAGAACACCATATGTTGGACGTTGTAGTAACAACTTTTGAAAAGCAACTAGGTTTCATGAAGATTTTGACCTACCACTCTTATTAAGTTCCAGATGTTGTACCTAAGCATTATCATTTTCTAGAAAGGAAAAATATCTCAAGGAATGAGTAGGTTAGTTCCTCCCAGGAAGTGATAGAATCATTTGGTAGTTGGCTAACCATCTAGTAGCTTCCCCCGTTAAGAAATATTGAAATAGCCTCAGTCGAATAGATTTTTGTGAGATGTTCTTAAAGACGAATGGTCCATAAGAATCCACAAAGTTTCGTAGATATTCGTGGGGTATTCAACATCAAGGCCCCCAAACATTCCTTTTATTTGAAGCAGTTTTAGAATTATTTTGGTTACATGAAACATGACTCTACCAATAGTAGAAGGTAATCGTATTACTCCTGTGCTTTGAACGACGTTAACAAGCATGTTATTCATATCTCTGTTGTTATCATTCTGCCCATAGTGATTAGCATCATTACTTCCATCTTCACTCATAGTTCCATCTACGAGTAAAGCACAACAACAACACCAAAAAACAATCTACTACAATTCAACATGTTCACAAACTAACTTCACAAACTGAATTCTTAGCCATCACTCCCCAGCAAGGGCACCATTTCTGATAATGCTCAAGTTACCCTTAAAACAAGTAAGAGAATAAGTAGTTTTTAGGAATAAAAATACCCAACAAAAGTCAGGGTCGAATCCCACAAAGAGTGATATAATGCAAGGAATTCAATTAGGAAATTAAGAGTGCAAACCTATTCATTGTAGTAATTAAAGAGATGGGTGGATTATTCCACCAAATTTACTGAAAGAGTTTTGGTATCAGATATCACAATTAGACTAAAACTAGGGAAACAAAAAAGTAAGAGACTATCTAGGGGTGTGGGGATTGGTATCAATGTCAAGTAGGGGTACTTGTGCTTTCTCAATATTGCTAAACAATCATTGATTGATTAGGTAATCTTAAATGACACTAATCTTCTTTCGATCTCGAAGAGTCAAATCATAAAATCTCCTTTCAGTCTCATTTATGTGATTCACAAATCAACCAAAAACCTTACTAGAATCTCTCTTTCGAGAAGATTTGAAATCTAAAAGTAAACCACAATTTCATTTTCGAGCAAACTACAACAGTCAAATCTAAATTGCAGACATTAAACTAATTACCCACTTCAACTAATCTTTTCCAAGCATCAATCGAAGATCTAGACTAGGATTACATTTGTAATCTTAACCCATTAATTTACCCCATGCTAATTATCTCAAATCCATGAATATACAACAGTAAAATAGAGCAAGACACAAGACCCACTACATTAAATCAACACCAAACCCTATAACCACACCACTAGAATTGGAGTTTTAGCCAAGCATCATAAAACGAAAAGAGAGTATACACATTATGATTTTAGCCATTGAAAATTTGAAATAAAGCAATAATCTAAATCATCCACTTCAACTTGGAACCTTAGATGTTAATTACAAGGCTATTCAAAAACCACAAAAACTAAGAATATTTCTCAAAGGGTTAAAAGGCTAATTCATGCAAAGTCTCACTAAATTTTTTTAAAAACTAATAATATGAATTCTCCTCTAGAAACTGATACATTTTCTCTCTTTTGGACTATTTATAATTCCCCAAAAATTTGTCCAAAATTCAATGCCCGACCAGTTCGGTGACGTTAGTCGGGCTCACCTAACACATTCGGTGCATCGCCGTTTGCTCTTTAGCTCGTCCTTCTTTTGCTTCAGGCTTCAACTATTTGAACCTCACTTGGCGGACTTTCACATTCGGCACATCTCTTATTACCGCCTTGTTCGCCCATTAAGCTTTCACTTTAACTCAGAGAACTATTACCTTTTGCGATGGATTTTATAGCTCGTCCAATCAACTTCGGTGGATCACCGTTCCAACTCTAGTACGATGACATACCTTGAATATTTTCAATTGTGAACACTGTAAACTTGGGCGAGGTCTTGCCAATTCGGTGATGCGCCACTTTTGTTAGACTACTACCAGTTGAAGCTTGTGCTTCTTTCAATGTTGAGGACACTAGTTGTTGAACTAAGGCCTCAAATAAGTGAAAATCTACCACTCATCACATGCTATCAAAAATAGAATCACAACGTCAGTAAGATCGTTTAGACACCAAATACACACACAAAGTTAAAATGGGACAATTTCGTAGTCAAATGGGAAATGTGGGATCCGCGCTGCAATTTTAAAAATTGAATCCTTCAAGTGTTCCTAATCAATGCCTCAAACTTGTGTCCCAAAACGGAACACAATTCAGGGCTCTAAATAGCCAACACAAGCATCATGCAAAAATTCCAACAATTAAGCTCAAATAAAGAACACAACAGTAGCTTCCAACTCGAATTCACCTAAGATGAAGAGCCCTCAACAACTTCCTAACCCTCCACAATGTAACCTCGATAAATTCGAATGCATGGGACTTCGAATCACCGAATTCCAATAAAAAATGAGGGAGAAATCACTTATTAAACTTTACAATATAAGTTGCCATCGTGACTGGTCTTTAAATAAGACAAGTCCACTCTTTTCTTCGCGAACCAGGAGGGTCCCGTACGAACGCGGTGACGGCCCGCGATCGCAGCCAAGAAAGAGCCTGGCCTTCACGAATGTGATAGGGAATCCTGTGAATGCGGCATGGTCTCAGCGATCGCGACCACTAGGTTGCCTGACCTTTGCGAACGTGGCCCCAGGCCCGTGAACCGAAGGCCATTTCTGCCGGCACTAGCTGTTGCATATCAGTTGGTTTTTGTCTAGTTAAAAATCTCCGACAGGGCGTTCTGAATTAATTCAAAACCCCATGCTCACAAACGAGATATGAAACCCTACAAAATTTGATATTTTAGACTCAACGGAGCTGTCAAAATTCCCATACGAGGTAATCTAACAAAAAAGTGGGCCCCACCCCTAAATTTTATTTTAAGCCAAAATCTACAAGAGGGCTCGGAACTAGCCCGGAAGCTTCAGGATTCAAATGAATGATCATTCTAGATCAAACTCAATATTCTGAAGCTAACTGCACTGGCGGAGTTCTCATCCGAGCTCGTTTACTCATAATATTAACAAAATCACAATTAGGCCTTAACTTGAAAGTTAAAATGCCTTATTGCACAGACTCGCAGTGAAAGCCTTGGGAGTCATGCCGACCATGCTACTAGTATAAAATGACCTTTCAAGAGCTGATGAAATCGTCGAACTTGGATTTTTAGGTCATCTTCTGGAACTTTTGATCAAAATTAACCGGTCAAGGTTCAAAATCTCTAAAATATGAAAAATTGCATAAAAATAAAATGAATGACCAGGTGATCGAACTGTCAGTCCCAACAAGTCATAAATTACTTAGGGTCGCTATTGAAACGTTCTAAACAATGAACAAGAGGCATAGACATATAATTGATTCGGAGGGTCACTACAAATTTGTCTCTAAACTAATTTAGAAATATATATAATGTTAATTGAGTGGCAGATTAATGAGTATCGGACATTAACAAAAACTTATTTAAGCTAGATTACAAATATATCTGAAAGAAACATAGATAGTTTACATAAATTTGGTTTACCCAAAATTGAAGAATGTAATAATGTGCTTGTACAAGCATTGTAATATATACAATTATACATAACTCACCATTTAATATTCCTTTTTATTTGTGATTTTAAATAATAACCATTAAATTTATTATCTTTGTGCATCTTCAATTATTGTCAAAATTGATAATTCAAAATTTCTTGCAAATATTTAATATGTTTACTTGTTTCAATATTTAATTTTGCACATCCTTCAATTAAAATAAACTTTTAAAAAATTCTTAATAAAGGAAATGAGTAAACAAATATGTTAGCTATAACTTTATGACTATCTTTTTTGGATACTACTTACTTAAATTTAAACTACATTAATATATTTCCTAAAAAGTTGGTCAACATAAGACTGGAGCTATAAATTAAATATATTTCAAAATGAATCCAATTGACATTGTATAGATTATCCCCTCATTTAATTTTACTCCAATATAGTTCTTTCTAACAATAAAAAGATCTCTAATTCAAACTATGCAAAAATTAGAAAATCCTAATTTTCTCTATAAGTTGGAGTCAATCCTAGGAAAAACAATGCACAACAAGTCATTTGATCCCTCATATCCAAACAAGCATATTTTCCCTCCTTTTTACTATGCCTAGAAATAAAGTAACATTTGATTTGATTGAAAATGAATGTAATCAAAGAGTCTCATATAATAAAAGGAAAAAAGGGCTCTTCAAAAAGTGTGATGAACTCCAAACTCTTTGTGATGTTGAAGTTGTTGTTGTCCTCTATGGTCCTTATAGAAATGAACCAGATATATTTCAAAATAATGATGTTGTACGCTACACTTTTATTAAATTTAAGGAGTTGTCGACGTTGTAGAGATCCAAAAACATGGTTACAAGAGAAGAGTTCACCAAGTAGAGGATCGAGAAGTTGCAGAAACAACTACAAAATGTGATGAAAGAAAATAGGATCAAGGAAATCACAAATGTAATGTATGAGGTGTTAGACCGAAAAAATGTTTCTGCAGACATGCCCCCTAATGATCACAATGACTTGAGTCGCGTTGTTAAGCAAAATCTCAAAGAGGTACGTGAACTAATGAAAAAATATGCTGATGGAGAGGGTTCTACATAGAATGCCCCTCAACCAATTGTTGAACCAATGGTACCTAGTAGGACAAAATATGGAAGACCAAGGGCTCCTCTAGTGGCTCCCTGTGGTGCTCTAGCATCGGTGGTTCCTCGTGTGGCTACATCAATAATTTCTTATGGGCCCAACTATGAGGGGCTAAGGGCTCCTCTATTGTCCCCTAATGTGGCTCCAATACATATAATTCCTACAACGGCTCCCCCAACTATTCATTTATCCGCTCCTATTGAAATATCCCAACCAATGTTTCGTCTAGCGGATCATATGAGGACTCTTCCTTAAACAGTTTTTGTGGACCCTAGAGGGTTCTTCCTTCTCCTCTATTTTTTTCACAAATGTTTCCTCCAATGGTTCCCCAATTATTTCCTCCAATGCTTGAACAAATGGCTATTAGAAAAAAACCTGGAATGGCCCCACTTATGCCTTCAACAGTAATGGATTCTCCGATGCCTTCACCAATGATGGCCACTCCAATGTATTCTCCAGTGTTTCCTCCCATGACCCAGCAAGTGGAACTTTCAATGGATATCCCTCCAACTGGTGCATCAACATTAATGAATAACAATCAGAATTACTTCGACGATTTACCACAGAGTCCTACATTATCTGGGTTGCTGAATTGGAATAATGATGATGTAATGACTTTATTGGATGACCAATTTTTTAAACAAATTTAATGTACAAGATCTTATTCATAACAATAATTTCTAAGGACCAATGTGTGTCTTCTTAATTCGTATTGTTATATATGTCCATGTTGTCCCATAGGTTGATTATGTCTTTCACTATTTTGTGTGCATAAATTGTTGCATAGGACTCTCCGCATAACATTCCCTTTATTCTCATTTAAACTATTCTTCTATTATGTTTCATTATTTGTTTCATCGTTTGTAGTTTTATTTACTTAATAAATTTATGGTCAATTGTTTTAATGTTTACTAGATACTAATATATTTATTTTGCTTTTATTACTATTGTTATTGAAGTGTTATTGTAAGTATGAATTAATAACATGACCTCTTACATATCAGGTAAATTTTTGTTTTTAAACTTTCTGGTGTAAAGTAGTAACTCATGTAAAATGAAAATTGAATTAAAGCATGAATGAATATTGTCAAGAGGATTATAGGTGAAAGCTATCATACCTCAATTCCAAAAGCTTGAAATCAATGGAGAATTAGGGGACTTGACCTTCAAACCCTAGCTTTCTTCTTCTTCTTCCTTGCTTCTAGAGAGAGAATTATTTTGGGAGAGAAGATTTGGAGAGAGTTTGGGAATGATTAAGAAAGGGTAGAATTAGGCTTAAAAGGTTTATATAGGGCCTAGGTTAAGGGCCAAACCAACTTAGATTAGGAATTAAACACATAAGGAAAAGACCAAAAAGCCCTTTAAAAATAACTGTCGGACCCCATCTACGGTTGGATCTATGGTCCTTAAGTCAACCTACAGACCGTCCTGTCAACAGTAGATAGATTAAGAGAATATTCACTTTTGTACCTCCAACGACGGTTGCCATGTATGGTCTGTGGGTCCATCTATGAACCGTATATTCCAGCCATCGTTCTCAACTTAAGACTTTAAAATTTGACTAAGTCCTGAGGTGACCTACGAGACACACCTACGGTCCGTAGAAGCAATGACGGATCGTCCTGCTGAGTCATAAAAAGAGTTCTGAGGCTTGAAATTTTTAAAGACATTTAGTAGGCCAACTACCGTTCCCACTTAAGGCCCGTCAGTCAATCTATGATCCGTAGGTGGCCTTCGTCGTTACTGGCATCAGATTCTGAAAGCCTATAATTTCCTCCTTTCAAATCCGAGGTGTCACAATATTGTTATTGAAATGTTATTCTTAGTATGAATTAATAACATGACGTATAACAATCTAACAAACTAATTTATATATCAGGTAAATTTTTATTTTTAAGCTTTTCGGTGTAAAGTAGTAACTCATCTAAAGTGAAAATTGAATTAAAGCATAAAAGAATATTGTCAAGAAGGTCTATTTAATATTGATATATTTCTTTAAAAAATACATTCATAATACAAGAATAATTACTTTCCCGGCTTATGAATGTTAAGAGCTTTAAGTGCTCTATTTGAACTTAATTATCTAGAATTGATGTTTGCACTCCAAAAACATAAAACTGTATCATCACTTTCATGTTTTGAATTCGTTTTTATCATTTTCTCTCCCATCACGAAGGCAAGAAATTTGTCCCGCGTTGGAAGTCTATTGGAAAAACTAAATCTATCCCCCACATTAGAAATAGAATTTTTGTGTCTACTTATCATTTGAAACATAGAAATATTCAGATTAAGAAACCGAAAAATATGGTGGGGGAGATGATAACATATTAATACGTAAAATTTGATTCATAACAATTAATAATACTCCAAATTTAAGATAAAACATATGTTTAAAGATCTTCTTTTGATTCTTCCCCTGTATTTTCATCATAAATGTGAGATGAGTCAACATCATTCGAGTGTGCAGTACCTGTTTCTTGCAGCTGTTCGTATGCACTTTCAGTATGTATTCTCAGTGGTTCATCATCATCCTGCAAGCTTGGGTTAGACATAACATTGTTTTCATCAAAAATTACATGAGCACTTCCTTCTACACACATTGTCCTTTTGTTGAATACCCTGTAGGCTTTGCTTTGTGAGGAATTCCCCAGAAAGATTCCCGCGTCACTTCGGGCATCAAATTTTCCTAACAAGTTTTTTCCGTTATTAGGAACAAAGCATTTACATCCAAAAGCTCTTAAATGTGATATGTTAGGTTTTCTACCTTTTAGTAATTCATAAGGTGTCTTATTTAACATAGATCTAGACATGCATCTATTGATAATATAGCAGGCAGTGTTTATAGCTTCGGCCAAAAATTTATTTGTTATATTGCTAGCAATCATCATAGTTCTAGCCATTTCTTGAAGAGTCCTATTCTTCCTTTCTACTACGCCATTTTGTTGTGGTGTCCTAGGTGCAGAGAAGTTATGTTCAACACCATTAGAAGAACAGAATTCGATAAATTTTGAGTTTTCAAATTCAGTTCCATGGTCTGATCTGATCGCTACTAATTGTTTATCAATTTTTTTCTAGAGTTTCCTTACCAGACTACAGAATGATTCAAAGGCATCTTCTTTGGATGCAAGAAAAATAGTCCATGTGTATCTCGTATAATGATCAACTAATACAAACATATATCTCTTACCACCTTTGCTTTTGACTCTCATGGGTCCACATAGATCCATATATATCGGTTCTATAGATCTGGTTTTGCTAACTGATTGTTTAGATTTAAGGAATGCTTTTACCTGTTTTCCTTGGGCACATGCTTCACAAATTCCATCATCTTTGAGCTTAGATTTAGGAAGTCCAATTACTAAATCCTTGGAGATCAATTTGTTTAGTTGTACGTAGCTTGCATGACCTAGGCGTTTATGCCACAGTAGGGGATCTTTTTCCATCACACTTAGGCACATGAGTTTTTCTTCAGATGTTTTTGTGGTGTCTATTGTGTAGACGTGCTTGTGCCTTTTTCCAGTTGTTAAATTAATTACTTCAACTTTTGTAGAGTGGAAAATTACCTTGTTTCCTTTATCACAGAGTTGGGATATGCTGAGGAGATTATTTTCAAACCTTCAACGTGATAGACATTGTCAATTGAGTATTCGTCAGTCTTCCCAATTTTACCAATTCCTTTTATCTGTCCCTTTTGTCCTCCGCCAAATGCTACCATTCCACCTTGCTTTTCTTCAATTGAGAGAAATTTTGTTTTATCACCAGTCATATGTCTTGAGCAAGCACTGTCCACATACAAATATTGCTTGCTTCCTCTCACTTGTACCTGGATAAATTCAAAGGTTAGTTTTAGGAACCCAGATAAACTTGGGTCCTTTGCTTTGATCAAAAGGATGAATTAGATCTTTGTTTAACCAGTTGGGTAGTTTCATTTTCCTTTGAGCATACATGTCCCTTTGATAGATTTCATGAGTATTGTTGTTTTTATTTATTCTGAATTTAGTACATGAATTTTTAGAGTGACCTGTGATTCCACAGAATGTTGGAGACCAATTTTCAGTTTGATTCTTGAAGCCTAATCCGGCTCTTTTATTATGGAGGTTGTTTCCTAGATGTGCCACAATCATGGACGACTTCGTCCATTTGTTTGGTTGCTCAAGCTCATATTTAATTTTAGATAACTCACCATTCATTCTCCTTGAATTTTCTTTTTCTGACAGCAAGCTCATTTTTTAGTCGTTCAATATCATGGACATGTTCGGATTGATCAGTTATCTTATCCTTAGTTTTACCAATGACACTTAATTTTAAAACCTCAGTTTTTAGAGACAGGTTGCAGGACTCAGGTTGTTGATTTTTTTCTAGTAAGAGTTTGTTTTTCTCTTTTAACCCAATATTTAGTTTTTCAAGATCAATATATTCAATTTATAATTTAGACATGGAACTCAATAATTGATCCTTGTTTTTGTTTAGATCTTGAATGGAGTTTAGAAGGGTAGGCATTAGAGATGATAATTTTTTCTTGGAGAAAAGTTGAAGTTTTTCTTTAAGATCAGTGATGTTTACCTCCTTTTCTTCAGTAACTGAATCAAATTCTGCTTCTGAATCTTCTATAGCCATCAAAGCGAGGTCGTTCTGTTCATCTTCGGAGTTGTCTGAGCATGTTCCCCAAGCTGCATACATAGCTTGCTCATTCTCCTTTTCTTTCGCCTTTCTTTTGTTCGCTAGTTCCTTCTTTTCCTTTTCTGCCCTTTCCTTTCTCCATTCTACTTCCCACATAGGACAATCTTTGATTTGGTGATCAGTTTTTCCGCACTTATTGCAGCCGCCGTATTGACCCTTTTCCACGCACTTTTCTTTGCTAGGAGAGGTCTTTTTGCCATAGTTCATGCCCTTTTCGAAGAATTTCTTAAAGTTCCTGCTGATAAATGCAATATCTTCATCATCTAAATCTGAGTCATCACTTTCAGAAGCTTTGAGTGCAAGATTCTTTTCCTTAATTCCTTCACCCTTTTTGTTGTTATCCACATTCATCTCATAAGTCTTCAGATTTCCTACCAGCTCATCCAAAGTCATGTTTGTCAGATCTTTTGCTTCTCTAATCGCGGTGACTTTTATTTCCCATGACCTAGGAAAAGTTCTGAGTACTTTGTCTACTTGTTCCTCAATGGTGTATACCTTCCCCAAGGATATTAATTGATTTACAGCTGTGGTGAATCTTGTGATCATATCTTGTAGTGATTCTCCACTTTTCATCTTAAAAGCCACATACTCTGAGCAGAGTCTCGCAATTCTAAATTTTTGAACTTGAGTGGTACCTTTATGCGCATTCAGCAAGGTGTCCCATATTTGTTTTGTTGTGGTACATCCAGAGATTCGATTATACTCATCAGGTCCGAGTCCACATACTAGAATACATTTAGCTCTAGCGTTTTTACCAAGCATCTTGTAATCAGCTTCTCCGTATTGAGCTTAAGGTTTTGGGATATTATTTCCTTCACTATCCTTGATAGTTGGCATAAGAGGGCCATCAGTAACTCTAACCCATAGTTCATAATCTTCAGCTTGAAGGAAGTCCTCCATCCTTGCCTTCCACCATGAGTAGTATTGACTATTAAATAGAGGTGGTCTGTTGATATGCTGTCATTGACCTTATCCTATAGGAGGTGTAGAATTCATAGTTACCTTTCCTTAAGTTGTTAGAATCTTGTTTTAAGTTAACCCGCTCTGATACCAATTGTAGAAATTATGACCTCCGTAATTCTCCTATGGAACACGTACGAATTACTTGTTGCTTTGTTAATCAGTAGTTTAAAGTTGCTTGGAAAAATAAACAATGACTCAGAATTGTGGAACTTGCTTTTATTACTTCAACAACTTCAAACTACACATGATTACAAACTTTGTAAACTAAGGAATTATAAACTCTAATTCCTAGACTCAACAACACAAACCCCCAGGCTTGCGTTCTCCCAATCGTCAAGTTCCCAACCTGATGATCGACTTAACTACAAACTAATTTAATAGAACTACTCAAATCTAAGACTAACAAAATAAACTCCTTCTATTTTGTTTCCGCAGCACCTTAAGGATTTCAATCAGAACCCTCTCAACTCTTGATCACGTTCTGCTTGTTACTATCTTTTGTAAGTGCGCAAATCTACCTGGAGAAAGCCCTTCCTCTATTTATAGACTTCTCGACCCCTTCCTTCTCTTACTTGCTCTTCCTTCTCTGACTTGAACTTTGAAGTGTATTGTCTCTTACTTGTTACACATTGTAATCCTTGTAGGATTCGGAAGTCTTTAACAAATCTGATCCTTCATTATTGCGACTTCTTTATGTACCTTTTCCTAATCATATTAGGTTACCTATATTACCTTTTCCATGCAACTTAACTTTGTCACTTCAAAACTCTAATGTTTGTATTCTAACATTTATGTTGCACTGTGATATTATTTACTACACTATCTTTTGTGATTGAATGTTTAGAGAGTAAAAAAACTTCTTTAAGCCATGTATCTCACTATGTTGTCAATAAATTCAAATTTTCATGAATTTATGTTTTGTTTATCTTTTTAATCATTGTATTGAGTTGTGAAAGAGCTTTCATGACTAAAGTTACAACATCACAAGCAAGAGATACACGTTTTGACATGTCATAATCATCTTTAGAAGTTAGTCATTAACTCAACCCCTATTTGCCTCTGAAAAGTAGAAGGAATGATTCTGCAAAATCTAAGAAATGCTAAGATATATGTTGAATACAAAAACCTTGGTTATTCACCGTATTGATGATATTATGTTTAGGTGAGTATATGTCAATAGTCAGATATTACACTATCTTGAAGTTGATAGTTCATTATTTGTTCAGTGGGTTGAATCATAGTTTGTATATAGACTTCCAATATTTTGCACCCAATTGTATTTATTGACACATTAAATTGAATTCATTATCCAATATTTTTGTTTGTGGCCTCATTACTTCTGGATCTTTTTTTCCTTTTTACATCAGCTTGCAATTGTAATGGTCTTTTCTTTTCTGCCAGCAGATAGTCATTTATTGATGTTTTTTATAAAACTTAAGCGTGTACAAATGATGAAACTTCTGAAGTCTGTAAAGACATCAACATGCACACCATACAAATAATGCCTCCAAATCTATAAGGAAAACACAACCGCCGCTAACTCTAAGTCAAGGGTAGGATAGTTCTTTTCATGAATTTTGAGCTGCCTTGAAGCATAAGCCATGCCTTTCCCGTTTTGCATAAGAACACACCCTAGTCAAACCCTCGAAGAATCACAATAAACCACAAACCCATCGGACCCTTTCGGTAGAGTCAACCCCGGGGCCGAAGTAAGTCTATCTTTCAACTCCTTTAAACTCTTCTCACATGCTTCGAACCATATGAACTTAACCTTCTTTTGAGTCAAAGCACAAAAAACCTTTGAATATCCGAAGGTGATAGAGGTCTAGACCAATTCTTAACCACATCCGTCTTCTTGGGATCTACCTCAATACCTTTACCAGAAAGAATGTGACCAAGAAAAGCCGCGTATCTTAACCAAAACTCACACTTATCAAACTTTGCAAAGATTTGTTGGTCCTTGAGGACTTGCGACAAAATCCTAAAATGATCGGTATGCTCATCCTCACTTCTTGAGTAAATAAAAATATCATCAATGAACACAATCACGAACATATCAAGCTATTGTCTAAACACCCTATTCATCAAATCCATAAATGCGGCCGGAGAATTTGTCAACCCAAATGACATTACCAAGAATCCGTAGTGACCATATCTAGTCCGAAAAGCTGTCTTAGGGATGTCATCTTCCTTCACTCTCAATTGGTGATAGCCCGACCGAAGATCGATCTTAGAGAAGTAACTTGCCCCTTAGAGTTGATCAAACAAGTCATCTATCCTTGAAATAGGATACTTATTCTTAATGGTGACTTTATTCAATTGACAGTAGTCAATGCATATGCAGACTGAACCATCTTTCTTCCGAACAAACAACACTAGAGTAGCCAATAGAGAGATACTCGGTCGGATAAAACCTTTATCCAACAAATCCTTCAATTGCTCCTTTAACTCCTTAAGTTCTGTCGGAGCCATTCGGTAAGGAAGAATTGAGATAGGTTACGTATCCGGGAGAAGAATAATACGAAAGTCTATTTCCCTTTCGGGAGGAACATCGGGTAGATCATCGGGAAACACTTCCAGAAACTCATTAACAACGGGTATTCTTGGTAGACCATTTTTGGCTATGGGCAAGGCATTGGTTGATGTAGAAGGTGGTGAATTGAAATTCTGAGTCAGTGAGGAGGTAGTTAGCTTCAATATTCACAAATTCATGAAATACCCAAGTGACATGCATGTTATGTGTCACTTGGATCAAATAGACAAAAGTGTAGCAAGTATTGGAAGTGTATCCTATTGTAGGGAACCTTTGGCTCAAGTGCTACTTAATTATGATCAAGATGAGGTTAGTGAGAATGATGAGATTGTGGCTGCTCTTGTAGGTGTGGGTTCACATAATTCTTTCCAAGATAAACTTGACCTCAATTTGTCTAGTCGAGAAGCACCACCGGCAAAACCATCCATCATTAAACCACCGAAATTACAGTTGAAAAAGCTCCCACCTCATCTCAAATATGTTTTCTTGGAGGAAAACAACACACTTCCAGTAATTATTGCAGGTGATGTTAAGCCATGGCAAGTGAAGTTGTTAGTCATAGTGTTGAAGAGGCACATTAAAGCTTAGGATGGTCAATTGCCGATATTGTGGGTATTTTGCTGGGTGTATGCACTCACAAAATAAATTTGGTGGAAGATTATAAACCTAACTTTGAACACCAACAAAGATTAAATCCTCCAATGCAAGAAGTGATGAAGAAGAAAATTATTAAATGGTTAGATGCGGGAGTTATCTTTCCAATCGTGGACAGCCAAAGGGTAAGCAAGATGCAATGTGTGCCGAAAAAGGGTGGTATCACGATAGTTCCCAATGAAAAAGCTGAATTTGTTGCCACTCGGCCTGTCAGTGGGTGTAGTGTGTGCATGGACAATCAGAAGCTCAATTCTTGACTAAAAAAGACCATTTCACCATGCCTTTTATTGATCAAATGCTTGATAGGCTTCCTAGAAAGGGCTGGTATTGCTTTCTTGACGGATATTTTCTGTACAACCAAATCTCTATTGCACTGAAGGATGAAGAAAAGTTAATGTTTACATGTCCTTATGGCACATTCACATTCAAGTGAATGCCGTATGGGCTATGTAATGCTCCGGCTACCTTTCAACAATGTATGCTCTCAATCTTTGCCGATATGGTAAAGGATTCCATGGATGTGTTCATGGATGATTTCTCTGTCGTTGGGGATTCTTTTGAAGAATGTTTGAGGAATTTGGAGATGGTGTTAAAAAGGTGTGTGGATTCAAACTTAATCCTTAACTGGGAGAAGTGTTTTTTTTTTGTGAAAGAGGGAATTGTGCTTGGACATAAAATATCCGGGGATGGTATTGAAGTTGATCAAGCTAAAATCCATGTAATTGAGAAGTTACGTCCCCCAATTTTGGTAAAAGGTATAAGGAATTTTCTTGGTCATGTCGGGTTCTATAGATGGTTCATCAAAGATTTTTTCAAGATTGCTATTCCATAATGTAGACTCCTTGAGAAAAAAACACATTTGTTTTCGATGACTCTTGCTTGGTGGCTTTAAAAACACTCAAGGAGAAACTTATATCAGCCCCAATAATCATTACCCCCGATTGGAATCTCCCTTTTGAAATGATATGTGATGCTAGTGGGTTGCCTCTAGGAGACGTTCTTGGGCAATGTAAGAACAAGTTCTTCCATCCTATTTATTATCCTAGCAAGACACTAAATTGTGCTTAGAAAAATTACACCGTAATGGAGAAAGAGTTGTTGGCAGTGGTATACGGGTTTGAGAAGTTTCACACATATTTGTTAGGTACCAAACTGGTCGTTCACACAGACCATGCAGCTTTAAGGTACCTAATGGCTAAGAAAGAGGCTAAGCCCACACTTATTGGATGGGTCTTACTTCTTCAAGAATTTGACTTCGAGGTGAAAGATAGGAAGGGGTGTGAAAACGAAGTAGCTGACCATCTTTCAAGATTGAAGGCACATGCTAGAGTGGTTGAAGAGAAAGACATTGATGATGCTTACCCGGATGAATCGATAATGGTAATTTCTACACCCTTTGTTGATGCTGATTTTTCAAATTTTATTGTATGTGGGGCTGTTACTAAATGATTTGAGTATCCATCAAAAGAGGAAATTCCTATTTGATGTGAAGAAGTATATCTGGGATGAACCTTTCCTTTTTAGGGAATATGCTGATAACATCATTCGGCGTTGTGTGCCAGAAGTGGAAGTGAATGAGATCCTTAAAGCATGTCGTGCCTCGCCACATATGGTCATCATGGGGGCATTCGTATAGCCTCTAAGGTTATATAATGTGGTTACTATTGGCCTACACTATTTAGGGATGCTCACACATTTTGCAAATGTTGTGTACAATGTCAATTACAAGGGAGTATATCGAGGAGACATGAATTACCACATTCACAAATCCTTGAGATTGAATTGTTCTGTGATTGGGGGATCTATTTCATGGGCCTTTTTCCTAGCTCCTTCAAGAATAAGTACATCCTTGTAGTAGTTGATTATGTCTCCAAATGGGTGGAAGCAATAGCATTTCAAAACAATGAAGCGCGAAGTGTTACAAAGTCCATCAAAAAGAACATCTTCACAAGATTTTGTACACCAATGGCTATTATAAGTGATGGCGGATCACATTTTTCCAATCGTCAATTTGAAACTCTCTAAATATTGAGTCAAGCATAAAGTGGAAATACCATACCATCCATGATCCAGCGGACAAGTTGAAGTGTCTAATCAAGAAATAAAGAGCATCTATGCCAAAACAGTGAATGTCCATCAAACTGACTAGTCCAACAAGCTTGATGATGCACTTTGTACCTACCGTACGGCATTCAACTCTCCCATTAGGAAGTTTCCCTACAAGTTAGTGTTTGGGAAAGCTTGCCATCTTCTGGTTGAATTGAAACATAAAGCATTATGGGCGTTGAAAAAGATAAATATGAATTTGGATGTAGCTTCCAGAGACCGTGTACACCAAATCCTTGAGCTGGATGAATTACGTTTGCAGCCCTACAAAAGCTCCACACTATATAAGGAAAAAGTTAAAAGTGGGCACGATGTTAAGATACTACCTAGGGAGTTTGGAGTAGGGGAGTTAGTCCTGCTGTTCAATTCAAGGTTGAAGCTCTTCCTAGGCAAACTCAAATCGAAGTGGATTGGTCTGCACACTATCATACAGGTGTATGGCAATGGAGCGATTGAAATTTAAGATGCAAAGGGGGTGCAATTCATAGTCAATAGACAATGATTGAAAGCATACTTTTGAGAAGGTCATGACGTGAGGGATTTTTAAGTGGTGTATCTTGATGATGTTTGAAACACACATCCATGCTGTTCAACGATATTAAATTTGGCACTTCATGGAAGGAAACCCAAGTGTTAGTTCTTTTCAATAACAAGGGTGTTCACATGTGCCGGTATTGGGTAGTGGGTGATGGTACAGGCAACTCGGTAATTCACCGAGTAGAGTAGGTAAAGCTCCAACAAGCTCACCTTTTGGGAAGCTCAACTTTAGGTGCTTACTGTCTAATTTTGTGATGCTCCTCACCTACTAGGCGATGCACCGACACCATTGGACGAACCTAATGCACTCTGCCTAAGTATACACGAATAACGGGAGACACAATGGTAATTTTGGCGATGTTTATGCAAGAGAAGGTGATTCACCCATATACTTGGGCAACCATGGTGTAGACCACCGACGTGCAGGAAATATTGTTCTCCAAATACAGCTACAATATAGGTGATCTGAGTCTAATCGGTGACTCACCAATTATGATCAACTATTGTCAGTACTAGTGATTGCTCAGGGAGTGATCCTACCTTCATTTGTTTATAAAATTTTTGTACATTGAAGACACTTCTCTCTTCTTTTTGGCAGGGTGAGGGCCTTTGTGCCAATATTCTCCTTATTAGAGTGCTCTTTTGGGTAAATGTGTCTCTATTTTTCTTTTTCGTTCTCTCTTGATGATGGCAACCCCCCATAAGTTTAAAATCGTGAAATGCTTGATGTTTTTATTCATAACAGTTTGAGAATCAATTTCGTTCAATATCAATGTCTTAGATAGTACTCATGATGAGCATGATGCATAGTAAGAATGAATAGATGTGGTTACACCTTTGAGTGATCTCTTTGAATCTTTTATTGACTAGCTGCAATTTGATGTGGTCCTTGCGATGAACATCGCACGTATGCTCTTGATCTTTTCAAGATGTGCTAAATGAGTGTATTTCGAAGTGCCATGTGTGGTGAGGGCTTACTTGAAATCATGCATGTGGCGTCCTAGAATTCGCCTTGTTAGTCCAATTGTGTGAATCTTGGTAATTGTGAGACATGAGTTTGGGCAACAATTGAAAGAGGGAACCAAACTATCCATAAAGCCTTTGTTACTACCTTGTGAGGGTGTGAATCCATTTTGACATCATTTGAGCCTAACCTATTTGTTGGCAACCAAAAGAAAGCCTCTTGAGCCTAAATTATCCCTACCTTCTCACCAAAATTACTCTTTGAAGCATTGTGATGTTTGAATAGCCAACTTAGGCCAAAAACCTAAGTTGGGGGTGTGTAAAGGAAGGAAGAATGAAAACCAAGTGAAAGGCAAAGAAAGATGAAATGAGACTCATCTTTGAATGTATTACAAAAAAGAAGAAGAGAGAGCTATCATTATGAGGAAAATGCCTTGGAAAAATAAAAATGAAAAGGAGAGTGAAGAGAAAGAAGTAAAAAAACTTAAGAAGAGGCGGTGATGATTGCAACAATGCTTTGAAAAGGTAAAGTCACCAATCAAAATTGACCATACCTTAACCCTCAGCCCCATTACAAGCCTGAAAGACCTTTGAGATCTTGCATGAACTAGGTTATGTGATGATTGGAAAATATGGGCAAACCTATGGGACAAAGCTTGCATGTTTTTCTCTATTGAGAGAGTAAGAGTTGCATTGATTCCTAACACATTTGTTGATTTACTTTATGAGAGCATGGAATCATTCTTGATATGAGGGCACTTGAATGCATTTGTTGAAACATTTTATTGCATTAGACAAGAAGCGAAAGTGAGCATGAGCTTGTTTTGAGACTAGCTAGTAATCATTTGAAGCTTTTTATTGAGAGTAGTCTTGCTTTGGCGCTTGCATGTTAGCTCTCATTGAGTACTGTTGTAGAAACCATTATTGAGCTTTTTGTGTTCTTGATAACTTGAGGACAAGCAAAAGCTTAAGTTGGGGGTGTTGATGAGTGGTAGTTTTGCACTCATTTAAAGTCCTTATAGATTGATAATTAGTGTCATCAATGTCTAATATTGTCCTATTCTAAAAGAGTGTTGATGATTTACAACATGAAGGCAATTTGATGGGGCAAGGACTGATGTTTAAAAAAATAACAAAAATTACAAAAAGACAAGCAAAACTATGCCTTGTAGGTCGCCTAATAAGAAGGGCGAGTCACCAAAGTTGACAGTATTTTGAGTTATTCTCAAGGTCGATCGAAGAAGTGAGGCAGGAAGGGCGATCCACTGAAAGATATAAGGCGATGTGGATAGACATCACCGAATCTGATAGTGTTGGCAGATAAAATGATGACTCAAAAGGCAATACGCCGTGGAACTCAGTGATTCACCAAAGTTACAAAAGCGAACTCAAGCGGGATCATCAAATGAGACAAAAACTCCCAAAGCTTGAAGTAAGAAAAAGGCAAACCAAAGGAAGATAGGCAATTCACCGAATACAGTGGCGAACTGAGCTAACGTCGCTGAAAGGGACACATAACTAATTTTTGGGTAAAATTTTGGGAAACTATAAATAACTCAAAAGAGAGAGAAAGAGAGTGTGGAAAGATTGAGAGAAATATTCTGAACATTCTAGAGAGAAACATTTTCCATTAAAGAAAAACACATTTATTTATGAAGCTTTTAATGGTGTAAACTTGAATTTGGAAAATTGAGGTTGGATTCGAAGTGGGTTTGCTTTGAAATACTCAATCTCATGCTACCCATGGCTAATTTCATGCAAGGTATAATCTATTAACACTTTGCAATGTGTGGCTAAAACCCCAAACTCTTGGGGTGTGATTATGGGGTGGGGTGTTGATTTAACTTAGTGGGTCTGTTGAATTGCTCTATTTTTGGCTATTAATTATAAATTTGACTGATTGCCAGGTGATGAATTCATGAATTGAGGTGGACAACTTAATTCTAGTTTTGATCTTGTAATGGTGCTAGAAAGTGACCAAAATAAGTTGGTAATCTGCTCAATAGTTGTAGTTTAAATTACTTGATTGCAGTTCTATAGTTTTTGGCTGTTTTGAATGGCATATTGATGAGACCGAAAACAGATTCTATGCAAGGATACTTTGAGATCGAAATAAGATTAGTATCAATGATGATGACCTAGCTTATTTTCAATTAATTAGTTTTAATGAGTAATTCTACTATACACCAACAAAAATCAACATTCAATCCCCCACACCCTTAGAGTTTTTCAGTTTTGTGAATTATGAACTACATCCACATTATTAATTGGGCATCTGAATTATTGCTATTAAAGTTGGTGAACTTCTCCACCCATTTATTTTTATTACAACTTCAATTGAGTTAATTGCTTGTTAATTCTCTTATTAAATTCTGAACCATAAACCATTCCTTATGGGATTCCACCTTAACTATTTGTTGGATTTTTATTTACGATGACCGCTCACTCTTTGGATTTATTTTAGAGGGTGATTTTAGTGTTATCATATCTTTCATGATATGAGATGTCTCACTTAAACTCTTATTCAATATTCTATTATGTTGTATGTATGTCATGTGACTTGTGTAGGGCCTTTCGGGGTCCTATACGCCTTGTCATGTCTGGGGTATATTTTGGGTCGTGACAAACGAGGTATCAGAGGCATATTTTAGAAAGGTCATAGGATGTCTGACAAGCTGCAGCGAGTAGTATCTTATTCATAAGTGTGAGGTGTTCCACATAAAAGGATAGGAGGCTACAATGCATTTAGGAAACTTAACTTCTTTCACTACTCCAAAGTCATGCCATATAGTTTATCTCTACAAAGGTCTCTCTCCTAACGCTTGTTCGATGCTTTTCAGGATATGCCTCCTCGAAGAGCTTACATAAGAAGGAATGTAGCTAATTATGTGGAGCCCGAGGTTACTCAAGCTTTGGTTGATCCTTTGGCCGAGTGAGTGACTAATGTAAAATTTCAAGCTGCTTTTCAAGTGTTGGCTCTAGCTATGACGGCCCAAGCTAATAAAGAGGTCATTGCTCTTGTGAACCCAAAATATGGGTATGGCAGCAATAAGGGGAGGGACTTTACTAGTATGAATCCCCTGGAGTTTCATGGGTCAAAAGGGGATGAGGATCCTCAAGAGTTTGTTGATGAGATTTATAAGATAGTAGAGATAATGGGAGTGTCACCGGTGGAAAAGGCGGAATTGGCCGCATATCAACTTAAGGGTGTTGCTCAAGTTTTGTTCAAACAATTGTAGGATGATAGGGCTATAGATGCGGGTCCTTTTTATTGGGAGCAATTCAAAAGGGCTTTCCTTGATCGTTTCTTTCCTCTTGATATGAGATAAGAAAAAGTGCTTGAGTTCATTTATTTTCGTCAAGGAAATATGAGTTTCAAGGAGTATGCTTTGAAGTTTACTCAATTGGATAAGTATGCTCCAACCATGGTTGTCAACTCTAGGGTAAGGATGAGTAAGTTTTTGTCGAGTGTGTCCGAAATGGTGTTCAAGGAGTGTCGTAACGCCATGTTGATCAAAGAGATCGATATCTATCGTTAGATGATACATTCCCAATAAATTTAAGAGGAAAAGCTAAAAGAGAAATCTAGGAGTCAAAGAGGGCAAGGGTTGGTGATGGTGACTTATGTCATTCTAGGTCCAGTGGACATGGTCGTTCCTAGTTCCGGCAAGAGTTCTCTGGTCAAGGTTCTTCAAATGTTCTGGTTCCAACATTCAACAAGGATATGGTTTCTAACCCCAAACCTCAAAGAAGGGGTGGAAATGGATCTTCTATTCTAGCTTGCCAAAGGTATGGCAAGAGTCACTTGGAACAATATTTAGCCGGTACAGATGGTTGCTTTGTTTTTAGGAAGAGTGGTCCAAAAGTGAAGGATTGTCTGTTGCAAGCTAGAAAGAGTAAGGATGCTAGGCAAACTCAACCTAGTGGTTCTGGTTTGTGTTCTCCACATTAGAACAAATTTTATGCACTTCAGACTCGACAGGATCATGAGGGCTCTCCTGATGTTGTGACCGGTATGTTGAAAATCTTCTAATTTGATGTATATGCTTTTCTTGATCCGAGTTCTACTTTGTCATTTGTTATTCCTTATGTGGCCATGAGATTTGATGTTTGTCTTGAAAGCCTTTCTAATCCCTTTTCTATCTCTACACCTATTAGTGATTCTACTGTTGCTAAACGAGTTTATAGAAATTGCCCTATTTTTGTTTCTCATAGAGTCACTCTTGTTGATCCTGTAGAGTTTGATATGTTAGATTTTGATGTTATTCTTTAGATGGATTGGCTTCATTTGTGTTATGGTTCCATAGACTGTAGGACCCGATTTTTCACATTTCAGGTTTCGAACGATCCTATCTTAGAATTGAAAGGGAGAAACTATGCTCTTAAGTAGGGGTGTTCACGATTTGGGTAAAAACCGATCCAAACCGAAAAACCAAAACAAACAGATTAAATAAACTAATTTTCATTTTGTTTTGGTTTGGTTTGGTTTTACATTTTTAAAAATCGATAATATTTGGTTTGGTTTTGGATTTGTTCAAAAAAACCAAAAAAAATTAACCTAACCAAACAGAAAAATTATATATATATATATATAAATATATATATTAAAAAAAGACATTAAAACCTAGCAAAAGGCCCATAATTTGAAGCCTCATTAAAATAATAAAGAAAGGGAATAAAACAAGAGTTGTAGCCTTTTGACTCTTAGGTAAAATTCAATAAAGTACTAGGTACGTTCTTTGAGCAGCAATTAGTTGTGTCTTCTGTGGTGAGAAAGTGTGGCGACAATTTTCATCTCTAGTGAGCTTTTCAAGATTTGTTTTCTATTGCAACTTGCAAATTAATTTTATGCATCTTTTCAACCATTTGTTATAGGTAAAGTATTCATTGTTAAATTTTATTAATGGGTTGTCTACTAGTATATCAAATTTCTCAATTTTTATTTTTAAATTTTATGCTCAATTTTAATTTTTGATTTTTTTTTCAAATTGAAATAATGGAAGTTTAAGGATCAAAGGTGGTTGAAAAAGAAATTACACCCGCGCTAGCAATAGTTCAAGCACATGGTAACACATTTAAAACTTCTACAAGTTCTACTACGTGCAAATCTCCTAAATAACAAAAAAGAACTATTGTTTCTGGTAAAGATCCTAGCCATTGGGGAAGTGGTAGGGAAACATCACAAATTTGGAAGCACTTTGAAAAATTTATTGATAAGAAAGGTGAACAAAAGGGAAAATGCAATAATTGCTTTGAATAATGTTCTTGCCTGGTAAGAATGGGACTTCTAATCTATGGACATATTTAAACATTAATTGTGTCAAATCCCCTTACAGAATCATTGATACATCACAGTCAATGCTTAAACATAAACCTATCAAAGAAGGGGAACAAAGGGCTTTGGAAAAGGTTGTTTATAATGTTGCTGAGGTTAAGAAGGCCATTGTTGAGTTTGTTATTCTTGATGAACAACCATTTAAAGTTGTTGAGGAGGAAGGGTTTAAAAGATTAATGACAATCCTTTTTTTCTAATTATGAGTTTCCTTCTTGTATTACCGTTGCTAGACAGTGTTTGCAGATTAATCAAGATGAGAAAAATAAGCTTAAAAGACTTATTAAAGATAAACATGTGTGTCTTACAAGTGATACTTTGACATCAATTCAATATTTGACATATATGGTCATTACTGCTCACTAGATAAATGATGAATGGAATTTTCAAAAGAAACTTTGAACTTTTTTTATATACCCAATCATAAAGGTGAGACGATAGCCAAAGCAATTGAGGCATGTTCATTGAATTGGGGGATTGAGAATCTATTCACGGTGACATTGGATGATACAACAGCTAATAGTGTTGCAGTCACGCACTTAAAAGCGAGGATTAATGATAGGAAATGTATTATATTGGAAAATAACTTTTTACATGTTAAGTGTAATGCTCATATTCTAAATTTGATTGTGAAAGAAGGGCTTAGTGAAAAAAATGAGTCTATTTCTCGAGTATGGCTTGTTGTGAAATATGTTAAGTCTTCTCCTCCAAGATCTAATTCCTTTAAGTCCTATTTGAGAAAGTCAAATTAGACACTCATGGCCTTTTGAGTTTGGATGTTGAGACGAGGTGGAACTCGACATTCTTAATGCTAAACACAACTCAAAAATTTGAAAAATCCTTTTCAAGAATGTATGAAGATGATCATAAGTACTTCAGGTAATATCTAAACTTGGAAGGAACAACAAAACACCCATCTGTAGATGACTGATAGAATGTGAGAGTATTCATTAAGTTTCTTGAAATTTTCTATCAAATCACTTTGAAATTTTTGGGAACTTTACACGTCACTTCTAATTATTTCTTTCATGAGATTTATAATCTTCAAAGCTATATTATTAAATATTAAAATTCTTGTTATCCTTTATTGAGTAATATGACTAAGCATATGGAAAAAAGTTTACTAAATATTGGGAAGACTTTAATGATATGAATATGTTATTATTTAATGCTATTGTATTGGATCCTCGATATAAGTTGAAGTATGTGAAATTCTTTTTAAAGATATTTTATAAACCTGTGGAGGGAGTAGATAGATCTATTAAAGTGATGGATACTTTATCTTTCTTGTATACTCACTATGCAAATTCACTTGTTGAGACTAATGATGAAAATATTAAATTTCATGCTAGTGTGATGAGTCAAAATAATGAAATGCAAGGTTGTGATGTTCAATCACAATGGGAAAAGTTTCTTGAAAATGAGAACAATGTCGATAATAAGTCTGATCTCGATAAATGTTTATTTGATGATTTTGAGAAGAGCAAGAATTTTAATATCTTAGCTTGGTGAGAAGCTTCATCTGAGAGATATCCAATTGTTTCCAAGATTACGAGAGATGTGCTTACTAATGTTTTTTCTATAGTTGCATCAGAGTCAGCTTTAGCATAGGTGGTTGAACTCTTGACTGTTATCGAAGTTCTATATCCCCAAAGACAGCCGAAGCTCTTGTTTGTAGTCAACAATGGTTATGGACAACTTTTACAGAGTGAAAGTTTGAAGATCTTTTAGATGAAATTCAAAATCTTCAAATACTCAAAAAAGGTATTTTACATAGTAAATTACATAATTATAATTTGTTTATATACTTTTATATTTCTTATTTTGAATGCCTAATATGATGATTCTTTTTTGAGAACATCCAGGTACTCCTTTGAGAATTGATTAAGTTGATTAGATTGAAGAAAAAGCAAGATAAAAATATAAAATTTTCCTTTCTTTTGAGTAACAAAAGGAGAGGAGATGTAGATTGTCTTTATATGACAACAATTGATATTAAATTTGATGTTGAATTTATTTGCATTTTGCAAATACTGCTTTTACTTTGCTAATGTGGACACTTTTTTTTTTGTTGTTGTTGAAACTAGTAATGTTGCTAATGTGGATACCTCTAAATGCAATAAAATCATCAATGTATTATAAATCAAAAAAGGGGGTAGGAACTTTGAGTGAGCATTGCACTGTTTGAAACTCAGTGCATACAACTTTCTCTAGCATATATAGAACAATTTGTGCAGAGTATCAAAGTTTTGGGTTGTCCTCCTTTTGTTTAACATTGTAGAGACCACATGGTTATATATTTTATGCAGGAAATGATGAGATGCTTTTATGTATGGTTAATAACCGAACCAAATCAAACCGAAACCGATAACAACCAAACCGATAAATATATAGTCTATTTGGTTTTGTTTAGTTTTAATCATTTAAAAATTATTTAAATTGGTTTGATTTTGATTTTCACCAATAACTGACCCAAACTGACCCGTGAACACCCCTATTCTTAAGGGTATATTTATATCTTGCCTGAAGGCTAGGAAAATTATTTCTAAAGGTTGTATTTATCATCTTCTTCGGGTTGGGGATACAGATTTCGAAAGCCTTATTTTTGAGATAATTCCCATTGTGAATGAATTTCCAGAAGTGTTTCCCGATGATATTTATGGTATTCCTCCCTGAAGAGAAATAAACTTTTGTATTGACCTTTTCCAGATACGTATCCTATCTCTATTCTTCCTTATCGTATGGCCCCAATAGAAATTAAAGAGTTAAAGGAACAATTAAAGGATTTATTGGATAAGGATTTTATTAGACCGAGTATCTCTTAACGGGGTGCTATGATATTGTTTGTTCGGAAGAAGGATAGTTCCCTCCAAATGTGCAAAGACTATCGGCTATTCAATAAGGTCACGATAAAGAATAAGTATTCTATTTCAAGGATTGATGATTTGTTTGATCAACTCCAAGGGGCGAGATTCTTCTTCAAGATTGACCTTCGGTTTGGTTATCACCAATTGAGGGTGATGGAGAGTGACATTCTAAAAATGACATTTTGAACTCGATATGGTCACTATGAGTTTTTAGTGATGTCTTTTGGTTTTACAAATGCCCCGATGGTGTTCATGGATTTGATGAATAGGGTCTTCAAGAAATATCTCCAAATGTTCGTGATTGTTTTTATTGATGATATTTTGATTTACTCTCAGAGTAAGGATGAGCATATTGAGCATTTGAGAATTGTGTTGCAAATTCTCAAGGATCGGGAATTGTATGCTAAGTTTAACAAGTGTGAGTTTTGGTTGAGGTCCGTTGCTTTCTTTGGCCAATTGTCTCGGGTGAAGGTGTTCAAGTTGATCCTAAGAAGATCGAGACGGTTAAGCATTGGCCTAGACCTTTGTCTGCTTCAAACTTTTGAGTTTCTTGGGTTTGGCTAGTTATTATACACTGTTTGAGGAAAGAGGTTCCTCTATTACTTCGCCCCTGACGACATTGACACAAAAGAATGTGAAATTTCTATGGTCAGAAGCTTGTGAGAAGAGTTTCCAAGAGTTGAAGGATAGACTCACTTCAGCCCCTATATTGACTTTACCGGAAGGATCGTATGGTTTTGTTGTTTTTTATGATGACTCATTATTTGGAGTTAGCAGAGGTAGTGTTTTCTCTAAAGATTTGGAGGCATTACATATAGGGTGTTCACCTAGATGTATTTACTGACCATAAGAGCTTGAAGTATGTGTTCACCCTAAAGGACTTTAATCTTCACTAAAGAAGGTGGCTTGAGTTATTTAAAGATTACAACATGACCGTCCTCTATAATATGTGAAAAACAAATGTGGTGGCGGATGCTCTACATTTTTGGAGGCAGCTCAAGGTTTAATTTATGTCATTTTCAATACTATGCATTGAATGTGTAGGTTAGAGTTTGATTTGAAATCATTGGGAAGAAGGAAAAGCTGGCATCCATTTGGCGTATCGCCTAACCACTTGGAATATTGTCGAAGGTTATCACCGAAAGTCATAGGTTTCCCAAATCCGTGAGTTGATATTTTTGTAATGCCTTGGCCGATTGGTGATGCGTTCATTGCCATTCGGCAATGGTCTGGCTGCTGTAGAACTTACTAGATCACTAAATCCATTTGCACTTGGTTGGTAAGTTACATAGAAGATTCGGCGATCCACCGACCTATTCGGCATAGTTAGTCGGGATTGCCAAATTGCATCGAATGAAAAATCAAGGGTCATTTTAAATTTTGAAGTTTCAAACATTTCATTCTTTCATTCCCTTTTCTTACAACTTCGTTTCACACCCAATTTCTTTCTTCCTTTTCACTTTTTCTTACAAAATATTTCATAAAGTTATAATTATGTGGAATTCGATAGCATCTTTATTTTTCCTCATCCCTTGCATTCAAGTTTTTGATCCTTTAAAGAGGTTAGTTTGGTTTACCCATTGATCTCTTAATATTGTCTTATGCTTGTTATTGGATAGTTTTGTGCTTGATTGAATGCCTATCTTAGATTCTAAATTGATCTTGTTCACTTCAATTTTTTTGGGTAATTGGGTGTGGGGTATGAACTGGATAGTGAATGGTTTCTTGTTGTTGAGCATTGGTTGAGAATTTGTATTGTTTGGGTGATTATATTTTGGTGTCTATTGTGTAATTTAAGTGAAGTCTGAGTACCCTTTGTTAAACATACGACTTGATTTGGATGAATAATGGATAGGGTGATGTCTTTCTTAAGGATAAGTTGTCCTGTCATTGAGATTTGTGGTAGAAATTAGGGGAATTTGAATACCCTTTCTTTAGAATCGATGTGGGTAAGTTGAAATTTGATTGTGTGATGCATTGCAGGGATGAATTGAACCAACTTTATGCATGGGTTTCACTTGGGCAATGTGTCTGAGATATTCTAGTGCTACACTGAGAAATTGGTGATACGCTAATTGGAACCCAAGTGCATCAATTTTAATAGGTTGGGAGCCTTGAATTTTTCCCATTTGGCGAGCTTCATCAGGCTCACCGAATGTATTTTGCATATCACCGAGCAACCCTCTATCAATAATTCTTCTTATTCATTTGATGGATCCACTGTACAATTCACCGATGATCCTCTACTATTGCCAAGAATCATTGGCAATCCATCGACCTATTGGGCAAGAATCACCTTACACTTTTCTCTAACATTTCAGCTTCATTGTTTTCTCTTTTGTTGTGATATGTTTTGAAGCCATGCCTTATCAAAGAAGTAGGCCACACCTAACACTCCTCCTCATCATAGGCCTAAGAAACAAAAAGGGATCATAATAGCAGAACTGATAGCTACATCGCAACCCACTTAACGCAAGTCTAATCGTGTGAGTGGTAAGGAAAAGAAGAAGTTTTTTGAGTCTTGGGATGATGAAAATAGAGAGAAACATGACTCCTTATAGTACACATGGTTAGAGTCTGACACTAAAGTTGATGGGATCGGTCTAGTACCCTAGTGTATAGTTCACTCCTGGAAGCGTCATCAACATCATGGAAGTAGAGTGAGAGTTATCTAAAGTTGCTCATGATCCTATTGTTATCATATTGCCTCCACCAACTCATGTGGTAGCTCAACCGCTACTAAATTTTTTCAAGGCTGTGGGTGATTATACCATCTTAGAGGAGAAATGGATTTCCACAGATGGTGTGGTAGAAAGGTATCCTCAGATTTGGCAGACCATTAAATATCACAATTTTAAGTAGTTCACAAAACCTTGAGCCCCATATGTTCCATCTTGGGTTTGGGAATTCTATGAGGCTTTTGCATAGCTTTTTCACAAGGGTAAGTAGAAAGGGAGTCAGCAAGATCTTGTTGCGACTGTTGAAGTTTGAGGGAAGATAGTCAAGTGTAGTGAAACAACAATTAACAATGCTTTGGATTGCTCAATGCAAATCTGTTGAGTGAGAACCTAAACTAGAGAAGACTTTAGATTATTCGAGGGGGTGGCTTGCCCTATTATTGAGTGATTCTATGACCCTATGGATTTCCAAGGGTGTAATTATTAAGAAGAAAGATATAAGTGTGGCACCGCGATACAAACTAGTATTTCTATGTAGTTGTTTGATGTTGTTATAGAATGAATCCATCATCTACACTCCGAAAGCAGCCTTGCTGAGGTCCATTATTGCGAGGAAAGTCTTAATTTGGGATTTACCATTGCCCAAAAGATAGCCATGAGGGCTAGGAAAAATTAAACCTCTCTTTTGTTCCCGTGCTTGATCACAAAATTATACCAAAAGGCAGGTGTGGGCTTTACGGCAAGGAAAGATGTAGAAATCACCCATACCTTCTCTTGAAGCATTCATAGGATCGACGTGGAATACCTTTGAGATGAGGCTGAGCGTAAGAAGAACATACCAGTTTACAATTTGATGGTGTTTAATCTGCAGTCTCTCGAGAGTGATCATTTACCTTCCACTCCAACCATTGCTACCTCATGTACTCCAACTACAACTCATCCACCAACTTATGCTACCTTTTTATTCCCTCTATTGACTCAAGCATACATCTTGATGATGGGTAACCTTGAAAATACAATAGATGCACGAGCTTCTTGTTTAGAGGCTCAAGTTCTGCCATGATCGATAGAGCAATTGAGGCTCCACTTATACTTCTTCAGGAGAAGATGAGGGGACTTAAGGAAACTTTATATGTATATGAGGAGCATATTGACAGGTTAGCTGCTCAGACTGAAGTGTGTGAACAGTAGTAGGATGGTGCTTGTAATATCCCATTTCCTGTGAATTTACTTTTAATTATGAATTGACTATTTTCCCTTCCCCCTTAGTGTTTTCATGCTTAGTTTGTGTTTCAAGAATGGTTGGTGTGGTACCCTACTCGATCGGGTGTGTTTTAGTGATTTGACCCCTCTTGAGTTGAGAATTCATGATAGGGTTGACTTTGGTCAACAATTAGAGTTTTGAGCATCGTACGGGAATTCTGTCAGTTCGTTCACATTCAAAATGTTGAGTTTGAGCTAGTAAGGTGGTTGGTAAGGTTTTCGTGGCCTTATGTTGACTTTTGGGCATTTGGTTGAGAAGTTCAGTTTTTAGCATTAAGAGTGGTCCACGAGGGTAATTTTGTCATTTCGACCTCTTTCTAGAAATCTGACGATTCTATTGAGACTGGAATATTGATTTTAGTGGGGGTAAAATGTGCAGTTTATTTTTATTTGATTCCAAACAATTTCTAAGGGTCCGGGGTCATTTTTCCTTGTGTTAAGTTTCTAGGTTTCAGTTTCTGGTGCAGGTCATTTTGACCTGTGCGATCGTGATCCTTTGTCTCATGATACCGATGTGTCTTCTCCGTGGCTCGCGGCCCATCAGCTCACGGTTGAGATGAAGCCTTTGTTTCCTTAGCCTTCTCGATTGAGGACATGGGGTCTCACGTTCGCGATGTATTGTGACTTTGCAATCATGAGAGTTAGTGGCTTGCGATCGCGATGACAAATTTTCACCTCGATAGAGCCTAATTTTGGAATTCTTTCCATTTTTGTCAATTCCAGTTTCAATCTTTGGGAGCTTTGGGGAGGTAATTCTTGGGAGCATTCTTGTGCAAATTCGTGTGGGTAAGCTTCCTTTACCAATTCCTTGTTAATTCCATCAATTTCTATCATCCAAAACACCTTTAAATCTTGATTTTAGTGTGAGTTTGAGGGGTTTTTCCCCTAACTAGGAAAATAGATATTTTCTTGATTGGGAGCTTGTTCCTTGATCAATTTTAATGGGTTTCTCAACCATCAATCCCTCTTGACTAGTAGAAATGTTTTTCAACTAAAAATATGATTTTACCCTTTTAGTTTCTGAAGTTATTTTTGGACTATTTTACCCTCAATTTCTAGTTCTATCTATATAGGTATCATTGGGCTCCTTTTGATGAACTCTATTCATTCTTACTAGTTGAGGATTATTTTGGTGATCAGGTGGTTGAGGAAATGCTATGATAGAGTTGTTCGAGTGAAGTTTCGGCCTTCGAGGTAGGTTTGGCTATAGACTAAGATGAGTAAATAACATTTTTGTAGGAAGTCAACTGTGAAATGATTACTAGTATGAATCTTAGAAGTCGGTAAGCGTCAACCTCCTTGTTTAGTTCGTATGAGGCCTATTTGTGATGCTTAGCTTGTGTGGAGGTTTGTGTGATATCTTTAATTATTGTTGAAAACCTATGATATTTGAGTAATTGCCTGAGCAAGGGGCTGCGTGATCTATCTTTATTTTTGATATTCAGATGCCTGAGATATGGGCTTGAGTTGATTTTTGAACACTTTAAAAATTAAAAGAAAATGCTTTCTAAGTGGTAAAGACTGTTTTTCTAACACCTGAGATTTCAAAAAGGAAAAGACTGCATTAAAATGCAGCAATAGATTCAAGTATATAAGACCTGTCTACGATTCGTATGACTCTCTATGGGTCATAGACCAGTCTCATAGAAAGGGACAAAAATAATTTTTAAATCAAGTCCTAGTACCTCTTTCTACGGTCCACCAGTATGGTCCGTCAAATGATCTACGAGTGGTAGATGGATCTCGTAGGTATGTCCCTAACTTAGTAAAATTTTAAGGACAAAATATTTTTTTACGGTTGGTGCCTACGGACCGTAGAAAGCTCTACGGGCCGTAGACAGGTCTCTTCAAAGTTGATCCAAAAATTTAAGTTTCTGAACTTTTCTATGGTTGACCAGGACGGTCCGTAGAAAGTCGGTCCAAATCGTAGAATGGTTCGGCAGTTATTTTAAAAGGGATTTTAGGTCTTTTCCTAATTGTTTTAAACCAATACTATGTCATTTTTGCTTCTACCCTAAGCCCTATATAAAGTTTTTAAGTCCTAAAACAACCCACTTAAAAACCCATTCACCTAATTCCCCAAAACCTAACCAAATTCACTCCACACTCTCAACCTTAGGAAGAAAAGAAGAAGCTAGGTTTCAATTCAAGCCTCCAATTCACCATTCTTTGTGGGCTTTGAGTAACCAAGATATGTGGGTATTTACTCATGGAGTCTATTCCTCTATGGGGTCCCCAAAATTTTCAAGTTTTCAATATCAATTTCAATTGAACAATTTTGGCTTCTTCTTGGCTCTTTATGGGTTCGATTTGATTATGATTTATTATTGTTAACTAAGTCTTCTAATGCCTGATATAGGGTTAATACATGATATTTAGTTGAAATTATATTGACTCATGAATGATTTAAGATTTTTAACTATGAACATATGATGAACTCATGAACCTATGAAGTATGGATTTTGGAAGATTAGGCATGTCTTATGTAAATAATGTTTATGATGATAGGGTGCTTTTCGATGAAAGTATCAATGTTATTGTGAAAGATTTTCTCACATATGAATATGATCATGAATTTTGAAAGGTATTTCTCACATATGAATTCACATTGGTGAAATGTTTTATCACATATGCTTGAATTGCAATTTAAGGAGTTATTCTACGTTTTGATCTTAAGATGTGGATTGGTATTGATCATTCTCTTTCCTATGTTATATTGATATTTTACTTTTATCTTTTTTGTTGGGATTTGGACTCAGCACCGAGAGGGGTTTGAGGTGGAGGCTCAAATATGGTAGCCCCTAGTAGCAACCACTTGCTCCTAACTACGTGCCCCCATAGGATTTGTCTTAAATGACCTAGCTAGTGGATCCACTTTCATAAAAGATGATATGTGAGGAATCTATCTTGGCAAGTAGAATCCCTTCTTTTGGTGTGAGGGATATATCGAATTCCATGATATAGCTCTCATGGTCTTATTGTCGATTAAAGCAAATATCCCACAAAATGATTATGTTTCTTCAAAGCTTTCTTATGTCCCTTATTTCAAAATGTATTGACTATATCTTATGATTTACATGTTGTTGCTTCTTTAAGCGTTTTAATTGTTCAAATATTGGTCATGCATTACATGTTTTAAGCCATTCATGCCACCATGTCTATTTTATGGATATTTCCCCATACTTAGTACATTTCATGTACTAATGCATACTTGTGCCTACATTGATTCACTAATGTAGGGTCCGACACTCCTACCTCCCATACTCGTGGCTAGTTGATTCCTTTGTCATTGAAGGTTGGTGAGTCCTTATGTTCTGAGGACCGAGATACTTTTATAGTTTTATGTCATTTCAGTTTTTCAGGTTTTGTATGTGATGTATGGGTGATACGCACAAATTACACCTCCCTAAATAAGTATAAGTGGTCGTTGTCAAATAAAAAACCTAACAAAGGTTAGGGTCGATCCCATGAGAAATATGGTTCAGACCAAGTCTAATTCAGTGTTAATTGAACGTTTAGTCAAGTTCTTTCCGTAGAAAGGAGGGATTTGTAATTAAACTAACAATTGATTGATGTGTAGAAACAAGTAATCAAGTAACATGATTTGCAATTTGTAATATCATTATGAGAATGAAACTAAGGCATATGTGTTCCCCAGAAGTTCTTAACTCAATAATCCTAATAATAGTAACTCTTTCCTATTGTTTAACATGCATAGTCGATAAGTAAAGTACCCCTAAGTGATTGGTCCTCCAAGTAGGGAATTTCACCACGCTACTTGGTTCGTCTACAGGTGTATGCTTTACTAACCCTTACCTTTGACCCAGATTAACCCTCTGCGTAAGTGGTTCAGACTATTACTTAGCGAATTATCAACGCTATATCTCCGTTGTTTAATCACTCCTCATTCATTACTTTCTTGGTCCGGTAAGTAGGAAGGAGGCAGGTTCTAACGTTGCACACCGTTAAAAAGCATTCTAAACACAGAGATTAGCAAATACATGCATAAACACTTATCAAGAATTACTTAATTATTAATCATACTTCGTTAATTACCCATGGTTTCCACAACCCTAGTTGTGGATTTAGTTGTTCATGCTTGTTTGTTTACAATTCTTACTAGGGTTTAGAGAAAAAATCATGAACTTACAATCTGAATTGATGAAATCCAAAATATCGAATTGAAAAGTAAAAGCAAACTTTATAAACCAACTTCAAGAATTAAATGCTAAAAGTGCTTGCAAGATAATTCTCAAAGCTAAGACAAAATACTCTGAAAAAATCTAACTACCCAAAAAACAAAGTTTACAACTAGTATTTATAGAAAATAAATCCTAAATCGAATAGCAAAGGGAAAACTAAGTAAATCTGGTTCAGAGCAGTGTCGTCTACGATTGGCTACCTATGGCTCGTCAGAGTCCACCTATGGGCATGACCTATGGCTCGTAGGTCTAAGCACGGCTTGTCCTGTTCAACAGTCATTCCATTACTGGGACTCATATTCTCTAAAGTCCATTGACGATTCCTTATCTACAATTCGTAGCAGGACCTACGGTTCGTCGTTTCCAACCATCGTTTAATACTTAGCTAAATTCTTCAAGCACCTGAACCACGACTCCCACCTACGGCTCGTAGGTTCATTCGTTCATCATCAAAATCTACTGGTGCAATCTCTTTAATCATAAACTGCTCAACAAACCTATTTCTTGCAAAATTAAGCACAAATACCATCACATCTACTAACAAAATGCCTAAAAAGCATGCAAAAACTCTAAGTTTAATGCATCAAAAGTACCGTAAGTTTACGATACATCAACCTCAACTTAATATCATTGCTTGTCCTCAATTGACACAACAACTCTAAACGACACTAGTGCATAAGCAACCCATAACTCAAGCAATCACGTAGCATTTTCTCAATTATCACCCTCCTTATTTATTTTCAACACAATGCCATTTTTATAAACTCAACAAGCTAACTCATGTGGATCAATACATGACATAGATATGCCAATAGACACATTCACATACACACACAATACTTACCATGATACTGATTCTCAAACAATGAAACTTATGCCCTCACCACAACAAAATCCCTTTTGTTCACACAGTATTTGTAACATTTGTAGCTTAGGGATTAACTACACTCTTGCACACAGAAACGAATTCAGTACAGTTTATGGTCAATACCATAGGCTTGCCCCTATTTTCTATGCTTTGACTGTCCAAACTGGTTACTTGGGGTCACTAAAGGACTTTATTAGCTTGTAACGTAGGCTTAGGGTCAGTTATGGTATATTTGGATATTAAGTGACTTTTCTGCCCTCCTTGACATTACATTGGCTAGTCTATCTCTTTTTCAACCACTTTTTACACCATCATGCTTTATGCTCAGCTCCTTATGATTTATTTAAGCTCAAGTGTGACTTTTTACTTGGAACATCTTATTTGATTTACCTTTTCTTCATCTTTTCGTTATTCACACCATTCTCATAATTTTTCTTTCTTTTCTCTACACACGACTCTTTTCATACCTTTTTCTTTCTTGTTTTTCCTTCATAATAGCCACCCTCAACTTAAAAGTTTAGTATGAGTTGAGGTGCACAATTTCGTATAGAGGACCAGGGCTGGTATTTAGGTACACTTTGTAGTAGCCACCCTCAACTTAGGCTTTTAGCCTAAGTCGAGGTGCATAATATCCAAGGAGGGACCAGGGCCAAAACAGAGTTCAATAATATTTTCAAGGAAAGTGAATTGGGTGTATAGAAAGAATGGTATTCGTTAAGCTCAAACATTTGGATCGAAGGGAGCAATTTATCCTTTAGGTAGGTTTTTTTTTAGGCTTAAGTGGACTCATTCTCAACAATGGCCTATGATCACTTCCCAAGTTCCAATTTAAAGTATCTTAGCAAGACCAACATGGCAAGTTATAGATTGGCACTTACCATCTGACTGTCTAAACAATCTCACATCACACATGGCACTTTGTTTCACTATCAAATCATTAATGCATCTAGTTCATGTTATAGCTTAAGTCATAGTGTCTTATTGGTCTCTATCATGTCATAGAAAGATCCTACACATTCAACTTATCAAATTCACAGTCATAGCACAAACCAAAATTTGGAGGGATGTCAATTTTTATGCTCTATTACCATCATGCTTCTACTTCAAGGTTACTTCTACACAATTACTATCCAAAACATGCTGGTTCAACAGAAATTAACATAGTTCCTTGGGGAAAAAGAACACAGGCAAGAAAAACCCAAGGAAGGATTGTGACTTGAGTTACTCATACTTCAACCCAACACTCACAATCAATTCATCCCACCCCCACACAACAAGGTCGTGCAATGCCCTCAATGCACAAGAAAATAACAACAGTGATACAAACCTACCAAAGACAATTCAAGAAGCGGGTGGGTCTGGTTGCCTGAAACCCACTAGATCATCATGTCGGAATCCATAATAACACCCTCAGTAGTAGACTGGGATCTACCATTAGTAGTGTCCCCAGATCTTGAAGCTCCTGATGCCATCGCCCGAACACGCTCCTGACGCTGCTGCTCATCTATGATGGACTGGCACTGGGTAGCCTCCTGCTGCTGACGCTCTCTCTTATGGGCTCGCTGCGCCTCCTTAGGGTCTGTATGTATGTCAATGTTAGTTCGAACGTGCTTACCTGCCGTACATGAGGAGGTAGGAACCTGCTGGCCATCACCAAATAGTGCATTAAGCACTACATTACCAACATCCTCTTTAAGGACATGCTCTGGGACAACAACATCTACGGTGGCCAAGGCATCAATGTCTGCTCATAATTAAGCCAACTCTGTCTGAAAAGCACCAAGATTAACAGTAGGTCCAGGTTGCGGCCTAGATAACATCCGGCTCTAAAAGGCATCAATCCGCTAATGCACACCATGTATCTTCACTTCAACAGCCTTTTCAGTCCTGGCATCTGATTCTTCAACGGACCTTTCCATCTATGGCCCGATATGTGCCAAAAGAGTTTCCATTTGAGTCTCTAACTTCTGGACCCTAGCGAGTGGCAGCATGGCAAAGCCCGAAGGGGTGGAAGCACGTGATGCACTCGCAGCCTGGTCGAAGGAAGTATAGGGTGGATCAGTAGTATCGGGCTCCTCAGTAGCGGTCAGAGTAGTGCCCTCATCTGCCTGAGCACCATCAAGGCCCTCGCCCAAAGGTGGTAAATCAACTGAGATACTTCATCATGGGGTTACGGGGTTTGTATCATCCCGAATCATGCCCACATTGACCGTCTTTGTCACTTCTATCAACCTATCACAACCCCAAATATGAATAGTCTCCTCTCTCCATAGGTGAAATATCACACACAGGAACAACAACATGGTCTTCTCTTTAAAAGCCCTCTCATGAATCTCGGCTATGATAATTCGAGAAAAGTCGATCTCAAACCCCGCCATCAATGAAGCAAGCATCACTATGCGATCCCATGTCACTACATTATCACCCATAGTAGGGGAAAGTCAGGCTCGGATAATGGACCACGAGAACTTGGCTGCAAAGCTGAGTGTTACCTTCCTAATAGGCAGCGTCATGTCCCGAATTCACTCGGCATTCTTTCCCTCATTGGCAATAAACCTCATCATCCGTCGCAATAGACTCTCCCACTGCTCAGTTTCACGCATGGCAACTCTATTCTGCACCACACTTTTCCGATAGTCATACTCGGCAGTATTAATTGGCTGGGCATGGGAGGGGCCGTAAATAAAATGGCGGACTGTGGCCTCCGATAAATCAACGGGGATGGCCCAAACAAAAATTTTCAAGAGTGGAAGTTGAGTCAATGCACTGGCCCGTGGTGGGAGCGCAATCCATACTGTCACGGCATAGGAAGCATAGAACACCCTCACCATCTCTGGGCTGTATCTCCCTGTGTTCTCTACCACCCGGTAGCATCGGTGTTGTTCGAATAGCTCATGAATCGCTGGACCTATGTGTAGGCTGCCAGTAAGTACCTAGAACTCCTCAGTAATAGTCTGAGCCGGTATCTGCTAAGCATTCATGAACATCCCATCATAGAATATATGGTATATCCTCTAAACACACCATTTGTTAGGCTCTGTAGTAAAGTGTATAGGCCTACTCAAGCGCTGGGAAAATCATGAGACTCACCGGATGATGTGGCATCAGATGTTGATGTGGCAACTGAGTCGGAGTCAGAGCTAGCCTCAGACTGAGAAGGCTGGGACCCCTTGCTACCGTCAGATGAACTACTTGCGCCCTCATATGACTGGGAAGCATTATCAAGATTGCCGGAGTGGGCCTCACTTGCTACCTCAGTAATAGCCAGCTACCTGGCTTTTTGGAACGTACTACGGGGGGACTTAGGTGAGTAAGCCCCCATAGGAGGGTCGTATTCCAACCCGCTCCGCTCATCATCGGTAGGTTCATCGATCAATTGCAAGCAGCGACAGGGGCAGTGGATTTGGACCTCCACCTATATTTTTGAGTAACTTTTGGCGGCATTGTACCTGTAGAGAACCCATTAGTACACCAAAAAGTAAAAACAAAACAAGAAAAATAAGAAAAGAAAAAAAAAAACTACGACACTTAAAAAAGTTCTATAAAAAAACTATTTGTTGGGACCAATGGTTGCTACCAATGGGCCGTAGATGCTTCCACGGTTCGTAGGTGTCAACCGTAAGTCAGGAAGCTAAATTCATGGTCTGAGAAGTTGGAACGATGGTTCACCAGGAATGTCCGTCGATGAAACGACGGACCGTAAGCCAAATCATCGTTCACAACTTAGGCTACTGCTTTGCAATTCAGACCTACGGTTCGTGACCTACTAGCCGTAGGTCGTAGTCGTCGACTACACTGTTACAGACCTTAGATCAAAATTTTGTTCAACATCTCAAATACCTCATCTAAGGCACACAAATACTTCTAGAACATGCATTTCAACATGTAATGATGTTATTCTATTGTTCGTAGGGTTCCTAACAAGCAATTTAGAAAAATTCACAACAACAAATTCAAAACCCTAAGTCAAGAACACATCTAGAAGGCATTCTTCGAAATTTATCATCAACCATGCAATACACTCAAGAGATTGTCATCTCAAGGGTACATTACAACTATTATAGGTAGTATTAACAAGCAAATATACCCGAGGTCAAGTATCAACTTCAATTTTCACATTTAGGTTCAAAATCAATACCTTATGATGAAGTAGAAAGTTGTGTGAGTGTTTTCTTGTTATTCTCTAGCCACCACTTTGCATAGACTCCGAACCCGCAATTTGATATTTTACCAAGAGAAAAATGATGTAATTTGGGAGGAAAATCAGAGAAAGGAAGAATGAAAAGGGAAATTAGGGAATAAAAGGAATATATAGGTGGAGATGGGTGATTGAAAGGATGGAAAGGAAGTGAAATGGTGGAAAAAAGGGGTATTAACTGAATTGAAAGAGTTCCTAACAGTTGGGAAAAGACGGAAATGGGGAGTGGTTTTAAAAATAAAGGGTTTTTATAATTTAATGTCGCGGGTCGGGTCGAGTTAATTACATTGTGTGGACCTACGATCCCCCATCGAAGGTCTGTAGGTGAAACAACGGTCCGTTGATGGGGTTTGTCATTTACCCTCATACTTAGTCAAGTTTAGAACTCATACTTGGGATCTACAGAAGCTATTTATGGTCCGTCGATGTAACGACGGGTCGTCTATGGGAATCGTAGACCATCTACTGCTGTAATTCTTCCTATATTTTCTTGCTTCCCTACACACGTAGCATACATTAGGATTACCCTTTTCAATTTTCTTGACTATTTTTGGACACGGACCCTATACTACCCTAAGCTAGCCAATACTACGACTCAATAAGATACAAAAACTTCATATCAATCCTAAAAACAACAAAAAATCACTAACAATCCTAAAATTGGCTAGATTTTACATCTTGGGTTGCCTCCTAAGTAGTGCTTAATTTAACGTCACGGCACGACACATATCTCTTGACTACTCAGACTTCATCAAGACTCCATTTCTCCATCAACTCGTTGACCTCTTCTGTTTGGCACATATAGAGTTTTAGCCTTTGGCCATTTACTTTGAATCTCGTTCCTTCCTTGTTCTCAAGTTCTACTGCTTAATGTGAAAAAACTTGGACAACTCGGATTGGTCTCGTCCACTTTGACTTGAGTTTTCTCGAAAACAATTGCAGCCTTGAGTTGAATAGAAGCACCATATCACCAGGGGTAAAATTACGCTTCTCCATCTTTTGATCATGGTACTTCTTCATCTTCTCAATATACAAGGCTGAACTCTTATATGCTCTTAAGAAAAACTCATCCATCACGTTCAATTCATTCAACCTTTGGCTTGATGCAGCATCCCAATCCAGATTCAGCTTCTTGAGTGCCCACATCGCCTTATGCTCTAGCTCTACAGGTAAGTGACATGACTTCCCAAATACAAGTTTGCAAGGAGACATACCTATGGGAGTTTTGAATGCAGTATTATAGGCCCATAGAGCGTCATCGAGCCTTCTCGACCAATCTGTTATGTTCGCTTTCACAGTCTTTGCAAGAATTTTCTTGATATTTCTATTTGACACTTTGACTTGCACGCTAAACTGTGGATGATAACGAGCTGGTACACTGTGACTAACGCCATACTTCTCAAGAACGCCTTGAATAGCTTGTTACAAAAGTGGGAACCTCTATCGCTAATAATCGCCCTTAGTGTACCAAACCTGGAGAAGATATTCTTTTTCAAAAAAGCGGTGACACTCTTACCTTCATTATTTGAAAGTGTGACAGCTTCCACCCATTTGGACACATAGTCAACCACAACAAGTATGTATTTCATCCCATTTGAGCTCACAAACGAACCCATAAAATCAAGGCCCCACACATTAAAGAGCTCAATCACCAGTATAGGAGTCATTGGGAATTCTTTCTTTCTTGAAACACCACCTTCTCTTTTGCATCACTCACAGGACTTGGCGAAATCATGACAATCTTTATGAGTGGTGGGCCAATAGTACCCACATTGCAAGATTTTATAGGAAATAACAACAGGAGACGAATGTCAAGCTTCCAATATACTCATTATCTTTTCCTCAGACTCACAGCGATGAATAATCCCATCAGCACAAATACAAAACAAGTAAGGCTCTTACCAGAATAACTTCTTCATGTCAGACACGATGTTTCTTCTTTTGTGAAATGACAAGTCCAAAGGCACCACATCGCTTGCCAAATAATTTGTGAAATCTGCAAACCAAGGGATAAGATCAAAAGAAGCATCCAATACCTGTCGTCTAGGAATGTATCATCAATCTCGATCCCATCTGCTAACTTCATCATAGCTTCATCTTCTAATCTGGACAAGTGATCAACCACTTGGTTCTCTATCCCCTTTCTATCTCGCACCTCAAAGTCAAATTCTTGCAACAACAATATCCATAGAATCAACCACGATTTTGCATCCTTCTTTGCCATAAGACACCTCAATGCGGAATGATCAGTGTGTACAATAACTTTAATGCCCAGCAAATAGGATCTAAATTTCTTGAACGCGAAGACTACTTCAAGCAATTCCTATTCAGTGACTATGTAATTCTTTTGAGCAACATTTAAAGCTTTGCTCGCATAATATATAGGATACAAAATCTTCTCTCTTCTTTGTCCCAAAACTATGCAAAGTGCCACCCCACTCGTCTCAGACATAACTTTGAACGGTTGTCTCCAACCCGGTGAAATAATGATGGGTGCAGAAGATAACTTCTCTTTCAGTGCTTCAAATGCTTTCAGAAAAGCATCATCAAATTTGAAATTCGTCTTCTTTTCGAGCAGTTTGCACAAAGGATGTGCAATTGTTGAGAAGTCTTTAATAAATCTCTTATAGAAACCTGCATGCCTAGAAAAATTCTAATACCCTTCAAAGAGATGGGTGGAGGCTGCTTTTCAATCACCTCGACTTTAGCTCTATCAACCTCAATGCCTTTTTGCAAGTTCTATGACCCACCACTATACCTTCTTTCACCATGAAGTGACATTTTTTCCAATTCAGCACAAGATTGCTTTATTCACATCGATTCAGCACTTCACCTAAATGTACCAAACAATCATCAAAAGAGTTATCAACTACAAAAAAATCATCCATAAATACCTCGATGGTGTCTTCCACCATATCCGAAATATAGACATCATGCAACCCTAAAAAGTCAGCGGTGCATTACATAACCTGAATGACATTCTTTTGAAAGCGAATGTCCCATATGGGCAAGTGAAAGTGGTCTTCTCTTGATCAATCGGGGCTATAGAAATCTGATTGTAGCCCGAATAACCATTTAAGAAACAATACCAACCTTTTCTAGGAACACGATCTAACATTTGGTCCATGAATGACATCGGGAAGTGTTCTTCCTAGGAGGTCCACACATTTAGCTTGCGATAATCCATGCAAAATCTCCAACCAATAACGGGCCTCATCAGAACGAGCTCATTCTTCACATTTGGAAACACAGTGATTCCTCCCTTTTCTAGCACGCATTGGAACGGGCACACCCATTTACTATTAGCAATTGGGTATACTACTCTGACATCTAACCACTTGATGATTTCCTTTTTCATAACTTCTTGCAATTGAAAATAAATTTTCTCTGGTGTTCAACACTTGGCTTGCTGTCCGGCATGCGTTGGATCTTGTGTGAGCAAATACCTGGTGGACTATTGATAATATTAGCAATCGTCTAGCCAATCACCCTTTTGTATTGCTTCATCATCTATATCAAAGCTTCTACTTTCCCTTTATTTAAATTAGTAACAATAATAACAGGAAAAGTATATTTTTGGTCAAAGAAGACATACTACAAATGAGATGGAAGAGCTTTTAGATTCAACTTCAGAGTCTCATCTATAGATGATTCTGCAGACGGAGTGTCTTAATTCTTCAAATCAAAGTCCAACTTCCTTGGTGGATGATGAGGGAAAACACCATAATCAAGTGCAACAACTAATTCATCATATTCCGCATTACCATCGCCATCAAAGTTCATGATCACAGCAGCCAGCGCTTCAACACCTAGCCTCTCCTCAATAGGCACCTCTGGTTTCGTCTTATCATAATAGTTCACCACACCGATGTTGCCTTGATATCACTTTGATGCTTTATTAATTTGCAGATGTTAAAGGTCACCTCTTCATTGTTCAACCAAAACTTTATCTACCCTTTTTCCAAGTTTACCAAAGCACATCCCGTAGCAAGGAATGGTCTGCCAAGGATCATAGGCACTTCAAAATCCACCTCATAGTCTAGAATCACAAAGTCTGCCAGAAATATGAATGCTTCCACTTTCACCAAGACATCTTGAAGCACTCCTATTGGTTTTTTCACAGTACGGTCAGCCATAAGTAGCCGCATTGCAGTCGGTTTGGGGGCTCCCTAGCCCAATTTCTTGAACACGGCTAATGGCATCAGATTTATGCTAGCACCTAAGTCACACAGCGCCTTCACAAAGTGCATCATGCCAATCGTGCATGGGATAGTAAATGCTCCAGGTTCTTCCTTTTATTGCACCAACGACCTTGTAGCAATGGCGCTACAATGCTGCAACTTATCGCCATCTTCAAAGCTAACTACCCTATTTTTGGTCACCAGATCTTTCATGAAATTCACATAATCAGACATCTATTCTAATGCTTCAATCAAAGGAACATTAATAGACAATTGTTTTAACACAGAGACAAATTTCTGATACTTCCCTTCTTCCATTTTCTTAACCAACCTTTGTGGAAAGGGAGGTGGAGGTCTTGGCACAGGAATGACCTTTTGCGTGATTTCAGCCTCCTTCTCCTTTTGATCTTTGGGCAGTTCTACTACCTCAACTTCATCTTCATCCGGTTCTTTCGCACTTTCTACTCCAGTCAGTATGGGAGGATCAATGGTCTACTTTCCACCTCTAGTAGTTACTCCCATACACTCTCCGTCATTCTTTGGGTTCTGCACAGTGTTGCTGGGAAGTGTTCCTTGTTGGCACGGATTTACATTCAAAGATAGTTGGCTCAACTGCTGCTCAATTTGTCTAATTGACACTGCATGCGACTCTACGTTTTTCCCAATGCCTGATAAGTTGTTACGCATCTCCTTCACATTTTCATCTGTAGAGTTAAAACGCTTCATCATCTTGCTCATCATATCTTTTATGCGATTCAAACTCGATCCTCCATCTCAGTTCCCTGGTTGAATGTACGGGACACTTCTATCATTACTGTTATTATACCTGTTTCTGTTGTAGTTATTATCTCGATTGTAGTTCCCACCACGAACATAATGCCCTTTGCAATTATAATTTCCATAGTTCCAACCTTTGTTTCCTTGACCTCGGTGCCAGTTATCCTGATTGGATCCTTCGGCGTTAGTCTAGAAACCCCCCAGCTACTCATTCACAAGATTTGCATTATCATTGTATGTATACCAGTCAGTTGGTGGAGCATTATTCTTATACTAGACTGCATTAACCTTTTCTTAACTTCCACTCATATGTTTAAGTACCAAGCCTAACTCTGTCCTCATCTGCGCCATTTCTTCACTAATAGCATCATTGGACTGATTCAGTCTAGCTTTTATTGAGAATGTGCTCTTTGCAGTGTCCGATGTTCAAGTGCTCCATGCTTTGTTATTCTTAGAGATCTTTTCAAGTTTCTCAGCAATTTCCTGAAATATAATTGCCCCATAAGATCCTCCTGCAATAGTGTCGAGCACAACTTTTCCATTATAATCTTGTCCTCTATAGAAATACTCCTTGAGAGATTCGTCATCAATGCGGTGGTTTGGCACATCCCTTATGAATGCTGTAAATCTATCCCAAGATGCGCTAACTGACTCCCCATGCAACGCCACGAAGTTATTAAGAGTATCTTTAAGTTTTAACTTCTTTGATACCGAGAAGTATTTTTCAAGGAACACTCGATGTAGTCCCTCCAATGTGGTAATAGAGTTGTATGGGAGCTCGGATAGCCATATAGCGGCATCACCTGTCAAAGATAGTGAGAAAATGCACAAACCGATTTCATCCATATCTTAGTCTGTCCTCCTCACACTGCTCTTACACATACTAATAACTTTACTCAGATGCGCATATGGGTCCTCTGATGGTAATGTAGAAAATAATTCTCGGGATGTCAGCATATGCATAAGGCTGCTAATAACCACAAATGTGTGTCTGACTAGAAGTAGAGGAACGACTATGGCTCTAGTCGACCCCACAACATTATGATCAACCTTAAAGTTTTGCCGAACATTGGGTGCAGACTGGTTTTGCACTATAACTGCATTCTCATAAAGAGGATTTTCCTGGAGGTTTGTTGGCGTATCCACCACTCTTGGGGGTTGACCTCCAGGTGCCTCTTGATGACCCTCTCCGTTAGGGTCATCTTCCTATCTCACATGTTGATCTTCCCGGCCATTCTACATAATATTCTTCTTAATTCTGAGTCGTACGGAGTCAGGGATTGCCTTGACATCGTGGACTTGGCATACATGGGAACTAAGATCTGTAGAAAACAAAATTAAAAAATAAACATAAAATGAGGAAATAGTTGACTAAAGTTTAATAACGAAAATAGTCTAGTCTAAAAGTCGTATTCCCCAGCAACGGTGCACAAATTTGATACACCCAAATTACACCTCTCTAAAAAAGTATAAGCGGCCGTTGTCAAATAAAGAACCTAACAAAGGTTAGGATCGATCCCACGAGGAATATGGTTCAGACCTAGTCTAATAAAGTGTTAATCGTACGTTTAGTCAAGTTCTTTCCGTAAAAGGGGGTATTTGTAATTAAACTAACAATTGATTGATGTGTAGTAACAAGTAATCAAGTAACAGGATGTGCAGTTTGTAATATCAATATGAGAATGAAACGAGGGCATATGTGTTCCCCACAAGTTCTTAACTCAATAATCCTAATAATAGTAACTCTTTCCTAGCGTTTAACATGCATAGTCGATAAGTTAGGTATCCCTGAGTGATTGGACCTCCAAGTAGGGAATTTCAACACGCAATTTGGTCCTTCTACGAGTGTATGCTTTACTAACCCTTACCTTTGACCCAGATTAGCCCTCTGCATATGTGGTTCAGACTATTAGATAGTAGATTATCAATGCTAAATCTCCGTTGTTTAATCTCTTTCTCATTCATTACTTCTTTGGTCCGGCAAGTAGGAATGATGGAGATTCTAATGTTGCACACCGTTAAAAAGTATTCTAAATGAAGAGATTAACAAATACATGCATAAAAGCATTCTAAATGAAGAGATTAACAAATACATGCATAAACACTTATCAAGAATTAATTAGTTATTAGTCATACTTCGTTATTACCCATGATTCCCACAACCCTAGTTGTGGATTTAGTTGTTCATGCTTGTTTTTTCACAATTGATATTAGGGTATAGAGACTAAATCATGAACTTACAATCAGAATTGATGAAATCCAAAATCTCAAATTGAAAAGCAAAAGCAAAATTTATAAACCAACTTCAAGAATTAATTGCTAAAAGTGTTTGCAAGATAATTCTCAAAGCTAAGACAAAATACTACGAAAACGTCCAACTACCCAAAAATGAAGTTTACAACTGGTATTTATAGAAAATAAATCCTAAGTCGAATAGGAAAAGGAAAACTAAGGAAATCTGATATTGAGCAGTGTCGTCTACGGTTGGCTACCTATGGCTCGTTAATGAAACGACGACTCGTAGGTCCAACCATCATCTAGCAGTTAGTCAATTTAGAGGAGAAGGCCACCTATGGGCATGTAAGCACTGCCCATCTTGTTCAACCGTCGTTCCATTACTCGGACTCATCTTCTCTGAAGCACATCGACGATTTCTCATCTACGGTTTGTAAAAGGACCTACGATTCGTTATTTGCAAACGTCGTTCCATACTTAGCTAAAATCTTCAGACACCTGAACCACGACTCCCACCTATGGGTCATCAATAGAATGACGGCTTGCAGGTCCATTCGTTCATCATCAAAATATACTGTTGCAATCTCTTTAATCACCAACTGCTCAACAAACCTATTTCCTGCAAAATTAAGCACAAATACCATCACATCTACTAACAAAATGCCTAGGAAGTGTGCAAAAACTCTAATTTTAATGCATCAAAAGTACCGTAAGTTCACGGTACATTAATGGGCTACGTTCCAATACCTTTCCTTATGATGTAATAGATGACTTGTTGAGACTTATGTTAGACTTGCATGTTTGTCAAACTCTTTGGTGATATAAAACTGTTCCATTTGAAATCTTTATCTCTATTATCTTGTATGATGCATGCTAATTGACTTGTGTAGGGCCTCTCGTGGTCTTATTCACCATGTTACACCTAGGGTGTACTTTGGATCGTGACAAACTTGGTATCAGAGCCAGGTTTAGGAAGGTTCTAGGATGTTTCACAAGCCACATCAAGTAGAGTCTTGTTCATGTGTGTGAACCGTGCCACATTTATGAATAAGAGGCTATAAAATGCTTAAAAATTCCACTTCTTTCATCATTCTAAAGTCGTACGATAGAGTATATATGTCTCTCTCCTAATCCTTATCTGATGCTTTTCAGGATATGGCTAGTCGAAGAGCATATATTAGAAGGAATGCGGGTGAGAATGTGGAACAAGAAGCTCCAAAAGAAGCGTCTCACGTTCCGATCGACCCTTTGGCCGAGCAAGTGAATAATGAAGAATTCTGAGCCACTTTTCAAGTATTAGCTCAAGATATGACATCTCAAGCCAATAGGGAGGTTTTGACCCCTGTGAACCCAAATGTGGGTATGTCAGCAACTAGAGTGAGGGACTTCACTATAATGAATCCTCCGGAGTTTCATTGTTCTAAGGTTGAGGAAGATCCTCAAGATTTCATTGATGAGGTGTATAAGGTTTTGATGATCATGGGAGTGATGCCGTTGGAAAAGTTAAAATTAGTTGCTTATCAACTTAAGGGTGTTCCTCAAGTTTGGTTCAACCAATGGAAGAAAGAGAGGGTGATAGATGCGGTTCCTCTTGTTTAGGAAAAGATTATGATTACTTTCCTGTAGAGTTTCTTTGCTCTTGAGATGAGGGAGGCAAAGGTAATTTAATTCAGCAACCTTCGTCAAGAAAATATGAGTGTGAAGGAGTATGCGTAGAAGTTTACTCAATTGGCTAGGTATGCTCCAACTTGGTTGCCGACTCCAAGGCAAGGATGAGTAAGTTTGTTTCGGGTGTGTCCGAAATGGTGGTTAAGAAATGTAGTACCGCCATGCTCATTAAGGAAATGGACATTTCTCTTTTAATGATTCACGCTCAACAAATTGAAGAGTATCAGTTTAAGGAAAGGTATAGGGAGGAAAAGAGGGCAAAGACCAGTGATGGTTACTTTACACACTCAAGGTCCGATGGACATGGTCTCTTTAGGTTCTGAAAAAGGTTTTCAGGTCAAGGTTCCTCCAATGCTTCGTCTCCTAAGTTTGACAAAGATAGGTTATATAACCCTAAACCTCAAGGAGTAAATGGTGGTGGAAATGGATCTTCACTTGCCACATGCCAAAAGTGTGGCAAGAGTCATCTAGGAAAATGTTTGATGGGTACAGATAATTATTTTGGTTGTGGCAAGTGGTTGCCGCTGGAGAGATTGTCCATCTAGAATTGACAAGGGAAAAAAAAGGTAGCTAAGCTCCGCCTAGTGGTTTGGGTTCGGGTGCTCCAAAGCAAAACCGATTCTATGCACTTCAAACTCGACATGATCGAGAAGGTTCTCCTGGTGTTGTTATCGATATGTTGAAAGTCTTTCATCTTGATGTTTCTGCTTTGCTTGATCCCAATTCTTCCTTGTCTTTTGTGACGCCATATGTTGCTATGAGATTTGATGTTTCTCGTAAAGTGTTGTTAGATCCTTTCTATGTCTCTACTCCTATTTGTGAACCTATAGTGGCGAATTGAGTCTATAGGAAGTGTCCCATCTCCATATCCCATAAAGTCACTCATGATGATCTTATAGTGCTTGATATGTTAAATTTCAATGTTATTCTAAGTAGGGATTGGCTCCATTCTTGTTATGCTTCTGTTGATTGTAGAACCCGAGTGGTTAAGTTTTAGTTTCAAAATGAACCCGTCCTAGAGTGGGAAGGGGGAAATTCCATGCGTAAGGGTCAGTTTGTTATTTGTCTTAAGGCTAGAAAAAAGACTTTTAAGGGTTGTATATATCATCTTGTTTGGGTTAGGGATACGAATTCTGAAACCCCTATTCTTTAGTTGGTCCCCATTGTAAATGAGTTTCCGAAAGTGTTTCTCGATGATTTACCAAATGTTTCTCCAGAAAGGGAAATAGATTTTTGTATTGACATTCTCTGATATACGCAACCTATCTCTATTCCTCCTTACGGTATGGCTCCGGCAGAACTTAAAGAATTGAAAGAGAAATTGAAAGATTTGTTGGATAAGGGTTTTATCTTGCCATGTATCTCTCCATGGCATGCTCTAGTTTAATTTGTTCGTAAGAAGGATGGTTCACATCGCATGTGTATTGAAAACTTGCAATTAAACAAGGTTACTGATACGTCCAGACTTACACCTCAATTAAGAAGCATAAACGGTCGAAGTCAATTTATAGAACTCAACTAGAGTTGAGGTCGATCCCACAACGAATTTACTGCAGAAATAGTCTAACTGACGCTCTTATTCAATTGTGGTTGATACTTCAAAAAGAATATAACATGCTGAAAGTAAATAGTTTGTTGTTTTATGGTTTTAGTAACAAATGTCAAATTTAGTATCACAGTTAACAAAACCAAAAGTATTCCAAGGTTTCAGTAACTGATAAATGAGACTAGGATTGTGTTTCCCATGTAATTCACCTCTCTCTTGAATTCTATACGAATGACTGCCTCTTGTTAATATTTTATGTTCCTAGCAAGTTAGATACATCTAGATGATTTTTAGCCCTATTAAATGATTTCCACTCTTTTCCTCTCGGTCTTAGAGTGCTTCAGAGCTTACCCTTGCCAATTTTTTGTGACAGTTATCTTCTCTCGAACTCTAACCTTTCACACCAAATTCACAGAGTTTGTTTTTACCTTTTCCTAATCATTACTTTTCTCTCAAACAAGTACTAAATAAAGGCAAGTTCTAATGCGTGCACTCATTATAAATTAATTATTATGAAAGTAAAAACAACATATAAAATTAACAAGATGACATTACTTGTATTTGAATTCGTAACTAGGATCTCCTCATGGTTCCCACAACCCTAGTTGTGGTATTTAGCAGCTCATTATTTCAATAAGCATAACAGTAAATACTATCGAAAGCATCATAAAATAAACTTACAAGAATAGCAAACCAAAAGCTTATTGATTATCAACGCTAAAACAAGAACAACCAGTCTTGATCAAAAATTAAAATGATTAACTATGTGTTCAAAACATAGAAGACAGTGTTTTCCACGCTCACAATATTCAAAAACTATTCGATGATCAAAGATAATGTTCAAAAATAAACCTTAAGTAATTAAAATATTCTATGAAAACAAGTCCTACTCGAAGTAGGACTCTACTGTCGCACAACTTCACGAGCAAGGTGACGGCTCGTCAAGTACTAGACAACCCGTCAAGCCCCTTCTTCACGATTTACTACACGGCTCGTGTAGTGTACCACAAGCCATCTAGGGTTCAGTGAGTTTTAGCCTGACTTGTTCCTCCAAAGCTTAGCACTGCTTCTTTTTCACGAGCCTTAGATGACTCGTCAAAAGGACCACGGCCCGCCTGGGCCTCTGTGGTATTCACTCTACACTTAGGCAGTGTTGAAGACATTACTACCTCATCTTCACGTGCCCTCAGACAGCTCGTCATCATGACCACAGCCCGTCTGGGGCTCCGTGGAGTTGACTTCAGCTCCATTACCTTCCTTTTTTTCTATCTTTTGCATCCAAGTGTTTCACCTGTTCAACATCAAAGAAACCATCATATCCACATAAATACACTCAATTTTTGGACTAATCATTAGTTTTGAATGTCAAATGTGCTATGATGTCATGGAAAATCAACACCCTCAACTTAGAACCATTGCTTGTTCTCAAGCGATGAAAAAGACAACACTCGATGCTCAAAACACAAGAAAAATCACAAGATGCAACAGTTATCTCAACACCAACCCTATCTAGAATCATCTTATCTAACATGCAAGAATAAATGGACGACATCCCATTAAACACAGTCGATCATGCTTATGCCAGTATCAACCATCAATTGACACAATCAACTATCAAATGCAAACATAGTGCCCTCACAGCAAAGAAATCACACACACATGATAATTTGGGATTGATGACTACTCTAACTCTCTAAAAAACATTCTAACACTGCAGATATTCAGACCATAGGCTTGCCCTTGTTTTCTACGCTGCAACTATCAAACAACGGGAATAGGATCACTATAGGACTTTTATTGACTTTTATTGGCTTGTACCGTTAGCTCGGGATAGGGAGTCGAACATTTGGTTTATGAGTCACTAGATTACCTTAGTCCTCCAAAGTTCTTATCAGCACACAACTCGTATTCGAGTGGTTCCATCTCTTCCTTCTTCACTACATCCCGACATCCATATTATTTCTTTTATTCTTTTCTTCTTTTCTTTTTTTTGTAACTACCATTTACTTGAACTATTCAAACATGCATTGTGGTTTCGTGCCTTCGAAATAATCAAGGATACGATATCTAAGTTTTTTATTTTTGTTCATGTCATGGCCAAGCTTTTGGCCTAAGTTGTGGCATTGTGCCTTCAGAGAACCAAGGATACTATATCAACAGGGTGACAAAACAATTAGCTTCAAGGCTCAAATAAGGTTCAAGGGTTCATGATTTCATTTGGTAGTTGTTTTTGGTTAATGTGTACTGAATTCAAAAATGGCCTATGGTCATTGCCTATAAATTTATTCAATTGTCTTAGCAAGACTACTCGAGCTAGTTCTAGCATCTACCTAAAGCATTAGACTTATACCAAATCTCACACTCACTTGGCACATGCTTACACTTTCAGTATTTTAGTCTATGTTCTGTTTAGCAATGATCAACATGCAAGTATCTGAGATGTCACACAAAGAGTCTAACGGTAAAATATATGACTCGGGACTCTTTCATATATTTTCACCCCAAGCACAAGATTCAGCTGTTGCTCTCAACTCAACAACACAAAAAAACAAAACAAAACAAAGATTAAACCACAAAAATTACTAACTTCACAAAAATATTTCAAAACAAGAGCCAACCTCCATGCACTAATAAATAATGGCAGGTTGCTCAACCACTCCCTCCCCACCAAAATAAACTTTTCCCTCAAAGTACAAAACACAAGGGTTGTGAGGAGGGGTCATACCTGTGATGCCATAGGCGTTAGGGTTCGGAGTGATGTTGGCACCCTTATCACCGGGTGCACTCTAAGGTGCAGAAATTGCGTCAGGATGGCTACCATCTATCGGAGCATGAAGCTCACTACATGAGGCTCCCAACCTCATCGCATCAATTCGTTGCTACTCTAAAGCCTCTTGCTCCCTAGTAGGTTTCTTGGACTCTCATCTCTCTTTCTTCGCTCTTCGCTTCTCTTCCGTGGAAAGGTCTTGGTGCTCCGATATAGAGCTTGTATCCTTCCCTTTTCCTTTATCAGTCTCAGGCTGGGCTAAATAACCCCAAATAACTCCAACTGTCTGCACGACTGGCGACATACTAAAAAGTTTCATCAAAGAATCTGGTACAACTGGTGGAGGCACAGTGACCAGCTTCTTTGATAGTTTTTAATATGTGCCTTCATAGCAGCCATCTGTGCCTGCAGAGCCGCACAATCTATAGAACCCAAAGCCTGCAGCCGGCTATTCACATGAGCTTCTAGCCCGTCAATCCTGCTCTTTAACACTGAAACTTCTTGCTGGAGTTCTTCTCGTAAATGCTTCTCCACACCCTGTACTTGACTCAGGAATACCTGTGGTAGTTTTACAACTACCTGGTCTAAAATAGCCTGAGTCTGCCTCTGCTCCGCCACCAATCTCTCCAAGAATAAAGTGGGCAAAGACATGAAAGTACCTGGATCCTCTGAAGATGATGTTGGAGATGGTTGCGCTCCTGCAGCTGGCTGGGCTATCCCCTCAGCATGCTCACTGCCCCCTCAGCTCTGGGAGATTCAGCCGAAATAGGCGGCATAACTATTAAAGGACCTTCAAGGCACGCTCTCAAACCATATAGGGGAATGGATACATCCCTTATCTTGCTCACTGCGGTCACCTTTGTTGCCTCTACATATTTGTCCACCAATTTATTGGGCGATATATTGGCATGCACGCACAGTCTCCTTATCAGAAAAGGAAATGGCAGACTCATTCTCTCATTCAAGGCGCGATCCTGCATCTCCATTGCAATTATTCTCCCCATATTCAGGGGCTACCGTGCTATGATACAGGCCACTAAAGATACAAGTTAAGAGGAGAGGGTGTTATCATTACCCGTTGGCCGCAATTGTGCACGGACCACTGCCCACCAAACCTTCACTGGAAATGTCAGAGAGGCTTTAATGATGTGCATGTGTGGGTTGTCTACCCATGTTGCTGCCTTGCCATCAGAAGCTATCAATCTCGCTATCCACTTCATGATATTTTTCTAGGAGATTGGATCCTCCATCAAGGCCTCACTGGTCACCAAATGGTGGCGACTCTCAAATAGACCCACTAAAGTAGGTGTAGTGTACTCTGAGCCATGTAGAAACCTACTTATAGTTGTTTATGAGATTTCAACCTTCTCACCCTGAACAACCACCTCAGCTAGTGGTTCCCATGTTGCTGCAACTGCTGTATGCCCCTTCTTAGTTATTTCAGTGTGTGCAGCAAAATTCATCAGAGAGGCTGCATAAGAGGCGTAGAACTCTTTGGTTAAGTGTCGGGCGTCCTCCCCTGGCTTCTTTGTCATCCATTCAAACTGACGCTGTTTAAATAGGTTGTAAATATCTTGAAAAGCCCGTACATCTGCCTCTACAACTCTGGACTCAGGGATAATGGCTCTCCCATCGAGGCCACCAGACTTGGATAATATGCCATTCTCAAAGATGTCCTTTGATCTAGGAATAGTGTACATTCGACGAAAGTCATCAATGAGATGATGCCGCATTAATGGGTTAGACTACCTCTGATGATCAAAATGAACCAATGACACAACTGGTGCACTAGCAGCACTATCCTCTTAACTATCTTGTTCTTCTTGTCTGTGCTCAATTGGCTGAGGGTTGTTAGTTGACGCTCAGGAGTTATCATCAGACCCTTTCTCACTCCCGGACTTATCATATTCCTCTTACGACTGGGAAGCGGTGTGTTGCTCAGTAGCCCTGGCTGTCTAAGACCTAGTAGCACAGAGTGAGTGTTGCTCAATATCGGTGTTCAATTGAACTCCGGGGCTACTAGATGTCTCCTCACTTGAAATTTCATCGGAAGAAGCAACGGGTGAGATGTGTAATGGTGTCATCTTTCGTCTTGGTTTAGCCATTGTACCTGTGAGAAAATGAGTTAGAACCAACATACATCAAATGACTACACTAATGGGTACTCAGATTTCCCCTGTGTATTTATACAAAGTGACGCCTTGCCTTAAAAATGTCAAAACTCAATCTATCATTGAGAAAGGCCACACAATGAACAAAGAATAAAATAAGAAAGGAAAATTGTTTTGGTATTTTAAATTTTTTTATCTACGAGGCAATGTACGGTCTGTGGTGAGTATCACGGCCCGTCTAGGCCATCGTGAAGTTGGTCCAGTGAACTTCCAACATCTAGGTGTGGTTCACGAAGGGTTTCACGGCCCGTGAACTCTTACAAAGTCTGTGAAACCTATCATGTACTTACACACAGGTTAGTGTTCACTTTGGTTAAGCAACAACATCCACAAACGACCCTATTATCCTTCCCACAACATCAATTCCTTTTATTTTCTCAACCCATTAAAAATGAAACATGAACTTCAACATCTAAACATGCAATTTACTAATTTCATATCATTCCATCAACATACAAACTCTCATAATCATAATAATTCAAAAATCTCATGAGTTGATCAACAATTAGTAGATCCTACACTTGATTTTAACAAGATCAAACATATATTATGTAATGGTAAAGAACTTACTTTAATTTCGACGCCAAACTTCACACAAAGAGGAGAAAAAGAATGCTTGATCTGAATTTTCTTGCAATATGGAATTAGGGCATGAACTCCTATATAATTCCTTAATATAGGTGTTAAAAATGACCCTTGCTTTGCCAAAGACGTTATGAATTTAAGTTTAGGGGGAAAGAAACAGTCTTTTGGCATTTGGAAGGATTTTAAATACATTGACTTTAATTTCAAAGTCGCGTGGGTTGGGTCGGATCTGTTAGTGCCAACCTACTCCTGATGGGCTGTGAAGTTTCTTGTGAAGAGTACAACGGCCGGTATAGATGCTCGTGAACAAGGACTTGGACAGAAAACTTACCTGAATGTTCACGAGAGACTAAATGGTCCGTCTAAGGTCAGATGGGCCGTAAGCCCTGTCGTGAACATTATTCCCTTTTTCCAGTGAGCCCCACTTTTTTTTATTAGCTACTTTATGGGCCGTGAAGTGCTGTACGGTCCGTGTAGTGGCTCGTGAAAGGCATACTAGGCTTCAACGTTTGCTAACTTTTTCCAACTTTTCCTGAACACATGCACACACTGTGACTCTATAAAATAATGAACTATTATGTGAATTTAAACTACCTATTGCAATTACATTTTGGGTTGCCTCCCAAGTAGCACACAATTTAACGTCGCGGTGCAACGCAGGTTCCATGATTACTTAGACTTCATCAAGTTAGCATTCCTAAACTATCTTCACTTCTTCTGGAACCCCCATATATGCTTTGACTCACTGGCCATTCGCCTTTCACCTTTCACCTTTTCCCTTTTCAAGTTCAATGGCTCCCGATTGAAACACCTGAGTCACTTTAAATGGTCAAGACTACTTGGACCTCAGCTTACCTTGAAATAGGCGTAGCCTTGAGTTGAACAACAACACCAAGTCACCAGGACTGAAGGTCCTCTTCTCAATATATTTGTCGTCATACAACTTCATTCTTTCCTTGTACAATGCAGATCTCTTATATGCTCTCAAAAGAAATTCATCCATTTCATTTATCTGCTAAATTCGCATATTCGCATCTTCACTCCAACTCAAGTTTAACTTCTTTAGCGCCCAAAGTGCCTTATGCTCCAACTCTACAGGCAAATGATATGCCTTTCCAAACACTAACAGATATGGTGACATACCAATAGGTGTTTTGAAAGCTGTCTGATATGCCCATAAAGCATCGTCTAACTTCCTTGCCCAATCCATTCTATTGGCATTCATTGTATTAGCCAATATTTATTTTATTTCCCTGTTTGACACTTCCACTTGGTCACTTGTTTGCGGATGATAAGGCATCGTCACTTTGTGATATTTCACTCCATATTTGGCAAAAAGGGTGCTAAACACTTTATATGGAAGTGTGATCCTCCATCACTGATAATAGCTCTAGGTGTGCCAAACCTTGAGAAAATGTTCTTCTTCAAGAATCCTGCAACACTCTTACCAGCATTCTCTTCCAAGGCCACAACCTCAACCCATTTGGAGACATAATTAAAAGCCACGAATATGTAATTTTGCCAGAACGAGCTCACAAATGGTCCCATGAAGTCAATCCCCCAGATATCAAATAATTCAACCTCTAAGATAGAAGTCATAGGTAGCTCATGACGGCGGGAGATAGTTCCTTGCCTTTGACACACATCATATCCTTTTACCAAGTCGAAGGCATCCATATGAATTATAGGGCAATAGTATCCGCTTTGGAACACTTTCTGGGCTGTGTGGGCACCCGCATAGTGTCCCCCATCTGGAGATGAATGACAGGCTTCTAGAATACTTAGCATTTTAGCTTCAGGCTCACATCGCCGGATGATATTATTAGCACAAACGTTGTACAAGTAAGGTTCATCCCGAAAGTACTTACCAACATCATGAAGGAACTTCTTTCTTCATTAAAAAGTTAACCCTTTTGGCATCAAGTCACTAACAAGGTAATTGGAAAAGTCAACAAACGAAGGAATGAGATCAAGAGTAGTGGCTAATACCTTCTAATCTTTGAGGGAGTCATCAATGTCAAACTCATCTACCTCTTTCTTCTCTGCCTCCAGTCTGGATAAGTGATCCGCCACTTGATTTTCACAGCCCATTATGTCTTTGTCTTCAAGGTCAAACTCTTGTAACAACAACACCTATCTTATCAATCTCGACTTCACATCTTTCTTTGCCATCAAGTACTGCAGTGCTGCATGGTCAGTGTGAACTATCACTTTAGTTCCCAGTAGGTATGCCTTGAATTTCTCAAATGAATACTCTACTGCGAGCAATTCCTGCTCAGTGAAAGTGTAGTTTCTTTGTGCTCCATTCAGTGTCGTGCTTGCAGAATAGATCGGGTGAAAGATCTTATTTCACTTCTGCCCTAAAACAACCCTTAAGGCCACACCACTTGCGTCACACAACGTCTCAAATGGTTCCGACCAGTCTAGACCAATGATCATTGGGGCAGAAATCAATTTAGCCTTCAGACACTCAAATGCTTTGGTGCATGCCTCATCAAATGTGAACTTCATCTCCTTTTCTAAAAACTTACACAAAGGGTTTGCAATTTTAGAAAAGTCTTTGATGAAGCGTCGATTATAACCTACATGACTTTAGAAACTCTGAACCCCTTTTACGGAGATAGGTGGAGGCCGCTTTTTGATAACCTCAATTTTTTCCTTATCCAGCTCCAAACCTTTCTCAGACGCCTTATGGCCTAGGATTATGCCTTCCTTGACCATGAAGTGGCATTTTTCCCAGTTTAGCACTAGGTTTTCCTCATCACACCTCTGTGGTGCCCTACTAAGATTAAACAAATAGTCATCAAAAGTGTCACCTACCACAGAAAAGTCATCTATGAATACCTCCAGAGTGTCCTCAACCATGTCCAAAAAGATGGACATCATACACTTTTTAAAAGTTGCTGGTGTGTTACACAATCCAAATGGCATGCGCTTGAACGCAAAAATGCCATAAGGACATGTAAATGTTGTTTTCTCCTGATCTTCTGGTGCAATTGATATCTGGTTGTACCCATAGTATCCATCTAAGAAGAAATACCACCCTTTTCCTTCCAGCCTATCTAACATCTGGTCCATGAAAGGCATTGGGAAATGGTCTTTTAAAGTTCGTTTGTTCAATTTCATGTAGTCCATGCACACTCGCCAACCTGTACCTAGCCTTTGCGAGATCAGCTCATTCTTCGCTTTTGCCACAACGGTCATTCCACCCTTTCTGGGTACACATTGTATTGGGCTGACCCAATGACTATCAGAAATGGGGTACACTACCCGTGCATCCAGCCACTTGATAATTTCTTCCTTTACCACCTCCTGCATTGGTGGATTCAGCCTCCCCTGGTGCTCTACACTCGAAATGCAATCTTCCTCGAGCTGAATTTTATGACTGTAAATACCTAGATATCAACAATGGTCCACCATATTGCTTTCTTGAACCACTTCAACACTTGCACCACTGCTAGCACTTGCTCATCATTAAGATCTGCAGCCAAAATAACTGGCAAAGTGTTATTTTTGCCTAAAAATACATGCCTCAAATGACCAGGTAGCTGATTTAACTCAAGCACAAGAGGTTCCTCAATATATGGTTTTGCTGGAGAATTTGGCCTATTCTTCAAGTCCAAGTCTAACTTCTTGGGAGAATATGAGTGGGACCCCATGCCTTGTAGTGCATTTAGAGTCTCCACATAGTCAACCCAAAAGACTTCATCGAAATAAATTATCACTGAGGCCAATGTCTCCATAACAAATCTTTCCTCTATAGATTCTTCCATGTCACCATCTTCAACCATATCAACCGCAGATACCACACTCATATCATGTGGTTGTTTCATCGACTTGCATACTTTGAATTTTACCTCTTCTTTATGTAGCAAAAATTTTAGCTCCCCACTTTCGACATCAACTAGAGCTCTACTTGTGGCCAGAAATGGCCTTCCAAAAATTATGGGAACCTTGAAATCCACTTCACAATCCAAAATCACAAAGTCAGTTGGGAAGATGAAACTTTCCACTTTAACAAATACATCACACATAATACCCATAGGCCTCTTCATCGACCTATCTGCCATCATCAACCTCATCGTGCTGGGCTTTGGAGTTCCTAACCCCATTTGCTTGTATATGGCCAATGGCATAAGGTTGATACTTGCCCCAGATCACATTGAGCATTTGCAAACTCGAAGGCACCAATGGTGCATGGTATAGTGAATGCACCTGGGTCCTCTTTCTTTTGCACCAAGAACCTGGTAGCACTAGCACCACAATGGTGAACATTATCTGCCGATTTGAAGCTTGCATTTCTCTTCTTCGTTAATAAGTCGTTCATGAACCTAGCGTATCCCAACATCTGCTCCAGAGCTTCTACAAATGGGATATTTACTGATAATTTCCAAAGCATGGATATGAATTTCAAGAATTTTCCATCTTCAACTTTCTTCTTGAGCCTTTGAGGAAATGGAGGAGGAGGTCTGGGTATTTGTTGTAAAGGCAAAGGTATCTCTACTGCATCTTCTTTTCTCCTTGACGGCTTCTCCACCTCTTTAGCAATCTCTAAGTCATCCACTATTTAGGCATCAACCTCTGCTTTCTCCTCCCTTTCTATGCTCTCTTCCTGCTCAATACTTGTAGGTTTTGGTTCAGGAAGTGATTTACCACTTCTTGTCGTGATTGCCATGCAATGCCCATCTTTCTTTGGGTTCTGTATGGTATCACTAGGTAGTGTTTCATTCTTTCTCGGGTTTAGTGAGGCTGACAAATGCCCCAACTGCTGCTCCAACTTCTTGATAGATGTCGAGTGTGAGTCAACAATCTGACTCATACTAGAGAAATCATTCGTCAGCTCTTTCACCCCCACATCTGTAGATTTAATCTTTTGAAGAACCTTAGCTAACTTATCCTCCATCCTGGAACCTCTTGAACTACTACCTGCTCGATCTCTACTACCTGGAGGTACATACACACCACTGCGGTCATTTTTATATCCTTCCTTATTCTGCCAGTTACCTTGCTCTCGGTAACTTGAACTATTATATTGCCCATCTCTTTGATAGTTCCGATCTTGATTTCCAAAATTATATCCTTGGTTGCCCAAGTTATAATTTCGAAAACCCTCCTGATTGTTCAAGTATTGGGCTTTCTCATCAAAATCAGCGTCCTGCTCATCGTATCTATTAGCAGCCCTAAAAACATTTACCTTTTCTGGACTTGACATAATATGCTTCGTGAGAATGTCCATCTATGTCTTCATGTGAGCCATGTCTTGGTCCCTTTCTTCTTCTCTCTTCCTTTGCTCTGCTGAGAGTTCAAAAGTGAACCCAAGCTCTCCAACTTCTGCATCTCTGGTATGCCAAGCCCTGTTATTCTTTAAGACTTCATCCATGATTGTTATGATCTCAGGGAATGGCTTCTTCGTGAAGGATCCTCCACATACTGCATCAACAATAGGTTTAGTCATAAAGTTTAGTGACCTATAGAATACCTGCTTCAAATGCCTATCAGTGAGGCCATGATTTGAGTACTTCTTAAACTTCTGACTAAACCTCCACCAAGTGTCATGCATTGCTTCACCTGGTAGCTACTTTTGTGGACCTATCTCATCCTTTATTTGCAGCTCTTTTGCTTCAGGGAAGAACTTTCAAAGAACGCTTCCTTGAGTTCAGACCAAGTTCTGCTTAAGTCCTGTGGCAACTCATTCAGCCAATTTGTCGCTTCCCAAGTCAGAGACAAAGGGAAAAACCTCAACCTCATAGAAGTTTGGCTAACTCTAGGAATTTCTGTTGATTTGCAGATTACCACAAAATTCATTAGATGCTGGTTGGAATCATCACCCGCAGCATCTCTAAACATACCTTTAAAGTTTAGCAATTGAATCATGGTGCTAGAGATGGTGAACTTCACTCCTGGAGGTAACGCTGGAAGTACTATGGCTCCAGTTGCCCTAGCTCTATCTAAATGCTGATTTTCATCTTCAAACACCACATGTGCCTGATGTTAAATTCGACTCCTTGGAGCTAATGGTTGGTGTTGAGGAGGAGCTATCTTTTCTACTCCTTCATTCTCCTATACTACCCTTGATGGTTCATTAGCATTTTGCTCAGCACCTCTAGGAAAAGTCTCAGTCTCTACCTCTGAGCTTTGAGTTCCTGTGCATTCACAATTTTTCTTACAGTTTTGCTTATTTCCAGATCGTAAGGATTCAAAGGCGCTCCATTACTTCTGGTGTTTGGCATGCACTAATGAACTCACCTATAAGTGACACATACAAGAAACAAGAAGTAAAATTAGGAAATACAACTACAACTAAAATAATAGCTAGTAAAGTATTTCTAAATCAAAATTCCTCGGCAATGGTCCCAAAATTTGATACGTCCAAACATACACCTCAATAAAGAAGTATAAACAGTCGAAGTAAATTTACAAAAATCAAATGGAGTTGAGGTCGATCCCCTAGAGAATTTACTGTAGAAATAGTCTTACTGACTCTCTTAGTCAATTGTGGTTGATACTTCCAAAAGAAAGTAACATGCAGAAACTAAATAGTGGGTTGTTTTATGGTTTTAGTAACAAATGTCAAATTTAGTATCATAGTTAACAAAAGCAAAAGTATTCCAAGGTTTCAGTTATTGATAAATGAGACTAAGAATGTGTTCCCCATGACATTCACCTCGCTCTCGAATTCTATACGAATGACATCCTCTAGTTAATATTTTATGTTCCTAGCAAGTTAGATACATCTAAACGCTTTTCAGCCCTATTAGATGATTTCCACTCTTTTCCTCTCGGTCTTAGAGTGCTTCAAAGCTTACCCTTGCCTATTTTTTGTGACAATTATCTTCTCTCGAACTCTAACCTTTCACATCAAATTCATGGAGTTTGTTTTTACCTTCTCCAAATCATTACTTTACTCTCGAACAAGTAATAAATACTGGCAAGTTCTAATGCGTACACTCAGTAGAAAGCAATTACTACGAAAGCAAAAAAAAACATATGAAATTAACAAGATGACATTACTTGTATTTGAATTCGTAGCTAGGCTCTTGTCATGGTTCCCACCACCCTAGTTATTGTATTGAACCGCTCATTATTTCAAGAAGCATAACAGTAGATATTATCGAAAGCATCATAAAATAAACTTACAAGAATAGCAAACCAAAAGCTTCTTGATTATCAACGCCAAAACAAGAACGCCCAGGCTTGATTCGAAATAAAGATGATTAACTATGTGTTCAAAACGTTGAAGATATTGGTTTCTACGCTCACAAAATTGAAAAACTATTTGATGATCAAAGATAATGTTCAAAAATAAACCCTAAGTAATAAAAATATTCTGTTAAAACAAGTCCTATTCAAAGTAGGACTCTACTATTGCACAATTGACGAGTAGGGTAATGGCTCACCAAGTACCAAACAGCCTGTCAAGCCCCTTGTCATCCCACACTTAGCCAGTGTGGGTCTTCCTTCACTGCTCCTTCTTCAGATTTACTACATGGCTCGTGTAGTGTACCACGACCCGTCTAGGGTTCAGTGACTTTCAGCCTGACTTGTTCCTCCAAAGCTTAGCACTGCTTCTTTTTCACGAGCCTTCAGACGACTCGTCAAGAGGAACAAGGCCCATCTGTGCCTCCATAGTCTTCACTCTACACTTAGGCAGTGTTGAAGACTTCACTTCCTCATCTTCACGAGCCTTCAGACGGCCCGTATGGGGCTTCGTGGAGTTGACTTCAGCTCCATTTCTTTTCTTTTTTTCTATCTTTTGTATTCAAGTGTTTCACATGTTTAGCATCAAACAAACCATCATATCAACATAAACACACTCGATTTCTCGCACTAATCCTTAGTTTTGAGTTTCAAATGGGCCATGATTTCACAGCACATCAATTATCGTTAATAATAAGTATCCTTTTCCAAAGATAGATGATTTCTTTGATCAATTCCAAGGAGCAAGTTATTTCTGTATGATTGACCTCCGGTCGGGTTATCACCAATTGAGGGTGAAAGAAAGTGACATTTGGAAGACAGCTTTCCGTTTGTAGTAATATCTTTTGGTTTGACTAATGCTCCAAATGCATTTATGGACTTAATGAATAGAGTGTTTAGACAATATGTTGACATGTTCGTGATTGTGTTTATTGATGACATCTTGATTTACTCGCGGAGTGAGGATAAACTTGCCGATCATTTGAGGATTCTGTTGAAAGTCCTCAAGGACCGGCAATTGTTTGCAAAGTTTAGTAAATGCAAGTTTTGGCTGAGATCCGTGGCTTTTTTTTGTCACATTATTTATTATAAGGGTATTGAGATAGATCCTAAGAAGACGGATGCAGTTCAGAATTGGCCTAGACCTCTATCCCATTCCGATATTGGAAGTTTCTTGGGTTTGGTTGGATATTATAGAAGGTTTGTGGAAGGGTGTTCTTTGATTGTCTCTCCATTGACTACATTGACCCAAAAGAAAGTAAAATTCTTATTGTCCGAAGCGTGTGAGAAGAGTTTTCAAAATTTGAAAGATAGACTTTCCTCTACTCTAGTGTTGACTATACTGCAAGGTTCTGACGAGTTTGTTGTTTATTATGATGCTTCAAGGATTGGATTAGGGTGTGTTCTTATGAAAAATCGGAAAGTTATTTCTTATGCTTCAAGGGAACTTAAGATTCATGAAAGAAACTATCCTACCCATGATTTGGACCTAGCGGCGGTTGTTTTTGCCTTAAAGATTTGGAGGCACTATTTGTATGGTGTTCATGTTGATGCCTTTACAGACCACAAGAGCTTGCAATATGTGTTCAAGAAAAAGGATCTAAATCTTCGCCAACATAGATGGCTAGAACTCTTGAAGGACTATGATATGAGTGTCATTTATCACCTAGGCAAAGCCAATGTAGTGGCCGATGCCTTAAGTCGGTCATCCATGAGTAGTGTTTCACATGTTGAGGATGGTAAGAAGTAGTTGGTTCATGATATTCATAGAATAGCTCGGCTAGGTGTTCGGTTGGTTGATTCAAGTGAGGGTGGTGTTATTGTTCATAATGGTTCAGAATTTTTTTTTGTGTCGAATGTGAAAGCCAAGCATTGGTCTTCATCTGATTTTGGTTATGTTGAAGGAAGTGGTGCTTAAACATTCCATTGAGGCTTTCTCCCAATGGGGAGATGGTGTGCTTCGATATCAATGTCATTTGTGTCTTCCCATCAGAAGCCCATAGTTCGTGGTATTCTATTCACCCGGGAGCCACAAAGATGTACCACGACTTGTGGGAGGTATATTGGTGGAATGGGATGAAAAAGGATATTGCAAAATTTTTGGCTAAGTGTCCTAATTATCAACAAGTAAAAGTTGAGTATCAAAAGCAAGGAGGTTTTTTCCAAGATATTAGTATCCTTACTTGGAAGTGGGAAGTGGGAAGTGGGAAGTAGGAAATGGTAAGTGGGAAGTAGGAAATGGGAAGTGGGAAGATGTGAATATGGACTTTAATTTTTGTTTACCTCGCACTCATCGGCTACATGACTCGATTTGGGTTATTGTAGATAGTATGACGAAGTCGGCTCATTTCATTCCTGTCAAGATTTCATTTTCGGTGGAGGATTATGCTAAGTTGTATCTAAAGGGAGATGGTTAGGTTGCATGGAGTGTCCCTATCCATTATCTCTGATCGTGGTACCAAATTTACTTCTCAGTTTTGGAAATCTTTCCAAAAGGGTCTTGGTACTCGTGTTAAGCTTAGTACGAACTTTCATCCTCAAACTGATGGCCAAGTGGTGCTCACTATCAAAACTTTGAAAGATATACTAAGAGCTTGTGTGATTGATTTCAAGGGTTATTGGGATGATCACTTGCCTTTGATTGAGTTTGCATATAATAATAGCTATCATTCAAGTATTGGTATGGCTCGATTTGAGGCTCTTTATGGTAGGAGGTGTAGATCTCCTATAGGTTGGTTTGAAGTTGGTGAGGTTTTTTTGATAAGTTTCGAATTGGTACATGAGGCTATGGAGAAAGTTCAGATCAAAAGAAAAAGGCTGAAAATGGCTCAGAGTCTACAAAAGTCCTATGCCGATGATAGAAGAAGAGATCTTGAGTTTGATGTTGAGGATTGGGTTTACTTGAAAATTTCACCTATGAAGGGTGTCATGAGGTTTGGAAATAAGGGGAATATTAGTCCCTGATATGTAGGTCCTTATCAGATTTTGAGGCGTATTGGTAAAGTTGCCTATGAACATGATTTGCCTAATGATTTAGCATCGGTACATCCAATTTTTCATGTGTCCATATTGAAGAAATGTGTGTGAGATCCGACATCTATTGTACCATTAGTTAATATTTCTATAAAGGAAAGTCTTTCTTATGAAGAGGTTCCGATTGAGATCTTAGACCGGCAAGTTCGGAAGTTGAGGAATAAGGAAGTTGCTTTCGTAAAAGTGTTGTGGAGGAATCAAATGCTTGAGGGTGCTACTCGGGAGGCCAAGGCAGGTATGATGTCCCGATAACCTAATCTCTTTTCCTTCATTTCTACTCTAGCTTGAGGTATTTAGCCCCTCATGGTTCATCCTTTTGATTTCATGTGTCTTAGTCATTCTCATGTTTCCTCATGCACGCATGCTTATGAAAAATTTTATTTTTGAGATTTTGATTTAACTTGATTGTTTGCCCCATGATTATGTGCATTTGAGTATGATTTGTGTGTATGTAGTATGAAATGATGTTTGGAATATGTTTTAGCTTGGAGTCGATATTCCTCCTAGTTATGTGCATTTTAAATGAAGTTGCATTCATGTTAGGCTGTTAGAGCTCTTCCCTTACCCTCCTTATGTTCTCTTGAGTTCCATTCGAGGACGAATGTTTCCAAGGAGGAGATAATGTTATATCTCGGATTCTAAAAAGGAAAAGACTGCATTAAAGCAACAGGTTCAGGTCTACGAGACCAGTCACAGTTCATAGAACTTTCTACGGGTCGTAGATCAGTCTCTTAGAAAGGGAGAAAAATAATTTTTAAATCAAGTCCAAATACCGCTTTCTACGATCCACTAGTACGGTCCGTCAAATGATCTATGAGTCGTAGATGGGTTTTGTAGGTAGGTTCCTCACTTAGTGTAATTTTAAAGTCAAAAGTTGTTTTCTACAGTTGGTGTCTACGGAGCGTAGAGAGCTCTACGTGTCGTAGAAAGGTATCGTCAAAGTTGATCCAAAAATTTAAGTTTCTTAACTTTTCTACGGTTGACCAGAACGGTCCATAAAATTTTTTTCCAAATGGTAGAAGGGTTTGGCAGTTATTTTAACAGGGCTTTTGGGTCATTTCCTAATTATTTTTAAACCAATACTGTGTCATTTTTGTTTCTACCCTAAGCCCTGTATAAAGATTTGAAGTCCAAAAACTATCCACTTAAAAACCTATTCTCCTAATTCCTCAAAACCTAACAAAATTCTCTAACCAATTTTCTCTCAACCTAAGAAGAAGAAGAAGAAGCTAGGATTCAATTCAATCCTCCAATTCACCATTCTTTGTAGTCTTTGAGTAAGCAATGTATGTGGGTATTCACTCTTGGAGTCCATTCCTCCATGGGTCCTCAAAGTTTTCCATTTCTCAATTTAAATTTCAATTGATCAATTTAGGGTTCTTCTTGGCTCTTTATGGATTCCATTCAATTATGATTTATTATTGTTGACTAAGTCTTCTAATGCATGATTTAGGGTTAATACATGATATTTAGTTGAAATTATATTGATCCATGCATGATTTATGATTTTAAACTATGAACCTGTGATGAACTCATGAACCTATGAACTATGAATTTTTGAAGATTATGCATTTCTTATGAAAATGATGTTTATGATGATAGGGTGCTTTTAGATGAAAGTATCAATGTTATTTTGAAAGGTATTCTCACATACGAATATGATCATGAATTGTGATAGGTACGTATTTCTCACATATGAATTCACATTGGTGAAATATTTTCTCACCTATGCTTGAATTGCAATTTAAGGAGCTATGCTACGTTTTGATCTTAAGATGTGGATTGTTATTGATCATTGCCTTCCCTATGTTATATAGATATTTGACTTTTATCTACTCCGTTGGGATTTGAACGTAGCACGGAGAGGTCTTTGAGGTGGAGGTTCAAATACGGTAGCCTCTAGTAGCAACCTCTAGCCCCTAACTACGTGCCCCCATAGGATTTGTCATAAATGACCTAGCTAGTGGATCAACTTTAGCAGAAAATGATATGTACAGACTCTACCTTGTCATGTAGAATCACTTTCTTTCGGTATGAGGGATATATCGGATTCCATGATATAGCTCTCGTGGTCTTATTGTCGGTTAAAGTTAATATCCCACAAAACGATTATGTTTCTTCAAAGCTTTCTTATGTCCCTTATTTCAAAATGCATTGCCTATATCTTATGATTTACATGTTGTTGCTTCTTTAAGCATTTTAATTGTTCAAATGTTGGTCATGCTATACATGTTTTAAGACATTTATGATACCATGTCTATTTTACCATATTGCCCTATACTTAGTGTATTTCATGTACTAATGTATACTTATGCCTACATTATTTCTCTAATGTAGGGTTCGACGCTCCTACCTCCCATACTCATGGCTAGTTGATTCCTTTGGCATTGATGGTTGGTGAGTCCTCATGTTCTGAGGACTGAGATACTTTTATAGTTTTATGTCATTTCAATTTTTTAGGTTTTGTATGTGATGTATGAGTTACGTCCCAATCACTTTCTTTATGATGTAATAGATGGCTTGTTGTGACTTATGTTAGACTTCCACTTTTGTCAAACTCTTTTGTGATATAAGACTATTTCATTTGAAATCTTTATCTCTATTATCATGTATTATGTATGCTAAGTGGGTTGTGTAGAGCCTCTCGGGGTCCTATACACCATGTTACGCCTAGGGTATACTTTTGGTCCTAACAAACTTCGTATTAGAGCCAGGTTTATAAAAGTCTTAAGATATCTCACAAGCCATCACGTAGAGTCTTGTTCATGAGTGTGAAGCACGCCACATTTATGAATAAGAGGCTATAAGATGTTCAGAAAATTCCACTTCTTTCATCATTCTAAAGTCGTGCAATAGAGTATAACTCTATATGTCTCTCTCGTAATCCTTATTCGATGTTTTTCAGTATATGGCCCCTCAAATATCATACATTAGAAAGAATGCGAGTGAGATTGTGGAATAAGAAGCTCCTAAAGTTCCAGTTGACCCTTTGGCCGAGCAAGTGACTAATGTAGAATTCTGAGCCACTTTTCAAGTAGTGGCTCAAGCTATGATGTCTCAAGCCAAAAGGGAGGTTGTGGCCCCCTTAAACCCAAATGTGGTTACGATGGCAACAAGAGTGAGGGACTTTACTAGAATGAATCCTCTGGAGTTTCATGGTTCCAAGGTTGAGAAAGATCATCAAGAGTTCATTGATTAGATGTATAAGGTTTTGATGATAGTGACGCCAGTGTAAAAGGAAGAATTGGGTACTTATCAACTTGAGAGTGTTGCTCAAGTTTGGTTCATCCAATTGAAGGACGAGAAGGCGGTATATGCGGATTCTCTTGATTGGGAAAAAGTTTTAAGATTTCTTTCCTTGATAGGTTCTTTCTCCTTGAGATGAGGGAGGTAAAGGTACTTGAATTCATCAACCTTTGTCAATGAAATATGAGTGTGAGGGAATATATGTTGAAGTTTACTCAATTGTCTAGGTATGCTCCAATTATGGTTGCCGACTCTAGGGCAATGATAAGTAAGTTTGTTTGGGTGTCTGAAATGGTGGTTAAGGAATGTTGTACCGCCATGCGCATTAAGGAAATGGACATTTCTCATCTAATGATTTCTGCTAAACTAATAAACTGAAGAGGAGAAGCTTAAGGAAAGGTTTAGGGGGTCAAAGAGGGCAAAGACCGGTGATGGTGACTTTTCACATTCAAGTCCGATGTACATGGTCGTTTTAGGTTCTAACAAAGGTTTCCCAGTAAAGGTTCTTGCAATGCTCCATCTCCTAAGTTCAACAAAGATTTGGTGTCTAACCCTAAACCTTAAGGAGGAAATGGTGGTGGAAACGGATCTTTGGTTCCCGCATGCCAAAAGTGTGGCAAGAGTAATCTTGAAAAATGCTTTATGGGCACAGATAATTGTTTTGATTGTTGCAAAAGCGGTCACTGCTTGAGAGATTGTCCATCTAGAATTTACAAGGTAAAAGATGGTAGGCTAGCTCCACCTAGTGGTTCGGGTTCAGGTGCTCCAAAGCAAAACCAATTCTATGCATTTCAAACTCAACATGATCAAGAAGGTTCTCTCGATGTTATTACCGGTATGTTGAAAGTCTTTCATCTTAATGTTTATGCTTTGATTGATCCCGGTGCTACCTTGTATTTTCTAATGCCATATGTGGCTATGAGATTTGATGTTTCTCCAGAAATGTTGTTAGTCCCTTTCTCTGTCTCTACTCCTAATTAGGAATCTATAGTGGCTAATAGAGTCTATAGGAAGTGTCTAATCTCCTTATCCCATAGAGTCACTCATGGTGATCTTGTAGAGCTTGATATGTTGGATTTCGATGTTATTCTTGGTATAATTGGCTCGATTCTTGTTATGCTTTTGTTGATTGTAGAACCTGAGTGGTCAAGTCTCAGTTTCCAAATGAACCTATCCTAGAGTGGGTAGGGGGAAATTCCATGCCTAATGGTCATTTTGTTTCATGTCTTAAGGCTAGAAAAATGATTTCTAAGGGTTGCATATATCATCATATTCAGGTTAGGGATACGAATTCTGAAACCCCTATTCTTGAATCGGTCCCCATTGTAAATGAGTTTTCGAAAGTATTTCCTGATGATTTACCAGGCGTTCCTCCCGAAAGAGAAATAGACTTTGATATTAACCTTCTCCCAAGTACGCAACGTATTTCTATTCCTCATTACAGTATGGCTCTAGCAGAACTTAAGGAATTGATGGAGCAATTGAAAGATTTGTTGGATAAGGGTTTTTTCCGATCAAGTATCTCTCCATGGGGTGCTCCAGTTTTGTTTGTTCGTAAGAAGGATGGTTCGCTTCACATGTGTACTAACTATCGACAATTTAACAAGGTTACCATTAAGAATAAGTATCCTCTGCCAAGGATAGATGATTTGTTTGATCAACTCCAAGAAGCAAGTTATTTCTCTAAGATTAACCTCCGATTGGGTTATCACCAATTAAGGATGAAAGAAAATGACATTTTGAAGATGGCTTTTCAAACTCGGTATGGTCATTATAAGTTTTTGGTAATGTCATTTGGTTTGACAAATTCTCCGGCCACATTTATGAACTTGATGAATAGAGTGCTTAGACAAAATCTTGACATGTTCGTGATCGTGTTTATTGATGACATTTTGATTTACTCACGGAGTGAGGAAGAACATACCGATCATTTGAGGATTCTATTACAAGTCTTTAAGGACCGACAACTATTTGCAAAGTTTAGTAAATGCTAGTTTTGGCTGAGATCTGTGGCTTTAATTGGTCACATTGTTTCCGGTAAGGATATTAAGGTAGATCCTAAGAAGATGGATGCGGTTAAGAATTGACCTAGACAAATATCCCCTTCGGATATTCAAAGTTTCTTGGGTTTTGTTGGATATTACAGACGGTTTATGGAAGAGTTTTCTTTGATTGCCTCTCCATTGACTACATTGACCCAAAAGAAAGTAATGTTCTTAAGGTCGGAAGCGTGTGAGAAGAGTTTTCAAGAATTGAAAGATAGACTTACCTCCACTTCGGTGTTTACTTTACCGGAAGGATTTGATGGGTTCATTGTTTATTGTGATGCTTCAAGGATTGGATTAGGGTGTGTTCTTATGCAAAATGAGAAAGTTATTGCTTATGCTTCAAGACAACTTAAGATTCATTAAAGGAACTATCCTATCGGAGCTAGCGGCGGTTGTTTTTGCCTAAAAGATTTAGAGGCACTATTTGTATGGTGTCCATGTTGATGTCTTTATCGACCATAAGAGCTTGCAATATGTGTTCAAGCAAAAGGATCTAAATTTTCACCAACGTAGATGGCTAGAACTCTTGAGTACTATGATATGTGTGTCCTTTATCACATGGACAAAGCCAATGTAGTGGCCGATGCCTTAAGTCGGTTGTCCATGAGTAGTGTTGCACATGTTAAGGATGGTAAGATAATAGATGTAACACGGCGTACAAGACCCCGAGAGGGCCTCATACAAGCCCTTAGCATACATAACATACAAGATAATAGAGAAGTAAGAGTTCAAAAGAGCATTTTATACCAAAGCTTTACTCAAAACAGCGGAAGTCTACAACTCATGTCTCAAAGCCTTCTAACATCATAGAATACGAATAAAAGTGGTATGAGGATGCAGCCCAATACAATATTAAACACAAGGAAAGACATCAAAGTAAAATCCAACAAGGCTATGTCCTCGGATGGATGAGGACTCACCAAGTCTTCTCTCAACTCTAGATCAATGCTCTAGCCACGAGTAGGAGAACTGCCACGTCCTACACCAAAGAAGTTGATGCAGGCTAGAGTATGTGTTAGCACAATAAAGTACTAAGTATGATAGCAATGCATATAACTCATAAAACATGCTTGAAATTGAGATATAAAAGTGACATGCAATTGGCCAAGCTAAACATAATAAGGCATAAAAGCAAATAGCATAAAGCATAAACCATGGCCAAAGCAAGCTAAATCATCTTTCTGTTACTCTTCTTTTCTTTACTTTACTTTTAGTAACCCATGCACCATTGTGCAAGCTGAAGTGTGGGAAAAGCCTCAAACCGATCTGTAGACCATGGAATAACTCATCATGGAATCCAGTGTCTGCCCTACACCGAAAAAGGGCCATTCTACTTGCCAAGGTAGAATCCTGAACCATAGCCTACTTGGATCCACTAGCGAAGCTTATATAATATGGGCCTGTTAAGACCACCTATGGGGGCACATAGGCATAGGACATATGGGGACTAGTAACCCGTCCACTTGGTTCTACGCATAATTCCCACTATACAATCATAAAGATTGATATCAATGGAAAGGTACGGCTTGGGTTGCCAATACCAGCTAAACATGACTTCACATATCATGGACTAGGCCAAGCTTACTCCCCAAGAATAGCTTCATTAAGCTATTGATTAAATTTTAGGTAAGCAAACCTTTTAACAAGTTATGAATCCTTTACATGTGAGAAAACCTTTCAAAAACTTAGGTTGAGCATTATATGAGAAAACCCTTTCAAGACTCAACATCAACATATCATAGATTTCATATAAAACATGCTTGATTTTATAAACCTCTTTCTTCATGATCCTATCATGCTTTCTCTTCATAGCTAATGGGTTCATGTTACTTTTATTTTAAACCATGCAATTCAATGCAAGCTAGCTCTTAAAAGTCATAATCAAGGCAATTTAGTCATACTTGAAATAACCCACATAAAAGAGGAAAATCATGCTTTCTACTTGAACATGCTAAATTCATGCAATAATGACAATTAGACATGTAATTCACGCTAGATCATGCACTAAATTACTTTACGCTCGCTAGATCGTGCACTACAAAGCATTAAATCAGTAAATGAACTCACACTTGAAGAACCCATAACAATTGATCAAACCCTAGCTTACTTGAAGGGAATTGAACCTTGAAATTCATAAAGAAAAGGGAAGGCCCAATGGAGGAAGCAACTCCATTGGTCAATACCATCATACCTTAGCAAAGCCCACTAGAAATTGGAGGAAATTGGGTGATCTTCAATGGAGGACTTAACTTCTTCTTCTTCCTTGAGCTGGAGAGGATTTCTTTTAGAGAGAGAAATATTTGAGAGGTAAATTTAGGAAATGAGTTAGAATGGAGTGATTTAGGTATAGAGAACTATATATAGGACCTTCATTAAGGGTAAAACCGACTTAGTTAATTAGGGAACTAACAGGGAAAAGACCAAAAAGCCCTTAATTAAAAACTGTAGGGGACTATCTACGGTCAGGACATACGATCAGTACAGCCATTGACGGACCGTCCTGTTGAACCGTCAAAAGATTCAGAGAGTTGGTATCTGGGGACCCTGCAACAATGTCTTCAATCTACGGTTAGTAGGTCCATCTACGGACCGTACACCTCAACCGTATGTTACAGCCTGAGGTTCAAGAATTAACCAAGTCTGGGAGACATCTACGGTTACTTTCTACGGACCGTAAACCTACTTACGATCCGTCCTGCTATTCCCTAGATCACACTTCAGAGGCTGAGAATTACTGAAATTGAGAGAGCCATTGATGGCTCCTCACCTACGGCCTGTCAACCTAACTACGGTCCATAAGTGGCCTCTGTAGTTCACTGCCTACAGGTAAATTCTGCATTTTAATTTCTTGGAAAGCTAGGGTATTACAATATCTCCCCCTTGGGGACATTCGTCCTCGAATGAGAACCTGGGCATCATGAGAAGGGTGATAGACTCGGACTAACAACCCAACCTAACATGCAAGCATATAAATGCACATATCCGAGGAGGAAGCATCAACTCCAAGCTAAAGCATGCTCAACACAAACTCATGAAATCTTTATGCAACTCATACTCAATGCACATATATCATATTAGACTCTTCATGAACATGCATAAAATCAAGGAATCATTGAAATCAACTATGACACATTAGACCAAAAGAATGAACCATGAGGAACTAGGTACCTCAAGCTAGAAGAGGATCGGAAGGAAAGAGATGAGGATAGCGGGACATCATATCGGCCTCGGCCTCCCAAGTAGCACCCTCAACTAATTGATTCCTCCATAGAACTTTCGTAGAAACTACTTCTTTATTTCTCAACTCCCAGACTTGTCAGTCTAAAATCTCAACCGGAACCTCTTCATTGGAAAGAGTATCCTTTATGCCAAGAGTCTCTATTGGCACTATAGAGGTCGGATCACCAACACACTTTTTCAATAATGAGACATGGAAAACCGGATGCACCGATGCCAACTCGTTAGGCAAATCAAGCTCTTAGGCAACCTTACCAACACGTCTCAAAATCTGATATGGGCCTACATAAAGGGGACTAAGCTTCCCTTTCTTCCCAAATCTCATTACACCCTTCATAGGTGAAATTTTCAAGTAAACCCAATCATCAACATCAAATTCTAATGCTCTTCTTCTAACATCGGTATAAGACTTTTGCCGACTTTGAGCCGCTTTCAGCCTTTCTCTAATAAGCCGAACTTTCTCCATAGCCTCATGCACTAACTCGGGGCCTATCAAAACAACTTCCCCAATTTCAAACCAACCTATGGGAGATCTACACCTCCTACCATAGAGTGCCTCAAATGGAGCCATACGAATACTAGAATGTTAGCTATTATTATAAGAAAACTCGATCAAAGGCAAATGGTCATCCCAAGTACCCTTGAACTCAATAACACAAGCTCTCAACATATCTTCTAAAGTCTGAATAGTACGCTCCTCTTGCCCTTCGGTTTGTGGATAAAAGGTCGTGCTAAGCTTAACACGAGTACCAAGACCTTTTTGGAATAACTTCAAAAATTGAGAAGTAAACTAGGCACCTCGATCGGAGATAATGGATAAAGGCACTCCATGCTGCCTAACCATCTCCCTCATGTACAACTTAGCATAATCCTCCACCGAATACGAAGTTTTGATGGGAATGAAATGGGCTGACTTGGTCATTCTATCAACCTCAACCCAAATCGAACCATAGTGTCGCCTTGTGCAAGACAAACCTACTATGAAATCCATATTCACATCTTCCCACTTCCAAGTAGGAATCTCTATGTCTTGGATTAAACCTCCCGATCTCTGATGCTCAACCTTCACTTGTTGGCAATTAGGACACTTATCCACAAATTCCGCAATGTCTTTCTTCATTCCATTCCACCGATAGATTTCCCACAAATCACGGTACATCTTGCTAGCTCCCGGGTGGATAGAATATCTAGAACTATGAGCTTCTGACAAAATTTTCCCTCTCAAATCATCAACGTCGGTAACACATAAGCGACCTTGGTAACGAAGTACACTATCTCCCCCCTGGGAGAAAACCTCTATGGACTTCTTGAGAACCGCTTCTTTCAATTCAAAAAAATTAGGATCAAGGTCTTGCTTAGCTTTTACATCATGCACAAAAGAGGATTCGGAATCATTGTGAACGGTAACTCCACCCTTAGCGGAATCAATCAACCGAACACCCAATCGGGCAAAACTATGAACATCACGAAGCAACTCTTTCTTGCCATCCTCAATATGCGCAACACTTCCCATAGACAATCTACTAAGAGCATCCGCCACCACATTAGCCTTGTCGGGGTGATAGAGAACACTCATATCATAATATTTTAGCAATTCATGCCATCTTCTTTGGCGGAGATTCAAATCTTTCTGCTTAAACACATACTACAGACTCTTATGATCGGTGAAGACATTTACATGTACTCCATACAAGTAATGTCACCATATTTGCAAAGCAAACACCACCGCTGCCAACTCTAAGTCATGAGTGGGATAGTTCTTCTCATGCACCTTTAGTTACCTTGAAGCATAGGCAATCACTTTTCCATTTTGCATAAGAACATACCCTAGCCCAATCCTTGAGGCATCACAATATACCACAAAATCATCGTTCCTTCCGGTAGAGTCAATATCGGGGCCTAAGTAAGTCTGTCTTTCAACTCTTGAAAACTCCTTTCACAAGCCTCGGACCACATAAACTTAGCTTTCTTCTGAGTCAAAGCCGTCAACGGAGAAGCAATTGAAGAAAACCCCTCAACAAACCTCTTATAATAATCTGCTAACCCAAGAAACTACGAATGTCTGAAGGTGATAAAGGTCTAGGCCAATTCTTGACCGCTTCGGTCTTCTTAGGATCTACCTCAATACCCTCACCGGAAATAATGTGACCAAGAAAAGCCATAGATCACAACCAAAATTCACACTTGATAAACTTTGCAAAGAGTTGTTGATCCTTGAGGACTTGCAACACAACCCTCGAATGACTAGCATGCTAATCCTTATTCCTTGACTAGATCAAGATATCATAAATAAACACAATCACGAACATATAGAGGTATTGCTTAAACACCCTATTCATCAAGTCCATGAATGCTGCCGGAGCATTTGTCAACCCAAATGATATAACCAAAAACTCATAGTGACCATACCTTGTCCGGAAAGCCGTTTTCGGAATATCATCTTACTTCACCCTCAATTGGTGATAACCCGAACGGAGGTCTATCTTAGAAAAGTAACTAGCCCCTTGAAGTTGGTCAAACAAATCATCTATCCTTGGCAAAGGATACTTATTCTTGATTGTAACCTTATTCAATTGGCGATAGTCGATGCATATTCGGAGTGAACCATCTTTCTTATTTACAAACAATACCGGAGCACTGCATGGGGAAACACTTGGTCGGATGAAACCCTTATCAAACAAATCTCTTAGTTGCTCTTTCAACTCCATAAGTTCCGCCGGAGCCATTCTATAAGGAGGAATAGAAATAGGTTACGTATCTGGGAGAATGTTAATACCGAAGTCTATTTACCTTTCGAGAGGAATACCGGGCAAGTCATCGGGAAACACTTCCGAAAACTCACTAGCAATGGGGACAAACTCAAGAGTAAGGGTTTTGGAATCTATATCTCTCACCCTAACTAGATGATAAATGCAACCCTTAGAGATCATTTTTCTAGCCTTTAGATAACAAACGAATTGACCTCGAAACATAGAATTTCCCCCCTTCAACTCTAGGATAGGCTCATTAGGGAACTTAAACTTGACCACTCTGGTCCTACAATCAATAGAGGCGTAACTAGCATGCAACCAATCCATCCCAAGAATGACATCAAAATCTAGCATATCTAGCTCTATGAGATCGACAAGAGTAACTTTATGGGATAAGGAAATGGAGCAACCTCTATAAACCCTCTTAGCTAAGAGAGACTATCCTATCGAAATAGAAACAAGGATAGGGTCTAGCAACATATCTGGTACAATATCAAACCACATGGCCACAAAAGACGTCACCAAGGACAATGTAGCACCAGGATCTAACAAGGCATAAACATCAAAATGGAAAACTTTCAACGTACTGGTGACCACATCGGGTGAGCTCTCTTGCTCATGACGAGCCTGAAGTGCATAAAATCTATTTTTCTTAGGAGCACCTGAACCCGAACTACTTGGAGCAGCTCTCTTCCTTTATCCAAGAGAGATGGACAATCTCTCATCTTATGACAAGCCTTACCACAAGTATAGCAACTATCCGAACCAGCTAGGCATTTGCCTTCATGCCTCCTCCCACATCTAGGACAACTAGGCAAAGAACATCCACCACCGTTCCCTCCTTGAGGCTTAGGGTTTGGCACCCTATCATTGTTGGATCTCGGAGGAGCCTTTGAAGAACCTTGATTAGAGAACCTTTGGCAAAATCTTGAACGACCACGTCCATCGGATTTTACATGAGAAAAGTTGCAATCTCCGGTTCTAGCCCGCTTAGTCTCTCTAGATCTCCCTTTAAGATTTTCTTCTTCAATCTGTTCGGCATAAACCATGAGTCGAGAAATATCCATGTCATGCACAAGCATGGTGGTGCGGGACTCTTTTACTAACATATCAGATACTCCCGACACAAATTTGCTCATTCTTGCCTTCGGGTCGGTAACTATGGACGGAGCATATCTAGCCAATTGTGTGAACTCCAATGTATATTCTTTCACACTCATACTCCCTTGATGAAGATTAATAAACTCAAGCACCTTAGCCTCTCTCTTCTCAAGAGGAAAGAATCGATCAAGGAAAGCACTCTTTAACCTCTCCATCCTATGTGACCTTCATCATTAGCCCTTTCACTCTTCCATTGATTGTACCAAGTTTGCGCAACACCTTTAAGTTGATAAGCGGCCAACTCCCCCTTCTCTTCCGGTGTCACACCCATTATCATCAACACTTTATAAACTTCATCAATAAACTCTTGAGGATCCTCTTCCACCTTAGAGCTATGAAATTCTGGAGGATTCCTCCTTGTAAAGTTTCTCTCCCTCGACGCCGCCGTACCCGGGTTCATGGGAATAACCACTTCTCTATTGGCTTGGGCCGTCACGGCTAGGGCCAAAGCTTGGAAAGCAGCCCTAAATTCTGCAGGGGTCACTTGTTTAGCCAAAGGGTCGGCTAGAGCTTGTGGAGCTTGAGAAGGAGCTCCTTGCCCTTCATTCACTCTTGCATTCCTAGTAGCGTAGGCCCTTTGAGAGGCCATATCCAGAAACACATAGTATAGGTGATTAGGAGAGAGATACAGAGTTAAACTCTATGGCACGACTCAAGAGTAACAAAAGAAGTGAAGTTTCCTAAACATCTTGTTGCCTCTCATTCATAAGTGTGGCGCGCTTCACACCCATGAACAAGACTCTACTCGATGCGGCTTATGAGATATCCTAGAATCTTTCTAAAACCTTGTGCTCTGAATACCAAGTTTGTCACAACCCAGGTTAGCCCCTAGATGTAACACGGCGTAGAAGACCTCGAGAGGGCCTCATATAAGCCCTTAGCATACATAACATACAAGATAATAGAGAAGTAAGAGTTAAGAAGAACATTTTATACCAAAGCTTTACTCAAAACAGCGGAAGTCTACAACTCATGTCTCAAAGCCTTCTAACATCATAGAATACGAATAAAAGTGGTAGGGACGTAGCCCAATCCAATATCAAACATAAGGAAAGACATCTAAGTAAAATCCAACAAGGCTATGTCCTTGGATGGATGAGGACTCACCAAGTCTTCTCTCAAATCTAGATCAATACTCTAGCCTCGAGTAGGAGAACTGCCGCGTCCTACACCAAAGAAGTTGATGCAGGCAAGAGTATGCATTAGCACAATAAAGTACTAAGTATGATGGCAATGAATATAAACTCATAAAACATGCTAGAAACTGAGATATAAACATGACATGCAATTGGACAAGCTAAACATGATAAGGCATATATGCAAATAACATAAAGCATAAACCAAAGCCAAAGCAAGCTAAATCATCTTTCTGTTACTCATCTTTTCTTTATTTTACTTTTAGTAACCCATGCACCATTGTGCAAGTGGAAGTGTGGGAAAAGCCTCAAACCGATCCGTAGACCATGGAATAACTCAACATAGAATCTGGTGTCTGCCCAACACCAAAAAAGGGCCATTCTATTTGCCAAGGTAGAATCCTGAACCATAGCCTACGTGGATCCACTAGCTAAGCTTATATAATATGGGCCTATTAACACCACCTATAGGGGCACATAGGCATAGGACATATGGAGACTTGTCACCCGTCCACTCGGTTCTACGCATAATTCCCACTATACAATCATAAAGATTGATATCCATGGAAAGGCACTACTAGGGTTGCCAATCCCACCTAAACATGACTTCACATACCATGGACTAGTCCAAGCTTATTCCCCTAGAATACCTTCTTTAAGCTCTTGATTCAATTTCAGTTAAGCAAACCTTTTAACAAGTTATGAATCCTTTACATATAGGAAAGCCTTTCACAATCTTAGGTTTTGCATTATATGACAAAACCCTTTCAAGAATCAACATCAACATATCATAGATTTCATATAAAACAAGCTTGATTCTATAAACCTCTTTCTTCATGATGCTATCATGTTTTCTCTTCATAGCTAATGGGTTCATGTTGCCTTTATTTTAAACCATGCTATTCAATGCAAGCTAGCTCTTAAAAGTCATAATCACGGCAATTTAGTCATACTTGAAATAACCCACATAAAAGAGGAAAATCATGCTTTCTACTTGAACATGCTAAATTCATGCAATAATTACAATTAGACATGTAATTCACGCTAGATCGTGCACTAAATTACTTTACCCACGCTAGATCGTGCACTATAAAGCATTAAATCAGTAAATGAACTCATACTTGAAGAACCCATAACAATTGATCAAACCCTAGCTTACCTAAAGGGAATTGAACCTTGAAATTCATGAAGAAAAGGGAGGGCCCAATGGAGGAAGCAACTCCATTGGTCAATACCATCATACCTTAGCAAAGCCCACTAGAAATTGGAGGAAATTGGGTGATCTTCAATGGAAGACTTAGCTTATTCTTCTTCCTTGAGCTAGAGAGGATTTCTTTTAGCGAGAAATATTTGAGAGGTGAATTTAGGGAATTAGAATGGAGTGATTTAGGTATAGAGAACTATATATAGGACCTTCATTAAGGGTAAAACCGACTTAGTTAATTAGGGAACTAACCAGGGAACAAACCAAAAAGCCCTTAATTAAAAACTGTAGGGGCCTATCTACGGTCAGAACCTACGGTCCGTACAGCCATTGACGGACTGTCCTGTTGAATCGTCAAAAGATTCAGAGAGTTGGTATCTGGGGACCCTGCAACAACGGCTTCAATCTACGATTGGTAGGTCCATTTATGGACCGTACACCTCAACCGTATGTCACAGCTTGAGGTTCAAGAATTAACCAAGTCTTGGGGACATCTATGGTTACTTTCTATGGACCGTCAACCCACTTACGATCCGTCCTACTACTCCCTAGATCACACTTCAGAGACTGAGAATTACTGAAATTGACAGAGTCATTGACGGCTCCTCACCTACGGCACGTCAACCTGACTACGGCCCGTAAGTCACCTCCGTAGGTCACTACCTACTGGTAAATTATGCATTTTCATTCCTTTGAAAGCTGGGGTATTACAAGAATCATCTTTTACGTCGGATGTGAAAGCGAAGAAAAATCTTGATCCGATTTTGGTTGAGTTGAAGGAAGTGGTGCTCAAAGCGTCCGTTGACGTTTTCTCCCAAGGAGGAGATGGTGTGCTTCGATATCTAAGTCATTTGTCTCTTCCCAATGTTGATGACTTGAGACAACAAATTTTATCATAAGCCCATAGTTCTAGGTATTCTATTCACCCGGAATCCACTAAGACTTACAGTGACTTGCGGGGGTTCATGTGTGGAATGGGATGAAGATGGATATTGAAGAATTTGTGGCTAAGTGTCCTAATAGTTAACAAGTTAAGGTTGAGCATCAAAAGCCGGGAGGTTTCTCCCAAGATATTACTATCCCTACTTGGAAGTGAAAAGATGTGAATATGGAATTTATTGTTGATTTATCACTCTAATAGGCGGCAACATGACTCGATTTAGTTTTTATAGAACGTATGACAAAGTCGAATTATTTAATTCCTATCAAGATTTCATATTCAGCGGAAGATTAGGCTAAGTTGTATCTAAGGAAGATGGTTAGGTGCCATGGAGTGCCCCTATCCATTATCTCCGATCGTGGTACCCAATTTACTTCTCAGTTTTGGAAATCTTTCCAAAAAGGTCTTGGTACTTGTGTTAAGCTTAGTACAACTTTTCATCCTCAAACTGATGGCCAAGCGGAGAGCACTATCCAAACTTTGGAAGATATGTTGAGAGCTTATGTGATTGATTTAAAAAGTGATTGGGATGATCAGCTGACTTTGATTGAGTTTGCATATAATAATAGCTATCATTCAAGTATTGGTATGACTCCATTTGAGGCTCTTTATGGTAGGATGTGTAGATCTCATATAGGATGGTTTGAAGTTGGTGAGGTTTATTTGATAGGTCCTGAATTTGTACATGAGGCTATGGCGAAAGTTTCGCTCATAAGTGAAAGGCTGAAAGTGGCTCAGAGTCTACAAAAGTCCTATGCCGATGTTAGAGGATGAGATCTTGAGTTTGATGTTGATGATTTGGCTTGCTTGAAAATTTAACCTATGAAGGGTCTCATGAGGTTTGGAAAAAAGGGGAAGCTTAGTCCCTGATATGTAGGCCCATATCAGATTTTGAGGCGTATTAGTAAAGTGTCCTATGAGCTTGATTTGCCGAATGATTTAGAATCGGTACATCCGATTTTTCATGTGTCCTTATTTAAGAAATGTATGGGAGATCTGACATCTATTATACCATTAGATAATCTTGGTATAAAGGAAAGTCTTTCTTATGAAGAGGTTATCTTAGACCAGCAAGTTCAGAAGTTGAGGAATAAAGAAGTAGATTCCGTAAAAGTGTTATGGAGGAATCAAATGGTTGAGGGTGCTACTTGGGAAGCCGAGGCAGGTATGATGTCCCGCTATCCTCATCTCTTTTCCACAATTCCTACTCTAGCTTGAAGTATTTAGCCCCGCATGGTTACTCCTTTTGGTTTCATTTGTCTTACTCATTCTCATGTTTCCTCATGCATGCATTCTCATGAAAAAATTAGATTTTTTAGATTTTGATTAAATTTGATTGATTGCCCTATGATTATGTGCATTTGAGCATGATTTTCGTGTATTCCTTATGAAATGATGTTTAGAATATATTTTACCTTGGAGTCGATGTTCCTCCTTAGTTATGTGCATTTCAAATGAAGTTGCATTCATTTCAGGATGTTAGATCTCTTCCCTTACCCTCTTTATGTGGCCTTGAGTTTCGTTCGAGGATGAATATTCCCAAGAGGGAGATAATGCAACACCTCAGATTTCAAAAAGGAAAAGACTGCATTAAATTATAGCAACAGGTTCAAGTCTATGAAACCAATCTACGGTTCGTAGGACTTTCTACGGGTTGTAGACCATTCTCGTAGAAAGGGAGAAAATTATTTTTAAATAAAGTCCTGTACCTCTTTATATGGTCCACCAGTATGGTCCGTCAAATGATTTACGAGTCTTAGATGGGTCTTGTAGGTAGGTCCCTGACATAGTGAAATTTTATGGCAAAAAGTTATTTTATAAGATTGGTGTCTATGGACTGTAGAAAGCTCCATGGGCCATAGACATGTCTCATCAAATTTGATCCAAAATTTTAAGTTTCTGAACTTTTCTACGGTTGACCAGAATGGTCTGTAGAAAGCTGTCGGTCCAAACCATAGAAGGGTTCGACAATTATTTTTAAGGGGATTTTGAATCCTTTCGTAATTGTTTTAAACCAACACTATGTCATTTTTGCTTCTACCTTGAACCCTATATAAAACTTTTAAGTCTGAAAACTGCCCACTTAAAAACCCATTCTCCTATTTCCCCAAAACCTAACCAAATTCACTCCGTAATTTCCTCTTAACCTAAGGAAGAAGAAGAAGAAGCTAGGATTCAATTCAAGCATCAAATTCACCATTCTTTTTGGGCTTGGAGTAAGCAAGGTATGTGGGTATTCACTCATGGAGTCCATTCCTCCATGGATCCCCAAAGTTTTCAATTTCAATTGATCAATTTAGGGTTCTTCTTTGCTCTTTATGGATTCCATTCGATTATGATTTATTATTGTTTACTAAGTCTTCTAATGCATTATTTAGGGTTAATACATGATATTTAGTTAAAATTATATTGACTCGTGCGTGATTTATGATTTAAAACTATGAATCTATGATTAACTCATGAACTTATGAACTATGAAGTTTTGAAGATTATGCATGTCTTATAAAAATGATGTTTATGATGATAGGGTGCTTTTAGATGAAAGTATCAATGTTATTGTGAAAGGTTTTCTCACATACAAATATGATCATGAATTGTGAAAGGTATTTCTCACATATGAATGCACATTGGTGAAAGGTTTTCTCACCTATGCTTGAATTACAATTTAAAGAGCTATTCTACGTTTTGATCTTAAGATGTAGATTGGTATTGATCATTCCATTTCCTATGTTATATTGATATTTTACTCTTATATATTCCATTGGGATTTGGACTTAGCAACGAGAGGTCTTTAAGGTGGAGGCTCAAATAGGATACCATTTAGTAGCAACCTCTAGCCCCTAACTACGTGCCCTTGTAGGATTTGCCTTAAATGACCTATCTGGTGGATCCACTTTATGTATGAGGGATATACCAGATTCCATGATATAGCTCTCATGGTCTCATTGTCGGTTAAAGCTAATATCCCACGAAACGATTATGTTTTCTTCAAAGCTTTCTTATGTCCCTTATTTCAAAATGCATTGACTATATCTTATGATTTACATGTTGTTCCTTGTTTAAGCTTTTTAATTGTTCAAATGTTGGTCATGGATTACATATTTTAAGCCATTCATTCTACCATGTCTATTTTATGCATATTGCCCCATACTTTGTACATTCCATGTACTAATGCGTACTTGTGCCTACATTATTTTACTAATGTAGTGTCTGACGCTCCTACCTCCCATACTCGTGGCTAGTTAATTCCTTTTGCATTGAAGGTTAGTGATTCCTCATGTTCCGAGAACCGAGATACTTTTATAGTTTTATGTCATTTTAGTTTTTCAGGTTTTGAATGTGATGTATGGGTTACATCCCAATCACTTTCCTTATGATGTAATAGATGGCTTGTTGAGATTTATGTTAGACTTTCGCTTTTATCAAATTCTTTTGTGATATAAGAATGTTTCATTTGAAATCTTTATCTCTATTATCTTGTATAATATATGCTAAGTGGCTTGTGCATGATCTCTCATGGTCCTATATGCCATGTTACGCCTAGGGTATACTTTGGGTCGTGACAGTTTTCAAAATGGATTCTTCCACTATCCCTATCATTTGAGGATGTGTTTCATGACTTGTTGTCATTGAGAACTTGATACTACTTGAAAACCTTGATGAAGTGATCATGTCTTTGCGTTGCATGCGTTGTGATGTATTCATCCTAATGTAGCGTATCGTTATTTATGGAAATATGAGAAAGTGGAGAAATAATATCTTTTTGAGAAAGAAAATGTGACACCCTACTTATATGCTTGACTACGAGCTTGGCGGCAAGTTGATAAGACATGGAAATTAAGAGATTGGTATATGGATTGCGAGTCCCCCCTGAATCCTTGTCTAGAATCTAAATGCTCGGCAAGGTGTATACGATAAGTTATGTGATGAATTTTGTTCCACCATATCATTTCATCATTCATTACATGACATTTGGCCTGCTTTGTTATGTTGTGTGCCTTGTTTATCTGTATCCTTTTGTGTTTACTTTATTCGCATTGTTATTATATAAACTGGCAGCACCAATTTGAAGTGGGACTTTTCAACGTGCAAGTGGTAGCGTATTTTAGTTTATTTCTTAAGTATGTTAACTTGCTTATGCTCAGTCAGTCTAACCTACTAAGTACATGAGGATTGTACTCGCCCCCTACTTCTGTTATCTCTTTGATGCAGATCTTAGTCAGGGTGATCTTCGTAGCAGTTGATTAGATCCAACGGTTTCTTCTCTTTCAGAGTTGTGGTGGATCATACTTTTCGGATCGCTGTTGGTCTCCATTTATCATTTATAGTCTTTAAATTTCTTTTCAAATACTTGAGATGTATATCAGAATCTAGAATTGTATTAGATGCTCTTTATACTTATGCTACTAGGTTTTGGGAATTTCTTTGTATTTTTCTAATTAGTTATGGCCTGACTTCCATTCGGGAGTCTCGTATGTTTTTTTCTGTTGGATTACATACCATTTTGAGGTTCTTTGTGTGTGCACTATCATGACCTTTACTTTTGGGTCTTGACAAATTAGTATCATAGTGCTAGGTTCACCGGTTTCATAAGTTAAACAGCAGTGTGTCTAGTAGAATCTTGCGGATCTGTACATATACGTCCTTATTTATCTTCGAGAGGCTACAATTTAACTAGTACAAGAAATTCCTTTCCTTTGATTCTTTTCGTGTGAATTATTCATATAAAGTGTTGCATACCTCTAATCTATTCTCTTTACGCATATAGAAAGGACTAGAGCCAGTACCTCAGAGGGCGAGGTCGTACCTACTACCAAGCCCCAGTTTGTGGGTGAGGTGGGGGACGTAGTGGAGTTAGGGGTAGTGGCCGAGTGAGACGAGCAGTACTTGCTCGAGGACGAGCTAGGGAGGCATCGCCTGAGCCCCTATATGAGCATGATGAAGTTATTGAGCAGCAGATTAATGTGAGATGACCAGCCTAGCCTCTTGTGGTTCCCGACAACACTTTGATGCTTTAAGAGTTGATTAACAGGTTATTGGCTAGATTGGATAGTGTCGCACTTTCGGTATCCGTCTGAGTACTGCAAGTTTTCCTATTGGAATTGGTACTACACCACCCATTCAGGGGTCTAGTATGGGATTTCAGACTCCTGGTTCCTTTTAGTACCATCTTTGGCACCTCCGAGATTTGTAGCTCCGCCAATTTCTGCAAGTGTGCCATGTCAATTGTCGAGCAAAAGAGTTTTGGTAGATTCGTTAGATTGGCACCTCCCAAGTTCAATGGCACAGCTAGAGAGAAAACTCATGATTTCTTGACTGATTGCCAGGACAGGTTGTTCAACCTTTGTATGTTAGAGGCTCTGGGGTGTCTTACGCCTCCTATCATTTTTCAGGAGTGACAAAGGAGTGGTGGAGATTAATTCTTGCTCGTAGGCCCATTGGTTTACCTACAATGGGTTAGGAGCAGTTAACTGAGGTGTTACTTGAGAGGTTTGTTCCCTATAGCATTTGAGATCAGTGCATGGATGATTTTGACAGGTTGTAGCATGGCTCTTTATCAATTTTTGAGTATGAGGCTCATTTCTATGAGTTTTCCACTATGCCATGTTGAGTATTCCCGCAGAGTTTGAAAAGATATGTAAGTTGGTAAAGAAGTTTGCCAGTTATCTACAGGAGGCCACAACTTCTACTGTGTTATCAGGTTGTACGTTCCAGAGTATTATTAACCATGCCAGGATAATTCAGAGTATTTGGCATGCTAGAATGGGTAGTAGTACCATGAGGTTTTGTTGCCATGGTCAGTTTAGTGGTCATTCATCCAGAGGAAGAGATTATTCAGGTTAGGGCTCACAGGGATGTGTATTGATTATGGACAGTTGAACAAGGCTACGTTCAATAATAAGTATCCTCTTTCATAAATCAATAATTTGTTTGATTAGCTTAAGGGTGCGTTAGTGTTCTCCAAAATTGACTTGAGGTTCGGCAACCATCAATTGAGAGTTCAAGATTCTGATATTCCAAAGACTGCCTTCAGGACTCATTATGGGCATTATGAGTTTGTGGTCATCTCTTTTGGACTAACTTATTCCCCTATCGCTTTTATGGAGTTGATGAACCGAATATTTTGGCCTTATTGGGATTCCTTTGTGATTGTGTTTATTGATGATATCTTTGTTTATTCTAAGAATGAGGCCGATCATATTCGTCACTTGAGGACCATACTTCATACATTGAGAGAGCAAAAATTCTATGCAAAATTCTCCAAGTGCGAGTTTTTACTTGAGTCTATGGCTTTCTTGGGTCATGTGGTGACCAAGGAAGGTATTGTGGTTGATTCGATCAAGGTTGCGGTAGTTCGTGATTGGACGAGACCAACTTCCCCTACCGAGATTTTGAGTTTCATCAAGTTATCGGTCTATTATCATCGGTTTGTTTAGAGTTTCTCTTCCATCGCAGCTCGGTTGACTAAGTTGACTCAGAAGATTGTGGTATTTCTGTGGATAGTGAGTGTGAGGCAAGCTTTCAAAAGCTCACGGAGTTATTGACCTCAGCACCTATCTTAGCATTACCCGATAAGGGTTGCATTTTTGGTATTTTGTGATGCTTTGGGTGCTAGTCTAGGTGGTGTATTGATGCAAAAGGAGAGAGTCATAGCCTATGCTTCTCGACAGCTGAAGGTACATGAGAACAACTACTATCTTCATGATATGGAGTTAGCGGCAGTGGTCTTTATTTTAAAGTTATGGAGGCATTATCTCTATAGTGTGCATTGTGAGATCTTTACAGATCATTGTAGCCTGAAGTATCTCTTTTCTCAGCCAAATATTAACATGAGGTAGTGTAGATGGTTGAAATTGTTGAAATACTATGACATCGCCATTCTTTATCATCCAGGCAAGGCAAACGTGATAGCGGATGCTTTATGTTGGAATTCACCTAGTATGGGTAGCTTAGCCTTTCTTAAGGTGGAGGAGAAGCCTTTGCCCTAAGAGGTTCAGTTGTTGGCTAGACACTTGGTTTGACTCAATATTTCTGCACCTCACTGTGCTTTAGCCTTTGTGGAGGCTAGATCTATGTTGATGAATCATATTCGTGCCCACCAGTTTGAGGATGATAAGTTGAGAGTGATTCGAGACAAAGTATTGAAAGGTGAAGCTAAGTCGGCATCTGTTCATCCTGGGGGATTTTTGATGATTTGTGGTCGTAATTGTATTCCTAGAGTTGGTAGTTGGTTTACTATGATATTGCAGGAGGTTCACTATTCTAAATACTCTATTCAATCGAGGGCATCAAAAATGTACCATGATTTGAAGCAACACTATTGGTGGTGTGGTATGAAGAGAAATAAATTGGACTTTATGGCGAAGTGTTTCAACTATCAACAAGTGAAGTATGAGCATCAAAGACCGGGTCGTATGATGCAAAGGATGCCCATCCCTGAGTGAAAGGGGAATGCATTACTATGGACTTTGTGACTGGATTACCCTTGACTTTGGGTAAATTTGATTCTTTTTGGGTTATTGTGGATCAGTTGATCAAGTTGGCTCATTTCATTCCGGTGAAGGCTAACTATAATCCGGAGCAGTTGACTAGGATCTACATTCGTGAGATTGTTTAGTTGAAAAGAGTTCCCATTTCTTTTGTGTCTAATAGAGGTGCATAAACACCTCTCATTTCTAGAGTTCTCTGCAGGAGCAAATGGGTACCAATCTAGAGTTGAGTACCGTCTTCCATCCTCAAAATAATAGTCGGTCCGAGCAGACTATTCAGGTGCTTAAGGATATTCTTCGAGCTTGTGTCATGGACTTTAGTGGTCGTTGGGACTAATCCCTACCTCTTGCGGAGTTTGCCTATAATAACAGTTACCATTCCAGTATTCAGATGGCACCATTTGAGGATTTATATAGAAGGAGGTGTAGATCTCCAGTTAGTTGGTTTGATTCATTTGAAGTATGACCTTGGGGCACTGATTTGTTGAGAGTCTCCATGGATAGAGTGAAGTTGATTCAGTAGTGCCTTGTGACCGCATAGAGTAGGCAAAAGTTGATTCAGCAATGTCATCCAGGATGTGTCTTTTTCTATTGGTGAGTGGGTTTTGATTAAGGTGCCATCCACCAAGGTGTGAACAGGTTAGGAAATAAGGGGAAGCTCGATCCACGGATCATTGGACCTTTAGAGATTTTGAAGAAGTGTGGAGAGGTAGCCTATAGGTTGGCCTTGCCTTCAAGCCTTTCAACGGTCCACCCCGTGTTTCATTTCTCAATGCTTAAACAATATCTTCATGATGATTCTCATGTGATTCAGTGGGACTCAGTTGCTTTTGATCAAATAGTTTCCTTTAAGGAGGAGCCGATTGCTATCTTGGAAAGGCAAAATAAACAACTGAGATCCAAGCATATTGACTCAGTGAAGGTGCAGTGGAGACACCGACCTTTTGAGGAGGTGACTTGGGAGGTGGAGTCTTACATGCGTCGTAGATAACCTCAGTTTTTCACCTCGTCAGGTATCTTATTTTTCATTTTGTTCGAGGATGAACGCGTGTTTTAGTAGTGGATAGTGTAATATCTCATTTCTTATGAATTTTCTTTAAATTTTGAATTGACTATTTTGACCTTTTTCCCTTAGCGTTTTCATTCTTAGTTTGTGTTCTAGAATGATTGGTGTAGTCCCGATGTGATCGGGTGTGTTTTTGGGTTAAGAATTCATGTTAGGGTTGACTTTGGTCAACATTTTCGGTACAACTGTTGGATAAGAATTCCTCAGTTCCATCATGTCCATATTGTTGTGTTTGAGCTAGTAAGGTGGTTGATAAGGTTTCCAAGGCCTTATGTTGAGTTTCAGGCTTTTGGGTGAGAAGTTGAGTTTAAAGCCTTAGGAAATCATTAGTGAAAACCATTTTGAAAACGGAATCCAAACCAGTCCACAATCACCATTTGATCAAAAACTCAGAGTTCATGCAAAACCCCCAAAATCTAACTTTAAAAACCCAATTTTCAAATTGAAATCATGATATAATCAATGGGTATTCAAGGTGTAGAGATAAAATCAGTTACCCACAATGTTTCCACGAAAATCTGTCTTTCAAATCGCCTCTCTAAGGTTCAAAAAGTTGAAAATGGTGAAAATGGGAAATTTCCCGAATTTACACTGTTCCAGGCCTCATTTGTTCCCCACGAACGCGGCTCACTTAGCCCGTGAACGCGGACACCAGGATCACTACCCTCCGCGAACGCGCTCAAAGCTCGGCGAACGCAGAGGTTCAACACCCAACCCTCCGTGAACGTGGGATCCCTTCCACGAATGCGGAGGTTCAATACACAAGAATCCGTGATCGCTGGCAACCACCCTCCATGAACGCGAAGGCCAAGGCAACTGGCACCAGATACAGCAAAAATCTCAGCAATTTCAACAAGTCTCCAAAAACACCCTCGGGATTTGTTCGGAACCCGTGCACACAAACCAGATATGCCACCCTAAAAAATATGACGTGTTGGACTCAATGGAACCGTCAGAATTCGAATTCGAGGGCTCCTTGATTCGAAACCCGATAGAGAACAACAAAACTAACTGAAGCCTCAAAAACTCAAATCAAACTCGGGACCTCTAAAAATTCAACGAAGGCCACCCCTAGGCCTAAAATCATCCCCCGAATCCAACGGAGTTATCGGAATCTAATTCCGAGCATCCGATCTTCGAATGTTGACCAAAGTCAACTCTATGATCAAAATTTCACAATTTTCCAACTCAAGTCCTCAAATCCACGATACAGCCCCAAATATGATTTTTTCAACTCTTCTAGACCAAATTCTACATTTCAGAGTTGATGGAATAGACAGAATCACCATCTGAGACCTAAAACTCCGAATGACCTCAAAAATAACATTTTACAACTTAAGCCTTAAGAATTAAAAACTTTCTAAAAACCATAACTTAACAAGAATTTTACAAAACTAACTTTGCATATCAGTCAAACATGACACGGGGAAACTCTCGGGAGGGGTAAAATGGTCAATTTACAAAAATTACAAAAAATGACCTTCAGCGTCATTACATTATCCACCATTAAAAACCATGTTCGTCCTCGAACATAAAATAAAAGAAAGTACCTAGAGCCTCGAAGAGATGAGGATATCTGGCACGCATGGTAGACTCAGACTCCCAAGTAGCCTCTCCAGCTGAACAGTGACCCCGCTACACCTTTATCGAAGCAATCTCCTTGGTTCTAAGCTTACAGACCTGTCTATGTATAATAGTTGTAGGTTCCTTCTCATAAGTCAAATCAGGACCCAACTCTACTGATTCGAGTGTAATCACATGAGACTCATCCGGGATGTACTTTCGAAGCATAGAAACATGAAACAAAGGATCCACAACTGACAAGCTAGGTGGCAAGGCCAACTTATAGGCTACTTCCCCCACTTTGTCCAAAATTGAAAAAGGACCAATGAATCTAGGACTAAGCTTACCCATCATTCTAAAATGCATAACACCATTTTTGGGTGATACTCGGAGCCACAGATGATCACCCTCCATGAATACCAAGTCTCGAACCCTCCGATCAGTATAACTCTTCTGTCGACTCTGAACAGTCAACAACCTACTCTGAATCAAACGAACTTGATCCATGGCATCTCCTGGCAAGTCAATGTCTAAGGAATCCATCTCCGCCGAATCAAACCATCCAATCGATGATCTACACCGTCTGCCATACAACACCTCAAATGGGGCCATGTGAATGCTAGAATGATAGTCGTTGTTGTAGGCAAACTCCGCTGGGGGAAAATGCTGATCCCACCTAACACCAAAGTCAATCACACAAGCATGGAGCATATCCTCAAGCACTTGAATCATCCACTCGGACTGACCATCTGTCTGAGGGTGAAATGTTGTACTCATATCTGAACGAGTACCCAATCCTTGCTACAAAGCCCTCCAGAAGTGCGAAGTGAACAATGAACCTCAATCCGAGACTATAGATATCGGCACCACATGAAGTCTAACAATCTGACTAATGTAGAGCTAGGCTAATTTCTCCACTGTTACTTCACCCGAACTGGAATGAAATGAGCAGACTTAGTCAGCCAATCAACAACCACCCTAATAGAGTCATAACCACCTACGGTGGTAGGTAAACCCTCAACAAAGTCCATAGTGATCCGCTCCCACTTCCAAGTAGGAATGGGCATCCTCTGAGACGCATCTCTAGGCCGCTTGTGCTCACACTTGACTTATTGACAGGTCAAACATCTAGATACAAAGTCCGCAATATCCCTCTTCATACCACACCACCAATAATGCTGACTCAGATCATGATACATCTTCATTGTCTAATAAGCTTGCCCACCTTGGGCACACAAATCTGACCTCCAATTCTCAAAACTCCATCCTAATCAAGTGCAGCCTCCTTGGCTTAACCTCTCATCACCTTGTCTCGAATGAGACACAACTTCTCATCCTCAAACTGGCTCTCACGAGTCTGCTCAACTAAGGAAGAACGGGCCTCAATGAATGCAATCAACCCATCGCTCTCCTCAGAAACCTGCAACCTGACAAAGCTGTTTGCTAACCTCTGAACATCCTTAGCTAAGGGCCTCATATCAACACTAATCGCGGTAAGACTCTCCATACTAGGAGCCTTCCTTCTCAAAGCATCAGCCACCACATTGGCCTTTCCAGGATGGTACAAAATGGTCATATCATAGTCCTTCAGCAATTCAAGCCATTTGCGCTGTCTCTAGATCAGATCCCTCTGACTTAAAATGTATTGAAGACTTCGATGATCAGTGAAAACCTCACAATGAACCCCATACAAGTAGTGCCTCCACAACTTATGTACAAAACCCACCGCCGCAAGCTCTAAGTCGTGGGTAGGATAGTTCTTCTCATGAGCCTTCAACTATCTAGAAGCATAGGCAATAACCTTCCCTTTTGCATCAACACAGCTCCCAAACCAACTATGGAGGCATCACAATATACGGTAAAACCCACACCCTCCTCGGGCAAAATTAACAAAGGAGTAGAAGTCAACAAAGTCTTTAGCTTTGTAAAGCTCGCCTCACACTCATCGGACCAATGAAAATCCACAGTCTTCTAAGTTAATCTAGTCAAAGGCACTGCGATAGTAGACAAGCTGTGCACAAACCGTCTGTAGTAGCCTGCCATCCCAACAAAACTCTGAATCTTGATAGGAGAAGTGGGTCTCGTCCATTCCTTAACTACCTCAATCTTGGCCGGATCAACCCTAATACCCTCCTTGGACACCACATGTCCCAAGAATGCCACAGGATAAAGCCAAAACTTAACACTTGGAGAACTTGGCATACAACTTCTGCTCTCTCAATCTCTAAAGCACCAACCTCAAGTGACGGACATGATCCTCCTTGGTCCTTGAATATAACAAAATGTCATCGATGAACACGATCACGAAGGAATCTAAGTACCGATGGAACACTCCATTCATCAACTCCATAAATGTTGCAGGTGTGTTAGTCAGCCCAAAAGACATCACCAAGAACTCATAGTGGCCATACGAGTCCAAAAAGTTGTCTTAGGAATATCCCATGGCCTAATCTTCAACTGACGATAGCTGGACCTCAAGTCAATCTTGGAAAACAATGTCGCATCCTGAAGCTGATCAAACAAATATCAATGCGAGGAAGAGGATACTTGTTCTTAATAGTTACCTTGTTTAGCTTCCTATAATCAATACACATCCTCATCGATCCATCTTTCTTCTTCCCAAGGTGATACACTAGGGTTAATAAACCCTTCGCTCAACAAGTCTTGCAACTCGTCCTTCAACTCCCTCAACTTAGCTAGAGCCATACGATACTGGGCAATAGAGATGAGCTTAGTGCCTAGGTCCAAGTCAATAACAAAATCAATGTCCCTATCCGGAGGAACTCCAGGAAGATCAGTAGGGAACACATCAGCAAACTGCTGAACCATGGGAATGGACTCCATGGAAGGCTACTCAACACTAGTATCTCAAATAAAAGCCAAATTGGAAAAACACCCACTATCAATCAACCTCTGGGTTAGGATGCAGGAGATAACCTTACTAGGGTAAGAACAACTAGTACCCTTCCACTCTACCCTTGGAACACTAGGCATTGCTAAAGTGACAGTCTTAGTATGACAATCAAGGATCCCATGATAGGGAGAAAGCCAATCCATACCCAAAATCACATCAAAATCTACCATCCCCAGAATAATCAAGTCTACCCAAGTGTCGTACCCGACCAAAGAAACAAGACAAGATCGATACACTCGATACACTCGATCCACCACTAAGGACTCACCCACGGGTGTAGAATCATGCACAGGCACAGGCATACGATCACATACCAAATCAAACTCAGATGCAAAGTGGTAGACACATAGGAGAAAGTAGACCCTGGATCAAATAATACAAATGCAGATCGATGGTAGACTGGGACGATACCTGTGATGACTGCATCAGAAGACTCAGCCTCAGGTCTCCCAAGAAAAGCATAAATCTTGGCTCCTCTACCACCTCCTATCTGAGCCACACCTCTAGCTCCACGATGAGCCACAACACCACTACCCGAAGCTCTGCCACCTCTACCTACAGTCTGACCCCTACCTCAACCTCTAGCCGGAGGCGCTGGATCTCTCTCTAGAGCTGCTGAGTAAGTTTGATGGGGCCTTGTATGAGTCTAAAGAGGGCACTGTCATATCAAATGACCCAGATTCCCACAACACTAACAAGATCTCGAACCGGTGATCTGCTGTGACGAACCAGATGAAGTACCACGGCCACCCTAGCAAGAACTATGAGACCCACGGAAGACCTGTCCACTCTCAGCCACTGGCATGGAAGCATGTACCAGCCTTTGCCACTGAAATGAGTTAGCACCCTTCTAAGAACCCCTGCCTCCAGACGAGGCATCAGAAAACTGACCACTAGAATGAGCCCTCTTAGAATCCTCTAACTCCTCTCGAACCAACAACTCCGCCTCTCTGGCGATGCTCACAATGGACTGGAAGGAAGCACCATCATGGGATGATCTTAACACATACGATCTGATGAAGAAAGTCAAACACCTCATAAATCTGCAAACCCTCTCCACCTCACCTGGAACAAAAGACGTGGCATGATGAGATAGCTGACAGAAACGTGCCTCGTACTTCGCAACTGACATGCCACCCTGAGTCAAACCCTCAAACTTTAGCCTGCTCTCCTCACGCACACTCCAAGGAATGAAGCGATCTCGAAAAGCACTAGAGAAAGCATCCCACTCAATCAGAGGAGATCTCACTGGCATGGACTCCACCCAAGACCTCCACCACTCCCTGTCTAGCCCACGTAGCTGGAGAGCAACAAATCAGACACCTCTCGCATCCATCATTCACACCGCCTCAAGCATCTCACGGCACAAGGTCAGAAATTCATGAGCATCCTCACTCTTACAAACGTGAAACTAGGGTGGTTTCATCCTCTGAAACCTCTCATAGCACTCTGGTCCTCCACTGTCAAAATCATATCTGGAGCAACCTTTGTACCTACACTTGGCACGGGAACCAATGGTTGCTGACCCACTTGATCCTAAACAACCGGATCTTGAGGCTGCTCTGGGGTCTGCACCACTTCTCTAGTCAGCGAACGATGTGGCGTGCCTACAGAACCCTAAGTAAAACCCTCCATAACTCCCAGCATCCTAAAAAAGATCTCCTGAAAGAATGGTGCCGAGAAACCTGGAGGAACCTGGTCCTCACCAACCTCAACCTATGGCTCTGGGGAGGACTCTCTACCACGACCTCTAGCAGGTACCCCTCCTCGGGTACGGCCTCTCCCACGTGCTGGTCCACGAGCATGGCCTCCAACTTGAGCTTTACCCCGACCTATGATTGGGGCCTCAACCACTGCCTCCCCTCCATCACTTGAAACAGAAGCTCTGGTCCTCGGCATCTGCAAAAACAACACGCGACACTCAGCACAAGCGATAAGAACCACGCAGATAAGAGAGAATGAAATGAGAGAAGTATCCTAACAGTCTTCATAGCCTCTCGAAGATAAGTACAGACATCTTCGTATCGATCCTCAAGACTCTACTTACACTTGGCTTGTACACGTGAGACCTATGAGACCTGGGCTCTGATACCATTGGTCAAGACCTAAAACCAGGTGTGATGGCACTTGTCCTATCCCACCAGGACAAGTCAGCCTAAACCCAACAAGACCGAAACAAAAGCAGAAATAAGCAATTCAAGGAGAATAATAATAAGGAAAAACTTCAAACTTAAACAATCCTTCCCAAGACTGGTTGTCACATGTACAAGCCACTAATACATAATTGAAAAGAAATTACAAGTCTCAATGTCTTTGTATCTCAAATAGAAACAAAGCATAAAATAAAAGGTCAAGAGAGATTGCCAACATCGAACAGCTACCTCTCAAGTTTCCTCAAAAGCCTCAAAGTAAGAAGAATAGAGAACTAGATCATGGTCCGGGCTTGAAACCTACACAAGTGTAGAAGCAAGGGTGAGTCCAAACAACACGGTACCCAGCAAATCGATTAATAACACAAGGCAAATATAATAAAATCACGAATCCCTTACTTCCAATCGAACCTCCGATAACTACAACCTGCACAAAAAATCAGCCCAACCTAACAGATTCCAATTCACAGTTCAAATAACACATAAGTCAACAACAGCTCAACATCATCACCAAAATAACTCACATAAGTATCAAGTATACAAATCTCATAGTCACAATGCATAAACACAACTCCATAATGACAAGAATGAGATAATGCTATGCAATGTCACGTAGAGTGATGCATGTCTGTCCTACGATACACATCTGCTGAATCTCAGATCGGAACCCATGGGGGCCACACGTGGACCATGTATACGCAGAACCATTTCCCATCGACATAATCATCAATCGCCGGAACCATTTCCCATCGACATCGCCAAAACCATTTTCCATCGACATAATCATCACTCACTAGAACCATTTCCTATCGTCATAATCATCACATGCTGGAATCATTTCCCATCGACATAATAATCAAAGTGTCTCGTCATAGTGTTTCAGAACCAATGCACATAAGCATGTTCACACAAATAATGAGAAAACGATAGTGTTGACAATCAGGACATAATTTGCCACGACCAAGGGTAGCCCGTAGATGTAACACGACGTACACGACCCCGAGAGGCCTCATACAAGCCCTTAGCATACATAACATACAAGACAATAGAGAAATAATAGTTCAAAAGAGCATTTTTATATCAAAGCTTTACTCAAAACAATGGAAGTCTACAATTCATGTCTCAAAGCCTTCTAATATCATAGAATACGAATAAAAGTGATAGGTACGCAGCCCAATACAATATCCAACATAAGGAAAGACATCAATGTAAAATCCAACAAGGCTATGTCCTCGGATAGATGAGGACTCACCAAGTCTTCTTCTCAACTCTAAGTCAATGCTCTAGCCACGAGTAGGAGAACTATCACGTCCTACACCAAAGAAGTTGAAGCAGACAAAAGTATATGTTTGCACAATAAAGTACTAAGTATGATAGCCATGCATAAAAACTCATAAAACATGCTAGAAACTGAGATATAAACATGAAATGCAATTGGCCAAGCTAAACATGATAAGGCATATAAGCAAATAGCATAAAGTATACACCAAGGCAAAAGAAAGATAAATCATCTTTCTGTTACTCTTCTTTTCTTTACTTTAGTTTTAGTAACCCATGCACCATTGTGCAAGCTGAAGTATGGGAAAAGCATCAAACCGATCTGTAGACCATGGAATAACTCAACATGGAATCCGGTGTTTGCCCTACACCGAAAAAGGACCATTCTACTTGCCAAGGTAGAATCCTGAACAATAGCCTACGTGGATCCACTAGCTAAGCTGATATGATCTGGGCCTGTTAAGACCACCTATGGGACCACATAGGCATAGGACATATGGGGACTTGTCACCCGTCCACTCGGATCTATGCATAATTCCCACTATACAATCATAACTACTGATATCCATGGAAAGGTACAACTGGGGTTGCCAATCAAAGCTAAATATGACTTCACATATCATGGACTAGTCCAAGCTTACTTCATTGAGTGTTTCTTCTTTCATGAACTTGTCCAAGCTTACACCCCTAGAATAGCTTCTTTAAGCTCTTGATTCAATTTTAGTTAAGCAAGCCTTTTAACAAGTTATGAATCATTTACATGTGAGAGAACCTTTCTAAAGCTTAGGTTGAGCATTATATGAGAAAACCCTTTCAAGACTCAACATCAACATATCATAGATTTTACATAAAACATGCTTGATTCTATAGACCTCTTTCTTCATTATTCTATCATGCTTTTTCTTCATAGCTAATGGGTTCATATTGCCTTTATTTTAAACCATGCAATTCAATGGAAGCTAGCTCTTAAAAGTCATAATCAAGGCAATTTAGTCATACTTGAAGTAACCCACATAAAAGAGGAAAACCGTGCTTTTTACTTGAACGTGCTAAATTCATGCACTTAACCCCAATTCATGGTCAATTCATAGATGATCCCTCAATTTCATCAATTCTTATCTCCACCCAACAATCAAGGCATAGATTATCAAATTGGGGAGAATTTACTTAGGATCATGATGATTCATGCAATAATTTCAACTAGCCATGTAATTCACGCTAGATCGTGCACTAAATTACTTTACCCACGCTAGGTCGTGCACTACCAAGCATAAAATCAGTAATTGGACTCATACTAGAAGAACCCATAACAATAGATCAAACCCTAGCTTACTTGAAGGGAATTGAACCTTGAAATTCATGAAGAAAAGGGAGGGCTCAATGGAGGAAGCAACTCCATTGGTCAATACCATCTTACCTTAGCAAAGCCCACTAGAAATTTGAAGAATTTGGGTGATCTTCAATGGAGGACTTAGCTTCTTCTTCTTCCTTGAGCTAGAGAGGATTTCTTTTAGATAGAGAAATATTTGAGAGGTGAATTTAGGGAATGGGTTAGAATGAAGTGATTTAGGTATAGAAAAATATATATAGGACTTTCATTAAGGGTAAAACCGATTTAGTTAATTAGGGAATTAACCAGGGAAAAGACCAAAAAACCCTTAATTAAAAATTGTCGGGGTCCAACAACGGTCAGGACCTGCGGTCCGTACATCCATTGACGGACCATCCTGTTGGAACGTCAAAAGCCTCAGAGAGTTGGTATGTAGGGACCGTGCAACGATGGTCTCGATTTACGGTTGATAGGTCCGTCTATGGACCGTACACCACAATCGTAGATCACTACCTGAGTTTAAGGACTTGGCTAAGTCTGGGTCATCTACGGTTACTTTCTACGGACCGTCGTTCGACTTACGAACCGTTCTGCTACCCGTAGATCAGAGTTCAGAAACTAGGAATTACTGAAATGAATAGAGCCATTGACGACTCGCCATCTACGGTCCGTAAACCTTTCTATGGCCCATAAGTGGCCTCCGTAGGTCACTGCCTACAGGTAAATTATGCATTTTTAATTCATTGGAAAGTTGGGGGTATTAAAATATCTCCCCCTTGGGGACATTCGTCCTCGAATGAGAACCTGAACATCATGAGAAGGGTGATAGACTCGGACTAACCACCCAACTTAACATGCAAGCATATAAATGCACATATCCGAGGAGGAAACATCAATTCCAAGTTAAAGTTGCTCAACACTAAATTCATGAAGACTTTATGCAACTCATACTCAATGCACATAAATCATACTAGACTCTTCATGAACATGCATAAAAAATCAAGGAATCATGAAAATCAACTATGACACATGAGCCAAAAGAATGAACCATAAGGAACTAGGTACCTCAAGTTAGAGGAGGATCGGAAAGAAAGAGATGAGGATAGCGGGACATCATATCAGCCTCGGCCTCCCAAGTAGCACCCTCAACTATTTGATTCCTCCATAGAACTTTTACAGAAGCAATTTCTTTATTTCTCAACTTTCGGACTTATCGGTCTAAAATTTCAACCGGAACCTCTTCATAGGAAAGACTATCCTTTATACCAAGAATCTCTATTGGCACTATAAAGGTCAGATCACCAACACACATTTTCAACAATGAGACGTGGAAAACCGGATGCACCGATGCCAACTCATTAGGCAAATCAAGCTCGTAGGCAACCTTACCAACACATCTCAAAATCTAATATGGGCCTACAAAGTGGACACTAAGCTTCCCCTTCTTCCCAAATCTCATTACACCCTTCATATGTGAAATTTTCAAGTAAACCCAATCATCAACATCAAATTCTAATTTTCTTCTTCTAACATCAGCATAAGACTTTTGTCGACTTTGAGCCGTTTTCAGCCTTTCTTTAATAAGCCGAACTTTCTCCATAGCCTCATGCACTAACTCAGCGCCTATCAAAGTAACTTCCCCAATTTCAAACCAACCTATGGGAGATCTACACCTCCTACCATAGAGAGCCTCAAATGGAGCCATACCAATACTCGAATTGTAGCTATTATTATAAGCAAACTCGATCAAAGGAAAATGGTCATCCCAAGTACCCTTGAACTCAATAACACAAGCTCTCGACATATCTTCTAAATTCTGAATAGTACACTCCGCTTGCCCATCAGTTTGGGGATGAAAGGCCGAGCTAAGCTTAACACGAGTACCAAGACCCTTTTGGAATGACTTCCAAAATTGAGAAGTTAACTGGGCACCTCGATCGGAGATAATGGGTAAAGGCCCTCCATGAAACCTAACCATCTCCTTTATGTACAACTTAGCATAATCCTCCACCGAATAAGAAGTTTCGACGGGAATGAAATGGGCTGACTTGGTCATTCTATCAACCACAACCCAAATCGAATCATAGTGTCGCCTTGTGCAAGGCAAACCTACTATGAAATCCATATTCACATCTTCCTACTTCCAAGTAGGAATCTCTATGTCTTGGGTCAAACCTCCCGGTCTCTGATGCTCAACCTTCACTTGTTGGCAATTAGGACACTTAGCCACAAATTTTGCAATGTCTTTCTTTATGCCATTCGACCAATAGATTTCCCACAAATCTCGGTACATCTTGGTAGCTCCCAGGTGGATAGAATATCTAGAACTATGAGCTTCCGACAAAATTTGCCCTCTCAAATCATCAATGTCGGAAACACATAAGCGAACTTCGTAACGAAGTACACCATCTCCCCCTTGGGAGAAAACCTCTATGGATTTCTTGAGAACCGCTTCTTTCAATCCCACCAAATTAGGATCAAGGTCTTGCTTAGCTTTTACATCATGCACAAAATAGGATTCGGAACCATTGTGAACAGTAACTCCACCCTTAGCGGAATCAATCAACCAAACACCCAATCGGGCTAAACTATGAACATCACGAACCAACTCTTTCTTTCCATTCTCAATATGCGCAACACTACCCATAGATAATCTACTAAGAGCATCCGCCACCATATTAGCTTTGCTAGGGGGATAGAGAACACTCAAATCATAATCTTTTAGCAATTCAAGCCATCTTCTTTGGCGGAGATTCAAATCTTTCTGCTTAAACACATACTGGAGACTCTTATAATCGGTGAAGACATCTACATGTACTCCATACAAGTAATGTCGCCATATTTTCAAAGCAAACACCACCGCTACCAACTCTTAGTCATGAGTGGGATAGTCCTTCTCATGCACATACGGAGTGAACCATCTTTCTTCATTACAAACAATACCGGAGCACCCCATGGGGAAGCACTTGGTCAGATGAAACCCTTATCCAACAAGTCTTTTAGTTGCTCTTTCAACTCTTTAAGTTCCACCGGAGCCATTCTATAAGGAGGAAAAGAGATAGGTTACGTATCTGGGACAAGGTCAATACCAAAGTCTATTTTCCTTTCGGGAGGAATATCGGGAAAGTCATCGGGAAAAACTTTCGAAAAATCACTAGAAATAGGGACCGACTCAAGAGTAGGGGTTTTGGAATCTATATCCCTCACCCTAACTAAATGGTAGAAGCAACCCTTGAAGATCATCTTTCTAGCCTTTAGATAAGAAACGAATTGACCTCATAGCATAGAATTTCCCCCTTCCACTCAAGGATAGGCTCATTAGGGAATTGAAACTTGACCATTCTGGTCCTACAATCAATAGAGGCATAACAAGCATGCAACCAATCCATCCCAAGAATGACATCGAAATCTAGCATATCTAGCTCTATGAGATCGACAAGAGTAACTTTATGGGATAAGGAAATGGAGCAACCTCTATAAACCCTCTTAGCTAAAATAGACTCTCATATAGAAGTAGAAACAAGGATAGGGTCTAGCAACATATCTGGTACAATATCAAACCGCATGGCCACATAGGGTGTCACAAAGGACAATGTAGCACCAGGATCTAACAAGGCATAAACATAAAAATGGAAAACTTTCAATGTACCGGTGACCACATCGGGTGAGCTCTCTTGCTAATGACGAGCTTGAAGTGCATATAATTTGTTGTGCTTAGGAGCACCTGAACCCGAACTACTTGGGCGAGCTTGCTTACCCTCTCTTCATTTAACCAAGAGAGATGGGAAATCTCTCATCTTGTGACCAGCCTTACCACAAGTATAGCAACCATCCGAACCAGCTAGGCATTTGCCTTCATGCTTTCTCCCACATCTAGTACAACTAGGCAAAGAAGATCCACCACCGTTCCCTCCTTGAGGCTTAGGGTTTGGAACCCTATCATTGTTGGATCTTGGAGGAGCCTTGGAAGAACCTTGCTTAGAGAACCTTTGGCGAAATCTTGAATGACCATGGCCATCAGATTTTGCATGAGAAAAGTTGCCATCTCCGGTTCTAGCCCGCTTAGTCTCTCTAGATCTCCCTTTAAGCTTTTCTTCTTCAATTTGTTCGGCATAAACCATGAGGTGAGAAATATCCATGTCATGCACAAGCATGGCGGTGCGGCACTCTTTCACCAATATATTGGACACTCCCGACACAAATTTTCTCATTCTTGCCCTTGGGTTGGCAACTATGGACGGAGCATTTCTAGCCAATTGTGTGAACTTCAATGCATATTCTTCCACACTCATACTCCCTTGATGAAGATTAATAAACTCAAGCACCTTGGCCTCTCTCTTCTCAAGAGGGAAGAATCGATCAAGGAAAGCACTCTTAAGCCTCTCCCATCCCATGGGACCTTCATCAATAGCCCGTTCACTCTTCCATTGATTGTACCAAGTTTGGGCAACACCTTTAAGTTGATAAGCGGCCAACTCCACCTTCTCTTTCGGTGTCACACCCATTATCATCAACATCTTATAAACTTCATCAATAAACTCTTGAGGATCCTCTTCCACCTTAGAGCCATGAAATTCTGGAGGATTCATCCTTGTAACGTCCCTCACTCTTGATGAAGCCGTACCCACATTTGGTTCAAGAGGCCACCACCTCTCTATTGGCTTGGGCCGTCACGACTTGAGCCAACACTTCGAAAGCACCTCTAAACTCCGCATTAGTAACCTGTTCCGCTAAAGGGTAGGCCGGAACTTGAGGAGCTTGACGAGCTTGAGGAGGAGCTTATTTCCTTTCATTCTCCTTGCATTCCTATTAACGTAGGACCTATGAGATGCCATATCCTGAAACGCGTAGGATAGATGATTAGGAGAGAGATTTAGAGTTAAACTCTATGGCACGACTCAAGAGTAACAAAAGAAGTTAAGTTTCCTGAACATCTTGTAGCCTCTCATTCATAAGTGTGGCGCGTTTCACACCCATCAACAAGACTCTACTCGATGCAGCTTATGAGACATCCTAGAATCTTTCTAAAATCTTGCGCTCTTAATACCAAGTTTGTCACAACCCAGGGTAGCCCCTAGATGTAACACGGCGTACAAGACCTCGAGAGGGCCTCATACAAGCCCTTAGCATACATAACATACAAGATAATAGAGAAGTAAGAGTTAAAAAGAACATTTTATACCAAAGCTTTACTCAAAACAGCAGAAGTCTACAACTCATGTTTCAAAGCCTTCTAACATCATAGAATACGAATAAAAGTGGTAGGGACGCAGCCCAATACAATATCCAACATCAGGAAATACATCAATGTAAAATCCAAAAAGGCTATGTCCTCGGATGGATGAGGACTCACCAAGTCTTCTACTCAACTCTAAGTCAATGCTCTAGCCACGAGTAGGAGAACTGCCACGTCCTACACCAAAGAAGTTGATGCAGGCAAAAGTATGCGTTAGGAAAATAAAGTACTAATTAAGATAGCCAAGCATAAAAATTCATAAAACATGCTAGAAACTGAGATATAAACATGACATGCAATTGGCCAAGCTAAACATGATAAGGAATATAAGCAAATAGAATAAAGCATACACCAAGGCCAAAGCAAGCTAAATCATCTTTCTGTTACTCTTCTTTTCTTTACTTTACCTTTAGTAACCCATGCACCATTGTGCAAGCTGAAGTATGGGAAATGCCTCAAACCAATCTGTATACCATGGAATAACTCAACATGGAATCCGGTGTCTACCCTTCACCGAAAAAGGGCCATTCTACTTGCCAAGGTAGAATCTTAAACCATAGCCTACGTCAATCCACTAGATAAGCTGATATAATCTGGGCCTGTTAAGACCACCTATGGGGCCACATAGGCATAGGACATATGGGGACTTGTCACCCGTCCACTCGGATATATGCATAATTCCCACTATACAATCATAACTACTGATATCCATGGAAAGGCACACCTGGGGTTGCCAATCCAAGCTAAATATGACTTCACATACCATGGACTAGTCCAAGCTTACTTCATTCAGTGTTTCTTCTTTCATCAACTTGTCCAAGCTTACACCCCTGGAATAGCTTCTTTAAGCTCTTGATTCAATTTTAGTTAAGCAAGCCTTTTAACAAGTTATGAATCATTTATATGTGAGAAAACCTTTCTAAAGCTTAGGTTGAGCATTATATGAGAAAACCCTTTCAAGACTCAACATCAACATATCATAGATTTCACATAAAACATGATTGATTCTATAGACCTCTTTCTTCATGATTCTATCATGCTTTTTCTTCATAGCTAATGGGTTCATATTGCCTTTATTTTAAACCATGCAATTCAATGGAAGCTAGCTCTTAAAAGTCATAATCAAGGCAATTTAGTCATACTTGAAGTAACCTACATAAAAGAGGAAAACCGTGCTTTTTACTTGAACGTGCTAAATTCATGCACTTAACCCCAATTCATGGTCAATTTCATAGATAATCCCTCAATTTCATCAATTCTTATCTCCACCCAACAATCAAGGCATAGATTATCAAATTGGGGAGAATTTACTTAGGATCATGATGATTCATGCAATAATTTCAACTAGCCATGTAATTCACGCTAGATCGTGCACTAAATTACTTTACCCACGCTAGGTCGTGCACTACCAAGCATAAAATCAGTAATTGGACTCATACTAGAAGAACCCATAACAATAGATCAAACCCTAGCTTACTTGAAGGGAATTGAACCTTGAAATTCATGAAGAAAAGGGAGGGCTCAATGGAGGAAGCAACTCCATTGGTCAATACCATCTTACCTTAGCAAAGCCCACTAGAAATTTGAAGAATTTGGGTGATCTTCAATGGAGGACTTAGCTTCTTCTTCTTCCTTGAGCTAGAGAGGATTTCTTTTAGATAGAGAAATATTTGAGAGGTGAATTTAGGGAATGGGTTAGAATGAAGTGATTTAGGTATAGAAAAATATATATAGGACTTTCATTAAGGGTAAAACCGATTTAGTTAATTAGGGAATTAACCAGGGAAAAGACCAAAAAACCCTTAATTAAAAATTGTCGGGGTCCAACAACGGTCAGGACCTGCGGTCCGTACATCCATTGACGGACTGTCCGTTGGAACGTCAAAAGACTCAGAGAGTTGGTATGTAGGGACTTACGGTTGGTAGGTCTGTCTACGGACCGTACACCACAATCGTAGATCACTACCTGAGTTTAAGGACTTGGCTAAGTCTGGGGTCATCTACGATTACTTTCTACGAACCGTCGTTCGACTTACGAACCGTTCTGCTACCCGTAGATCAGAGTTCAGAAACTAGGAATTACTTAAATGAACAGAGCCATTGACGACTCGCCATCTACGGTCCGTAAACCTTTCTACGGCCCATAAGTGGCCTCCGTACGTCACTGCCTACAGGTAAATTCTGCATTTTTCATTCCTTTAAAAGCTGGGGGTATTACACAATTCTTATCAATGCAAATTTAGGCCACACTATCAACAATATATCAACATCAACAATTACATCATTTACAACAAGATCAATTGCCTAATCTCTGATTCACTACTCCTTTCATCACAAGTAGGATTAATCACTAAGCAAGAGTTTCAAGTAGTCCCATAATCCACAATGAGAAAAAGACATATTCATCGATTTCACAATCAAATCGACGCTATCATAGCTTTTCATCAATTACACATCAACAACAAGATCACGACCCATCACACTTTGGACTAATAATTTAGCACACATAGCCATTTTTTAACCCCACCGATAAAATTTGATTGATTCATAAAAGAATTAATTCCATACCTCAATCCCATTCCTCACCAACACAATCAAGGAAGAGAAATATGGAATATTACAAGATTCACAAAGTTTTAGAAGTCAATTTGCCTTAACTGAAATTGCAATCAATCCACAACCGAAGTTTTTCCCTTCCGAAATCAATCCCAAGCAACACAATCTAATCAAATTATGAATCACAATAAAATTCCGTGACCAATAACACTAACAACACGAAATTCGGACAAAGGGGTCCAAATGACTCAAAAATTCCAATTTTGAACACAAGGTTTGAATCCGGAAATTCTCACATAGAAATGCTCTTCAAAGCCTTAGGAAATCTTTAGTGAAAATAATTTGGAAAATAGAATCCAAACCAATCCACTATCACCATTTGATAAAAAACTCTGAGATCATGCGAAACCCCCAAAATATAACTTTAAAAACCCAATTTTCAAATTGAAATCATGATAGAATCAATGGGTAATTGAGGTTTAGAGTTAAAATCAGTTGCCTAGAAGGTTTCCACGAAAATCTCTCTTTCAAATCGCATTTCCAAGCTTCAAAATGTTGAAAATGGGACATTTTCCGAATTTACATTATTTCAGGCCTCATTTGTTCTCCGCGAACGTGGCTTACTTAGCCCGCGAATGTGGAGAAAAGACTCACTACCCTCTGCGAACGCGCTCAAAGCTCCACGAATCGGAGGTTGAACACCCGACCCTCCGCCGACGTCTGCGAACGTGGATGTTCAACACACGACATTCTACGAACACAGAGGCCAAGGCAACTAGCACCAGATATAGCAAAAATCAGCAATTTCAACTGTACCACCCCAGATTTTGAATGAATAAAAGTTGAAGGTTCTGGTGCCAGTGTCGACGGAGGCCACCTACGGACCGCAGATGGACTGACGGACCGTAGGTGGGAACCGTAGGTGGCAAGCCCAAGTTTCAAAAATGTTAAGTTCCAGAACATTAATGATGGTCTGCCAAGACGGCCCATCAATCTTACAACGAGTGGTAGATGGGTCTCGTAGGTCTCTTCCAGACTTAGTAAAATTCTTCAGCCATGAGTTCAGACCTACGATTATCGTGTACGGTCCGTCGGTTGACCCACGAGCCATACATAGGGGCCGTCATTGTAGGGTCCAAGGTTGGCAGTCTCTAAATCTATCTAGGATAGGACAGGACAGTCCATAGGTTGACTTACGGACCGTAGGTCTAACCGTAGACAGGGGTCCGACAATTATTTCGAAAGGGTCTTTTGGTCTTTTCACCCAATGACTTATTTACTTACTTAAGTCGGCTCCCTCAAACTCCTAACACTATATAACCCCTTATAATCCTTAAATCTTCCAATAACTTTAACAAATTTCCCAAAAGCCCTCCTCTCTCAAATATTTCTCTCTCTAGAAGTTAGTAGAAGAAGAAGAAGAAGAAGAGGGCAATCTAGGGTAAAGAAATCAAGCTTTGTTCATCAATTACTTAAGGAATTGAGATCCTAAGGTATGATAGTCTTCATCCATGGAGCACTTTCCTCCATGGAGTCCTTCAAATCATCATTTTTCAAGTTAGAAATTCCCAATTGAATTTAGGGTTTTATTCCATGTTATGGGTTCTTTTTAATGTTGCTTCAATTGATTGTTTTATGAACTTTGAAGTATAAATTGAGTTGAATTTCATGAATTTAGATGAATTCCCATGAACCCATGCTAATTCCTCCAATTTCGAAATCTATGCTTTGTTGGTGGATTGAAAATTTTAAAGTGATGAATGTTATGAAATCTCTATGAATCCGTGCATGAAATTATGATTTCTAAGTTAAGGTTTTCATGATGAGATTATGAATGAACTAAGGGTGGATTTATGGAAGTAAGCATGTTCAATCAAAAACTATGATTTTTCTCTATTATTTGGGTTCCTTCAATTATGGTCAAATTGCCTTGTTTATGGTTTTCTAAGCATGAGTTTGCATTAAATTCCATGATTTAAGAGGAATTCTCATGAATATATGTGAACCCTGTGATTTTTAAGTTATGAGAATGATGAACTAGGTAAAGATGAAGTTTATGAAATTATGCATGTCTCTTATTAAGTTAATGATGAATTAAGGGTGCTTTGAGATTGAAGCATCAAAGTTTATGATATGTTGATGTTATTATTGAGTTGTGAAAGGAATTCTCATATATTTCTCAAACTATGAATGTGAAAGGTTTTCTCACATGTCATGATTCATAACTTGTTGAAAGGCTTGCTCAAGTAACTTTGAATTGATGATTAAGGAGCTATTCTAATGAAGGGACAAGAGGCGATCACCCATGTTCCCTAATGTAGACAAGAGGCGATCACCCATGTGTACTTATGATAATTGAACTATGACTAATCTGTGTGAATTATGGTTAGCACCGAGTGGACAATTGGCGATTACCCATGTCCTATAAACTATGTGCCACCATAGGATGATGGTCTATGATAGACACTAGCTAGTGGATCCACGTAAGCTATATGTTAAGTAAAAGGTCCTACCTTGGCAAGTAGGATGGCCCTATCGGTGTGGGGTTATACACCGGATTCCGTGTTGATAGCTCACATCGTCTTATACGTCAGTTAAGGCTACTTCCCACAAACAATGAACTAAAGAGTTGTTATGATATTTCTCAAGTAAAGTATAGATGTTTAGCTTGGTTTTACCATGGTTTATGCTTTATGTTTTCTAACCTTTATCATGTTTCACTTGATCATTGCATGTCATGAAAATGTCCCGTTTTAACATGTTTTAAATGTTTTTGTGCATTGTTATGATACATGGTACTTGATTGTACTACCGCATACTCTTTCCTACATTGACTTGTTAATATAGGGCTTAGCGATTCTCCATCCACTCGTGGCTAGAGCATAGTAGAGGAATTGTGAAGACTTGGTGAGTCCTCATCCATTTGAGGACGTAGCCTAGTTGTTCTTACTTTTATGTTCTTTAATTTTGGAATTGTATTGGGTTATGTCCCACACCTTATTTCTCATTCTTATGACTAGATTGGCTTTGAGACATGAGATGTAGACTTTCGCTATTTTGTTTTCTTCAAAGCATTTGATATGACATTGTCTTTTGAACTCCTAATCTCTATGATCTTGTATGTAAGTATGCTAAGTGGCTTGTATGAGGCCTTTCGGGGTCTTGTACGCCATGTCACGTCTAGGGGGTACCTTGGGTCGTGACAAACTTGGTATCAGAGCGAGATTTTAGAAAGATCCTAGGATGTCTCATAAGCCACATCGAGTAGAGTTTTGTTCATAAGTGTGAAGCGCGCCACATTTATGAACGTGAGGCTATAAGACATTTAAGAAACTTCACTTCTTTCATTAGTCCTAAGTCAAGCCATAGAGTTTAACTCTATATGTCTCTCTCTCATAATTCCTATCCTATGCATTTTAGGATATGGCGACCCGAAGAGCTTATGCTAGAAGAAATGCGGGGGAGAATGTGGATTAACAAACTCCTCCTCAAGCTCCTCAAGTTCCGGCCGACCTTTTGGCCGAACAAATGACTAATGTGGAGTTTAGGGCTGCTTTTCAAGCATTGGCTCAAGCAGTGACGGCTTAAGCCAATAGAGAGGTTGTGGCTCCCATGAACCCAAATGTGGGTACAGCGGCATCAAGGGTTAGGGACTTCACTAGGATGAACCTTCCAAAATTTCATGGTTCTAAGGTTGAGGAAGATCCTCAAGAGTTCATCGATGAGGTGTACAAGGTGCTAATGATCATAGGTGTAACGCCGGAGGAAAAGGTGGAGTTGGCCGCTTATCAACTTAAGGGTGTTGCTCAAGTTTGGTTCAACCAATGGAAGGAAGAGAGGGCGATTAATGAGGGTCCTCTTGATTGGGAGAAATTCAAGGTTGCTTTCCTTAATAGGTTCTTTCCCCTTGAGATGAGGGAGGCGAGGGTCCTTGAGTTCATCAACCTTCGTCAAGGAAACATTAGTGTGAAAGAGTATGCTTTGAAGTTCACACAATTGTCTCGATATGCTCCTTCTATGGTTTCTGATCCTAGGGCAAGAATGAGTAAGCTTGTTTTGGGAGTGTCCGAAATGGTGGTCAAAAAGTGACATACCGCCATGCTTGTCAATGACATAAATATTTCTCGTCTCATGGTGTATGCTCAACAAATATAAGAGAAGAAACTCAAGGAAAGGTCTAGAGAGGCAATGAGGGCTAGGACCGGTGATGGTAACTTCTCACACTCAAGGTTCGACGAACATGGTCATTCTAGATTTCGACAAAAGTTCTCCGGTCAAGGTTCCTCCAATGCTCCCCCTAAACCCAACAAGGATAGGGTTCCCAACCCTAAGCCTCAAGGAGGGAATGGTGGTGGGTTTTTCATCGACTACTTGTGCTAAGTGTGGGAAAAAGCATGAGGGTAAGTGTCTAGCCGGTTCTAATGAATGTTTTGGTTGTGTCAAGATGGATCACAAGATAGGAGATTGTCCCTTAGTGGCTAAGAATGATGGGTATAACCATCGATGCACTCAATCTCAAAATCCATCGAGTTCTAGTGGAAATCAGAAGCAAAACCGATTATATACACTTCAAGCTCATCATGAGCAAGAGAGTTCTCCCGAATGTGGTTACCGATATGTTGAAAGTTTTTCACTTTGATGTTTATGCCTTGCTTGATCCCGGTGCTACTTTGTCTATTGTAATGCCATATGTGGCTATGAGGTTTGATGTTATTCCGGATGTGTTGTTAGATCCTTTTCATGTCTTTACTCCGATTGGTGAATTCATTGTGACTAAGAGGGTCTATAGAAATTGCCCCGTCTCCTTATCCCATAGAATCACTCATGTTGATCTTGTAGAGCTTGATATGCTAGATTTTGATTTTATCCTTGGGATGGATAGGTTGCATTCTTGTTATGCCTCTATTGATTGTAGGACCCTGGAATGGTAAAGTTTCAATTCCCAAATGAGTCTATCCTAGAGTTGAAGGGGGGAAATTATATGTTTAGAGGTCAATTTGTTTCTTGTCTAAAAGCTAGAAAGATGACTTCTAAGGGTTGCATATACCATCTTGTTAGGGTGTGAGGGATGTGGATTCCGAATCCCTACTCCTGAGTCGGTCCCGGTTGTCAATGAGTTTCTGAAAGTGTTTCCCGATGATTTATCCGGTATTCCTCCCGAAAGGGAAATAGACTTCGGTATTGACCTTCTCCCGGATACGCAACCTATCTCTATTCCTCCTTACCGAATGGCTCCGGTGGAACTTAAGGAACTAAAAGAGCAATTGAAGGATTTTTTGGATAAGGGTTTCATTCGACCAAGTGTTTCTCCATAGGGTGCTCCGGTCTTATTTGTAAGGAAGAAAGATGGTTCACTCCGTATGTGCATTTATCACCGTCAATTTCCTCTTCCAAGGATAGATGACTTGTTTGATGAACTTCAAGGGGCTAGTTACTTCTGTAAGATTGACCTTCGTTCGGGCTATCACCAATTGAGGGTGAAAGAAGATGATATTCCGAAAATGGTTTTCTGAACTAGATATGGCCATTATGAATTCCTAGTGATGTCGTTTGGGTTTACAAATGTTCCGGCTGCGTTTATGGACTTGCTGAATAGAGTGTTTAGACAATATCTTGACATGTTTGTGATTGTGTTCATAGATGATATCCTAATTTACTCAAGGAGTGAGGATGAGCATGCCGATCATTTGAGGATTTTATTGCAAGTCCTCAAGGACCAACAACTCATTGCGAAGTTTAGTGAATGTGTGTTTTGGCTAAGGTCCATGGCTTTTCTTGGTCACATTGACTCCGGTAAAGGTATTGAGGTAGATCCCAAGAAGACGGATGCGGTTAAGAATTGGCCTAGACCTCTATCACCTTTGGATATTCATAGTTTCTTGGGTTTAGCTGGCTATTATAGGAGATTTGTTGAAGGGTTTTCTTCGATTGCTTCTCCATTGACGGCTTTGAGGCAAAAGAAGGCTAAGTTCACTTGGTCCGAAGCGTGTGAGAAGAGTTTCCAAGAATTAAAAGATAGACTTACTTCGGCTCCGGTGTTGACCTTACCGGAAGGGTCTGATGGTTTTGTGGTTTATTGTGATGCCTCGATAATTGGGCTAGGATGTGTTCTTATGTAAAATGGGAAAGTTATTGCTTATGCTTCAAGGCAACCTAAGTATCATGAAAAGAACTATCCTACGTATGATTTAGAATTAGCAGCGGTTGTGTTTGCTTTAAAGATATGGAGGCATTATTTGTATGGTGTGCATGTTGACATTTTCACCGACCACAAGAGTTTGCAATATGTGTTTAAACAAAAAGATCGGAATCTTTGCCAAAGGAGGTGGCCCAAGTTGTTAAAGGACTATGACATGAGTGTCCTCTATCACCCCGGTAAGGATAATGTGGTGGCGGATGCTCTTAGTCGGTTATCTATGGGTAGTGTTGCTCATGTTGAGGATGGTAAGAAAGCATTGGTTTGTGATGTTCATAGATTGGCCCGATTGGGTGTTCGGTTGATTGATTCCACTAAAGGCGGTGTTATGGTTCACAATGGTTCTGAATCGTCCTTTGTACATGATGTGAAAGCTAAAAAAGATCTTGATCCTAATTTGGTTGAGTTGAAAGAAGTAGTGCTTAAAAAGTCTGTGGAGGCTTTCTCCAAAGGGGAGATGGTGTACTTCGATATCAAGGTCGTTTGTGTGTTTCCGATATAGATGACTTAAGAGGACAAATTTTATCGAAAGCCCATAGTTCTCGGTATTCCATTTACTCGGGAGCTACCAAGATGTACCATGACTTGTGGGAGATCTATTGGTGGAATGGGATGAAGAAGGATATTGCAGAATTTGTGGCTAAGTGTCCTAATTGTCAACAAGTGAAAATTGAGCATAAAAAACCGGGAGGTTTGACCCAAGATATTAGTATTCCTACTTGAAAGTGGGAAGATGTGAAAATGGATTTTATTGTTAGGTTACCACGCACCCGGCGACAATATGATTCGATTTGGGTTATTGTAGATTGAATGACGAAATCAACCCATTTTATTCCCGTCAAGGTTTCTTATTCGGTGGAGGATTATGCTAAGTTGTACTTGAGGGAAATGGTTAGGTTGCATGAAGTGCCTTTGTCCATTATCTCCGATTGTGGTGCACAATTTACCTCTTAATTTTGGAAGTCCTTCCAAAAGGGTCTTGGTACTCGTGTTAAACTTCGTACGGCCTTTCATCCTCAAACCGATGGGCAAGCGGAGCGTACTATCCAAACTTTGGAAGATATGTTTAGAGCTTGTGTAATTGATTTCAAGGGTAATTGGGATGATCAGTTGCCTTTGATTGAATTTGCTTATAATAATAGCTACCATTCTAGTATTAGTATGGCTCCATTTGAGGCTCTCTATGGTAGGAAGTGTAAATCTCCTATGGTTGGTTTGAAGTTGGTGAAGTTGCTTTGATAGGTCCCAAGTAGGTATATGAGGCTATGGAGAAAGTTTGTCTTATTAGAGAAAGGTTGAAAATGGCTCAAAGTGCACAAAAGTCCTATGCCGATGTTAGAAGGAGAGATTTAGAATTTGATGTTGATGATTGGGTTTACTTGAAAATTTCACCCATGAAGGGTGTAATGAGATTCGGGAAGAAAGGGAAGCTTAGTCCCCGTTATGTGGGCCCGTATCAAATTTTGAGACGTGTTGGTAAGGTTGCTTAAGAATTGACTTGCCTAATGATTTGGCATCGGTGCATCCGGTTTTCCATGTCTCATTGTTGAAGAAATGTGTTGGTGATTCGACGTCTATAGTGCCATTGGAGAATCTTGGCATAATGGATAGTCTTTCTTATGAAGAAGTTCTGGTTGAGATTTTAGACCGGCAAGTCCAAAAGTTAAGAAATAAAGAAGTCGCATCCGTGAAGGTTCTTTGGAGGAATCAATTAGTTGAGGGATCTACTTGGGAGGCCGAGGCTGATATGATGTCCCGATATCCTCATCTCTTTCCTTCTGATCCTACTCTAGCTTGAGGTATCTAGTTCCTCATGGTTCATTCTTTTGGTCTCATGTGTCTTAGTTATTTCCATGATTCCTTGATTATGCATGTTCATGAAGAATCTAAAGTTGTGAAAATGAGCTAGCTTGATTGAATTATCTATGATTATGTGCATTAATTATGAGTTGCATAAAGTCTTCATGAAATGATGTGTTGAACATGCTTTAGCTTGGAGTTGATGTTTTCTGCCTCTGAGATGTGCATTTATGTGATTGCATTCTAGGTTGAGTTGTTAGCTTTTGTTTCTTACCCTCCTTAAGATGCCTTGATTCTCATTCGACGAGGAATGTTCCCAAGGGGGAGATAGTGTAACACCCCAAATTTTGAAAGAATAAAAGTTGCAGGTTTTGGTACCAGTGTCGACGGAGACCACCTACGGACCATAGATGGACTGACGGACCGTAGGTGGGAACCGTAGGTGGCAACCCCAAGTTTCCAAAATGTTAAGTTCCAGAACCTTAACGACGATCTGCCAGGACGGCCTGTCAATCTTACAACGAGTCGTAGATGGGTCTCGTGTATGGTCCGTCGGTTGACCCACGAGCCGTACATAGGGTCTATCGATGCAGGGTCAAGGGTTGGCAATCTCTTAATCTATCTACGGTAGGACATGACGGTCCGTAGGTTGACTTACAAACCTAGGTCCAATCATAGATAGGGGTCCGACAGTTATTTCAAAAGGGTCTTTAGGTCTTTTCACCCAATGACTTATTTACTTACTTAAGTCGGTTCCCTCCCACTCCTAACACTATATAAGCCCTTCTAATCCTAAAATCTACCCTTTCCAATCACGTTTACAAATTTCCCAAAAGCCTTCCTCTCTCAAATATTTCTCTCTCTAAAAGTTAGAAGAAGAAGAAGAAGAGGACAAGCTAGGGTCAAGAAATCAAGCTTTCTTCATCAATTGCTAAGGAATTGAGATCCTAAGGTATGATAGTCTTCATCCAATGAGCCCTTTCCTCCATGGCGTCCTTCAAATCTTCACTTTTCAAGTAAGAAATTCCCAATTGAATTTAGGGTTTTCTTCCATGTTATGGGTTCTTTTTAATGTTGCTTCAATTGATTATTTTATGAACTTTGAAGTATAAATTGAGTTGAATTTCATGAATTTAGATGAATCCCCATGAACCCATGCTAATTCCCCCAATTTCAAAATCTATGCTTTGTTGGTGGGTTGAAAATTATAAAGTGATGAATTTTATGAAATCTCTATGAATCCATGCATGAAATTATGATTTCTAAGTTAAGGTTTTCATGATGAGATTATGAATGAACTAAAGATGGCTTTATGGAAGTAAGCATGTTCAATCAAAAACTATGATTTTCCTCTATTATGTGGGTTCCTTCAATAATGGTCAAATTGCCTTGTTTATGGTTTTCTAAGCATGAATTTGCATTAAATTGCAATATTTAAGAGGAATTCTAATGAATATATGTGAACCCTATGATTTGTAAGCTATGAGCATGACGAACTAGGTAAAGATGAAGTTTATGAAATTATGCATGTCTCTTGTGAAGTTAATGATGAATTAAGGTGCTTTAAGATTGAAGCATTAAAGTTTATGATATGTTGATGTTATTGTTGAGTTGTGAAATGAATTCTCATATATTACTCAACCCATGAATGTGAAAGGTTTTCTCATATGTAATGATTCATAACTTGTTGAAAGGCTTGCTCAACTAACTTTGAATTGATGATTAAGGAGCTATTCTAATGAAGGGACAAGAGGTGATCACCCATGTCTACTTATGATAATTGAACTATGACTAATCCGTGGGAATTATGCTTAGCACCGAGTGGACAATTTGTGATTACCCATGTCCTATAAACTATGTGCCACCATAGGATGATGGTCTATGATAGACACTAGCTAGTGGATCCACGTAAGCTATATGTTACGTAAAGGGTCCTACCTTTGCAAGTAGGATGGCCCTATAGGTGTGGGGTTATACATCGGATTCCATGTTGATAGCTCACATGGTCTTATATGTCCGTTAAGGCTACTTCCCTAAAACAATGAACTAAAGAGTTGTTAAGATACTTCTCAAGTAAAGTAAAGATGTTTAGCTTGCTTTGACCTTGGTTTATGCTTTATGTTTTCTAACCTAATTTATCATGTTTAGCTTGGTCACTGCATGTCATGAAAATGTCCCGTGTTAGCATGTTTTAAATGTTTTTGTGCATTGCTATCATACTTGTACTTGATTGTACTAATGCATACTCTTGCCTACATTGACTTGTTAATGTAGGGCTTGGCGATTCTCCATCCACTCGTGGCTAGAGCTTAGTAGAGGAATTGTGAAGACTTGGTGAGTCATCATCCATTCGAGGACGTAGCCTAGTTGTTCTTTCATTTTGGCATTGTATTGGGTTATGTCCCAAACCTTATTTCTCATTCTTATGACTAGATTGGCTTTAAGACATGAGATGTACACTTCCGCTATTTTTTTTCTTAAAAGCATTTGATATGACATTGTCTTTTGAACTCTTAATCTCTAAGATCTTGTATGTATGTATGCTAAGTGACTTGTATGAGGCCTTTCGGAGTCTTATACGCCATGTCACGTCTAGGGGGTACCTTGGGTCGTGACATCAACAAGTCTCCGAAAGAACCCTCGGGATTCGTTCGAAACCCCGTGCACACAAACCAAATATGCCACCCTACTAAATTCGACGTTTCGGACACAATGGAACCGTCGGAATTTGAATTCGAGGTCTCCTTGACACGAAACCCGATAAAGCACAACAAAATTAACTTAAGCCTTAAAAATTCAAATCAAGCTCGGGACTTCTAAAAATTCAACCAAGGCAACCCCTAGGCCTAAAATCACCCCTCGAATCCAACGGAGTTGTCAGAATCAAATTTCGAGCATCCGATCTTCGAATGTTGACCAAAGTAAACTCTATGATCAAAATTTTACAATTTTCCAACTCAAGGCATCAAATCCACCATACAGCCCGAAATTTGATTCCGTCAAATCTCCCAGACCAAATTCCACATTTCGGAGTTGATGAAATCGACGTAATCCCCATTCGAGACCCGAAATTCCGAATGACCTCAAAAACCACATTTTTACAACTTAAGCCTTTAGAATTCAAAACTTTCCAAAAATCATAACTTAACAAGAATTTCACAAAACTAACTTCGGATATCAGACAAACATGACTCGGGGAAACTCTCGAAAGGGGTAAAATAGTCATTTTATAAAAATTACCAAAAGTGACCTTCAGGGTCATTACATTAAAGCATCTTCATCTCACCTTGTTCTATAGTGTCATCTATTTTTTTGTAGTGCCTAAACTTCAAATTATAAATCTATCCTTATAGAACATAAAAAGGTACAAAATATATGTTAGTAAATATTTGTGAAATCTATACAAATATATTCATAAAAGTGTGCACAAATGATGGATAAAGAATTATAAAAGAGTCACATGAAGGATACTACAGAAGGAAAAATATACGTTTAATGAGTAAGGAAAATGAAACTTAAAAAAAAGGATAGGAGGGAAATAATGAAAAAAAAATAAAAATGAAACATTTAAGCAAAGAAGGAAGTTTTTATGGATTTGGAAGAGTAATAAATGTGTAATTAAGAGGAAGGAGATTTAATTAGAATTTGACCTTTAATATGGAAACGTTTCAGCATGAAGTTTTTAAATGACAGTTATAAAATGGTACTAAAATTTCTCTTTCACATTTAATATTTATTTAAAGTTAAAGTCCTTTTAATTAAAAATGCAAAGAAAATTTAAAAATTTGAGAAAATAGATAAATTTATTTCCTGATCATTGAGGCCCACCTCAGCAGACTTTTATTTCTCCTATATATATATATATATATATATTTATATTCTTTTTCTATCAAATAACTATTTTCTCCATCTAATTAAACACCTAATGGTAACCGTCACTACATTAATTCTCCTCTCCCAATTAACCGTCGTTGTCTTCTTCTTTGTAACATCGAATTATGACACGTCATTGGCCTTCTCGAAAACCCAAATGCTTACTTGCTTAATTAGAAAACCTTCTACCCTTTTGTCTTAGACTAACAATGATTATTGTATTTAATAGTAATATTAAATTGTCTGTTTTTTTGTATTAAGAGTAGTATTTGTAAGTTTTGGGTCGTGGGTCGCCCATGTGGATCGACCCGACCTAATTTGGTTTTACCCGATCCGATTTAATTTAATTAATTAATTAATTAATTAATTAAATAGATAATCCTTTTTAAAGGATAAGAGGGAACGGTTACTAATCTGTTCAACCTCTCCTTAAAAGACTCCTAGTGGGAGTGTCTTGTTTTTAAAGGAGGGAAAAGGAGAGAACGTGCAAAGAGACAGAAACACACAACGTTAAAGAGAAAAGGAAAAACACAGAAAAACCAAAAAATTTTGCCAATACTCAATCGACATAATCTCAGACATTTAGTTGGTGAACGTGAAACAATCTTTGTTTCCTTGTGATTCAAAGAGAGATCTGGAGCAATTCGTTTCGACAGCAAAATCAACAACAACTATTTCTGTTGCAAGTTATTAGGTATACATCTTGTTGTTATTTTGCCCTTAAAATTTATTCAATGATATCAGAGCCATGATTATTTGATCCCATTATTTGATACTTCCATGTGAATTCACTATGTTATTAAAAAGAATTAAATTGTGACTAATTTGTTCTTGAAAATTTGTTTTAAAAAAAATTGGAAGAAGTTAAAGTTTTTTTAAAAAAAAACTTTTTAAATGTGGATTAAATATATTGTAAATAGTATTCCGTGTCCTATATGATTCTTACTCATATTGTAGATAGGATTCCTTGTTCTACAATTAAAGAGTTTCTGGACTGTTTTTTTTTTTAAAAAATCTGCTTCTATTTTCTGTTATTTTGGTCTGCATGTTCAAAAAACATCACATGAAACTTTAAGTTCCATGATCTACTCGTTCGTAGCTTTCCGTAAATATAGTATAATAGAAAAACGGATTTAAAATGAGTAAGATATGATTTTTTTAAAGTTGGCTGTTTTTGGACTGTTTTTTTCTGAAAAATCTGCTTATACTGGTTGCGATCGGGAAATTGGTCGTACAATATTTTAGTTCGAAACTTCATTTTTCATTATCTACTCATTCGTAGCTTTCCGAAAATTTATTATAGTACAAAAACAGATTTAAAACGAGTGAGATATGAATTTTTGAAGTTGGGCTGAAATTTTTTTATAAAAAAACATTTTCTTATTTTTTTTTTGAAAGTTGTGTCCTTTTAGGATTATTCTTTTGGAAAAGAATTTGTGTCCTTTTAGGATGATATTTTATAATATATATGTGTTTATAAAAATATTGGTCTTGATAATTCGTTTAATCCTTATGTTCCTTAATTTTTTTTGTCTTCTACAAATGAAAATGACATATGTTTTCATATTGAATGGTTCAACCATTCTTAAAGTTTCCTTGTTCCTATTTCAGACATGGCTAAACAGGAATAAACTCGAATTATTCCAAGTGGAGTTCTCGAAGTCGAGCAAAAGGACAATGTAGAAGAGCACGTCGCCGTAGGACATGTTTCCGAGGGCGTGAGATCATACGGAATGGTGTCCCAAGGGCGACACAAAATCTGCTAAGGAATCAAAGGACTATTCGAAGGAAAAGAGATAAAGATCTTCAAGAGTTTATGTCTTTGAAGATGGATCCTCTTGACTCGTTACTAGACTTTCTCAAATCCTTTATGACTAAATTTGATGAGATTAATGAAAATTTCATTCAAGTTGAGGAGTTGGTTGGTTGCGATGTTTTGTACCATTCCTTACCAGAATACTGGAAGAATGAACTCATTAAAACTTGTTTCGACATTGGATTTAATGAACCATTATGGAAGTATGCGGTGAAAATAGGAGTTAAATGGGTGAAATTTCACAACATAAACATAATTTAGTATTGTTTTTTGTTTTATTCTTTACAAACTTTGTCCTGAACATCTTTGATTATACTTTAATATGAATATTTGAGTTTTATCCCTTTTTATAGATTAGTGGATTGTTATTCTATTGCGCATTATCATATGGTGTTTGATTATTAGACATGTAAATATTTGTGATTATTGTCTAAAATATATTAATATACACATTAAGAAATTAATTTTAAATTTTGGTTAAATATTTAGTTCGTAGATGATGATTGGATACTTACATATCTTTTCGATTTTACATTAAATATGAAACCTTTATGAGAATTGATTTGCTTGAATTTGTATGTCACATGCAAATTGATTAAAAATTTCCTTGCCTAATTGCCTCTCAAATACAGTCATGGCATCAAAAAATATCATTGCTGACTCAAACAAATTGAACGATGACAATTACGACATTCTAAAGTAGTAAAATATGGTATGTACTGGAAGAGCAAAATGCTCTGGAAGGTATAAATTATGTTTTGAATCAACCAGAAAAGGGAAATACTGCACAACACAGAAGAGACCTTGAAGCTTATAATGCTTGGAAAAAGGCTAATTTCACTGCATGCAGAATAATAGTTAGTTCTGTAGTTGATGACCTCGTACATGAATGTGAGAAATTTTCTACTGTACATGCTATGTGGGAACATCTGTGAGGAACATATGGGAGTACATCTATAACCCGCCTCCGATAGTTGACTATCAAATTTGACACTTACAACAAGCATCATGATCAAAATGTCAAAAAACACCTTAGGGTGATGTCAAACATGATTGCTCAACTCAAGAGTGCTGGCCATGTTCTTTCAGATGAGCAACAAGTTCAGACAGTGATTAGGTCTCTTTCCAATAATTGGGAACATTTAAAAGTCAACTTAACCCATAATGATAGCATCAAAACTTTTTCTGATGTTGCTAGCCATGTTGAACTTGAAGATGAGCGGCTTGGTGCTGCTAAAGCTTCTTCTAACGCCTTTGTGAAGGAGTCAAGTGGTACAAAATCTTCAGGCTTCAAGTGCAAGAAAAAATGGAAAAGAAATGGGAAAGACAAAGAGACCGGAGAAGGACCCTCTAAGAAAAAGAAGAAGCAAAATTCCAAGAAGGGAAAACGATTTTTCAAGAAGAGAGACAAGAGCAAAATGAAATGCTACAATTGCCAAGTGCTGGGGCATTTTGCTCGTGAATGTACTAAGCCAAAAAAGGTTGCATTTCTAAATGCATCTCTAAGTGCTACATGTTTCTAGCACTTCCTTACTAACTTAATCTTATCCTATATGGATTGTAGACTCAGGATCCACGGACCACGTGAGTCTAGATCGAGAAGCCTTTGTGGAGTTTCATCTAAATCAAGGTTGATCTATGTAGGAAATAATGCTAAACTAGAAGTCAAAGGGATAGGCACTTGCAAAGTGGACTTGCGTGGTGGCCGTTATTTGATGTTGCATGACGTCCTATATACTCCAGAGATTCGATGAAATTTAGTATCTGTGTCTGTTCTTTTAGACGTTTTTTAGTCGTAATGGTGTTAGAATAACTCTAGATAATGTTTTATATGGTTTTGAACTTTGTTATGATCGTTTTAGATTGTAATCCTTCAACTTATAACTATTATGTAGACATTTGAGTAGTGGCATGTTATTCATGTAACAATGATATTGATGTTATTACATGGAATGCAAGATTAGGTCACATTGGGAAAGATTGAATGAATAGGTTGGCAAAGGAAGGAAATTTAGGTTCTTTCATCAAAATTGATATGCCAACTTGTGAAAACTGTCTTGCTGGAAAGATTACGCGTAAACCATTTGGAAAGGCTAAAAGAGCTGAGTTCCCACTTCAATTAATTCATTATGATATTTGTGGTCCAATGAATGTGAGGGCAAGGTCTGGTGCTACATACTTCATTACATTTATTGATGATTTCACGCGTTTTGGTTATGTCTATTTCATTTCTCATAAATCTGAAGCACTTGAGTGCTTTAAAAGATATATGAATGAAGTTGAAAATCAATTAGATAAAAACATAAAGGCTTTAAGAACCGATCGAGGACGTGAATATTTGTCAAAATAATTTGAAGAATTATGTACTGAAAAGGGTATTATCAGGCAGTTAACTACTCCTTATACACCTCAACAAAATGGTGTAGCTGAAAAAAGGAATAGCACGTTATTAGACATGACAAGATCAATGATGGCGCAAGCAAATTTGTCTATCTCTTTATGGGGTGATGTAGTATTGACTGCGCTTACATATCTAACAAAGTGCCTCCTAAATCAGTGTCTTCCACTCCTTATGAACATTGGACTGGTCATAAAACAAACCTGAATGATCTACGATCGTGGGGTTGTGCAGCATATATTAAAGATCATTTTGGTGAGTTTGGTAAACTAAGTTCAAAAGGAAAGAAATGTATCTTTATAAGGTACTCTGAACTCTCCAAAGGGTATGTGTTCATTGATGAAATGGAGGATGGAAGTATCACTGGAATTGTATCAGGAGATGTCAGATTTTTGGAAAATGATTTTCCCAAAAATGGTGAAATAGATGAAGTTGAGCCTCATTACGAAATGTTGAATTCATAAGTTCAGGTAATGTTGTCAGATATACTTGATAATTCAATGGATCAAGAAATGATTCCTGGTCCAAGTGGGAGTTATGAATCCCATAATCGTATAGAGGAATCTGAATTTCAAATACGTAAGAATACAAGAAAAAGTGTACCTAACGATCTTATGAGATTTAGGATTATGTTTTCGTGGTATCTCCTATAGAATTGGATGAACCTAATTCTGTAACTGAGGCCTTAACGAGCCCTAAAAGGGATGAATGGTTAAAAGAGATGAAAGAAGAATTAGAGTCCATGAAAACCAACAAAGTCTGGGATCTAGTTGATCTTCCTATGGAACGTAAAGCTATTGGGAATAAAAGGATTCTCAAAGTTAAACACAAAACGGATGGATTGATAGAAAGAAACAAAGCACGATTGGTGGGAAAAGGTTTTACTCAAGAAGTTGGAATAGACTATGAGGAAACGTTTTCGCCAGTTATGAATTTTACCTCTATACGATTACTTTTAGCTATTATTGCACGTTTAGATCTAGAATTACACCAAATGGATGTGAAGACCACTTTTCTCAATGGAGAATTAAATGAGGAAATCTACATGGAACAACCGGTAGGTTTCATTGTTAAAGGCCAAGAAAAGAAAGTTTGTAAATTGAAAAGATCAATTTATGGCCTAAAGCAATCTTCAAGGCAGTGGTACCTGAGATTTCATAAGGAGGTGATGTCATTTGATTTCACCATGATCGATGAAGACTATTGCATCTATATGAAAAAGTCCAACGGAAAATTTGTAATTCTTTCTCTTTACGTAGATGATATTTTATTAGCTGGAAATAGTTTGGAGTATGTGAAAACTGTCAAGTCATGGATTTCAAAATCATTTAATATGAAAGATATGAATAAAGCAGACTATATATTGGGTGTTAAGATCAAAAGAGATTGTTCCAAGAATTTTTTGAGTTTATCTCAAGAAACTTACATAAAAATATTGGAACGCTTTCGAATGAATAGTTGCAAATTCATGAATACTCCTATAGCAAGGAGTGAAACCTTAAGCCTTGAAATGTGTTAAAAGACTCAAAAAGATAAGAAAGACATGTTGCGAGTTTTGTATTCTAGTGTTGTCGGGAGTTTGATGTATGCTATGATGTGTACTCGCCAAGACATTTGTTATGCCTGAGTCTAGTACGCAGGTATCAATCCAATCCTGAAAAGGATCATTTGAAAGTAATAAAGAGAATATTTTGATACCTGAAAGGAACTGCAGTTCATTCACTATGTTATAGTGGATCTGATTTATTCATTAAAGGTTATACAGATACTGATTGGGCTGGTGACCGGAATAATAGAAAGTCAACGTCCAGTTATGCTTTCTTACTAAATTGTTGTGCTATTTCATGGAAAAGTAAAAAAGCAAACTTGCACAACTCTTTCAATCATGAAATATGAATTCGTGGCTTGTATATCTGCAGTACAAGAAGTTGTTTGGTTAAAGAGATTCTTTGATCATTTGAGTATTGCAAAGAATTCTAAGGATCCCATGATTATATATTGAGATAGCCAAGCGGCTATCACATACACGAAGGATCCTAAGTATTACAGCAAGACCAAACACATTGACATCAAGTATAGCTTTGTGATAGACGTAGTGGCAAGTGGAGAAATAACTTTTCAATACATTCCTACACGTGAAATTATAGTTGATCCTTTTACAAAGTCCATATCTAGAGACTTGTTTAAAAAACATATTACGGCTCTAGATTTACGTAGGATTTGATGATATTTCAATATTCCAAAATAACTTGGTTGTTATAATATTCTATTCTATACAATGCTATTGAATTTATGTTCATGTATAGTATGCATGTGATATTTTGTAAGAAATAAAATGTGTCGAACAAGTTGTGAGATTGGCTCTCAAACACGAGCAATCGCCTCTTACATTGAGGAACGTGAAAAGATGAGTTACACCACTATATTATGACTTGTTTTATGAACCAGACAAGTGTTTCTCTAAGAAAATTAGTTTAAGGATCACTGAAGAGAGAAACTAGGGTTAAACATCTGGAGGTGTTTAGACCAAGGTCTGTACGATGTTGGATAATAAAAAAAATGAGACACATACACCAGTATAAGGTGAGAACATCATAGCACGCGTTTCATACTACGTGTGTTAAGCGATCAATGGGTAAATGAAAGAATGGTCCCTGCTTCTTCAGTGTGTGAGACCCTGAAAAGTTAAAATGACTTATCAATGAAATACCCTTTGACCTTTTACTATTTTCTTGACGCTTCGATTGATTTTGCTACTTTAGCATGTTACTAATAGCCATGAGAGATTCGAAAATGCAGTGCATGTCTAAGAAAGCAGTTGGTTTGAAACAGATAGATTCGAGAAGAAAAGAAAGACGATTAATTGAAAAATAAACTTGTGTACACAAGCCGGCTATTGCACTAACCATATTAATATTAAGTGTAATTGTGTGTATAAAGTTAAACATGAACTCGAGTTAACCTCTTTAAGAGGATGAGGGATCGAATAAGTAACTACTGAAGTAGTGAATGAAGTCTGGGGTATTGTGAGTAATATTGTCCTTAAAATAATGGTGAATTATTTCCACATGTGATTGAATTCCTATCTAGGGCTTGTAAAACCTTAGAGGTAAGCTCTTGATGCTCACAGGTTGCACGAACTATTTGTCGTATGAATTGTGTGTCTGATTGATGTTGTGTTGGTTTGGGTCTTGTCCACCATGTGCAAAGTGGGAGATGTAAGTTTTGGGTCGTGAGTCGCCCATGTGGACCGACCCGACCCAATTCGGTTTTACCTGACCCGATCTGATTTAATTAAATAGATAATCCTTTTTAAAGGATAAGAGGGAACGATTACTTTGTTCAACCTCTCCTTAAAAGACTCCTAGTGGGAGTGTCTTGTTTTTAAAGGAGGGAGAAAGAGAGAACGTGCAAAGAGATAGAAACACACAACATTAAAGAGAAAAGGAAAAACAGAGAAAAACCAAAAAGTAATCCTTTTGCCAATACTCAATCGACATAATCTCAGACATTTAGTTTGTGAACGTGAAACAATCATTGTTTCCTTGTGATTCAAAGAGAGATCTGGAGCAATTCGTTTCGACAGCAAAATCAACAACAACTATTTCCGCTTCAAGTTATAAGGTACACATCTTGTTGTTGTTTTGCCCTCAAAATTCATTCAATATTTAATTGTGTGTATACATTTTGGAAATCAGAAATTTGCAAGGTCTCTATTCAAAATAGAAATTCATAACAATATTCTATAGATTGCTAAGAAAATTAAAAACTTTATTGTGCAATTTGACCTCCAATTATCTTTCTTGGATCTCTGAAAAATGAAGAATATTTCATCTAAATAAGAGGTGAGCAGAGTGGATCAGATAACAATATTTTCTCAGATTTTGATTTTTTAGAGTACTTCATCTTTCTTGGATCTCTGAAAATTGAGGTCATAACAAATTGATAGAAGGAGGGTCAAGAGGTAACGTGAAAAGTAGTTGATAGTTTGCTAAAGGTATGTCGCATAAAAGCTCTTCTTATTTTAAATTCTTTATTCTTCCTCTAAAATAAATTCTTTTTTGTTTGTTTAATTTCAATTACAATAGAGAATTCACACTAACAAATATGTACGTAAAAAAACAATACTATATACAAGAAAGAAAATGATTTAAAATTTTAGATAATTTTTTTTATAATTTTTGTTTCAATTCAAGTAATTTCATGATAGTTTTTCAAGTGGATTAGTATACGCAGAATTTTATCACTAATTTATTACATGCCTAAATGTTTAGTCTTTATTCTCATGTTCGAAGATAACAAACAAAAATTTATAGTTGTAGTTCTTATGCTTAATAGCATATTAGTTCTATATTTTGTTTATTTATATTGTAAGATTTTCTTTCTTGGTAAAATTATTATTTAAAACTAAATATGTATACATATTGTGTTCAAAGAAAAAATGTATCTTGTATGAAGCGCAAACAAGGTCATAATGTAATACCTCTATGTGACATAGAAAATGATTTATCTTAAATCTCCTTTGTTGAGTTTTTTTTTTTTCATTATACAGTTTGTTAAATAATTAAAATTAGTTCTTTCACATTAATTACATTAAATTATATCTCATGAGTTACAAAAACTCACCAATTATTTGCATTTTCTATTTGAATAATATGTCCTTTTCTTTTTTTATTTTTCAATACAAATCTCCTAATTAAATGACCTTAAAAAAAGCCTCACAAAATAAATGTTGAACGAAAGTGCACGTATAGCCTTCCTTTACATGTGCATTTTTTTCTCAATAAATCAAAGTTCCTTCTTTATTACTATTCATTAGACATAAAAATTTCTGAAGTTCGCATAGTGAAGAAATCTCTATACATTTCATTTTTTATCTTTAACATTGTAATTAATGAATTTGTTAGCTATGATTTGTTTTTTGCCATCCTCTTCCAAATTTAATATGTTTCTCTGTACGTGTAAATTACTCTTAACATGTCCCTTTGTATGTGTAATTCAGTTTTAATGTGTAAAGTTTTGTGCTTGACTAGAACTTTTATCAGTGCAAGATTGGAGAATTTGAAACTTACAGTCCTTTCTTATTTGGCAATTGTTGTAAATTATTCGTTTGGTATAAGAATAAAGTAGAATATCTAGGATCAAAGGTTGAAACTAAATTAATAATTTATTTAGTTGAGATATAAATTTAGGTTGGACTACAATTTAAAAATAACTTTGTCCACAAACCAAATGATTCTTTAGGGAATATGGTGGGGGCAGGATATATGGATTCAATTTCCTTCTTTAAAGGGCCTTTCACAATATAAATTAGCTCACGTGTGAACGAGTAATGAATTTCATTAATCAATTATCTTTTGAAGTACTGAATGATTCTAAAAAAATAACTACAAACGCAGACTATTATTGTGATCACTAAATCTATATCTTTTATCCATTAACATAACTTTGATTAAGTTGTTATATCATTTTCTGGACTTTATAGATTTCTATGAACATATTTGCTTTGTATGATTTTATTTAAAAATGACAAGTAATTCTTTTCTTCCGATTCTAACCTTCCTCCAATTGCTACTTTTAATTTTAAGATTGCCTTTTCTTGGACTAAAATTCTCTAATTCTTTTGAGACCAAATGTGTCTCTTTTATGAATAATACAAATTACCTCTAAATATATTAACTAAATAATAGTTATTATTTGAATATTTAAATTATTTATGGACAAAATATACGTAGCAAGGACAGGCTGCGAGACTAATGTTACATATTCACTTTTCCTATGATATGAAGGTATAACTTATTTTTCGTATGAAAAGATTATTTCTTGATAACGATGTGACACTTTTATTCTTTTTTTTATATACATTTTTTTCTTATACGTTTAATCAGTTGATTTTTATATTTTGCATAGGTATATCTTAAATTTTATATTCTAATTGCATTTTTTATCACTAAGTTTAAAAAGACCACGCATAGCGTGAATAATTTTACTAGTGAATAAGTAATGTAGGAAGCTAAAAGAAATCAACATTGAATAAAAAAGTTGATACTATGCACGTAACAATTCATTGAATGGTATATATAAGGGTGAGGGCATTCAAGTCTTCTTTTTTAATGACCATAATTTAATATTTGTTATAAATATATCCATTGAATTGTGTGGATTGTCCATTAGATTTATTCAAGAATTAATTCAATTCATGTATGTATGCTTCAAAGATGATAAGAACATTTTTGAATAATCATACATGTACTAGTTTGTTGACCTTTGGGAGTGATATCTCAACACTATAAATGGAGGTCATTCACCATTTGGAAGACACACTTGAATATAAGAGAAATTTTCTCTTCCATCTATACTTCTTGTCTTCTTCTTATTATATTATATTATATTATTCTGAGCTTTCTTTTATAATATGTTATGAGAACGAAGTTACTACTTGCAAAGGTATTATATAAATATTCTTATTTAATCCACCTATTTTTCTTATAATCTCATCATGTCGAGTTTATCCAAACTTGAGTTTGTGGCATTAGATATTTCCGAAAAAAATTACCTATCATGGGTACTCGGATGCTGAGATTCACTTAGCTGTTAAAGGTTTTGAAGCAACCATTATTCAGGGAAATGTAGCATCGAGTCAATATAAGGCGAAGGCTATGATTTTACTTCGTCATCATCTTGATGAGGGCCTGAAGATTGAATCTCTGATGGTAAAAGATTCACTTGAATTGTGGACTGATTTAAAGGGGAGGTATGACCATCTAAAGGCCACAATATTGCCAAGAGCTCGTTATGAGTAGATGCACTTACGGTTTCAAGATTTTAAGACCGTAATTGAATATAACTGTGTTGTATTCAGGATAACCTCCCAATTGAAATTATGTGGAGAGACCATAAAAGATGACGACATGTTGGAAAAGACACTTACTACTTTCCATGCCTCAAATGTGATATTGCAGTAGCAATATCGTGAAGAGGGTTTTAAGAAATACTCTTAACTGATCTCATGCCTTCTGGTGGCTGAGCAACATAATGCCCTTTTGATGAAAAATCATGAAGCTTGTCCCATTTGAGCTGCTTCGTTATCGGAAGCAAATGTGGTAGAAGGACGTGATCAATCTGAAGTAAAAAGAGATGATCATCGGGGCTATAATAATTCGCGGGGACATGGAAAAGACAAGAGACGATACAACAATCATCGAGGTGGTGGTCATAATGAAAGGGAGAACAACATGAGTTCTCAAAATAACCCCTCAAAAAGTAATTGTCATCGTTGTGGCATGAAAGGCCACTGGAAGAGTGAATGTTGAACACTTGAGCATTTTGTCAGACTCTACCAAAATTCCTTCAAAAGAAAAGGAAATAAAGGTGGTGCCTCCTTTTTCAATGCTCGAGTAGAGTCACATTTGACTCTTAAAGATGATGATAAAGCGAGAACATCTCAGAAATATGATATTGATGTTGAAGCAAATTTGACTTTAAAGGATGATATTTTTCATGGTCTTGATGATATTACTCATATGGATGACTTCTTTGGATATCGAAACTGAAGTTTTATCTTTTAGCTGGGAAATGCATTCTGTTGCTACTTTTATTTATGTGTTTTTTGAAATTATCATGTTCTTCTTTATGTTGAAGTATTTAAATTACCGTTGATAGTTTTGTTTTGTACTTCTTTTGATGTATTTTTATTTTTATGAAAATTAATAGAAATTTCCAGTTTTCAATTGTATTCAAGATGAGTAATGGAGATGTGTGCCTTCTTGATAGTGATATAACGCATACTATATTAAGAAAAAATAAATACTTTTCTAATTTGGTTATGAAAATGGCATATGTTGACACAATATCAGGTAGTACAAAATTAATTGAGGGCTCTGGAAGAGCGACCTTATTACTACTTGGAGGGACAATATTAGCCATTGATAATGCATTATATTGTAGTAAGTCTCAAAGAAACTTATTAAGTTTCAAAGTTATTCGTCAAAATGGTTATCATGTTGAAACTGCTAATGAAGGAAATGCTGAGTACCTTTACATTACTACAATTAATACAGAGAAGAAAATTGTACATGAAAAATTACCTGCACTTTCTTCTGGGTTGTACTATACAAGTATAAGTACAGTTGAATCACATGCCGTAGTAAACAGAAGGTTTACTAATTTTAATGATTTTATGATTTGGCATGACCGGTTGGGCCATCTCGATTTTAATATGATGCGCAAAATAATTGAGAATTCATATGGGCACACCTTAAAGAGCCCAAATATCCTTCAGTCAAAGGAATTCTCTTGTGCTGCTTGTTCTCAAGGAAAGTTGATCATTAAACCTTCAACAGTCAAGGCTGGAATTGAATCCCCTGAATTTCTAAAACGTATACGGGGTGATATATGTGGACCAATTCACCCTGCAAGTGACTATTTAAATATTATATGGTCTTAATAGATGCTTCTACAAGATGGTCACATGTGTGCTTATTATCAACTCATAAAATGACTTTTGCGCGATTATTGGCTCAAATAATAAGATTAAAAGCACAATTTCCAGACTATGCAATAAAGACAATTTGTCTAGATAGTGCTGGTGAGTTTACATCTCAGGCATTTAATGATTATTGTATGTCTACTGGAATAACAGTTGAACATCCAGTTGCTCTTGTTCATACTCAGAATGGTGTAGCCGAATCATTGATTAAACGTCTGCAATTGATAGCTAGACCATTGTTTATGAGAACAAAGTTGTTTGTGTTTATGTGGGGACATGCTATTTTGCATTCAGCAGCAATTGTGCGCATAAGGCAGAACAATTATCATGAATTCTCCCCATTACAATTGGCTTTTGGTCAAGAGCCAAATATTTCTCATCTTAGAATTTTTGGATGTGCGGTATATGTTCCGAATGCTTCACCACAATGCACAAAGATGGCCCCCAAAGAAGGTTGGGGATATATGTTGGGTATGAATCTCCATCAATCATAAAATATTTGGAGCCTATGACTAGAGATTTATTTAAGGCAAGATTTGCTAATTGCCATTTTGATGAATCAATATACCTAACATTAGGGGGAGAACGTAAGCAGTTGGGAAAAGAGATAGATTGGAATTTATCATCACTATCTCATCTGGATCCTTGAACAAATCAATCTGAGCAAGAAGTTAAAAAAATAATTTATTTACGGAATATTGCGAATCAACTGCCAGATGTTTTTACTAATCTTCCAAGAATTACTAGATCGCATATTCCAGTTGCTAATACTCCAGTTCGAGTTGATGTTCCGACGGGATAAACTGTTAAGGCAAATGAGTCTAGACCACATTTGAAGCGTGGTAGACCAATTGGTTCCAAGGATAAAAATCCTCGTAAGAGAAAAGTAACAAATGATCATGATGTGAAGGAAATTTCTCAAGAAGAGAACCGAGTCATAACGAATGATGAAACCTCCGAGGAGGTTAGAATTTATGAAAATAATGAGAATAAAGAAATTTCAATGAATTATGTTCCTCTTCTTGAAACTTTGCCCTAAAATTCTTAGTGTTTAGGAATATGAAAAATAACTTAGCGTCTTATTAGACCCCTAAATTTGGTGGGTAAATACGTGGGTAGGCCAATAGGGGTAAGTAAAAGACCAAAATACCCTTTCCTTAAATGGATGAAAAGCCTTAACTAGAGAGGCTTTACTCAAACGGCCATAACTTTTCAATTCGAGCTCGAAATTTAGAAAAATTGGTGGCGTTGGAAAGAGGAATCAAAGGCCTTCGATTTGATACTCATGGGCCACCTAAATCTTTATGTGCTAGAAGATATGGTCGTTTGAAGTTGACTCAAAACTGAAATCTGATCGAAGTTTGAGGTGTTACAGCAAACCATGTCCCAATGCAAGAAAAAAAAACTTAACCTATAAGGTAACCAAAATAGATTTGCACAAACCATTGAGTTTAAGAACCAACACTTTCATTTTGTCACATATCTGTTCTCTTGAATTCAACTTTGTGAAATAAGTTTCACAAACTATATAGCAATAAAAAGAACCAAATTTTTAAAGATAAGAATCAGGATGCAAATGATATGAACACCTGATATTGAAGATTTTAGCGAGTTAAAACATTTGGTGGTGCAAACTTTAGCTTTCAGAATTCAATATTCAATCCTCAAATCAGAGACTCCTTGCTGGTTGTATTAAAAAATCTCAAAACCTTACAGTGCTGTAACATCAAATTTTTCCTCAATTCCTTTACCAACAGTTCTTGGTTATTATTTTTAAGGGAAAAGGCTCAAATATGCCATCAAATTTTGATAGAAGGCTCATATATGACATACATTAAACGTTTGGCTTATCTATATCATTTTCGTTCGAGAAAAATCTCATCCATGCCAGTATTTGTTAATTGAAATGGCATAAATAAGCCAAACTTTTAACAGATGTCATATATAAGCTTTTTCTCAAAGTTCGATGGCATATTAAACCTTTCACTTTTAAAAAAATGATTTAATTAACGATGTAGCCGAATCATAATTGACCACATGTAAAAAATGATTTTGCAAAAGGGAAACAATTTTTAGTTAACAAATAATTACATGAATGAGCCTTTTCTCAAACGAAAACTACATAGATGAGCCTTTTGTCAAAGTTCGATGACATATTTAAGCCTTCTCCTTTTTTGAAATATGCAATCCAAGAAATAGTGAAGTAAATTAACATTTAAAACTTTTAATAGGCACACCATGTTTAAATTGCAGTCCTCTAGGGCATCAAAAACACTTATTAAGCATATCAAAACATCTCACATTTGTTACATCTTTTAAGAGTAAAGAGTAATAGAGACCACCAAGCCGAGCAGCAACAAATGCTACAAAATAAATAACAAAAATTGTCTATGAAAATTTTAAAAAAAAGAAGAGGAAAAAACTCAAAAATTCCTCGAAAAAGAAATGACCTTTCTCCTTTTTCATCTTCAATGTAGGAGCTTAAAAAAGGTTGTTACTATTGAATATGTCAATGGCATAATACCCTGTTCAATTCAATTAACGAATGGCAATTGATAGTTGCAGCATCTAAAGTCTTGAGTAGGATAAAAAAAAAAAAAAATTATAATAAGAAATTTGGGAACAGCATCAAGAATTTGTTCGCGAAAACTTACCTTAACATTAGCGTTCTAGTTGTGCTCTTATGCGGTGGGATTGTCAATAGAATCAGTAGTGGCAGATACCCTAACACTAGTCACTATCAATAGAAAATTTAGAGAGAATTTACAAATAATGTACTCGTATATAAAGATTCAGAAACCCCAACAATTTCCATAGAAACAAAATGGAGAATAAACAAGAAGATTAAAAACCTCAATAGAAAATAAAATGTGTCAACTTGCCGTAAATTTTAGGTCTAAACAATCACAAAATGGCATAATGTATGCAAGCATACTAGTCCATAGATACCCACATTTCCTAATTTGTATTTCAGACCCAAAGAGTCAACCTTGAGCTCCCAAGATCATATCTATAATTTTATTATAAAATCATATTATACCTAGTCTAGTCTGTAGGTCAAGAATCTCAAATATCAACAAATTCCTTCACAATTCGAGTCCCAAATCATAAATCTATCTCGATCCGAGCGAAGCTTCATGTCTTCCAAAAGCTATGCATCCAAATCCACCGAAACAAGTCCAATTTATTCAAAAATAGCATTCAATGAGATTACACAATATAATAAATGTTTAGTTGAAGAATAAGTATTGATAATTAAAACTTATATTTCATAAAATTGACATTGTATAAAAATACAATTTAAAATAGTTAAACTAATCTATAATCTCCTAATTAAATTTTTACTTAAAAAAATGAGAGCACTTGTCAAAAAATTTAAATGTATGGAAAAATTATCTTATTTCAAATCATTTAAGGTAAAAATTGACTCATTTTTCCTTGTTTTGGATCAACTCTCTGAATGAGGGGTATTTTGATCCATTTGGATAGTTAATCTATTTTTGATAAAAAAATATAATGATGAAGTGTTTTTTTAACCAAACAAATGTAACCAAAAGTAAATTTGACCTATTTTAAATAGTTGAAGGTTGTTTTTGATCATTTTCATTTAATTTATAATGTCATAATCAATAATTGCTCTATTCAACTACGAAATTTAAGTCGTAGCCATTTGGAAATTATACCTTTTGTGTTAAAATTTTATTGTAACTAAATCATAGGTTAAATAACGACGATAATACAATTGTCACAAATTGTTTGAACAATTTGTGACAAAAATATGGTAACAATTAAATACAAAATTTTGTGGCTAAAGTTTACACTTATTAACTACAATTTCTAATTTGTCACTAATGAATCAACATAGCTTTAGCGATAAATCTTTTTTCATGTCCAAATTTTGGGAATTTGAGGAAAAAAATATTTTTGTCACAAATTAGGTACATCATTAGTGACAAAATAACGTGTCACTGATAAGTTTAAATTTGTGGTTAATAGTACCCAATAAATGATGCCAACTTATTTTTTTGTGGGAAACTATAGCGGGACAAAGCGTCGCTACGAAATTTTGTGTTTCGTCTCTAAAAGTACGTGTCTCGTGTATTTATACACGAAATGTTTTTTTTGTAACCAAAAATGGACAATTAGTGACGAATTTTAAATCATAGCTAATAATTTCGTAGGTAAATATCATATTTGTTGTAGTGCAGCCTCACAATGGAACTCCTCCATAGTTTGGGCATGGTCAACGAGATCCAGAAAAAACCGACCCGCTGATGCTAAAGAATTTGCCTTAATACAAAGTTGAAGCCTCAATTCCCAAACAAAGCTCTGAACCCTGTCCTCCTCAGTAGACAGAATCATACTAGCATCCTTAGAGAACTCGTAAAAATGGTATTCATACTCTGGCATGGTCATGGAGCCCTGCTCCAACCTGGAAAAACTGATATCTCAATCTATCCCTGACTCTACAGGGTATAAACTTAGCCAAAAAGGCCTTAGAAAAATGTGTCCATGTCAAAGAAAGGGACCCAATTGGCCTACAATCCATAAATGTCTTCTTCCATTGCCTAGTTAGTCTATCAACTCAAAACCTATATAATCTACTCCCTTAAACTCGACTGGACCCAACATATGATATCTCCCATGGTAGATAGTTAAGAACTTGTGGGCATCCTCCCCTACAACCCCAAAAAACCTCAAAGTAGACAATCTCAAGAACCTACCCACTATTTTTTGCTCCCTCTACTCTCATGGCAGCCACGTCTACCACAGACTAAGCTATCGCAGGTATGGGTGGTACCTCGATATGGGGAACCACAATAACAGGTTGTGCTCCTAAGTTCATAATGGCTGGTAGTAGGGATTGTTACGTTCCATCAAGTGTTGCTAGAAGCTGGAAAATGGCAGTTTAAAGTCCTCTTGCAACTACAGGCTTGGGTGGTGCAATGTTTGACTTGGCCCTATCGGATGCGGAGGAATATACACCGGTTGTGGCTCTAGGAAATTATCAGGTGTAACATCTCAATCCTGACCTCGAGTTGGTGTTGCAGTTGATTTCTAACTTTTGGGTCGACCGCTACCTTTGTCCCTACCTGGGACCCTATCTACAGGATTTGGAGCACCATCTCTAATTGTTGCACCCCTCGTGCGAACCATCTATAAATGAGTGGAACAAATGATATTTCAATAAACCAAACACAACTAATACGTACGATAAGAAATAAAAAGAGAGAACTCCCTAAGAATGTAATGAAGCCTCCTAAAGATTTGATACAGACGTCTATGAATTTTCAGGACTCTATTAGACACCAGTTGTATACTAATGAAACTAATGAACCTGAGACTCTATTACCACCTATGTCACGACTCGATCTCTCAGGTCATGATGGCGCTTACCACCCCACTAGTAGGTCAGCCAAAACCCTATCCCGGAACTTAACAGTAATGGGACTAAGGGATGAAACTAACCTCAGCTAAGCGGAAACACACAATAAGAACACATAAGAGAAGGCGGAAACGAAACCAAACTATATATACAAGACACCTCCCAGAACCTGGAAGTCACAAGTACAGAGCTACTAACAAGAGTACAAGTCCCAAAAGTGGACCACAGAAACAAACTATCTCGAAAACAAAAGACAAGTCAAAATATAAATAAAGAAGGAGACAAGTAATCCCAGAACGCCATGTGCTCACCCTCGTCTCCTGAACAGACAATTGTAGGCTCGAACTCAACGCTGAGAACTGGTGCTCGTACTTGCATCGCGAAAACAGATGCAGAATGAAGCATGAGTACCAAAACAATAGGTACTCAGTAGGCATCATGGGCCGACTGAGCAACAAAGGTAAAAATAGGCAGACAAGATAGAAACAACACAAAGAGAGGCCAACGGAAACATGAACAGAGAAAGCGGAAAGCAACTAAGTACAACTAAGCTAAACCCAGTTGAGCCCCCCATAAGACCCGCTATGCACACCCGTGGGCAAGTTTAAATAAAACCCAAACGGACCTCCATAAGCCCGACAGGTATACAGAAGAGCTATTCTACATAAACGAAGAAAAACACAACTCCAGAAGCCTCAACACCCATGGGTCCCGGGCCCAAAAAGATTACACCTAGGCCCTGCCCAATCATCAGTCACGAGCTGGAAATACCAGACTCTAACCGTGTAACGTCAGCCTTGAGCTGGAACAATACCTGGGCCCAGCCCAATATCATTCACAAACTGAAAATACCGGACTCTAACCGTGTAACGTCAGCCTCGGACCGAAAATCATACCTCCCGCTCAACAGCCTAGCGCTGGAAATACAGGCTCCAACCGTGTAACATCAGCTGCGCAGCTGGGACTAGTAGCCTATGAGAAATGGCCTCGCACTAGAAATAGCGAGTTGTAATCATGTAACGTCAGCTGCGGACCAGAGCTAGCAGCCTATCCTCGACAGCCTAGTCCTAGAAATATCGGATGCTAACCTGGTAACGTCAGCTGCGTACTGGAGCTAACAACCTCAAACCGAATAAAGCAACATACAAATAATACAACACAAGGCTAAACACCACGGGCCGCCGCCCCCACAAGAATACCAACCGAAGACTCCCAGCCTAGCACAATCCAACCGTCAATCGACACAACAACAACATCTTCCACCAGCACCCCAGGATCGCAGAAATAAGAAAGAAAGAATAGAAAGATCCGAAAGCCATTAAAATGCCTAAACTAAGGCTCATACTATCAGACCCAAGTATGCTATACCAGTCTACAAGGACCTAGTCCATCCGAAACGACGTCGGATACATACTTAAGTCAACAGGTGCATAGGACTAAGGCAATATTATCCTAACCTATTCTAAGGCCGCAACAATCACAGAAACCAACAGAAATAAAGAAATTATCCCGAACCAACGAATGCAACAACAGATAGCCACCCAACAGATAACCCACAGGAAATCAACAACAACCCAAGTCAACATCTCATCCTAAAGCATGATACAAATCCCGAACAGCCTAGAAATCAGCTCTAAACGAAGAAAATCGGAGAAGAAGAACATAAGTACTAGCTACCCACCCCAGATTCACACGTATCAACCAACATTTACGCATTCAAGCTCAATCTAGAAAGAAGGGAAGCCGTAACCTACCAGAAAGCCGATCACGCGCTTGAAGTTACTCTGCCGGAGCTTTTCCCTTCCGAACGGCCTCAGACTGTTGCCATGCTATCAAAAATAGAATCACAACGTCAATATGGTCGTTTAGACACTAAAATCATCAAATTCGGAGACAGACCAATTCAAGAGTCAAAATTGGGAATGTGGGACCTGCTCCAGAATTTTCAGAATTGACTCCGTGAAGAGGTCCCAAATCCTCCCTCAAACATGTATTCCAAAACGGAACACTCATCTGGGCTCGGATCAGCTCCATGCAACTCAAACAAGGAAACACAAAACTTTACAACAAATAGGATTAAGATAAGAACTTACGCCTCAAATTTATGGAAAATGAGGTACACCCAACGCAATCCAACCATGAACCCACGAAGCCAACTAGAATCTTAACCCCTGGGATTTCAAATCATCAAAAACCGACAACCGACAACCGACAACCGAGAAGGGAGATATTAATTTTTGAAGTATCCTCCAAGTAAACCTCGACCTCCCTTAAATAACCACTGAAACCCACTCTTCTCAGTGAACGCCGCCCCAGGCCCCGCGAACGTGAAGAGAAACTAACTACTACTCCGCAAACGCGGCCCCATGCCGGCGAATGCAGAGAACAAAAATACCACCACACCACAGACCTCCGCGAACGCGGAGAACAAAGCCCCACACCTCTGTGAACGTGGAGCACAGGACCCCAAGCCTCCGCGAACGCGGAATAGACACTCTTACACCTCCGCAAACACAGAGCCTATCCCGCGAACACGGAGAGTAAATGTGTCTGCAGATGACAACTGCAAAAACTGAGTTTTGGACAACTCTAAAACTCTGATGGGGTGCTCGGAATTCGTTCGGAACCCCGTACACGCAAACGAGATATGCTACCCCCTCGAATTTGACGTTCTGGACTCAATGGCGCAGTCAAAAATTTCCATACGAGGTCGTTTTGACAAAGAGTGGGTCCCACACCCAATAGGCCATTTTAGCTAATTTCTACCGGAGGCCTCAGATTTTGATCGGAAGCTCCCGAAAGTTCTCGAAGGGTCATCCCAAACCAAACTCGGTATTCCAGAACTAACCGCTTCAACGGAATTTTCATCAGAGCACGTTTACCAAGAATGTTGACCAAAGTCAACTTTAAGCCAAATTTCGTAGGCAAAAGAGCTAACTAGCCCAAAAATCACACCGGAAGCCCCGAGACTTGAAAAAACCATGCTTCGTGCATAATTTTGCCGCTCCGGAGCTGATGGAATCGTCAAAATTCCCATATGAGGTCGTTTACCTGAAGTGATGACCGAAATCAACTTTTCAAAGTTTAAAAGCTCCAAAATAGGAAAATAGGCGTAAAAACAAAAGGAACGACCAGGCGATCGAACAGTCAGTGCCAGCAAGTCATAAATGATTGGGGTCACTATAGGAATGCTCTAAACAAAAAAAAGGAGGCATTAACATAGAAATGACCTAGAGGGTCATTACAACATCCACTACTAAAAGGACTTTCGTCCTCGAAAGTAAGAGTCAAGAAGCACCTGAGGGCTCAAATAAGCTGGGGAACTTCTCTCGCATCTCCCACTCGATCTCCCAGGTAGCCTTCTCAAATGGATGGAGCCTCCAACAGACCTTAACTATAGGAATGGCTCTCGACCTCAGCTGCCTCACGTCTCTTGCCAATATAGCAACTGGCTCCTCAATATAGGTCATGCGATCATCCAACTCAACGGCATCATACTGGAGTACACGAGACACATCTAGAACATCCCAACGCAACATCGAAACATGGAAAACTGGATGAATAGCTGAGAATGCTGGAGGTAAAGCTAACTCATAGGCCACCTCACCAACTGCCCTCAAAATCTCAAAAGGCCCAATATACCTGGGGCTAAGCTTGCCCCGCTTACCAAATCACATCAGGCCCTTCATGGGCGATACTCAGAGGAATACTTTATTACCCACGACAAATCTCAACGGTCGACGCATGTGGTCTGCATAACTCCGTTGTCTACTCTGAGTCGTCCTGTGTTGATCCTGAATCAACCTCACATGCACCATGGTCTCCTGAAACAGATCTGTCCCCCGCGGCCTAGGATCCGTAAACTCAAACCAACCAATGGAGTGCGACAACGCCTACCATATAAGTCCTCAAACGGGGCCATTTGAATGCTGGAATGGTAGCTGTTGTTGTACGCAAACTCTGCCAAATGCAAGAACTGATCCCACTGACATCCAAAATCCATAACTCAGGCCCATAACATATTCTCAAAAACTTGAATAGTACACTTCGACTGGCCATCTATCTTTGGGTGAAAAGCTATGCTAAGACCGACACGGGTGCCCAACTCCTCCTGAAGTACTTCCCAAAAGCTGGAAGTGAACTTTGAACCCCGATATGAAATGATAGAAACAGGCACCCCATGAAGACGGACTACCTCCTGAATGTAGATACGAGCTAACCTCTCAGCACTGAAGGAAGAATGAACTGGAAGGAAGTGTGCTGACTTGGTCATTCGATCCACGATGACCCAAATGCTGTCAACACCTCTAGAAGTACGTGGCAGCCCTACAATGAAGTCCATGGTAATATGCTCCCACTTCCACTCAGGAATGGTAATCTCTGCAACTCTCCACCAAGCCTCAAATGCTCGGCTTTCACCTGCTGGAAACACAAGCAATGGGACACATAGTCTGAGATGTCCCTCCTCATACCGCTCCACTTGTAGTGCTACCTCAAATCACGATACATCTTAGTTGTGCCCGGATGGATGGAATACCTGGAATCATGGGCCTCGCTAAGAATCAGCTGGATCAAATCACCAACTCTCGGAACACACAAACGGCCAACAAACCTCAAAACCCCATCTGAATCTAAAGAAACTTGCCCGACATCACCCGCCAAAACTCTATCTTTGAGTGTCACCAACGCCTGATCCTCAAACTGACGACAACAAATCTGATCAAGTAGAGATGACTGAGCCCCCACATAATATGGGCTAAAGACTGAATGTCCATAGCCAAGTGTCGCTCCGAAATAGAAAGGTAGGCTAGACTACCCATACTCTCTGCCTTCCGACTCAAGGCGTCCGCTACTACATTCGCCTTGCCTAGGTGGTAGAGAATAGAGAGATCATAGTCCTTCAGGAGCTCGATCCAACAATGCTTCCTTGAATTAAGATCCCTCTGGCTCATAATGTACTGAAGGCTTCGGTGATCGGTATAGATCTCACAACGAACTCCATAAAGGTAATGCCTCGAGATCTTAAGCGTGAAGACTATCGATGCAAACTCCAGATCATGAGTGGAGTAGTTGCGCTCATGCAGCTTAAGCTGCCTCGACGCATAAGTAATAAGCCAGCCTTGCTGCATCAGAACACAACCCAAACCAACATCGAAAGCGTCACAATAAACCGTGATACCCTCGCCCTCAACTGGAAGAGTCAATGTAGGAGTGGTGGTCAACAACTCTTTTAGCCTTAGAAAGCTCCTCTCACACTCCTCCGACCACACAAAAGGAACATCATGGTGAGTCAATCGAGTCAGAGGTGCTGCTATAGTGGAGAATCCCTCGACAAAGCGCCTATAGTACCCTGCCAATCCGACGAAGCTCTGAATCTCAGTCACATAAGTAGGCCTAACCCAATCACGGATAACCTCAATCTTCGCCGGATCCACCATAATTACATCCTTGGACACCACGTGCCCCAAGAATGCTACAGACTCAAGCCAGAACTCGCACTTTGAGAACTTGGCATAAAGCCGATGATCTCTCAAAGTCTTGAGCACTATCCTCAGATGTTGGTCATGCAAACCATGGCTCCGCGAGTATACCAAGATGTCATCAATAAAATCTATGAGGAAGGAGTCTAGATAGGGCCTGAATACACGAGTCATCAAATCAATGAAAGCGGCAGGGGCATTAGTCAACCCAAAAGACATCACTAGGAACTCATAATGGCCGTAACGAGTCCTAAATGTTGTCTTAGAGAAGTCCGCTGCTCTAACCCTCAACTGATGGTAGCCAGATCTCAAGTGAATCTTCAAAAACACTGCGGTACCCTGAAGCTGGTCGAACAAATCATCAATACGAGGCATAGAATAACGGTTCCTCACCGTCACCTTATTCAACTACCTATAGTCAATACACATCTACATGGTGCCATCCTTCTTCTTCACAAACAGGACTGGGGCACCCTAAGGCGACACACTAGGCCGAATGAACCCCTTACCCAAGAGGTCCTGAAGCTGAACACTGAGCTCCTTGAGCTCTGGAGGTGCCATACGATACGGCGGGATAGAGATAGGAAGAGTACCCGACACCATGTCTATGGCAAAGTCAATATCCCGCTCTGGGGTAGGCAGGAAGGTCGACAGGAAACACATCTGTGAACTCTCGGACTATAGGCACTGAATCAATTGTAGGGCCCTCCCTACTAACATCTCTAACACACGCCAAATATGCAAAACATCCGTTGTCCACCAGCCTTTGGGCCTGAATACAAGAAATCACCCCGACTGGTGTGCAACTGCGGGAGCCCTGCCACACCACCGGTGGAATACCAGGCATGGATAAAGGAACAGTCTTGTAATAGCAATCCAAGACGTCCCAGTGAGGTGATAGCCAATACATGCCCAAAATCACATCAAAATCTGCCATAAAAAGCACAATAAGATCGACCAGAGTGTCCTACCCCTGAATAGTCACCACACAGGATCTACACACCCCATCCACTACTAAAGAATCCCCTACTGGGGTCTAAAATGCAAAGGAATAGATAAGGGCTCAGGACTAACTCCCAATCGAGGCACATAATAAGCCGACACATAGGAATAAATAAAACCAGGATCAAATAAGGCTGAAGCGAACTGATGGCATAAAAGAACTGTACTTATGATCACATCATCGGATGACTCGGCCTTTGCTCTAGCTGGAGCTGCATAGCAATGGCCCTAGTCACCTCTACCTCGAGCATCCACTCTACCGCCTGTCCTACTTCCCCGGGAACCTCCCCGAGCACCCTGCTGTTGACCTCCTCCCCTAGCTGGAAGTGCTACCGCTGAAACTGATCTCGCCGCCTAAGGAGCTGGTAAAGTTGATCTAGAAACAGGGCACTCCCTAACCTAATAACCAAGCTCCCCACAAGTGAAGCAACCCTGCGACGATCTGCTACCCGCGAAAGGCCGGCCACCCCAACCTGATGCACCTGACTGGAAACCACCTCAGCCTTGACTCTGGCAGGCACTATGCGCACTCTGACGGTGCTGGTCACCTTTGGAGATCTGTAACGCTGCCTGATATGGGCGACTAGACTGGCCCGACTAGAACCCCTAATGAACCTGATCTCGGGCATCCCTCGACCTATGACAAGCCCCACTGAAGCTATCATCTGCCCTAGCCTTCTTGCCGCTGCCCCTATGGGCCTCACGACAGAGCTGCTCAACAGTGCGGGCATGGTCCACCATATCTAGAAACAAATGGCCCACTGATAGCATAGACTGCGACTCAATCCTCAACTGCAGCCTCAAACCTCTAACAAAGCATTAGACCCACTCCTCCTATGTAGGCAGAATCATGGTGGCATACGAGACAACTCCAGAAATCTGGCCTCGTACTCCGATACTGTCATATAGGCCTCTCCAACCTTGTGAACTCATCACGGAGTCGATCCCTGATACTCCGTGGAATATATCTAGCCAGAAAGGCCTCAGAAAACTCTTTCCACGATACCAGTGGCGATCAAGCTGGCCTTGTCTCGATGAAAGAACGCCACCATTGTATGGTCGGTCCGTCTAATTGATAACTGTGAAGTCAGCTCTCCTCGACTCCACTAGGCCCAAAGTCTACAATCGCTCCTGACAAGTAGTGATAAACTCATGGGCCTCCTCCCCTGCAGCCCTTGAGAACCTCGATGGTGAGAGCCTAATAAACTCCCCGAGCATCTTCTGCTCTCAGAGTGGCATAACCCCATCCAAAGGGTCCGGCTAGACTGCGGCCAGTGCTGGCAGCTGATGAGCCTCTGGAGCCGCTACGCAGGCTGGCCCTGCTGTGCCGGAATCGGCTCTGGGATTGGTGCTAGGGCCGACTGCTACTGCTGCAGCTGTATACCCCCGATAGAAGCTAGAATCTAGGCAAGCATGCCCTGAAAATCAGGGACGACAGCTAGTGCAGGCGGCAGCTGGTGCGAGTGGTGGCTGGGTTAGTCCCTGCCCAACCGGCTCAGGAGGAATCTGCTCTCTATGAGGCTCCGTCTCCGAAGTCTTTGCTCTATTGCGATCTTCTGCCGCAGCACCACCTCGACATCAGAGTCGGTCTCTACTGCGGTGTGCGAGCCATCATGCACAGAGTGAAGCAAGTGAGATTTCATGAAACCAATAAGACACAACACACGAACAAGAATCAAAACAAGAAAACCTCCTATGGACACCCTATAGCCTCCCGAAGATAAGTCACGGATGTCTCTGCGCCGATCTGCAGGACTTTACTAGATGCTAGCTCTGTACAAGTGAGACCAACGAACCTGGGGCTCTGTTACCAACTTCTCATGACCCTATCTCTCTAGTCATGATGGCGCCTACCACCCTACCAGTAGGCCAGCCAAAACCCTATCCCAGAACTTAACAGTAATGGGACTAAGGGTGGAAACTAACCTCAGCTAAGTGAAAACATACAATAAGAACACATAAGAGAAGGCGAAAACAAAACTAAACTATATATACAAGACACCTCCCAGAACCTGGAAGTCACAAGTACAGAACTACTAACAAGAGTACAAGTCCCAAAAGTGGACCACAGAAATAAACTATCTCGAAAGTAAAAGACAAGTCAAAATATAAATACAGAAGAAGACAGGTAATCCTAGAACGCCATGTGCTCACCCTCGTCTCCTGAACAGACAACTGTAGACTCGAACTCAACGGTGAGAACTAGTGTTCGGACCCGCATCACAAAAATAGATGCAGAGTGTAGCATGAGTACCAAAACAATAGGTACCCATTAGGCATCATAGGCCGACTGAGCAAGAAAGGTAAACACAGGAAGACAAAATAGAATCAGCACAAACAGAGGTCAACAAAAACAGGAATGGAGAAAGCGGAAAGCAACTAAGTACAACTAAGCTAAACCCAGCTGAGCCACCCGTAAGACCCGCTGGGCACACCCGTGCGCAAGTTTAAATGAAACCCGAATGGACCCCTATATGCCCGACAGGTGCACAGAAGAGCTATTCTATAGAAACGATGGAAAACACAGCTCCAAAAGCCTCAACACCCAAGGGTCCCGGACAAAAAAAGATAACACCTGGGCCATGCCCAATTATCAGTGACAAGATAGAAATATCGGACTCTAAACGTGTAACGTTAGCCTCGAGCTGGAACAATACCTGGGCCCAACCCAATCATAAGTCATGAGTTGGAAATACCGGACTCTAACAGTTTAACGTCAGCCTCAGACCGAAAATCATACCCTCGCTCAACAGCCTAGCACTGGAAATACCAGCTCCAATCGGGTAACGTCAGTTGCGCAATTAGGACTAGTAGCCTATGAGCAACGGCCTCACGCTGGAAATAACGAGTAGCAATCGTGTAACGTCAGCTGCGGACCAGAGCTAGCATCCTACCGCCGAAAGCCTAGCGTTGGAAATATCGGATGCTAACCGGGTAACGTCAGTTACTTACTGGAGCTAACAACCTCAAACCAGATAAAGCCACATACAAACAATACAGCACAGGGCTAAACACCACGGGCTGCCGCCCCCATAAGGATACCAACCGAAGGTTCCCAGCCTAGCACAATCTAACCGTCAATCGGCGCAACAACATCATCTTCCGGCAGCACCCAGAATCGCAGAAATAAGAGAGAAAGAATCAAAAGATCCGAAAGCCACAAAAATGCCTAAACTAAGGCTCATACTATCAGACCCAAGTATGCTATACCAGTCTACAAGGACCTAGTCCATCCGAAACGACATCGGATACATACTCAAGTCAACAGGTGCATAGGACTAAGGCAGTATTATCCTAACCTATTCTCAGGCCGAAACAATCACAGAAAGCAACATAAATCAACAGAAACCAAGCAATTATCCCAAACCCACGCATGCAACAACAGATAGCCACCCAAAAGATAACCCACAACAAATCAACAACAACCCAAGTCAACAACTCATCCTAAAGCATGATACTTATCCCGATCAGCCCAGAAATCAGCTCTAAACGAAGAAAATCGGAGAACAAGAACAGAAGTACTAGCTACCCACCCCAGATTCACACCCATCAACCAGAATTTACGCATTCATGCCCAATCTAGAAAGAACGTAAGCCGTAACCTAACAGAAAGCTGAACACGCGCGCTCCAAGTCATTCTACCAGACAGCCGAGGAGGGAGATGAATTTTTGAAGTTTCATCCAAATGAACCTCGACCTCCCATAAATAACCACCGAAACCCGCGCTTCTCCGCAAACGCGACCCTAGGCCCCACGAACGTGGAGAGAAACTAACCACTACTCCACGAACGTGGCCCCAGGCCTGCGAACGCGGAGAACAAAAACACCCCCACACCACAAACCTCCGCAAACATGGAGCAACTCACGCGAACACGGAGAACAAAGCCCCACACTTCTGCGAACGCGGAGCAACTTCCGTGAATACGGAGCATAGGACCCCAAACCTTCGCGAACGCGGCCTCTGGCCCGTGAACGCGTCGTAGACATTCTTACACCTCCGCGAATGTGGAGCCTATCTCGCAAAAGAGGAGAGTAATAGTGTCTGCAGATGACAGCTGCAACAGTTGAGTTTTGGACAACTCCAAAACTCCGTCGGGGTGCTTGGAATTCGTTTGGAACTGCGTGCACGCAAATGAGGTATGCTACCCCATCAAATTCAACATTTTGGACTCACTGGCGCAGTCAAAATTTCCATACGAGGTTGTTTCGACAAAAAGTGGGTCCCACATCCAATGGGCCATTTTAGCCAATTTCTATCGGAGGCCTCAAATTTTGATCGGAAGCTCCTAGAAGTTCTCGAAGGGTCATTCTTGACCAAACTCAACATTTCGGAACTAACCGTGCTGACAAAATTTTCATCCAAGAATGTTGAACAAAGTCAACTTTAAGGTAAATTTCGAAGGCTAAAGAGCTAACTTGCCCCAAAATATCACCGGAAGCCTCGAGACTCGGGCAAACCATGCTTCTAGCCTAATTGGCCGCTCCAGAGCTGATGGAATCGTCAAAATTCCAATATGAGGTCGTTTACCTGAAGTTATGATCGAAATCAACTTTTCAAGGTTCAAAAGCTCCAAAACAAGAAAACAAGCATAAAAACCAAACGAATGACCAGGCAAATGAACAGTTAGTGCCAACAAGTCATAAAAGACTTGGAGTCACTACAAGAACGCTCTAAATGACAGAAAGGAGGCATTAACACAAAAATGACCTAGAGGGTCGTTACAACCTACTATAACCCAAAAGTAGGTAAGCCAACCCTTACCCCGTAAAGGAAGTAACATACTTAGAGAGCCAAAGTACCAACATTAAGGGAAAAATTACAATCAAGCAAATACAATGGAAGAAGAAAGAGCAATACATATATATACATACAACGAACGAGGATAAAAGCTACAAAAGATCTATCCCAAAACCTTTTAGGCATCAGTGTAAAACTACTACAAAGATTGAGTACATGAATAGATATAAAAATAAATAGATTATCTTGGAATACAAAAGACTAGTCATATATACAAAAGTTTAAGATGAGACAACTCCAGATTCTAGCAAGCTTACCCTGAATATTTGGCTATCAAATGCACCGTATGAGGATCAATGTGGTTGACTATAACTTGAATATGCATCAGCGAAAAGAGACGTAGTGTAGTATGAGTACCAAAAAAATGGGTAATCAATAGGCATCATAGGCTGACTGAGCTCGAGATTACAAAAGTTGAATAAAGTGAGAGAAAGGTAACATGATAAATAAATCAGCTAAAAAGTAACAATAATTGTAAAAAAAAGACATAAGTGGCGTAAGGAGTAACTAAGGTTGATCTTAAGTATCTACTCTAGCTAAAACACAGTTGGACCCCCATAGCCCAAAAGGTGAATACAAGAGATAGGAAATAGGAAATAAACTCGATCAAACCCCTAAAAGCCCAAAGATTGCACACAAGAGATAACATTAAAAAAGAACGATATAAGAAATAATCAAGGACACTAGCCATGAAATCACACAAGGAATATCTAGAATTTTACAATAGGTTAGTTGCAAAGAAGGTATAGCATATCATTTAATCTTAAATTAGGATTGTTAAAACAAAGCCAACCCATTCTAGAATCTTACATCCGAAGGACCAGTCACTCCTGGAATCTGATATTGCGATAACCACATGAACCTAGCTTCCTTTTGAATCTTACATCAGACAAGCTAGTCCTTTCTTGAATCTGAATTCAGAAAGCCAGAAACAAGGCTAATCATCTATCAAAATCTTACATCACAATAGCTAGCATATTCCAGAACCTTACACCGGAACACACAGTGAGAAGCTAGTTTCTCCCATAATTTTACATTGGAACAACAAGGCCCTCCTAAAATCTTACATTGGAAGGCCATAACATAAGAGCCTACCCCTCACAGAACTTTACATCGAAGGATTCAAACACAAAAAGCAAGACCCAAATGTCCAAAGCAAGACTAATCACTAAAAAACCTACAAAAAGTCAATATTGATAGCAGAAGGGGTTCTCAGAAGTCGAAGTCCAACATAGAGGGTCACATCTAACCCAAATTGGCCATATGAGTTACCATGGCTAAAGTCTAAGGCACACTCTAGCAAAACCTAGGTTAAGGCTCTAACTAAGCAATAACTAGGCAATTTCAACTTATACCTAGATCATGGGAGCAACAAGTGTTATAAAGATAAGGATATGCAATAATATTCCCTAATAAACCCGAAATATGGCTAACAAAGCAATAAGAGGATCAACTAAAATCATGCTAGCTAACCCAACTCAAATACTAGTTGTTCATCATACTAAAGCAATCAACAAATTAAGCGTAAGATTAATAAGTCGTAGTCTACCTCGAAGCTTAACACACATGCTCCAAATCCACTAAAATCAGGCTTTTCCCTTCCAAGTAGCCTTCGAATGATGTCACTCTATTAAAATAGCGATCTACACATCAACTCAAGTAAGTTGATACTATACTTCCATAAGAAATCTCAGGCCCAAAATTAGGTAAAAAATGGCCCCATAGGACCCATGCACAAGAGTCATAAATTGATTTTGCCATTAGGCCTACACCAGCTCAAGAAACTTGTGCCTAAAAATAGGCACAATTCAGCATAGTCAAAGCTTAAAAAAGCCCACAATTGAACAATCTAAGAACACACAATTCAATAATAAAAGGAGAGAATTTGATAGAAACTTAGAAGATAGATATAATATAATCGACCCCTCAATATCCACCAAGCTATGTCCAAGCAATTCCCAACAAATTCCACTAGTTTCCCTTCAATTTCAAGCTCACAATAGCTGATATGGAGGAAAAGGTAAGAGAATTATAAGCTACAAATAATGATCCAACAATATAATTGGCAATCACTTAATTATCGCAATCACGGGGCCTCGAGGGTTGCAATTTTGATGGTTAATCCTTGACCGTGTCCACTGATGAGTCGAGGGTTTATTACTCATTTAAGGCTTGTAGTATACTAAAAGTAATGTCCTTAATGCTCATTTATATACTTTTCTGATCAAAATGTATTAGTATTTAAATCTGGAGGGTATAAGGATGATATAAAGATGAAAGAGTTAAAAAGATGCCAAAAGATTTGGAGAAGTAGGTAAAAGAGACATTGAGCATCTCCAAGGTGACTCGGCGCATTGTCGAGTTGAAATACCATCACCAAAAATAACAATAATTATCATTGAGTTTATCACAGTTTGGCCACATAAGATAGCAGTTGGCGTATTGCCAAATGATTCGGCGAAGTTCATGTATATCCCTAAAAGTAACCGTCATCTAAAGAACAAAAACTCAAGTTTTGAAGCCCGATTGGTGACGAACTCAACTATTTGGTGCATCACCGATCTCTTTGGTAAGCACAATCTAGTTCACCAAAATTACACGAGGGGAAATTTCATGAAGAATTTCTTAAATGCATAAATAGCGTTTTGCAGTGAGAGAAAGACAACCTTTCACCATTCCAAACTTTTGAGTACTTTTAGCAAAATCCTTATTATTTTTGGAAGAAGCTTGTACTTAGAGATTTGAGAGAACCTTCTTGTGATTGAAGGTTTTTAAGATTCAATTCTTAAGGATTTCAATTGAAGTAGTTACTATGAATAAGAATTTTTGTATATTTTTGTTACCTTTTATTATGTGTAGCTAAACTCCTTATTCTTAGGGATGTGCAACGTATGAATAACTAATCCAAAATTGGGGTTTTATTACTTGCTTATTAAATGGTGAATTGATTTCAATTCAACTTTCTTTTTATGTTTCCATACATAATTTAAGGTTGCCAAGTCTAATTTATATTAGATCTCTAATGTTGCTTGTGAAAGGTCATTAGATAAAAAAGAGATGGTTGATAATTACTCAATTTAATTCATTTTACGACTGAAGGTTGAAATAGTTTGACGAACTTAAGGTATTAGATGGTTTGAATGCATAACATGTTTGGGTTTGATAAAACTAACATGAGTTGTGATAGTTGGTTGGAAAATAACTATTCTTTCCTATATTCTATCTTACCTGGTGATATTCCACTGATTCTTGAAATTATCAATACCACACTTGCAAGATTATAGTCCATACTAGCACACTCCTTAGAGTCGCTAATTACTTATGATCAACCTCTGTTTTAAGATTTGCAATTCTAAACTTGTTGTGATCTATTAACCATTTTGCAATTGTGTTCGAATTGTTACAACCCCCCCCCCCAATTTACTTTCATGCATAAATTATATCAATATCCAAATCTCTAGTGAGACAAAGTACATTTCAAGGTGATTTATATTCATCCATTCCATGTGGGATCGACCCCAACTCTTCGTTGGATTATATTTTGCAAATGATCGTCTACTGTAATGACCCTCTAGGTCATTTATGTGTTTATGCCTTTTTTTTGTCATTTAAAGTGTTTCTATAGTGACTCCATTTCATTTATGACTTGTTGGGACTGATAGATTAGCCACCTGGGATTTTATGTGAATTTTGAGCTTTTGAACCTTGAACCGTTGATTTCAATCAGAAGTACCAGGAGACATCTTCATAATGTAATTTTGATGATTCCATCAGCTCCGAAAGGTTCATTTAGGCTAGGGGCATGGTTGGCTCGGGTCTCGAGGGTTTTGGTACGAGTTTGTGTCATTAGACATTTCAGCCTTCAAGCTTTAGGCCTAAGTTTTACCTTGGTCAATATTCTTGGTAAGCGTGTTAGATGTTAATTCCATCAGTGCGGTTAGCTCTAGAATATTGAGTTTTGTCTACTATGACCCTTTGTGCAGATCCCGAGGCTTCTCGGCTAATTCCAAGCTCTCTTATAGATTTTGGCTTAAAATAAAGTTTGGGTGTGGGACCTACTTTTTTCGAGACGACCTCGAATGGAAGTTTTAATAGCTGCATTGAGTCTAGAATATTGATTTTTTTGGGGTAGCATATCTCGTTCACGTGCACGGGGTTCTGAATCAATTTCGAGCACCGCGTCAAAGATTTTGAGTTGCCAAAAACTAGCTGATGTGCATCAATCATGCAATAGTTTGCCTTCACATTAATGGGAAAAGGCCACGTTTGCGAAGACCAGAGAATCTAGTCACCATGTTCTGGGGGCCCATGCCACGTTCCCTAAGTGTTGGCTCCTTTCTCTTCATGTTTGTGGGGCCCTGGTGCCTTACCATTTGCGTTACAAGGGCCCTTGCCCCGTTCATGAAGGGTTAATTGTTGATTCCCCATGGTTGTGGGCCTTTGTGGCCACGATTGGGATGAAGGATTTTTGTCTGTCTTTGGAAATAAAGACAAACCCCGATATGTAGCAATCTCCAAAATTCATATAGCAATTTCTCACACATTTTTACGCTGAATTTTTTGATTCAAAGTCATGTGTGTTCGTTGAGCTTAGGACTACGTGGGTGTGTTATCAGGAAGTGTTTAAGACTCTTTGTTTGAGGTAAATTTCCCTATTTTTAGACCTTTTTTTTGCTCCATTAGTGTTCTTTAAGTGTGAAAAAATTGCATGTTATTGACTCTCATTGTTTTGAGCCTCGAATTGTGTTCCATTTTTGGAAAACAAGTTCAGGGAACTGTATTGGACCTTTTGATGGTGTAATTTTTGGAATTCCCAGCACGAGTCCCATGATTCTCATTTTGAATTTAAAATTGGCCCGTCTCTATTTGAAGTTATTTAGTGTCTAACAATCGTAGTAACATTATGATTCTATTTTTGATAGCATGGTAATGATCGAAGGTCGTACATAAAGAAAAAGCCTTAAAGACATGATTTAGAGCGCGCATAGGTTGCCTTAATGTAGGCTACAACTTCCTCTTCCTTAGATTAAGCTTGAATATGTAAAATAAAGTTAAATTGAGAGAATTGGGGGCGGGTACATTGTTGATCATGTTGATTTACTTAGAAATCATGTTTCAGGCGTATATCGAGATTTTTTTTATTGGAAGCATGTTGTTTATGTTATGTGATCATCCTTACCTTATGGTGTGCATCCATTGTTGTTGTTATTTTTGGACTTGAGCATGTTTGACCTTAGTCTAGGCTCAAACTAGTGTTCCCGTAGACCTGCGATATTTAGAGTTGTTTGGCCTTATTTCTATTCTGACGTCATTTCAGACGATATATCTCCCTATAGACCGGAGTAGCAGACTTGGGTATGATAGAATGAGCCTTAGAGTAGGTGTTGACTCAGCTTTGATGACCTTCTGTCCACTCTCCCTCTTCCTATGGCCCCATGAGTTACGAATGAGACTTCAGGCTTTGCTTGGTGACTTGGGACTAGAGAGGGTTCGTTCTTAGAGTGTTGTGTTGATTATCTGAAAGTGGACGGTTTTCCATGGTGATTCTGTGACGATGAGATTGTATAAGATCCTTCGTCAACCTTTATATTCACAGATTCAAGGTCTGTTCATACTGTCTTTATCCTCTACAGAGTTGATACTTCTTCACTTCAGCCTATTGCCCCTTTGGAGATCATCCACAGTTTGAAGTCCGGGTTTTGCAGTCCTTATCTTTGGGAGGCTCTTGTTTGTTACTTGGAGGCTATCCGCAGTTCGAGGTTTAGGCTACACTACTCCAGCTTTGGACTCACCATGACTTGTCTTTAGTAGATTTAGCTATTTTTCACACCTGTTGGGCTTATAGGGATCTGCTCGGGGTTTCACTTAAAATTGTGCATGAGAGTACCTTCTAGGCTTATGGGGTTCAGTTAGGTTTAATTAGCAGTACTTAATTCTTTTCTATCTGAGTACACTTGTGTGCATTTCTTTAAATTCTTCTTGACTTATAGTGTCTAGATTATGTCATTTCATATTGCTTTTAATTTTTCTACTCAGTCGACCTATGATGTCTACTAAGTACCTATTGTTTTGGTATTCATGCAACACTTTGCATTTGTATCGTGATGGATGTTCGAGCACCAGTTACCAACAATGATCATTCGAGCATGATGCAGCTTCGGTTCAGAGGTAGGGTGAGTACTTGGTGTCCTGGACTTACTGACCTCTATTTATATTTTGATAGCTAGTCTTTTTCTTTTTGAGACAAGATTTATATTTTTGGTCCATTTTTTATACTTGTACTCTTTTGTTTAGACAACCCTGTTCTTCTGACTTCTAGGTTTTGGGAGGGATCTATAGTATATATCATCTCTGTTTCTGTAGTTTGATTTATTTCTGTTATTGAATTACTACTTTTGCTTTGTTTCTACCCTTATATCTACTACTAGTTGTTCGGGGTTATGGGTTGGCTTACCTATAGGTGGGTTATACTAGGTGCCATCATGACTCGAGAGATCGGGTTGTGACTAGTTGGTATTAGAGAAAGGTTCATCGATCACACTTGTGCAGAGCTAATACCTAATAGAGTCCTATGGATCGGAGTTGAGACTCTGTGTCCTATAATTTTGAGGCTACATAGTATCATTAGGAATGTTCTTTCTTTTGTATTGCTTTCGTTTCGTGTGCTTTTTATTGGTTTTACAGAATCTCACTTGTTTTATTCTTTCACTGGATGGCTCATACGTACCGCGTGGTGGCTAGGGGTAGGGTTCAACCTCCCTAGTAGGCGAGAGTTGAAACATTAATCAAGATAGAGAGAGGGGTATGGAGCGTGCAACGCACCCTCGAGCAACTTATGTTCCTGCTCAATCGGTGTGGAAGTTGCAAGCCCACCCACCACCTGGACCAGCTATGGTTCCCGAGCTTCAGGTAGCCATCACTCAGCTTTTGATAGTACTTGGGGGTATGCAATAGGCCTAAGCTATAGCAACAGTTGCACCAATAGCAGCCCCATAGGGTCAGCTTGCAGTAGATGCACCTCAGGTCCAGGTACCACCTAGGGGTGCCGAGCCCATGATTGCAACCAGAGCTATGCTGCTAGAGGAGAAAAAAATGCTCGGATTATTTCTGAGACTTTTACCTCCATGTTTTTCTGTGGCCATGGGAGAGGATGCCCATGAGTTTCTTTCTACTTACCGTGAGCGGTTATACACTCTCAGTTTGGTTAAGTCAAGAAGAGCTAACTTAATAGCGTATCGGCTTGATGGGCTAGCTAGTATCTGGTGAGGCTCCTATCTTGAGACCAGTCTAGTTAGGTCACCTTTGGTGTCTTTTTCTGAGTTTTTTGAGGCCTTATTTTTTAGGTTCATTCCCATGTAGCGTCAGAGATCAACTTCGAGATCAATTTTCCAGGTTGGAGTACGGCTGCATATGAGATGAAATTTCATGAACTCTCTCGCTATGCCACTATGATTCTACCTACTGAGGAGGAGATGGTTTGATGAAGTGCTTCATTAGAGGTTTGAGACATCAACTGTAAATTGAGAATTAGGCTATGGTCTCTACATACAGTTCTTTTCTTGATGTATTTAACCATGGCCGTACTATTGAGCCACTTCATCGTAAGGCATGTGAGGGCAGCGACAAGAGAGCTAGGTATTTGGGCAAATACAACAGGTCCTATTCTAGTCCCAGAGACTTTCATGACAGGCCTCGATAGCGGTTTCAGTAGGGTCAATCGAGTCGGTCTGTTTAGGGCTCACTGTAGGCTACAAGGGTGATCCATATATCTAGAGTAATGTCATCTTGAATCAGAATCGAGATGGGTCCTGTTAGAAGCTCTATACCGTGGTGGTTGTTACATTAAATGTCGATCGTCATAGGGTTGTAATGTCTATATGGGCCTTGATTATTGGTCCAGAGATTGCCCTTTGCATTGGAAGATTGCTCCACCTGCATAGGCAGCTCTACAAGCTCCACAGTAGCACCTTTGATTAGAGGCAGAGGCTTGGGTCAGGACCATTCTGGTGGTCATCAGGGTATTCAGGGTGGCCCACGGGGTGGCAGATCAGGTTGAAGGTCAGATGGCTATGGCAGGGGTGGACATGCTCACTTGTATGTAGCTCCTGCAAGGGCACAGGTTGAGTTATCGAACAATGTGATCACAAGTACAATGTTCTTATGTCATCAGCCCACCTCGACTTTATTTGATCTGGGCTCTATCTTTTCATATGGGTTTATTTATTGTGCTTCCTGATTAAGTATGAGTTCAGAGCCTTTGGCCACGCCATTGCATGTGTCAACGCCTATGGGTGAATCTTTAGTAGTGGATCATGTATTCCGATCTTGTTTGGTGATTATCTAGGGCAGTGACATCCGGGATGATCTTATATTACTTGATATGCTAAACTTTGATCTGATTCTGGTCATGCACTATTTATCCCCTTATCGTAAAGTCTTAGATTTATCTTCTAAGACCGTTACCTTATGTATGCCTGGTATTTCCCCTGCGGTATGGTAAGGGTCTTGTAGTAACACACCAGTCAGAGTTAAATATTTTATTCTAGCTCGTAGGCTAGTGGCTAGCGGTTTTTAAACTAACTTGGGCTATGTGTGGGATGTGAGTAGAGAGTTTCCTTCAATTGAGTCGGTTCTTATTGTCTATGAGTTTGTGGATGTGTTTCCTACCGACCTACCTGGCCTACCTCCGAAGTCTGATATTGGTTTTCCTATTGACCTTGAGTCGGGTAATCATCATGTTTCTATTTCATCTTATCGGATAGCCCCAGCAGAGCTCAAGAAGCTTAGTGTTCATGTTCATGATATCTTGGGTTAGGGATTCATTTGGCCTAGTGTCTTGCCTTTGGGTTTCCCCATTTTGTTTGTCAAGAAGGACGGTAGTATGAGGATGTATTGACTACATGTAGTTGAATAAGGTGATAGTGAGCAAACAATACCCTATGCCTCGTATTGATGATCTATTTGACCAGCTTCAAGGTGTCGTAGTCTTTTTGAAGATTGATTTGAGGCTTGGTTAGCATCAGCTAAGGATTAGGGCAGCGAATATCCCTAAGACCGCATGTAGGATTCGTTATGGCCACTATGAGTTCCTTCTGATGTTGTTTGGGTTGACTTATTCCCCTACTGCCTTTATGGACTTGATGACATGGGTTTTCAATCCTTATCTTGATTCGTTTGTCATAGTGTTCATTGATGATATTCTTGTATTCTCACAGAGCAGGAATATCTTGAGAATTATTTGAGGATTGTGCTCTAGCCTTTGAGGGATCAACGACTTTATGCCAAGTTCTCAAAGTGACATTTTTGGATTGCGAGTGTAGCATTCTTAGGCACGTGGTGTCAAAGGATGACATCATGGTAGATCTAGCAAAGATTAAGGCTATGCGTGATTTGGCTAGGTCCACTTCAGTTACTGAGATTCGGAGTTTCATCGAATTAGCATGTTACTACAGACAGTTTGTGGAGGGCTTCTCTACCATAGCAACACCATTGATCAAGTTGACTAATCTTGATATTCCATTTGAGTTATCTGAGGAGTGTGAGTTGAGCTTTTGAAAGCTCAAGGACTTTCTTACCACCACCCCTATATTGACTCTTCCAGTTGAGGGCGAGGGTTTCATGGTGTATTAGGATGCATCTGACATTTGTTTTGGTTTTGTATTTATGCACCGGGTAAACGTTATTCCTTATGCATTTAGGTAGCTTAAGCTGCATGAGCACAACTACCCCACTCTTGACTTGGATTTGGTGGTGGTATTTTAGTGCTTAAGGCTTAGAGGCACCATTTATATGGAGTTCGTTGTGAGATCTACACTGATTAAAAGAGTCTTCAGTACATTATGAGCTAGAGGGACCTTAATTTGAGGAAGCACAATTGGATTGAGCTCCTGAAGGACTATGACCTCTTTATTCTCTGTAATCGGGGCAAGGTCAATGTAGTAGCAGATGCCTTGAGCCGAAAGGTAGTGTGGATGGGTAGTCTTGCCATTAGCGGTTATACACTCTCAGTTTTGTTGACTCAAGAAGAGCTGGCTTAGTGGCGTATCAGCTTGATGGGATATCTAGTAAGTGGTGAATCTCCTATCTTGAGACTAGACCAATTAGGTCTCCTTTGGTGTCTTGGTCTGAGTTTTTTGAGGCCTTCTTTGCTAGGTTCACTCCCCCGTAGCGTCAAAGATCAACTTTGAGATCAGTTTTCTAGGTTGGAGTACGACTGCATATAAGATGAGGTTTCATGAGCTCTCTCGCTTCGCCACTATGAATCTACCTATTGAGGAGGAGAGGGATCGATGAAGTATTTCATTAGAGGTTTGAGACTTTAACTACAGATTGACAATCAGGCTATTGTCTCTACATACTGTTCTTTTATGATGTAGTTAGCCATGTCTGTACTGTTGAGCCGCTTCATCGTGAGGACTATGAGAGCAGCGACAAGAGAGCTAGGCATGAGGGCAGATAAACCAGGTCCTGTTCTAGGGCCAGAGAATTTAATAATAGGCCCAGTAGCAGTTTCAACAGGGTCATTCAACCGGCCTATTCAGGTCTCACTACAGGCTACAGAGGGTGATCAGTATATCTAGAGTGATTTTAACTTGACTCAGATCTGAGATGGGTCCCAATCAGATGCTCTATGTCGTGGTGGCTGTTATTTTACAAGTCGATCATCTAGGGTTGTTATGTCTATGGAGCCCATGATTATTGGTCTAGAGATTTCCCTTTGCATTGGAAGATTGTTCCAGCCCCATAGGCAGCACTACAAGCTCCACCAGGATTACATTTGATTAGAGGCAGAGTCTATGGTCAGGACTATTCTGGTGGTCATTAGGTTATTCGAGGTGCCCCCGGGGTGGCCCTCGGGTTGGTAGGTCTAGTGGAAGGTCAGATGGCCACGGCATGGGTGGACATCCTCACTTGAATGTAGCTCCAGCAAAAGCAGAGGCTGAGGCATCAAAAATTGTGATCACAAGTATGATTTTCTTTTGTCATCAACCCACCTCGACTTCATTTGATCTGGGCTCTATCTTTTCATATGGTTTGTATATTATGCTTCCTGATTAAGTATGAGTTCAGAGCCTTTTGAGGCGCCATTGCATGTGCTGACGCCAGTGGCTGAGTCTTTAGTAGTGGATCAGGTATTCTGATCTTGTTTGGTGACTATCTAGGGCCGTGACATCTGGATGACCTTATATTGCTTGATATGGTTGACATTGATCTGATTCTGGGCATGGACTGGTTTTCCCCTTATCATACAGTTCTAGGTTTCTTTTCTAAGACCATTATCTTATTTATGACTAGTATTCCCCCGGCAGTTTGGTAAGGCTCTTATAGTAGCACACCAGTTGAAGTTATCTATTTTATTCGAGCTCGTAGACTAGTGGCTAGCAATTTTTTAACTTGGCCTATGTGTGGGATGTGAGTAGAGAGGTTTTTTCAATTGAGTCGGTTCCTATTGTCCATGAGTTTGTGGATGTGTTTCCTACCGACCTACCTGGCCTACCTCCAAAGTGTGATATTGAATTTCCTATTGACCTTGAAATGGGTACTCAACCTATTTCTATTGCACCTTATCGGATGGCCCCCGCAGAGCTCAAGGAGCATAGTGTTCATGTTCAATATCTCTTAGGTAAGGGATTCATTTGGCCTAGTGTATCTCCTTGGGGTGCCCCCATTCTATTTGTCACGAAATATGGTACTACACGGATGTGTATTGACTACATGTAGTTGTATAAGGTGACGGTGAGCAACCCTTACCATATGCCTCGTATTGATATTCTATTTGACCATCTTCAGGGTGCCATAGTCTTTTTGAAGATTTATTTGTGGTTTGGTTACCATCAGCTAAGGATTAGGGCAGCGAACATCTCTAAGACCGCATTTAGGACTCATTATGGCCACTATGAGTTCCTTGTGATGTTGTTTTAGTTGACTAATGCCCCCTACCACCTTTATGGACTTGATGATGTGGGTGTCAAGCCTTATCTTGGTTCGTTTGTCATAGTGTTCATTGATGATATTTTTTTATACTCACAGAGCAAGAATAGAATGAGCAACATTTGAGGATTGTGCTCCAGCCTCTGAGAGATCAACGACTTTATGCCAAGTTCTTAAAGTGCAATTTTTGGCTTGCGTGTGTAGCATTCTTAGGCACATGGTGTCCAAGGATCACATCATGGTAGATCAAGCGAAGATTAAGGCTATTCATGATTGTGCTAGGTCCGCTTTAGTTGTTGAGATTTGGATCTTCATCGAAGTAGCGTGTGACTAGATGGGGTTTATGGAGGGCTTCTCTACTATAGCAACATCATTGACCCGGTTGACTCATCTTGATGTTCCATTTGAGTGGTTTGAGGAGTGTCAGTTGAGTTTCCAGAAGCTCAAGGACTTGCTTACCACCACCCCTATATTGATTCTTCTAGTTGAAGGCGAGGGCTTCACGGTGTATTAGGATGCATCTGACATTGGCTTGGACTTTGTGTTGATGTAGCGGGGCTGGGTTATTCCTTATGCATTGAGGCACCTTAAGTTGCATGAGTGTAACTACCCCACTCATGACTTGGATTTGGTGGCGGTAGTTTTTATGCTTAAGACTTGGAGGCATTACCTGTATGGAGTTCGTTGTGAGTTCTACACTGATCACATGAGTCTTCAGTACATTATGAGCAAGAGGGATATTAATTTGAGGTCAAACCATTGGATTGAGCTCGTGAAGGACTATGACCTCTTTCTTTTCTATAATCCAGGCAAGGTCAATGTATTAGCGGACGCCTTGAGCCGGAAGGTAGTGAGTATGGGTAGTCTAGCCCTCTTGTCTACTCTTGAGCGACCTTTGCCTTTGGATATTGGGCCCTTAGCCAATAAGATGATTTGGTTGCACATTTCAAATTCTAGGCGTGTGCTGGCGTATGTGGGAGTTCAATATTCTGTGCTTGAGTGGATTTTTGGTCGATAGTTCAAGGATGAGACATTGGTGGATCTTTAAGATTGAGATAGAGGGTGATGACGGTCACTCCACCATAGATTCAGATGGGGTGTTGAGATTCGCTAGCCATATTTGTGTTCTGAGAATTTAGGACTTGATTCAGTTGATACTTCGTGAGGCCCATGGTTCTAGATAATCTATCCATCCAGGTACTATTAAGATGTATCATGATATGAGGCAACACTATTGGTGGAGCGGTATGAAAAGAGATATTGCAGACTATGTGTCTCATTTCCTGTGTTTCTGGTAGGTGAAGATCGAGCATCTGAGGCATGGTGGTTAGTTTAAGAGATCACCCATTCCATAGTGGAAGTGGGATCGGATCACTATGAATTTTGTTGCGGCTTTGCCTTATACTTCTAGGGGTGCTGACGACATTAGGTTCATCATTGATCGATTCACCAAATTAGCACACTTCCTCCCTATTTGTTCTTTATTCAGTACCGAGGGTTGGCTCATATCTATATTTAGAAGGTGGTCCATCTTCATGGTGTGCCTGCATCTATTATCTCAGATCATGGTTCTCATTTCATTTCTAGCTTTGGAGGATCTTTCAGGAGAACATGAGCACTAGCATTGACCTTAGCACAACGTTCCACCCACAAATCGATGGGCAATCATAACATACTATTCAGGTTCTTGAGGATATGTTGCGGGCCTATATTTTTGAGTTTGGAGGTCACTGGGACCATTTCTTGCCTTTGGTTGAGTTTTTGTACAATACAACTACCACTCTAGTATTTAAATGGCCCCGTTTAGGGCCTTCTATGGTAGGCATTGTTTCTCTCCGATTAGGTGGCTCGAGTGTATAGAGTCGAGGCAGTGTGGTACTGCCTTGATTCAAGAGGCATTGGATTAGGTGTAGGCGATTCAAGATAGGCTCAGGGCAGCTTAGAGTAGACAAAAAATTTATGTTGATCATAGGAATTGTCCTTTGAGGTTTGATAACGCTCAACTACACCTATCACAATTCAAGATGGAGGCGGTCGTTAGCAATATAAACCCAACGAGGAGTTGGGGTCAATCCCACGAGGAATGGCATAGAGTATAAAATTCAAATACGAAGTACTAAAGTGATCTAGCCTTTTTTAGAATCGATGTATAAAGTAAATTGCAAAGTTTCAATTATCGACAGGAAAGATTTTTAAATGATTAATTTGAGCAAACACGAGCTAAAGAGAAATTTAACCAATAGAGATTTTTTAACCTTAGGGATGTGTGAGTGTTCAAATACCAATTTCACTAAATGAGTCATTACGAATTGCATAAAAATGCTGAAACATAATGGGTAGGTAAGATTACAACTATGATAGTTATTTCGCAATCAACTACCATCCTTTCAATTTGCTTCTACCAAACCCCAATAGGAAATACAATACGAAACACAATCTAGAACCTTAAACAAACCCACTTTAACAAGCTGAGTAGTATAAGTGAGAACTCATACGACCATCGGTTAATAACTCCATTCAATTGCACCTTCAACAAGCATACAAAGAGATATAAACTAGAACTGAATTTGCAACTTCAATTCATAAAATAAAAACATGAATTATCAACTGAACCCATTCTATTTCAACATTTAATTCAGCAATCCATAAGACCCATAAGCTATTTAGGCATTTGAACACATAATCACACCCCTAAGGCAATTAGCCAATCATAGAAATAATGAAGAGATAGTTACCAAAAATATTAGCCATTGATTTTCCAAATCTCCAAGCAACAAATATAATCAATAAAAATTTACCCAAAGTACAATTCCCAAGAATTCACAAGAATAGTTCACCAACTCAATTAAAGTGCAATGTACTTTGTAAGTTTTAGTTCTAGTTCTTCTCTCCCAGCTCTCTCTCTAAATTCAATTCAAAAATTTCTATTTATGCTATCCCAAAAACTCCACACGATATGAATTTTAGTGTTATTCAGCGGCGTTAGTCGGGCTCGCCCTTCCACTTGGTGGTACGCCGAGTTGCTTGATCTTGCCTTTTAATTCTTGACTTCAGTACTGATTTCATTCTGGACCATTAGGCGAGGTGCATCGGGCTCGCCGTCTTGATCGGCGACTCACCGTCTTATCCCTCAGCTCGCCGACTAGACTTGCATTTACCCTTTGTTTGCTGGAACTTTGATGAGGCTGCATTCACTCGGTGACTCGCTGAGTTGCCTTTGGCCAGGCTTAGCCTTCTTTTTCTTTCAACTTTTGCATTCTTTTGGCTTCTTTTTGCATTATATTTCCCTTCCCTAATTCCAGGTACCTCATGCTACACACAAACGATTTAACATTAGTTATAGGTGCAAAATGAGTAAGGACACTAATTTGGCACAATCGAAGTTATAAATGAGTCAAATCTACCGATTCATCAACACCCCCAACTTAAACTTTTGCTTGTCCTCAAGTAAAATAATAGATCAATGACTCAATAGGAATATCTACAAGTATTGCTGCTTGAGAACTCACATGAAAGTTAACACAAGGATTAATCTAAGATGCGAGGATCAAATGCACACCAAAAGCATTAGATTCTGAATAGCCATCATCAGTTAAAGTCTATGCTCACAAATGCTTACTTAAAACGCAAACTTATGCCCATAAAGATATTTGAATGCCCTTACATTAAGAAGGATTCCACTCCCTTTCCCAAGTTCAATTTGAGAATCGATATTTCAGAATCAATACAAAACTCACACTCTCAAAAGAGAAAGAGTATGCACAACTTTTCCCATAGGCTTGCCCGAGTTTTCAATCCAACCATCACAAGGTTCATGTAAGATCACAAAGGACTTTTGAGGCTTGTAACGGGGCTGAGATTCAAGGTATGGTCATATTTGGTTTAGTGGCTCTACCTCCATGAAGCATGGAAACCATTTCACTTCTCCTTTTTTCTCTCAATCACTTCAATTTCACAACTAATCTTTGAAGAACATAAATCATTTCTATGAACACTCCCTCTTTCATGTTTTTACTTCCATGCACAATGATACTATTTTATTCACATCTTTTTCTTTTCAGCTTTTTCTCTTCTCTTTTCAAAATTTTTTTTTTTAGAGGGTTTCCACTTTTTTCACAATCAGTCTTTCAAAAGAACAAGATTACAAACCTCTAGCTCAGTTTCTCTCTTAATTCTCACCACACCCCCAACTTAGGCTTTTGGCCTGAGTTGGTTATTCAATTTACCAATGCTTCATGAAGGTTATAGGTATGAGAGACATGGTATTTTCACACAAACAGCTGAGGTTCTTGAGTTAATGGTTCAACCAAGAAGAAGGATAGGCTCAAATGGTGCCAAGCTGGATTCGCACCCTCACAAGGTAGTCCACAAAGGTTAAGCAATTAGGTTCAGCCTCAAAAACTTTTATGCCTAAGATCATCTCCCACACTCATCAATGCTTAGTCACACGGACTACCTGGGCAACTTCTAGGCATCATTATACACATTTTTTAAGTAAAGCTCACCACACATGGCATTGAAACCCAATTGTGGATCACAACTCTACGAGTCAAGCTTGCTTGCAACGGTCATTGCAAGACTCACCATGAACAATTTCGCTAGTTACAACGAGAGGCTAAGGGTTTACACAAGACTATGCAACTCCAATTTTCCTTGTCGGATGCACACCAACATATTATTCAATCAAAAGCACTATTTAAGTCATCGATGCTCAAAAGTACAAGAGAACTGCAATCATACAATTAGCACAAAATCGACAATTATAAGCAAAGAGAGATATCGCTAGAATTTAAAACCATTTCAATGAACAATCAACGACAAAACAGCTAAAATGATATCCAAAATAACAATCAAAGGGAAAATACACTCCCAACAAAAAGACAAAGCAGTGTCCTCAATGCGAAATAACAAAATAAACAACAATTGAATATAAAAGAAGTGCAATAGAAAGGTCCCCTGTCCCGCTAAGATGGGGGTGTATCCTCAGCCTGGGCATCAAAGCCCGGTGTGCTCTCCACGGTCTTGTGAGTCCCACTCGACCCTATCATCGATGTATCACGGAGAGACTCAGCAGTAGCAGCCCGGACTAAATCACCCTCCAGGTCCTCGAGGTCGGCATACACCTCTCTATCCTGCATGACAAAATCCTCCTCATCAGTCTCAGGTGCATCAAACACACCGTCATCGTCAGCAGTCGGAGCAACACTAGTGGTGGAAGGTGGAGGATCATTAGCTCCCATACTCTCGGGTACATCCACACTCCCCCAAAGCATGGTAATGTCAGTGGACTTCAGCTCATCTACATCCCTCCTCAAACTGGTAATATTCATGTGGATAGCTGCCAACTCTGTGGAGCTGCCCTCATGCTGCTCGGAAGACTCTACTCTAGCTGTGAGTGTTACTAGAAGATCTCCATGTGATGCGATAAGTCGGCACTGATCTGGAAACTTGGTGCGGATAGGGTCAAGGGCGACAACTACAGCCCTCTCAATCATCCCTGGGACAGCTGCCTCAACCCGAGAAGCTCAGACATCGGTTGAATGGGCCAGGTGCCCCATCTTAATGAGCATGGCCTGAGTCAAAGGTCGAGGGTTGAAATGGGGGTAGTGGAAGAAGATGGACCCGGTGCACGAGTGGAAGTAGTAGGAGCATTCGGAATAGGCGTACCTGACGTCTCAACTGCAGGAGTGGGGGAACCCATGACATATCAACGGGGGGCCTCCTCCTTCTCTCGGCCTAGTCCTTCTGATACTCAGCCTTGATCCTCCGGATGTCACAAGAAGAGGTCGAAGTCACCTCAACATCCGTCTTCCCTATCAAATGGCACACCATCCCTTCTACGCAGCTCGCTAATTAGTATCAGGAATGGGAGGGAGGTATGCTGCTGCTTGGCTCTCATGAACATCTCACTCTCGATGACCATGCCCAAATTGAGCAGCTGCCTATCAATAATACATCCCAAAAGTGCTGCCTTCGAGTGCCGGAGGATGGGCTTATTTTGCGAAGGCATGAGGGTACTACTCAAGAACCCAAACCAATACCGAGCCATGATGTTTAAGTCCCGCTTCTCGATGATAGCTCTGGTATTAACCAACGGGGGGAGGTATCACTTATTAACGGCACCAACCACCCCTTTAGAGTCTCCAAATTACCCTTCAGCATATCGTCCAAAGAGTGTCTCCAACTAACGGTGTGACCAAGAACCTCATTAATCTCTATTAGGCTGCATTTAACTTTCTTACCCAGCACTATGACAAAGTCCACGGGCTTCATGGATTGTGCCTACTTCTTGACCCTCTGGAGTAGGCTTGAGTAGGTAGCATAGAATTCCCGAACCCATGTAGGGACATATGGACTCCGGGGCTGTGTGAAGATCTGAAATTTATGCACCTGAATCATCTCCCAGACTAAGGGATACCTATCCACCACCCCATCAGTAGATAACCTTTTCTCCTCAAGTATCATACGTGCACCCGCGACCTTCAATCTATTCATCGACCTCGGAAGCTAGGCCGGGGCCGAAATCGAGGCTGGGGCAGAAGGAGCAGGAGTTGAGATAGCCGGAGGCTCAGGTATAGAAGAGGAAGTGTTGACCCTAGCCCGGGGGTCATGCAAACTCTTAGACCTTAACTCAGCTTGGGTCCGTTTCAGAAGTTCACCAATAGGAGTCCTGGACTCCTCACCTTCAGAACCTCCAGACTCTGTGGAGGTGAATTGTACAGACTGCTCCTCACTCTCTGAGAAGGGCTCTTCAACAACCTGTTTCTTGCCTTTTCCCTTTGATTGGGCTGCGGGTTTTTTCGGTTTGTTCGGTCTAGCAACTTTCGAGGCAATTTCTATGCCTTTGGTTCTCTTCTTAGAAGGCTTGTGAGTGACAACCTTGCGGCAAGACATATCTTTCAAACAAAAGCAAACAAACATGAAGATCAATTAAAATGGGATAGAAAACAAACTCCAACAAAAGAATATAGAAAGACTCACCAAACTGATCGGCGAGTCGCCTAAGGCTATTAGGGGAGCAAAGAGGGGCATCGCCAAAAGTAACAGATGCAGCTCAGGAAAAATGCATGCAAAAGGCTATAAAAGAGCTACTCGACGAGCAAAGGGGGGCTCGCCGAAAGTTACAGAACACACAGGTCACAAAGTAGATGCTAAAGGGCGATGGGGAGAACAATAGGCAAGTCGTTGAGTGGAACGGCGAGCCCGACTTAGCCAGCCGAACCAACTCAAAATATCAACCATCCAAAAATTTAAATGGTTTTCTACGAACAGTCCAATACGCAACAATTAAAGCTCAATTGGCAACAATCACCCAGTACCCATGCCCAGTGTTACCTCGGGGTACTCAGACTTCCCCAAAATCAAATCGAAAAACAACAAAATGGCGATTTACCCTTAAGAAAGACGTCACCCAATCCATCATCGGGTAAATTCAAGTAATTTGATTGAATTTGGGGCTACTCAGACTTCACCCAATGATTAAACAACAACCCACAAACAAACACTCCAAACTCCCAAATTACCAATCCCGCAATCACAAAAATATAGCATGCATGACTCAAATTAGATCATCAACGAAATGAGAGGAAATCAAGGCAAGCAAGCATAAACAAAATCAATTACCCAATGATTCACAATTTGGATTTTCAAGTAATGCAGTACAAAAGTCGATAAAATTTGAGAACTAACCTCAAAGCCAAAAAATTCAATGCACACATGATGAAAACGGGGCTGAGGCATGCCTAAAACACTCCACGAGCAATCAACAAAAAGAAAAAGCAATAAAAATGCAAGAGTTTGTGGGTGTACAAGGATAGGAGGCAAAATTTCGAGAATGATGAAAATTTGAATTTGAAAGGATTAAAAACCATTCAGTTCGCGCCCCAAAGGGAGATGATATTAACGTCGCCTTACCACTTGGTGGCACCCCGAGTGGTACCTTCTCTCGCCGAAAGTTACAGGGAACCAAGCCATCGTTGAAGTCCAGAAGGCGAGATAGATCGGGCATGCCGATCCACTCGGTGATGCACCGAATGATGTGGATTCTCGCCTAATATTCCAGTGTAACTTGCAACTTCAACCTTTAATTTCTGATGAGTTTAGGCGATCCCAGGGTAGATGGGCGATGCGCCTAGTGGTGCAATCCCTTGCCTAATTGCCAAGTTATGAAAATTCAAACTCCAACCTACACACCCAACACATGTTATTCAAAAAACACTAAGATAAAGCTTCGGTTGCCTCCCAAGAAGCGCCTTATTTAACATCGTGGACATGCATTCAAGCATCGTCCAAGTACACCACATCAATCATTCGCACAAATGGAACCTCTCAAAAGTAGAGCTTCAGTTGTTGCCCATTAACTTTAAAGAACGCACCATTCTCATTGTTAACATCAATAGCTCCATTGGTAAACACACGATTAACCTTGAAAGGGCCGGACCACTTGGACTTGATCTTTCCCGGGAATAGCCACAAATGAGATTTGTAGAGCAATACACAATCACCAACCTAAAACTCTCGATGTAGTATTTAGGCATCATGCCACTTTTTCATTTTCTCAGCACTTTCAAAAGTTCGAAGCCAAAACTCGTTCAAAGCATGAAGTTGGTCAACCCAACTTTTGGAAGCATCTTCCGAATTCAAATTTATGGTTTTCAAAGCCCACAAGGCTTTATGTTCAAGTTCCACCGGGAGATGACATGATTTGTCAAACACCAATTGATATGGAGACATACCAATGGGTGTTTTAAAAGAAGTGCGATAGGCCCACAAAGCATCCTCCAATTTACGTGACCAATCAGAACAATTTGCATTCACGGTTTTGGCCAAAATTTCTTTAATTTCCTGGTTGGATCCTTCAACCTGACCACTTGTTTGTGGATGGTAGGGGGTGGCAACCTTGTGCTTTACTCCATACTTGCTCAGTAGTGATGCGAACAATCGGTTTCAAAAGTGCGAACCTCCATCACTAATAATTGCCCGAGGTGTACCAAACCTTGTAAAAATATATCGCTTGAGAAATGTAATGACACTACTCCCCTCATTGTTGGGTAAAGCGACAGCTTCCACCCACTTTGACACATAATCAACAGCCACCAAAATATATTTGTTCCCGAAAGAACTCACGAAAGGACCTATAAAATCAATACCCCACACATCAAACAATTCAACCTCAAGGATGGGAGTAAGGTGAAGCTCGTGTCTTCGTGACACTTCTCCTTGCTTTTGACATGAACTACACCTGCGGACAAAAGAATCTGCATCCTGATATAGTGTTGGCCAATAATAGCCACTTTGCAGCACCTTTGCCGCTGTTCGTACCCCACCGTAGTGGCCACCAACTGGAGATGCGTGGCAGGCAACAAGAATAGTGTCAACTTCGATATCCGGTACACATTTCTGAATTATGTGATCAGCACACTCCCGGAACAGATAGAGCTCATCCTAAAAATACCTTTGTGCATCAAAAAGAAACCTCTTACGCTGATAGAACGTTAACCCCTCAGTAATAATACCACACACGACATAATTTGCAAAGTCGGCATACCAAGGAATGGAACCATGAGAGATTATCATGACCATCTCATCATCCTCAATATCCTTGTCACCGAACACCTCAACATTTGCTTCGAGTCTTGATAAATGATCCGCTACTTGGTTTTCACAACCTTTCCGATCCTTGACCTCAAAGTGAAATTGTTGTAACAGCAACACCCACCGAATTAGCCTTGGTTTAGCATCCTTCATAGCCATTAAATAGCGGATAGCTACATGGTCAATGTGCACCACTGCTTTAGTTCCCAATAAGTAAGCTCGGAATTTCTCGAAGCCATACTCTACAGCCAATAATTCTTGTTCGGTAACAATGTAATTCCTTTGAGCCACATTTAAAGTCTTGCTAGCGTAGTATAATGGGTGAAACAACTTCCCTCTACGTTGTCCCAGAACAGCACCCAAGGCAATACCACTAGCATCACACATTAATTCGAATGGACTACCCCAATCCGGGGCAACAATGACCGGAGCCAATACAAGTTTCTCCTTGAGACACTCAAAAGCAATCATACAGGCTTCATCAAACAAAAACACGTTGTCATTCTCTAGAATTTTACATAGTGGATGAGCTATCTTCGAGAAATCCTTGATAAATCACCTGTAAAAGCCTGCGTGTCCTAGGAAACTTCGGACACTTTTAACTCAGATAAGGGGTGGTAGCTTGACAATTACCTCAACCTTTGCCTGATCTTCTTGTATACCTTTCCTTGAAATTTGGTGTCCCAAAACAATCCTTTCTTTTACCATGAAATGACATTTCTCCCAATAAAGTACAAGATTAGTTTCGACACACCTTTGTAAAACTTGTCCCAAGTGTTCAAGGCATTCATCAAATGAGTCTCCCACTACGGAAAAATCATCCATGAAAACCTCCATAGAGTCTTTAACCATAACAGCAAAAATTGAGAGCATACATCTTTGGAATGTTGCCAGTGCATTACATAGCCCGAAAGGCATGTGTTTAAATGCAAAAGTTCCATAGGGACAAGTGAAATTCATCTTGTCTTGGTCCTCCGGGGCTATAGAGATTTGATTGTACCCGAAATACCCATCAAGGAAGAAATACCATCCACACCCCGCCAACCTATCAAGCATCTGGTCCATGAAGGGCATGGGAAAGTGATCTTTCTCGATTGCCGAATTCAGCTTCCTATAGTCCATGCACACCCGCCAACCGGTAATCGGTCGCATAGGTACAAGTTCACCATTTTCGTTTGGAACCACAGTCATACCCCCATTCTTTGGGACACATGAATTGGGCTTACCCACTTGCTATCCGCAATGGGATAAACCACACCTGCATCTAACCATTTGATGAGCTCCTTCTTGACCACTTCTTGCATGGGAGGATTCAACCTCCTTTGGTGCTCGATGCTAGGCTTACAATCCACTCCCAACTGAATCTTGTGGGTACAAATACCGGGAGAAATCCCGACAATCTCAGCAATTGTCCACCCAATAGCTTTAATGAACCATTTCAGCACACTCACAAGTGCATGTACCTACCCTTCAAGTAAGTCAGCTGCAATGATCACCGCCAAGGTATTATGAGCCCCCAAAAACACATATCTAAGATGGGAAGGAAGAGCTTTCAATTAAGCTTTGGAGGTGCTTCAATGGATGGCTTTTCAGGAGGACTTTCTCTATTTTGTAGATCAATCTCAAGCTTCAAAAGAGTTCTCGAGTAAGAACCAAAACATGTTAAAGCAGCCACCACTTCATCACAATCTTGAATCTCTTCCCCATCATAGTTCAACAGGACCGCAACTAAAGATTCACCAATACAAGAGATTCCGCCCACACTAGCAACCGCTTCATCAATCATATCAATAACAGACACCACATGGATATCATTGGGTTGCTTCATAGATTTACACACGTTAAAGGTGACTTCCTCCTCATTAACTCAAAATTTCAAATCGCCACTCTCCACATCAACTAAAGCTCTTTTCGTAGCCAGGAATGGTCTACATAGAATAATCGGCATCTCGGCATCCATCTCACAATCAAGAATAACAAAGTTCACTGGAAAAATAAACTTGTCGACTCTTACAAGAATATCATAATGAACACTGATGGGTCACTTGATAGAACGATCCGCCATGAGAAGTCGCATTGTGGTAGACTTAGGCTCGCCTAGTCCAAGTTGTTTGAAAATACCATACGGCATGAAGTTAATACTAGCCCCCAAATCACACAACACTTTAGCAAATTTGAACACCTAATAGTGTAAGGTATTGTGAACGCTCCCGGATCATCCTTTTTAGCGACCACATTTGACATAATAGTACTACAACTATGGGATGCTTCCACCGTTTTAAAGTCCATACTTCTCTTCTTCGTGACCAATTACTTCATAAATTTAGCATACCCCGGCATTTCTAGTAGTGCATCCACGAAAGGGAGATTAATTGAGAGAAACTTAAAAACAGAAAGGAACTTTTGGAATATTGCGTTGTCATCTCTTTTCTTCAACCTTTGTGGGAATGGAGGGTTAACCTTGGGCGACAGTTTGGGTGAAACTGATTTAGACATATCCTCTGCTTTTGATGTATTAGTTCTACCGGAATTAACACCATTTGGAGGACCGACATTTTTGTTGGGCCTATTATCGTTCACATCACCCTCAATACCATCATCATCATTCACACAATGTGGAATTTTACTCCGTTCAGCCCCGTTGTTCTCAACTCATCGCTACCCAAAACTTTTCTACTTCGAGTCATAATCGCCATACATTGAGCATTCTCGTTCTTTGGATTGGCTAAAGTTTCACTAGGAAGGCCACTAATTGGTCTCTGATTTAGCTGAGTGGAAATTTGGACCATTTGAGACTCAAGATGCTTAATTGAAGCAGAGTGAGAAGTCACCATTTGATTTAGAGAGGAGAAATCAGCCTTCATCTCCTTAAGTACTTTGTCTGAACCTTCCACCTTGTGTAGAATACGAGCAAGCATATCTTCAGTTCTAAAACTCTCAGGATCAGTCATTGGTTCGGTAACTTTAGGACGATCATGTGGAGGCACATATCGATCTCGCTCACCATCCCTCCAATTGGCACCTCGATCACGCCACTCACGATTATCTCTCCAACCACTACCTTGATCTTTGTTCGAACCTTGATTCCCACCCGACTTTTGATAGCTCAAACGAGAACCCACCATTTGATTCGACACAAATTGAACTTCTTCATTGTACATGGTTTCAAATGCAGCATCATCTGGGCTCGTAGCAATTGCATTAGCGGATTTTGATTTCACACCCATGACATACTTCGTTAACAAGTCCATCTGAGTCATCATCTTGGACATATTCGCATCACGTTCATGGTCTTTCTCAATTTGCTCCTTAGTCATTTCGACTACAAGAGGTGATATTTGATCTTCTCTTGTATGCCAAGCCCGGTTGATCTTTGTCATATCATCAAGCAATGCTGATACAATAGGAAATGGTTGTCTCATGACTCCACCTTGAATCAAACGATCGGTAATAGACTTGTTTACCGAATCAAGGCTACGGTAAAAATATTGCAACAACACATTTTCAGGCAACCCATGAATAAAACATTGTAGAAGAAGCTTTTGGAATCTGAGTCGTGTCTCATGGATTGGTTCACCATCAATTCTCTTGAAGTTCTGAATACCATCTCTCAATTTCACCATCTTCGAAGAGGGAAAGAATCGTTCAAGGAATACTTCTCTTAACTCCGCCCAAGATGTAATTGAATCTCTTGGTAATTCAGCCAACCACTTCGTTGCCTCCCCATTTAGAGAAAAAGGAATAAACTGAAGTTGAATTGACTCCTGAGAGATGTTCTTGAATGTGAAAGGGCTGCACACATCCAAAAAGTTCTGAAGATGTTCATGTGGATCCTCATAAGCAAGTCCTCAAAACGAGCCTTTGATTTGCAACAGTTGAAGCATAGTTTCGGTCACATGAAAGATGGCATTACCCACAGTAGGGGGCAGGCGTATAGCTCCAGCACTTCTCACTTGAGCTACATTGAAGTCATTCAGATTACCATTGTCATCATTTACATGATGTATCTCATCATTCTGACCAACAACACTATCAGTGTCACTCATGTTGTCACCTGTCGAAAATAAACAACGGAAAGACTAATAAGTAAATTCGACTACAATCAAACTAATTCACTCAAATACATCGATATAAGAATTCTAAACGCCATTCCCCGGCAGCGGAGCCATTTTTGATAACGCTCAACTACACCTATCACAATTCAAGATGGAGGCGGTTGTTAGCAATATAAACCCAATGAGGAGTTGGGGTCAATCCCACGAGGAATAGCACAGAGTATAGAATTCAAATACGAAGTACTAAAGTGATCTAGCCTTTTGTAGAGATAAACAATTGAATCGATGCATAAAGTAAATCGCAAAGTTTCAAATATCGATAGGAAAGATTTTTAAATGATTAATTTGAGAAAACACGAGCTAAAGAGAAATTTAACAAATAAAGATTTTGGGACCTTAGAGATGTGTGAGTGTTCAAATACCAATTTCACTAAATGGGTCATTACGAATTGCATAAAAATGTTGAAACATAATGGGTAGGTAAGATTACAACTATGATAATTATTTCACAATCAACTACCATTCTTTCAATTGGGTTCTACCAAATCCTAACAGGCAATACAATACGAAACACAATCTAGCACCTTAAACAAACCCACTTTAACAAGCTGAGTAGTATAAGTGAGAACTCATACGACCATCAATTAATAACTCCACTCAATTGTACCTTCAACAAGCATACAAGGAGATATAAACTAGAACTGAATTTGCAACTTCAATTCATAAAATTAAAACAAGAATTATCAACTGAACCCATTCTATTTCAACATTTAATTCAGCAATCCATAAGATCCATAAGCTAATTAGGCATTTGAACACATAATCACACCCTAAGGTAATGGGGTTTTAGCCAATCATAGTAATAATGAAGAGATAGTTACCAAAAACATTAGCCAGTGATTTTCTAAGTCTCCAAGCAACAAATATAATCAACGAAAATTTACCCATAGTACAATTCCCAAGAATTCATAAGAATAGTTCACCAACTCAATTCAAGTGCAATGTACTTTCTAAGTTTTAGTTCCAGTTCTTCTCCCCCAACTCACTTTCTCTAAATTCAATTCAAAAATTTCTATTTATACTATCCCAAAAACTCCACACAATTTGAATTTCAGGGTCATTCTGCGGCGTTAGTCGGGCTCATCCTTCCACTCGGCGGTACGCCAAGTTGCTTGATCTTGTCTTTTAATTTTTGACTTCAGTACTGATTTCATTTTGAAACATTAGGCGAGGTGCATCGGGCTCGCCGTCTTGATCTGTGACTCGCTGCATTACCCCTCAGCTCGCCATCTTGACTTGCATTTAGTCTTTGTTTGTTTGAACTTTGGGCGAGGCTGCATTCACTCGGTCACTCACCGAGTTGCCTTTGGCAAGCCTCAGCCTTCTTTTTCTTTGAACTTTTGCATTTTTTTGTCTTCTTTTTGCATTATATGCCCTTCCCTCATTCCAGGTCCTTCATGCTGTACACAAACAATTTAACATTAGTTATAGATGCAAAATGAGCATTAAGAACACTAATTTGGCACAATCGAACCTATAAATGAGTCAAATCTACCGACTCATCAAGGCTTTCAATTGGTGATTGGGTTTTCCTCCACTTTTCACTTATAAAGGACGTGATGAGATTGGGGAGGTGGGGCAAGCTTAGCCCCAAGTATATTGGTTCATTTAAGATCCTTCGGATAGTTGGTGAGGTTGCTTATGAGTTGGTCCTACCTCCAATATTTTTAGCTATTCACCCTGTTTTAATGTTTCGATGTCCCTTCGATATTTTGTTGATGAGCCTCATATGCTCCAATAGGATATTCTAGCAATAAATGTTTGGCAATTATGTTTGAGAGCAATTCACGTGGTGAAGGCCCATCAGAGGCATCACCCAGTTGAGGAGGCTACTTGGAAGACCGAGCATGAGATGCGAGACAAATTTTTCGGCTTGTTTGAGCCTTCAGGTTCTTCTTGACTCTTACTTTTTCTGACGATAGTCCTTTTAGTAGTGGATGTTGTAATGTCCCTCCATATTATTCGTGTGTTTATGCCTTTTTTTTATCGTTTAGATCATTCCTATAACGACTCCAAGTCATTTATGACTTGCTCGGACAGATAGTTCGGTCACATGGTCGTTCATTTGGGTTTTATTCAAATTACTGTGTTTTGGAGCATTTGAACCTTGAACGGTTGATTTTTATCAAAAGTTTAGGGCGACGGCCTCAAAATGAAATTATGATGGTTCCATCATCTTCAGAAGGGTCATTTTATGCAACTAGCATGGTTGGCTCGAGACTCGAGGCTTATAGTGCAAGTTTGTGCCATTAAGCTTTTAGTCTTTAAGCTTTAGGCAAAAGTTTGACTTTGGTCAAGATTTTTGGCAAACATGCCAAGATGAGAATTATGTAAGCATGGTTAGCTCCGGAATGTGGAGGTTGGTCTAAAACGACCCTTTGTGCAGATCTCGAGGCTTCTGGGCTATTTTTGAGCCCCTTGTGTATTTTGGTTGAAAATAGAGTTTGGGTGTGGGACCCACTTATTGTCGAGATGACCTCAAATGGAAGTTTTGACTTCTCCATTGAGTCTAGAATGTCAAATGTTGTGAGGTAGTATATCTCTTTTGCGTGCATGGGCTTCTGATGAAATTCGTGCACCCCGTCAGAGATTTTGAGTTGCAAAAAACCAGTTGATGTGCATCAGCTGGTGAAGACAATATTTTTCCTTCATGTTCATGGGTAAAGGGTCATGTTGGCCGAGACCAGAGAATTTGTTCACCATGTTTGCGGTCCCGTGTTGTGTTCACAAAGGGCTGCCTCCCTTCTCCCTGTCTTCGTAGGGGCCTGGTTCCTGACCCTTCATATTTGCAAGGCCCCCGATACATTCACGAAGGGTTAATTGTTGATTCTTCGCATTCACGAGCCCCTGTGGCCACGATCGCGATGAAGGATTTTGGTCAGTCTTTTAAATAAAGACAGGCCCCGATCAACATCTATCTCCGAAGTTAATATAGTGATTTCTCACTCATTTTAACTTCTTATTTTGTGATTCAAAGTCCTGTGTGTGCATTGAGTTTGGTACTACGTGTCTGTGTGATCAGGAAGTGTCAGAGACTCTTCGTTTGAGGTAAATTTCCTTGTTCCTGGACTGCCTTAGCTCTATTATTATTCTTTAAGTGTGAAGAAATTGCATGTTATTGATTCCGACTGTTCCAAACCACAAAATGTGTTACATTTTGTAACACTAGTTTGGAAAACTGAATTGGACCTTTTGACAAAGTATTTTTCAAAATTCCCAGTGGGGATCCCATGATTCCCATTTTAAATCCAAAATTGGTCCATCTCTATTTTAAGTGAATTTAGTGTCTAAACGACCATATTAACATTGTGATTCCAGTTTTTAATAGTGTGGTAGTGTTCAGAGGTCGTGTGGAAAGGAAAAGCTCTAGAGACATGGTTTGGAGCGCACACGATCTACCTAAAGGTAGGCTATGACTTTGTCTTTTATGGATTGAGCTTGAATATGTGAATCATGTTGAATTGAGTGAATTGGCGGCGGGTATTTAGTTGATCATGCTTCTTTACTTATATTTTAGGCATATATTAGGATTTTCAGGATTAGAAGCATGGTTTTGTGTTATGTGATCATCCTTGCCTTATGGTGTTATTCAATTGTTGTTCAGCATGTCTGGCTTTAGTCTAGGCCTAGACTAGTGTTCCCTTAAACTTTTGATATTTGGAGCAATTTTTCCATATTTCTATTCTGACATTATTTCGGATGGTGTAGCTCTATGTAGACATGAGTAGCAGATTTGGATCTGATAGAATGAGCCTTAGACTAGGTGTTGACTTGGCTTTTATGAACTTCTGTCCACTCTCCCTCTTTCTATGACCCATGAGTTATGGTAGAGATTTAAGACTTTACTTGGAACCTTAGGATTTGAGCTGGTCTTGCTTGGTGTATTGTGCTGATTATTCGAGAGTGGACGTCATTCCACGATGGTTTTGTGATGATGAGATGGGATGAGATCCTTCGGTAGCCTTTATAGTCGTATAATCAAGGTCTGATCATGTTTCCCTTATCCTCTACAGAGTTGATACTTATTTGCTTTAGCATATTGCCCCTTTGGAGACAACTTGTGGTTCGACGTCCAGGCTCTGAACTCCTTAGCTTTGGGAGGCTCTTATTGGTTACTTGGAGGCTATCTGCGGTTCGTGGTCTGGGCTACACTTCTTCGGCTCTTGTCTCACCGTGACTTGTTCTTAGTAGATTTAGCTATTTTTTGCACCTCTCGGGTTTATGGGGGGTCCATTCAGGTTTTTACTTAAACTTGTGCATGAGTGTACCTTCTAGCCTTATTGGGATCGAGTTAGGTTTAGTTAGTTGTACTTAGTTCTTTTCTTCCTTAGTAGACTCATGTGCATTTCTTAAATAATGCTTAGCTTCTGTTGTGTCTAGATTCTATCATTTCATATTACTTTTACTTTTCCTGCACAATCGGACTATGGTGCCTACTAAGTACTTGTTATTTTGGTACTCATGCTACACTCTGCATTTGTTTGTGATGCAGGTCTGAGCACCAACTACAGACATTGATCATTTGAGCCTGTTGCAGCTTCAGTGTAGAGGCAGGGTGAGCACTTGGCATCCTTGGTTTACTGGCCTCTATTTGTATTTTGATAGCTAGTCTTTTGCTTTCTAAGATAGGCTTTGTATTTTGGATCCACTTTTAGGACTTGTACTCTTTTTTAGACAACTTTTTACTTGTGACTTCCAAGTTCTGGAAGGAATCTATAGTACATATAATTGATGTTTGTTTTCACTGTTTGATAGATTTCATTTATTGGATTACTATGTCTTCTTTATTTTTACCCTTGTATCCACTAGTTGTTCAGGTTTATGTGTTTACTTACCTACTGGTGGGTTAAAGTAGGTGCCAACATGACTCAATAAATCGGGTCGTGACATCTTCATATTGAATTTACATGTGTAGTTTAATGTTATCAAAAAAGTCATTGTTGCGAAGGAATGGTACATAGAAATTTCCATATTAAAGTATTCTATTGCACTAGACTTTTGTCATTATTTACTCTTACCTTGTTTATTGCTTTGTTCTCTCAATAGTTAAAACATGAGTGCTTACGGAAGTGATACTGCTAGTTATGATGCAGAGTTAACTGATGAGGATCAATTGAAAGATGTGGGGCGAGCTATTGCCATATGTTTGCCACCAGTGGTGGGAAATACAATATTCCATGTCACTAGCATTATGCTACTTTTGCTTCAAATGAAAGGGCTCTATGGTGGGAAAGCTCATGAGGATCCATACAATCATCTCAAAAAATTCATTAATGTGTGCGGTCCTTTTAACATTTTCCAACATATCTCACTAGTCAATTCATTTGAGGTTATTCCCTTTCTCCCTTATGGGCGAGGCCAATTGTTGTTTAGGAAAAATGCCACAAGGATTTATCACATCTTCGATTGAACTGATTGATGCTTTTTTTGATAGATTTTTCTCACCTTCTCAAATGTTGGAACTATAGAATAAGATTACAAATTTCCTTCAAAGTGTTGGCGAACCTCTTTATGAGACTTGGCTGCATTTACAATGAAAAAGACTCTAATGTCCAACACATGGCCTTCCAGATAAAATGCTTTTGCAAAATTTCTATCTGGCACTCGATCAAATGAATAAGTATGTGTAAGATAATCTTGCCTAAGTTACTGTCATGATTCAATCTTTTGGCATCGCATCTGCTTTGCATGATAGGATGGAAAATCAAATAGGGCTTGGCATATTAGAGAGGCTAAATTTGCAATTAGTGCTCTTTCCTCCTCATCTAGTACCAAAGAACAAAGGTTGAAGGATGAAGAAAGGGTTGAGAATATGGAAAATATGATGACACAAATGGACCTCTTGACTAAGCATTTCATGGGAGGTGGTTCAAAGAGTTCTAAACACAATGCCTTTAAGCAAAAGTCAAAGTAATGAAGATGAAAAATTTGAGGCCTTTTATGTTGAAGAGGTGAAATTTCTATCAAACCAAGCAGCGGGTCTCGCCCTACTTTCCAAAGGCAAGGAGGGAATCAAGGATTGAACAAGGATAGAGAAGTTGAATAGAGAGATACGGATAAAGATAGGAATTAGAGAGTTCGTGAAAGGGAGTGGCGTGATTGAAACAATGGTTTGAGGGAACATGAGGATCAGAGAGATTGTTATATACCTACTCATGACATACCCAATCCTAAGGAATCTAATGCCGATCTCGAGAACTTCGGACTAAGGATACGCTTTCTCACATCCTTAACAAGATTGAAGGGTATGACATAGTGCTTATAGAAATAAAGAGTAATATCTCTTCATCAAATAAAGGAGTCACATCATACTCCGTTTCCATAAAACATCTTGAAGCTCAAATGGATCGGATTAAAACTCATTTAAATCAAATGCAAAAAGGAGGACTCCTAAGTGATACCATTGTAAATCCTAAAAATGTCAAAGCTCATTGTATGACCATTGTGAGGAGAAGTGGTAGAACGGTAGGGGGTGAAGCAAGAAAACAAAATACTACTATTGCAAGTGAAGGCAAAGCAAAACGGACCGATGATGAGACAATCATGGAAGAAGTGAATGATGAGCAAAAATTGATAAATACTTAAATTGATGGTGAAAGCTCTTTGTATGAAAAGAAAATGCAAGTGTGAAAGATGTGGAAACACTACCGAATTTGTAGTTACAACTAAAAATTCCTCCACCATTTCCTCAGTGGCTGAAAAAGAAGGAGGAGGAAGTAAAATTCAAAAAAATCTTATCCATGGTAAAAAATCTTTGAGTAAATATTCCTTTGGTTGACTCTTTGCTTGAAATTCCCAGATATGCCAAGTTTGTGAAAGGCTTGGTGACAAAAGAGAGAAGTACGGAGTTTAAAGTGATTGAGATCTTGCACCATTGTAATGCGATCACGTCAAGCAATATGGTGGTTAAGAAGAAAGACCTGGGGGCATTTACAATTTCATGCACAATTGGTACGTACCAATTTGCAAAGGTTTTATGTGATCTCAGAGCGTGTATAAACCTCATGCCATTTTCAATCTTCAAGAAGTTTGGGTTGGGAACTCCAAAACCAACCACGATGAGACTTCTTATGGAAGATAGGTTAATCAAATAGCCTAATGGGGTTCTTTAAAAAATATTGGTGAAGGTCAAAGAATTTATCTTTCCAACTAATTTTGTCATTCGTGATTGAGGAATTGACATACAGGTTCCTATTATTTTGGGTAAACCATTCTTGGCTATCGGAAGAGCACCGGTGGATATCGAGAGTGGTGAACTTAAATTTCATGTGAATGATGAGAAAGTAAATTTCAATGTATGCAAATAAATGAAGCAAAAAAATGAATTGCAAATTGTATCAGTGATTGATGTTATTGATGAAGTCATGACATACATTAGGGAGATTGCATGTGTTGGTGAATCATTTGCAATTGTTTTGTTGAATTATGATGGCGAAGAAATTCAAGACTATGATAAGGTGGTGGCTTCGGTCATGGGGTTAAGATCTTATTCAAAGAATCCCATGAAGCTTGATATTGATCTAAAAAATTAGGGAGAGTCCACTCAACAAATCTTCGATTGAGGAACCACTGAAGTTAGAATTAAAAGATCTTTCTTCTCATCTTTGTTATGTGTTTTTCGGTTGTGCAAACACTTTGCCGAGGATTTTTCTCGCTGATTTGTTTGAATGGCAAGTGGAAGCATTAGCAACCATGTTGAAAGAGTTCATAAAAGATGTGGGCTGGACTACCACAGACATTATTTCTATTCCTCTCCTCTTATGTACCCATAAAATTCTATTAGATAGTGATTGCAAGACAAGTATCGAACATCAATGGATATTGATTACTAATATGCAAGAAGTTTTCAAGAAGGAAATTAAAAAGTTGCTTAATGCGGGTGTTGTTTACCTAATAATGGATAGAAAATAGGTTAGTCTCGCACAATGTGTGCATGAAAAAGAAGTAATCATAGTGATCCTTAATGAAAAGAAAGAACTTATTTCGATGAGGCTAGTCATGGGATGGAAGGTTTGTATGGATTATCACAAAATAAATTTGTGGACTGAAAAGGATAATTTTTCTATGCCTTACATTGACCAAATGTTGGACGTATTAGTAAGAAATGGTTTGTATTGTTTTCCTAACATGTACTTCGATTACAATCAAATATCTATCGCACCCGAGGATCACAAGAAGACTAATTTCACATGTCAATATAGAACATTTGCTTTTAAATGAATATCATTTGTCATATGTAATGCCCCCATCTTTCAAAGATGTATCCTTTCAATATTCTCTAATATAGTTGAAGATACTATGGAACTATTTATGGATGATTTTTGGTGGTGGATGACACTTTTGAGATGTGTCATGATTCTGCTCCTCTAGCGGAAAAGCTCCGGCTGCAATTACAGGCGGGGCATCCCCTGGTAGTACCTGGGCCCGAGGTGCATGTGCTGCAGGCTTATTCGACTAACCTGGGGCGGGTGCTAGTTGAGCTACAGCTGGGGCCTGCTGTATGCCTTTGAGCACCGTTAGAAGTTGAGAGTAATGGCCACTTAAAGATCTGGAGCCATAGCTGGTCTGGGTGGTAGCTGGGCTGGTCTCGGCCCCACCAACTGAGTTGGAACCCGAGCTGCTAGAGAGTCCGATGCTAACTTCGGGCCCTTCTCTCTATTTGGGGATAGTGCTGCACCCCTATCTGATAGGGAAGGTTGACCCCTACCTCAAGCTATCGTAGAGCGCATACGAGCCATCCTATGAAAAGAGTGAAACAAGTAAGATTTCTAGAAACCAATAACTAACACGCTACACGAATGTGATACAAAAGAGGAAAATTCCTAAAGCCACCATGTATCCCCAAAGATACGACTGACATTTCGGCACCAATCCATAGGACTCTACTAGGTGTTAGTTCTACACAAGTGAGACGGTGAACCTGGGGCTCTAATACTAACTTTTCATGACCCAATTCCTCGAGTCATGATTGCACCTACTATTACCCACCAGTAGGTAAGCCAACCAGTGCTTAGAACGACAAGTAATGGATATAAGGGTAGAACAAAATAGAATTAACACTAAATAATAAAATAAGATAGAAGTGGATGCAAGCAAAAATGTATTTACAAGAGAATCCCTCCCAAAACAAGCAAGTAATAAGTATAGAGCTGTCTAAAAAGAAAGTAAAACTCCTAAAAATGGACCACAACAAGCCGTCTCAAAGGAAAAAGACTAGCTAAACATATATAGAAAAGGAGAAAGGCTTATCCAGGAAGCCAAGTGCTCACCCACGTCACTGATCCCAAAAGCTGCAGAAGATCGCACGATCAATCACTGTTGGTACCGGGTACTGGGACCTGCATCACGAAATAGATGCAGAGAGAAGCATGAGTACCGAAACAAATGTACTTAGTAGGCATCATAGGCCGACTGAATAGGAAAGGTAAAGGCAATAAAAATAGATAGAATCTGGACACAAGCAGAGGTCAAAGCGGATATGAAAGAAAGCACACAAGCATACCAAAAATAAATAAAGGTACAACTAACTAAACCTAACTAGACACTCCATAAACCCAGAAGGTACTTTCATGTGTAAGTTTTAAAAAAACCCGAATGGACCCCCATAAGCCCGACAGGTAGACAAAATAGCTAAGTCTACTCTAAGAAGAGTAACACAAAGTGAAAGTCAGGCTCCCAGCCCAAGTAACCATCATATCCAGTCAACTCCTAGCCTAGCTAAGAGTAACAATCAATCTAGGCCTCCCATCCATTCGGTCCACTCCCAGCTCAGCTAGGAAAAGTGACCCAGGTGTATGTCGCCTCCTTAGAGGATCTTATATATCAAGGCCATAGCAAGCCAATCCACTCCCAGGGGCATAAGTTGCCTAGCTAGCAAGAGTGACCTAGAAGCGTGTCAACTCTAAAGAGGATCTTAAATATTAGTACCAAGTCATTGTGAAATGATGTCCACCCATAAAGATTGAACAGAAGGCTCCAAGCCTACACCAATCCAATCCCATGTCACCCCAAAAGCAAAAAACCTCCGGTAACACATCAAAACAGAAACAGGGAGAGAGAATAGAAGATCTAACAAAGTGTGAAATCACCCAAAATAGGGATCATGCTCTCAAACTCAAGTCTGTTGTTCTAGTCTAGAAAGATCTAGTCTTTCCGAAATGCCATCAGAGACAAAACAAGGCTACAAGGATCACAAGTCTAAGGCAACACTAGTCTAATCAATAACAAACTCCGAACATGCTCATTACCAAAATAATAACACAATTAATACACACATCATGCAACAACAACAAAGAAACCCCAACTAGTATGGTACTAAACTCAAATCAATAACGATCAATCCTAAAACATGGTATCTACGAAGAGAAATAAGAAGAATTAGGTACCCACCCCCAATTCACTCTAATCAATATACATTTATGCATTCAAGCTCAATCTAAATAGAAAGAAAGTTGTAGCATACCTAAAGGTCGACGACGCGCGCTCCAAATCACAATGTCAAAGCGTTTTCTTTCTGAATAGACTCTAAATGTTTCCATGATAATAACACTCAATTTACCCTCAAAACAAGTAAGAGAATAAGAGGTTGTTAGCAATAGAAAAACCCAACAAGAGTCAGGATCGAATCCCACAGAGAGTGATAGGATGCAAGGAATTCGATTAAAAAATTAAGAGTGTAAACCTATTCATTGTAGTAATTAAAAGAGATGGGTGGATGATTCCATCAAATTTACCAAAAGAGTTTTGGTATTAAATAACCCAATTAGACTAAAATTAGGGAATCAAATAAGTAAGAGACAATCTTGTAACACCCCGGATTTGAAAACAACGAAAAACTTTGATTTTTGAAAAATGAGGTGACCCACGACTTGACCTACTGCTTGTTGGTGGACCTACCAGCCGTAGGTCAAGTAGGGGTGGGGGTCGTAGGTGCTACTACCTAGGGGGATAAAAATTGAAAAAAAATATTTTGGGTTGACCTACGACTTGACCTACGGTCATTAGGTGGAAGGTAGGTCCAACCTAGGTGAGGGGTTCCAGGATATTTTATAGGGATCTTTCGGTATTTTCACCCAATGACTTATTTACTTAATTAAGTTGGTTCCCTACTGCCCCTAACACTATATAAACCTTTTTAAGACTAAAATCTACCCTTTTCCCTAATTACTTTTCAATTACTCTCAAAACCTCTCTAAATATTTCTTTCTCTAGAAGCTTGAAGAAGAAGAAGAACCTAGAGTCCCTAAAATTCTCTATTTTACAAGTTAGAAATCCTCCATTGAAGTTAGGGTTTTTCTTCTATGTCATGGGTTCTTTTCAATGTTGATTTAATTGATTGTTTTATGAACTATGAATCATGAATTGAGTTGAATTTCATGAATTAAGATGAATTCCCATGAACCAATGTGATTTCCCCCAATTTCGAAATTAGGTTTGTTGATGGGTTAAATTGTGAAGAAGATGAATTTTCTGAAGTCTATATGAACCCATGCATGATTTACGATTTCTAAAAGCTATGATTTCATGATGAATTATGAATGATTAAAAAATGGGTTTTATGAAAGTATGCTTGTTCAATGATGAATATTATGATGATTTATGAATTGCTTTGAGATTGAAGCATGAATGATGTTGTTGTTGAGTTGTGAAAGGGTTTCTCACATATTACTCAAACTATGAATGTGAAAGGATTTTTCTAACATAAAGGATTCATAACATGTTAAAAGGTTTTCTCAACTAAAGTTGAATCAAGATTTAAAGAGCTATTCTAAATGATGTAAGCTTTGACTAGTCCATGGAAGATGAAACGTCAATACTAATGAACCATAGTTTTGATTGGTAACTCTAGTTGTACCTTTTCATGGATAATAAGATGAATAAGAATTATGACTAAATTTGTGGGATTTATGGTTAGCACCGAGAGGATATTGAGATGGAAGCTCTCCCGTAGTAAAGGCTGGGTTTCTAGTGGAAGCTCTCCCGTAGTAGAGGCCGGGTTTCCAAAAGCAATCTCTTGTCCCATAAACTATGTGCCACCATATGATAATTGTCTAGATAGACATTAGCTAGTGGATCCACGTAAGCTAGAAGTTTATGGTCTTACCTTGGCAAGTAGGACACATCTTTTCTGTGTGGGGTAGACACCGGATTCCATGTTGGTAGCTCACGTGGTCTTACATGTTAGTTAAGGCTACTTCCCACAATAATGAACTAGAGTGACTTTTAAGCTATTTCTCAAGTAAAGTAAAGATGTTTAGCTTGCATTGACCATGATTTATATCTTATGATTTCTAACCCTTTTCTCATAGTTTAGCTTGATCATTGCATGATTATGAAAATGTTCCTTTTTGCATGTTTAAATGATTTTGTGCATGGTTATCATACTTGATACATTTTTGTACTAACACATACTCTTGCCTACATTTTCTTATAAGTGTAGGATCCGGCTCATCCCCATCTTCTCGTGGCTAGTTCGTGATAGTAGAGATCTTGAAGAATTTTGTGAGTCCTCCTATGTTTGAGGACGTAGCCACATTTACTTTCATGTCATTTGCTTTCTTTTAAAGGCATTGTATGGGTTACGTCCCAATGTTCTTTCATTTCCTATGTTAGATGGCTTTTGAGACTATATGTAGACTTTCGTTATTTCCTTAAACTAATTTGATAATGAATTGTCATTTGGACTCTTAAACTGTTATTATCTTGTATGATAAATGCTAAGTGGCTTGTATGAGGCCTCTCGGGGTCTTGTACGCCATGTCACATCTAGGGGGTATCTTGGGTCGTGACAAATCAAGGGGTGTGGGAATTAGTATCGATGTCAAGTAGAGGTACTTGTGCTTGCTCAATATCTTTAAAAAATCATGAATAGGTTGGGTAATCTTAAATGATACTAATCTTTTTTCAATCTCATAGTATCAAACTATAGAATCTAACTTTTGGCCTCATCTATGTGAATCAAAAATCAACCAAAAACCTTATTAGAATATCTCTTTTGAGCAGATTTGGTAACTAGAAGTAAACCACAATTTCTCTTTCAAGTAAACTACAACAACCAAATCTAACTTATAGGCATTAAACTAATTACCCACTTCAACTAATCTTTTTAAAGCATCAATCGAAGATCTAGACTAGGATTAAGTTTGCAATCTTAACTCATGAATTAACCCCATACTAATTAGCTCAAATCCATTATTATACAACAATAAAACAAAAAAAGACACAAGACCCACTATATTAAATCAACATCCAACCCCATAGTCACACCCCTAGAATTGGGGTTTTAGCCAAACATCATAAAAGGCAAAGAGAGTATACCCATTGTAATTTCAACAATTAAAGAATTGAAATTAAGCAATAATCTTCAACACCCACTTCAATTTAAACACTTGGATGTTAATTACAAGGTTGTTCAAAAACCCCAAAATTTAGAATATTTTTCAAGAGGTAAAAAGACTTATTCATGCAAAGTCTCTCTAAAAATTTATGAAAACTAATAAAAGGAAATCTCCTCTAAAAACTTATACATTTTCTCTCTCTTTAGAACTATTTATTTTTTCCAAAAATTGGTCCAAAATTCCATGTATGACCAGTTCGGTGATGTTAATAAGGATCACCTAACACATTTGGTGGATCACCGTTTGCTCTTTAACTCACCCTTCTTTTGCTTCAGGCTTCAGGTGTTTGAACCTCACTTGGCGGACTTGACCGAGTCTGCCTTTGACATTCGGTGCATTACAGATTACCACCTTGTTCACCAATTAATCTTTCACTTTAACTCAAAGAACTGTCACCTTTGCCGATGGACTTTATAGCTTGCCCAATCAACTTCGGCAAATCACCGTTCCAACTCTAGTCCGCCGACCTGCCTTGAATATTTTCAATTGTGAACACTATAAACTCTGGCGAGGTCTAGCCAATTGCGCGATCCGCCCTTTTGGTTATGTGACTACTAATTAGGACTTTGAATTCTTTTTAATGTTTTTGACCGCTTTTCATGTATTCATCCTTGCCTTTTCCTTTTTCTTTTATAGCTGCAAAAAATCAAAATATCATCAGAATATAACATAAATAGGCATTAAGGACACTAATTGTTGAATTAAAAAGGCCTCAAATGAGTGGAAATCTACCACTCATCAACACTCCTAACTTAAACTTTAGCTTGTTCTAGAGTAAATCAAGAACACAATTAGTTCAACAAGGGTGTGTATAACATTTCTCAAATGGGAGTTAACATGCAAGTGCTATCACAAGAATTCTAACAAGCAAATGTAATACTCAATCATGCATAAAGCGTTTCAAATGGTGACAAGCCGGTCTAAGTCCAAGCTCAAGCTCACTAGTGCTCCCTTCTAATGCAAAATCATGTTTCAACAAAAGCATTCATGTGCCCTCAAAACCAAAAACGATTCCATTCTCTCACAAAGCACATCAATCAACAAGTGAGGAATCAATACAACTCTCACTCTCTAAATTAGAAATACATAAAAACTTCATCCTATAGGTTTTCCCATATTTTCCAATCTTCACACAACCTAGTTTATGCAAGATCTCAAGGGTCTTTTCAGGCTTGTAACGGGGATGAGGTTAAAGGTATGGTAAATTTGGCTCAATGACTTCACCTTTTCAAAGAATTATTGTACTCATATTTACCTCTTCTCAAGTTCTTTTCATTCTTTTCACATGGAGACTCAAAACCTCTATTTTCACTCAATTTTATTGGATACCCTTTTTATTTCATCACACCCTTTTTTTCATTTCATTTTCAATTTTTTGCTCACTTTTTTATAAGGAGGGGTTCCTTTTTTTTTTGTTACAAACTTCAAGGTTGAGTCTCACTCTTCTTTCATCTTTTTCACTTGGCTTTTTTTCCTCCTTCCTTTTCTCACCCCTAACTTAGGCTTTTTAGCCTAAGTTATCTACTCAAACAAACCAATTCTTAGTAAAGGATTTATAGGTCAGAAGTTAGGGACATTTTTGGCTCAAGAGGTTTTAATGAGGTTGACAACAAACAGTTTAGGCTCAAATGGTGCAAAGATGGTTGCACACCCTCACAAGGCAGTCACAAAAGGTATAAATGTTTGGGTTCCCTCTCAAAATTCATACCCAAGATCATTTCTTGCATTCACCAAGGCTAGAAAATTACTAACATGGCAATTCTAGGAATCAACAAGCATGCTTTCGAGTTGGACCTCACTACACATGGCACTTCAAACATAATCATTTAGCACAGCTCTATAAAATTAAGAAGCTTGCGTGTGATGTTCATTACAAGGCTCACATCAATACGCATCTAGTTAACACAATAATATAAAAGGTCATTCAAAAGTAAAGCCACACCGAATTCTTCTTGCAACATCAACACAAAACACATTTTTCATCATGAGTATTATCCAAGGCATCGATATTACACATAATCAAACCTCAAACATCAATAATGAAAACAGAAGCATTCTCAATCATTTCAAAACTCCAAAATCATGGGGCAATGGGTAGAGAAAGAAAATGAAATCAAAACCACCAACTATCATAAAGAAACCAAATATCATAAAGAAAACCAAAATAATACAAATATCTCAATGAAAAACTGAAATGACAAAAGACAATCGAAAAGGCAAATATAGGCATATGTGCCCTCACTCCACATAAAAATCTAGCAATGTCCTCAATGCTATCAAACTGTAAGTACATGAGGAGAATGAGTGAAAGGTCCCCCTGGCAAGCTATGCCTATGAAGAACTTTGATCCTGAGGCTCGAATGGGATAGCATCGTCTTGGGCATCAGTATCCGATACAACTAGAATAGGAGGCAGCACTGTAGCATCAATCGGGGCATTCGTGCCTGGCACATCGAGGGGAGGAATAGTAGAGTCTGAAGGATAGACCCCACTAGTGCTAACCGTGGAAGTCTCCAGATGAGATCTCTCCAATCTAGCATGTACTATCGAGTCCTAAATCATATGCAGCTTAGCTAAAGCCTCGGCACTAACCTGCTCATCGACCTTCACAAACTCCTCCTTAGAAGAATCCTCACCAGAATCATCATCAACACCATCATCAACATCAACTGCTGAGTGATCAGCTACCCCTTCGGGTGCATCATCTCTCATCTCAGTAAGAGGCACAACCTCGGGCAAGAGAACCTCACTCTAGATCATAGAATTGTCAATGGTCTTCAGCTGGTCCACTTCATCCCTAATAGTAGCTATGCTTCCCCTGAACTCAGTAAAATCAGAGGGGCTTCCCTTAAACTTTTCTCTCACCTCAACTCTAGTGGTGAGGTTGTCCAATCTCTCCCCATACGATGCTAGAGTGGCTCGATGTAGCACAATGTCACTGTTAATCGGGTACATAACAGCCTCAATAGCCCTCTCAATTAATTTAGGCATCTCCCTCTCTATCCTAAATGCCCTAGCATCCGCAAAATTGGCAAGGTTGCTGATTTGGTAAATCAAAGTCTGGGGTCAAGGGAGGCTGGGATGCAAGGGGAAGTGCAGTCAAACTAGATGGTGCCGAAGAAGTAGAAGGAACAAGTGATGGTGGAGTGGTACTTGAAGGCTCCAATGAAGGAGTAGGTCGAGCACCGTCAGACTCAAGGTAGTGAGATCCACTGCTGGAGTGGTGTTAGATGGTGGTGAATTCCTCCTCGCCGCATCATCTCTCAAATAGTCTACCTCTATCCTCCAAATAATATTGGAAGAGGTCAGGGTAACATGGACATCTGTGCTTTCTCGGTATGGTACTCCAGCAGCCTCTCATAGTTGTGTTATCAAGACTAGAATGGAAAAGAGGTTTGCTCCTGGTGTGCTCTCATCAGCATCTTTTCTTCAATAAAAGCATTGGCATAGATCTCTGCCTCGTCAATAAGTCCACCAAATAACATAGCCTTCGAGTGCCAGAGGATATATTTAATCTGGGACAACATAAGGTTGCTGCTTATAAACCCAAACCAAAACTGAGCAGTGATATTGATATCCTTCTTCTAATTTCTTACCCTATCTGTCATCCACGATGGATTAATGTCTGAAATTAAGGGTTTCCAGCTACCCCTTGAGTGCATCCTAGCTTTGTTTCATCCAGAGCTTGTACAAATCATCCATGTGGCTCTTTGTGCCCACGACATCATTAATAGAATTTGCTTGACACTACACCATTTTCCCTCAGACTTCAACTTCCTTCAAGGGTTTCAGAAAGCCACCCTTCCTCTTTTTGGGGAAGGCCTTATCATAGGCCGTGTAGAACTCTCGAACTCAAGTGGGGACAAAATCTGGGTGAGATCTTGTGAACTGCTTAAACCCATGAAATCTGATAGCACTCCAGATGGCTGGATAGTCGTTGATGACCCCGTCCATAGACAAGTGCCTCTCCTCAAGAATTGTTTGCTCCCCCACTGCATTGAGCCTATTTAGGGCTCTTGGTGCTATTATCGGAAGAACACTACAGGAACTAACATTGGTGGTCGGGTTTTGAGGCAACTTGGACCAGATGTCTATCCTCTTCTTAGCTATCACCTTCTTTGGTTTCTCACTCACACGGGTAGAGGTGCGAGGAGTGGCCTGCTGCTGCTCAGATGCATGAAGTTTGTCATGACCCAAAGTATACCCTAGGCGTAACATGGCGTATAGAACCCCGAGAGGCCCTACATAGGCCACTTAATATGCATCATATAAGATAATAGAAATAGGGATTTTCAAATGAAGCAATCTTATATCATAAAAAAGTTTGACAAAAATGAAAGTCTAACATAAGTCTCAACAAGCCATCTATTACATCAAATGGAAAGTGATTGGTACGTAACCCATACATTACATACAAAGTCTGAAAACTGAAATGACATAAAACTATAAAATATTTCGATCCTCGGAACATGAGGACTTACCAATCTTCAATGCCAAAGAAATCAACTAGCCACGAGTATGGGAGGTAGGAACGTTGGGCCCTACATTAGTGAAACAATGTAGGCACAATTATGAATTAATACATAGAATGTCCTAAATATGGGGCAATATGCATAAAACAGTCACGGTAGCATAAATGGCTTAAAATATGTAAGGCATGACCATTATTTGAATAATTTAGAAGCTAATGGAAGCAACAACATGTAAATCATAAGATATAGTCAATGCATTTTGAATTAGGGGACATAGAAAGTTTTGAAGAAACATAATCGTTTTGGGGGATATTAGCTTTAACGACAATAAGACCATGCTAGCTATATCATGGAATCCGGTATATCCCTCATACCGAAAGAAGGGGATTCTACTTGCCAAGGTAGAGTTCGTACATATCATCTTTTGTTAAAATGGATCTACTAGCTATGTCATTTAAGACAATCTTACGAGGGCACATAGTTAGGGGCTAGAGGTTGCTACTAGAGACAACCCTATTTAAGCCTCCACTTCAAAGCCCTCTCGGTGCTAAATTAAAATCCCAATAGAATAGATAAAATTCAAATATCAATCTAACATTTAAAAGGCAATGATCAATACCAATCCATATTTTAGATAAAAACATAGAATAGCTCCTTAAATTGCAATTCAAGCATATGTGAGAAAATCTTTCACCAATGTGAATTCATATGTGAGAAATACCTTTCAGAATTCATGATCATATTTGTATGTGAAAAAACCTTTCATAATAACAGTGATACTTTCATATGTAAAAGCACCTTATCATCATAAACATTATTTTCATAAGACATACATAATCTTCTAGAATTCATAATTCATAAGTCCATGAGTTCATAGTTGAAAATCATAAATCATGCATGGGTCATTATAACTTCAACTAAATATAATGTATTAACCCTAAATCATGCATTAGAAGACTTAATCAGCAATAATAAATCATAATTGAATTAAACCCATAAAGATCCAAGAAGAATCCTAATTTGATCAATTGAAATTGATATTGAGAAATTGGAAACTTTGGGGACCCCATGGAGGAATGGACTCTATGATTGAATACCCACATACCTTGCTACTCAAAGCCCACAAACAATGGTGAATTGGAGGCTTGAATTGAAATCCTAGCTTCTTTTTCTTCTTCCTTAGGTTGAGAGGAAATTGGGGAGTGAATTTAGTTAGGTTTTGGGGAATTAGGAGAATGGGTTTTAAGTGAGTAATTTTTGGACTTAAAACATTATATAGGTCTTAAGGTAGAAGACAAAAGGGCATAGTATTGGTTTAAAACAATTAGGAAAAGACCCAAAAGCCCCTTAAAATTACTGCAAACCCCTTCTACGATTTGGACCTCCTAGTAAATCGTAGAAAAGTTCAGAAACCTAAATTTTTGGATCGACTTTGATGAGACCTGTCTACGGCCCGTAGAACTTTCTACGGTCCATAGACACCAACCATAGAAAACAACTTTTGGCCTTAAAATTTTACTTAGTCAGGGACCTACCTACGAGACCCATCTATGACTCGTAGATCATTTCACGGACCGTACTGGTGGACCGAAGAAAGAGGTACTGGGACTTGATTTTAAAAATTATTTTTCTGCGTTTGTACGAGATTGGTCTATGACCTGTAGAATGTCCTACGAATCATAGACTGTCTCGTAGACTTGAACATGTTGATGCATTTTAATGCAGTCCTTTTCTTTTTTAAATCTGAGGTGTTTCATCATTGATGACTATTCCCCTTTGTTTCTTTTGAGGGGGTGGAGAAGGAGATTTGTGTTCAAAGTCAAATGTTACTACTCTTTTTCCTCTGGTATTTCCCATTTCCTTAACATTTTAAAACACAGATCGGGTGAATGTTAGTCGAAAATAAGTTCAAAGTAATCACAGTTAAATACAATGTTCTGAGGCTCGCCGATAGGAAAGGCGATTCGCCTAACTGGTTAGGCGAGCTCAGATGAGTTCACTGAAGTTTATAGGACAGGATTAAATTTCGGTCAGGTATGAAAGGCTGCGTCAACTCCAACTTGGTGATCCAGCGAGTTAGTTTCAGTGGGCTAAGACAAGTCTACAGAAAGTGATAGTGCAAAACAAATTAGGACCGGGCATAAGGGCAATGTCAACTCAAACTTGGCGATCCAATGAGTTTGTTTCAGCGGACTAAGACAAGCCCACCAAATGTGACAATACCCAAGTTACACAATTCAAAATAAAAGGCGATTGGGTCTAACTTGGTGATTAGCCTAATCACCTTGGCGAGCTAAGACAAGCCCATTGAACATGTAATTTCAGACCAACTACAAATTTTCAACAATCAAACACGAACATGCAACACTACCCATCATCCAATCAATTTCACAAACTACCCACATGCTATTCTACCATGGGTACTCAGACTTTCCCTAGAATTCACAAAGCATTGCCTAATTCAACGACTTTTCCTGAAGAAAGATGTCACCCTATCTATCATTAGGCAAATACAAGTCTTCAGGAAAATACTAGGATAATCAGACTTCATCAGTTTCAATTTCAAGCAAAGCTCAATCAATTTAACATCTCAATTTTAAAATCTAACCTTCACAGACAATTTTAACAAGATTAGGCACAATATCAACTATCCTAGTTCATGGGCATCAATGAAGCAACTACATTAGCATAACCCACACACATTAAACATCAAATAATCAACAAGAACACCAAGCCCAATAAAAATACATCAATTTAAAGCAAGGGTAACATGAATAATCTCGAAAACCAAACTTTAGACACACAAACAGCACACAATGAGGGAGGAAGGGTTCGAGATCAAGAGTCAAGCACCAATACCTACTCCAACCAATAAAATCAACACACAAGAGGACACAATAGCAATTAAACAAGGGTATTGTGAGTTTAGGAAGAAAAAATGTGCAAAAAGATCAAAGCCCACCTTTTAAAATTTTAAAAGACTCGATTTTTTTATTTCAGGCACATTTAGCGGTATGTGGCTAATATCGCCAAACATGTTTTGTGATTCACCGAAGGAGCTTAAGCTCACCGATGAGGCGTGAATAAATACGAAACGTGAAGTTCAACTCAGTAGACCCGATGTAGATTGCTTAATGTCATTCGGTGGATCACCGAATAGGTCCCTCTTTGTTGAAGTTGACAGTACCATTTTTCAAAATTATTTTCTGAGAAGGCGAACATGAAGATGTCTGCACAAACCATTTTTACATATCATCGACTAGGTACCTGCATCACCAAATACATCTAATTCAGTTTTGTGACTCTATTTCACCCTACTATCACAATACACGTTGCTGAATGCAATAAAATAAACTTGGATTTCATCTAAAGAAGAAACTTATTTAATGTTGTGTTACGACATAGTTCATAATCATCAAGCATCATTCTTCGGTTGGGGATGTTGTCACTAGGCAATGTTCTTTTATTCCTCGGATTTAGATGGGTGGAGATTTGGCACATTTGAATTTCCAGCTGCTTGATTAACACAGAGTGAGAAGTAACCGTTTGAATCAAAGTGGAGAAGTCACTTTCAAATCCTTCAGCACATTGTCGGACCCTTCAACCTTGTTGAAGATTCTTGTTAACATATCATCAGTTTGACTTACCTCCGGTCCAACTTGCTCTTTTGGTTTTGGACGATCATGAGGTGGAATGTATCTATCTTTTTCAGCTTCACAATCTCTCCAATTAGCACCTTGATCTGTCCAATATCTACAACCACTATCTCTTTCCTTGTTCCAACCCTGGATATCAACCAGTCTAGGATAGTTTGGATGAGAAATCCCCATTTAATTTCCCAAGTATTGTACTTAATATTTCTTCATTATATAATGCCCCAAACTTGGTATCATGTGGGCGTTGCCCACTTCTTGTACCAACCGCATTTACCGATTTGAGTCCACTTCCCATGAGATGTTTAGATAGCAAAACAAGTTGGGTCATCATTGTAGACATGTTCTCATCACGCTCATGATCCTTCACCATTTGTTCCTTGTTGATACCCAAATTTAGAGAAGATACTTGATCCTCCCTAGTATGCCATACTCGGTTGATTTTAGTCATGTCATCAAGCAACATCGTTGCCATATCATACGATTGTCTCATCAGCCCACCTTGAACAATTTGATCAGCCAATCCTTTGTTGACCGAATCAAGGCTACAATACAAGTATTGTAGTAGCAAATTATTCACAACACCATATGTTGGACGTTGTAGTAACAACTTTTTAAACCGTAACTAGGTTTCGTGAAGAGGTTCACCTACCACTCTTTTGAAGTTTTGGATGTTGTCCCTAAGCTTTATCATTTTCGAGGTAGGGAAAAATATCTCAAGGAATCCGTAGGTTAGTTCCTCCCATGAAGTGATAGAATCATTTGGTATTTTGGCTAACCATCTAGTAGCTTCCCCCGTTAAGAAAAATAGAAATAGCCTCAGTTGAATAGATTCTTGTGAGATGTTCTTAAAGACGAATGGTCCACAAAAATCCATAAAGTTTCAGAGATGTTCATGGGGTCTTCAATAGCAAGGCCCCCAAACATTCCTCTCCTATGCTTAGAACGATGTTCACATTCATGTCATTCATATCTCTGATGTTATCATTCAGCCCATAGTGATTTGCATCATTACTTCCATCTTCGCTCATAGTTCCACCTACGAGTAAAGCACAACAATAACACCAAACAATAATCTACTACAATTAAACATGTTACAAACTAACTTCACAAACTGAATTCTTAGCCATTACTCCCCACGTAGGGCACCATTTTTGATAACGCTCAAGTTACCCTTAAAACAAGTAAGAGAATAAGTTTTTAGCAATAAAAATACCCAACAAGAGTCGGGGTCGAATCCCACAAAGAGTTATATAATGCAAGGAATTCAATTAGGAAATTAAGAGTGCTAACCTATTCATTGTAATAATTTAAGAGATGGGTGGTATCAAGTATCACAATTAGACTAAAAGTAGGGAAACGAAGAAGTAAGAGACTATAGGGTGTAGGGATTGGTATCGATGTCAAGTAGGGGTACTTGTGGTTTCTCAATATCGCTAAACAATCATTGATTGATTGGGTAATCTTAAATGACACTAATCTTCTTTCAATCTCGAAGAATCAAATCATAGAATCTCCTTTCAGTCTCATTTATGTGAATAACAAATCAACAAAAAACCTTACTAGAATCTCTCTTCTGAGCAGATTTGACATCTAGAAGTGAACCACGATTTCACTTTCGAGAAAGTACAATAGTCAAATCTAAATTGCAGATATTAAACTAATTACCCACTTCAACTAATCTTTTTCAAGCATCAATAGAAGATCTAGACTAGGATTACATTTGTAACCCTAACCCATTATTTTACCCCATGCTAATTATCTTAAATCCATGAATATATAGCAGTAAAATAGAGCAAGACACAAGACCCACTACATTAAATCAACACCCAACCCTATAACCACACCCCTAGAATTGGGGTTTTAGCTAAGCATCATAAAATGAAAAGAGAGTATACGCATTATGATTTTAGCCAATGGAGAATTGAAACTAAGCAATAATCTAAATCACCCACTTCAACTTGGAACCTTAGATGTTAATTACAAGGCTGTTCAAACACCCCAAAAACTAAGAATATTTCTCAAAGGGTTAAAAGGCTAATTCATGCAAAGTCTCTCTAAAATTTTATAAAAGCTAATAATATGAAAACTCCTCGAAAAACTTATACATTTTCCCTCTCTTTTGGACTATTTATAATTTCCCAAATATTTGTTCAAAATTCAATGCGCGACTAGTTCGATGACGTTAGTCGGGCTCACCTAACACATTCGGTGCATCGCCGTTTGCTCTTTAGGTCGTCCTTCTTTTTCTTCAGGCTTCAAGTGTATGAACCTCAATTGGCAGACTTTCACATTCGGCGCATCGCTTATTACAACCTTGTTCACCCATTAAGCTTTCACTTTAACTCAAAGAACTATTACCTTTGGTTATGGCTTTTATAGATCGTCCAATCAACTTTGGTAGATCACCGTTCGAACTCTAGTACGCTGACATGCCTTGAATACTTTAATTGTGAACACTGTAAACTTGGGCGAGGTCTTGCCAATTGGGTGATGCGCCATTTTTGTTAGACTACTACCAGTTGGAAGCTTGTGCTCCTTTCAATGTTGAGGACACTAGTTGTTGAACTAAAAAGGCCTCAAATGAGTGAAAATCTACCACTCATCAAACTCTATCGAAAAAGAATCACAACGTCAGTACGATCGTTTAGACACCAAACACACTCAAAAAATGAAAAAGGAACAATTTCATAGTCAAATGGGAAATGTGGGACCCACACTAGAATTTTTAAAATTGACTCCTTCAAGTGTTCCTAATCAATGCCCCAAACTTGTATCCCAAAACGGAGCACAATTCAGGGCTTTTAATAGCCAACACAAACATCACGCAAAAATTCCAACAATTAATCTCAAATAAAGAACACAACAACAGCTTCCAACTCAAATTCACCTCTGATGAAGAGCCTTCAATAACTTCCTAACACTCAACTACATAGCCTCAACAAATTTGGATGCGTGGGACTTCGAATCACCCAATGCTAATCTAAAATGAGGGAGAAATCACTTATTAAACTTTACAATATAATTTGCCATCGTGAATGGTCTTTAAATAAGACCAGTCCGCTCTCTTCTTCCCCAATGCGGAGGGTCCCATGCGAATGCGGTGAGGGCCCGTGATCGCAGCCAATAAAGAGCCTGGCCTTCACGAATGTGACAGGGAACCCTGCGAATGTGGCTTTGACTCAATGATCGCGACCACCAGGTTGCCTAACCTTTGCGAACGTGACCCCGGGCCCGAAGGCCATTTTGGCCTGCACCAGCTGATACATATCAGTTGGTTTTTGTCTAGTTAAAAATCTCCAATAGGGTGTTCTGAATTCATTCGAAACCCCGTGCTCACAAATGAGATGTGCAACCCTACCAGATTAAATATTTCGAACTCAACGGAGTTGTCAAAATTCCCATACGAGGTAATCTAACAAAAAGGTGGGTCCCACCCCTAAATTCTATTTTAAGCCAAAATCTACAAGAGTGCTCGGAACTAGCCCAGAAGCTTCGGGATTCAAATGAAGGATTGTTGTAGATCAAACTCAACATTCTAGAGCTAGGCACACTGGCGGAGCTCTCATCCGAGCTCGTGTACTCACAATATTGACAAAATCACAATTTTGCCTTAACTTGAAAGGTAAAATGCCTTATCGCACAGACTCGCAGTGAAAGCCTTGGGAGTCATGCCGACCATGCTAATAGTCTAAAATGACCTTTCCAGAGGTGATGGAATCGTCAGAATTGGAGTTTTAGGTCATGTTCTAGAACTTTTGATCAAAATTGACCGTTCAATGTTCAAAATCTCTAAAATACGGAAACTTGCATAAAAATCAAATGAATGACCAGGTGACCAAACTGTCAGTCCCAACAAGTCATAAATTACTTAGGGTCGCTATAGAAATGCTCTAAACAGTGAACAAGAGGCATAAACATATAAATGACCAGGAGGGTCACTACAGATTTTTCTCTAAACTAATTTAGAAATATATATAATGTTAATTGAGTGGCAGATTAGTGAGTATCGGACATTAACAAAAACTTATTCAAGCAAGATTACAAATATATCTGAAAGCAACATAAACAATTTACATAAATTTGGTTTACCAAAAATTGAAGAATGTAATAATGTGCTTCTACAAGCATTGTAATATCTACAAGCATTGTAATATCTACAATCATATAGAACTCACCATTTAATATTCATTTTTATTTTGTTTTTAAAAAATAACCATTAAATTATTATTTTTTGTGCATCTTCAATTATTGTCAAAATTGATAATTCAAAATATCTTGCAAATATTTAATATGTTCCCTTGTTTCAATATTTAATTTTGTACATCCTTCAATTAAAATAAACTTTTTAAAATTTCTTAATGAAGGAATTGAGTAAACAAATGTGTTAGCTATAACTTTAAGACTATCTTTTGTGGATACTACTTACTTAAATTTAAACTACATTAATATTTTTCCTAAAAAGTTGGTCAATATAAGACTGGAGCTATAAATTAAATATATTTCAAAATGAATCCAATTGACATTGTATAGATTATCCCCTCATTTAGTTTTATTCCAAAATAGTTCTTTCTATCAAGAAAAAGATCTCTAATTCAAACTATGAAAAAATTAGAAAATCCTAATTTTCTCTATAAGTAGGAATCAATCCTAGGAAAGACAATGCCCAACAAAAACAACAAGTCATTTGATCCCTCATATCCAAACAAGCACATTTTCCTCCTTTTTACTATGCCTAGAAATAAAGTAACATTAGATTTGATTGAAAATGAAAGTAATCGAAGAGTCTCATATAATAAAAGGAAAAAAGGGCTCTTCAAAAAGTGTGATGAACTCCAAACTCTTTGTGATGTTGAAGTTGTTGTTGTCCTCTATGGTCCTTATAGAAATGAACCAGATATATTTTCAAATAATGATGTTGTACGCAACACTTTTATTAAATTTAAGGACTTGTCGACATCGGAGAGATCCAAAAACATGGTTACAAGAGAAGAGTTCACCAAGCAGAGGATCGAGAAGTTGGAGAAACAATTACAAAATGTAATGAAAGAAAATAGGATCAAGAAAATCACAAATCTAATGTATGAGGTGTTAGATCGAAAAAATGTTTCTGCAGACATGCACCCTGATGATCACAATGACCTGAGTCGCGTTGTCAAGAAAAATCTCAAAGAGGTTTGTGAACTAATGAAAAACTATGCTAATGGAGAGGATTCTACATCAAATGTCCCTCAACCAATTGTTGAACCAATGGTACCTAGTAGGAAAAAATCTGGAAGACCAAGGGCTCCTCTAGCGGCTCCCTGTGGTGCTCTAAGCATCTGTGGTTCCTCGTGTGGCTACATCAATAATTTCTTATGGGCCCAACTATGAGGGGCTAAGGGCTCCTCTGATGGCCCCTAATGTGGCTCCAATACGTATAGTTCCTACAATGGCTCCCCCAACTATTCCTTTATCCTCACCTTTTGAAATATCCCAACCAATGTTTCGTCTAGCGAATCATATGAGGACTTTTCCTCAAACAGTTTTTGTGGACCCCTCGCGGGTTCTTCCTTCTCCTCTATTTTTTTCACAAATGTTTCCTCCAATGGTTCCCCAATTATTTCCTCCAATGCCTAAACAAATGGCTATTAGCAAAAAACCTGGAATGGCACCTCCTATGCCTTCAACAGTAATAGATTCTCCGATGCCTTCACCAATGATGGCCACTCCAATGTATTCTCCAGTGTTTCCTCCCATGACCCAGCAAATGGAACCTTCAATGGATATCCCTCCAACTGGTGCATCAACATTAATGAATAACAATCAGAATTACTTCGACGATTTACCACAGAGTCCTACATTATCTGGGTTGCTGAATTGGAATAATGATGATGTAATGACTTTATTGGATGACCAATTTTTTAAACAAAATTAATGTACAAGATCTTTTTCACAACAATAATTTCTAAGGACCAATGTGTGTCTTCTTAATTAGTATTGTTATATATGTTCATGTTGTCCCATGGGTTGATTATGTCTTTCACTATTTTGTGTGTCTACATTGTGTCATAGGACTCTCCGCATAACATTCCCTTTATTCTCATTTAAAGTATCCTTCTATCATATTTCATTATTTGTTTCATTGTTTGTAGTATTATTTACTTAATAAATCTATGGTCAATTGTTTTAATGTTTACTATATACTGATATATTTATTTTGCTTTTAGTACTATTGTTATTGAAATGTTATTGTTAGTATGAATTAATAACATGACCTCTTACATTTCAAAATCTAACAAACTAATTTATATATCAGGTAAATTTTTATTTTTAAACTTTCTGGTGTAAATTTTTAAAGCATAAAAGAATATTGTCAAGAAGATCTATTTAATATCTATATATTTCTTTAAAAAATAAATTGATAATGCAAGAATCATTACTTTCCCGGCTTATGAATGTTAAGAGCTTCAAGTGCTCTATTTGAACTTAATTATCTAGAATTGATGTTTGCACTCCAAAAACATAAAATTGTATCATCACTTTCATGTTGCGGTTTCATTTTTATCACTTTCTCTTCCATCACAAAGCCGAGAAATTTGTCCCGCGTTGGAAGTCTATTGGAAAAAATAAATCTATCCCCCACATTAGAAATAGGATTTTGGTGTCTACATATCATTTCAAAGACAGAAATATTCAGATTAAGAAACCGAAAAATATGGTGGGGGAGATGATAACATATTAATAAGTAAAAATTGATTCATAACAATTAATAATACTCCAATTTAAGATAAAACATATATTTACAAATACCCTAAGGTTATCGAGGAATCTCAGTGAAAGTTATAATCTTGTTGATATATAATAATATACCACGTGGTGACCCAGAACATATAACATCATCAAAAAAAATTCATTGCCTCAAACTTTTGCATGTCCTAAAGGTTGAGTCACTTAATATGTACCTCAATGAAACTTTAAAGAAAGAAAAATGTTAACATAAGTCTTTTACAATTTAAATATAAAAAATGAATTTTATAATTTTTCTTATGTTTTAGATTTCTTACGTGTAAAATATAATATAGATTTTTTAGGAGTGTTGACTTAAGATTAATAAAAATGTAATTGCCACCAAATTAATTGACCCGATCAAATGAATTCTTCTCTCCAGTTTCTTATATTTCTACTCCACCTTGATGGTATCATGGATAAAGAAAACAAAAAAGTTTTTTCCAAGAAACTTTGTTGATTCTAATTCATTCTGATACAATATAGTAATATATGCATACTAACATGCAGTAATTAATATGTTAAAGTAGTCTAGTTCGAAAAAATAATGTTGATAAGTATGATCAACAGAATAAAATGAATGTTCATTTTATTTTAAGTTGAGTTACTAATTATTATCATCAAATATAATATATAATTAGGTTCATAAGGGCCTATGTCTTTCAAAATCTTGCTTGGGTTGCAGGGAGAAGGCTAACTTTTTAGAATTTATGTTTTTATTTTATTTTAGTACTATATTGTTTTCTTTCTTCTATTATTGCTAGTGGAATTTCACAATTAGAGATTAGAATAAGGGAGTTCTAAGAATATAAAGTATAGTCACACCTTAATTAAATCATAATTAGGGTTGCGGTGTTTAAGAATGTAATATAGATCTCAACTATGAAACCATTTTAGAAACATTATTACCATATTAAAACTAAAATTTTGATCGATCTTTGTTTCTCATTTAAGTAACTTTGTGTAAAATCACTTTGACCCTTCCTAAACTTTAATAAGAAAAATGGAAAATAACAAAAAAAGACAAGATTCTTTTTCAATATAACTCAAATTACTATTTCATCTGTCATATCACAGCGTACTTACTAGTCAAATTAATTTGTATTCTTCTATAAATATTAGGATTTTTAAAAAGTTAGCCATAAGTTCATTGATTTTGTACATATATTCAAATATTGCAAAAATTGATATTTCAAAATTCTGAGCCACTAAAATTAATTAATTTTTAATCTTTTTTTTCATAAATAAATTAATTTTGCAATATACTGTTCTTTGAACTTTCTTGATGGCTGAAATGAGTAAGCTAACACATTTATTAATACTCTATGACCATCTTTTATGGATACTATTTACTTTGACTAAATCTTCACTAGATTACTTTGACTCAAAAATTCAAAAATTGATTAGAATTTCCCTAAATATAGGAGCCAAACCTAGGCACAAAATATAAAACAAGAAAATCATTTTTATTAAGCAGAAACACTTGGTGGGTAAACTCATTTTTGGGTCGACTTTTGTGCTTAGTAGAAACACATAATTGACTCATAACACATTCATATTAGCCATAGAAATACAAAAATACAATAATATTCCCTAAAATCTGTAAGTTAAAGTATAGGAGCCTCAATGATTAATACAAATTTGAAAGTAGTAATGCAATATCTGAAATAAAGATTGGATAGTAAAAGGGAAACAGGGACGCTAGTAATGTAGATTACCCAAGCATATCAAACCCGAATCTCCAACAATATTCAACTCCTGAAATCAAGTAGTTTCGGATGCTCCAGTGGTACATGGACCTAACTTTGCACACAACAAGGTGCAATAAGTGTAGCATGAGTAGGCAGATCAACAAATAATATTTACGAACTACATTCCCCACATGCAACAATTTCACTCTTCAGAAAAAAAAAATCTTTATTTTCTTTTCTTTCTTTTTCATGCTTTTCTACATGTCACGATCCAAAAATACATGTGATGACACTCTTCTAAACCAACACAAGACAAGTCAACCTAAAACCCAAAATATAGGGGAAAATGCATAAAGTAGTTTAACAGAAGCATAAGAGTGGAAACCTTAGCCAATTTCATAAAATAAACCCCGAAATCTGGTTGTCACGTCTACAAACCACTAGTCAAATAATACAAATTTGAAAGATAAATATGAATCTCAATATCTTTGTTTCTCGAATAGAACAAAACATAAAATAAGGAACAAGAGAGCCCGCTGGAATGACAAGCAACTACCTCTCAAAGTATCCTTAGAAAGCCTCGGAAATAAATGAAGGAGAAAGATCACACGGGTCCGGGCTAGGAACCTACACAAGTGTAGAAGCAAGGAGTGAATACCAAAAACACAGTACTCAGCAAGCAACCTACTAAACAAGGAAAAATCTAAGCTAGAATACGAGTACTCCTTTTAATCCCAACCGAACCGCCTCAACTACAACGTACATAGAAATCAGCCCAACCTCACAGTTTTACAATACACAGTTCACAAGGCTTAACAATCACAGTCTAGTAGTCACAGTTCAACAACCAACAAGTATCAAGTCTGTCAATCACAAGTATCAAGTAGATCAATAACAAGTATCACGTAGATCAATCACAAGAATCAAGTAGATCAATCACAAGTATCAAGTAAATCAATCACAAGTAGTCAAACACTTGCCGGAGTCATTTCCCATCGGCAGAATATTACTTGCCGGAACCATTTCCCTTCGGCTTTATATAATGTCACTTGCCGAAACCATTTTCTTTCAGCACAAGATCACTAGCTCGAATTATTTCCCTTCGGCTTATATAGTATCACTTGTCGGAACTATTTTTCTTCGGCACAAAATCATTAGCCGGAACCATTTCCCTTCGATTTTAGATAATGTCACTTGTCAGAACCATTTCACTTAGGCACAATATCACTAGCCGGGGCCATTTCCTATTGACATAGTATCACTAGTCGGAATCATTTCCATTGGGCTTTATGTAATGTCACTTGATAGAATAATTTCCTTCGACACAAATCATCATATATCTCATTAGGTGCATAGAAATTAATGCAAATAAGCAATTCCACATTATAAGGAAGAGATAATAAAGTCAAGCAATTTAAGTCCACAATAATGCAATCAAAGAATTTCATCAATCAACAAATTTGGGTCCACAAAAAGGGAATTCACAAAGCACAACTATCAATACATTGCCCTTTTCATTTAACCCCCTTTTATTCATTAAGATCAATCAAGTGGAGTAATTAAACCCATCACCTCATTCTCATTATTCCCCAACACACATAATGAAGGGAAATACAAGATTCTATCTGTTTTACAAGGATTAGAGTTCACTTGCATCTTTTCAATAAAAAGTCACTCCAAGACTTGAGTCTTTTCTTTTCAAACAATGTCCAAAATCACACAATCTAATCAAACAATTAATCACAATAAGATTCTGGAAATAAAATACCCATATCATAAACTTTTAAAAATGGATCAAATAAACTCAAAAACCCTATTCTGAAAATGAGGTTTAATATTCGAAAATCATTATTTGAAAATGTTACCCAAGACATTTAGAACTCATTAGTGAAAACCATTTTTTTTTAAAAAGGAGTTAAAATCAGTTCACAATCACCATTTTATCAAGTTCTTGGGTTCTTGGAGAAACCCCAAATAATCATTCAAAAAACCTTAATTTGAACACTTAAATTAATTAATAATAATGGGTAAATGAGGATTGAAGATTAGGAATCGTTACCCAACTGTTTCTTCTTAAAAACCTTTTTCGAATCGTCACCCCAAAGCTCCCAAAACTCAAAAATGGTGAAATGGGGTCAAAATCCTGATTATGAAAAACATTCATCCAGGTCTAGGTCAATTCATTTAAGTTAACCATCGCGATTGCGGCAAGGCCCACACAAGTACAATGCACCTCAAATCAATTCTATGTGATCACGAGAGAGGTCCTCGTGATCATGATGACCAAAATGGTCATGCTCTAGAACCAGAAACTAGCAACTCACACAAGGCAATAAAAGTTCCCGAAATGACCTTCAGGATTCATTAAGAATCCCGTTCACACAAACAAAATACGCTACTCAACTAAACTCGATATTTCTTGGATTGATGGTAAGAAATCACTTAGTCTCTTTAATTTTGCTTGGATTTGAACCTGAATCTCATGGATCACAACAGACTTCAATGAAAACTAGGCTACACATTCGAGTGCAATTTGTACTTTTTTACTATTTAAGGAGGTTAAAACTGGAAGAATGAGATATGACTTAAATGATGATTAAGAATGAGATTTGGACATTCTACTACATATATATAGCCTGAAATTAATAAACAATATGGGATTTCCTGAATTGAAGTTATTGTTGATGGAGAGGATCTATCTTTTATATTGGAGAACCGCTAATGATGTTTTACAATCCCTTGAACACTTTATTATCAAAAGTTGTGATTTATTGGAAGAGATTCCTCAAGGATTTGTAGATAGTATGACATTGCGGCTTATTGAGTTACATCAGTGTTATCCTTCCCTTGTGAATTCGGCTAAGCGGATTTGGGAGGAGCAAGAGAATTTTAAGAACAACATGCTTAAAGTGTATGACTTTGACACAAGAGGTAAATAAAATAGTTTACAATTAACTTTCAATGTCCATTATATGTTTGATTTCTAATTAACTCTACTAAACCATTAGTTGAGAATTCACTTGTCGCTACATGATTTTGATACTATTTGTTTGCAAAATTACTACATCTTGAATGCAACAAGAAAAGGAAATCGAATAGTTCATAACATATGTTGAATGTGATTGTCATGTAATTAGGTGCCTTTTATTAAGATTTAGAGGTTCAGTTTAACGGCGTATAATAATCATTGCACATACTATTAAATATTTTTATTGAACTTGTTTCATTTGTTTGTTTATTTATTCACAGGAAGAATGAAATTCAATAGACCACTAAGTTCATAATTTTACCTACATATTTAAAGACTTCAACCATTAACCAAATCAAATGGAAGCAATCCACAGATTATCACAACATTATTGTAAATCATTGTCAACAGTGACTGATAAAGTTCAAGATATACATATGTAAGAGAATGAAATATATAAGGGATGTAATTTTTTTAGTGGTCAAATGTCTTAATTGTAACTTAACATTAAAATCCATGTGTTTTAGATCATGTTGTGTATTTTTCAGTTGAATAATGCGGAATGGGGAATGAGGACTTAATTCAAATCGTTGGCATATAAAAAAGAATTATTGCCAAAAAGCAGGGGACGTTTTTAAATAATGGTCCCCTAGCTGTAGTTAGATAGGTTAAATATCATTCGAGTATGTATGTGCTATAGTGAGCTTCCAACTCTAATATTAGAAGGTGTTTGGGAAACAAAAGTATTTTAACCACTTTTTTTGGCTGAAAAAGTATAAATATAAGCTAAAAGTCAAAAGTTGGATCAACTTATGGATTTTAGCTTTTAGCTTATAAGCTACTTAAAAAAAGTCAATCCAAACATCCCCTTAATCTTTCACCTTTTTCACCTTGAACTTACTGAAGATTCACTACTAATTGTCATTGTACAGAAACAACTTCTTATGAAGATTCAGAGGAATATTGAGCAAATGGATTCAAATGAAAACTGGTGAGGAAAGGTGTTTAGGTTCATACGAAAAAGAGATAGCTAAGGAATTTGCAGATAGTACCAACTACAACTCATTTAGTTGTTTTCTCCATGTAACAACACTTCCTTTACTTGTGCTTGTTATATGCTTGTTCTTTCTTCTGTATTTTCCCCATCTTATTCTTTGTTTCATTTATTGGAAACAACCTCTTTACCTTTTCAAGGTTAGGGGTAAGGCTGTGTACGCACTAGTAGTGAAAAGGTTTTGATTTTATCAGCAAAACTTCTCCATAGAATTTTCCCAGTCTCTATGCTTATTTATGTATTTTATTTTGAGAAATATCGGTTATAATTCAGGATGACAGTGGTATCAAACTTGTATACCATATAACACGTTTCCTCACAAAATTTGTACATATTTACTAGATAATGTGAAAAGTTATGAGGTATGTATTGTATGTGGTTTGCCTCTGTTTCCATATATTTTTTTCCCTTCAGTTTTGCTTCATATCTACATTGTTCCTTATGTATCAAATCCTTTTCCCTTCTTTTTTTCTCTGTAGCAGATTCATCTCTACATTGTTCAAATTGTCTCACCAATCAGAAGGGTTATTTGATTATAAGAGATGAAAGACATTGTTTATGGAATTTAAAATTAAGTTCTTATGAAACTTGAACCTATGTTTTAGGTGGATGACCCATTTTCATTGCTTAAAGAAGGTAGATCGCATAATGTTTGAGGTTGTTATTAATTGAGAGACACCAATATTCTCTTCAGTACATACCATGATCATAGTCTACCTAACTAATGATGTGTAATGCGCTATTGTGATACATTTTTATGTTGATAGATTATTTTTTTAACAATCATCTTATTGGGTTGTTGTCATGGAATCTGTTGACAACCAGATCTGAATTGAAGGGTCAAGATAGAACTAAGAAAGATTGATTTAACTAAGATATATGGAGGAGTCAAGCTGCTACAGTGTTTTTCCACCCGTTGAACGAGAAATTTGGGGTAATTTATGATGCTCTGTGATATTATTTACTGCACTATCTTTTGTGATTGAAGGTTTTGAGAGTGGAAAAACTTCTTTAAGCCATGTATCTCACTATCTTGCTATTGCCAATAAATACAAATTTTCATGAATTTATGTTTTGTTTATCTTTTTAATCGTTGTATTGAGGTGTGAAAGAGCTTTCACGACTAAAGTTAAAATATCACAAGCAAGAGATACACGTTTGGACATGTCATAATTATCTTTAGAAGTTAGTTATTAACTCAACCCCTATTTGCCACTGAAAAGTAGAAGGAATGATTCTACAAAATCTAAGAAATGCTAAGATACATGTTGAATATACAAACCTTGGTTATTCACCGTATTGATGCTATTATGTTTAGGTGAGTATATGTCAATAGTCGAACATTACACTATGTTTAAGTTGATAGTTCATTTTTTGTTCAGTTGGTTGAATCATAGTTTGTATGTAGACTTCCAATATTTTGCACCGTATTGTATTTATTGACACATTAAATTGAATTCATTGCCTAATATCTTTCTTTGTGGCCTCAGTACTTCTAGATCTTTTTTTTCTTTTTACATCAGCTTTCAATTCTGAAGATCTTTTCTTTTCTACCAGCAAATAGTCATTTATTGGTGTGTTTTACAAAACATAAGCGTGTACAAATGATGAAACTTCTGAAGTCTGAACGTTTGAGTCGACAGACCAAGTCCAAAGCCAAAGAGGGATTTATTGTTAAGGAAGAGCTATCTGTCATTTACTATGCAATCATATAGTGTTGCTCAACCAAATTGTGCTTGGTTCATATGTTCGATCAATGTTAGAGAATATTAGTTTGATAAGTCTCTTTGTATTTTGCAGATTATGTCTCTACAGAAAAAGCTTTACACTATATCAGGTTAATGTTAGATATTTTGTGGAACTAAAATTTATGACAGTGAAAATTAGAAAATTGTTTGATCCAAAGAAGAAAAAACTTTGTTTTGTCTTAACTATTTTCAATACATTTCATTTTTATGCCTAATATCTCTAATGTTGTAGCTAAAGCACTTGTAATAGTACAATTAATAAGAGGATTTTTGATTGCTAAAGCACTTGTAACGACCAAATTAGTTTCTTCCAGTATAGATTTTTAATGGCCTGATGATAAATTAACGAAGGGTAGATCTTGTCCCTAAAATAGACAATTAACGACGGAAATTTTACGTTGTCGCTAAATGATCTTTAATGATTGGAAAATCCGGTCATTAACTTTTAACGACAAAGGTTTTAATGACTGGTGACGACCAAAATTCTTTTGGTCATTACTGCCTTATAACGACCGGATTTGAACTTTTAACATTCAATTTTCCTCTCATTAAAGGACTTTTTTCTTGTAGTGTCAGCCCTAGCGAATGTAACCACGCACGATAAGAAATAATGAATAAGAGGAAGTTTCCTAACAGTCTTCATAGCCTCTCAAAGATAAATATAGACATTTACGTACCGATCCTCGAGACTCTACTTAGACATGGCTTATACACACGTGAGACCTATGAACCTAGGGTTCTGATACCATTTGTCACAACAAAAAAATGGAAGTGATGAAACTCATCAAAACCCACCAAGATAAGTCAGCCTAAAACTGTCACGACCAAAAACCGGGCATGATGACACTTGTCCTATCCCACCGGGACAAGTTAGCCTAAAAACTCAACAAGCAGAAATAATAGAAATAAAGAAGAGAAATAATCTAGCAGAAGTCTATCAATTAAAACAAAATCAACCCAAGACTGGTTGTCACATGTTCAAGCCGCTAATACAGAAGTTAAATAAATAAGTACAAGTCTCAACAATCTTTGTGTCTCAAATAGAACAAAGGATAGAAAACGGATCTAGAGGGTTCGCCGACATCGAACAGCTACCTCTCAAGTATTCGCTGAAGCCTCGGGAGGAAGAAGAGAGAGATCAAACTCACGATCCGAGCTCGCAACCTACACAGATGTAGAAGCAAGGGTGAGTACCAAAACCACGGTACCCAGCAAGTCAACCAATAAAACAAGGTCAACCTAACTAAACTCATGAACCCCTTTCCTTCCAATCGAACCTCCACAACTACAACCTGCACAAAAATTAGGCCAACCTATACTACACAGTTTATATCGTACATAGATCAACAACAGTCCACAAATATCAACAATAGAACACATAGGCATCAAACACATCAAATACAGTGTCACGGGATATAAACACAACTCCACAAAGTCAAGAAAAGGACAATGAAATGCAATGCAATGCCAAGTATCATGATGCATGTCTGTCCTACAATACACATCCGCTGAATCTCAGACCGAAACCTACGGGGGCCACACATGTACCATGTATCTGCCGGAACCATTTTCCATCGGCATAAATCATCACTCGCCGGAACCATTTCCCATCGACATAAATCATCACTCGCCGGAACCATTTCCCATTGGCTTAAATCATCACTTGCCGGAAGAATTTCTCATCGGCATAAATCATCACTTGCCGGAACCATTTCTGATCGGCATAAATCATCATAGTGTTTCAGAACGAATGCACACAAGTATATTCACACAAATAATGAGAGAATGATAGTGTTCACAATCACAACGCAATTCATATCAATGCAAATCACGTCACACTATCAACAAATCAACATCATCAATTAAATCATTTACAACAAGGTCTATTGCCTAGTCTCCGATTCACTACTCCTTTCATCACAAGTAGGATCAATTGCTAAGCAAAATATTCAAGTCTAATTCCATAGTTCAAACTAGGCAAAAGACATATTCATCGATTTCACAATTCATCAAGGTCTTCATAGCACTTTACCAATTCAAAACCCAACACACAAGTTCAATGCAATTCCACAAAGTTCACATCATTAGCACATAAGCCTTTTTATTACCCCATCGATCAAATTAGATTGATTTCATACAAAATTTAATCCCATTACTCCTCAACTCGTACAAGGAAGAAATTCAGAATTTAACGAGGTTCACAAAGTTTTAAAGGTCCACTTGCCTCAATCACAACAGGCTCAATCCACAACTGGGGGTTTTCCTTTCCGAGATCTATCCAACGCACCACAATCTACTCAAAATATGAACCACAATCACAATCCGGAACTAACAATGCAAAAAACATGAAATTCGGAAAGAAAAGGCAAAACAACCCCAAACTTCGATTTCGAAAACAGAACTTGAATTTGAAATTTCTTTCATGAAAGGGTCCCTCAAGGCATTAGCAACCAAATAGAGAAAATCATTTGAAAAACGGAACTCAAATCATTCCACCATTCCCATTTTATCAAAAATTTGGAGTTCTATCAAAACCCCCAACAACTCAATTTACAAACCCAATTTTCAATCAAAATCATGTTTAAATCAATGGGTAATCAAAGCCAAGGGTTAAAATCACTTACCCACACTGATTCACAGGAAATTCCTCTTCAAAAATCGCCCAAGAGAGCTCCAAAAAGATGAAAATGGTGAAATGGGACATTTCTTGAATTTACACTGTCCAGGTCCAAAAATGGCCTCCGCGAACGCGGCTAACTTAGCTCGCGAACGCGGAGACTAGAACTCAAACACTCTTCGAACGCGGACCCCCTCCACGAATGCGGAGGCTAAACACTTGACCCTCCGCGAATGTGGAGGCCAACAAGGATACCCTCCGCGAATGCGGAGACCAAAAAGTCAGGCACCAGATAACAACAAAATCAACAAAACACAAAATCACCGAATGGACCCTCGAGATTCGTTCAGAAATCTGGGCACACAAACCAGATACGCAACCCCACTAAATTCGACGTTCCGGACTCAATGGAACCGTCGAAATTTGGATTCGTGGTCTCCTTGACCCGAAACCCGATAGAGCACAACAGAAGTAAATCAAGCTTAAAAAATCTCAAAACTAACACGAGATCTCTAAAAATACAACCAAGGCCACCCCTAGGCCTAAAATAATCCCTCGAATCCAACGGAGTCGTCGGAATCTACATCCGAGCATCCGTTCTCCGAATGTTGACCAAAGTCAACCCTATGCTCAAAATTTCACAATTTTCCAACTTAAGTCCAAGATACAGCCCCAAAACGGATTCCGTCAACTCTCCTAGACCAATTTCCATATTCCAAAATTGATGGAATCTATGAAATTCTCATCCGAGTCCCGAAACTCCGAAAGACCTCAAAATGATATTTTTATCACTTAAACCTTTAGAATTCAATTTTTCCAACAACCACAACTGAACAAGAATTTTTGCAAAACTAACATCGAATATCAGCCAAACATGACTCGGGGCAACTCTCCTGAGGGGTAAAATGGTCATTTCACAAAAATACAAAAATTGACCTTCAGGGTCATTACAAAGACCCAAAAAATACAAAACAACTGCAGAAAATAATTTAACAATAGCATAAGAGTGGAAAACTTAGCCAATTTTATAAAACACACCCAAAATCTGGTTATCACGTGTACAAGAATCTAGTATAATAATATAGAATTTGAAAGATAAATATGAGTCTCAATATCTTTGTTTCTCGAATAGAATAAAGCAGAAAATAAGGAGCAAGAGGACATGCAGGGATTACAAGCAACTACCTCTTAAAGTATCCTCATAACGCGTCGGAAATAGATAAGGGAGAAAGATCACACGGGTTTGATCTCAAAACCTACACAAAAGTAAAAGCAAGAAAGTGAGTACCAAACAATACGGTACTCAACAAGCAGCCTAATTAACAAGGCAAAACTAATCTGGAATACGAGTACTCCTTTCATCCCAACCAAACCACCTCAACTATAACCTATATAGAAATCAACCCAACGTAACAATTTTACAATACATAGTTCACAAGGCTTAACAATCACAGTCCAACAATCATAGTTCAACACAAACATCAAGTAGATCAATCACAAGTATTAAATATATCAATCACAAGTATCAAATAGATCAATACAAGCGGTCTAACACTTGCCGAAACCATTTCCCATCGGCACAATACCACTAGACGAAACCATTTCACTTCGACTTTATATAATGTCACTTGTCGGAACCATTTCCCTTTGGCACAATATCACATGCCGGAACCATTTCCCTTCAGCGTTATATAGTATCACTTGCCAGAACCATTTTCCTTCTACATAATATCACTAACTGAAATAATTTCCCATCGGCTTTATATAAAGTCACTTGTAAGAATCATTTCCCTTCGGCATAATATCACTAGCCAGAACCATTTCCCATCGGTACAATATCACTAGCTGAAACAATTACCCTTCAGTTTTATGTAATGTCACTTGCCGGAATCATTTCCCTTCGGCATAAATCATCACATGTCTCATAACAGTGCACAAATATCAATGAAAATAAGCAATTACACACCATAAGGAAGAGACAATAAACTCAAGTAATTCAAGTCTACAATAATGCCATCAAAGCATTTCATCAATAAACAAATTAGGGTCTACAACAAGGAAATTCTCAAAGCACAAATTTCACCACGTTGCCTTTTTCATTTAACCCCCTTTTTATTCATTAAGATTAATCAAGTAGATTAATTGAATCCATCACCTCATTCCCATGACTCCTCACACACAATGAAGGGAAATAAAGATTCTACAACTTTTACAAGTTTAGGAGTTCACTTGCCTATATTCAATCAAAAGTCACTCCAAGACTGGAGCCTTTCCTTTCTTAAAAAATGTCCAAAGCCACAATCTAATCAAACAATTAATCACAATAAGATTTCAAAAATAACAATACCCATATCATACATTTTGAAAAATGGGTCAAATAAACTGAAAAACTCATTTCAAAAAATTAGGTTTAAATCCAAAAATCTTTACTTGAAAATGTTACCTAAGACATTTGTAACTCATTGATGAAAACCATTTCAAAAAAGGAGTTAAGATCAGTTCACAATCACCATTTTATCAAGTTCTTGGAGTCATGGAGAAACCCCAAATTATCACCCCAAAAACAATAAATTGAATACTTTAATTCATTAATAATAATGGGTATATAAATATTTAAGATTAGGAATCATTACCCATATGTTTCTATTCAAAAACCTTGTTCAAATTGCAACACAAAGATCCCAAAACTCAAAAATGGTGAAATGGGGGTCAAAACTCTGATTTTGAAAAATATTTTGCCCAGGTCTTAGATGCTCATCGCTATTGCGACCCAAAGCTACGCGATCGCAATGAGTAAATCTGTCAACTCATTTAAGTTGGCCATCATGATCGCGGAAAGGCCTATGCGATTGTGATGCACTTAAATCAATGCTATGTGATCATGAGAGAGGTCATCGTGATCTTGATGACAAAAATATAGTAATGCTCTAGAAAGAGAAACCAACAACTCACACAAGGAAATAAAAGTTCCCGTAATGACCTTCATGATTCGTTCGCAATCCCGTTCACATAAAATAAATATGCTACTCAATTAAACTCGACGTTTCGAACTTAATGGAGCCATATAGGAATCTGTGGTATCCTTGATCTAAAACTCATGAAAGTCACCAAAAATGAACATAACGCCTAAAAAGCCCAAATCAAGCTCGGGACCTCTAAGAATTCAACAAAGACCTCTCCTAGGTCTAAAATGCTCCCACAAATTCGACGGAACTGTCAGAAATCCAATATGAGCATCCGAATCGCAATTGTTAACAAATGACAATCCAAAGGCTAAAATTTCACAAATTTCCTACTTAGAACCTCAAATTCACAAAAAGACTCTAAATCTAAAATCGACAACTCTCTTAGACCAATTTTCACATTTCAAGACTGATGGAATCGACATAATTTCATTCTGAGACTCAAAACTTCAGAAGACACTAAAAACTACTTTTTGTCAACTTTAGCCTTTTGAATTCAAAAACTTTAATAATTCACAAATTTTTACTCAATGTTTGAAACCAATATCAAAATCTAATCAAAAATGACTCAGAGTCGACAATGAGAGAGGTCAAATGGTAATTTTGTGAAAATTCGAAAAAAGACCTGTCGGGTTTAGCACTTTTTCCTCTTTTTACCAAGTTTTTCTTTCATTTCTCAATTTCAAGCAACCATGTGGTTAGCATCTCCTCCATAGATTCTTATCACCCGCCGCTGAGGTTTTAAGCCTAAACTTTCCATCTTTTAGAGTTCAAAGAGGGAAGAGCTTAAAAAGATGATTACTTTTTCTAAAAAGGGATAATGGCTTGTAATGTAGTTCCCAAAGAAAGGGTATCAAACTCAAAAGGGGTAAAATAGGAATACATTTAGTGCAATAGTAGGATTTTTAGGCTAAGTGGGTTTAAAAAAATTACAACAAAGGCCTAAGGTCATTTCTCCAACTAATAGCAATCAAAACCAACATTGAAAGACTAACTGGGCAAGTTCTAGATAGCATAAGTGAACAAAAAAATTTATTCATAAAAACTCAGTACACTTGGCATGTAAATTAATTAAGATGGCACAATTTTTAATTCCTTCACAAAAACACATTGCATGGCATCATACTTTTACAACCATTAATGAGTTCAAAAGTCACAAAAAGATCATAAGAGTTGTCACAAGATTATTCACATCATTCATTTACTTTCAAAAATTTGAGGGGGGGGGGGATGAGGTATGCTAAATTCTTTTTCATTGTAGAACTATTTTATTAGTACCAAACAAATCATATCCTCCTAAAAACGATGACTTACCCTTAAGAAAGATGTTGCCCCATCCATCATCAGGCAAGTTTATACATATTTTTGAGATATGGCTACTCAGTCTTCCCACACAATACCCCACAAACATATTCATGTAATGACCTTCCGGTCATTTCTCCTTTCTACTTTATTTTCAACATTTAAAGTGGTCCAATAGCAACCCCAAGTAATTTATGACTTGTTGGAATTGGCAGTTCAGTCACCTGATAGTTCATTTGGTTTTTTGTGCAAGTTTCTATATTATGGAGCTTCTGAGACTTGAACAGTTGACTTCAATCAAAAGCTGCAGAAGATATCTTTATAATTCAATTCTGACAGTTCCATTAGGTAAAAAACATTGAGTTTGGTCTAGAAGGAACTTCAGTGTAGAACTCGAGGCTTCCATGCTTATTTTAAGCTACCTTGTAGAATTTGGATTAAAATAGAGTTTGGGTGTGGAATCCACTTTTCATTGACATGACCTCAGTTTAAAGTTTTGACATCTCTGTTGGGTTTGGATCTCGCTTTTTGGTTGCATATATATTTGCTTTTGCTCTTATCTTCCGTTATACTCTTTATTTAATTCATTTATTGCATATTGTTTGTTGTTTCTACAAAGTATGCATGTTACTACTTGTTCTGGACTATGGGTTGGCTTACCTACTGGTGGGTTATGGTAGGTGCCATCATGACTTGGGATTTTGGGTCATGACAAGTTGGTATTAGAGCCCTAGGTTCGCTAGTTTCGCTTGTATAAAGCTAGTGTCTAGTAGAGTCCTATGGATTGGTGCAGAGATGTCTATATTCTATCTTTGGGAGGCTATAGGAAATTTTTAGAAAGACTCACTTTTTTTGTTCTCGTGCATCATGTGTCATATTGGTTTCTTGAAAACATACTTATTTCATTCCATCGAAGGATGGCTCACACGCGCAGCGCAGTGACTGAGGGTGATGCACCAGGGCACGGTCATAGAGGCCCAACTGGGGCCAGAGGGCGACCCCAGGTCATGTGAGGGATGCAACACCAGCTTTGGATTATCACGCCCTGAGACTACCCCCTACAGGTGCAAGGTCCTTAAAGCCACAAGTGACTCCAAGCTAACCTCATGGCTTTGCATGATAGTAATATTAACATGATCAATGGAAAAATTGACATAAATCTGGAATCTAAGTTTGAAATATTTGTATAAAGCCTATAATACTAAGATAGACTAATATCTGAAAGATATAGCATAAGAAAAATCTAACATGAGTTTTTAGAATAATCCCATAGCTAACTTTGAAGTCTACAAACTGAAAGTAAATAAGTTAGAGGAAATTATAAAGCTTGTCCTCAAATAGATGATGTCTCACCAAAGCTACTGCAACCTGGCTGGAGCTATACCAACTGTGAACTTGATGATGAGTGTCAAAACCTATATTATCAAACAACATAGGTAGAAAGTATGCAATTTGTACTTTGTATGTAATGAATACGAGGAATAGGCATAATAAACATGATATATGAACATACTAAATCTGTAAAACATGTTGATGCAATAACGAAGTAAAATGGAGCTGAGATATACTGAACTGAAAGACATACGTACTAAGTTAGGTAATAACTGAAATTCTGGTTTTGGGAGATACTAAAACCTTCATAAACTATGTGAGCTACAGCATGGAGTTCAGTGTACTACTCCCACACAGAAAATAGAGTGTCCAATGGTTGCCCTCGTAAGGGACATGATAGCTGAGCCTACATTAATGTCTATCTGAGACAAATCCTATAGCAGCACATAGTTCTAGAACTTAGGGATTGCTACTATAGTTTCACAAAATCTAAACAAAAACCTTCCTCCTTAGAGTCCACTCGGTGATAAGTATACTCCCAATGGAAACATGCATAATGTTTAATCAATAATAAACTAATACTACTCAATCATACGGATACGTAATGAGTTGCTCATAAATCATGATAACTGAAATCATATTGAGGGACACTTTATATGAAAGCATCATATATTATGATATCTGAAAATGTAACCTTAGAAATTTTAAAGGAAAGGACTCCCTTTTTTTGGGCTGCTAGTTGAATCCTACGAGGCATATCTACGGTTTGTAGAAGCCTCTATGAGTCATAGGTGGCCCTCGTAGGAAGTGGGTTGAATTTTTGGGAAATTCAATTCCCAATAAGTTGACCTAGAGACAAATAGAACTAATCGTAGGATGGTCTATGGGCCGTTGGAAGTGTCTGTAGGGTTACACTAGACTTAGTGAATTATTGAGCTTATACTTAAGGTCTATGGGTGGAGTCTACGGACCGTAGAAGCGTCTAAGATCCATAGAAGGGTTTCATGGAATGTTGGCCAACTTTAGGTTCAAGTACTTTGTTCTATGGTTGACTAGTACGGTCTATAGAAAGACCTATGGACCGTAGGTCCCAAACTGTAGGCCTATTCCAGCAATTTTAATTAAGGGTGTTTTGGTCTTTTCTAATCTACCAAACCCCTAAACTATCCCATTTTGACCCTATAACTACCCTTGTAACTGATTTAAACCTTCAAAAATCCCTCATTCTCTCACATTCCATCAAATCCCTAAATTCCCTCCAAGTTCATCCCTTTCAATCCTCTCTCAAGCTCCAACGGTGAAAACTAGGGTTTCAAGCTTCAAGATCTCAATCTATTTGCTTTGCTTAGGCTTTTATTATCAATATGTGTGGCAATTCACCATTGGATCCCTTTAATCCTTTGGGTCTGAAAAGAACTCCAATCTTCAACTCAATTTAATCTAATTCAATTAGGGTTTTATGTCAATCTTCATGGGTCCTTTTTATTATGATTAAATAGATGTTATTTTATATTATTTTTCATGATTTAACCAAATAGCATGATTTATGATTAATTTTATATGGACCCATGCTTTATGCTTTGATTTACGCCTATGAACTATGAATTATGATCATGAATTGATAAAGGATTTGAAGCATGCTTTATGAAAGGGTAAAATCATATAGAATTCTTTTCAATAAGTATCAATGGTTTGTGTAAGGTTTTCTCATAATTTGAAGGAAAATCATGATTTTAGATGCTTAGGAAGGTAAGTGTCCGTATGAATAAAGTTATAAAATCATGGTTTTGAAAGGAGCTGCTCTTATACGACTTTATGATTTGGATTGGTATTATGATTATTGCATTTCCTAATGTTATTCTTTGATAATTGGCTTTATCTATTCCATTGGTATTTAACTTATCACCTAGAGGACTTTAAGGTAAAGACTCAAATAGGGTAGTCTCTAGTAGAAATCTATAGTTCCAAACTACGTGCCCTCGTAGAATTATATTAAATGACTTAGCTAGTAGATCCATATAACATTAAATGATATGATACAGAGTTCTAGCTTGACAAGTAGACTTTCCCTTTTCAGTTTGGGAGTTACACCGAATTTCATGTTATAGATCACATGGTCTATTGTCTGTTAAAGCTAATATCTCACAAAAGAACTATGTTTTGCCTTAGAAGCTTTCATTATGTATCTTATTAATGCTTGACGTTGTCTCATGGTTTTATTTACTTTCCTTTCTAAGCTTTTAAATGTTCTACTTGGTCATGCATTACATGTTTTAAGCCAACTATGATATCATGTCAAAATTTATGCATATTTCTCCATACTTAGTACATTCGATGTACTAATGCATACTCGTGCCTATATTGTTTTATAATACAGAGTCCGACACTTCTTCTCCCGCTCATGGCTAGATTTGGATTGCTATTAGCTATTGGATTGGTGAGTTTTCAGACTTCGAGGGCAATACCATGATGACCATTTAATACTTTATTGTTCACTCTTGAGACTCTATATGTGGCCTATGGATTATGTCTAACCACTCTTATGATGTTTTCGAATGGCTTGTCAAGATATAGTTATGATTCCGCATTTATGTTCAAACTCTCTTGATGAGTGGTAGATTTGCACTCATTTAAGGTCTATTTACCTCAATAATTAGTATCCTCAATGCCTAATTTTGTCCTATTTTGATAGAGTGTTGATGATTTGTAGCTATGAAGGCAATTGGACGGGGCAAGGATTGATGTTTTAAAGAATGTCCAAAAATAGAAAAAGACGTACAAAACTACGCCTTGTAGTTCACCTAGCAAGAAAGGCAGGTCGCCAAAGAAGCCTAGTATCACCTAAGTTGACAGTATTTTGAGTTAGTTCTCAAGATCGATCAGCGAAGTGAGGGAGGAAGGGCGATATGCTGAAAGACTTAAGCGATGTGGATAGACGTCGCCGAATCTGACAGTGTTGACAGATAAAATGATGACTCAAAAGGCGATGCGGGGTGGAACTCGGCAATTCAACAAAGTTACAAAAGTGAAGTCAAATGGGATCGCCTAATGAGACTCAAACTGCTGAAGCTTGAAGTAAGAAAAAGGTGAACCAAAGGAAGATAGGAAATTCACCGAATATAGTGGGCGAACTAAGCTAACGTCACTGAAAGGTACATGAAACTAATTTTTGGACAAAATTTTGAGAAACTATAAATAGCCCAGAAGAAAGAGAAAGAGTGTGGAAATATTGAGAGAAGTATTTTGAATATTCTAGAGAGAGAAACATTTTCATTTAAAGAAAAACACGTTTATTGTTGAAGTTTTTAATGGTGTAAACTTGAATTTGGAAAATTGAGGTTGGATTCGAAGTGGGTTTGCTTTTAAATAATTGAATTCATGCTACCGATGGCTAATTTCATGCAAGGTATAATCTATTTTCACTTTTTAATGTGTGGCTAAAACCTCAAACTCTTGGGGCGTGATTATGGGGTTGGGTGTTTATTTAATTTATTGGGTCCCTTAAATTGCTCTATTTTAGGCTATTAATTACAAATTTGACTGATTGCCGAGTGATTAATTCATGAATTGAGGTGGCCAACTTAATTCTAGTTTTGATCTTGCAATGGTGCTTGAAAGAGACCAAGATAAATGGGTAATCTGCTCAATAGTTGTAGTTGAAGTTACTTGATTGCAGTTCTAAAGTTTTTGGTTGTTTTGAATGGCATCTAGATGAGATTGAAAGAAAATTAGCATCAATGATGATGACCTATCTTATTTGTGATTAATTAGTTGTAATGAGAAATTCTACTATACCCTAAGTGAAATCAACATTCAAACCCCCACATCCCTAGAGTCCTTCAGTTTTGTGAATTGTCAACTACATCCATATTATTAATTGGGTCTCTGAATTATTGCTATTAAAGTTGGTGGACTTCTCCACCCATTTATTTTTATTTCAACTTCAATTGAGTTAATTGATTTTTAATTCTTTAATTAAATTCTTAACCATATACCATTCCTCTTGGGATTCGACCCCGACTCTTCGTTGGGTTTTCATTGACGATGACCACTCACTCTTTGGAATTGTTTTAGAGGGTGATTTGAGCGTTATCAAAAATGGTGCCTCTTCCGGGGAATGGTAGTTAGTAATTTAGTTTAAGAAGTAATTTGCATATTAATTTTTTTTGTAGTTGAAAAGTCTTATGCTTGGAATCCTTGTGGTGATATCTTGATAGATGACGAAATGAGTACACAGCATGGTAATGATTCTAGTTGCCATGGGCAAGACAATGATGATAGAAGAGATGATGAGGTCGTTTCTCATACCACCCATGAGGTGGGAGCAATTTGTCTACCACTGGTGCACAAGGAGACTACATTTTTCATAACCAAATCATTGTTGAAGCTCATCAAAGCGGAAGGATTATTTGGGGTTCTAAAACACGAAGATGCTAATGAGCATCTCCGCAAATTTGCAAATGTATGTAAATCTTTTTACAGCCATGGGTATCTCATAAGATTCAATGAGGCTAAGGTTATTCCCTCTTTCTCTGATAGGGGAGGCAACAAAATGGTTGATTAAATTGCCAAGGCTGTCTATTACCTCATGGAAAGGGTTGATTGAAACTTCCCTTGAGAGGTTCTTTCCTCCATCTAGAGTTATGAAGTTGAGTAAGAACATCCAAAATTTTGAAAGAATGAGTAGATAACCTGCACATAAAGCTTGGATACGTTTCAAGAGAGTCTTGTTACTATGTCCTAGACATGGTTTCCCGAATGAGCGGCTATTGCAATATATCTACCACAGTCTTGATGTTCCAAATAAGGGATTGGTTGATCAACTGGTGCATGGAGGTATCATTAGACAATCATTCACTGAGGAAACAAGGTTGCTGGATGAGATGACTAAGCTAAATCATGCTTTGTATACGAGTGATGATTATGTGTTTCTTCCACATTTGGAGGCATTCAAGGAACAAGAAGAAAAGAACCAAGAGCGTGATAGAAGCATTTCTAGATTGACCGCTCAAATTGAACTTTTATCCAATCGTGTTATCAAAGGAGGAACGAATTCGATAAATGGAATATCCCCATATGGGTATGAGGATGAGATGTACATGAGACGTGGAAGATCGGAGGATTTCCAGCCAAGTTATCAAAAACTTGTCGAAAATCAAGGTTGGACCAATGGTAATAATGATAGGTGTCTTGAAAAGGGATGGGAAGAAGTTAGGAATGAGCAACCTTTCATTTCACATGAACCGAGGAAGACACAAGTTGATGATTTATTGGTAAAAATTTTAAACAAGGTGGAGGGGGCAGATATGATTTTGCAAGGGATGACGAGTGACATTTCAGCTTTGTCTACTACTATGGTCTCACATGCATCCTCCATCAAGATGCTTGAAGAAAAGATAAGCAGTTGACCGCTCTTGTGTATCCTAATTCCTATGAGTGTGAAATATCTCATGCAAAGGAAAATTCAGGAGATGCGGTCCAACTTTCTACTGTTGTTACTAGAAGTGGTAAGGCATTGCAAGAAGTAACAAAGCCAAATCACTCAAATGAGCAAGAGGTGGTTGCCGATAACAAATCATCTAAGGATATGGATAAAGTTAAATAAAAAGAAGCAGAAGGTGAACCAAAAAAATGTGACAAAAAGTGCTGTTAAGGATTCCTCTACATTACCTCAAATCAAGATTACACCCCCATTCCCCCAAAGATTGAGGAATCAGAATGACAATACAAAATTTCAAAAGTTCGTGGATATAGTGAAAGATTTGAAAGTGAATATTCCATTGGTGGATGCCTTGATCGAAATACTGGGTTATGCTAAATAAATGAAGGAGTTGGTGACCAAGAAAAAAGTGATAGATTGTGAAACCATCGAACTACCACAAACATGTGGTGCGGTAATGACAAAGAATGATGTCCTCAAGAGAGATGACCCGGGAGCTTTTACGATTCCATGCACTATTGGTAAGTGTACTCTTGCAAAAGCTTTATGTGATCTTGGTGCAAGCATAAATTTAATGTCATTGATGCTTTTTGATAAACTTGGGCTTGAGAAATCGAAGCCAACAAACATGAGACTTTTAATGGCTGATCGTTCCATAAAGAAACTAGTGGATGTAGTCTATGATGTGCTATTGAAGGCTGACAAATTTGTGTTCCCCGCTGATTTTATGGTGCTTGATTGTGAGATTGATGTCGAAATGCTGGTTATTCTTGGTAGACCATTTTTGGCTATGGGCAAGGTGTTGGTTGATGTAGAAGATGGTAAATTGAAATTCCAAGTCAATGAGAAGGTAGTTAGCTTCAACATTCACAAATCCATCAAATACCCAAGTGACATGCATGTTGTGTCTCACTTGGATCAAATAGACAAAGCCGTAGCAAGTATTGAAAGTGCAGCCTATTGTAGGGAACTTTTGGCTCAAGTGCTACTTAATTATGATCAAGATGAGATTAGTGAGTATGATGAGATTGTGGCTTCTCTTGTACGTGTGAGTTCACATAATTCCTTCCAAGCTAAACTTGACCTCAATTTATCTAGTCGAGAAGCACCACCGGCAAAACCATCCATCATTGAACCACCAAAATTAGAGTTGAAGGAGATCCCACCTCATCTCAAATATGTTTTCTTAGGGGAAAACAACACAGTTCCGGTAATTATTGCAAGTGATCTTAAGCCATGGCAAGTGGAGTTGTTAGTCATAGTATTGAAGAGGCACATTAAAGCTTTAGGGTGCTCAATTGCCGATATTGTGGGTATTTTTCTGGGTCTATGCACTCACAAAATAAATTTGGCGAAAGATTGTAAACCCAACATTGAACACCAACAAAGATTAAATCCTTCAATGCAAGAAGTGATAAAGAAGGAAATTATTAAATGTTTAGATGCGGGAGTGATCTTTCCAATCGTGGTCAGCCAATAGGTAAGCCCGATGCGATGTGTGCCGAAAAAAGGGTGGTATCACGATAGTTCCCAATGAAAAAGTTGAATTAGTTGCCACTCGACCCGTCACTGGGTGGAGTGTGTGCATGGACTATCAGAAGCTCTATTCTTGGACTAAAAGAGACCATTTCCCCATGCCCTTTATTGATCAATTGCTTGATAGGCTTGTCGAAAAGGGGTGGTATTACTTTCTTGACAGATATTCTGGGTACAACCAAGTCTCCATTTCACAGGAGGATCAAGAAAAGACATTGTTTACATGTCATTATGGAACATTCGCATTCAAGTGAGTGCCATATGGGATATGTAATGCTCCGGCTACCTTTAAACAATGTATGCTCTTAATCTTTGCCGATATGGTAGAGGATTTCATGGAAGTGTTCATGGATGATTTCTCTATCGTTGGGGATTCTTTTGAAGAATGTTTGAGGCATTTGGAGATGGTGTTAAAAAGGTGTGTGGATTCAAACTTGGTCCTTAACTAGGAGAAGTGTTTTTTTATGGTGAAAGAGGGAATTGTGCTTGGACATAAAATATCCGGGGATGGTATTGAAGTTGATCAAGCTAAAATCCAAGTAATTGAGAAGTTACCTCCCCCAATTTAGGTAAAAGGTGTGAGGAGTTTTCTTGGTCATGTCGGGTTCTATAGACGGTTCATCAAAGATTTTTCCAAGATTGCTATTCCATTATGTAGACTCCTTGAGAAAGAAAGCACATTTATTTTTGATGACTCTTGCTTGGTGGATTTCAAAACACTCAAGGAGAAACTTATATCAGCGCCAATAATCATTGCCCCCGATTGGAATCTCCCTTTTGAAATGATAGGCAATGCTAGTGGGTTGGCTCTAGGAGCTGTTCTTGGGCAACGTAAGAACAAGTTCTTCCATCCTATCTATTATGCTAGCAAGACACTAAATTGTGCTCAGAAAAATCACACTATTACAGAGCAAGAGTTGTTGGCGGTGGTATACGAATTTGAGAAGTTTCACACATATTTGTTAGGTACCCAAGTGGTCGTTTACATAGACCATCCAGCTTTAAGGTATCTGATGGCTAAGAAAGAGGCTAAGCCAACACTTATTCGATGGGTCTTACTTCTTCAAGAGTTTGACTTTGAGGTGAATGATAGGAAGGGGTGTGAAAACCAAGTAGCTGACCATCTTTCAAGATTGGAGGCAGATGCTAGAGTGGTTGAAGAGAAAGACATTGATGATGCTTTCCCGAATGAATCGGTAATGGTAATTTCTACACCCTTTGTTAATGCTGATTTTGCAAATTTTATTGTGTGTGGGATGTTACCGGATGATTTTGAGTAGCCATCAAAAGAGGAAACTCCTATTTTATGAGAAGAAGTATATTTGTGATGAACCTTTCCTTTTTAGGGGATGTGCTGATAACATCATTCGGCGTTGTGTGCAAGAAGTGGAAGTGAATGAGATCCTTAAAGCATGTCATGCCTCGCCGATATGTGGTGATCATTGGGGTATTCATACAGCCTCTAAGGTTTTACAATGTGGTTACTATTGTCCTACACTGTTTACGGATGCTCACATGTTTTGCAAATGTTGTGTCCAATGTCAATTACAAAGGAGTATATCTAGGAGACATGAATTACCACTTTCACAAATCCTTCAGATTGAATTGTTTGATGTTTGAGGGATCGATTTCATGGGTCCTTTTCCTAGCTCCTTCGAGAATAAGTACATCCTTGTAGTAGTTGATTATGTCTCCAAATGTGTGAAAGCAATAGCACTACAAAATAATGAAGCGCGAAGTGTTACAAAGTCCATCAGAAAGAACATCTTCATAAGATTTTGTACCCAAAGGGCTATTATAAGTGATGGCAGATCGCATTTTTGCAATCGTCAATTTGCAACCCTCCTCTCTAAATATTGGGTCAAGCATAAGGTGGAAATACCATACCATTCACAATCCAACGAACAAGTTGAAGTGTTTAATCGAGAAATAAAGAGCATCTTGGCAAAAACTGTGAATGTCCGTCAAACTAACTGGTCCAGCAAGCTTGATGATGCACTTTGGGCCTACCGTACAGCATTCAAGTCTCCCATTGGGAAGTCTCCCTACAAGTTAGTGTTTGGGAAAGCTTGCGATCTTCCGGAGAATTGAAACATAAAGCTTTATGGGTTTTGAAAAAGATAAATATGAATTGGGATGTAGCTTCCAGAGACTGTGTAAACCAAATCCTTGAGCTGGATGAATTTCGTTTGTAGCCCTACAAAAGCTCCGCACTATATAAGGAAAAAGTTAAAAGTTGGCATGACGCTAATATACTACCCAGGGATTTTGGAGTAGGGATATTAGTCCTACATTTCAATTCAAGGTTGAAGCTCTTCCTAGGCAAACTCAAATACAAGTAGATTGGTCCGCACACTATCTTAAGGGTGTATGGAAATTGAGCAATTGAAATTGAAGATGCAAAGGGAGTGTGATTCACAGTCAATATACAATGATTGAAAGCATACTTTGTAGAAGGTCATGACGTGAGGGCTTTTGAAGTGGTGTATCATGATGATATTTGAAATACACATCCACGTCGTTAAATTTGGCACTTCTTAGGAGGAAACCCAAGTGTTAGTTGTTTTCAATAACAAGGGTGTTCACATGTGCAGGTATTGGGTTATGGGTGATGGTATAGGCAACTCAGCGATTCGCCGAGTACATTAGGTGAAGCTCTAACAAGCTCACCTTTTGGGAAGCTCAACTTTAGCTGCTTACTGTCTATTTCTGTGATGCTCCTCACCTACTAGGTGATGCACCAACATCATTGGATAAACTTGATGCACTCTGCCTAAGTAGACATGAATAACGAGAGACACAATGGTAATTTTTGCGATCTTAATGCAAGAGAAGACGATTCACCCATATACTTGGGTGATCATGGTGTAGACCATCGACGTGTAGGTAATATTGTCCTCTAACTAGAACTACAATAGGCGATTTGAGTCTAATCGGTGACTCACCAATTATGATCAACAATTGTCGGTATTAGTGATTGCTCCTACCTTCATCTGTTTATGACATTTTTGTACATTGAGGACACTTCTCTTTTCTTTTTTGGTGGGGTAAGGACCTTCGTACCAATGTTCCCCTTATTAGAGTGTTCTTTTGGGTAAATGTGTCTCTATTTTTCTTTTTCATTCTCTCTTGATGATGGCAACCCCCCATAAGTTTAAAATCGTGAAATACTTGAAGTTTTTATTGATAACAGTTTGAGAATCGATTTCATTCAATATCTATGTCTTAGATAGTACTCATGATGAGCATGATGCGTAGTATTGGTGTTGCGAGAATGAATAGATATGGTTACACCTTTGAGTTATCTCTTTGAATCTTTTGTTGGCTAACTACATTTTGATGTGATCCTTGCAATGAACATCGTACGTACGCTCTTGATCTTTTCGAGATGTCCTAAATGAGTGTTTTTTGAAGTGCCATGTGTGGTGAGGGCTTACTTGAAATCATGTGTGTGGCGTCCTAAAATTCGCCTTGTTAGTCCAATTGTGTGAATCTTGGTGAATGTGAGACATGATCTTGGGCAACAATTGAAAGAGTGAACCAAACTATCCATAAATCCTTTGTGACTACCTTGTGAGGGTGTGAATCAATTTTGACATCATTTGAGCCTAACCTATTTGTTGGTAACCAAAAGAAAGCCTCTTGAACAAAAATTATCCCTACCTTTTCACCAAAAATCCTCTTCGAAGCATTGTGAAGTTTGAATAACCAACTTAGGCCAAAACCCTAAGCTGGGGGTGTGGAAAGGAAGGAAGAATGAAATCCAAATGAAAGGCAAAGAAAGATGAAATGAGACTCAACTTTGAAAGTGTTATGAAAAAAAGAAGAGAGAGCTATCTTATGAGGAAAATGCCTTGGAAAAATGAAAAAGAAAAAGAGAGTGAATGAAATAAAAAGGGATTCCAAATAAATTGAGTAGCAAGTCAAGAGTTGAGTTCTCAAATGAGAAAGAAGTAAAAAAACTTAAGAAGAGGTGATGATGATTGCAACAATGCTTTTAAAAGGTAAAGTCACCAATCCAAATTGACCATACCTTAACCCTCAGCCCCATTACAAGCCTAAAAGACCTTTGAGATATTGCATGAACTAGGTTATGTGATGATTGGAAAATATGGGTAAACCTATGGGACAAAGCTTGCATGTTTTTCTCTATTGAGAGAGTGAGAGTTGCATTGATTCCTTACACATTTGTTGATTTACTTTGTGAGAGCATGGAATCATTCTTGATGTAAGGGCACTTGAATGCATTTGTTGAAACATTTTCTTGCATTAGACAAAAAGCAAAAGTGAGCATGAGCTTGTTTTGAGACTAGCTAGTCATCATTTGAAGCTTTTTAATCATGATTGAGCATGTTATTGGGAGTAGTCTTGTTTTGGCGCTTGCATGTTAGCTCTCATTGAGTACTGATGTAGAAAACCTTTTTGAGCTTTTTGTGTTCTTGATTTACGTGAGGACAAGCAAAAGTTTAAGTTGGGGGTGTTGATGAGTAGTAGATTTGCACTCATTTAAAGTCCTTATAGCTCGATAATTAGTGTCAACAATGCCTAATATTGTCCTATTCTGATAGAGTGTTGATGATTTACAACTATGAAGGCAATTGGACGGGGCAAGGACTGATGTTTGAAAGAATGGCCAAAAATACAAAAAGACAAGCAAGCCTACGCCTTGTAGGTCGCCTAACAAGAAAGGCGAGTCGCCAAAGAAGCCTAAGATCGCCTAAGTTGAAAGTATTTAGAGTTAGTTCTCAAGGTTTATCGAAGAAGTGAGGCAGGAAGGGCGATCCACTGAAAGACATAAGGCGATGTAGATAGACATCACCAAATCTGACAGAGTTGGCAGATAAAATGATGACTTAAAAGGTGATAAGAGTTAGAACTCAGTGATTCACCGAAGTTACAAAAGCAAACTCAAATGGGATCGTCTAATGAGACTCAAACTCTTGAATCTTGAAGTAAGAACAAGGCAAACCAAAAGAAGATAGGCGATTCACTGAATGCAGTGGCGATCTGAGCTAACGTTGCTGAAAGGGACACAGAACTAAATTTTGGGCAAAATTTTGGAAAACTATAAATAGCTCAGAAGAGAGAGAAAGAGAGTGAGGAAAGATTGAGATAAATAATCTGAATATTCTAGAGTGAGAAACATTTTCCATTAAAGAAAAAGACATTTATTGTTGAAGCTTTTAATGATGTAAACTTGAATTTGGGAAATTGAGGTTGGATTCAAAGTGGATTTGCTTTTAAATACTCAATCTCATGCTACCCATGGCTAATTTCATGCAAGATATAATCTATTTACACTTTGCAATGTGTGGCTAAAACCCCAAACTCTTGGGGTGTGATTATTGTGTTTGGTGTTGATTTAATTTAGTGGGTCTGTTGAATTGCTCTGTTTTTGGCTATTAACTATAAATTTGACTGATTGCCAGGTGATTAATTCATAAATTGAGTTGGACAACTTAATTCTATTTTTGATCTTGTAATGGTACTCGAAAGGGACCAAGATAAGTGGGTAATCTGCTTAATAGTTGTAGTTTAAGTTACTTGATTGGAGTTCTAAAGTTTTTGGTTGTTTTGAATGGCATATAGATGAGACCGAAAGGAGATTCTATGCAAGGATACTTTGAGATTGAAAGAAGATTAGCGTCAATGATGATGCCCTAGCTTATTTGTGATTAATTAGTTGTAATGAGAAATTCTACTATACCACAACTGAAATCAACATTCAATCCCCCACACCCCTAGAGTCATTCAGTTTTGTGAATTTTCAACTACATCCATATTGTTAATTGGGTATCTGAATTATTGCTATTAATGTTGGTTGACTTCTCCACCCATTCGTTTTTATTTCAACTTTAATTGAGTTAGTTGCTAGTTAATTCTCTTATTAAATTCTTAACCATATACCATTCCTTATGGGATTCCACCCTGACTATTTGTTGGGTTTTTATTTACGATGACCGCTCACTCTTTGGAATTGTTTTAGAAGGTGATTTGAGCATTATCATCTCTTTCATGATATGAAATGTCTCACATAAACTCTCTTACTGAATATTCTATTGTGTTGAATGTATTTCAAGTTGCTTGTGTAGGGCGTCTCGGGGTCCTATATGCCTTGTCATGTCTGGGATATATTTTGGGTCGTGACAAACTTGGTATCAGAGCAAAGTTTTTAGAAAGGTCATAGAATGTCTGACAAGCCACGGCGCGTAGTGTCTTATTCATAAGTGTGAAGTGTTCCACATAAATGGATAGGAGGCTACAATGCATTTAGGAAACTTAACTTCTTTCACAACTCTAAAGTCGAGCCATAGAGTTTATCTCTATAAGGTTCTCTCCCCTAACTCTTTTCCAATGCTTTTCAGGATATGCCACCTCGAAGAGCTTACATAAGAAGGAATGTGGCTAATTATATGGAGTCCGAGGTTCCTCAAGCTTTGGTTGACCCTTTGGCCGAGTAAGTGACTCATGTCAAATTTTGAACCGCTTTCCAAGTGTTGTCTCAAGCTATGACGGCCCAAGCTAATAGAGAGGCCATTGCTCTTGTTAACCCAAATATGGGTATGGTAGCAATAAGGGGGAGGGACTTTACTAGCATGAATCCCTCAGAGTTTTGTAGGTCAAAAGTGGATGAGAATCCTCAAGAGTTTGTTGATGAGATCTGTAATATAGTAGAGATAATGAGAGTGTCATCGGTGGAAAAGGTGGAATTGGCCGCATGTCAACTGAAGGGTGGTGCTCAAGTTTGATTCAAACAATTGAAGGAAGATAGGGCTATAGATGCGGGTCCTCTGGATTGGGAGAAATTCAAAAGGTATTTCCTTGAACATTTCTTTCCTCTTGAGATGAGATAAGCAAAGGTGCTTAAGTTCATTTATCTTCGTCAAGGAAATATGAGTTTCAAGGAGTATGCTTTGAAGTTTACTCAATTGGATAAGTATGCTCCAACCATGGTTGTCGACTCTAGGGTAAGGATAGAAAGGTTTTCTCGAGTGTGTCTGAAATGGTGGTCATGGAGTGTCGTAACGTCATGTTGATCAAAGAGATGGATATCTATCGTTAGATGATACATTCCCAACAAATTTAAGAGGAAAAGCTAAAAGAGAAATCTAGGGAGTCAAAGAGGGCAAGGGCTGATGCTGGTGACTTGTGTCATTCTAGGTCTGGTGGACATGGTCATTCCTAGTTCAGGCAAGAGTTCTCTGGTCAAGGTTCTTCAAATGATCCGGCTCAAACATTCAACAAGGATAGGGTTTCTAACCCCAAACCTCAAAGAAGTTGTGGAAATGGATTGTCTATTCTCGCTTGCCAAAGGTCTGGCAAGAGTCAATCGAAATAATATTTAGCCGGTACGGATGGTTGCTTTGGTTGTGGGAAGAGTTGTCCAAAAGTGAAGGATTTTCTTTTGCAAGCTAGCAAGAGTAAGGATGGTAGGCAAGCTCATCCTAGTGGTTCTGGTTTGGGTTCTCCTCATCAGAACAAATTTTATGCACTTCAGACTCGACAGGATCATGAGGGTTCTCCTGATGTTGTGACCGGTATGTTTAAAATCTTCTAATTTGATGTATATGATTTTCTTGATCCGAGTTCTACTTTTTCATTTGTTACTCCTTATGTGGTCATGAGATTTGATGTTTGTCTTGAAAGTCTTTCTAAACCCTTTTCTATCTCTACACTATTAGTGATTCTATTGTTGCTAAACGAGTTTATAGAAATTGCCCTATTTTTGTTTCTCATAGAGCCACTCATGTTGATCTTATAGAGTTTGATATGTTAGATTTTGATGTTATTCTTTAGATGGATTGGCTTCATTTGTGTTATGCTTCCATAACTGTAGGACCCAATTGTTCACATTTCGGGTTTCGAACGAACCTATCTTAGAATGGAAAGGGAGAAACTATGCTCTTAAGTAAGGATGTTAACGGTTTGGGTAAAAATCAATCCAAATCGAAAAACCGAACCAAACAGATTAAATAAACCAATTTTCATTTGGTTTTGGTTTGGTTTGGTTTGGTTTTATATTTTTAAAAATTGATAATATTTGGTTTTGTTTTGGATTTGTTCAAAAAAACAAAAAAAATAACCTAACCAAACTGAAAAATTATATATAATATATATATATATATATATATATATATTCATTAAAATGTACTCAAATATAATTTAAAAAGGACATTAAAACCTAGCAAAAGGCCCATAATTTGAAGCCTCAATTAAAGAATAAAGAAAGGGAATAAAACAAGAGTTGTAGCCTTTTGACTCTTAGGTCAAATTCAATAAAGTACTAGGTACATTCTTTGGGCAGCAATTAGCTGTGTCTTCTGTGGTGAGAAAGTGCGGCAACAATTTTCATCTCTAGTGAGCTTTTTCGGATTTATTTTCTATTGCAACTTGCAAATTAATTTTCTGCATCTTTTCAACCATTTTTTATAGATAGAGTATTCATTGTTAAATTTTATTAATGTCTTGTCTACTAGTATATCAAATTTCTCAATTTTTATTTTGAATTTTTTTCTCAATTTTAATTTTTGATTTCTTTTTTCAGATTAAAATAATGGAAGTTGAAGGATCAAAGGTGGCTGAAAAAGAAATTACACCCGCGCCAGCAATAGTTCAAGCACATGGTAACACATTTAAAACTTCTACAAGTTCTACTACGTGCAATTCCCCTAAAAAACAAAAAAGAACTACTATTTCTGGTAAAGATCCTAGCCATTGGGGAAGTGGTAGGGAAACATAACAAATTTGGAAGCATTTTGAAAAATTTCTTGATAAGAAAGGGGAACAAAAGGGAAAATGCAATTATTGGTTTAAACAGTTTTCTTGCCTTGTAAGAATAGGACTTCTAATCTATGGACATATTTAAACATTAATTGTGTCAAATCCCCTTACAGAATCATTGATACAACACAGTCAATGCTAAAACTTAAACATATCAAAGAAGGGGGACAAGGGGCTTTGGAAAAGGTTGTTTATAATTTTTCTGAGGTTAAGAGGGCCATTGTTGAGTTTTTTATTCTTGATGAACAATCATTTAAAGTTGTTGAGGAGGAAGGGTTTAAAAGATTAATGACAATCATTTTTTCTAATTATGAGTTACCTTCTCGTATTACCGTTGCTAGACAGTGTTTGCAGATTTATCAAGATGAGAAAAAAAGCTTAAAAGACTTATTAAAGATCAATGTGTGTGTCTTACAAGTGATACTTGGACATCAATTCAATATTTGACATATATGGTTATTACTGCTCACTGGATAAATGATGAATGGAATTTTCAAAAGAAAATTTTGAACTTTTTTCATATTTCCGATCATAACGGTGAGACGATAGCCAAAGCAATTGAGGCATGTTTATTGGATTGGGGGATTGAGAATCTATTCACAGTGACATTGGATGATACAACAGCTAATAGTGTTGCAATCACGCACTTGAAAGTTAGGATTAATGATAGGAAAGGTATTATATTGGAAAATAGCTATTTACATGTTAGGTGTAATGCTCATATTCTAAATTTGATTGTGAAAGGACTTAGTGAACAAAATGAGTCTATTTCTCGAGTAAGGCTTGTTGTGAAATATGTTAAGTCTTCTCCTTCAAGAACTGATTCCTTTAAGGCATATTTGAGAAAGTCAAATTAGACACTCATGGCTTTTGAGTTTGGATGTTGAGACGAGGTGGAACTCGACATCCTTAATGCTAAACACAACTCAAAAATTTGAAAAACCCTTTTCAAGAATGTATGAAGATGATCATAAGTACTTTAGGTAATATCTAAACTTGAAAGGAACAACAAAACACTCATCTATAGATGACTGAAAGAATGTGAGAGTATTCATTAAGTTCCTTGAAATTATTTATCAAATCACTTTGAAATTTTTGGGAACTTTACATGTCACTTCTAATTATTTCTTTCATGAGATTTATAATCTTCAAAGCTATATTCTTAAATATTCTAATTCTGGTTATCCTTTATTGAGTAATATGACTAAGCATATGGAAAAAAGTTTACTAAATATTGGGAAGACTTTAATGATATGAAAATGTTATTATTTAATGCTATTGTATTGGATCCTCGATATAAGTTGAAGTATGTGAAGTTCATTTTTAAGATATTTTATAAACCTGTGGAGGGAGTAGATAGATCTATTAAAGTAATGGATACTTTATCTTTCTTGTATACTCACTATGCAAATTCACTTGTTGAGACTCATGATGAAAATATTAAATTTCAAGCTAGTGTGATGAGTCAAAATAATGAAATGCAAGGTTGTGATGTGAAATCACAATGGGAAAAGTTTCTTGAAAATGAAAATAATGTCGATAATAAGTCTGATCTCGATAAATGTTTATTGGATGATTTGGAGAAGAGCAAGAATTTTAATATCTTGGCTTGGTGGAAAGCTTCATCTCAGAGATATCCAATTGTTTCCAAGATTAAGAGAGATGTGCTTGCTAATTTTGTTTCCATAGTTGCATCAGAATCAGGTTTTAGCACAGTTGGTAGAATTCTTGACTGTTATCGAAGTTCTATATCCCCAAAGACAGCCGAAGCTCTTGTTTGTAGTCAACAATGGTTATGGACAACTTTTATATAGTGAAAGTTTGAATATCTTTTAAATGAAATTCAAAATCATAAAATACTTGAAAAAGGTATTTTACATAGTAAATTACTTAATTATAATTTGTTTATATACTTTTATATTTCTTATTATGAATGCCTAATATGATGATTCTTTTTTCAGAACATCCAGGTACTCCTTTGAGAATTGATTAAGTTGATTCGATTGAAGAAAAAGTAAGATAAAAAATATAAATGTTTCCTTTCTTTTGAGTAACAAAAAGGAGAGGAGATGTAGATCGTCTTTATATGACAACAATTGTTATTAAACTTGATGTTGAATTTATTTGCAATGTGCAGATACTGCCTTTACTTTGCTAATGTGGACAAATTTTTTTTGTTGTTGTTGAAACTACTAATGTTACTAATGTGGATACCTCCAAATGCAATAAAATAATCAATGTATTATGAAGCAAAAAGGGGGGTAGGAACTTTGAGTGAGCATTGCACTGTTTGAAACTCAGTTCCTACAACTTTCTCTAGCATATATAGAACAATTTGTGCAGAGTATCAAAGTTTTGGGCTATCCTCTTTTGGTTTAACATTGTAGAGACCGCATGGTTATGTATTTTATGCAGGAAATGATGAGAAATTTTTATGTATGGTTAATAACCGAACCAAATCGAACCTAAACCGATAAAAACCAAACCGATAAATATATATTCTATTTGGTTTGGTTTAGTTTTAATCATTTAAAAATTGTTTAAATTTATTTGATTTTGGTTTTGACCAATAACGACCCAAACTGACCCGTGAACACCCCTACTCTTAAGGGTACGTTTATATCTTGCTGAAGGCTAGGATAATTATTTCTAAAGGTTGTATTTATCATATCCTTCGGGTTGGGGATACAGATTTTGAAAGCCCTATTCTTGAGATAATTCCTATTGTGAATGAATTTCCAGAAGTGTTTCCCGATGATCTTCACAGTATTTCTCTCGAAAGAAAAATAGACTTTCGTATTGACCTTCTCCCAGATGCGTAGCTTATCTCTATTCCTCCTTACCGTATGGCCCCAATAGAATTTAAAGAGTTAAAGGAACAATTAAAGGATTTATTGGATAAGGATTTTATTAGACCGAGTATCTCATAATGGGGTGCTCTGATATTGTTTGTTCGGAAGAAGGATAGTTCCTTCCAAATGTGCATTGACTATCGGCTATTGAATAAGGTCATGATAAAGAATAAGTATTCCATTTCAAGGATTGATGATTTGTTTGATCAACTCTAAGGGGCGAGTTTCTTCTTCAATATTGACCTTCGGTCGGGGTATCACCAATTGAGGGTGATGGAGAGTGACATTCTAAAAATGACATTTTTAACTCAATATGATCACTATGAGTTTTTAGTGATGTCTTTTGGTTTGACAAATGCCCCGACGGTGTTCATGGATATGATGAATATGGTCTTCAAGAAATATCTTGATATGTTCGTGATTGTTTTTATTGATCATATTTTGATTTACTCTTAGAGTGAGGATGAGCATGTTGAGCATTTGAGAATTGTGTTGCAAATCCTCAAGAATCGAAAATTGTATGCTAAGTTTAACAAGTGTGAGTGTTGCTTGAGGTCCGTTGCTTTCTTTCGCCATATTGTCTCGGGTGAAGGCATTCAAGTTGATCCTAAAAAGACCGAGACGGTTAAGCATTGGCCTAGACCTTTGTCTACTTCAAACTTTGGAGTTTCTTGGGTTTGGCCGGTTATTATAGAAGGTTTGTGGAAATATTTTCCTCTATTACTTTGCCTCTAACTACATTGACTCAAAAGAAGGAGAAATTCCTATGGTCAGAAGCTTGTGAGAAAAGTTTCCAAGAGTTGAAGGATAAACTCACTTCAACCCCAATTTTGACTTTACCGGAAGGATCGGATGGTTTTGTTGTTTATTGTGATGCTTCATTAATTGATCTTTGTTGTGTTTTGATGCAATATGGGAAAGTCATCACATATGCTTCAAGGTAATTGAAGGTGCATAAAAAGAATTATCTGACTCATGATTTAGAGTTAGCAGCGGTAGTGTTTGCTCTAAAGATTTGGAGGCATTACATATAGGGTAATCACGTAGATGTATTTACCAACCATAAGAGCTTGAAGTATGTGTTCACCCAAAAGGACTTGAATCTTCATTAAAGAAGGTGGCTTGAGTTATTGAAAGATAACAACATGAGTGTCCTCTATCATCTGGGAAAAATGAACGTGGTGGCAGATGCTTTACATTTTTGGAGGCTGCTCAAGGTTTAATTTATGTCATTTTCAATAACATGTACTGAATGTGTAGGTTAGAGTCTGATTTGAAAGCATTGAGAAGAGGGCAAAGCTGGCATCCATTTGGCATATCGTCTAACCACTTGGAATATTGTCGAAGGTTATCACCGAAAGTCATAGGTTTCCCAAATCTGTGAGTTGATATTTTTGTAACGCCTTGGCCGATTGGTGATGCGTTCATTGCTATTCGGCAATGGTCTGGCTGCTGCAGAACTACTAGATCACTAAATCCATTTGCACTTGGTTGATAAGTTACATAGCAGATTCGGCAATCCACCGACCTATTCGGCATAGTTAGTCAGGATTGCCAAATTGCATCGAATGAAAAACCAAGAGTCATTTTAAATTTTGAAGTTTCAAACATTTCATTCTTTTATCCCTTTTCTTACAACTTCCTTTCACACCCAATTTCTTTCTTCCTTTTTCCTTTTTCCTTACAAATGATTTCATAAAGTTATAATTATGTGGAATTCGATTGCATCTTTATTTTTCCTTATCTATTGCATTTGAGTTTTTGATCCTTTAAAGAGGTTAGATTGGTTAACCCATTGCTCTCTTAATATTGTCTTATGCTTGTTATTGGATAGTTTTATGCTTGATTGAATGCCTATAATATTAATCGAAATGCCTATCTTAGATTCTAAATTGATCTTGTTCAATTCAATTTTTGTAGGTAATTGGGTGCGGGGTATGAACTGGATTGTGAATGGTTTCTTGTTGTTGAGCATTGGTTGAGAATTGGTATTGTTTGGGTGATTATATTTTGGTGTCTTTTATGTAATTTGAGTGAAGTCTAAGTACCCTTTGTTAAACATACGACTTGATTTGGCCCAATAATGGATAGGGTGATGCCTTTCTTAAGGATAAATCATCCTTTCATTTAGATTTGTGGTAGAAATTAGGGGAATTTGAATACCCTTTCTTTAGAATCAATGTGGGTAATTTAAAATTTGATTGTGTGATGCATTGCAAGGATGAATTGAACCAACTCTATGCATGGGTATCACTTGGGCAATGGGTCTGAGATATTTAGTGGTACACTTGGTGATGCGCTAACTGGCACCCAAGTGCATCAATTTTAATAGGTTGGGAGCCCTGAATTTAGCCCATTTGGCGAGCTTCATTAGGCTCACCGAATGTATTTTGCATATCACCGACCGACCCTCTATCCATAATTTTGCTTAGTCATTTGAAGGGATCCACTGTGCAATTAACCGATGATCCTATACTATTGCCAAGAATCATTGGCATTATGTCGACTTATTGGGCGAGAATCAGCTTACACTTTGCTCTAACATTTCAGCTTCATTGTTTTCTCTTGTGTTGTGATATGTTTTGAAGCCATGCCTCATCAAATAAGTACACCACACCTAACACACCTCCTCATCACAGGCCTAAGAAACAAAAAGGGATCAAAATAGTAGAACTGATAGCTACATCGCAACCCACTTAATGCAAGTCTAATCATGTGAATGGTAAGGGAAAGAAGAAGGTTTTTGAGTCTTGGGATGATGAAAATAGAGAGAAATATGACTCCTTATAATATACCTGGTCAGAGTCTGACACTAAAGTTGATGGGGATCGGTCTAGTACCCTAGTCCATAGTCCACTCCTAGAAGCGTCATCAACAAAATGGAAGCAGAGTGAGATTTATCCAAAGTAGCTCATGATCCTATTGTTATCATATTGCCTCCACCAGCTCATGTGGTAGCTCCTCGGCTACTAAATTGTGTCAAGGTTGTGGGAAATTATACAATCTTAGAGGAGAAATGGGTTTCCATAGATGGTGTGGTAGAAAGGTACCCTCAGATTTGGCAGACCATTAAATATCACAATTTTAAGCAGTTGACAAAACCTTAAGCCCCATATGTTCCATCTTGGGTTTGGGAATTCTATGAAGCTTTTGCATAGCTTTTTCACAAGGGTAAAAAGAAAGGGAGTCGGCATGATCTTGTTGAGATTATTGAAGTTCGAGGAAAGATAGTCAAGTGTAGCGAAACAACAATTAACAATGCTTTGGATTGCACAATGCAAATCTGTTGAGTTAGAAACTAAACTAGAGAAGACTTTAGACGAGTTGAGGGGATGGCTTGCCCTATTATTGAGTGATTCTATGTCCCTATGGGTGTAATTATAAAGAAGAAAGATATAAGTGTGGCACCGCGATACAGACTAGCATTTCTGTGTAGTCATTTGATGTTGTTATAGAATGAATCCATCATCTGCACTCCGAAAGCAGCCCTGGTGGGGTCCATTATTGCGAGAGAAAGTCTTAATTTGGGATTGACCATTGCCCCGAAGATATCCATGAGGGCTAGGAATAATTAAACCTCTTTTTTGTTCCCGTGCTTGATCACAGAATTATACCGAAAGGCAGGTGTGGGCTTTATGGCAAGGAAAGATGTGGAAACCACCCCTACCTTCTCTTGCAACATTCAGAAGATTGAGGTGGAATACCATTGAGATGAGGCTGAGCATTAAAAGAAGATATCGGTTGACAATTTGATGGTGTTTAATCTGGAGTCTCTCGAGAGTGATCATTTACCTTCCACTCAAACCATTGCTACCTCATGTACTCCAACTACAACTCATCCACCTACTTATGCTACCTCTTCATTCCCTCTATTGACTAAGGCATACGTCTTGAAGATGGGTAACCTGGCAAATACAATGGACGCACGAGCTTCTTATTTAGAGGCTCAAGTTTTGCCATGATCGATAGAGAAATTGAGGCTACACTTATACCTCTTCGGGAAAAGATGAGGGGACTTAAGGAAACTTTATATGTATAGGAGGAGCCTATTGACAAGTTAGCTGTTGGGATTGAAGTGTGTGAACAGTAGTTGGATGATGGTTGTAATATCCCATTTCTTGTGAATTTACTTTTAATTATGAATTGACCATTTTCCATTCCCCCTTAGCATTTGCATGCTTAGTTTGTCTTTCAGGAATTGTTGGTGTGGTCCCTGATGCGATCGGGTGTGTTTTAGTGATTTGACCCCACTTGACTTTTGGGAATTTGGGTGAGAAGTTGAGTTTTAAGCATTAAGAGTGGTCCAGGAGGGTATATCTGTCATTTTGATCACTTTCCAGAAATCTGACGATTCCACTGAGTCTGGAATGTCGACTCTAGTAGGGTAGCATGTCAAGTTTATTTTAATTGGACTCCAAACAATTTCTGAGGGTCCGAGGTCATTTTTCCTTGTGTTAAGTTTCTAGATTTCAGTTTCTGGTGCAGGTCATTTTGACCTTTGCAATCGTGATCCTTGGGCTCATGATACCAATATGTCTTCTCCGTGGCATTCGCGATCGCAGCTCGTCAGCTCGGGGTTGTAATGAACCAGTTGTTTCCTTAGCCTTCACGATTGAGGACATGGGGTCTCACGTTCGCGATGTAAACTTTTGTGCCTTTGTGATCACGAGAGCTAGTGGCTTGCGATCGCGATGACCAATTTTCACCTAGATAGAACCTAATTTTAGGATTCTTTCCATTTTTTAAATTCCATTTTCAATCTTTGGGGAGACGATTCTTGGGAGCATTCTTGTGCAAATTCGTGTGGGTAAGCTTCCTTTACGAATTCCTTGTTGATTCTATCAATTTCTATCATCCAAAACACCTTTAAATCTTGATTTCAATGTGGGTTTGAGGGGTTTTCCCCTAAGTAGGAAAATAGATATTTTCTTGATTGGGAGCTTGTTCCTTGATCAATTTTAATGGGTTTTTCAACCATGAATCCCTCTTGACTAGTAGAAATGTTTTTCAACTAAAAATATGATTTTACCCTTTTAGTTTCTGAAGTTATTTTTGGACTATTTTACCCCCGATTTCTAATTCTATCTATATGGGTATCATTGGGCTCCTTTTGCTGAACTCTATCCATTCTTACTAGTTGAGGATTATTTTGGTGATCAAGTGATTGAGGAAGTGCTCCGATAGAGTTGTTCAAGTGAAGTTTCGGCCTTCGAGGTAGGTTTGGCTATAGACTAAGATGAGTAAAAAACATTTTTGTAAGAAGTCAACTGTGAAATGATTAGTAGTATGAGTCTTAGAAGTTGGTAAGTGCCGACCTCCTTGTTTAGTTCGTATGATACCTATTTGTGATGCTTAGCTGTGTGGAGGCTTGTGTGATATCTTTAATTATTGTTGAAAACCTATGCTATTTGAGTAATTGCCCGAGCAAGGGGCTGAGTGACCTATCTTAATTTTTAACATTCAGATGCCTGAGATATGGGCTTGAGTTGATTTTTGAACACTTTAAAAATGAAAAGAAAATGCTTTCTAAGTGGTAAAGACTAGTTTTCTAACACCTCGGATTTCAAAAAGGAAAAGACTGCATTAAATTGCAGCAATAGATTCAAGTCTATGAGACCTGTCTATAGTTCGTATGACTTTCTACGGGTCATAGACCAGTCTCATACAAAGGGAGAAAATTAATTTTTAAATCAAATCCTAGTACCTCTTTCTACGGTCCACTAGTACGGTCCGTCAAATGATCTACGAGTGGTAGATGGGTCTCGTAGGTAGGTCCCTAACTTAGTAAAATTTTAAGGACAAAAGTTTTTTTATGGTTGGTGCGTACGGACCGCAGAAAGCTCTACGGGCCGTAAACATGTCTCTTCAAAGTTTATCCAAGAATTTAAGTTTCTGAACTTTTCTAGGGTTGACTAGGATGGTCCGTAGAAAGTCGGTCAAAGCCGTAGAAGGGTTCGGTAGTTATTTTAGAGGGGCTTTTAGGTCTTTTCCTAATTGTTTTAAACCAATACTATGTCGTTTTTTCTTCTACCCTAAGCCTTATATGATGTTTTTAAGTCCTAAAATTACCCACTTAAAAACCCATTCTCCTAATTCCCCAAAACCTAACCAAATTCACTCCCCACTCTCAACCTTAGGAAGAAGAAGAAAAAGCTAGGATTCAATTCAAGCCTCCAATTCATCATTATTTGTGGGCTTTCAGTAAGCAAGATATGTGGGTATTCACTCATAGAGTCCATTCCTCCTTGGGGTCCCCAAAGTTTTCAATTTCTCAATATCAATCTCAATTGAACAATTTAGGGTTCTTCTTGGCTCTTTATGGTTCCATTTGCTTATGATTTATTATTGTTAACTAAGTCTTCTAATGCCTGTTTTAGGGTTAACACATGATATTTAGTTGAAATTATATTGACTCATGCATGATTTAGGATTTTTAACTATGAACATATGATGAACTCATGATTCTATGAAGTATGAATTTTGGAAGATTATGCATGTCTTATGAAAATAATGTTAATGATGATAGGGTGATTTTTGATGAAAGTATCAATGTTATTGTGAAAGATTTTCTCATATACGATTATGATCATGAATTTTGAAAGGTATTTCTCACATATGAATTCACATTGGTGAAAGGTTTTCTCACGTATGCTTGAATTACAATTTAAGGAGTTATTCTACATTTTGATCTTAAGATCTGGATTGGTATTGATCATCATTGTCTTTCCTATGTTATATTGATATTTTACTTTTATCTATTATGCTGGGCTTTGGACTTAGCACCGAGAGGGATTTGAGGTGGAGGTTCAAATAGGATAGCCTCTAGTAGCAACCACTAGCCCCTACCTACGTGCCCCCATAGGATTTGTCTTAAATGACCTAGCTAGTGGATCCACTTTCTTAAAAGATGATATGTGAGGAATCTACCTTGGCAAGTAGAATCCCTTCTTTCAGTGTAAGGGATATACCAGATTCCATGATATAGCTCTCATGGTCTTATTGTCGATTAAAGCTAATATCCCACAAAATGATTGTGTTTCTTCAAAGCTTTCTTATGTCCCTTTTTTTTTAAATGTGTTGACTATATCTTATGATTTACTTGTTGTTGCTTCTTTAAGCTGTTTAATTGTTCAAATGTTGGTCATGCATTACATGTTTTAAGCCATTTATGCCACCATGTCTATTTTATGCATATTTCCCCATACTTAGTAAATTCCATGTACTGATGCGTACTTGTGCCTACATTGATTCACTAATATAGGGTTTGACACTCCTACCTCCCATACTCATGGCTAGTGGATTCCTTTGTCATTGAAGGTTGGTGAGTCCTTATGTTTCGAGGATCGAGATACTTTTATAGTTTTATGTCATTTAAGTTTTTCAGGTTTTGCATGTGATGTATGGGTAATACCCCAAAATTACACCTCCCTAAAGAAGTATAAGTAGCCGTTGTCAAATAAAGAATCTAACAAAAGTTAGGGTCGATCCCACGAGAAATATGGTTCAGACCTAGTCTAATTCAGTGTTAATTGTATGTTTAGTCAAGTTCTTTCCGTAAAAGGGGGGGATTTGTAATTAAACTAACAATTGATTGATGTGTAGTAACAAGTAATCAAGTAACATGATTTGCAGTTTGTAATATAAATATGAGAATGAAACTAGGGCATATGTGTTCCGCACACGTTCTTAACTCAATAATCCTAATAATAGTAAATTTTTCCTAGTGTTTAACATGCATAGTCGATAAGTTAGCTATCCCTAAGTGATTGGTCCTCCAAGTAGGGAATTTCACCACGCAACTTGGTCCATCTATGGATGTATGCTTTACTCACCCTTACCTTTGACCCAGATTAACCCTCTGCGTATGTGGTTCAGACTATTAGATAGCGGATTATCAATGATAAATCTCTGTTATTTAATCTATTTCTCATTCATTACTTCCTAGGTTCGGCAAGTAGGAATGAGGCAGGTTCTAACGTTGCGCACCATTAAAGAGCATTCTAAATGAAGAGATTAACAATTACATGCATAAACACTTATCAAGAATTACTTAATTATTAGTCATACTTCGTTAATTACCCATGGTTCCCACAATCCTAGTTGTGGATTTAGTTGTTCTTCCTTTTTTGTTCACAATTCATCTTAGGGTTTAGAGAATAAATCATGAACTTACAATCATAATTGGGGAAATCCAAAATCTCAAACTTACAATCATGAACTTCCATTGCTGGGACTCATCTTCTCTAAAGTCCATCGACGATTCCTCATCTACGGTTCGTAGCAGGACGTATGGTTCGTCGTTTGAAATCGTCGTTCCATACTTTGCTAAATCTTCAAGCACCTGAACCAGGACTCCCACCTACGGCTTGTCAATAGAATGATGGCTCGTAGGTCCATTCATTCAGCATCAAAATCTACTGCTGCAATCTCTTTAATCATCAACTGCTCAACAAACCTATTTCTTGCAAAGATTAAGCACAAATACCATCACATCTACTAACAAAATGCCTAGGAAGCCTGCAAAAACACTAAGTTTAATGCACCAAAAGTATCGTAAGTTCATGATACATAAACACCCTCAACTTTAAATCATTGCTTGTCCTCGAGTGACACAACAACTCTAAACAACACTTGTGCATAAGCAACCCATAACTCAAGCAATCACATAGCATTTTCTACGTTATCACCCTCCTTATTTATTTTCAACACAGTGCCCTTCTTATAAACTCAACAAGCTAACTCATGTGGATCAATACATGACATAGATATACCAATAGACACATTCACATACACATACAACACTTACCATGATACCGATTCTCCAACAATGAAACTTGTGCCCTCACCACAACGAAATCCCTTTTGTTCACACAGTATTTGTAACATTTGTATCTTAGGGAATCACTATACTCTTGCACTCAGAAACGAATTCGGTATAGTTTATGCTCAATACTATAGGCTTGCCCCTATTTTCTACGCTTTGACTCTCCAAACTAGTTACTTGGGATCAATACAGATTAGCTTGCAACGTAGGTTTAAGGTCAGGTGTGGTATATTTAGATATTAAGTGACTTTCCTGCCCTCCTTGACATTACATTGACTAGTCTACCTCTTTTTCGACCACTTTTTACATCATCATGCTTTATGCTCTGCTCCTTGTGATCTATTTAAGCTCAAGTGTGATTTTTGAATTTGAACATCTTATTTGATTTATCTTTTCTTCATCTTTTCCTTTTGTCACACCATTCTTATCATTTTTCTTTCTTTTCTCTACATACGACTGTTTTCATACCCTTTTCTTTCTTGCTTTTCCTTCATAATAGCCACCCTCAACTTAAATGTTTAGCCTAAGTCGAGGTGCACAATGTCCAAGGAGGGACCAGAGTTCAACAATATTTTCAGGAAAGGTGAATTGGGTGTATAGAAAGAATGGTATTCATTAGGCTCAAACATTTGGATCAAAGGGAGCAATTTATCCTTTTGGTAGGTTGTTTTTTTAGGCTTAAGTGGACTCGTTCTCAACAATGGCCTATGATCACTTTCAAAGTTCCAATTTAAATTATCTTAGCAACACCAATGGGGCAAGTTCTAGATTGCCAGTTACCATCTGACTATCTAAACAATCTCACATCACACATGGGACTTTGTTTTACTATCAAATCATAATTGCATCTAGTACATGTTATAGCTTAAGTCATAGTGTCTTATAAGTTCCTATCATGTCATAGAAAGATCCTACACATTCAACATATCAAATTCATAGTCATAACACTAATCAAAATTAGAGGGATGTCAATTTTTATGCTCTATAGCCATCATGCTTTTACGTCAAGGTTATTTCTTCACATTAACTATCCTAAAGATGTCGGTTCAATAGAAATTAACACAGTTCCTTGGGGAAAAAGAACACAGGCAAGAAAACCCCAAGGAAGGATTGTGAGTTGATTTACTCAGACTTCATCCCAGCACTCACAATCCATTCATTCCACCCCCACATTAAAAGGTAGTACAATGCCCTCAATGCACAAGAAAATAACAACATCGGGTTTGATAAACTTGGGCCGCGTATGCGCCGAAGATCAATCAAGAAGCGGGTGGGTTCGGTTGCCTGAAACCCACTGGATCATCATGTACGGTGTCCACATTAACGCCCTAAGTAGTAGTCTGGGGTGCACCATCAGTATTGTGCCCCGATCCTGAAGCTCCTGCTGCCATCACTCGAATACGCTCCTGACGTTGTTGCTCATCTAAGATGGACTGGCGCTAGGTAGCCTCCTGCTGCTGTCGCTTTCTCTTGTGGGCTCGTCGTGCCTGCTTAGATGTATGTGTGTCAGCGTCAGTTCGAACGCTCTTTCCTGCTACATGTAAGGAGGTAGGAACCTGCTGCCCATCACCAAATAGTGCATTAAGCACTACATTACTAGACTCCTTTTCAGGGACAGGATCTGGGATAATAGCATATACGGCAGCCAAGGCATCAATGTATGCCCGGAGTTGAGCCAACTCCGTCTGAAAAGTAGCAAGATTAACAGTAGGCCCAAGCTGCGGCCTAGATAGCATCCGGCTCTCAAAGGCATCAATCCGCTTATGCACACCCTGTATTTTCACTTTAACAGCCTTTTCAATCCTGGCCTCTGATTCTTCAACGAACCTCTACATCCATGGCCTGATATGCACCAAAAGAGTTGCCATTTGAGTCTCTAACTTCTGGACCCTGGCTAGTAGCAGCATGGCAAAGCCCGAAGGGGTGGAAGAACGTGGTGCACTCACAGCATTGCCGAAGGAAGTAGAGAGTGGAGCAGTAGTATAGGGCTCCTCAGTAGTGATTGGAGTAGTGCCCTCATCTGGTTGAGCACCGTGAAGGCCCTCGCTTAAAGACGATAAATCAACCGAGATACTCCATCGTAGGGATACGGGGTTTGTATCAACCTGAATCATGCCCAGATTGATCGTCTTGGTCACTTCTACCAACCTGTCACAGCCCCAAATAGGAGCAGTCACCTCTCTACATAGGTGAAAAATCAAATACGGGAACGGCAGCGTGGTCTTCTCTCTAAAAGCCCTCTCATGAATATCGACTATGATAATCTGAGAGAAGTCAATCTCAAGTCTCGCCATCAACAAAGCAAGCATCACCGTGCAATCTCATGTAACTACATTATCAGCCATAGTGGGGGACAGTCGGGCCTGAATAATGGACCACCAGAACATGGCTGCAAAGCTGAGTGTTGCCTTTCTTATAGGCAGTGTCATGTCCCGAACCCACTCGGCGTTCTCTCTCTCATCAGCAATAAACCTCACCATCCATCGCAATAAACTGTCTCGCTGCTTAGTATCACGCATGGTAGCTCTATTCTACACCACACTCATCCTATAGTCGTACTTGGCAGTATTAATTGGCTGGGCATGGGAGGGGCCATTAATTAAATGGTGGACTGTAGCCTCTGATAAATCAATGGGGATGCCTCGAACCAAAGTGGTCAAGAGGGGAGGCTAAGTCAATGCCGTGCCCCGTGGTGGGAGCGCATTATGTACTGTCACGGTATAGGAAGCATAGAACTCCCTCACAATCTCTGGGTTGTATCTCCCTGAGTTCTATGCCATCCAGTCACATCGGTGCTATTTGAACAGCTCATGAATCGCCGACACTATGTGTAGGCTGCTAGTAAGTACCCGGCACTCCTTAGTAATAGCTCGGGCCAGTTTCTGCTGAGCATTCATGAACATCCCATCATAGAATATCTGGTAATTCCCTTGAACATACCATTTATTAGTCTCTGTAGTGTGGTGTATAGGATCTACTCAAGCACTGGGAGAATCATGAGCCTCGCCGGACGATGCGGCATCAAATTTTGATACGGCAACTGAGTCTGAGTCAGAGCTAGCCTTAGACTGGGAAGGCTGGGAACCCTTGCTACCGTCAGATGAACTACTTGCTCCCTCATCAGACTGGGAGCATTATCAGGGTTGCCGGAGTGGGCCTCCTCTACTGCCTCAGTAATAGCCAGTTACCTGGCTTGCGGGCACAAAGTACAGGGGGACTTAGGTGAGTCAGCCCCCATAGGAGGGCCATATTCTGACCCACTCCACTCATCGTCCGTAGGTTCATCGATCAGTAGCAAGTGGGTGGCAGGGGTTGTGGATTTTGACCTCCGCCCGTATTTTTGAGTAACTTTTGGTTGTATTGTACCTGTAGAGACCCCATTAGTACCACAAAAAGTGAAAACAAAAAAAGAAAAATAAGAAAAGAAAAAAAAAACTACGACACTTAAATTTTTTTGTAAAAAACCTATCTGTTGGGACCAACAGTTTCTACCAATGGGCCGTAGATGCTTCCACGGTTCGTAGGTGTCAACCGTAAGTCAAGAAGCTAAATTCAAGGTCTTAGAAGTTGGAATGACGGTTCACCAGGAGTGTCCATCGATGAAATGATGGACCGTAAGACAAACTATCGTTCACAACTTAGGCTACTGCTTTGCACTTCAGACCTATGGTTTGTGACCTACGGTCCGTAGGTTGACCTACGAGCCGTAGGTCGTAGTCGTCAACTACACTGTTACAGACCACGGATCAAAATTTTGTTCAACATCTCAAATACCTCATCTAAGGCACCAAAATACTTCTGAAACATGCATTTCAACATGTAATCATGTTACTCTTTCGTTCCTAGGGTTCCAAACAAGCAATTTAGACAAATTCACAACAACAAATTCAAAACCCTAAGTAAAGAACACATCTAAAAGGCATTCAACACAATTTATCGTCAATCATGCAATACACTCAATAGACTGTCGTCCAAAGGGTACATTACAGCTATTATAAGTACTATTAACAAGCAAATATACCCAAGGTCAAGTATCAACTTCTACTTTCAACCTCAATTTTCACATTTAGGTTCAAAATCCATACCTTATGATGAAGTAGGAAGTTGTATGGATGTTTTCTTGTTATTCTATAGCCACCACTTTGCCTATACTTAGGACCCGCGACTTGATATTTTACATAAAGAAAAATGATGTAATTTGGGAGGAAAATCAGAGAAAGGAAGAATGAAAAAGGAAATTGGGGAAGAAAAGGAATATATAGGTGGAGGTGGATGATTGAAAGGGTGGAAAGGAAGTGAAAGGGTGGAAAAAAGGGTATTAACTGAATTGAATGAGTTTGTAACGGTTGGGAAAAGAGGAAAATGGGGGATGGTTTTAAAATTTAAGGTTTTTTATAATTTAATGTCGCGGGTCGGGTCGAGTTAATTACACTGTGTCGACCTACGATTCCCCGTCGATGGTCCATAGGTGGAACCACGGTCCGTTGATGGGGTTCGTCCTTTACCTTTATACTTAGTCAAATTTAGAACTCATACTTGGGATCTACAGAGGCTATTTACGGTCCGTCGATGTAACGAGGACCGTCTATAGGAACCGTAGACCATCTGCTGTTGTAATTCTTCAGGTATTTTCTTGCTTCCCTGCACACATAGAAAACATTAGGACTTCCTTTTTCCATTTTCTTGACTCTTTTTGGACATGAACCCTATACTACCATAAGCTAGCCAATACTACGACTCAATAAGACACGAAAACTTAATATCAATACTAAAAACAACAAAAAATCACTAACAATCCTAAAATTTGCTAGATTTTACATCTTGGGTTGCCTCCCAAGTAGCGCTTAATTTAACGTCGCGGCACGACGCAGACCTCTTGACTACTCAGACTTCATCAAGACTCCATTGCTCAATCAACTCGCTGCCCGCTTCCGTTTGGCCCATATAGAGTTTTATCCTCTGGCCATTTTCTTTGAATCTCGTTCCTTCTTTGTTCTCAAGTTCTACTGCTCCATGTGAAAATACTTGGACGACTCGCAATGTTCCCGTCCACTTTGACTTGAGTTTTCTTGGAAACAATCGCAGCCTTGAGTTGAATAGAAGTACCATATTACATGGAGAAAAATTACGCTTCTCGATCTTTTGATCATGGTACTTATTAATCTTCTATTTATACAAGGCGGAACTCTCATATGCTCTTAAGAGAAACTCATCCATCGCGTTCAATTCATTCAACCTTTGGCTTGATGCAACATCCCAATCCAGATTCAGCTTCTTGAGTGCCCACATCGCCTTATGCTCTAGCTCTACAGGTAAGTGACATGACCTCCCAAATACAAGTTGGTAAGTAGACATACCTATGGGAGTCTTGAATGTAGTACAATAGACCCATAGAGCATCATCGAGCCTTCTCGACCAATCTGTTCTGTTCACATTCACATTATTTTCATGGATTTGCTTAATCTCTCTATTTAACACTTCGACTTGCACACTGGACTGTGGATGATGACGAGTTGCTACACTATGACAAATGCCACACTTCTCAAGCAATGCCTTGAACAGATTGTTACAAAAGTGGGAACGTCCATCGCTAATAATCTCCCTTGGTGTACCAAACCTGGAAAAGATATTCTTTTTCAGAAAAGTGGTGACACTCTTACCTTTAATATTTGAAAGCGCAACAGCTTCCACCCGTTTGGACCCATAGTCAACCGCAACAAGTATGTACTTCATCCCATTTGAGATCACAAACTGACCCATAAAATCAAGGCCCCACAAATTAAAGAGCTCAATCACCAGTATAGAAGTCATTGGGAGTTCTTGCTTTCATGAAACACCTCCTTCTCATTGGCATCGATCACAAGACTTGGCAAAATCATGAGAATCTTGGTGAATGATGGGCCAATAGTACCCACATTGCGAGATTTTATAGGCAGTACCAATAGGAGACGAATGGCAAGCTTCCAATATACTCATCATCTCTACCTCAGGCACAGAGCGACAAATAATCCCATCAGCACAAATACAAAACAAGTAAGGCTCTTCCCAGAAAAACTTCTTCACGTCAGACATGAACTTTCTTCTTTGGTGAAATTACAAGTACGAAGGCACCACATCGCTTGCTAAATAATTGGCAAAATCTGCAAAACAAAGGATAAGATCAAAAGTAGCATCCAATACCTGTTCGTCTTGGAATGTATCATCAATTTCAATCCCATCAGCTAACTTCATCATAGCTTCATCTTCTAATCTGAACAAGTGATCAGCCACTTAGTTCTCTATACCCTTTCTATCTCGCACCTCAAGGTCGAATTCTTGCAGCAACAATACCCATCGAATCAGCCTCGGTTTCGTATCCTTCTTTGCCATAAGATACCTTAATGCAGAATGATCAGTGTGTACGTTAACTTTAGTGCCCAGCAAATAGGATCTGAATTTCTTGAATGTGAAGACTACTGCAAGCAATTCCTATTTAGTGACTGTGTAATTCTTTTGAGCAACATTTAAAGCTTTGCTCGCATATTATATGGGATGCAAAATCTTCTCTCTTCTTTTTCCCAATATTATGCCAAGTGCCACCCCACTCGTATCACACATAACTTCGAGCTGTTGTCTCCAATCCGGTGAAATACTGATGGGTGCAGAAGATAACTTCTCTTTCAATGCCTCAAATGCTTTCAGACAAGCATCATCAAATTCGAACTTCGTCTTCATTTCGAGAAATTTGCACAAAGGATGTGCAATTTTTGAGAAGTGTTTAATAAATCTCCTATAGAAACATGCATGCCATAGAAAACTTCAAATACCTTTCATAGAGATGGGTGGAGGCAGCTTTTCAATCACCTCGACTTTAGCTCTATCAACCTCGATGCCTTTTTGCAATAATCTATAGCCTAGAACTATACCTTCTTTCACCACGAAGTGACATTTTTCCCAATTCAGCATAAGATTGCATTCTTCACATCGATTCAGCACTTTACCTAAATGTACCAAACAATCTTCAAAAGAGTTACAAACTACAGAAAAATCATCCATAAATACCTCAATGGTGTCTTCCACCAAATCCAAAAATATAGACATCATGCAATGCTGAAAAGTCATCGGTGCATTACATAACCCGAATGGCATTCTTTTGAAATCGAATGTTCCATATGGGCAAGTGAAAGTGGTCTTCTCTTGATCTTCCGAGGCTATGGAGATTTTATTGTAGACCGAATAACCATCTAAGAAACAATACCAACCCTTTCCAGCTATACGATCTAACATTTGGTCCATGAACGACATCGGGAAGTGATCTTTTGTGGTCCACACATTTAGCTTGTGATAATCCTTGCAAACTCTCCAACCAGTGACGGGCCACATCAGAACAAGCTCATTCTTTGCATTTTGAACCACAGTGGTTCCTCCCTTCTTTGGCATGCATTGGACCGGGCACACCCATTTACTATCAGCAATCGGGTATATTACTCTGACATCTAACCACTTGATGATTTCCTTTTTCACAACTTCTTGCATTGGCAAATAAATCTTATCTGGTGTTCAACACTTGGCTTGATGTCCGGCATGAGTTGGATCTTGTGTGAGCAAACACCTGGTGGACTACTGATAATATCAACAATCGTCTAGCCAATCAGCCTTTTGTATCGCTTCAGCACCGATATCAAAGCTTCTTCTTGCCCTTCATTTAAATCAGCAGCAATAATAACAGGCATAGTATCTTTTTGGCCCAAGAAGACATACCGCAAATGAGATGGAAGAGCTTTTAGCTCCAAATTTTGAGGCTCATATATAGATGGTTTTGCTGGTGGAGTGTCTCGATTCTTCAAATCCAAGTCCAGCTTCCTTGGTGGACAACAAGGGAAACCACCATCATCAAGTGCAGCAACTAATTCACCATATTCTGTAATACCATCGCCATCAAAGTTCATGATCACAATAGCCAGCACTTCAACACCTAGCCTCTCCTCAATGGGCACCTTTGGTTTCACCTCATCAGAATAGTTCACCACCGATATTGCCTTGATATCACTTTGATGCTTCATTAATTTGCAGATGTTAAAGGTCACCTCTTCATTGTTCAACTGAAACTTCATCTGCCTTGTTTCCAAGTCTACCAAAGTGCATCCCGTAGCAAGGAATGGTCTGCCAAGGATTATAGGCACTACAAAATCCACCTCGCATACTAGAATCACAAATTTCACCAGAAATGTGAATGCTTCCACTTTCACCAAGACATCTTTAAGCACTCCTATTGGTTTCTTCATAGTACAGTCAGCCATAAGTAGCCGCATTGCAGTCGGTTTTGGGGCTCCCAAGCCTAATTTCTTGAACATAGACAATGACATAAGATTTATGCTAGCACCTAAGTCACATAGTGCCTTCGCAAAGTGCATCATCTCAATCGTTCATGGGTAGTAAATGCTCCATGGTCTTCCTTCTTTTGCACCAATGACCTTGTAGTAATGACGCTACAATGCTGTAACTTATTGTCATCTTCAAAGCTAACAACCCTCTTTTTGGTCACCGGATCTTTCATGAACTTTGCATAACCAGACATCTGTTCTAATTCTTCAATCAAAGTAACATTAATAGACAACTATTTTAACATAGAGATAAATTGCTGATACTTCCCTTCTTCCGTCTTCTTAAACAACCTTTGTGGAAAGGGAGGTGGAGATCTTGGTATAGGAATGACCTTTTGTGTGATTTCAGCCCCCTTCTCATTTTGATCTTTGGGCACTTCTGCTAGCTCAAATTCATCTTCATCCGGTTCTTTCGCACTTTCTACTCCAGTCAGCATGGGAGGATCAATGGTCTGATTTCCACCTCTAGTAGTTACTACCATACACTGCTCGTCATTCTTCGAGTTCTACATAGTGTTTCTGGGAAGTGTTCCTTATTGGCATGGATTTACATTCAAAGATAGTTGGCTCAACTGCTGCTCAATTTGTCTAATTGACACTGCATGCGACTCTAGTTTTTTCAAATATGTGATAAGCCGTTATGCATCTCCTTCACATTTTCATCTATAGAGTCAAACCGCTTCATCATCTTGCTCATCATATCTTCAATGCGATTCAGACTCGATACTCCATCTCGGTTCCCTGGTGGAATGTACGAGCCACTTCTATCATTCATGTTGTTTTACCCATTTCTGTTGCAGTTATTATCTCAGTTGTAGTTACCATCACAAACATAATGCCCTTCGTGATCATAATTTCCATAGTTCCGACCTTGGTTTCCTTGACATTGGCGCCAATTATCCTGATTGGATCCTTGGGTGTTAGTCCGAAAACCCGTGAATTCTCATTCACAAGATTCACATCCTCATCATATATATACTAGTTAGTTGGTGGAGCATTATTCTGATACTAGACTGCATTAACCTTTTCTGAACTTCCACTCACATGTTTAAGTACAAAGCCTAACTCTGTCCTCATCTACGCCATTTCTTCATGAATATCATCATTGGACTGATTCAGTCTAGCTTTTATTGAGAACGTGCTCTTTGCAGTCTCCGATGTTCTAGTGCTCCATACCTTGTTATTCTGAGAGATCTTTTCAAGTTTCTCAGCAATCTCCTGAAATGTAATTGCCCCATAAGATCATCCTGCAATAGTGTCGAGCAAAATGTTTTTATAATCATCCTGCCCTCTATAGAAATACTCCTTGAGTGATTCGTCATCAATGCGGTGGTTTGGCACAGCCCTTATGAATGCTGTAAATTTGTCCCAAGATGTGCTGACTGACTCCCCATGTAACGCCATGAAGTTATTAAGATTATCTTTAAGCTTTAACTTCTTTGATACCGGGAAGTATTTTCCTAGAAACACTGGATGCAATCCCTCCGATGTGGTAATAGAGTTGTATGGGAGCTCGAACAGCCATACAGTGGCATCACCTGCCAAAGATAGTGGGAAAACATGCAAGCCGATTGCATCCATATCTAAGTCTGGCCTCCCCACATTGATCTTACACACACTGATAACTTTACTCAGATGCGCATACGGGTCATCCGATTGTAATCTAGCAAATAATCCTCAGGATGTCAGCATCTGTATAAGGCTGCTAGTAACAACAAATGTGTGTCCGACTGGCAGTTGAGGAACGACTATGGCTCCAGTCGACCCCCAACATTATGATCAACCTTAAAGTTTTGCCGAACATTGGGTGCAGGCTGGTTTTGCCCTCTAACTGTATTCTCATAAAGAGGATTTTCCTGGAGGTTTTCTGGTGCATCCACCACTCTTGGGGGTTGACCTCAAGATGCCTCTTGACGACCCTCTCCGTTAGGGTCATCTTTCTATCTCACATGTTGACCTATCCCGGCCATTCTAGGCAGTGTTCTTCTTAATTCCAGGTCTTACGGAGTCAGGGGATTGCCTTGACTTCATGTACTTGGCATACAAGAGAACTAAGATCTATAGAAAACAAAAACTAAAAATAAACATACAATCAGGAAATAGTTGACTAAAGTTCAATAACGAAATTAGTCTAGTTTAAAAGTTGTATTCCCCGGCAACGGCGCAAAAATTTCATACGCCCAAATACACCTCCCTAAAGAAGTATAGGAGATCGTTGTCAAATAAAGAACCAATCAAAAGTTAGGGTCGATCCCACGAGGAATATGGTTCAGACCTAGTCTAATTCAGTGTTAATCGTACACTTAGTCAAGTTCTTTCCGTAAAAAGGGGGTATTTGTAATTAAACTAAAAATTGATTGATGTGTAGTAACAAGTAATCAAGTAACTGGATTTGATGTTTGTAATATCAATATGAGAATGAAACTAGGGCATATGTGTTCCCCACAAGTTCTTAACTCAATAATCCTAATAATAGTAACTCTTTCCTAGTGTTTAACATGCACAGTCGCTAAGTTAGGTATCCCTAAGTGATTGGTCATCCAAGTAGAGAATTTCACCACACAACTTGGTCCGTCTATGGGTGTATGCTTTACTAACCCTTACCTTTGACCCAAATTAGCGCTCTGCGTATGTGGTTCAGACTATTAGATAGTGGATTATCGACGCTAAATTTCCGTTGTTTAATCTCTTTCTCATTTATTACTTCCTTGGTCAAGAAAGTAGGAATGAGCAGGTTCTAACGTTGCGCACCGTTAAAAAGCATTCTAAACAAAGAGATTAACAAATACATGATTAAACACATATCAAGAATTACTTAATTATTAGTCATACTTCGTTAATTACCCATAGTTCCCACAACCCTAGTTGTGGATTTAGTTGTTCATGCTTATTTGTTCACAATTCATATTAGGGTTTACAGAATAAATCATGAACTTATAATCAGAATTGACGAAATCCAAAATCTCGAATTGAAAAGCAAAACAAAAGTTTATAAACCAACTTCAAGAATTAATTGCTAAAAGTGTTTGCGAGATAATTCTCAAAGCTAAGACAAAATACTACGAAAATGTCTAACTACCGAAAAAATGAAGTTTACAACTGGTATTTATAGATAAGAAATCCTAAATCGAATAGGAAAAAGGAAAACTAAGGAAATCCGATTCTGAGCAGTGTTGTCTACGGTTTGCTACCTACTGCTCATCAGAGAAACGATGGCTCGTAGGTCCAACCGTCATCCAGCAGTTAGTCAATTTCTGGGAGAAATCCACCTATGGGCATGACCTATGACTCGTAGGTCTAAGCACGGCCATCCTATTCGACCATTGTTCCATTCCTGGGACTCATGTTCTCTGAAGTCCATCGATGATTCCTCATCTACGATTCATGGAAGGACCTATGGTTCATCATTTGCAACCGTCGTTTCATACTTAGCTAAATTTTTTAAGCACCTAAACCACGACTCCCACCTATGGCTCGTCAATAGAATGACGGCTCATAGGTCCTCTTGTTCATCATCAAAATCTACTGCTGCAATCTCTTTAATCATCAACTGCTCAACAAACCTATTTCCTACAAAATTAAGCACAAATACCATCATGTCTACTAACAAAATGCCTAAGAAGTGTGCAAAACCTCTAAGTTTAATGTATCAAAAGTACCGTAAGTTCATGGTACATCAATGGGCTACGTTCCAATCACTTTCATTATGATGTAATAGATGGCGTGTTGAGACTTATGTTAGACTTGCGCTTTTGTCAAACTCTTTTGTGAAACAAGACTATTTTCATTTGAAATCATTTTCTCTATTATCTTGTATGATGCATGCTAAGTGGCTTGTGTAGGGTCTCTCGGGGTCCTATACGCCATGTTACACTTAGGGTATACTTTGGGTCGTGAAACACACGGTATCAGAGCCAGGTTTAGAAAGGTCATAGGATGTCTCACCAGCCACGTCAAGTAGAGACTTGTTCATAAGTGTGAAGCGTGCCACATTTATGAATAACTGGCTATAAAATACTTAGAAAATTCCACTTCTTTTATCGTTTTAAAGTCGTGCGGTAGAGTATTACTCTATCTATCTCTCTCATAATCCTTATCTGATGCTTTTCAGGATATGGCCGCTCGAAGAGCATACATTAGAAGGAATGTAGGTGAGAATGTGGAACAAGAAGGTCCAAAACAAGCTTCTCAAGTTCCGATCGACCATTTCGCCGAGCAAGTGAGTAATGAAGAATTCTGAGCCACTTTTCAAGTATTACCTCAAGCTATGACGGCTCAAGAAAATAGGGAGGTTGTGGCCCCCGTGAACCAAATGTGGGTATGTTGGCAACAAGAGTAAGGGACTTCACTATAATGAATCCTCCGGAGTTTCATTGTTCCAAGGTTGAGGAAGATCCTCAAGAGTTCATTGATGAGGTGTATCAGGTTTAGATGATCAAGGGAGTGACGCTGGTGGAAAAGGCAGAATTGGATGCTTATCAACTTAAGGGTGTTGCTCAAGTTTGGTTCAACCAATGGAAGAAAGAGAGGGCGATAGATGCAGTTCCTCTTGTTTGGGAAAAGTTTAAGATTGCTTTCCTTGAGATGTTCTTTACCCTTGAGATGAAGGTGCCAAAGGTACTTGAATTCAACAACCTTCGTCAAGGAAATATGAGTGTGAAGGAGTATACGTAGAAGTTTACTCAATTCGCTAGGTATTCTCCAACTATGGTTGCCGACTCCAGGGCAAGGATGAGTAAGTTTGTTTCGGATGTGTCCGAAATGGTGGTTAAGGATTGTCGTACCACCTTTCTCATTAAGGAAATGGACATTTCTCATCTAATGATTCATGCTCAACAAATTGAAGAGGAGCAGTTTAAGGAAAGGTCTAGGGAGGCAAAGGGGCAAAGACCGGTGATGGTGACTTTTCACATTCAAGGTCCGATGGACATGTTTGTTCTAGGTTCGGACAAAGTTTTTCTGGTCAAGGTTCCTCTAACGCTCCGGCTCCTAAGTTTGACAAAGATAGGTTATCTAACCCTAAACCTCAAGGAGAAAATGGTGGTGGAAATGGATCTTTGTTGCCACATGCCAAAAGTGTGGCAAGGTCATCTAGGAAAATGTTTGATGGGCACGGATAATTGTTTTGGTTGTGGTAACTGGTCGCCGCTTGAGAGATTTTCCATCTAGAATTGACAAGGGAAAAAATGGTAGGCAAGCTCCACCTAGTGTTTCCAGTTCGGGTGCTCCAAAGAAAAACCGATTCTATGCACTTCAAACTCGATATGATCGAGAAGGTTTTCCCGATGTTATTATCGGTATGTTGAAAGTCTTTCATCTTAATGTTTATGCTTTGCTTGATCTCGGTGCTACCTTGTCTTTTGTTACGCCATATGTGGCTATGAGATTTGGTGTTTCTTCGGAAGTGTTGTTAGATCCTTTCTCTGTCTCTACTCCTATTGGTGAATCTATAGTGGCTAAGAGAATCTATAGGAAGTGTCACGTCTCCATATCCCATAGAGTCACTCATGATGATCTTATCGTGCTTGATATATTAGATTTCGATGTTATTCTTAGTATGGATGGCTCCATTCTTGTTATGCTTATGTTGATTATAGAACCCAAGTGGTTAAGTTTCAGTTTCCAAATGAAACTTTCCTAGAGTGGGAAGGAGGGAATTCCATGCCTAAGGGTCAGCTTGCTATTTGTCTTAAGGCTAGAAAAATGATTTTTAAGGGCTGCATATATCATCTTGTTCGGGTTAGGGATACGAATTTTGAAACCCCTATTCTTGAGTTGGTCCCCATTGTAAATGAGTTTCCAGAAGTGCTTCCCGATGAATTACCATGTGTTCCTCTAGAAAGGGAAATAGACTTCTGTATTGACCTTCTCTGAGATACGCAACCTATCTCTATTCCTCCTTACCGTATGGCTCCGGCAGAACTTAAGGAATTGAAGGAGCAATTGAAACATTTGTTGGATAAGGGTTTTATCCGACCGAGTATCTCTCCATGGTGTGCTCTAGTTTTATTTGTTCGTAAGAAGGATGGTTTACATTGCATGTGTATTGACAACTGGCAATTAAACAAGGTTACTAATACGTCCAAACTTACACCTCAATTAAGAAGTATAAACAGTCGAAGTCAATTTATAGAACTCAATTAGAGTTGAGGTCGATCCCACGAGGAATTTACTGTAGACATAGTCTTACTGATGCTCTTACTTAATTGTGGTTGATTCTTCCAAAAGAAAGTAACATGTGGAAAGTAAATAGTGGGTTATTTTAAGGTTTTAGTAACAAATGTCAAATTTAGGATCACATTTAACAAAAGCAAAAGTATTCCAAGGTTTCAGTAATTGATAAATGAGACTAGGATTGTGTTCACCATGACATTCACCTTGCTCTCAAATTCTATACGAATGACTGCCTCTTGTTAATATTTTATGTTCCTAGAAAGTTAGATACATCTAAATGCTTTTCATCCCTATTAGATGATTTCCACTCTTTTCCTCTGGGTCTTAGAGTGCTTCAGAGCTTACCCGTGCCTGTTTGTTGTGACAGTTATCTTCTCTCGAACTCTAACCTTTCACACCAAATTCACGGAATTTGTTTTTACCTTTTCCTAATCATTACTTTTCTCTTGAACAAGTAATAAATACGGGCAAGTTTTAAAGCGTACACTCATTAGAAAGCAATTATTACGAAAGTAAAAACAACATATGAAATTAACAAGATGACATTACTTGTATTTGAATTAGTAGCTAGGCTCTCGTCATGGTTCCCACAACCCTAGTTGTGGTATTTTGCCGCTCATTATTTCAAGAAGAATAACAGTAAATATTATCAAAAGCATCATAAAATTAACTTACATGAATAGCAAACCAAAAGCTTCTTGAATATCAACGCTAAAACAAGAACAACCAGTCTTGATCCGAAATAAAAATGATTAACTATGTGTTCAAAACGTAGAAGAGAGTGTTTTCCACGCTCACAATATTCAAAAACTATTTGACGATCAAAGATAATGTTCAAAATTAAACCCTAAGTAATTAAAATAGTCAGGGAAAATAAGTCCTACTCGAAGTAGGACCCTAATGTCGCACAACTTCACTAGTAGGATGACGGCTCGTCAAGTAACAGACAGCCCATCAAGCCCCTCATCATCCCACACTTAGCCAGTGTGGGTCTTCATTCACTGCTCCTTCTTCATGATTTACTACACGACTTGTGTAGTGTACCACGACCCGTCTAGGGTTCAGTGACTTCAGCCTGACTTGTTCCTCCAAAGCTTAGCACTGCTTCTTTTTCACAAGCCTTCAGATTACTCATCAAGAGGACCATGGCCCGTGTAGGCCTCCGTGGTATTCACTCTACGCTTAGGCAGTGTTGAAGATTTCACTGCCTCATCTTCACGAGCCCTCAGATGGCTTGTCATCATGACCACGGCCCGTCTGGAGCTCCGTGAAGTTGACTTCAGCTCCATTTCCTTCCTTTTTTTCTATCCTTCGCATCCAAGTGTTTCACATGTTCAACATCAAAGAAACCATCATATCCACATAAACAAACTCATTTTCTCACACTAATCCTTAGTTTTGAGCGTCAAATGTGCCATGATTTTACGGCACATCAACACCCTCAACTTAGAACCATTGCTTGTCCTCAAGCGATCAAAAAGACAACACTCGATGCTCAAAACACAAGACAAATCACAAAGATATAGCAGTTATCTCAACACCAACCCTATTCAGAATAATCTTATCTAACATTCAAGAATCAATGGACGACATCCCATTACACAGAGTCGATCATGCTTATGCCTGTATCAACCATCAGTTAACACAATCAACTATCAAATGCAAACATAGTGCCCTCACAACAAAGAAATCCCACACACATGATAATTTGGGATTGATGACTACTCTCGCCCTCTAAAAGACTTTCTAACACTACATATATTCAGACCGTAGGCTTGCCCTTGTTTTCTACGCTTCAACTATCAAACAACCAGAATAGGATCACTATAGGACTTTATTGGCTTGTAGCATTGGCTCGGGCTAGGGAGTGGAACATTTGGTTTATGAGTGACTAGATTACCTTGGTCCTCAAAAGTTCTTATCATCACATAATTCGTATTCGAGTGGTTCCATCTCTACTTTCTTCACTACATCCCGGCATCCACATTATTTCTTTTATTTTGTTCTTCTTTTTCTCTCTTTTTTGTAACTACCATTTACTTGAACTATTCAAACTATACCCATTCAAACATGCATTATGGTTTCGTGCCTTCGAAATAACCAAGGACACGAAATCTAAGTTCTTTCTTTTTGTTCATGTCATGGCCACCCTCAACTTAGGCTTTTGGCCTGAGTTGTGGCATCATGCCTTCGGAGAACCAAGAATACGATATTAACAGGGTGACAAAAAAATTTGCTTCAAGGCTCAAATAGGGTTCAAGGGTTCATGATTTCATTTGGTAGTTGTATTTGGTTAACGTGGACTTAATTCAAAAATGGCCTATGGTCATTTCCTATCCAGTTATTAAATTGTCTTAGCAAGACTACTCGAGCAAGTTCTAGCTTCTACCGAAAACATTAGACTTCCAACAAATCTCACACTCACTTGGCACATGCTTACACTTTCAGTATTTTAGTCAACTAATTTATGTTCTGGTTAGCAATAATCAACACGCAAGTATCTGAAATGTCACACAAAGTGTTTAACAGTCAAACATCAGACTCAGGACTCTTTCATACCTTTTCACCCCAAACACAAGATTCAGATGCTGCTCTCAACTCAACAACACAACAAAACAAAACAAAGATTAAACCACAAAAACAACTAACTTCACAAAAAAATTTATTAACAAGAGCCAACCTCCATGCACTAATAACTAATGGAAGGTTGCTCAACCACCCCCTCCCCAACAAAATAAACTTTGCCCTCAAAGTACAAAACACAAGGGTTGTGATGAAGGGTCATACATGCGATGCCCTAGGCGACGGGGTTTGGAGTGATGTTGGCACCCTTATCACCAGGTGCTCTCTCAGGTGCAGAAACTGGGTCAGGCTGGCTGCCATCTACCAGAGCAAGAAGCTCACTACCTGAGGCTCCCGATCTCATCGTATCAAGTCGTTGCTGCTCTAAAGCCTCTTGCTCCCTAGCAAGTTTCTTGGACTCTCGTCTCGCTTTCTTTGCTCTCTGCTTCTCTTCCTTGGAAAAGTCTTGGTGCTCCGATATAGAGCTTGTATCCTTTTCTTTTCCTTTGTTAGTCTCAGGACGGGCTAAATAACCCCAAATATCTCCAACTGTCTACGCGACTGGTGGCATGCTAAAAAGATTCATCAAAGAATCTGGTACAATAGGTGGAGGCATAGTGACTGGCTTCTTCGCCAGTTTTTCAGTGTCTGCCTTCATAGCAGCCATCTAAGCCTGCAGAGCCGCACCATCTATAGAACCCAAAGCCTGCAGCTGGCTATTCACATAAGTTTCTAGCCCGTCCATCCTGCTCTTCAGCATTGAAATTTCTTCCCAGAGTTCATCTCACAAATTCCTCTTCGCACCCTGCACTTGACTCTCAACTACCTGTGGTAGTTTTACAACTACCTGGTCTAAAATAGCCCGAGTCTGCCTCTGCTCCGCCACCAATCTCTCCAAGAATAAAGTGGGCAAGGACACGAAAGTATCTGGAGCCTCTGAAGATGATGTTGGAGGTGGCTGTGCTCCTGCAACTTGCTGGGCTATCCCCTCAGCATGCTCACTGCCCCCTCAACTCTCGCAGGTTCAGCTGGAACAGGCAGTATAACTTTTAAAGGACCTGCAGGGCCTTCTCTCGAACCATATAGGCGATTGGCTACTTCCCTTATCTTGCTCACCGCGGTCACCTTTGTTGCCTCTACATATTTCTCCACCAATTTATTGGGCGGTATATTGGCATGCACACACAGTCTCCTTATCAGACAAGGAAATGACAGACTCGTTATTTTATTCAAGGCGCGATCTCGCATCTTCATAGCAATTATCCTCTCCACATTCAGGGTGTACCCTACCATGATACAGGCCACTAAAGATGCAAGTGAATGGGAGAGGGTGTTATCATTACCCGTTGACCGAAATTGTGCACGGACCACTGCCCACAAAACCTTCACCGGAAATGTCAAAGAGGCTTTAGTGATGTGTATTTGTGCGTTGTCTACCCATACTGCTGCCTCGCCATCAGAATCTATCAATCCCGCTATCCACTTCATGATATTTTTTCTAGTATACTAGATCCTCCATCTCGGCCTCATTGGTAACTGAATGGTGGTGACCCTCAAATAGACCCACTGAAGTAGGTGCAGTGTACTCTGAGCCATGTAGAAACCTGTTTATAGTGGTTTTCGAGATTTCAACCTTATCACCCCGAACAACCACCTCAGCTAGTGGTTCACATGTTGCTGCAACCGTTTTTTGCCCCTTCTTAGTTGTTTCAGTGTGCAATCAAATGGCATAGTATTAGGGTAGGATGCTTTCCTGCAGTGAAATTCATCAGATACATAAGAGGCGTAGAACTCTTTGCTTAAGTGTCGCGCATACTCCCCTGGCTTCTTAGTCATCAATTCAAACTGATGTTGTTTAAACAGGTTGTAAATATCTGGAAAAGCCTGCACATCTGCCTTTACAACTCTGGACTCAGGGATAATGGCTCTCCCACCGAGGCCACAAAACTTGGATAGTATGCCATTTTCAAAGATGTCCTTCGATCCAGGAATGCTCCACATCCGACAAAAGACATCAATGAGATGATGTCGCATTACTAGGTCAGACTCCCTTTGATGAACAAACTGCACCAACGACACAACTGGTGCACTAGCAGCACTATCCTCCTGATTATCTTTTCTTCTTCTGCATGCTCAACTGGCTGAGGGACGTTAGTTGATGCTCAGGAGTTATCATCAGACCTTTCCTCACTCTCGGACTTATCATCTTCCTCTTCAAACTGGGAAGGGGTGTGTTGCTCAGTAGCCCTGGCAGTCCAAGACCTAGTAGCATGGGGTGACTGTTGTTTAATACCGGTGTCTACTAGGAACCCGTGGCTACTAGATGTCTCCTCGCTTGAAATTTCATCATAACAAGCGGCGAGTGGGATGTGTAACTGTGTCGTCTTTCATCTTGGTTAAGCTATTATACCTGCGAGAAAATGAGTTAGAACCAACATACATTAAATGACTACACTAACGGGTACGAAGACTACCCCTGTGTATTTATACAAAGTGACACCTTGCCTTAAAAATGTCATCACTCAATTATTGATAAAGGCCATGCAATGAACAAAGAATAAAATAAGAAAGGAAAATCTTTTTGGTATTTTAATTTTTTTTTATTCTACGAGGAACTGTACAGTCCGTGCTGAGTACCACGGCCTGTCTAGGCCATCGTGAAGTTGGTCCAGTGAATATCCAATATCTAGGTGTGGTTCACGAAGGGTTTCACAGCCCGTGAACCCTTACACAGTCTGTGAAATCTTTTGAGTACTTACACGCAGGTTAATGTTCACTTTGGTTAAGCAACAACACCCACAAACGACCCTCTTAGCCTTCCCACAACATAAATTCCTTTTATTTTCTCAACCCATTAAAAATTATACATGAACTTCAACATCTAAACATGCAATTTACTAATTTCATGTCATTCCATCAACATACAAACTCTCATAATCACAATAATTCGAAAATCTCATGAGATGATCAACAATTAGTAGTTCCTACAGTTGATTTCAACAAGATCAAACATATATTAAGTAATGGTAAAGAACTTACATTAATTTCGATGCCAAACTTCACACAAAGAGGAGAAAAAGAATGCTTGATCTCAATTTTCTTGCAATATGGAATTAGTGCATGAACTCCTATGTGATTCCTTGATGTAGGTGTTAAAAATGACTCTTGCTTTGCCAAAGACGTTATGAATTTAAGTTTAGGGCGAAAGAAACCATCTTTTGGCGTTTGGAGGGCTTTTAAATACATTGAATTTAATTTTAAAGTCGCGTGGGTCGGGTTGGGTCTGTTAGTGCCAACCTACTCCTAATGGGCCGTGAAGTTTCTCATGAAGAGCACCACGGCCAGTATAGATGCTCGTGAACAAGGACTTGGACAGAAAACTTACTTGAATGTTCACGGCAGACTAAACGATCCATCTAAGGTCAGACGGGCCGTAAGCCCTGACGTGAACATTATTCCCTTTTTCCAGTGAGCCCCACTTGTTTTGATTAGCTACTTCCCGGGCCGTGAAGTTCTATACGGCTCGTGTATTGGCTCGTGAAGAGCATACCAGGCTTCAACTTTTGTCAACTTTTTCCAACTTGTCTTGCACACAAGCACACACTGTGACTCTATAAAATAATGAACTACTATGTGAATTTAAACTACCTATTACAATTACATCTTGTGTTGCCTCCCAAGTAGCGCACAATTTAACATCGCAGTGCGAAATAGGTTCCTTGATTACTTAAACTTCATCAAGTTTGCATTCCTCAACTATCTTCACTTCTTCTGGAACTCCCATATATGCTTTGATTCACTGGCCATTCGCCTTGAACCTTTCACCTTTTCCGTTTTCAAGTTCAATGGCTCCCGATTGAAACACCTGAGTCACTTTAAATGGTCCAGACCACTTGGACCTCTGCTTACCTGCAAATAGGTGTAGCCTTGAGTTAAACAACAACACCAAGTCACCAGGACTAAAGGTCCTCTTCTCAATATGTTTGCCGTGATACAACTTCATTTTTTCCTTATACAATGCAGATCTCCCGTATACTCTCTAATGAAATTCATCCATTTCATTTATCTGCTCAAGTCGCATATTGGCTGCTTCACTCCAACTCAAGTTTAACTTCTTTAGTGCCCAAAGTGCCTTATGCACCAACTCTACAGGAAAATGACATGCCTTTCTAAACATTAACTGATATGGTGACATACCAATGGGTGTTTTAAAAGCTGTTTGATATGCCCATAAGGCATCATCTAACTACCTTGCCCAATCCATTCTATTGGCATTCACTGTCTTAGCCAATATTGATTTTATTTCCCTATTTGACACTTCCATTTGGCCACTTGTTTGCGGATGGTAAGGCGTCACCACTTTGTGTTGTTGCACTCTGTGTTTGGCCAAAAGTGTGCTAAACATTTTACAAGGAAGTGAGATCCTCCATCACTGATAATAGCTCTAGTGTGCCAAACCTTGAGAAAATGTTCTTCTTCAGAAATCCTACAACACTCTTACCATCATTCTCTGCCAAGGCTACAGCCTCAACCCATTTGGAGACATAATCAACAGCCACCAATATGTACTTTTGCCCGAATGAGCTCACAAATGGTCCCATGAAGTAAATCCCCCATACATCAAATAATTCAACCTCCAAGATAGGAGGCATAGGTAGCTCATGACGGTGGGAGATAGTTCCTTTCCTTTGACACACATCACATCCTTTTACCAAGTCAAAGGTATCCTGATGAATTGTAGGCAAATAATATCTGCTTTGGAACACTTTCTGGGCAGTGCGGGCACCCCCATGGTGTCCCCCAACTTGAGATGAATGATAGGCTTCTAGAATACTTTGCATTTCAGGTTCAGGCACACATCGCCAGATGATATTATTGGCACAAATCCTGTACAAGTAAGGTTCATCCCAAAAGTACTTACCAACATCATGCAAGAACTTCTTTCTTTGTTGAAAAGTTAACCCTTCCGGCATCAAGTCACTGACAAGGTAATTGGTAAAGTCAACAAACCAAGGAATAAGATCAAGAGTAGCGGCTAATACCTGCTCATCTAGGAATGAGTCATCAATGTCTAACTCATCTTCCTCTTTCTTGTGTGCCTCCAGTCTAGACAAGTGATCCGCCACTTGATTTTCACAGCCCATTCTGTTTTTGACTTCAAAGTCATACTCTTGTAATAACAGCACCCATCTTGTCAACCTCTGCTTCGCATCTTTCTTTGCCATGAAGTACCACAGTGCTTCATGGTCAGTGTGAACTATCACTTTAGTTCCCAATAGGTGTGCCCTGAATTTCTCAAATGCATACACTAGTGCAAGCAATTCCAGCTTAGTGAAAGTGTAGTTTCTTTGTGCTCCATTCAGCGCCTTGCTTGCATAATAGATCGGGTGAAAGATCTTATTTCACTTCTACCCTAAAACAACCCCTAAGGCCACACCACTTGTATCACACATCACCTCCAATGGTTCCGACAAGTCTGGACCAATGACATTGGGGTAGAAATCAATTTAGCCTTCAGACACTCAAACGCTTTGGTGCATGCCTAATCAAAAGTGAACGTCATCTCCTTTTCTAACAACTTACACAAAAGGTGTGCAATTTTAGAAAAGACTTTGATGAAGCGTCGATAAAAACCTACATGACTTTAGAAGCTCTGAACCCCTTTTATGGAGATAGGTGGGGGCAATTTTTCGATCACCTCAATTTTTGCCTTATCCACCTCCAAACCTTTCTCAGACACCTTATGGCCTAGGAATATGCCTTCCTTGACCATGAAGTTCCATTTTTCCCAGTTTAGCACTAGGTTTTCCTCTTCACACCTCTGTAGTGCCCTGCTAAGATTAAACAAACAGTCATCAAAAGTGTCACCTACCACAGAGAAGTAATCCATGAATACCTCCATAGTGTCCTCAACCATATCCAAAAAGATGGACATCATACACCTCTGAAAAGTTGCTGGTTCATTACACAATCAAAAGGGCATGCACTTGGACGCAAAAGTGCCATAAAGACATGTAAATGTGGTTTTCTCCTGATCTTATAGTGCAATTGATATCTGGTTGCACCCAGAGTATCCATCTAAGAAGCAGTACCACCCTTTTCCTGCCAGCCTATCTAACATCTGGTCTATGAAAGGCATTGGGAAATGGTCTTTCAAAGTTCGTTTGTTGAACTTCCTGTAGTCCATGCACACTCGCCAACCTGTAACTGGCCTTTGCGGGATAAACTCATTCTTCGCAGTTGCCACAACTGTCATTCCACCCTTTTTGGGTACACATTGTACTGGGCTGGCCAAATGACTATAAGAAATGGGGTACACTACCCCCGTATCTAGCCACTTGAGAATATCTTTCTTTACCACCTCATGCATCGGTGAATTTAGCCTCCTCTGGTGCTCTATACTCGGACTGCAATCTTCCTCGAGCTTAATTTTATGCGTGCAAATACCTAGAGGTATCCCAATGATATTACCAATGGTCCACCCAATTGCTTTCTTGAACCTCTTCAACACTTGCACCACTGCTTGCACTTGCGCATCATTAAGATCTGCAGCCAAAATAACTGGCGAAGTGTTATTTTCGCCTAAAAATACATACCTCAAATGACCAGCTAGCTACTTCAACTCAAGCACATGAGGTTCCTCAATTGATGGTTTTGCTGGAGGATTTGGCCTATTCTTCAAGTCCAAGTCTAACGTCTTGGGATAATATGAGTGCGACCCCATGCCTTGTAGTGCATTTAGAGTCTCCACATAGTCAATCTTGAAAAACTTCATCGAAACTCATTATCACTGTGGCCAATGTCTCCAAAACAAATCTTTCCTCTATATATTCTTCCATGTCACCATCTTCAACCATATCAATCGTAGATACCACACTCATATCTTGTGGTTTTTTCATCGACTTGCATACTTTGAATTTTACCTCTTATTTATTTAGCCAAAATTTTAGCTCCCCGCTTTCGACATCAACTAGAGCTTTACCTGTGGCCAGAAATGGCCTTCCCAAAATAATGGGAACCTCGAAATCACCTCACAATCAAAAATCACAAAGTTAGCTGGGAAGATGAAACTTTCCACTTTAACAAGTACATCACACAGAATACCCATAGGCCTTTTCACTGACCTATCTGCCATCATAAACCTCTTTGAAGTGAGCTTTGGAGCTCCCAACCCCAGGTTCTTATATATGGCAAATGGCACAAGGTTGATACTTACCCACAGATCACATAGAGCCTTTGCAAACTCGAAGGCGCCAATGGTGCATTGTATAGTGAATGCACATGGGTCCTCTTTCTTTTGCACCAAGAACCTTGTAGCACTAGCACTACAATGGTGAACATTATCTGTCAGTTTGAAGCTTGCATCTCTCTTATTCGTTACTAAGTCCTTCATGAACTTATCGCACCCTGGCATCTATGATGAGTCGGTAGTTTTTACTCATTTAGAGCTTCATTTGTACTAAATTGGTGTCCTTAATGCATATTTTGCACTCATAACTAATGTTAAAATGTTTATGCGCAGTCAGAAGGCTTTGGAATGAGGCAAGGACAAGATAATGCAAAAATAAGCTGAAGAAGTCACAAAATTGAAGGGAGAAAGGCTGGAGCTCGCAAAAGGCAACTCATCGACTCGCCGAGTGGACGGTTTATCGCCTAAAGTTCCAGTAGCCGAGGAGAAGAGTCAAGATAAGTCAGCGAGCTTGGGAGCCAATCGGCGAGTCACTGATCAGAAAGGCGAGCCCGATGTTTATCGCCTAAAGTTCCAGAAGGAGATTGGTATTGAAGTCAAGAATTAAAAGGGGAGAACGAGCAACTCAGCGCATCGCCGAGTGGATGGGCGAGCCTGACTTACGCCGTCGAGTGGTCCCGCATTTTAAAATGTGGGAAATTTTTGGGAAAGTATAAATAAAAATTTTTGAAAAGAGAGTGTATCGATTGAGATACCAGAAACGGAACTTACAAAGTATTTTTGCACTTTACTTACTTTTGGTGATTTTGTGAACAATTCTTGTGGTTTTTGGGATTCGAAACATTGGGTATAATTTTACTTGATTTGAATTGCTGCTTAAAGACTTGGGAAATCAATGGCTAACTTCTTTGGTAACCATTTCTTCACTATTGATATAATTGGCTAAAACCCCAATGCCTTCGGGATGTGATTATGTGTTCAATTGCTTAATTAGCTGATGGATATTATGAATTCCTGAATTTAATGCTAGATTAAAATGGGTTCAGTTGTTAATTCATGTTTTCATTTATGAATTGAAGTTACAAATTTAGTTCTAGTCTATATCTCTTTGTAAGCTTGTAAAGGTTCATTTGAATGGAATTAACAATTGATGATTGTATGGGCTGTTGCTTTTCCTACCCAGCTTGTTAAAATGGGCTGAATCAAGGTATAAGATTGTTCTCTAGTGTAATGCCTGATGGGGTTTGATGGAACACAATTGAATGCATGATAGCTGATTGTAGAATAGTTATTGTACTCATGATCTTGCCTGCCCATAGAGATTCAGCATATTTAAGCAACTCGTAATTACCCATTTAGCAAAATTAGTAATTGAACACTCACACATCCTTAAGGTCCTTTCTCCCATTTGTTAAATTTGTTGTTAATTGCGTTGTTATATTCGATTATTAACTCTTTACTCATTGTGATAATCAACATCTTACGATTTACTTCATGTTTCGTATCAACTTTTTAAACTCTACAAAAGATTAGAACACTAACTTACTTCGTAGTCGAATTATGTATTAGTTCACTCCTCGTGGGATCGACCCCAACTCTTTGTTGGGTTTATACTTGCTAGTGATCGCCTACACCTTAAATCGTTATAGGTGTAGTTGAGCGTTATCAAAAATGGCACCGTTGCCGGGGAGTGGTGTCTAGAATTCTTGTATTGAAGTATTTTAGTGAACTAATTTTGTTGTAGTTGAATTTACTTATTAGTCTTTTCATTGTTTGCTGTCAACAGGTGACGACATGAATGACCACGGAAGTGTGGTTGCTAGCAATCTTGGGTGCAATAACGACATTGGTAACCTGAATGACTTCAATGTCGATCAAGTACGAAGTTTTGGAGCCATACGCTTGCCCCCTACTGTGGATAATACTATCTTTGATGTGGCCGGGACCATGCTTCAGCTGTTGCAGATCAAATGGTTCTATTGGGCACTTGCTCATGAGGATCCCCATGACCACCTTCGAAACTTTCTGGATGTGTGATTCCCTTTCTCATTTAAGAACATCTCTCAAGAGTTGATTCGACTTCGGTTGTTTCCCTTCTCTTTAACAGGGGATGCAACGAAGTGGTTGGCTGAACTACCACGAGACTGAATTACTTCTTGGGCGGAGCTCACAGAGGCATTCCTTGAACGCTTCTTTCCTCCTTCAAAGATGGTGAAGTTGAGAAATGGTATTCAAAATTTCAAGCGTATTGAGGGTGAGACAATTCATGAGACGTGGCTTAGGTTTCAAAATCTACTTCTACAATGCCCTACTCATTGCTTACCTGAAGATGTGCTTCTACAATACTTCTATCGAAGCCTTGACTCTGTCAACACGGCTATAGCTGATCATTTGATTCGTGGTGGGATTATGAGACAACCGTTTCCTGTGGCTTCAGCTTTTCTTGATGATATGACTAAAATTAACCAGGCATGGCACACAAGAGAAGACCAAGTTTGACCTCTCACTGTTGGAATGACTAAGGAGCAAATAGAGAAGGACCAAGAACGTGATGAGAATATGGCTAAGATGATGACCCAAATGGACTTGTTAACTAAGCATGTTATGGGTGGTTGTTCTAAACCCGTGAATGCACTTGCTATGAGTCCAAAAAAGGCTCAGTTAGAGGCCATGTACAATGAAGAGGTCCAATTCATGTCGAATCAAATGGGGGTTCTCGTCTGAGCTATCAAAAGTTGGGTGGGAATCAAGGTTGGAACAAAGATCAAGGTGGTGGTTGGAGAGAGAATTAATTGATTGGCATGATAGAGGTGTCAATTAGAGGGATGGTGAGAGAGATCGATATGTGCCTCCACATGATCGTTTCAAAGCTACAGAATAAAAGGCCGATTCCGAGAGTTTTAGGACTGAAAATATGCTTGCTCGTATTTTGAATAAGGTGGAAGGTTCGGATAAGGTACTCAAGGAGATGCAAGCTAATTTCTCTTCTCTAAATCAAATGGTGACTTCTCACTCAACTTCTACCAAGCATCTTGAATCACAAATGGTCCAAATCTCCACTCAATTGAATCAGAGACCAAGTGGTGGCCTTCCCAGTGACACATTAGCAAATCCAAAGAACAAAAATGCTCAATGAATGGCTATTGCGACCCGGAGTGGCAAGATCTTGGGTAGCGATGTGATCAAGGGTGATGGGATTGAATCTAGTGATTGAAGGTGATAGCCTTGCTGATGACGTGAATGATGATGTTCCTAACAAAGCCTCTGACTCATTGAATAATGTTACTTCCGGTGAAATTGCTAAGCCAAAAGCGGAGAATGTTCCTAAATTGGTGTATCCAAGGTCGTTACCTAAAGTTTGTCCATCATTTCTACAAAGGTTGTAGAAGAGAGGTGACAATGAAAAAATACAAAAATTTCTCTCTGTTTTAAAGTCTCTCTCTATCAATCTCCAATTGGTGGATGCTTTGCTCGAAATGCCGGGGTATGCTAAATTTATGAAGGAATTGGTCACGAAAAAGAGAAGCATGGACTTTGAGACAGTTGAAGTTTCCCATAATTGCAGCGCTATTATGTCTAATGTAGTTGCTAAAAAGGATGACCCAGGAGCGTTCACTATCCCTTGTACTATTGGGATGTTCGAATTTGCCAAAGTGTTGTGTGATTTTGGAGCTAGTATTAATTTGATGCCATATGCTAATTTCAAAAAACTTGGGTTGGGTGAACCTAAGGCAATCACAATGCGACTTCTTATGGCTGATCGCTCCATAAAGCGACCTATCAGTGATCTTTATGATATTTTCGTAAAGGATGACAAATTCATCTTTCCGGTAGATTTCGTGATTCTTGATTGTGAAATGGATGCCGAAATACCTATTATTCTTGGTAGACCATTTTTGGCCACCGGGAGAGCCCTTGTCGACGTGAAAAGTGGTAATTTAAAGTTTCGAGTTAACGAGGAGGAAGTTACTTTCAAGGTATGCAAGTTCATGAAGCAACCAAACGATCTCCATGTGGTATGGGTTATTGATGTGATCGATGAAGCGGTTGCTAGTATTGGTGAAGTTTCAGGTATTGGTGAATCTTTGGCTGCCGTGCTCTTGAATTATGACGGAGAAGAGATCCAAGATTATGTTGAAGTGGTGGCTGTTTTATCGAGTTTAGGTTCTTACTCGAAAACTCCTTTGAAGCTTGATATTGATTTGATGAATTGAGAAAGTCCACCCGCGAAGCCATCCATTGATGCACCCCCGATACTTGAGTAGAAAGCTCTTCCTCCGCATCTTCGATATGTATTTTTGAGGGTTGATAATACTTCGATGGTTATTATTGCAGCTGATTTTCTTGAAGGGCAAGTACAAGCCCTTGTGAGTGTGTTAAAAAGGTTCATAAAAGCTATTGGAAGGACAATTGTTGATATTGTGGGGATTCCACTAGATATTTGCACTCACAAGATTCAATTGGAAGTCAATTGTAAACCTAGCGTCGAGCACCAAAGGAGGTTGAATCCTCCAATGCAAGAAGTGGTTAAGAAGAAAATCATCAAGTGATTAGATGCGGGTGTGGTTTACTGATGAGTGGGACATTTTCACTCTTTTGGAGTCCTTTTTTTATGATTTTGTGGCACTCAAGTAGAGAAAGAGGCTAATTTTCCTTTGAATATGGTTGTTTCAGGTACATGATGGTTAAAAAGGAGTTTTGATGGAAAAGAATGGAAATTGGGGCTAAATGGAGCTGAAAATAGAGAAATTGGAGCTGGCAGTGAAGTACTCTCCGCGAACGCGGAGATATGGGCGCGAACGCGGGAACACCTCCGTGAACATGGAGTATAACTTTTGAGAGTACCGTGAACGCGGTGCTTTTTCCGGGAATGCGGAGTGCAATTACGCTGACCTTCGCGAACGGGGAGAAGAAATATGGCTAGCGTCTGGGTAAAATTGAAATTTCACATTTTTTACCCTAATTCACCATATACACTGCAACACAGCCATTGGGGAGAGGAGATTGAATCGATATTGAATAGATCATAAAGAGAAATTATCCTAATGAGAAGAACCTTGGGGATTGAGGCTTGGGCATAGCTTTGAGAGCAAGATTCCTCAACAAACACCATTAGAGTGAAGATTGTGAGCTTGGGTTGTAATTATCTTTCATTCTTTCTTCAACTCTTTGTTTTGTATTGTTGAATTCTAGGTGTTAATTGTTGATTAGTGATTTGGATATTGTGTTAGACATAATCAATATTTTGGTTTTTGATTTCTATCTTGTGCTTTGGTAATTCATTGAATGATTTATCATTTATGAAATGGATTTTTGATTATCCAATTGATCTCATGCTTTAATTGTTTTTCCAAAGGAATTGATCACTCCTAGGACTTGCCCATCTACTTTCATTTAGCTTGTGAGAGTTAATTAAGGTTGGGAAAGATTGATTGGTGCATTAATTGAGGTTTAACAACTCATTTGTTTGATTGTTGCTATAAATAGTGAATCCTTGCATTGCCTCTAATCGAATACCTTGTGTTGCCACTTGATTGGGTTCATGAAAACTAGTTGAGAAATATTTGGCTATGTTCGATAGAATTAGGTAGATAATTTAGAGTCCGAGGCATATATGATTTTATCCATGATTAATTGAGATTGTATGATGCTAATGTGCAATGGATCATATGTGTATTGATAGATTTTCCATTCCCAAATCCCTTTGGTAATCTTGTTCGATATAGCTTTGTTCCTTGTTCTCCTCTATCCCCTCTCCTAAATTCGTTAATTGAAATCTTCTCATTTTATAATTGTACCATTCATTTCGGATTCAAACTAGTAGCTAGTAATTATTTATTTCTTCAATCGCCTTGCACATTATTTCTCGTGGGATCGACCCCAACTCTTCGTTGGGTTTATACTTGTTAGCGACCGCCCACACCTTGAACCGTGATAGGTGTGGTTGAGCGTTATAAAAAATAGCGTCGTTGCCGGGGATCAATTTGGCTTATTGAATTGATTTAGAGTTTAAGTTTAGTAGTTTCTATCAAAATTGTGAATATTTGTTTTTGTTTTGTTTTTGTTTGTTTTTATGGCTTCTTGTAAAGGAACAAGGTTTGGTGAGTGCAAGCCCTATGTTGATGACCCATGGCCTTGTTGTGGTAGACTTCATATTTGAAAGATTTGTGCGGATGCCTCCTTAGATGAAGAGATGAGTGTTGTGAGTCAAGTGTGGCTCTTGCACTTGTCTCAACGACTTGAGAAGGGTATGAGGCTTAGAGATCTAATGTTCCGAATGAGGGATGAATTCCACAACTTGCACCTAGCTAGGTGTTATGAAATGATCCAACTTGAGTTCGAAATTCCTACTTTGAAGACCAATGTGAGATCAACAATTGGAGTATGTGAGGCTCCTCGTCAAATGGTAAAAACTAAAGCGTGGGAGTTGGAGTGTCAAGAAAAAGGGGTTATGTTAGATAATGATGAAATCATGAGTATATGCAACCAAACCAACCCAATAAAATTCCAAGATGCCTATATCAAGGCAATGATATTAGAGTTGAAAGAAAAAGCCAAAAATATCATATATGGCAACTCTAATTCATTAGAAAGTGATGGTGTCACCCACTTGAGGGCCAAGAGTTATGAAGTTCGATGTTCAAAAGGCCTAGTGATACTATCACACTTGCCCAATGCTCCTACACGAAAGAATGATGTGAAGTTGGGCAAGAAATTCAAATCTTCGAAGTGGAGAGATCGAGTGAAACGTGTGATGCTCTCAAGTCATCCCCATGCCCTTCACAGTGAAAACGATTCAAAATTAGGGAGACGGTACATTTCCTCGAAGTGGAAGTATAAAGGGTGATGTAGCCGGCGTCGCACCGCGACGTTAAAATGTGCGCTTGATTGGAGGCAACCCATCGGTATAAAAAATTTTAATTTTTGGTTAGTTTTGAGTTTTCTTTAGTTTTTTGGATAGATTAGAATTTTATTTTTGACTAATCTTCACGATTTCGAAGTGTTTGGATGTGTTTTGAACAGGTTTGGAAGCAAAAATGCTCTTGGGATTGAAGTTTGGGGTTGAACTACCTTCAAAATATGAGTTGGAACACTTTTTGGAAGCTGAAGATCGCCTAAAGGCAATGGGTGAGTCGCCTAATGGTTCCTACGATCGCCTAAAGTTCCAAAAAGCTGTCAGGGGTTCAGCCATAAGTTACTCTCTGCGAACGCGGAAGGAAGTCCGCAAACACGGAGGTTAATCTGGCAGACGCTCCACGAACACGCCTCATTACCGCGAACGCGGAGGTCTAGGATTCACAGAGAGGCGCGAATGCCCCACGATGTCCGCGAACACGAAGATGACGAGTATTTTAAAAGGCAGAAAGTGTAGAGACATTTTAATTTAAAAATGAAGCTTTATATAATCCCTTTTTTCTCTCTCAAATTTAAAGAACCACAAACCCCCTAAAACTCTCTCTCTTATCTCTTTTCCTTCCGAATTTATCAACTTGTGATTGGAACTAACATTGAAGGTATGACCTTTACCCTCTTTTGAGTTTAAGTTTTTATTTTTTTGTGAGTGGAGTTGAAAAATCAGGCTTTAATGTTCTTAATTCGAATTTGCTTGATTGTATATGTTTAGTGGTTGATTAATGGGTAGAATTCATGTTGATTGAGTTGGAATTATTGTTACATGTTGTTTGGAGTCGAATTGTGCTACTCCTGCCTCATTGTGTTCTTAATCCGAACTTGATTATTGTGATTAATTGTTGAATTAGGGGCTGGAAATAGATGTTTGTTGTGCTGATTGTTGATAATTGATGATTGTGGGGGAAATTGTGAGCGAAATTTGGTAGATATTGTTGTTAAAATTGTTGCCCTCCATGTTTTTGATAAAATGCTCAAATGAATTCTAGAATTCTGGGGACGATGACATATCCGCGAATGGGGAACTCTGGCCTTGAACGCGGAGGTGTCTAACTCTTTGTCCTCTGTGAACGCGCCAACTGGTCCGCGAATGCGGAGTTCTGCTTTTTTCTGAGCTGCGAACGCGGCTGCCTCTCCGCAAACGCGGAGGCAAGGCTGGTTACTCTCCGCGAACGTGGAGGCTTCCCCGCGAACACGGAGATGGAATATGTTCTGTCCCAAAATAGTAACCTTGCATTGATTTGATCGGGACTTCTTTTACTTATTTTCTTTGGCCTAAATACTTCCTAATACATTGTTTAAGTGTCCACAAGAACTTTTAACATGTTTTCTTCTTTTAAGGTACTTTGAGCTAATTATGTCGACCGACAACATCCCTCAATCATCCGGAATTGCACCTGATGAAGATTACTTTGATGCTACAAGATTCCTCTTATTTAAATGTGCCCGAAAGTGCGATGAATACATGGGCCGGGCTGTAGTGAAGGAAAAGGGGATATGTTTGGACAACTTGAGAGTGGAATGCCGGATTCTTATACCCGGCTTGTGGCTAGTAGATAGATGGCCTTTGCTGCCGAGCCTGTCAAGGCTAATCACACACTGGTAGCAGAATTTTATGCTAATGCCTCGGAGACTGATTTTAATGATGCAGCAGTTACTACTGTCCGAGGGGTGTAGGTACCATTTAGCTTAACTGTGATCAATGCTTTGTACGGTCTCCCAGATGTAGATAACAAGATATATATGGAGCGGTTCAGAGAGCTGGGCAGTCAGTGGCTGGTCGATAAACAACATGCTGGAGAGGCACCGGAGTGGTTCGAGACGAAGAGAGGGGTTGATTCCCATGAGTTCACTGCTGAGGCCAAGACTTGGCTCTCGATTATATGTGCTTGTGTCATTCCTTCTAATCATGACATCGAGGTCACCTTGGACAGTGCTTTGGTGATAGCTGCTATTATGGATGGGCTCGAGGTTAATATGGGCCAGCTGATTGTTGATCATTTTGTTGAGGTGGCTCAAGGGAGAGCCAAGAGCATTATTTTCCCCTCTTTGATCCCACAGTTGTGCTACGGTGTTGGGGTGTCGAGACTACCCACTGATGAGGAAAAGAAGCCCGGGAAGGAGATTCGCCCACTGAAGAAGAGGGGCGGCCAGAGTAGCAAGAGCAAGAAGAGGAAGATCGATGTGGCCGATCCCTAGTTTGGAAAGTTCACCGAGCCCACTTCTGAGGCCGGTACTTCATCTTCTGTAGGACCTCTCTAGTTTGAACCTGCCACTATGCGCCATATAACCTCCCGGATCTCTGGAGTCGATGCGCAGATTAGAGAGGTTATCGCTGCCCTTCCTTTTGGCCCGTCTGGGGCTGCCACAGCTGAGGGTGCACCCACTCTTGCTTCTGTTCCTGCTGCACAGAAGGCCATGTCCGACAGGCTTGAGCATATGAGTCGGAGGCAGGGGAAGATCGAGAAGCGTCAAAGGACCTTCTGAGAGCATGAGAAGAGGAAGAGCAAGTTCCTGAGCAAGATGATGAGGATCTAACATTTCCCTCCGATGAGAGCTCAGAGTGATTGCATCTCAGGGAGTCTCTCGTATTCTCTTTTGATATCTATACTATGAGGACACAGTTTGATTTTCAGTTGGGGGTGCCTTCCTTGTAGCTCTTGTTTTGTATTGACTGTTTTGAATGTTTGGGATTATGTTGTTGGATATTTGTTTATTCTGTTTTATGGATGTTGTGCCCTTGTCGGGCTTTTAGTTTTAATTGTGAAATGTGTTGGATTGGTCATTTTTGTTTAAGTAGTTTTATTGCTTTTGATAATTTCTTTATTTTATTTCTTTAGTCTTGAGATGGTGTTGTTTTTTTGAGTTGTTGTTGATTGGCGATGCCCTATGATGGATAGAGTGACAACTTTCTAAAGGGTAAAGCGTTTGTTGGTTGTGTGGTGAAGTCTAAGTAGCCATTGTTGTTGGTTGTGTGGTGAAGTCTGAGTAGCCATTGTTGATGTGCGGTGAAGTCGGAGTAGCGGGCCCCGAATAGATGTATGTGTTTCCACAATGATGGATTGGTTGATGGCTTTGTTAAGGATAAATTCGTCATTCTTTGTGGCTTGTTTGGTACTAAGAATATAGTGTTGCTTGCAAAAACTGTGTTTTTGAGCATACCCCTCCGTTTTGAAAAATGAGCATGTGTTGAATGATTTTTTGACAACTCATGTGACTCTTTTTGTGACTCTTGATTCGTTGGCAGTTTAAAGGTTCAATGCCACTTTTTTGTTGAAAAGGAAGTAAGATTTTGATCCATCTTGAGTAATTTGCATGCCATGTGTGGTGAGTTGTTGAATAATTCCTTGTGTTTGCTTGTGCCACCTAGAACTTGCCCGGTTTGTCTTGATACTTTGGTCTTAATTGAGTTGGGTTGAAAAACTGATCTTAGGCTTTCTTTGATTGTTCTTGAAGTCCACTTGACCTAAAAATCCCACCTTTGCACTAAATGTATCCTTAGTCGTCCCCTTTGAGCCTAAATCCTTTTTATTGAAAACCTCAATTACAAGCCTTATCCATTTTGAAAAATATATGTCTCTTGAACCCTTTGCCTCCTTGAACTTGAAGTATTCAGAGTTGAGGCTAAAAGCCTAAGTTGGGGGTGTTTTGGAAAATTCATAAAAGGGATGCCTATTGCATAAGGGCTTGATAAAAAAAAGAGAAGAGAATGATGAATGGAGGAAAAAGTCAAAAAGTAAGAAAAAGTTGTGAAAAAGAAAGTGAATAAAAGAATCTTGAATCCTCCAAAAAGTTTTTAAAGTGTTGCATGTGGGGCATCTAGAATAAAAATGAAGAAAATGAAAAGGTGTATTGTGCATTGGTTTGGAAAGTGAAGAAAATGTGGAAAAGTTGGAAAATGTTGAGTTGTTGAGTAGAGTTCAAGGAGGGTGTAGTCACTTGTACTTAAATGATATCCTTACCTTCCCTAAGCCTACATTACAAGCTTAACAAAGTCCTTTGTGATTTCTAACCAATTGAAGCTGAGTCAATATTAATTGAAAATATGGGCAAGCCTATAGTGTTGCATTTGTGTTCATGAGATGTTCTTTTGTGAGTATGAGTATTTGTGCTTTTGTCCCTTGTTTGTAAACACTTGTGAGTGTTTTGGGACATTTCTTTTCTTGTGAGGGCATGAAAATTGATTGAGTGGTGATTTTGAAAATTCCAAATTGCATCAAGTGAGAATGAAAAAGAGCTAAACAATTGAGTCATTTCTTGAGTTTGAGTTGTTATCACTTAATGATTCTTGGTTTTTAAAAAATATTCCATGAGAATGGGGGGTTGTTTTTGTGAAAGTTTGCTTGAGGACTATTTGTTAGTACCAACCAAAGTCATGATCATGACCCTTAGTGGAAATGAAAGTGTGTTGTGCTTAACTTGATTGCCTCTTGTGCTTTTGATTTTGTTTTTCTTGAGGACAAGCAAAGTTTCTAAGTTGGGGGTGTTGATGAGTGGGTGATTTTCACTCATTTGGAGTCCTTTTCTTATGATTTTGTGGCACTTAAGTAGAGAAAGAGGCTAATTTTCCTTTGAATATGGTTGTTTCAGGTACATGATGGTTAAAAGGGAGTTTTGATGGAAAAGAATGGAAATTGGGGCAAAGTGGAGCTGAAAATAGAGAAAACGGAGCTGCCAGTGCAGTACTCTCTGCAAATGCGGAGATCTGGGCGCGAACGCAGAGCTTCACCTATTTATGAAGCGCGAACGTGGGAAACGCGGAGTATAACTTTTCAGAGTACCGCGAACGCGGAGTGCAATTAGCCTGACCTCCGCGAACGCGGAGAAGAAATGTGACTGGCGTCTGGACAGAATTGGAATTTCACATTTTTACCCTAATTCACCATATACACTGCAACACAGCCATTGAGGAGAGGAGATTGAATCGATATTGAACAGATCATAGAGAGAAATTATCCTAGAAAGAAGAACCTTGGGGATTGAGGCTTGGGCATAGCTTTGAGAGCAAGATTCCTCAACAAACACCATTAGAGTGAAGATTGTGAGCTTGAGTTGTAATTATCTTTCATTCTTTCTTCAACTCTTTGTTTTGTATTGTTGAATTCTAGGTGTTAATTGTTGATTAGTGATTTGGATATTGTGTTAGATATAATCAATATTTGGGTTTTTGATCTCTATCTTGTGCTTTGGTAATTAGTTGAATGCTTTATCATTTATGAAATGGATTTTTGATTATCCAATTGATCTCATGCTTTAATTGTTTTTCCAAAGGAATTGATCACTCCTAGGACTTGGCCATCTACTTTGATTTAGCTTGTGAGAGTTAATTGAGGTTGGGAAAGATTGATTGGTGCATTAATTGAGGTTTAACAACTCATTTGTTTGATTGTTGCTATAAATAGTGAATCTTTGCATTGCCTCTAATCAGATTGCTTGTGTTGCCACTTGATTGGGTTCATGAAAACTAGTTGAGAAATATTTGGCTATGTTCGATAGAATTAGGTAGATAATTTAGAGTCCGAGGCATATATGATTTTACCCATGATTAATTGAGATTGTATGATGCTAATGCGCAATGGATCGTATGGGTATTGATCGATTTCCCATTCCCAAATCCCTTTGGTAATCTTGTTCGATATAGCTTTGTTCCTTGTTCTCCTCTATGCCCTATCCTAAATTTGTTACTTGAAATCTTCTCATTTTATAAATGTACCTTTCATTTCGGATTCAAACTAGTAGCTAGTAATTCTTTGTTTCTTCAATCGCCTTTCACATTGTTCCCCGTGGGATCGACCCCAACTCTTCATTGGGTTTATACTTTTTAGTGACCACCCACACCTTGAACCATGATAGGTGTGGTTGAGCGTTATGATTTACCCAATTGCGGATAGCAAGTGGGTGAGCCCGGTACAATGTGATCCAAAGAAAGTAGGTATAACGGTAGTCCCGAATGACAAGGGTGAACTTGTACCTATATGACCATTTACCGGTTGGCGTGTATGTATGGACTATCAGAAATTAAATGCAAGTACGGAGAAAGATCACTTTCCAATGCCCTTTATGGATCAAATACTTGATAGATTGGTGGGCCATGGATGGTATTGCTTTTTGGACGGATATTTCGGTTATAATAAAATCTCCATAGCTCCTGAAGATCAAGACAAGACCACTTTTACATGCCCCTATGGAACGTTTGCTTTTAAGAGATGCCTTTTGGGTTGTGTAATGCACCGGCCATGTTTCAGAGATGTATGCTCTCTATTTTTGCTGACATGGTGGAAGACTCGATGCAGGTTTTCATGGATGATTTCTCAGTCATGGGGGATACTTTTGAAGCATGCCTTGAGCACCTTGGTGGAGTCTTGCAAAGATATGTTGAAACAAACCTTGTTCTTAATTAGGAGAGGTGTCACTTCACGGCCAAAGAATGTATTGTGTTGGGGCACAAAATTTCGGAGACTGTATACAAGTGGATCAAGCTAAGGTTGATGTGATTGCCAATACCTCCTCCTATCTCGATTAAAGGTGTTCGAAGTTTCTTGGGTCATGCAGGTTTCTACCGGAGGTTCATAAAATACTTTTCTAAGATAGCTCATCCTCTTTGAAAGCTACTTGAGAAAGAAAACATTTTTGAGTTTGATGAGGTTTGCATTAATGCGTTTGTGTGTCTAAAAGAGAAGTTGGTATCGGCTCCGATCATTGTTGCTCCGGATTGGAACATCCCATTTGAAATAATGTGTGATGCTAGTGGTGTGACTTTGGGAGTTGTACTTGGTCAACGTAGAGGCAAATTATTTCACCCGGTCTACTATGCAAGCAAGACCTTGAATGTGGCTCAAAAGAACTACACTATTACTGAACAAGAGTTATTGATGGTGGTGTACGCTTTTGAAAATTTTTGATCTTACTTATTGGGAACTAAGGTAGTGGTGCACACTGACCATGCTGCTATACGCTACTTAATGGCCAAACAAAATGCAAAACCGAGATTGATTTGATGGGTGCTCTTATTGCAAGAGTTCGATTTTAAGGTCAAAGATCGAAAAGGAAGTGAGAATCAGGTGGCTGACCATTTATCGAGACTTAAAACAAGTGTGGTTGTTTTCGGTGATCGGGATATTGAAGAAGCATTTCCCGATGAGACGGTGATGTGGTGTCAACGGGTTCCATTACTTGGTATACTGATTTTGCCAACTATGTGGTGTGTGGAATTATTCCTGATGGGCTAAAGTTTTATCAACGCAAAAGGTTCCTCTTTGATGTGAAGAAATATTTTTGGGATGAACCGTATCTGTTTCAGGAATCGCTGATCATATAATTAGAAGATGTGTAGCAGAGGTTGAAATAGATGCTATTCTTAGTGCATGTCATGCATCACCGGTTGGTTGACATTATAGTGGAGTTCGTACAGCTGCCAAGGTATTGCAGAGTGGTTACTATTGGCCAACATTGTATCAAGATGCAAACTCTCAGGTCCGGAAGTGTGTTCAATGTAAAAAGCAAGGAGTAGTGTAGCGTAGGCATGGGCTTCCCCTTACTCCAGTACTTGAGGTTGAATTGTTTGACGTATGGGGAATGGACTTTATGGGCCCTTTTGTGAGTTCTTATGGGAACAAATATATTTTAATGGTTGTTGATTACGTGTCCAAATGAGTGGAGGTTGTAGCTTTACCTAAAACTGAAGGGTGAAGTGTAGTGGCTTTCCTAAAGAGATACATCTTCACAAAGTTTGGTACTCCGCGTGCCATTATTAGTGATGGGGGTTCTCATTTTTGTAACCAAATTTTTTCTTCGTTGTTAAACAAATATGGAGTCAAGCATAAGGTTGCTACCCCCTACCATCCGCAAATAAGTTGGCAAGTTGAAGTGTCAAATAGGGAAATTAAAGGAAGCTTGGCCAAGACCGTTAATCCAAATCGATCTGATTGGTCTCGACGGTTAGATGATGCTCTTTGGGCATATAGAACTGCTTTTAAGACCCCGATTGATATGTCGCCGTATCAATTGGTGTTCGGTAAATCATGTCATCTACCGGTTGAACTTGAACATAAGGCCTTGTGGGCTTTGAAAACCATGAATTTGAATTGGGATGATGCATCCAAGGATCGAGTTGACCAACTCCATGCTTTGGAGGAATTTTGACTTCGAGCTTTTGAGAGTTCAGCTCTTTATAAGGAGAAAATGAAAAAGTGGCATGATGCCAATATGCTTCATCGAGAGTTTAGAGTGGGTGATCGTGTGTTACTCTACAATTCTTGCTTGAGACTCCTTCTGGGTAAGCTCAAGTCTAAGTGGTCGGGCCCTTTTAAAGTGAATCGTGTGTTTGAAAATGGAGCAATTGAAGTTGAGGGTGAAAATGGGTCGTTCTTCAAAGTGAATGGTCAAAGGCTGAAACTTTATTTTGGAGAGGCTCCAAATGTGAAATTGGTAGATGTAGTGTACTTGGATTGATGCTTTAAAGCATGTCCACATCGTGTCACGACGTTAAATAAGGTGCTTCTTCGGAGGCAACCCAAGTTTTATTTTAGTAGTTTTGAATAACGTGTGTTGGTTGTGTAGGTTGGAGTATGAAATTTCAATTCATGGCTACAAACCGAGGGGTTGGACAATTCTGCACATCGCCCAATGACCCCTGGGATCGTCCAGTTTCATCGCTAATTGAAGGCTGAAGTTGATGGGAACACTGGTAGATTGGGCGAGCTAACTTCCCACTCGGCGAATCACCGAGTATGCTCGATCGAGCTCGCCTTCTGGACCTATATGGTGATTAATCTCCTTTTACCTTCGGTGATGCTTTACACCATTGCGCGCGTCACCGAATCGACCGGCGACATTAGCTCTACCACCGAATGGAGCACGAACTGAAGGGTTTTTAAGCTTTTCAAATTTAAATTTTCATTCTACTTGAAATTTTCAACTTCCTTTGCACACCCACACACTTTAGCTTGTGGTTTTCATTCTTGGTTGCATTTTACTGCTTTTGGAGTGCGTTGGATTGTTCCCCGTCCTTTTTTGTCGTATTTGCTTTGCCTTGTCTTCATTGAGGTTGGTTCTCTTTAGTTTCAAAATTCTTATGCCATTTTTATTGATTCATCTTGCTAAGTGTATGGGTAATGGTTCGTTTGCTTGACTATACGCCTTGATTATTGCCTTTTCCTTCGATTGTGTAAATTGAATTTTAGCATGCCTAATTTTATCAATTTTGGCCTTACTCGTATTGGGTAATTGCTTTTGCTGATTGTGGGTTGTTGTTTGAATGTTAGGTAAAGTCTGAGTAGCCCCGATTTCAATCGAATGGCTTGAATTTGCCCAATGATGGATTGGGTGACGTCATTCTGAAGGGCAAATCATCATTTTATTGTTTTCGAATCAATTTGAGGGAAGTCTGAGTACCCCGAGTAGAAATTAGGGATCGGTCTTGCCTATCTATTGCTATTTGAGCTTTAATTGTTGAGTCTTGGGCAGGTAGTCGATAATCGTTGAAAAATTTAGGGGGTGATGCATTGAGTTGGGTCGGCGAGCTAAGTCAGGCTCGCCGAACTGGTTCGGCGCATCATCCATTGTACTCCCCATCGCCTTTTTGTTTGAATTATTAGCCTGTACATTCTGGTACATTCAGCGAGCCCCCTTTAGCTCACCGAGTGAACTTGGCGACTCACCGGCTGGCCTTTTCATCGCCCTTTATGCCTGACGTTTTGCATGATTTCATTCTGTAACTTTTGGCGATGCTCCTCTTACTCGCCTAATTGCTTTGGTGACTCGCCAACCTGATTGGCGAGTCTTTTTGCATTTTTTTTGATTGACCCCTTTTCTAACCCGTTTCGATCAATTCTTGTGTTTGCTTATTTTGTTTGACAGGTATGCCTCACCAAAAGGTTGCTGCTCATAAACCCCCTTGGAAGAAAGCTAAAGGGATTGAGATTGCTTCGAAGGTTGCACAACCCCGACCCAAACAGCATAAAGCCCAACCCAAGGGCAAGGGGAAACAACAAATGGTCGAAGAGAGCTCCTCGTCAGACAATGAGAGCAGTTCTGTCAAGTTCACCTCTACAGATTCTGGAGGTGATGAGGTTGAGGAGTCTGAAACACCTATTACTGAGTTACTAAGGCGGACTCGTGCCGAATTGAGGTACAAGGCAGTGCATGACCCGTTGGCAAGGGTCAATGCCTCAACTGCCATAACTGAGTCTCCAGTAGCTTCTACTCCTGCTCCTCCTGCTCCAGTTCCAGTACCGGCCCGGGTCAATCTTCCGAGGTTGATGAATCGCTTAAAGGCCGAGGGCTTACAAACTATCCTCGAAGAGAAGAGATTGTCCATGGACAGTGTTGTAGATAGGTATCCAGAAATTTGGGAAACTATCTTGTACCACATATTTCAAATTTTTACTAAACCCCGAAGCCCTTACGTGCCTACATGGGTCCGAGAGTTCTATGCTGCCTACTCTAATTTGATCCCCAGAGTAAAGAAGTAGGCGCAGTCGATGGCACCAGTATCTTGTGATGGTGCGTGGGAAAATGGTTAAGTGCAGCCAGACTGAGATGTATGATGTCCTCGGTTGCACATTCGGGTGTCGGCATTCCTTGGCCGACAAGCTCAAGGGCAGTTTGGAGACCCTCAAGGGGTGGTTGGCTCCATTGATTAGTAAGGCCTCTCTCCGGTGGCTAGATGTCGGTGCCATCATTGAGAAGAAGGACTTAAATATAGCTGCTAGATATTGGTTCAGGTTTTTAAGCAACACCCTCATGCCTTCTCAGAACGAGTCTATTCTCCGACACTCGAAGGCTTCTCTTTTGAGTTGCATTATGGATAGGCAATTGCTTAATCTGGGGATGATCATCGAGAGTGAAATTTTTAATGAGAGAAAAACAGCAGCAAACTTCCCTACCATTCCCCATTTTGATTAGTGAGCTGTGCAGGTGGGCTGGTGTGCCTTTCGATGCGAAGATGGATTTTGAGGTCACTTCGATCTCGTCTTGCAAAATCCGGTGGATCAAGACCAAATATATGAAGGATGAGGCCGAGAGGAAAAGGAGGCCTCCGGTAGACACGTTTCCGGCTGTGGATGTTGATGCCATGGAGACCGGTTCTCCCACTCCCGTAGTAACACTGACAGGTACACATGTCCCTGATGCTCCTGTCACCTCTTCACCTGCACCTACACCAGGCCCCTCTTCTACTCCTGCACCGGCTCAGCCCCTGGTTCCCGGCCATTGACTCAGCCCATGCTTATTAAGATGGGACACCTCACCCATTCCACTGAAGTGAGAGCTTAACGAGTTGAGGAAGCACTTCCGTCCATGATTGAGTGAGCCATAGCTGCAGCACTTGCCCCTGGTAGAGCAGAGTCGGTGGATCAGCGCTGAGTGATCACAGCTCACGGTGTGGCTTTGGATGCCCTTACCTCTAGAATGTTGTCATGTGAGCAGAAAGAGGGTGGTTCTGAGGTGTTGACAGTCGTCCGGGCTGATATAGACGGCTTACGTAGAGATGTTGACGAGCTGAAGTCCACCAACATTACCATGTAGTGGGGTAGTGTGGATGTGCTTGAGGATACTAGTACTGATGTTTCCCCACCCACCACCACCGGTGTTGCTCTGACAGCTGAGGATGAGGGTGTTTTTGACGCACCAGAGTTGATGAGGAGGACCTTGATGTGCGTGATAGTGAGGTGTATGCATATCTTGAGGATTTGGAGGGAGACATGGTAAGAGCTCCTGCTGTTGTGTCCCTCCGGGAGACATCGGTGAATGGGTCGAGTGGGACTAAGCCCACCGTAGAGGATACACTGGGTACTGATGCCCATGTTGAGGACACACCGCCGACCTAGCTGACCAGGGGGACTATCCTTTGCACTTCCTTTATTTTTAGTCTTTATTTTTATTCCGCATTGAGGACACTGCTTTTTCTTTTTGGTGGGGTGGTGACTTTCCCAACCCCGTTTGATTGTATGTTTTTTGATGTTATTTTAATTTGAAGAAATGATTTTGGCTTCTCGTGATATCTCTCTCTATTTATCTTGTTTGATTGTGTGTTGAATGAGTGAATGCAGTTCTCTTATACTTTTGAGTATCGATTGTGATCAATATCAATGGCTTGAATAGTGCTCTTGATTGAACGATATGTTTGTGTGAGTCCAACAAGGTAAATTGGAGTTGCATAGCCTTATGTAAATTCTTAGCATCTCATTGTAAGTAGTAAATTGTCCATGGAGAGTCTTGCAATGACCGTTGCACGCAAGCTTGACTTGTAGAGTTGTGATCCACAACTGTGTTTGAATGCCATGTGTGGTAAGCTTAACTTGAAAGGCGTGTATGATGATACCTAGAACTTGCCCTAGTAGTTCAATTGACTAAGCATTGATGAATGTAGGAAATGATCTTAGGCATAAATTTTCTAAGGTAAACCTAATTGCTATACCTCTGTTGGCCACCTTGTGAGTGTGTGAACCTAGCTTGGCACCATTTGAGCCTATCCTATTCGTTGATTAAAACTCGAATGCAAAGACCTTAGCTGTTTGTTTGAAAATACCATGTCTTTCCCATATATAACCTTCGTGAAGTATTGATTAGTTTGAATAGCCAACTTAGGCCAAGCCTAAGTTGGGAGTGTTGTGAGAATGAAGAAAGAAATTGAGCTAGAGGCTCGTGAACTTGATCCGTTGAAAAGAAATTTGTGTGCAAAAAAGATAGAACCCTTCCATATATATAAAAAAAAAGAGGAAGAGATGAAAGAAAAGAAAGAAAAAGATTCAAATAAGTAGTGCCATTGTGCATTGATGTAAAAATAAGAAGGGGTATTCCTAGAAATGTTTTGTGTGCTGCAAAGTGACAAAGGATCAGTTGAGAAGTTGAAAAGTGTGAAAGAAAGGGAAAAAGAAGTGAATTGGGAACCATGCTTCACGAAGTTAGAGGCACTAACCCAAAATTGATCATACCTTGACCCCCAGCCCCATTACAAGCCTCAAAATCCCTTTTTGATCCTGCATAAATCTTGTGAATGTCAGGTGGAAAATCCGGGCAAGCCTATAGGTAGAGTTGTGCATACTTTTCTCTTTTGGGAGTGTTAGTGTTGTGTTGATTCCTAAACTATGATCTTCATTGAACTTCGCGAGAGAGTGGAATCCTTTTCTTGGTGTAAGGGCATTCAAATATATATTTTGGGCATAAATTTGTGTTTAAAGTGAGCACTTGAGAGCATAGACTTTAATTGGCGATGGCTAGTCAGAATTTGAAGCTTTAGTGTACATTGTATCCTTGCATTTTAGATTGAGCCTTGTGTGCATTTTCATGTGGATTCTCAAGGAGCACTATTTGTAGACATCCCTATTGATCTCTTATTTTACTTGAGGACAAGCAAAACTTTAAGTTGGGGGTGTTGATGAGTCGGTAGTTTTGAATCATTTAGAGCTTCATTTGTACTAAATTGGTGTCCTTAGTGCCCATTTTGCACTCATAACTAATGTTAAACTGTTTATGTGCAGCAAGAAGGCTTTGGAATGAGGCAAGGACAAGATAATGCAAAAAGAAGCTGAAAAAGTTACAAAATAGAAGGAAAAAAGGTTGGAGCTCGCAAAAGGCAACTCGGCGACTCGCCGAGTGGACGGTTTATCGCCTAAAGTTCCACTAGCCAAGGAGAAGAGTCAATACAAGTCGGCGAGGTTGGGAGCAAATCGGCGAGTCACCGATCAGAAAGGTGAGCCCGACATTTATCTCCTAAAGTTCAAGAAAGAGATTGGTACTGAAGTCAAAAATTAAAAGGCGAGAACGAGCAACTCGATGCATCGCCGAGTGGATGGGCGAGCCCCACTAACGCCCACGGAGTGGTCCCGCATTTTAAAATGTGGGAAATTCTCAGGAAAGTATAAATAGAAATTTTTGAAAAGAGAGTGTATCGATTGAGAAACCAGAAACGAAACTTACAAAGTATTTTTTGCACTTTGCTTACTTTTGGTGATTTTGTGAACAATTCTTGTGGTTTTGGGGATTCGAAACATTGGGTATAATTTGACTTGATTTGAATTGCTGTTTGAAGACTTGGAAAATCAATGGCTAACATATTTGGTAACCATTTCTTCACTATTGCTATGATTGGCTAAAACCCCAATGCCTTAGGGGTGTGATTATGTGTTCAATAGCTTAATTAGCTAATGGGTATTATGAATTGCTGAATTTAATGCTAGATTGAAATGGGTTCAGTTGTTAATTCATGTTTTCATTTATGAATTGAAATTGCAAATTTATTTCTAGTCTATATCTCTTTGTAAGCTTGTAAAAGGTGCATTTGAGTGGAATTAACAATTGATGATTGTATAGGTTGTTGCTTTTACTACCAAGCTTGTTAAAGTGGGTTGAATCAAGGTATAAAATTGTTCTCTAGTGTAATGCATGTTGGGGTTTGATGGAACCCAATTGAATGCGTGATAGCTGATTGTAGAATAGCTATTGTACTCATGATCTTGCCTACCCATAGAGATTCAGCATATTTAAGCAACTCGTAATTACCCATTTAGCGAAATTAGTAATTGAACACTCACACATCCCTAAGGTCCTTTCTCTCATTTGTTAAATTCATTGTTAATTGCGTTGTAATATTCGGTTATTAACTCTTCACTAATTGTGATAGTCAACATCTTACATTTACTTCATGTTTTGTATCAACTTTTTAAACTCTACAAAAGATTAGATCACTAACGTACTTCGTAGTCGTATTCTATATTAGATCCCTCCTCGTGGGATCCACCCCAACTCTTTGTTGGGTTTATACTTGCTAGCGATCACCTACACCTTGAATCGTTATAGGTGTAGTTGAGCGTTATCAATCTGCTCCAAAGCTTCTGCAAGTGGGATATTTACTGATAATTGTCGAAGCATGGATATGAATTTCAAGAATTTTCCATCTTTGGCTTTCTTCTTGAGCCTTTAAGGAAATGAAGGAGGAGGTATGGGTATTTGTTGTAAAGGCAAAGTTACCTCTACTACAACTTCTTTTGTCCTTGACGGCTTCTACACCTTTTTAGCTATCTCTGAGTCATCCACCATTTCATCATCAACCTCTGCTTCCTCCTCCCTCTCTATGCTCTCTTCCTGCTCAATGCTTACAGGTTTTGGCTAAGGAAGTGATTTACCACTTCTTGTCGTGATTGCCTTGCAATGCCCATCTTTCTTTGGGTTCTATATGGTATCACTAGGTAGTGTTTCATTCTTTCTCGGGTTTAGTGAGGCTGACAAATGCCCCAACTGCTGCTCTAACTGCTTGATAGATATCGAGTGTGAGTGAAAAATCTAACTCATACTAGAGAAATCATTCTTTAGCTCTTTCACCCCCACATCTGTAGATTCAACCTTTTGAAGAACCTTAGCTAACATATCCTCTATCCTGGAATGGCTTGAACTACTACCTGCTCGATCTCTATTACTTGGAGGTACATGCACACCACTGCGGTCATTTTTATATCCTTCTTTATTCTTCTGGTTACCTTGCTCTCGGTAACCTGATATATTATATGGCCCATCTCTTTGATAATTCTGATCTTCATTTCCAGAATTATATCCTTGGTTTCCCGAGTTATAATTTTGGAAACCCCCCTGATATTTCAAGTATTTGGCTTCCTCATCAAAATCAGCGTCCTGCTCATCGTATCTGTTAGCAGCCCAAAAAACATTTACCTTTTTTGGACATGACATAATATGCTTCGTGAGAATGTCCATCTGCGTCTTCATATGAGCCATTTCTTTGTCCCTTTCTTCTTCTCTCTTCCTTTGCTCTGTTAAGAGTTCAAGAGTGAACCCAAGCTATCCAACTTCTGCATCTCTAGTATGCCAAGCCCTGTTATTCTTTGAGACTTCATCCATGATTGTCATGATCTCAGGGAATGGTTTCTTCATGAAGGATCTGCCAGATACTGCATCAACCACAGGTTTAGTCACAAAGTTTAGTGACCTGTAGAATACCTACTTAAATGCCTATCAGGGAGGCCATGATTTGGGTACTTCTTCAACTTCTGACTAAACCTCCACCTAGTGTCATGCATTGCTTCACCTGGTAGCTGCTTATGTGCACCTATCTCATCCTTCATTTGCAGCTCTTTTGCTTCAGGGAAGAATCTTCCAAAGAACGCTTCCTTGAGTTCAAACCAAGTTCTGATTGAGTCGTGTGGCAACTTTTTCAACCCGTTTGTCGCTTCCCCAGTCAGAGACAAAGAGAACAACCTCAGCCTCATAGCAGTTTGGTTGACTCTTCTACTCCATCATTCTCCTCGCCTACCCTAGGTGGTTAGTTAGCATTTTGCTGAGCACCTCTAACAACAGTCTCAGCCTCTTGTCTCAGCCTCTACCTCTGAGCTTCGAGTTCCTGTGCATTCAAAATTTTTCTTACTGATTTGCTTAATTTTGGATCGTAAGGAATCAAAGGCGCTCCCTTACTTCTGGTGTTTGGCATGCACTAGTAAACTCACCTTTAAGTCACACAGACAAGAAACAAGAAGTAAAATTAGGAAATACAACTACAACTTAAATAATAGCTAGTAAAGTATTTCTAAACCGAAATTCCCCAGCAACGGTGCCAAAATTTGATACGTCCAAACTTACACCTCAATTAAGAAGTATAAATGGTCAAAGTCAATTTATAAAACTCAACTGGACTTGAGGTCGATCCCCCAGGGAATTCAATGCAGAATAGTCTTACTGACGCTCTTACTCAATTGTGGTTGATACTTCCAAAAGAAAGTAACATGCGGAAAGTAAATAGTGGGTTGTTTTATGGTTTTAGTAGATAATGTCAAATTTAGTATCAGAGTTAACAAAAGAAAAAGTATTCCAAGGTTTCAGTAATTGATAAATGAGACTACGATTGTGTTCCCTATGACATTCACCTCGCTCTCGAATTCTATACGAATGACTGCCTGTTGTTAATATTTTATGTTCCTAGCAAGTTAGATACATCTAAACGCTTTTCAGCCCTATTAGATGATTTCCACTCTTTTCCTCTCGGTCTTAGAGTGCTTCAGATCTTACCCTTGCTTATTCGTTGTGACAGTTATTCTCTCGAACTCTAATCTTTCACACCAAACTCACGGAGTTTGTTCTTACCTTCTCCTAATCATTACTTTTCTCTCGAACAAGTAATAAATACGGGTAAGTTCTACTGCGTGCACTCATTAGAAAGCAATTATTACAAAAGTAAAAACAACATATGAAATTAACAAGATGACATTACTTGTATTTGAATTTGTAGCTAGGCTCTCGTCATGGTTCCCACAATCCTAGTTATTGTATTTAGCCGCTCATTATTTCAAGAAGCATAATAGTAGATATTATCGAAAGCATCATAAAATAAACTTACAAGAATAGCAAACCAAAAGCTTCTTGATTATCAATGCTAAAACAAGAACGCTCGGTCTTGATCTGAAATTAAAATGATTAACTATGTGTTCAAAACGTAGAAGATAGTGTTTTCCACGCTCACAATATTAAAAAACTATTCGATGATCAAAGATAATGTTCAAAAATAAACCCTAAGTAATTAAAATAGTCTGTGAAAACAAGACCTACTCGAAGTAGGACTCTACTATCACATCACTTCATGAGCAGGGTGATGGCTCGTCAATTACCAGACGGCCCGTCAAGTCCCTCTTCATCCTACACTTGGCTAGTGTGGGTCTTCCTTCACTGCTCCTTCTTCACGATTTACTACACAGTTCCTGTAGTGTACCATGGCCCGTCTAAGGTTCAGAGACTTTCAGCCTGACTTGTTCCTCCAAAGCTTAGCACTGCTTCTTTTTCACGAGCTTTCAGACGACTTGTCAAGAGGACCATCACCCGTCTGGGCCTTCATGGTCTTAACTCTACACTTAGGCAGTGTTGAAGACTTCACTTCCTTATCTTCACGAGCCCTCATATGGCTCATCATCATGACCACGGCCCGTCTAGGGCTCTGTGGAGTTGACTTCAGCTCCATTTATTTCCTTTTTTTCTATCTTTTGCATCCAAGTGTTTCACCTGTTCAACATCAAATAAACCATCATATCCACATAAACACACTCGATTTCTTGCACTAATCCTTAGTTTTGAGTGTCAAATGTGCTGTGATTTCACGGCACATCAATTATCGTTAATAATAAGTATCCTCTTCCAAGGACAGATGATTTGTTTGATCAACTCCAAGGAGCAAGTTAATTCTCTAAGATTGACCTTCGGTCTGGTTATCTTCAATTGAGGGTGAAAGAAAGTGACATTTGGAAGACGACTTTTCGTACTCGGTATGGTCATTATGAGTTTTTAGTAATGTCATTTTGTTTGACTAATGCTCCAACCACATTTATGGACTTAATGAATAGAGTTTTTAGACAATATGTTAACATGTTTGTGATCGTGTTTATTGATGACATCTTGATTTACTCACGGAGTGAGGATGAACTTGCCGATCATTTGCGAATTGTGTTGCAAGTCCTCAAGGACCGACAATTGTTTGCGAAGTTTAGTAATTGAAAGTTTTGGCTGACATCCGTGACTTTTTTTGTCACATTGTTTCCGGTAAGGGTATTGAGGTATATCCTAAGAAGATGGATGCAGTTAAGAATTGACCTAGAACTCTATCCCATTCAGAAGTTTGAAGTTTCTTGGGTTTGGCTGGATATTATAGAAGGTTTGTGGAAGGATTTTCTTTGATTGCCTCTCCATTGACTGCATTGACCCAAAATAAAGTAAAATTCTTATTGTTCAAAGCGTGTGAGAAGAGTTTTCAAGAATTGAAAGATAGACTTTCCTCTACTCCGATGTTGACTTTACTACAAGGATCTGATGGGTTCATTGTTTATTGTGATGCTTCAAGGATTGGATTAGGTGTGTTCTTATGCAAAATGGTAAATTTATTGCTTATGCTTCAAGGCAACTTAAGATTAATGAAAGGAACTATCCTACCCATGATTTGGAGCTAGCGACAATTGTTTTTGCATTAAAGATTTGGAGTAACTATTTGTATGGTGTCCATGTTAATGTCTTTACCAACCACAAGAGCTTGCAATATGTATTCAAGTTAAAGGATCTAAATCTTCGACAACATAGATGGCTAGAACTCTTGAAGGACTATAATATGAGTGTCCTTTATCACCTGGGTAAAGTTAATGTAGTGGCCGATACCTTAAGTTGGTTATCCGTGAGTAGTGTTTCATGTATTGAGGATGGTAAGAAGGAGTTGGTTCATGATATTCATAGACTAGCTCAGCTAGGTGTTCGGTTGGTTGATTCAAGTGAGGGTGGTGTTATTGTTCATAATGGTTCAGAATCATCTTTTGTGTCGAATGTGAAATCCAAGCAAGGTCTTCATCTAATATTGGTTGAGTTGAAGGAAGTTGTGCTTAAAAAGTCTGTTGATGCTTTCTCCCAAGGGGGAGATGGTGTTCTTCGATATCAAGGTCATTTGTGTCATCCTAATGTTGATGACTTGAGAGAGCAGATTTTATCAGAAGCCCATAGTTCTTGGTATTTTATTCACCCGGGATCCCCCAAGATGTATCGCGACTTGCGGGAGGTCTATTGGTGGAATAGGATGAAAAAGGATATTGCAAAATTTGTGGCTAAGTGTCCTAATTATCAACAAGTGAAAGTTGAGCATCAAAAGCTGGGAGGTTTTTTCCAAGATATTAGTATCCCTACTTGGAAGTGGGAAGTGGGAAGTAGGAAGTGGAAAGATGTGAATATGGACTTTAATGTTGGTTTACCCTGCACTCGGCGGCAACATGACTCGATTTGGGCTATTGTAGATCGTATGACGAAGTCAGCTTATTTTATTCCCGTCAAGGTTTCTTATTTAGTGGAGGATTATGCTAAGTTGTATCTAAGGGAGATGGTTAGTTTGCATGGAGTGCCCATATCCATTATCTCAGATTGTGGCACCCAATTTACTTTTCTATTTTAGAAATCTTTCCAAAAGGGTCTTGGTACTCATGTTAAGCTTAGTACGAACTTTCATCATCAAACTGATGGCCAAGTGGAGCGCACTATCAAAACTTTGGGAGATATGTTGAGAGCTTGTGTGATTGATTTCAAGGGTAATCGGGATGATCACTTGCCTTTGATTGAGTTTGCATACAATAATCATTCAAGTATTGGTATGGCTCCATTTGAGGCTCTTTATGGTAGGAGGTGTAGATCTCATATAGGTTGGTTTGAAGTTGGTAAGGTTTTTTTGATAGGTCCCGAATTGGTACATGAGGCTTGGATAAAGTTCAGATCATAAGAGAAAGGCTAAAAATGGCTCAGAGTCTACAAAAGTCCTATGCCGATGATAGAAAAAGAGATCTTGAGTTTGATGTTGATGATTGGGTTTACTTGAGAATTTCACCAATGAAGGGTGTCATGAGGTTTGGAAAGAAGGGGAATCTTAGTCCCCAATATGTACTTCCTTATCAGATTTTGAGGCATATTGGTAAAGTTGTCTATGAGCATGATTTGCCTAATGATTTAGCATCGAAACATCCAATTATTCATGTGTCCTTATTGAAGAAATTTGTGGGAGATCCGACATCTATTGTACCATTAGAGAATCTTGCTATAAAGGAAAGTCTTTCTTATGAAGAGGTTCCGATTGTGATCTTAGACTGGCAAGTTTGGAAGTTAAGGAATAAGGAAGTTGCTTCCGTAAAAGTGTTGTGGAGGAATCAAATTCTTGAGGGTGCTACTCGGGAGGCTGAGGCCGGTATGATGTCCCGATAACCTTATCTCTTTTCCTCCATTCCTACTCTAGCTTGAGGTATTTAGCCCCACATGGTTCATCATTTTGATTTCATGTGTCTTAGTCATTCTCATCTTTTCTCATGCATGCATGCTTATGAAAAAATTGATTTTTGAGATTTTGATTTAACTTGATTGATTGCCCCATGATTATGTGCATTTGAGTATGATTTGCGTGTATTCTTATGAAATGATGTTGGTAATATCTTTTAGCATGGAGTCGATGTTCCTCCTAGTTATGTGCATTTTAAATGAAGTTGAATTCATGTTAGGCTGCTAGATATCATCCCGTACCCTCCTTATGTTGTCTTGAGTTCCATTCAAGGATGAATGTTTACAAGGGGGAGATAATGTAATACCTTGGATTTCAAAGAGGAAAAGACTGCATTAAATTGTAGCAACAGGTTCAAGTCTACGAGACCAGTAACGGTTCGTAGGACTTTCTATGGGTCGTAGACCAGTCTCGTAGAAAGGGAGAAAATTAATTTTTAAATCAAGTCCCAATACCACTTTCTACGATCCACCAGTATGGTCCATCAAATAATCTAGATTCGTAGATGGGTATCGTACGTAGGTCCCTGACTTAGTGAAATTTTAAGGCCAAAAGTTGTTTTCTATAGTTTGTGTCTACGGAGCGTATAAGGCTCTATGGGTCGTAAAAAATTCTCCTCAAAGTTGATCCAAAAATTTAAGTTTCTGAACTTTTCTACAGTTGACCAGAACGGTCTGTAGAAATTCACTCCAAATGGTAGAAGGGTTCGACAGTTATTTTAAAGGGTCTTTTTGGGTCTTTTCCTAATTATTTTGAAACCAATACTATGTCGTTTTTGCTTCTACCCTAAGCCCTGTATAAAGCTTTTAAGTCCTAAAACTACCCACTTAAAAACCCATTCTCCTAATTCCCCAAAACATAACCAAATTCACTCACCAATTTCCTCTCAAGCTAAGAAGAAGAAGAAGAAGAAGAAGAAGAAGAAGAAGAAGAAGAAGAAGATGAAGAAGAAAAAGAAGAAGAAGAAAAGGAAGAGGAAGAGAAAGAGGAGGAGGAAGAGGAGGAGGAGGAGGAGGAGGAGGAGGAAGAGGAAGAGGAAGAGGAAGAAGGGGAGGAAGAAGAGGAGGAAGAAGAAGAGGAAGAAGAAGAAGAAGAAGCTAGGATTCAATCCAAGCCTCCAATTCACCATTCTTTGTAGTCTTTGAGTAAGCAAGGTATGTGGGTATTCACTCTTGGAAGAAGAAGAGGAAGAGGAAGAGGAAGAGGAAGACGAAGACGAAGACGAAGAAGAAGAAGAAGAAGAAGAAGAAGAAGAGGAAGACGAAGAAGAAGAAGAAGAAGAAGAAGAAGAAGAAGAAGAGGAAGAGGAAGAGAAGAAGAAGAAGAAGAAGAAGAAGAAGAAGAGGAAGAGGAAGAGGAAGAGGAAGAGGAAGAGGAAGAGGAAGAAGAGGAAGAAGAAGAGGAAGAGGAGGAAGAAGAGGAGGAAGAAGAAGAGGAAGCTAGGATTCAATTCAAGCCTCCAATTCACCGTTCTTTGTAGACTTTGAGTAAGCAAGGTATGTGGGTATTCACTCTTGGAGTCCATTCCTCCATGGGGTCCCCGAAGTTTTCTATTTCTCAATTTCAATTTCAATTGATCAATTTAGGGTTAATGTTTCCAAGGGGGAGATAATGTAATACCTCGGATTTCAATGAGGAAAAGACTGAATTAAATTGTAGCAACAGGTTCAAGTCTACGAGACCAGTCACGGTTCGTAGGACTTTCTACGGGTCGTAGACTAGTCTCGTAGAAAGGGAGAAAAATAATTTTTAAATCAAGTCCCAATACCACTTTCTACGGTCCACCAGTATGGTCCGTCAAATGATCTAGATTCGTAGATGGGTCTCATAGGTAGGTCCCTGATTTAGTGAAATTTTAAGGCCAAAAGTTGTTTTATATAGTTTGTGTCTACGGAGCGTAGAAGGCTCTACGGGTCATAAAAAAGTTTCGTCAAAGTTGATCCAAAAATTTAAGTTTCTGAACTTTTCTACAGTTGACCAGAACGGTCCATAGAAATTTGTTCCAAATGGTAGAAGGGTTCGACAGTTATTATAAAGGCTCTTTTGGGTCTTTTCCTAATTATTTTGAAACCAATACTATGTCATTTGTGCTTCTACCCTAAGCCATGTATAAAGCTTTTAAGTCTTAAAACTATCCACTTAAAAACCCATTCTCCTAATTCCCAAAAACCGAACCAAATTCACTCACCAATTTCCTATCAACCTAAGAAGAAGAAGCTTTTAAGTCCTACAACTACCCACTTAAAAACCCATTCTCCTAATTCCCCAAAACCTAACCAAATTCACTCACCAATTTTCTCTCAACCTAATAAGAAGAAGAAGAAGAAGATGATGATGATGATGAAGAAGAGGAAGAAGAGGAAGAAGAAGAGTAAGAAGAAGAAGAACAGGAAGAAGAAGTGGAAGAAGAAGAGGAGGAAGAAGAGGAGAAGAGGAAGAAGAGGAAGAAGAGGAAGAAGAAGAGGAAACTAGTATTCAATTCAAGCCTCCAATTCACCATTCTTTGTAGTCATTGAGTAAGCAAGCTATGTGGGTATTCACCCTTGGAGTCAATTCCTCCATGGGGTCCCCAAAGTTTTCCATTTCTCAATTTCAATTTCAATTGATCATTTTAAGGTTCTTCTTAGCTCTTATGGATTCCATTCAATTAAGATTTATTATTGTTGACTAAGTCTTCTAATGTATGATTTAGGGTTAATACATGATATTTAGTTGAAATTATATTGACCAATGCATGATTTATGATTTTAAACTATGAACCTATGATGACCTCATGAACCTATGAACTATGAATTTTGGAAGATTATGCATGTCTTATGAAAATGATGTTTATGATGATAGGGTGCTTTTAGATGAAAGTATCAATGTTATTTTGAAAGGTTTTCTCACATACGAATATGATCATGAATTGTGAAAGGTATTTCTCACATATGAATTCACATTGGTGAAAGATTTTCTCACCTATGGTTGAATTGCAATTTAAGGAGCTATTCTACCTTTTGATCTTAAGATGTGGATTGGTATTGATCATTTCCTTCCCAATGTTATATAGATATTTTACTTTTATCGATTCTGTTGGGATTTGAACGTAGCACCGAGAGGTCTTTGAGGTGGAAGGGTAGCCTCTAGTAGCAACCTCTAGCCCCTAACTACGTGCCCTCGTAGGATTTGTCTTAAATGACCTAGCTAGTGATTCAACTTTAGCAAAATATGACATGTACAGACTCTACCTTGGCAAGTAGAATCCCCTTCTTTCGGTATGAGGGATATACTGGATTCCGTGATATAGCTCTCATGGTCTTATTATCGATTAAAGCTAATATCCCACAAAATGATTATGTTTCTTCAAAGCTTTCTTATGTCCTTATTTCAAAATGCATTGCCTATATCTTATGATTTACATGTTGTTGCTTCTTTAAGCTTTTTAATTATTCAAATGTTGGTCATGCATTACATGTTTTAAGACATTCATGCTACCATGTCTATTTTACCATATTGCCCCATACTTAGTATATTTCATGTACTAATGTATAATTATGCCTACATTATTTCACTAATGTAGGGTTCGACGCTCCTACCTCCCATACTCATGGCTAGTTGATTCCTTTGGCATTGAAGGTTGGTGAGTCCTCATGTTCTGAGGACCGATATACTTTTATAATTTTATGTCATTTCAATTTTTTAGGTTTTGTATGTGATGTATGAGTTACGTTCCAAGCACATTCCTTATGATGTAATAGATGTCTTGTTGAGACTTATGTTAGACTTTCGCTTTTGTCAAACTCTTTTGTGATATAAGACTGCTTCATTTGAAATCTTTATCTCTATTATCTTTTATGATGTATGCTAAGTGGCTTGTGTAGGGCCTCTCGGGGTCCTATATGCCATGTTATGCCTAGGGTATACTTTGGGTCCTGACAAACTTTGTATCAGAGCCAGGTTTATAAAAGTCCTAGGATGTCTCACAAGCCACGTCAAGTAAAATGTGAAGTGCGCCACATTTATGAATAAGAAGTTATAAGATGTTTAGGAAATTCTACTTCTTTCATCATTCTAAAGTTGTGCGATAGAGTATAACTCTATATGTCTCTCTCCTAATCCTTATTCGATGTTTTTCAGTATATGGCCCCTGGAATAGCATACATTAGAAAGAATGCGAGTGAGATTGTGGAATAAGAAACTCATCAAGTTCCAGTCGACCCTTTGGCCGAGCAAGTGACTAATGCAGAATTCTGAGCCGCTTTTCAAGTATTGGCTCAAGCTATGATGTCTCAAGCCAATAGGGAGGTTGTGGCCCCCGTGAACCCAAATGTCGGTATGGGGGCAACTAGAGTGATGGACTTCACTAGAATTAATCCTCTGGAGTTTCATAGTTCCAAGGTTGAGAAAGATCATCAAGAATTCATTGATTAGATGTATAAGGTTTTGACGATCATGGCAGTGACATCAGTGTAAACGCGGAATTGGGTACTTATCAACGTGAGGGTGTTGCTCATATTTGGTTCATCCAATAGAAGGACGATAGGGTGGTATATGCGGGTTCTCTTGATTGGGAAAAAGTTTAAGATTACTTTCCTTGATTGGTTCTTTCTCCTTGAGATGAGGGAGTAAAGGTACTTGAATTCATCAACCTTTGTCAAGGAAATATGATAGTGAAGGAATATGTGTTGAAGTTTACTCAATTGGCTAGGTATGTGTCACGACCCAAAGTACACCCTAGACGTGACATGGCGTACAAGGCCCCGAGAGACCTCATACAAGCCACTTAGCATGCATCATACAAGATAATTGCGATTTTAAAGTTCAAAAGACAATTAATTATTAAAAGAGGTTAAGCAATAGCGGAAGTCTACATATAGTCTCAAACGCCATCTAACATAAGGAATGAAAGAACGTTGGGACGTAACCCATACAAAGTCTTTAAAAGCAAGTAAATGACATAAAAGTATATGTGGCTACGTCCTCGAACATATGAGGACTCACCAAATTCTTGAATGATCTCTACTATCACGAACTAGCCACGAGAAGATGGGGATGTGCCTGATCCTACACTTATAAGAAACTGTAGGCAAGAGTATGTGTTAGTACAAAAATGTACCAAGTATGATAATCATGCATAAAAACATTTAAACATGCTAAAAGGGACATTTTCATAATCATGCAATGACCAACCTAAATCATGAGAAAAGGGTTAAAAATCATAAGTTATAAATCATGATCAATGCAAGCCAAACATCTTCACTTTACTTGAGAAATACCCTAAGAGTCACTTTATTACATTATTGTGGGAAGTAGCCTTAACCGACATGTAAGACCATGTGATCTATCAACATGGAATCCGGTGTCTAACCCTACACCGATAGGGCCATCCGACTTGCAAAGGTAGGACCCTTTCTTACTTGTAGCTTACGCGGATCCACTAGCTAATGTCTATCTAGACCATCATCCTATGGTGGCACATAGTTTATGGGATAAAGAGATTACTTCTAGAAACCCGGCCTCTATATACGGGAGAGCTTCCATTTCAATATCCTCTCGGTGCTAAGCATAAATCCCACAGAATAGTCATATATCATAATTCATCTTATTATCCATGAAAAGGTACAATTAGAGTTACCAATCCAAGCTTACATCATTTAGAATAGCTCCTTAGTCTTTGATTCAACTTTAGTTGAGAAAACCTTTCAACATGTTATGAATCCTTTATGTGAGAAAAATCCTTTCACATTTCATAGTTTGAGTAGTATGTGAGAAATCCTTTCACAACTCAAGAACAACATATTTCATGCTTCAATCTCAAACCAATTCATAAATCATCATAATTTTCATCATAGAACATGCATACTTTCATAAAATCCATATTTTCATCATTCATAATTCATCATGAAATCATAGCTTTTAGAAATTGTAAATCATGCATGGGTTCATATAAACTTCATAAAATTCTTCTTCTTCACAATTCAACCCATCAACAAACCTAATTTCACAATAGGGGAAATCAAATGGGCTAATGGGGATTCATCTTAATTCATGAAATTCAACTCAATTCATGCTTCATAGTTCATAAAACAATCAATTAAATCAACATTGAAAAGAACCCATAACAATAACATAGAAGAAAAGCCCTAACTTCGATGGAGAATTCTAACTTGTAAAATAGAGAAATTTAGGGATTCTATGGAGGAAAGGACTCCATATATGAAGATCATCATACCTTAGTGTTCAATTTCCTCAAGAAATTAATGAAGAAAACTTGATTTCTTGAACCCTGGCTTGCCTTGTTCTTCTTCTTCTTTTAACTTCTAGAGAGAGAAATATTTGAGAGGGAAGAGTTTGGGAAACTTGTAAAGTGATTTGGAAGGGTAGATTTTAGGATTAAAAGGGCCTATGTAGTGTTAGGAATAGTTATAAACCGACCTTGGTTGATAAATAAGTAATTGGGTGAAAAGACCAAAAGACCCCTTTTTAAAAAAGTCAACCAACGACCCCTACCTACGACATGACCTACGGTTGGTAGGTCAACCTACTGCCCGTAGGTGACCAACCGTAGCTCACTTTGCGTTAGCCCCAAAAATTAATTTATTTTCTCCCCCAAAACAGAATGACCTACGACCCTGCCCCTTTCTTAACCTACGATTGGTAGGTCAAACGACGGGCAGTAGGTCCAAATGGTAGGTCACCAAATTTTCAAAAAGTTGGAATTTTTGTTCTTTTCGAATCCGAGGAGTTACATTATCTCCCCCTTCGGAACATTCATCCTCGAATGAGATTCAAAACATCATAAGGAAGGTAAAATATAGATCTAATAGCCCAACATGCATGCAATTACATAAATGCACATATCCGAGGAGGAAACATCATCTCCAAGCTAAAGCATTTTCAAAACATCATTTCATAAAAGCTTTATGCAACTCATACTCAAATGCACATAATCATAGAGAAATTAATCAAGTTAGCTCTTTTTCTTAAAATTCAACTCTTCATGAACATGCATAAACAAGGAATCATGGAAACAACTATGACACATGAAACCAAAAGAAGGAACCATGAGGAACTTAGATACCTCAAGCTAGAGTAGAGTCGGAGGGAAAGATATGAGGATATTGGGACATCATATCGGCCTCGGCCTCCCAAGTAGAACCCTCAACCAATTGATTCCTCCAAAGAATCTTCACGGAAGCAACTTCTTTATTTCTTAACTTTCGGACTTGCCGGTCTAAAATCTCAACCGGAATTTCTTCATAGGAAAGACTATCCTTTATGCCAAGACTCTCCAATGGCACTATTGATGCCGGATCACCAACACACTTCTTCAACAATGAGACATGGACCGGATGCACCGATGCCAAATCATTAGGCAAGTTAAGTTCATAATCAACCTTACCAACATGTCTCAAAATTTGATATGGGTCTATATAACGGGGACTAAGCTTTTTTTTCTTTCCAAACCTCATTACACCCTTCATGGGTGAAATTTTCAAGTAAACCCAACCATCAACATCAAATTCTAAATCTCTCCTTCTAACATCGGCATAGGACTTTTGTCGACTTTGAGCCATTTTCAACCTCTCTCTAATAAGCCGAACTTTCTCCATAGCCTCATGTACCAACTGGGGACCTATCAAGGCAACTTCACCAACTTCGATCCAACCTAAGGAGATTTACACCTCCTACCATAAAGAGCCTCAAACGGAGCCATAACAATACTAGAATGGTAGCTATTATTATAAGCAAATTCAATCAAAGGCAAATGATCATCCCAATTAACCTTGAAGTCAATCACATAAGCTCTCAAAATATCTTCCAAAGTTTGGATAGTACGTTCCGCTTGCCAATCGGTTTGAGGATGAAAGGCCGTGCTAAGCTTAACACGAGTAACAAGACCCTTTTGGAAAGACTTCCAAAATTGAGAAGTAAATTGTGCACCACGATCGGAGATAATGGATAAAGGCACTCCATGCAACCTAACCATTTCCCTTAAGTACAACTTAGCATAATCCTCCTCCGAATAAGAAACTTTGATGGGAATAAAATGAGTTGATTTCGTCATACGATCCACAATAACCCAAATCAAATCATGTTGCCGCTGGGTGCGTGGTAAACCAACAATAAAGTCCATATTCAAATCTTCCCACTTCCAAGTAGGAATACTAATATCTTAGGACATACCTCCCGGCTTTTGATACTCAACTTTCACTTGTTGACAATTAGGACACTTAGCCACAAATTCTGCAATATCCCTCTTCATCTCATTCCACCAATAGACCTCGCACAAATCACGGTACATCTTGGTAGCTCCTGGGTGAATGGAATATCCAGAACTATGGGCTTCCGACAAAATTTGCTCCCTTAGGCCATCTACATCGGAAACACATAGATGACCTTGATATCAAAGCACACCATCTCCCCCTTGGGAGAAAGCCTCAACGGACTTCGTGAGCATTGCTTCCTTCAGCTCAACCAAATTAGGATCAAGATCTTGCTTAGTCTTCACATCGGACACAAAAGACAATTCTGAACCATTGTGAATCATAACACCACCCTTACTAGAATCAATCAACCGAACACCTAGTCAGGCCAATCTATGAACATCACGAACCAACTCTTTCTTACCATCCTCAACATGAGCAACACTACCCATAGAGAATCGACTAAGAGCATCCGCCACCACGATCGCCTTACCGGGGTGATAGAGGACACTCATTTCATAGTCCTTTAACAACTCAAGCCACCTCCTTTGGTAAAGATTTAGATCTTTTTTCTTGAACACATATTGCAAACTCTTATGGTCAGCAAAAACATCAACATGCACACCATACAAATAATGCCTCCAAATCTGTAAAGCAAACACAACCGCCGCTAACTCTAAGTCATGAGTAGGATAGTTCTTTTCATTAATCTTGAGTTGCCTTGAAGCATAAGCAATGACTTTCCCATTTTGCATAAGAACACACCTTAACCCAATTCTTAAGAATCACAATAAACCACAAACCCATCGGACCCTTCCGATAAAGTCAATAACGGAGCTGAGGTAAGTCTATCCTTCAATTCTTGAAAACTCTTCTCACACGCTTCGGATCATCTGAACTTAACCTTCTTTTGAGTCAAAGATGTCAATGGGGAAGCAATCGAAGAAAACCCTTCAACAAACCTCCTATAGAAGCCAGCCAAACCTAAGAAACTCTGAATAACCGAAGGTGATAGAGGTTTAGGCCAATTCCTAACCGCATCCGTCTTCTTAGGATTTACCTCAATACCCTTACCGGAGACAACGTGACCAATAAAAGCCACGGACCTTAGCCAAAACTCACATTTACTAAACTTCACAAAGAGTTGTTGGTCCTTGAGGACTTGCAACACAATCTTCAAATGATCGGCATGCTCATCCTTACTCCTTGAGTAAATCAAAATATCATCTATGAACACAATCACAAACATATCAAGATATTGTCTAAACACCCTATTTATCAAATCCATAAACGCGGTCGGAGCATTCGGCAACCCAAACGACATCACTAGGAATTCATAATGGCCATATCTAGTCTGTAAAGCCATTTTCGGAATGTCATCTTCTTTTACCCTCAATTGGTGATAACTCGAATGAAGATCAATCTTAGAGAAGTAACTTGCCCCTTGGAGTTGATCAAACAAGTCATCTATTCTTGGAAGAGGATACCTATTCTCAATGGTAACCTTTTTCAATTGACGGTAGTCAATGCACATACGAAGTGAACCATCTTTCTTTCGAACAAACAACACTGGAGCACCCTATGAAGATATACTTGGTCGGATGAAACCCTTATCCAACAAATCTTGCAATTGCTCCTCCTTGAGCTCTGCCGGAGCCATTCGATAAGGAGGAATAGAGATAGGTTGCGTATTGAGGAGAAGATCAATACCAAAGTCTATTTCCCTTTCGGGAGGAACACCGGGTAGATCATCGAGAAATACCTCCGGAATCTCATTAACAACGGGGACCAACTCAAGAGTAGGGTTTTCAGAATCCACATCCCTAACCCTAACAAGATGGTATATACACCCCTTAGTAACCATCTTTCTAGCTTTAAGACAAGACACAAATTGACCTTTAGGCATAGAATTTCCCCCCTTCTACTCTAGGATAGGCTCATTTGGAATAGAAACTTGACTAATCGAGTCCTACAATCAATAGAGACATAACAAGAATGCAACCAATGCATCCCAAGAATGACATCAAAATCTAATATATCAAGCTCTACAAGATCAACATGAGTGGCTCTATGGGATAAGGAGACGAGACAATTTCTATAGACTCTCTTAGCCACAATAGATTCACCAATAGGAGTAGAGACACAAAAGGGATCTAACCACACATCCGGAAGAACATCAAACTTCATAGCCACAAATGGTATCACAAAAGACAAAGTAGCACCGGTATCAAGCAAAGCATAAACATCAAAGTGAAAGACTTTCAACATACAAGTAACCACATCGGGAGAACCCTCTTGCTCATGACGAGCTTGAAGTGCATAGAATCAGTTTTGCTTGGGAGCATTTTAACCCGAACCACTGGATGGAGCTTGCTTACCTTCTCTTCCCTTAGCCGTGAGAGATGGACAATCCCTTATCTTATGACAACTCTTACCACAACTGAAGCAACCATCCATGCTGGCTAAGCACTTGCCCTCATGTTTCCTCCCACACTTAGCACAAGTAGTCGATGAGAATCCACCACCATTTCCTCCTTGAAGCTTAGGGTTAATCACTCTATCTTTGTTGAACTTAGGAGGAGCATTGGAGGAACCTTGACCGGAAAACCTTTGTCGAGACTTAAAACGATCATGTCCATCGGACCTTGAATGTGAAGAATCACCATCATCTCTTCTTGCCCTCTTTGAATCCCTAGTCTTCTCCTTAAGTTTCTCCTCTTCTATTTGTTGAGCGTGAATCATTAGATAAGAAATGTCCATTTCCTTGATAATCATAGTGGTACGACATTCCTTAATCACCAATTCGGATACAACCAAAATGAACTTACTCATCATTGCCCTAGGATCGGCAACCATAGTAGGAGCATATCGAGACAAATTTGTGAACTTCAAAGCATACTCCTTCACACTCATGCTTCCTTGACGAAGATTGATAAACTCAAGCACCTTTGCCTCCCTCAGCTCAAGGGAAAAGAACCTATCAAGGAAAGCAACCTTGAACTTTACCCAATCAAGAGTACCCGCATCATCTGCCCTCTCACTCTTCCATTGCTCAAACCACACTTGAGCCACACCCTTAAGTTGATAAGCGGCCAACTCCGCCTTTTCCTCCGGCGTCACACCAAAGATTATTAGCACCTTGTACACCTCATCAATAAACTCTTGAGGATCTTTCTCAACTCTAGAACCATGAAACTCCGGAGGATTCATTCTAGTGAAGTCCCTCAATCTAGATGTCGTTGTACCAACATTTAGGTTCACGGGAGATACAACCTCCCTATTGGCTTGAGCCGTCATGGATTGATCTAACACTTGAAAAGCAGCCCTAAACTCCGCAGTAGTCACTTGTTCATCCAAAGGGTCGGCCGAAACTTGAGGAGCTTGAGGAGGAGCTTCTTGTTCCACATTCTCTCATGCATTCCTTCTAGCATAAGCTTTTCGAATAGCCATATCCTGAAATGCGTAGGATAGGGATTAGGAGAGCGACATATAGAGTTACACTCTATCGCACGACTTTAGAATAATGAAATAACTGGAGTTTCCTAAACATCATATAGCCTCGCATTCGTAAGTGTGGCGCGCTTCACACTCATGAACAAGACTCTACTCAACGTGGCTTATGAAACTTCCTAGGACCTTTTTAAAACCTTGTGCTCTGAATACAAAGTTTGTCATGACCCAAAGTACCCCCTAGACATGACATGGCATACAAGGCCCCGAGAGGCCTCATACAAGCCACTTAGCATGCATCATACAAGATAATAGCGATTTAAAAGTTCAAAAGACAATTCATTATTAAAAGAGGTTAAGCAATAGCGGAAGTCTACATATAGTCTCAAAAGCCATCTAACAAAAAGAATGAAAGAACGTTGGGACGTAACCCATACAAAGTCTTTAAAAGCAAGTAAATGACATAAAAGTAAATGTGGCTACGTCCTCGAACATATGAGGACTCACCAAATTCTTCAATGATCTCTACTATCACGAACTAGCCACGAGAAGGTGGGGATGTGCTGGATCCTACACTTATAAGAAACTGTAGGCAAGAGTATGCGTTAGTACAAAAATGTACCAAGTATGATAATCATGCATAAAAACATTTAAACATGCTAAACGGGACATTTTCATAATCATGCAATGACCAAGCTAAATCATGAGAAAAGGGTTAGAAATCATAAGTTATAAATCATGATCAATGCAAGCCAAACATCTTCACTTTACTTGAGAAATACCCTAAGAGTCACTTTATTACATTATTGTGGGAAGTAGCCTTAACCGACATGTAAGACCATGTGATCTATCAACATGGAATCCGGTGTCTAACCCTACACCGATAGGGCCATCCGACTTGCAAAGGTAGGACCCTTTCTTACTTGTAGCTTACGCGGATCCACTAGCTAATGTCTATCTAGACCATCATCCTATGGTGGCACATAGTTTATGGGATAAAGAGATTGCTTCTAGAAACCCGACCTCTACATACGGGAGAGCTTCCATTTCAATATCCTCTCGGTGCTAAACATAAATCCCACAGAATAGTCATATATCATAATTCATCTTATTATCCATGAAAAGGTACAACTAGAGTTACCAATCCAAGCTTACATCATTTAGAATAGCTCCTTAGTCTTTGATTCAACTTTAGTTGAGAAAACCTTTCAACATGTTATGAATCCTTTATGAGAGAAAAATCCTTTCACATTTCATAGTTTGAGTAGTATGTGAGAAATCCTTTCACAACTCAAAAACAACATATTTCATGCTTCAATCTCAAAGCAATTCATAAATCATCATAATTTTCATCATAGAACATGCATACTTTCATAAAATCCATCTTTTCATCATTCATAATTCATCATGAAATCATAGCTTTTAGAAATCGTAAATCATGCATGGGTTCATATAAACTTCATAAAATTCTTCTTCTTCACAATTCAACCCATCAACAAACCTAATTTCACAATAGGGGAAATCAAATGGGCTAATGGGGATTCATCTTAATTCATGAAATTCAACTCAATTCATGCTTCATAGTTCATAAAATAATCAATTAAATCAACATTGAAAAGAACCCATAACAATAACATAGAAGAAAAGCCCTAACTTCGATGGAGAATTCTAACTTGTAAAATAGAGAAATTTAGGGACTCTATGGAGGAAAGGACTCCATATATGAAGATCATCATACCTTAGTGTTCAATTTCCTCAAGCAATTAATGAAGAAAACTTGATTTCTTGAACCCTGGCTTGCCCTGTTCTTCTTCTTCTTTTAACTTCTAGAGAGAGAAATATTTGAGAGGGAAGAGTTTGGGAAACTTGTAAAGTGATTTGGAAGGGTAGATTTTAGGATTAAAAAGGCTTATGTAGTGTTAGGAATAGTTATAAATCGACCTTGATTGATAAATAAGTCATTGGGTGAAAAGACCAAAAGACCCCTTTTTAAAAAAGTCAACCAACGACCCCTACCTACGACATGACCTACGGTTGGTAGGTCAACCTACTGCCTGTAGGTGACCAACCGTAGGTCACCTTGCCTTAGCCCCAAAAATTAATTTATTTCTCCCCCAAAACAGAATGACCTACGACCCTACCCCCTTCTTGACCTACGATTGGTAGGTCAAACGACGGGCAGTAGGTCCAAATGGTAGGTCACCAAATTTTCAAAAACTTAGAATTTTCGTTCTTTTCGAATCTGGGGTGTTACAGTATGCTCCAATTATGGTTGTCGACTCTAGGGCAAGGATGAGTAAGCTCGTTTTGGGTGTCCGAAATGAATGTTAAGGAATGTTGTACCGCCATGCGCATTAAGGAAATGGACTTTTCTCATCTAATGATTCCTTCTAAACTAAAAAGAAGAGAAGAAGCTTAAGGAATGGTTTAGGGATTCAAAGAGGGCAAAGACCGGTGATGGTGACTTTTCACATTCAAATCCGATGGACATGGTCGTTCTAGCTTCTAACAAAGGTTTCCTAGTCAAGGTTCTTGCAATGCTCCATTTCCTAAGTTCAATAAAGATAGGGTGTCTAACCCTAAACCTTAAGGAGGAAATGGTGTTGGTGGATCTTTGGTTCCCGCATGCCATAAGTGTGGCGAGAGTAATTCGGAAAAATGCTCGATGGGCACGGATAATTATTTTGATTGTTGCAAAATTGGTCACTGCTTGAGAGATTGTCCATCTAGAATTGACAAGGGAAAAGATAGTAGGCAAGGTCCACCTAGTGGTTCGGGTTCGGGTGCTCCAAAGCAAAACCAATTCTATGCACTACAAACTCAACATGATCAAGAAGGTTCTCCCGATGTTATTACCGGTATGTTGAAAATCTTTCATCTTAATGTTTATGCTTTGATTGATCCTGGTGCTACCTTGTCTTTTGTGATGCCATATGTGGTTATGAGATTTGATGTTTCTCCGAAAGTGTTGTTAGATCCTTTCTCTGTGTCTACTCCTAATTGGGAATTTATAGTGGCTAATAGATTCTATAGGAAGTGTATAATCTAATTATCCCATAGAGTCACTCATGTTGATCTTGTAGAGCTTGATATGTTGAATTTCGATATTATTCTTGGTATGAATTGGCTCAATTCTTGTTATGCTTCTATTGATTGTAGAACCCGAGTGGTCAAGTTTTAGTTTCCAAATGAACCTATCCTAGATTGGGAAGGGGGAAATTCCATGCCTAAGGGTCAGTTTGTTTCTTTTCTTAAGGCTAGGAAAATAATTTCTAAGGGTTGCATATATCATCTTGTTCAGGTTAGGGATACGGATTCTGAAACCCCTATTCTTGAATCGATCCCCATTGTAAATGAGTTTCCAAAAGTATTTCCTGATGATTTACCATGTATTTCCTAATTATTTACCATGTGTTCCTCCCGAAAGAGAAATAGACTTCGATATTAACCTTCTCCCAGATACGCAACCTATCTCTATTCCTCCTTACCGTATGGCTTTGGCAGAACTTAAGGAATTGATGGAGCAATTAAAAGATTTGTTGGATAAGGGTGTCATCCGACCGAGTATCTCTCCATGGGGTACTCCAGCTTTGTTTATTCGTAAGAAGGATGGTTCACTTCACATGTGTATTAACTTTCGGCAGTTGAACAAGGTTACCATTAAGAATATGTATCCTCTTTCAAGGATAGATGATTTGTTTGATCAACTCCAAGGAGCAAGTTATTTCTCTAAGATTGACCTCTGATTGGGTTATACCAATTAAGGGTAAAAGAAAGTGACATTTGGAAGATGGCTTTTCGAACTCAGTTAGGTAATTATGAGTTTTTGGTAATGTCATTTGGTTTAACAAATGCTCCAACCGCATTTATGGACTTGATGAATAGAGTGCTTAGACAAAATCTTGACATGTTTGTGATCGTGTTTATTGATGATATCCTGATTTACTCACAGAGTGAGGAAGAACATACCAATCATTTGAGGATTGTGTTACAAGTCCTCAAGGACCGACAACTATTTGCAAAGTTTAGTAAATGCGAGTTTTGGTTGAGATATGTGGCTTTACTTGGTCACATTGTTTCCGGTAAGGGTATTGAGGTAGATCTTAAGAAGACGGATGTGTTTAAGAATTGACCTAGACCTCTATCACCTTCGGATATTTAGAGTTTCTTAGGTTTTGTTGGATATTATAGAAGGTTTGTGAAAGGATTTTCTTTGATTGCCTCTCCATTGACTGCATTGACCCAAAAGAAAGTAAAGTTCTTATGGTCAAAAGCGTGTGAGAAGAGTTTTCAAGAATTGAAAGATAGACTTACCTCCACTTCGGTGTTGACTTTACCGGAAGGATCTGATGGGTTCATTGTTTATTGTGATGCATCAAGGATTGAATTAGGGTGTTTTCTTATGCAAAATGGGAAAGTTATTGCTTATGTTTCAAGACAACTTAAGATTCATGAAATGAACTATCCTACCCATGATTTGGAGCTAGCGGCGGTTGTTTTTGCCTTAAAGATTTGGAGGCACTATTTGTATGATGTCCACGCTGATGTCTTTATCGACCATAAGAGCTTGCAATATGTGTTCAAGCAAAAGGATCTAAATTTTTGCCAACGTAGATGGCTAGAACTCTTGACGGACTATTATATGTGTGTCCTTTATCACCCGGACAAAGCCAATGTAGTGGCTGATACCTTAAGTCGGTTGTACATGAGTAGTGTTACACATGTTGAGGATGGTAAGAAGGAGTTGGTTCGTGATATTCATAGACTAGCTCACCTAGGTGTTCGGTTCATTGATTCAAGTGAGGGTGGTGTTATTGTTCATAATTGTTGAGAATCATCTTTTGTGTCGGATGTGAAAGCCAAGCAAAATCTTGATCCGATTTTGGTTGAGTTGAAGGAAGCGGTGCTCAAAATTTCTATTGAGGCTTTCACCAAAAGAGGAAATGGTGTGCTTCGATATCTAAGTCAATTGTCTATTCCCAATGTTGATGACTTAAGACAGTAGATTTTATCAAAAGCCCATAGTTCTCGGTATTCTATTCACCCGGAAGCCACCAAGATGTACAGTGACTTGTGGGAGGTTTATTGGTGGAATAGGATGAAGAAGGATATTGCAGAATTTATGGCTAAGTGTCCTAATTGTCAACAAGTTAAAGTTGAGCATCAAAAGCTGGGAGGTTTATCCCAAGATATTACTATCCCTAATTTGAAGTGGAACAATGTGAATATGGACTTTATAGTTGGTTTATCCCCCTAGTCAGTGGCAACATGACTTGATTTGGTTTTTGTAGATCGTATGACGAAGTCAGATCATTTCATTCCCTTTAAGGTTTCTTATTCAGTGGAAGATTAGGCTAAGTTGTATCTAAGGGAGATGGTTAGGTTGCATGGAGGGCCCATATCCAATATCTCCGATCGTGGTACCCAATTTACTTCTCAGTTTAGGAAATCTTTCCAAAAAGGGTCTTGGTACTCGTGTTAAGTTTAGTACAACTTTTCATCCTCAAACTGATGGCCAAGCGGAGTGCACTATCCAAACTTTGGAAGATATGTTGAGAGCTTATGTGATTGACTTCAAATGTAATTGGGATGTTCAGTTGCCTTTGATTGAGTTTGCATATAATAATAGTTATCATTCAGTATTGGTATGACTCCATTTGAGGCTCTTTATGGTAGGAGGTGTAGATCTCCTATAGGATGGCTTGAAGTTGGTGAGGCTTATTTGATAGGTCCTGAATTTGTACATGATGCTATGGAGAAAGCTTGGCTCATAAGAGAAAGGCTGAAAACGGCTCAGAGTCTACAAAAATCCTATGCCGATGTTAGAAGATGAGATCTTGAGTTTGATGTTGATGATTGGGTTTACTTGAAAATTTAACCTATGAGGGGTGTCATGAGGTTTGGAAAGAGGGGAAGCTTAGTCCCTGATATGTAGGCCTATATCAAATTTTGAGGCGTATTAGTATTGTGTCGTATGAGCTTGATTTGCCTAATGATTTAGAATCGGTACATCCAGTTTTTCATTTGTCCTTATTTAAGAAATGTGTGGGAGATCTGACATCTATTATACCATTAGATAATCTAGGTATAAAGGAAAGTCTTTCTTATGAAGAGGCTACGGTTGAGATCTTAGACCGGCAAGTTCAGAAGTTGAGGAATAAGGAAGTAGCTTCCGTAAAAGTGTTATGGAGGAATCAAATGGTTGAGGATACTACTTGGGAGGCTGAGGCCGGTATGATGTCCCGCTCTCCTCATCTCTTTTCCTCCATTCCTATTCTAGCTTGAGGTATTTAGCCCCGCGTGGTTCATCCATTTGGTTTCATGTGTCTTACTCATTCTCATGTTTCCTCATGCATGCATGCTCATGAAAAATTTAGATTTTTTAGATTTTGATTTAACTTGATTGATTTCCCCCTGATTATGTGCATTTGAGCATGATTTGCATGTATGCGTTATGAAATAATGTTTGGAATATATTTTAGCTTGGAGTCGATGTTCCTCCTTAGTTATGTGCATTTTAAATGAAGTTGCATTTATTTCGGGGAGTCAGATCTCTTCCCTTATTCTCCTTATGTTGCCTTGAGTTCCATTTGAGGACAAATGTTCCCAAGGGGGAGATAATGTAACACCTCGAATTTCAAAAAGGAAAAGACTGCATTAAATTGTAGCAATAGGTTCAAGTCTACGAGACCAATCTACGGTTCGTAGGACTTTCTACTAGCCGTAGACCAGTCTTGTAGAAAGGGAGAAAATAATTTTTAAATAAAATCCAGTACCTCTTTCAATGGTCCACCAGTACGGTCCATCAAATGATCTACAAGTTATAGATGAGTCTCATAGGTAGGTCCCTGACTTAGTGAAATTTTATGGTCAAAAGTTGTTTTATACGGTTCGTGTCTATGGACAGTAGAAAACTCCATGGGCCATAGACATGTCTCGTCAAAGTTGATCCAAAAATTTAAGTTTCTGAACTTTTCTACAGTTGACCAGGACGGTTCGTAGAAAGTTGTCGATCCAAACCGTAGAAGGGTTCGGCAGTTATTTTTAAGGGGCTTTTGAATCCTTTCCTAATTGTTTTAAACCAATACTATGTCATTTTGCTTCTACCCTAAGCCCTATATAAAGCTTTTAAGTCTGAAAACCACCCACTTGAAAACCCATTCTCCTAATTCCCCAAAACCTAACCAAATTCACTCCCCAATTTCCTCTCAACCTAAGGAAGAAGAAGAAGAAGCTAGGTGTAATACCCCGGATTCAAAAAGGGCCAAAAATTTCAATTTTTGAAAACTTTGGTGACCTACTACTTGACCTACTAACCGTTGGTTGACTTACCAACAGTACGTCAAGAGGGGTAGGAACCGTAGGTAAGGCTGCCCAAGAAGAAGAAGTTGGAAAAATTGCTAAGGAGTGACCTACTACTTGACTTACCAATCGTAGGTCAAATGGGGGGAGTCGTAGGTGCTACTGGTTGGGAGAGAAAATTTAATAATTTGTTTGGGGCTTAGGCTGAGTGACCTACGGTTGGTCACCGATGGGCTGTAGGTTGACCTACCAACCGTAGGTCCTAAAGTAAGTGGGGTCGTTGGTGGAGTTTTAAAGAGAGATCATTTGGTCTTTTCACCTAATGGCCTATTTACTAATCTAGGTCGGTTTATAAATTCTCCTAACACTATATAAACCCTTTTAATCCTAAAATCTACCCTTCCAAAATCATTTACAAGTTTCCCCAAACTCTCCTCTCTCAAATATTTTTCTCTCTAGAAGTTGGAAGAAGAAGAAGAGGGCAAGCTAGGGTTCAAGAAATCAAGTTTTTCTTCATCAATTGCTTAAGGAATTTAGACTCTAAGGTATGATAGTGTTCATCCATGGAGCCCTTTCCACCATGGAATCCCTAAAATCTCCAATTTTTAAAGTATCAAATCCCCAATTTGAGTTAAGGGTTTTCTTCTATGATGTGGGTTATTTCAATTATGATCAAATTACTTTCAATTATGGTTTTCTAAGTATGAATTGAGTTGAATTACATGTTTTAAGATGAATCCCCATGAACCCATATGAATTTCCCTAATTTTGATATTTATGCATTGATGATGGGTTGAATTATGAAGAAGATGGAATTTATGAAGTTTATGTGAACTCATGCATGTTTTTAATGATTTCAAAAGCTATGATTCATGATGAAATTGATGAATGATGAAAAATGGGTTTTATGAAGTATGCATGTTCAATTATGGAAATTATGATGATTTATGAATTGCTTTAAGATTGAAGCTTAATTGAAGATGTTGTTGAGTTGTGAAAGGTTTTCTCACATATTACTCAATCTATGAATGTTAAAGGATTTTTCTCACATAAAAGATTCATAACTTGTTGAAAGGTTTTCTCAACTAAAGTTTAATCAAAGATTTAAGGAGCTATTCTATGAACTTTAGCTTGGATTGGTAACTCTAGTTGTACCCTTCCATGGGTAATAAGATGAATAAGAATTATGACTATTCCGTGGGATTTATGCTTAGCACTGAGAGGATATGGAGATGGAAGCTCTCCCGTTAGTAGAGGCCGGGTTTCTAGTAGCAATCTCCCTATCCCTTACCTATGTGCCCCCATAGGATGATGGTCTATGATAGACACTAGCTAGTGGATCCATGTAAGCAATATGTTAAGTAAAGGATCCTGCCTTGGCAAGTAGGATGGCCCTATCGGTGTGGGGTTAGACGTCGGATTCCATGTTGATAGCTCACATCGTCTTACATGCGGTTAAGGCTACTTCCCACAAACAATGAACTAAAGTTCTTTTTAAGATATTTCACAAGTGATGTAAAGAATGTTTAGCTTGCTTGACCATGGTTTATGACTTATGTTTTCTAACCTTTATCATATTTTAGCTTGGTCATTGCATGTTCATGAAATTGTCCCGTTTTAGCATGTTTAAATGATTTTTGTGCATTGATATCATACTTGGTACTTGATTGTACTAACGCATACTCTTGCCTACATTGACTTGTTAATGTAGGGCTTGGCGATTCCTCATCTATTCGTGGCTAGAGCTTAGTAGAAGGATTATTGAAGACTTGGTGAGTCCTCATCCATTCGAGGACATAGCCTTGTTGATCTTACTTTTATGTTCTTTCATTTTGGCATTGTATTGGGTTACGTCCCAAACTTTATTTCTCATTCTTATGTTAGATTGGCTTTGAGACATGAAATGTAGACTTCCACTATTTTCTTAAAAGCTTTGATATGACATTGTCGTTTGAACTCTTAAATCTCTATGATCTTGTATGTATGTATGCTAAGTGGCTTGTATGAGGCATTTCGGGTCTTGTACGCCATGTCACGTCTAGGGGGTACCTTGGGTCGTGACACTAGGATTCAATTCAAGCATCCAATTCACCATTCTTTGTGGGTAAGAGTAAGAAAGGTATGTGGGTATTCACTCATGGAGTCCGTTCCTCCATGGGTCCCCAAAGTTTTCAATTTCAATTGATCAAATTAGGATTCTTCATGGCTCTTTATGGGTTCCATTCAATTATGATTTATTATTGTTGACTAAGTCTTCTAATGCTTGATTTAGGGTTAATACATGATATTTAGTTGAAATTATATTGACTCGTGCATGATTTATGATTTACAACTATGAACCTATGATTAACTCATGAACCTATGAACTATGAAGTTTGGAAGATTATGCATGTCTTATGAAAATGATGTTTATGATGATAGGGTGCTTTTAGATGAAAGTATCAATGTTATTGTGAAAGGTTTTCTCACATATGAATATGATCATGAATTGTGAAAGGTATTTCTCACATATGAATTCACATTGGTGGAAGGTTTTCTCACCTATGCTTGAATTGCAATTTAAAGAGTTATTCTACATTTTGATCTTAAGATGTGGATTGGTATTGATCATTGCATTTCCTATGTTATATTGATATTTGACTTTTATCTATTCCGTTGGGATTTGGACTTAGCACCAAGAGGTCTTTGAGGTGGAGGCTCAAATAGGGTAGCATCTAGTAGCAACCTCTAGCCCCTAACTACGTGCCCTTGTAGGATTTGTCTTAAATGACCTATCTGGTAGATCCACTTTAGGTATGAGGGATATATTGGATTCCATGATATAGCTTGCATGGTCTTATTGTCGATTAAAGGTAATATCCCACAAAATGATTATGTTTTTCAAAGCTTTCTTACGTCCCTTATTTCAAAATGCATTGACTATATCCAATGATTTACATGTTGTTGCTTCTTTAAGCTTTTTAATTGTTCAAATGTTGGTCATGGATTACATGTTTAAGCCATTCATTCTACCATGTCTATTTTATACATATTGCCCCATACTTAGTACATTTCATGTACTAATGCATACTTGTGGCTACATTGTTTTACTAATGTAGGGTCTGACGCTCCTACCTCCCATACTCGTGGCTAGTTGATTCCTTTGGCATTGAAGGTTAGTGATTCCTCATGTTCCGAGGACCGAGATACTTTTATAGTTTAATGTCATTTTAGTTTTTTAGGTTTTGTATGTGATGTCTGGGTTACATCCCAATCACTTTCCTTATGATGTAATAGATGGCTTGTTGAGACTTATGTTAGACTTTCACTTTTGTCATACTCTTTTGTGATATAAGACTGTTTCATTTGAAATCTTTATCTCTATTATCTTGTATGATATATGTTAAGTGGCTTTTGTAGGGTCTCTATTGGTCCTATATGCCATGTTATGCCTAGGGTATACTTTGGGTCATGATAGTTTTCAAAATGGATTCCTCCACTATCCCTATCATTTAAGGAGGTGTTTCATGACTTGTTGTCTTTGGGAACTTGATACTACTTGAAAACCTTGATGAAGTGATTATTCCTTTGTGTTGCATGCGTTGTGATGTATTCATCCTTATGCAGCATATTATTATTTATGGAAATATGAGAAAGTGGAGAAATAATATCTTTTTGAGAAAGAATATGTGACACCCTACTTATATCCTTGACTACGAGCTAGGAGGCAAGTTGATAAGACATGGAAATTATGAGATTGGTATATGGATTGCGAGTCCCCCATAAATCCTTGTCTAGAAGCTAAATGCTCGGCAAGGTGTATACGACAGGTTATGCGATGAACTTGGTTCCACCACATCATTTAATCATTTATTACATAACATTTGGCCATCTTTGTTATGTTATGTGCCTTGTTTATTTGTATCCTTTTGTGTTTAATTTATTCGCACTGTTATTATATAAACCGGTGGCACCAATCTCGAAGTGGGACTTTTCAGCATGCAAGTGGTAGCGTATTTTAGTTTATTTCTTAAGTATGTTAACTTGCTTATACTCAGTCAGTCTAACCTACTAAGTACATGAGGATTGTACTTGCCCCCTACTTCTGTTATCCCTTTCATGCAAATCTTAGTCAGGGTGATCCTCGTAGCAGTTGATTGGATCCAGCGGTTTCTTCTTTTTCGAAGCTGTAGTGAGATCATGCTTTTCGGATTGCCGTTGGTCTCCATTTATCATATATTGTCTTTAACTTTCTTTTCAAAGAAGATGTATATCAGAATCTAAAATTGTATTAGATGCTCTTTATACTTATGCTACTAGGTTTTGGGAACTTCTTTGTATTTTTCTTATTAGTTGTCGCCTGACTTACCTTCGGGAGTCTCTTATGTTTTTTTTCTTTTGGCTTACATGCCATTTTGAGGTTCTTGGTGTGTGTATTATCATGACCTCAACTTTTGGATCTTGACAAATTAGTATTAGAGCGCTAGGTTCATCGGTTTCATAAGTTAAACAGCAGGGTGTCTAGTAGAACCTTGCGGATCTGTACATATACGTCCTTATTTATCTTCGAGAGGCAACAAGATAACTAGTAGATGAAATTCCTTTCCTTTGATTCCTTTCATGTGAATTATTCATATCAAGTGTTGCATACCTCTAATCTATTCTCTCTACACATATGGAAAGGACTAGATCCAGTACCTCAGAGGGCGAGGCAGTACCTGATGCCAAGCCCCACTTTGTGGGTGAGGTAGGGGACGTAGTGGAGTTAGGGGTTGTGGCCGAGCTAGGGAGGCATCGCTTGAGCCTATATATGAGCGTGATTATGTTATTGAGCATTAGACTAAAGTGAGAGGACTAGCCCAGCCTCTTGTGGTTCCCGACAACACTCTGATGCTTTAAGAGTTAATCGTCAGGTTATTGGCTAGATTGGATAGTGCCGCTACTTCCGGTATCCATCTGGGTACTACAAGTTTTCCTATTGGAGTTGGTACTACACCACCTGTTTAGGGGTCTAGTATGGGATTTTAGACTCCTGGTTCCTTTTCATTGCCTTCTTTGGCACCTTCAAGATTTGTAGCTCCACCAGTTTCTGCAAGTGCGCCATGTCAATTGTCGAGCAAAAGAATTTTGGTAGATTCATTAGATTGGCACCTCCCAAGTTCGACGGCACAGCTGGAGAGAAGACTCGTGATTTCTTGACTGAGAGCCAGGACAGGTTGTTCAACCTTGTATTTTAGAGGCTCATGGGGTGTCTTACACCTCCTGTTATTTTTTAGGAGGGACCAAGGAGTGGTGGAGATTAATTCTTGCTCGTAGGCCCATTGGTTCACCTGCAATGGGTTGGGAGCAGTTTACCGAGGTGTTACTTGAGAGGTTTGTGTCCTATAGCCTTTGAGATCTGCGCATGGATGATTTCGACATATTGGAGCATGGCTCCTTATCAATTTCTGAGTATGAGGCTCATTTCTATGAGTTTTCCACTATACCATGTCGAGTATTCCCATAGAGTTTGAGCAGATATGTAAGTTGGTAAAGAATTTTGTCAGTTATCTATGGGAGGCCACAACTTCTATTGTGCTATCAGGTGGTACGTTCCAGAGTATTATTAACCATGCCAGGATGATTGAGAGTATTTGACATGCTAGACAAGGTAGCAGTACCATGAGGTTTTGTTGCCAAGGTTAGTTTAGAGGTCATTCATCCAGAGGAAGAGATTATTCAGGTTAGGGCTCACAAGGTTATCAGGGTAGACTAGTGTAGGTTGCTATTCAGAGTACATATAGTGTTAATGGATCTAGGCCTAGCCAGAATAGTCAGGGTACGTATAGGGGATCCTCAGTTCAGAGAGAGCGTGCAGACTCTTCTGGTTACTCTAAGCGGGGTTCAGGTCCCTGTGGTTGTTTTGTTTGTGAGTAGTTTGGGCACAAGGCAAAGGATTGCCCCATACGTGCTTCTCCTACTATCCAGTCAGGATCACAGGCTACTCGTTCTACACCAGATATAGCAACACGAGGTACTTCACAGAGTGATAGAGATGGTGCCTTGTGCCAAGGGCACCAAGGGTGGAGCTTGAGGTACTGCTCATGGTGGCTCTCAAACTAGTGGTGACCGTAGATAGTTCTATGTTATACCGGGTAGATCCGAGGTAGAGGCTTCAGATGTAGTGATCACAGGTACTATTCTAGTCTGCCATCATTGTGCTATAGTATTATTTGATCCCGGGTCAACCTACTCTTATGTGTCTACTTATTTTGCTGCAGGTATTGATTATGTGTGTGAGTCCCTTGATGTGCCTATTAGTGTCTCTACCCAAGTAGGTTATTCCTTAGTGGTGGATCGGGTGTACCGGGGGCATGTAGTGGCATTTTCTGATAGTGTGAATCAGGCAGATTTGATTTTGCTTTATATGCTTGATTTTGATGTGATATTAGCCATGGATTGGTTATCTCCCTATCATACGATCTTAGATAGTTATGCTAAGATCATAACCTAAGCTTACCCCAGTTTACCTCGATTGGTGTGAAAGAGTGGTTCGAGTTCATATCTGAAGAGGAGTGATATATTTTCTTCGTGCCCATTGTATGATGGAGAAGGGATTCTTATCATATTTGGCTCATGTACGTGATCTTACATAAGATTTGTCCCCTTTAGAGACCACGAGGGCGGTGAGAGAGTTCATGGATATGTTTTCTACAGACTAATTGGGTGTTCCTCTAGACCATGATATTGATTTGTCATTGACTTGGAGCTAGGCACCAAGCCCATTCCATCTCTCCTTATTGAATGGCTCTGGCGGAGTTGAAGGAATTAAAGGCTCAATTACATGACTTGTTGCAGAAATGGTTTATTCGGCCTAGTGTATCACCATATGGAGCACCTCTCTTATTTGTGAAGAAGAAGGATGGTAGTATGAGGATGTGTATTTATTATCGACAGTTGAACAAGGCTACGTTCAAGAATAAGTATCCTCTTTCATACATCAATAATTTGTTTGATTAGCTTCAGGGTGCGTCAGTGTTCTCCAAGATTGACTTGAGGTTCGGCAACCATCAATTGAGAGTTCGGAATTCTGATATTCCAAAGTCTGCCTTCAGGACTCATTATGGGCATTATGAGTTTGTGGTCATGTCCTTTGGACTAACTTATTCCCCTATCGCTTTCATGGAGTTGATGAACCGAATATTTTGGCCTTATTGGGATTCCTTTGTGATTGTGTTTATTGATGATATCTTGGTTTATTCCAAGAATGAAGCCGATCATATTCGTCACTTGAGGACCGTACTTCATAGATTGAGAGAGCAGAAATTCTATGCAAAATTCTCCAAGTGTGAGTTTTGGCTTGAAACTGTGGCTTTCTTGAGTCATGTGGTGACCAAGGAAGGTATTATGGTTGATTCGGTCAAGGTTGCGGTAGTTCGTGATTGGGCCAGACCTACTTCCCCTACAGAGATTTGGAGTTTCATCAAGTTAGCGGGCTATTATCATCGGTTTGTTTAGAGTTTCTCTTCCATCGCAGCTCGGTTAACTCAGAAGATTGTGGTATTTCTATGGATCATGAGTGCGAGGCAAGCTTTCAAAAGCTCACAGAGTTATTGACCTCAACAACTATCTTAGCATTACCCGATAAGGGTTTTGCATTTTTTGGTATTTTTTTATGCTTTGGGTGTTAGTCTTGGTGGTGTATTGATGCAAAAGGGGAGAGTCATAGCCTATGCTTCTCGACAGCTGAAGGTACATGAGAACAATTACTCTACTCATGATTTGGAGTTAGCGGCAGTGGTCTTTGTTTTGAAGTTATGGAGGCATTATCTCTATAGTGTGCATTCTGAGATCTTTACAGATCATTGTAGCCTGGAGTATCTATTTTCTCAGCCAAATCTGAACATGAGGCAGCGTAGATGGTTGGAATTGTTGAAATACTATGACATCACCATTCTTTATCATCCAGGCAAGGGAAACATAGTAGCGGATGCTTTAAGTTGGAAGACACCTAGTATGGGTAGATTAGCCTTTCTTAAGGTGGAGGAGAAGCCTTTGGCCTAAGAGGTTCAGTCGTTGGTTAGACACTTGGTTTGACTCAATATTTCTGCACCTCACCGTGTTTTAGCTTTCATTGAGGCTAGATCTATATTGATGAATCAGATTTGTGCCCACCAGTTTGAGGATGACAAGTTGAGAGTGATTCGAGACAAAGTATTGAAAGGTGAAGCTAAGTCGGCATTTGTTCATCCCGGGGGAGTTTGGATGAATTGTGGTCGTATTTGTATTCCTAGAGTTGGTAGTTAGGTGCGTATGGTATTTCAGGAGGTTCACTGTTCTAAATACTCTATTCAACCGAGGGCGGAAAAAATGTACCATGATTTGAAGCAACACTATTGGTGGTGTGGTATGAAGAGAAATATTGTGGACTTTATGGTGAAGTGTTTGAACTATCAACAAGTGAAGTATGAGCATCAAAGACTGGGTGGTACGATGCAAAGGATGCCCATCCCTGAGTGAAAAGGGAACGCATTACTATGGACTTTGTGACTGGATTACCCTTGACTTTGGGTAAATTTGATTCTTTTTGGGTTATTGTGGATCAGTTGATCAAGTTGGCTCATTTCATTCCGGTGAAGACTAACTATAATCCGGAGCAGTTGGCTAGGATCTACATTCGTGAGATTGTTTAGTCTCACGAAGTGCCCATTTCTATTGTGTCTAATAGAGGTGCACAGTTCACCTCTCATATCTAGAATTCTATGTAGGAGCAAATGGGTACCAATCTAGAGTTGAGTACCGCCTTCCATCCTCAGACCGATGGTCAGTCCGAGCGGACTATTCAAGTGCTAAAGGATATTCTTCGAGCTTGCATCATGGACTTTAGTGGTCATTGGGACTAATCCCTACCTCTTGCGGAGTTTGCCTATAGCAACAGTTATCATTCCAGTATTCAGATGGCACCATTTGAGGCTTTATATGGGAGGAGGCGTAGATCTCCAGTTAGTTGGTTAGATTCATTTGGAGTATGACCTTGGGGCACTGATTTGTTGAGAGACTCCATGGATAGAGTGAAGTTGATTAAGCGGTGCCTTGTGACCGCGTGGAGTACGCGGAAGTTAATTCAGCAATGCCGTCCAGGATGTGTCTTTTTCTATTGGTGAGTGGGTTTTGCTTAAGGTGTCACCCACCAAGGTGTGATCAGGTTTGGAAAGAAGGGGAAGCTCAGTCTGCGGTTCATTGGACCTTTAGAGATTTTGGAGAAGTGTGGAGAGGCCAATAGGTTGGCCTTGCCTTCGAGCCTTTCAACGGTCCACCCCGTGTTTCATTTCTCAATGCTTAAGCAATATCTTCATGATGATTCTCATGTGATTCAATGGGACTCTGTTGCTTTCGATCAAAAATTTTCCTTTAAGGAGGAGCTGATTTCTATCTTGGAAAGGCAGACTATTGAGATCCAAGCATAGTGACTCAGTGAAGGTGCAGTGGAGACACTGACCTTTTGAGGAGGCAACGTGGGAGGTGGAGTCTGACATGCGTCGTAGATACCCTCAGTTTTTCACCCCTTCAGGTACCTTATTTTTCTTTTTGTTCGAGGATGAACGCATGTTTTAGTGGTGGATAGTGTAATATCCCATTTCTTATGAACTTTCTTTAAATTTTGAATTAAATATTTTGACCTTTTCCCTTAGCGTTTTCATTCTTAGTTTGTGTTTCTGGAATGATTTGTGTGGTTCCTGATGTGATCGGGTGTGTTTTTAGTGATTTGACCCCTCTTGAGTTGAAAATTCATGTTAGGGTTGACTTTGGTCAACATTTTGGGTACGACTGTTGGATAAGAATTCCTCAGTTCCATTGTGTCTAGATTGTCGAGTTTGAGGTCGTAAGGTGGTTGATAAGGTTTCCAAGGCCTTAGGTTGAGTTTCAGGCTTTTGGGTGAGAAGTTGAGTTTCAAGCCTTAAGATAGGTCTGGAGGGTAATTCCATCATTTTGACCACTTCTCTCGAAAATCTGACGATTCCATTGAGTCCAGAATGTCAATTCTAGTAGGGTAGCATGACTAGTTTATTTTAATCGGACTCTGAACCATTTCTGAGGGTCCTTTCGGGGCATTTTTCCTTGTGTTGAGTTGCTAATTTTTAGTTTCTTGTGCAGGTCATTTTGACCTTCGCGATCCTTGGGCTCATGATCACGATGTTTCTTCTTTATGGCCTTTGCGATTGCAGCCCATGGGCTCATGGTCACGATGGACCCTTTGTTTCCTTGGCCTTCGTGATAGCGGACATGGGATCTCGCGATCGCGATTTGAACCTTTGTGCCTTATCGATCGTGAGAGTTAGTGGCTCGCGATTGCGATGACCATTTTTCACCTAGACAGAACCTAAATTCAGGTTTCTTCCGATTTTTCTCAATTCCACCATTTTCAATATTTTGGAGCTTTGGGGAGGCGATTCTTGGGAGCATTCTTGTGCAAATTCGTGTGGGTAAGCTTCCTTTACCAATTCCTTGTTTATTGCATAAATTTTTATCATCCAAAACACTTTGAAATCTTGATTTCAATGTCAGTTTTGGGGGGTTTTCCCCTAAGTTGGAAAATGGGTATTTTCTTGATTTGGAGCTCATTCCTTGATCGATTTTAATGGGTTTCTTAATCATGAATCCCTCTTGACTAGTAGAACATGTTTTTCAACTAAAAATTTGATTTTACCCTTTCTGTTTCTGAAGTAATTTTTGGACGATTTTACACTGGTCAATTTCTAATCCTTTCTATATGGGTATCATTGGGCACCTTTTGGTGAACTCTATCCATCCTTGATAGTTGAGGATTGTTTCAGTGATCGGGTGGTTGAGAAAGTTCTCCGATAAAGTTGTTCGAGTGAAGTTTCGGCCTTCGAGATATGTTTGGTTATTCCTCTTTTAGACTGAGATGAATAATTAACCTTTTTTAGGAAGTCAACTATGAAATGAGTATTAGTATGAGTCTTAGAAGTTGGTAAGCATCGACCTCCTTGTTTAGTTCATATGATGCTTATTTGTGATGCTTAGCCTGTGTGGAGGCTTGTGTGATATCTATTATTGTTGCTGAAAACCTGTGATATTTGAGTAATTGCCCGAGCAAGGGGTTGTGTGACCTATCTTTATTTTTAACATTGAGATGCCCGAGATAGGGGCTTGAGTTGATTTTTGAACACTTTAAAAATGAAAGAAATGCTTTCTAAGTGGTAAAGAATATTTTCAAATGGATTCCTCCACTATCATTTGAGGACGTGTTTCGTGACTTGTTGAGTTTGGGAACTTGATACTATTTAAAATCCTTAAAAATTTTATAGAATATCAAATATGACCATATTTAAATTATTTAATCATTGATGCTATTAATTTTTTAAATTTTCTTTTCTTAATCTCATCATTAATGTTATTTAAATCATTTCCTTAAATCACTTAATTTCATTAGTTGTTGTTTGTACTCTTTATTTATTTATTTGTTTCAAAAACTAATTGTTATAAATTAATAAGAATTGCATTTTTTTTTACATAAATAGAATTTGATTTGTCATTTATTTCTCATTCCGTTTATTTTTGTTTTTTTTCTTAAAAACATATTTTTCCTTATCTATTTTTAATTAAAGGTTGTTTAATTTTCTTTTATATATATTTAATTGAACTTTGTTTTATTTTCTTTAATATATCTCTAATTAAAGTTTATATTCTTAGAATACAAAATTAACTGTTATAACTTTATAAGAATTGCACTTTTTTATATAAATAGAAATTAATTTTTCATTTATTTCTAATTCTATTTTTTTGTTTCTTTTTCTTAATAACTTTTTTTTCCTTATCTATCTTTAAATAAAATAAAAAATTATTTTCTTTTATATATCTTTAATTGAAGTTTGTTTTATTTTCTTTAATATATCTTCAATTAAAGTTTATATTCTTAGAATAATATATATATATATATTACGAAATTTGATATATTCTTTTTGAATTTAGATCATTTCTTCTGCTAAAGATCCATATCTATATGTAAAAATAAAGTTAAAATTAGAAAAGGATGACACCCTTCTTACTTTAGATATTTATTTGTTTTTATCAATTTTCTTTTGATATTTTCTCTTATATATTCTTCAAATAATTGCTAAAAATTGTGTCTGGAAGTTTATTTATTTTGTATATTTCCTAATTTTTAAAAGACTGAAAATTTTACCTTAAAACTTTATAGAATATCAAATATGACCATATTTAAATCCTTTCGTCATTGATGCTATTAATTTTTCAGATTTTCTTTCCTTAATCTCATCACTAATGTTATGTATATCATTTCCTTAAATTACATTTTTTCCTTTCTTTGTTCTTTTACTTTTTATTTCTTTATTTATTTCAAAAATTAATTGTTATAACTTTATAAGAATTACATTTTTTATATATAAATAGAATTTGATTTGTCATTTTTTTTAAAAAAAATTTAGATCATTTATTCTACTAAATATCTATATCTATATGTAATAAAAAAGCTAAAATCAAAAAAAGTTATGTGACATCCTTCTTAGTTAAGATATTTATTTATTTGTACAAATTTTTTTTGGACATTTTCTCTTATATTTTTCTTAAACTAATTGCTTAAAATGAAGTTACTTTATCAAATATTTTATGATAAAAATTTACATTCATTGCTCAATTAAAAAGAGAAAATAATATTTAAGAGAAATAAAGTATACATGAAATGTTTCAGTTTTTAGTTATTTGTTTTATTTTCATTAGAGTAGAGCCTAAAAAAAATTATTTTAAAATTGCTCATTTTAGTTCTCACATTTTCATTGTTCATTATTTTAATTTATGTGGATAAAATACACATGCAATGCATTTTCTTTCTTATACTGATGGTTATAGTACATTGTACATGACCTGAAAATTCTTAACTGTTGTCATAATATTCATTTTCAGCTTCTTTTACATATATAAATGGTGGGTTCTATTAACCTAATAAATAAATAAATATATATATATATATTAAGTTTTCTATTTTCGCTATATAATTATTTTTTAAATTTTATTGGATGGTCTTCTTTTTTTTATGAATATTATATTATTGTGCAAGTTTTTTTTCTATTTATACAACACATGTTTGTTTGTTTTTTTTAATCTTTTCTTGATTTATTAACATAGTAAACTTTTTAAATGAAAACTTTATTACATATTTGGTGATATGTAGTCTATTAGATTAAAAAAGTGACCTTGTAATTAGATTAAATGAATGTCAAAAAATATATATGAAATAACAAATTAATTGATTCGATGTTGGTTAATCAATTGTTTGATCTGAGCAAATTAATATCAATGCCGTTATAAGTAGAATAGATAGATTCAATTTTATTTTCATTTTTCAATGAAAATTGATGACCTAGAAAATTCAAACTTTATTCATATTGTATTACAAATTTAAAAATAATCAATTTTCGATTGCCAAATTATTTGTGATTCACTAATTTTCTATTTTGCTAACATTATATATTAAAAATATTAATTTTGTTCTTATATTTTTATTATTACTAGACTATTATAACTTATGAATTTAAAGTTTTGACAAAAAAAATGATCATATGAATTTGAAGTATTGCAAATTATATTTCATGAAGAGATAATTTATAAAAAAATTATTTTAAGTTATTATTTATACCGCGCGGAGCGCGGACAAATTTCCTTGTGAAGAAATAAAGAGAGATATATGTAATTTCTTTTATTTTTCTCTTTTTCTTCTTTTCTCCTCCTCCTAACTTGTCACTATGATAAACTCTCCAGTTTTTTCTTCCAATTTGGCTGTATAATAGTTCTGAAGAAATCCATACACAAATATATTATTTAGTTTACATCCTATCTCATATAATTAAACACATAATCTATGCAATTCACATCTGAAACATCTTCGTTTCACTTTCTTCTATATTTTAGTCCACTTTTTTCATTATAAAAAAAGGAAGAGACTTTTTTAAAATAATAAAGAGATAACGATACAAATTAAAACGTTTTGATAGATTATGCAAAAAAAAAGAAGAGAAAGAAAGCAACTTTTCTTCTTTTTTTCGTTTATTTCTCTTTCCTTTTCTTGAACTTTCTCTCTTTAGTTCCAATGTCACCTTTGTTATAAATTAGACAGAAAAAAGGAAGAAAAAGATTATGTAAATTCTTTTCTTTTTGTTGCTATTTTGTTCTCCCCGTAACTTGTTACTTTCTCTTTTTAAATTTGCCTTTATAATAAAATATGAATACATCTTTAAAATATATTTTCTCATATAATTAAATATATAAATTTATAAAGTTTATATTTGAAGCATCTTCATCTCACCTTGTTCTATAGTGTCATCTGTTTTTTTGTAGTACCCAAACTTCAAATTATAAATCTCTGCTTATAGAACCTGAAAAGCCACAAAATATATGTTAGCAAATATTTGTGAAATCCATACAAATAATTACATGAAAGTGTGTGCAAATGATGGATAAAGAATTATAAAAGAGTCACATGAAGGATACTACAGAAGGAAAAATATATGTTTAGAGTAAGGAAAATGAAACTTAAAAAAAAGGATAGGAGGGAAATAATGAAAAAATAAAATAAAATGAAACATTTCAGCGAAGAAGGAAGTTTTTATGGATTTGGAAGAGTAATAAATGTGTAATTAAGAGGTAGGAGATTTAATTAGAATTTGATCTTTAATATGGAAACGTTTCAGCATGAAGTTTTTAAATGACAGTTATAAAATGGTACTAAAATTTCTCTTTCACATTTAATATTTATTTAAAGTTAAAGTTTTATTAATTAAAAGTGTAAAGAAAATAGATAAATTTATTTCCTGATCATTGAAGGATGCCACCTCAGCAGACTTTTATTTCTCCTATATATATATATATATAGTTTTCCTATCAAATAACTATTTTCTCCATATAATTAAGCACCTAATGGTAACTGTCACTACATTAATTCTCCTCTCCCAATTAACCGTCGTTGTCTTCTTCTTTGTAACATCCAATTATGACACGTCATTGTCCTTCTCGCAAACCCAAATGATTACTTGCTTAATTAGATAACCTTCTATCCTTTCGTCTTCGACTAACAATGATTATTACATTTAATAGTAATATTAAACTGTCCATTTTTTTGTATTAAGAGTAGTATTTAATTGTGTGTATACATTTGGGAAATCAGAAATTTGTAAGGTCTCTATTCAAAATGGAAATTCATAACACTATACTACAGATTGCTAAGAAAATCAAAAACTTCTTTGTGCAATCTGACCTCCAATTGTCTTTCTTGGATCTCTGAAAAATGAAGAATATTTCGTCTAAATAAGAGGTGAGCAAAGTGGGTCAGATAACAATATTTTCTCAGATTTTGATATTTTTAGAGTATTTCATCTTTTTTGGATCTCTGAAAATTAAGGTCATAACAAATTGATAGAAGGAGGGTCAAGAGGTGACATGAAAAGTGGTTGATAGTTTGCTAAAGCTATTTCGCATAAAAGCTCTTCTTATTTTAAGTTCTTTATTTTTCCTCTAAAATAAATTCTTTTTTGTTTGTTTAATTTCAATTACAATAGAGAATTCACACTAACAAATATGTACGTAAAAAACAATACTATATACAAAGAAGAAAATGATTTAAAATTTGAGATAATTTTTTATAATTTTTGTTTCAATTCAAGTAATTTCATGACAGTTTTTGAAGTGGATTAGTATACGCAGAATTTTATCACTGATATATTACATGCCTAAATGTTTAATCTTTATTCTCATGTTCAAAGCTAACAAACAAAAATTTATAGTTGTAGTTCTTATGCTTAATAGCATATTAGTTCTATATTTTATTTATTTATATTGTAAGATTTTCTTTTTTGGTACAATTATTATTTTAAATTAAATATGTATACATATTGTGTTCGAAGAAAAATTGTATCTTGTATGAAGCGCAAACAAGGTCATGATGTGATTCCTCTATGTGACATAGAAAATGATTTATCTTAAATCTCCTTTCTTGAGATTTTTCCTGGTTTTTTTCATTACACAATTTGTTAAATAATTAAAATTAGTTCTTTCACATTAATTACATTAAATTATATCTCATGAGTTACAAAAACTCTCCAATTATTTGCATTTTCTATTTGAATAACATGTCCTTTTCTTTTGTTATTTTTCAATACAAAATCTCCAAATTAAATGACCTTAAAAAAAGCCTCATAAAATAAATGTTGAACTAAAGTGCACGTATAACCTTCCTTTACATGTGCGTTTTTTTTTCGTTTTTTCTCAATAAATCAAAGAGCCTTCTTTATTACTGTTCATTAGATATAAAAATTTCTGAAGTTAGCATAGTGAAGAAATCTCTATACATTTCATTTTTTATCTTTAACTTTGTAATTAATGAATTTGTTAGCTATGATCTGGTTTTTGCCATCCTTTTTCAAATTTAATATGTTTCTCTGTATGTGTAAATTAGTTTTAACATATCCCTTTGTACGTGTAAATTAGTTTTAACATATCCCTTTGTATGTGTAAATCAGTTTTAATGTGTAAAGTTTTGTGCTTGACTAGAACTTTTATCAGTGCAAAATTGAAGAATTTGAAACTTACAGTCCTTTCTTATTTGGCAATTGTTGTAAATTATTCATTTGGTATAAGAATAAAGTAGAATATCTAGGATCAAAGGTTTGAAAATAAATTTATTATTTATTTAGTTTAGATATAAATTTAGGTTGGACTATAATTTCAAAATAACTTTGTCCACGAACCAAATGATTCTTTAGGGAATATAGTGGGGGCAGGATATATGGATTCAATTTCCTTCTTTAAAGGGCCTTTCACAATATAAATTAGCTCATGTGTGAACGAGTAATGAATTTCATGAATGAATATCTTTTGATGTATTGAATGGTTTTAAAAAAATAACTACAAACACGGACTATTATTGTGATCACTAAATCTATATATTTTATCCATTAACATAACTTTGATTCAATTGTTATATCAATTTATGGACTTTATAGATTTCTATGAACATATTAGCTTTGTATGATTTTATTTTAAAATGACAAGTACTAATTCTTTTCTTCCGTTTCTAACCTTCCTCCAATTGCTACTTTTAATTTTAAGATTGCCTTTTCTTGGATTAAAATTCTCTAATTCTTTTGAGACCAAATGTGTCTCTTTTATGAATAATACAAATTACCTCTAAATATATTAACTAAATAATGGTTATTATTTTAATAATTAAATTATTTATGGACAAAATATACGTAGCAAGGATAGGCTGCAAGACTAATGTTACATATTCACTTTTCCTATGATATGAAGGTATAACTTCTTTTTCGTATGAAAAGATTATTTCTTGATAACTATGTGACGCTTTTATTCTTTTTTTTATATGCATTTCTTTCTTATACGTTTAATCAGTTGATTTTTATATTTTGCATAGGTATATCTTAAATTTTATATTCTAATTGCATTTTTTTATCACTAAGTTTAAAAAGACCACGCATAGCGCGTATAATTTCACTAGTAAATAAGTAATGTAGGAAGCTAAAATGAATCAACATTGAATAAAAAAATTGATGTTATGCACGTAACAATTCATTGAATCCTATATATAAGGGTGAGGGCATTCAAGTCTTCTTTTCTAATGGCCATAATTTAATATTTTTATTGTCTATATTTTAATTAATTGTTGATCATTTAAGTCTCATAGTAATTTATTAGCCATTACATATAACCCATGTATTCTGATAATAATTTATCAGACATTACATACAACCCATGTCTCATACAAAACATAATTAAGTAATTAAAATTTTATTATTTACTATTTAATTAATTATATGTTTATAATAGTATAAGGGTAAAATGATAATCTAATTTTGCATATTGGAGCTTTCCACTTTTAATAATACTAGTCAAATGTATGTGCTATGTACGTGTGTATCGCTTGAATTAATAATAATTGTATATAAATGTAAATAGTTATATGCAGATTATTATACTATTAAGTCAATTTCACATTGATATCAAAAGTAAAAATAATGTTGCTAGTGATCCATGACACAAAGCCATAACAGCAAAGAGCTCATCCTAAATCAAGAAAAGCTAAAAAAAAATTCTAAACTCATCCAATTCTTCAATTACATGTAATTTATTATCTGAGTTAGAAACATTCTCGACCTTCAATTTTACCCCTTTATTAAATGATGTTCATATATGACAGATAAATTAAATACACAACAATCAGTAGTATAATATGTAAAGAGAGAGAGAGACAGAGACAGAGAGAGGAGTAGCGCAAGAAGAGGAGCTATTGGCATTGATAAAAGAAGAGGATTCTCAACTCCTATGATAAAAGAGGCAGGTGGGATTAGTGAATCTAAGGGTGTGTTTTGTATGAAGGAAAATGTTTTCATGGAAAATAAGTTCATTTCAAACTTATTTTTTCATGTTTGATTGGTGGGTGGAAAATATTTTCAAGAAATTTTTTCTAGTGTATGATTAGTGAATGAAAAATAATTTTTAAAAAATATCGCTTTTTTAGGTAGAAAATAGAAAATACTTTTTCGGAAAAAAGTGTCTAACCTGAAAACCAACCTCGATAATCGATCCGGCATCCGACCCCAACACCTACCCAAGACCAGACTCCGACCCAAAACCCAACCCGACCCGAAATCGACCCCACCCCCGACCCGAGACCCAACTCCGACCTCGACTCGAGACCCAACTTGAGACCCGATCTTGACCCAAGACTTGATCCCGACCCCGAACCTCTACCCAACCCGACCTCGACCTCGACCCTGACCCGAGACTCGATCCTAACCGGACCAGATCTCGACCCGAGACCCAACCTCGACTCGAGATCCGACCCCGACCCAACCCGAGGTTCAGAATGATTTTGGAAAATGTTTTCCTTAAATTTGAGGAGAATAAGTTGATTTGGAAAACATTTATGCCAATCAATCATGAGAAAATTAGAAAATATTTTCCTTCACACCACACACACCCTAAGTCTTATTTTCCAGATTTGGCAGAAGAAGCAGTTGTCTTAGGGAAAGCAAGAAGTCCAAAAATATTATCTCAATAAAGGGGTCTTATTACCGTCCAACAATACCCAAAAATCATCAAACAAACTAAAATTTGACAGAATTTCATTCACGCACTTATATGTGATCTGAAAGTTCAACCTTTATACGTTAATGTCGAAATAATGCAATATTTTTATCAACAAAATAATTCACTGCTAACCGAAAAACTTTCAAAATTACAAAGTATGCAAAAAAATGAGTAAATTTTAGCTTAAATATAATAATATGGCGAATGAGGGCGTAATCTTTGGGGTAGCTATAGTGCTTTGCAAACATTATCACCTAAACCTACTCATCCTAAGTTTCAATTAATTATATTCCTTTGAATTTAATCGAGCTTTAGCAGGAATATCAAACACCTGTTGAAAAAAAAGATACAGTAACAATGATCCACACTAAGAGCCTGATTGGCATTGCTGTTGGGAGACCAGAATCACTTATTTTAAGTAAAAATCACTTATTTTGGAAAAACAAGGTGTTTGACTAATCAGTAAAACTGCTTTTTAATTGAAGCTGAAACAGTTTTTCTGCGGTCGGAAAGAAACTAAAAATGTCTCTTCTTAAAAAGACCAAAATATCTCTATCTCTGCCATATATACATATTTACCAACATATCTCTTATATTTATTTATTTTTGTGATGAGTTTTTCGTATGTGAATTAATTTGTGAAATGATTTTTAAAATTATTTTGCTTGATATTTTAAATTATATTTAAATCATCATGTTAATATTATATCAATATTTAATCTATTTTTTTATTCATTAATGTATAATATTTATTGAAAATTTGAATATGTACATTTTAATTTATAAAAATAAAAATTTGATTAAAAAATTTATAATAGATATTCAAAATAATCTTAATATAAAAAGTGCATTGATACTTATCCTTTTTTCATAATTTGACTCTCAAAAGTACTTTTTAAAAAAAATTAGCCAAACACAATCCACTTATTAAGAGCACTTTTCAGATGAATTAGCCAAACACAAATTATTATTTTTTTCAAAAGAATTTTTCTGAAATGCTATTTTTGAAAAGTACTACTAAAAATAAGCAATTTTTAAGAGCAAATGTCAAACAGGCTCTAGGCCTCAGGTGATCTCAAAATCTAGTTGAGAAATCTACACAACAATAATCATAAATTAGTAAGAAAATAAACACCATAAAAGTGATTATTCTATATGTAGCAATCAAGGAATAAAAATACGTAGAAGTGTAACTCCAGAAAAAGTAGCTCATACCAATCAAGGAATAAAAAATATGTATAAGATAACTCCAGAAAAAGTAGGTAGCTTAGGACCGTAGTCAAAATTTGTTGATCTCTAATAAGAAGCATACCTATTTTAATGCACACAAGGTAAGAAAAAAAAAAAAAACTACCTATTTAACGTACACCTTTCTTTATAGCTTTAGGTTACCTTACATTATTCACGGGGAGTATCCTCATAATTAGGATTCATAAAAACTATCAACAAAAACCTTTCCTTATAGACTTACGTTACCAAACCTACCCATATACGATTTTGGCCAATTATTAAATGATTTATATTATAGTAAATATTTAATATCATTAAAATAATATAATATTAATTTTAAAAAATGATGAAAAAATAATTTTCTCTAAAGTGGAGTCTCGGGCAAAAGGTTCAAACAACATTTCTAAAGGTCTTCATGCTTTTAATATATATATATATATTACTCTATTTTATAAGCCAACAATGATGGGACGAACACAACATCCCATTATTGTACCAAAAGCAATTAAAAGTGTACAATGAAATTTTGCCCTTTCTGGCCCAGTTCAATTGGCTGTTTAACACGTGGATGTCCGCATTTATATATGCATTTGAACATTAGAATTTCAAAGGTCTAGAGACCATCAGAAGGTTTCAGTGGAAACAACCTAAACTCTTCTCTTTCAAGATCCAAATTGGTGAGTTTTCTGTCTTTCTTTTGTGCATCAAAGATTGATGTTTAATGTTTGTGATAATGGTGCAATTCCTGCTTTTTCTCCTTCAAACATTTGAACTTTCCTTTTTTCCTTCATTTGTACTTCAAATTTCGTCAGTAGTTTTCAAGTTGTCTCTATTAATTTCTCCATTTTTCAAATTGTGTGAGTTTTCTGGATTCTATTTTTTGTTTAATGCACACGACTATTACCAATTTCACTTTAATGTAAAAAAAAATTTGGTTCTGTTGAATTGTTTCTTAATGGATTTCTCCATGAATGTCAGAGATAGTATCGTTTGTTCTTACATTTTGATATATAGATGCGACGTTTGATTTGTTGGACCATCAAATTAATTCTTTCTCATCTTCAATGTTGCATTTTGGTTGAAGTAATTTGTTTGGCTGATTAGGATACGAAGTTTTGACAATCCAAATTTCCCGCCAATTTGGGATTCTTTTGAAAGTTTTAAAGTTTTTGTCCATTGTGATAATCCGTGTACAACTTTTGCAAAATTCATCATGGAAGGGAGGTTAGGATTTGCTGCATAGGTTCTTTTTCTCTTCTTCCTAAGGATTTGAGCTACTTTATTTTCTAGGAAATGCATTAAAGAGCCACTATGTCGGAGCCTAAGACTCTAAAGCGAAGGGAGGTGGTCACGAGCCTTGCCTATATAGCTATATAACGACAGCGTTGTTTGCAAGTATTTGGTTCTTTCCCCTGACTTTTGAATTAATATGATTGAAATATAATGTGATTTAGATTTGCTTCTTTCCTCACAGTCTTGAATGTGCTTATGTTGTCTAATAGTAGAAGATATCTTTCTTATTTTGATTTGCTGCTCTTTGACAAGTCTAATAATTCAAATACTTAAGAATTCTTTAATAAGTTAGCCCACTCATTTATTGAAAATTGTTTTAGTAAAGAAAAGTCTCATAGACACCGGACCTTCTTCTATAATTCTATGTTAGTACAATCCATAGTGTCCTTTACTATTGCAGCTAGTGCATTTTATTGGCTCAGTCATTTATTATAACTTCATTGAAAACTATTGTAAGTTTCTCTCGCTCTCTTGTCCATTCCTCTTCCTTTAGGATACCCACTAGAAAATAGCCAATTCAACGTGATTCTTATTTTGTTTCTTCGGTGAACATGACTCTTAAGAGAGAGAAAATCAAAAGAGAATTATCACATGGAATAATAGAGAGAAGGAAAACACCATTGTTTAAGATAATTATTTTTAATGAATTTTCTCAAGGATGCTTGACTATCAACTTTAGTTATATGATTCTCATGATTGCCTCGGTGCTTCTTGAATTTCTTTCCTCCAAGAAAAGGAAAATTAATTGTTTCACATGTTGAAGTCTAACCTTTTCACTACGACGATTGAGAGTATGTGGAAGAGATAATCTTGAACTTTTCTACAAATGCTAGAGAACAACCTCTGAGGTCCAGAAAACTTGCTTAAATTTGGATCCTATAAAGGTGAATTGTCATGGAGGTTCTCCCTACATGTTTTGTGCTCTCAATCTGTTGGGTATTTTGTTTACTGTTCTTTTATGATATATCAAATTTTCTGATTTTTGCTTAATTTATTATGGACTTCTCTCCTTTTTTCGATCCATATGCTCAAAGAAAGAAGGAAGTCACTACCGTAGCTGCAATTTCAGTAACATATGAATTGCCAAGACAAGATACAGTTTTAATAGATCCATAGCCGAACTTAAATATTTTTCATCAGAGCCTCCATGTTGACAGGTGGCAGTGGAGTTGGAAACTAAGAAGCAGCTGAAGACGGCAACAATGACATACACATGAACATGCATATTTGATATTACTTTGGTCTCAATTTGACCTCCATTTACGTCTTACGATTTGGAGGTCCGACTAATTTCACAAGCATACCTTTCTTTGCATTTTATATATTGCCAATGGCCATCAACTTTTGGCCGTCTATAGATAAAATATAAGTTACATAATTCTTATTAATTGGCTCGATTAATTTGATTCTCACCAAAAAATTTATCCATTCTTTCTTATTTTCTTTAACTGAAAAGTGTTGTTTCAGAGGGGAAATGGCAGTCAGTAGTCTCGGCATCAAAAAACGTTTGGAGGAAATAAACCATTTTGGTCCATCCAGATACAATTTTGGCACTCAAGTCAAGGTACATAGCTACATAATGATGCTATAGCAAATGTACAAACTATGTTAGAACAATTGTTTTCTGAAAATAATTTGAAAATCTTTGAAGTTTTTATTTTGGCACAAGAATGAAATTGAAAAGGAAGGGATCATGGAATTACTTGATCTCTTGAAAAATTCGATGTTCTTATCAGAACATCTTGAGTAAATGTTAGCAGTGCTCTTGTGGAAGTTCCACAACTTGCACTAGCTATACGTCCAAGGTCGTCTGTATGGTAGTACCTATCACAATATCTTAAAACACAAAAGTGGTTGAATTGAGAATCTCCGAGTATCTTTAATTGAAAGAGAACATTGTCGATGAAATTTAAGTGCTTTACAACTTTGGTACATGTAACAAGTGAGATTTTGAGGCCAAATTCGTTTGAGTCACATGAAATTGGCTCAAAAGTTGCAAAATGATTGAAGAAGTATATTTTGGTCTTATTTTTTTTTTCTTCGCATGAATTGGAGTAGGTAATAATTGCATCCTACATGTTCTATGATTGGATTTGGCCTCATGAATCAAACTTGAGTAAGATGAGTTTGCAAAGACTCTGTCTTACCGGTTCAAGTCCTTTATGGATAATTTAGCGGCTTATGATGATCCATTTTGATAATTTTATCTATCATATCCTACAGATTCATGTAAGATATTATGACCAACAATGGATTGTTCGAGCATGTAAATTAATGAAACTCTAAATTCTTTTCTGATTAACTTATAGAAAGAAAGGGGCATAACTTTATAAATGTATTTTGTACTTCTATCAAATTAGTTCTACATTTTCTGGAGATTAGTTTTGTTTCATATAGTGTGTAATATGTGGAATATGGATGAACAGTCCTTATATATGTTCTCTTTTAATTTCTAAACTTTCTAATGCGTTCAACTATTTTTTCATGAGTTCAATCTACACTACTGCTATGGCATAGAAGATAAGCGAGTCACCAAGCCTTGTAGTTCGCCACGTTGTTCAGTAAAATTTTGGTATGATTTTTATTTCATTAAGTCCTTGAACTAATATATAGTATTTGTAGTTTGAAGAGTTTTGAGTTCTTATGGATTTGACGCCTTTGAGATTGAAAAATGTGTTCCATACTTTGCAATTAGTACTTTGGATCCTTGCTTGCTTATTGATAATTATAGTGTGGAGTGAGGGAAGGTGACAGAAAAACATTCAAGCTACGCTGAAGCACAAGACTCTTAGAAATGGAGGAGAGCTATGCAAGCTGAACTAGACATGATCGAGAAGAATGGAACCTGACAGCTCGTTGATAGGCCTAGAAATCGCAAGGTGATTGGTGTAAAATGGATTTTTAAGACAAAACTCAATCCTGGTGGAACAATTTGCAAACATAAGTCTAGATTGGTGGTGAAGGTATACGCACAACAATATGGTGTGGATTACTAGGAAACATTTGCTCCTGTAGCAAGGTATGACACAATCAAGCTTATTCTTGCATTTACATCTCATAGTTCCTAGCAGATTCATCAGCTTGATGTCAAATCGGCCTTCTTGAATGGCTTGCTTGCTGAAGAGATCTATGTAGAGCAACCTGATGGTTTTTCAATTCCTGGAAAAGAGGATCAAGTTTATCTCTTAACGAAGGCCTTTTATGGCATAAAAAAGTCCCAAGGGCATGGTATGAAAGGATGGACAATCATCTCATCCAACTTGGTTTTAGTAGAAGTCAAAGTGAAGCTACTTTGTATGTGAAAGTCACTGCAGGTGAGTCCTTAATTGTCTCAATTTATGTGGATGACATGCTTGTAACAGGAAGCAAAATTGAACTAATCTAAAGGTTCAATGATGAAATGGAGGAAGTCTTTGAAATAACTGATCTTGGAGTGATGAAGTAATTCCTTGGCATGGAAGTGTTGCAGTCCAGTGATGGAATTTTTATATGCTAGCAGAAATACATTTCAGATGTTCTAAACAGGTTCAAAATGCAAGACTGCAAACCTGTGAGTACTCCAATCTCTACTGGTGTGAAGCTTGGCAAGGATGAGGATTCCGAAAAAGTGGATGATAGTATGTATAGAAGCTTAATTGGTAGCCTTCTATATCTAACTGCAAGCAGACCTGACATTCTATTTGTTGTAAGTTTGCTCTCTAGGTTCATGCATTCTCCTAGACACACACATTTCACAACCGCTAAAAGAGTGTTTAGGTATATAAAAGGAACCAGCAAGTTTGGAAATTTTTTTCAACATATGCCGAAGTGATTACGAATTTGGTCGGTTACTCTGATAGTGATTGGGGTGGTGGCGTTGATGATTCCAGAAGCACTTCTGGATATCTGTTCTGCTTGGGGACAAGTTGTTTTAGTTGGAGATCTAGGAAGCAAGAAACTACAGTTCAATCAACAGCAAAAGCTGAGTACATAGCTGCTGCATCTTCTATGAACCAAGCTATCTGGCTAAGGAAGATGTTGAAGGACTTGGGCCATGAACAAACTGAAGCTACCAGGATCATGTGTGACAATAGTTCAGCAATTTCAATCTAAAAAAATCCAGTATTTCATGGTAGAACTAAGCACATCAAGATCATGTTTCATTTTATTAGAGAAGTCCAGCAGTCTAATGAAGTGTTGTTTGTTCATTGCTCATCCGAGAACCAGCTAGCTGACATTTTCACTAAGTCTCTACCGAAGGAAAGGTTTGAAGATCTGAGGCAAAGAATTGGTGTTCATCACGAAAATGCCAAGGAGGAGTGTTAGACAATTGGCATTTCCTAACTTCCAGCTTGTTGTTTTTTTTACTGTTTTTACTTCATTTCAGTTTAGTGCTTCCTATTTTCTAGCTAGACTTAGTCAACCTTAGTTATTTAATTTTCTGAAGTTAGTGGCCCATTTATGGCTGTTAGTGGCATATGTTTTATTCAGTTTTCTATCCACTTTGCAAGTGGCTACTAGATAGGGAATGGTTAGTTTTTTTTCTTGTATAAATTCTGAACTTCTGCAAATTAATGAATGGCTGGAATTTCATAAGTTAACTCTACTTTTATTCTTCAATTCAATTTTTTGAGATTTTCTGTTTTAACAGATTTTAGATACTCCAATTTCAAGCCTTTATGAACCATTGCACATACATTTTTCAGGCCTTGAAATTATGCGTCCCTTTCCCTTAAAAAAGAACCACAATATTCTGTTTTGTGTACTTATAATGGTTGTGACTAATTATGGTGTTATATTTGTATTGCATATTTGTTCTTGAGAAAAAAATTATAATTTTAGTAGGGGATACAAAAGTTAAGTATTTGAATACAACGGTGAGGTTGATTTAGGTCCAAGATCTATTTCTTTACAAATACTTCACTTCTAGATTCAACTTATATGTGATTTAACCTTCTTTTGTTTTTTTTTGTAGTATCTGAATTGCTGCACATTCTTAGATTAAAGAATTTTGATCTATGTTCATAATAATTGCAACAACTTGACACCATAATTTTATCATGTTCAGAATAATTGCAATTCCGTGATTGAGAGGATAATCATACAAGATGGTGACTGCTGATGGTTGAGAACGATTAGGTAATCTTCACTCATATTAAATTACCTAATGGATCAATTTGATTCTGGGCTCAAATAACTGATAAGATCATTCAATATAATGGAACTCTGTTTGGAATTTCCCATAGCATGTGGCTTTTCCTTCTTGATTCTCATTTCAATGTGGAGTATTATATGTCAATTGTTTGGGTTACGGATAATAAACGATGAAGTTTTCACATTTTATGTGATAGTGCATACGGAATATGCTTTGCTTGAAAAAAATGATTTTGATATGACTGCTTAAGGAAATACAATTTGTTATCTTTGAACATACTTAACAACAAGTTGATTGAATTGAGCATGATGATCCTAGCTACCAATCAATGATGGACTTGCCAAATATGATTATGTACATTAGTTTTGCAAATACCATAATCAAGAATGTGAAATTGAGTGTATACACTCTATCCAACAGTATTTTCTAAACTCTTAACTTCTTATATTTTGCAGAAGCGCTACTTTAGATTGTCTGCATGATAAAAATTATACAAGATGGATTTAGCAGCTTTCCGAAAAAACAAAACGGAGTTGTCTGAGCCAAGAAACTGGACGGATTTTGAGAATTTGTGATGAAGGTCATATTTGAAATAGAAGAATTAAAATGTATTATTTGAATCTGTTCAACATGCATACTTGTTAAATTTGAAGATCTATTTATTTTTTTTAGAACTCAAATCTGTGTAGAGATTAATTGTATATACAAAGTATTTGTATTATTTTAAATAAGTGATAGTATTTGATAATTGAGAAGGAATTTCAACCAACGAACTAATTTTTCGAATTTTAACCCATCATTGCTTAACTTGATATTTAGTTTTCTTTTTGCAGGGCTAAATTGATCTATTTTGGCTTTTTACTGCAATATTGCAGGCTGAATTTTTAAAGATATGAAAAATTGATTTCTATTACTATTTGTTAAAATGTAAAATATTGGGTATATATATATATTGGCTACTTGATCACTCAATCAAGGGAATTTTCCTCTGCTTTTTAGGTTGTCTTTTCACTTGGAAACTTACCTTTCTTTAATTCCTCATTCTGAATCAGATTTCACATCTTTCTTGAAAAACTCAATAGAAGATGAGAGATCGCATCCAACACTATATTTATATACTCATAAATCACATAATTTCATAATGTTAGGTTCTCCTCTCATCGATCAGGGATAGAGTTAAAATAGGTTATTTATCTATTTTACATCTTGTTAGTGAAAATTACAAGATTACAAATTAAAAGATTACAATTGAAAATAAAATGAAGAAATAAAAATCTCGTATGGCTGAAGCGCGATATTTCGCTCTCTTTCAGGAGATTCAAGCCCACTGTACCAAATGTTTTCACCGGTTCAACAATAGTACTCTTGATTTGTCCCCTCCAGGATACAATAGCCTATCACAAAGTATAACTCAACAAACTCTAGACAAGAGTTGAGTCCAAAGCTCAAAAAAAGAACACATCCCTTCAACTAATAAGAACAATTTTTTTTGACAAACTTTATGCACTCTATTTTTTTCTTGTGTGTACAAACCAAATGAAGACCACCACTATTTATAGTTGATGAAGTCTTCCTAGCAATGAATAGGAAGATAATGGGGTTACAAGGTATAATGAAGAAATAAAGAATGAAATAATGAAGAAATAATATGGAGAAGTAATGGTCATCTATGACCATTACATATCCTGCCATGAAACACAAAAAGCGGACACCACCACAACGTTCTCAGCAACGCTATTACAAAGAAATGGAAATTAAGCCAAATGATAATAAAGATGGCATCAATTGTCATCAACTGACAAAAAGAAGTAATTCACCAAAACAAATGTAACTAGGCAGGAAGGAATTGGAATTGGAAAAAGCACTCTACCATAATTTAAAATTATTAAAATGCTCCATCAAACCAACAATTCCCCACTCATTTTAATATTAACAAGGAGAGTATATCAGATGAAGGAAGACTATTATGCATAATGATGCATAATGAAGGTGTGCTCTGCATTAAATCTCCCACTTAGTGAAACAATAATTTTTACTGCAGAGTCATAGTGGTTTCAGACTTGAACTATGACTGCTTAAGGAAAATAAAATATCACTGCTCACACACAATAATCAAGGTGTTGACATGAGCTTTAAAAGCCAGCACGCTACGGCCCTGTGCTATCCCGGTTTCATGAGTGCTTTTGAGAATAAGCCAAATTCTCATAGGAAGCGACCTACTTCCACACTCACATAGGTGAAATCTGTCGAGAGTGCTCCTGTAAGTTTAACACTCCACCCATACGAGCTACAAATTTTCACTAAGAGTTTTGTAAACTCAACCTTCACAAATCACTACAGGAAACAATGCACTCACATCATAGGGAGGGAATAAAAAGATAGTGCATTTTTTCACAAGAAGTCATCATATGATTAGTTTTTCCCATTGAACCTGGTTATAGAATCTCTAGTCCCCAGGTTGGGTTTCCTCATATATGACTCAAGGATTTATAGGCTTCAATCCCATCCCCCTCGATGTGCTCTAGACCTTTTCTCTTGTTAAGGCCTTAGTAAGAGGATCTGCAAGATTATCACAAGATTTGACATAATCAACATTAATGGTACCACTTGTCAAATACGATCTTACATTACTGTGTTTCCTCCTTATATGTCTGAATTCACCGTTGTAATAACGGTTTTGAACTCTACCAATTGCAGCAATGCTATCACAATTAATTAAAATATGAGGAATTGGTTTTTCAAAATAGGGTATTTGAAATAATAAATCTCTTAACCAATTTACTTCCTCACTAGCTGAAGCTAAAGCAATTAGTTCAGCCTCCATGGTAGAGTTAGCAATTATAGTTTACTTTTTTGATCTCCAACAAATAGCACCACCACCCAAAGTAAAGATATAACCAGTGGTAGAACAGGAATCACTTGATAAAGTGTTCCAATCTGCATCAGAAATGCCTTCAAGTACAACAGGATATTTTTTATAGAACAAACCACAAGTTTTGTCCCGATTAAATATCTCATTACTCTTGTTATAGCATGCCAATGTTCATTGCCTAGCTTGCTTGTAAACCTGCCAAGTACTCCTACTGCATATGCAATATAAGGCCTAGTGCAATCAGTCACATATCTCAAACTTCCGATTATGCTAGCATATTCCTTTTGATTTATTACATCATTTTCACTTTCAACAGGAAATAAGTGAACACTTGAATCAAAAGGAGTTACTACATGCTTGCAATCAAAAAAGTTATATTTTTTCAAAATTTTCTCAACATAATGTGACTGGTCAAGGAAAATTCCATCACATGTTCTTGTTATTTTTATTTCAAGAATAAAATTTGCCTCACCAAGATCTTTCATGTCAAAATGGCTTCTAAGAATATTTTTAGCTTCATCAATAACATTCATATTAGAGCCAAAGATCAATAAATCATCAACATATAGGCAAACAATAACATGTGAATTATTCCAAGACTTATGATATATGCACTTATCACACTCATTTGTTTTAAACCCATTTTCAATCATGCAAGAATCAAATTTTCATGCCATTGCTTTGGTGCCTGTTTCAAGCCATATGGGGATTTAGTAAGTTTGCACACTTTGCTTTCTTGGCCCGCTTCAACAAAATACTCGAGTTGATCCATATAAATTTTCTCATTTATGTCTCCATTTTTAAAAGTAGTTTTTACATCCATTTGATTAATATGTAAATAAAAAATCGCAGTCATAGCAATTAAAAGTCTTATGGATGTAATTCTTGTTACTGGAGAAAAAGTATAAAAAAATTCTAGGCCTTCTAGTTGCTTAAAACCTTTTGCAACTAGTCTAGCCTTATACTTACCAATAGATCCATTCGGTTTCAAATTTTTTCGTAAGACACATTTGCAACCAATTATTTTACAACCTGATGGTAAATCAACTAACTTCCAAGTTTTATTAGAAATTAGTGATTCCATTTCATCATTTACAACCTCTTTCAAAAAATAGAAATATGTGAAGATAAAGCTTCTTTCAAAGTGAGAGGATCATCTCCAACATTAAACACATAAAAATCAGGACCAAAAATCTTTTTTTTACTCTAGTTCTTTTACTTCTTCTTAACTCAAAATCATCAATCTCTTTATTTTTAAAAGTAGAAGTAGAAGAACTAGGTAGTGATAGAATATTTTGTTCAATCCTTTGATCCCCACTATTTTTAGAATCAAAAAAAAATTTATTTTCATGAAAAATAGCATCACCCGATTCTATTATAATATTATCTTTAAGATTAAAAAATCTATAGGTTGTACTGTCATGATCTAAAGTACCTCCTAGACGTGACATGACGTACAAGACCCCGAGAGGCCTTATACAAACCACTTAGCATACATCATACAAGATCATAGTTTTAAAGAGTTCAAAAGACAATTTCATATCAAAAGAGTTTGAGAAAAAGTAGCGGAAGTCTAACATAGTCTTAAAGCCAACTAATACATCATAGAATGAAATTTGGGACGTAACCCATACAATGTTCAAAAGTAAAATGACATGGAAAGATAAACGTGGCATTGTCCTTGAAGTATGAGGACTCACCAAGTATTCAACAATCTCAATGCTAACTCACTAGCCACGAGTGGATGGAGAAGAGTCGTCACGCCCTACATTAATGAAAAATGTAGGCAAGAATATGCGTTAATACATGGAATGTACCAAGTATGATAGCTATGCATAGAGTTATAAAATCATGCCAAAAAGGGGATATACATAAGATATAATGACCAAGTCAAATTATAAAGTAACATGATGAAAGCATGAGTTAAAAGCCATGGTCAATGCAAGGAAATCATCTTTAAACAACCATACTTGAAATACCTTTTTCATGAAGTAAGCTTAGTTCATTATGTGGTAAATTATCCTTAACCGACAGAGACCATGTGAGCTATAATATGGAATCCGGTGTCTACCCCACACCGAAAAGAGGTGTCCTTACTTTCCAAGGTAAGAACCATAACTTCTAGCATAAGTGGATCCACTAGCTAATGTCTATCTAAGACAATCATCCTATGGTGACACATAGTTTACGGGACATGGGTAATCGCCGCTTGTCCACTCGGTGCTAAGCATAGTTTCCACAGATTAATCATAGTTCATAACTTATCTTATCATTAGTAGACATGGGTAATCGCCTCTTGCCCTTTCATTAGATTAGCTCCTTAATTCTTGATTCAAGTTTAGTTGAGAAAACCTTTCAACCCTTATGATTCCTTTATGTGAGAAAACCCTTTCACATTCATGTTTTGAGTAATATGTGAGAAATCTTTTCACAATACAACAACAACAATATTGATGCTTCCCTCTCAAAGCAACCTTAAATCATCATCTTAATTTAATAAAGAACATGCATAATTTTATAAATTCCATCTTTTCATACTTCAAAGCTTCATCATAAATCATAATCTAGAAATCATGGATTTCACATGGGTTCATGGGAATTCATATTAAAACATGCAATTCAACTCAATTCATGTATAAAATCCATAGTTAAATCAATTTGATCATAATTTGAAAGAACCCATAAGAGAAAGAAAAGCCTAGTTCAATTTGAGAATTCTTACTTTAGAAAATTAGGGTATTTAGGAACCCTATGGAGGAAAGGACTCCATAGGTGAAAACCATCATACCTTAATTCCAAAAGCTTGAAATCAATGGAGGATTAGGAGACTTGACCTTCAAAATCCTAGCTTCTTCTTCTTCCTTAGAGAGAGAAATATTTGGGGAACCTTGGAGGGATTTTGGGTGAAGTTGAGAAGTGATTTGAAAGGGTAGAATTTAGGCTTAGAAGACTTATATAGGGTCTAGGATTAGGACTAAACTGACTTATATTAGGCATTAAACAATTAGGAAAAAGACTAAAAAGCCCTTAAAAATAACTGTCAGGCTAGACCTATGGTTTAGACTTACGGACCTTCCTGGTCAACCGTAGAAAGATTCAAAAACCATGATTTTGGGCCTTCAAATGACGGGACCCATGTACGGTCCGTTGGTCCACTTACGGACCGTACATACCAACTGTATCCCACCCTAAGACTTTGAAATTTAACTAAGGCTGGAAGAGACCTACGAGACCCACCTATTGTCCGTAGAAGCAATGACGGGCTGCCTTGCTGAGCCATAAAAAAGGTTTTGAAACTTGATATTTTGAAAATATCTAGCATGCCACCTACTGTTCCCACCTACGGCCCGTAAGTCAACCTATGGTCCGTATATGGCTTCCATCAGTGCGGGCACCAGTTCTGAAAAACAAAAAAATTTCTACTTTTCAAATCCGAGGTGTTACATGTACTTTTGAAGCATAACCAAGAAAAGCACAAGTAGTAACTTTCTTATCTAACTTCGTAATCTTGGAATCCATTAGCCTCACAAAGTTTTGACAACCTCAAACTTTTAGATATCCCAAACTTGACTTGTGACATTTCCACAATTCAAAAGGTGTCAATTTAGACTTTTTATGAGGCACACGATTCAACACATAATAAGCAGTCAAAATAGCTTCACCCCATAAATTTAAAGGTGCATGTGACTCAATAAGCATGACATTAGTCAATTCAACCAAAGTTCTATTTTTCCTTTCCTCTACTCCATTAGATGAAGGAGGATAAGGGGGAGTAGTTTCATAAATTATTCCCAATGATCTAACAAAAGAATTAAACTCATTTGATTCATATTCACGGCCTCTATCACTTCTAATTCTTTTTATTTTTCTTCCAAACTGATTTTCAACTTCATAGAGATAAACTTTAAGGTTTTCAAAAGCATCACTTTTATTTTTTTCATCAAGTAAACATATGTAAACTTAGAAAAATCATCAATGAAAGTGATAAAATATCTATTTCCTCCACGAGTTAAAATTCCTCCAAGTTCACAAATATCATTATGAACTAATTCTAATAAATCAGTTTTTCTTTCAACTTGAAAATGAGGCCTCTTAGTGATTTTGGCTTTACTACAAGCCTCACACTTTTCAAAATTCTTTTTAACCATTGGAATTAATCCTAAACTACTCATGATTCCAACATAACGATCTTTAATATGACACAAACGAGCATGCCAAAAATTAGCAGAAGAGTGCATATAAACAGAAGTAGTAACTTTATTCATTTCAACATTCATTTTGAACATCCCATCACAAGCATACCCCTTTTCAAAAAAAAATAATCCATTTTCACAATTACATATTGATCAGATTCAATAATCTGTTTAAAGCCTGCTTTATTAAGAAGAAAACTAGACATCAATTTTTTCCCCATGGAAGGAGTATAAAGTACATCTTTCAAAGTTAATACCCTTCCAGAAGTAATACACAATTCGACTTCTCCCGTTCCAAGCACTTGAGTAGTGTGAAAAAATGGTTTTGGGCTCCTCAAAATGAGTATATTTTTTAAACCAATCTTTGTCATAATAGACATGACGACTTGTACCAGAATCAGCCCACCATCCATCAACACTCTCAACCATGTTTATGTCGGTAATCACCACCACAAAAGGTTCTTCGGTAACGTTTGCCTGAGGGTTAGGATCACATTTCCATAATCTGCAAAATCGAGCAATATGTCCACTCTTGCCACAAATAAAACACGATCCCTTATCTTGAACTTGTTGATTTTGTGCTTGGTTATTTTCACCATTATTTTTCTTGGGAGGTCTATCATTTTTTTTCTTGAATTTTTTCTTCTTAGGCTTCAAAGAAGTATTTTTGTGAGATTCAGGAGTAACATAATTTGAAATAATTAAATTTACCTTCGTTGTTATGTTGCTCTCTTCTGATTGTAAAAGTGCATCTTGGCCTCTTACCTCCTCTTCCATACGGATTTTCATTATCAATATTTCAAGAGAGGTTTCATTTTGTTTGTGGCGCATAGTTTTTTGAAATTCCTTCCAAGAAGGTGGAAGTTTATCTACTATGCCACAAACAATAAGGTTATCTCCAATTTTAACCTCCTCAGACATGAGCTCTCCAACGATCATTATAAATTCTTGAGCTTGGTCCACCACTACTTTATTGTCCACCATTTGGAAACGAAAAATCTACTAGCCGCAAATTTTTTGGCTCCAGCCTCTTCGGTATCATACTTACTCTGCAATTATTTCCAAATTATCTTTGCACTAGAGTAAGCTCTATCATAATAATCATAAAAATTATCAGATAGACAATTAAGAATATAATACCGACACTTATAGGAATCACCATCGTACTTTTCCACTTTCTCTAGATGAGAAATAGTTTCATCATCATTCATAGAGGTGATGTCAACTTTATTAGGATTCTTCTAATTAACACATAAGAGACATTGAGAAAACTTAAGTAGAAAAGTACTTTACCCTTCCATTTCTTGAAATGGTTACCATTGAACCAAAATGGCTTGTTAAGGTCTCCCATCTTGACATCCGCGGTTTTTTCAATTGTAGCCATTTTGAATCTCATTAAAAATTGTTAGTGAAAATTACAAGATTACAATTGAAAATAAAATGAAGAAATAAAAATCTCTTCTGGCTGAGGTGCGGATATCTGGCTCTCTTTAAGGAGATTCAAGCCCACTGCAACAAATATTTTCACCGGTCCAGCAGTAGTCCTCTTGACTTGTCCCCTCTAGGATACAACAGCCTATCACAAAGTATAACTCAACAAACTATGGACAAGAGTTGATGCCAAAGCTCCACAAAAAGAACATCCCTTCAAGTAATAAGAACTCTCTTTTTTGACAAACTTTATGCACTCTATATTTTTCTTGTGTGTACAAACCAAATGAATACCACCACTATTTATAGTTGAGGAAGTCTTCCTAGCAATGAAAAGGAAGATAATGGGATAGTAAATAGTGAAGATAAATGGCCTACATGTTACAAGGTATAATGGAGAAATAAAGAATGAAATAATGTAGAAATAATATGGAGAAGTGAAGAATGAAATAATGGAGAAATAATATGGAGAAGTAATGGTCATAGTTGACCATTACATATCCTGCCATGAAACACCTAAAACGGACACCACCACAACGTTCTCAGCAACGTTATTACAAAGAAATGGCCATTACGCCAAATGAGAATAAAGATGGCATCAATTGTCATCAACTGATAAAAAGAAGTAATTCACCAAAACAAATGTAACTAGGCAGGAAGGAATTGGAATTGGAAAAAGCACTCTACCATAATTTAAAATTATTAAAATGCTCCATCAAACCAACACATCTCTTAGAATACCCATTACTCATTTTTATTTCAAGATCTCAGGCAACTGTTGTAGATAATTCAATTGCTTTTTCTTTCAAATGTATCCACTCTTTATATCAATAATGTCAGTATTGTTAAATACAAGAATGCTTGTGGTCGTCAAGTTATTAAGTTGTTCATTGAAGCCAAAAGAATTTTACATTTGTTTAAATGGAAAATTTGTTCAACATTTTTGATGTTGGAAATTTATTACCTCAAGATCTAATATGGTATCAATTTTTACTTTTTTTTTCTTTCTCCAACATCCTTTTTCCTAGTGCCAGTTGATACAAACAGTGCCTTCTAAAGAGAAGATTCAATTGAACTTGTGACTGCTATCACATAGAAAGTTGTACGATTCAATTATATATATTTTATTCACATATTATGTTCTCTTTCGTTATAAACAAAGTGAATATATGAAAAATCAAATAGAATAATAAACTGAGGTTGAACATCAAACAATTCATGAAGCAAGACAACATAAATGGATGTGGAGGGAAAATAGATTGTAGTGCTACCACATTCACGAACTCTCAATTATCCCAATTATTATGTCAAATCGGATGCTCAGTTCAATTCCTAAACTCCACCTCCCGACTTCACAATTGTAACATATAAAAAATAAGTGGAAGTAACAAAGTTACATTGCATATCAAATAAAGTTAGAATATCCCAATATTTCATCTTCAACAGGAGTTTTAAGGATCTTTTTTATTTTCCATCCATTTCTCTTGTTGAAGACACCACACCTCCTACATGGCCTTGAATATTGTCTAAAGTTTATCTTCCTCTTCAAAGACTCGCCCCAAAGTACTGGGTACCTTCATCAGTGAATCGTGCCATCATTGCACACCTCAAAACTGTTGCATCTGAACTATTTGCGGGTTGATATGCTTTGAAGCCGCTGAGCAACTTGTTGTTAGCTCCTCACATCCCAATCCAACTTTGCTATGTCTTTTGGAATGCCCATATCTACATAGAAGATATATAGTAGCGCATCCCCTGTCTCTTCGATCGATTCTGCTGCAACGATTAATACAAGTGTATACTTTTGGATCAATTTTATTTCAATGAAATAACTCACTGCATTTAACACAAAGGAAAGCAAGTTAAATCTTTATATTGACTAAAAACATAGTACAGGACAAGCAATGCACTCAATTTCCACACCACACTCACAAGCATTGGTAAAGCAAAACTGATAGCATGCAATGGAATCACTAAAAATGGGTTATTACTGAAGGAGTAATATGTGTTGCTTGATCCAACATATTTAGCACCTGATCGATATATATAGAACAAAGAAATGAAATCTGCATACAAGTTGCACTCCTCAGTCCTCACGAGAGGTATGCGCTAGCTAGGATCACGAGGATCGTGCTGTCAAATATACAAACAAAAAAAGGTCTGGAGCATTATTGAATGAATCACACACTTCTGTAAAGCACATAATATCACCAGGAAGGGATAACCCCTCGTTTGTATCGCTTCATTATTTTAATTGATGAAGCGATAACTTTACTAGTTGAGAGTATCTTACCTTATAAGCTTATCCGTCCAGGTGTTAATTAGTTTTGGAACTAACAAAATGCAGGACATCAAAAATTGTAAATTGCTTATTGCTTTTTAATCATTTGGATGAGTTATTGAATTATTATTGAACAGGTTCATTTGAATGTTTATTGGTTGTACAATAATAAATATTACTCCAGTATGGATTGGTTTCTGAGTGTCTCTCTAATTGTATTACAAAGATCAAATTTACATGTTTATATTTGTTTGGGTTGCACTAGGGCTGTTAATTCAACCAAACACATTTGAAAACAATATTTTTTCCGAGGAATCTGTAAATTCTCATGAACTGAGTGACTACATTCAATGATTAGGTTGTAAACTTCAATATTCGGTTTCGTTCTTCATTTCAGGATACCAATTCTTCAATTTAATTGGAATTTTATAACATAAAGTAAAAATACCCCAAAAAATTCATATATCCATTTAGACCTAACCCAAGTCCAAGCCCATCCCGTTACGCCAATAGTATGCGTTGCTTGTTGAGTTACTTGAAGTAGGAGACGCCTAGGACCGCAGCCATAGGCAATGGATGAACATTCAGGTATGAAACTCAAACACTTAATAATTGAGGTGCTTTTTGATAAATAAGTGGTAACAGTTCAAGTAGTAACTCAAAAGCCTGATAGTTCAGGTATAAAACTCAAAAAACTGGATACTTTAGGTGTATTTTCCTCTCTACACTCCTGATTATACCTATTTCATGTTTTTGGTCCTTCCCGATGGTAGAAAGATGTAAGTTTTCCACCCCATTTCGAATTAAACTTTGGTACACAACTTAAAATAACTCATTTTTAATTAAAATAGTAGCCCATTTTACAAAAAGAAAAACAATCCATTAATAAGGCTCATACTAAAAAAACTGAATTAGAAAAACCAAACCGAATTGAATTCGGTTACATTAACGAAAAACAAAAACAAATCGAAGTTTGAAGAAAATGAACCAAACATCCACACCTAGATTAACCACCCTTATCTAGTTGATGCCACCACCTCTTCTCTAACCCTGGATATCGATAGTCTGACATTTATCTTCTTCACTAGAAAGTCGGTCCAAAGTACCAGTACCTTCATCAGATGATATTTTTGAAGTGATTCATGCCATCATTGCATACCTTAAAATTGATGTGTCTGAATTCTTTGCGGTCTAATATCCTCTAAAGCCATTGTGCAACACGTCAATCCTGCAACAAAAAGAAGTACAAATGTTGAGCTACCATGTTGGGACTATTTGATGAATAAAATGTAAGATTCCATTAAATTTTATACCAAGTAAAGAAAAGTGATAGTGAATGTAAAAAGAAAAATTTCATCTGATGAACCCCCTGATTCTTTGGAGCGAGTCTCTGGTGAAAAAGAGAAAGGTTAGACTACGGATGTGCAGGGACAGAGAGAAGGCAGAGGAATCACTAGAAATGGTTTATTACTTAATGGGATATATTAGTAAGAAAAGCATTATTGCTTGGAGTAATAAATGAATGTTGCTTGATCTAGAATATCCAATATCTGAATGATATTTATAGAACAAAAACAATGAAGTGTGCATGCAACTGACACTCCTTGGTCCTCATAAGAGTAATGCAAGGATCATGAGAATCATGCTTTGAAATATACAAACAAATGAAAAACATCTTGCACAACCCTCGTGATCCTTGCCCGAAACTCTCGTGAGCATTGAGGAGTGCCACTTGCATGCACACTTTATTTTCATTGTTTCTATATATATCGCTCATGTGTTGGATATGTTGGATCAAGCAACACTTATTACAAAATATATCTTTGGTACCAGTGCTTGTAAGTGTGGTGTGGAAATTGAGTGCATTGATTGTCACGACCTAAAATATCAGGTCATGATGGCACCTACTATGTCTTACCAGTAGATAAGTCGAACCCTTAGCTCAGAACCAGAAGCAACGGGCAATTACGTAGAAGAGAAGAATGCAGAAGATAAAGGACAATTATAAAAAATAAAAGATATAGAGAAAATCAAATATACATAATAAATCCCCAAAACATGGTAGTTGTCGGTATTCAAGCTACAAATTAAAATAGGAGAACAATGTATATGCAAATATATAGAACTGTCTCCATATATAAATAAACACTAGTTTAGCCAAAAATAGAAGGAGAAGCACAACTCTGAACGCCAGGAGCCCACCCCAAGTATCTGATCCACAGCTGCTATGCATGAGGCACACGTCAATGGCGAGAACTCGTACTATGATCTGCAGGGTGCAGAAGTGTAGAATAAATAGCAACAAATGGTACTCAGTAGGCATAGGCTAACTAACCTCCAAAGATAAAGCAAGTATAAATAGCGGGTAGAGCAGGAGTATATTCACAAGCAATAAGGAGATAATGCATAGTAAAAGTAAGGAGAGACAAAGGAAATATGATAAAAGAAATAGGTAACTGAGGCAAAGAAATATACTTGGAGGCGTTAGCCAAATAACCTAACCATAACAAGATTCTAATATGGAGCCAACTATCGTAGATATACTAACAGTATAGACGATCCAACACCACAACAGCCAAAAGGCCAATCCAATCCAACATAGTGTGAAGTTTCCAACAACATAGGGAAACAAAAAGGTGAATCAAAACCAAATCATATAACCAACCAACATACTGTCACAAACTACACAATCATAAACAAACAATAACCTAACTAAACCCCAGTCACGACCCAAAATACCCCCTAGCTGTGACATGGCGTACAAAACCCCGAAAGGCCTCATACAAGCCACTTAGCATACATAGAAAAGATAATAGAATCAAAGAGTACAAAAGTAAGTTTCATATCATAAGAGTTTGCTATAAGTAGCGGAAAACTAGACATAGTCTCAAAGCCATCTAAACTCATAGAATGTAAAGTTAGGACGTAACCCATACAAAGTTCAACAATAAAGACACAAAAGATAAAGCGCCTACGTCATCAAATATATGAGGACTCACCAAGTCTTCAAGATCCTTCTACTAAGCTCTAGCCACGAGTGGATGGAGAAGCGTCAAATCCTACATTATGAGACAATGTAGGCAAAAGTATGCGTTAGTACACGGAATGTACCAAGTACGAGGGGAATGCAATAAAACATTAAATCATGCTAAAAAGGGACATTTTCATAACATGCAATGACCAAGTTAAAACATGATATAAAAAGGGTTAGAAATCATAAATCATAAACCAAGGTCAATGCAAGCTAAACATATTTAAATCACTTGTGAGATACCTTTAAAAGCACTTTAGTTCATTATTGTGGGAAATTACCTTAACCGACATTTAAAGACCATGTGAGCTATCAACATGGAATCCGACATACTCCCTACATCAGAAGGACCATCCTACTTGCCAAGGTAGGACCCATGACATCTAGCTTACGTGGATACACTAGCTAAGGTCGACTTAAAGACAATCATCTTATGGTGGCACATAGTTTAGGGATAAGAGATTGCTACTAGAGACTCTGTCTCCTCTAACAGAAGAGCCTCCATCTCAATACCCTCTCGGTGCTAAGTAAATATCCCACGGAATTAGTTATCTTTATTATCCATGGAAAGGTACAACTAGAGTTACCAATCCAAGCTAAAATCATGCATATAGACGTTTCATATTCCATGGACTTAGTCCAAACTTACTTCATTAGAATAGCTCCTTAACCTTTGATTCAACTTTAGATGAGAAAACCTTTCAACAAGTTATGAATCCTTTATGTGAGAAAACCTTTCATATTCATCAATTATCAACATTGAGACTTCTACCTCAAAGCTTCTTAAAATCATCATCAACTTCATAAAAAACATACATGAATTCATAAACTTCATCTTTTCATAGTTCATCAAAAATCATAACTTGAAAACCATATATTTCACATGGGTTCATGAAAATTCATCTTAAAACATGCAATTCAACTGCTTAGAAAATCATAAACAAAGCAATTTGATCATAATTGAAAGAACCCATATGATAGAAGAAAATCAAGTTTTGATTGAACAATCTTTACTTAGAAAATTAGGGTTTATAGTCCAATTCATAGATCAATACATAGGTTCACATGGTATTAGTTGAAAAACATGTAATTGAGTCTAAATCATCAAAACAAGATCATAAGTACATAATTGAATCCATACAAATAGAACCCATGAGAAATGAAAACAAAACCTTGTTCAATTTTGGGAAATTAAATTGGAGAATTGAAGAAAACCTTGGGGGCTCAAAGGGTGAATGGAACCCATTGATGAACTCCCTACATACCTCAATTGAAGCCCTAAACAATGATGAAGAATGGAGGCTTGAACTTGAAGAACCCCTACCTTGACTTCTTCTTCTTCTTCTTGATTCTAGAGAGAGAAATATTTGGGAGAGGAGGGTTTTGGGGAAACTTGTAAATTAATTGAAAAAGGTAGATTTTAGTATTAAAAGGGCTTATATAGTGTTAGGAGTTGAAGGGAACCAACCTTGATTAGTAAATAAGCCATTAGGTGAAAAGACCAAACAATCCCTTTTTAAAAATCCACCAACGACCCCACTTACTTCATGACTTACGGTTGATAGGTCAACCTACTGCCTGTAGGTGACCAACCATAGGTCACACTGCCTAAGCCCCCAAAATTAACCAATTTCCACCTACTTCCCCTACCTACTACTTGACCTACGGTTGGTAGGACCATCTATTGCCCGTAGGTCATGTAGTAAGTCACCCAAAATAATTTTTCCCAAATCTTTTCCCCTAGGCAGACCCACCTATGACTCCTACCCCTCTTGACCTACTGTTGGTAAGTCAACCAATGGTTAGTAGGTCAAGTAGTAGGTCACCGAAGTTTTCAAAAGTTGGAATTTTTCGTTCTTTCCAAATCCGGGGTGTTACATTATCTCCCCCTTGGGAACATTCGTCTTCGAATGAGATTCAAAACATCATAAGGAGGGTAAGAAACAAGAGCTAACAACCCAACCTAGAATGCAATTACATAAATGCACATAATCATAGATAAATCAATCATACTTAGTCATATCTTTGAAAAAAAATCAAATTTTCATGAGCATGAATGCATGAGGAAACATGGGAATGACTAGAATACAAGAATTCTTAAGAGTTAACCATGAGGGGCTAAGGCCTCAAGCTAGACCCGAAGATAATAGAAAGAGATAGGGATACTAAGAGATCATATCACCTCCGGCCTCTCATATCAACCCATAACAAAGAACTCTTTCCGACAACTTAATTAGTCCCCACACTCACCAATCATGAAACACCCTATCTCCCCCTTGGGAGCAAACCTCTCTCAATCCAAACATAGTACCAAAAACCTTAACAACCACGGAACCTTGGATATTAGTAAACACCTAAGAAGTTGCCACAAGGATTTCAAAGTCGACCTTAAACACACTAACCACACATGGAGTCTTATCATAGCCAACTAATCACCAAACATTAATCAATGCACAACCACAATCTAAAAGATCATAACTTACCAATTTCCACATCCGGGGAACCCTTGTGATCTTGTCGAGTTCGAAGTGCCTATGATACCTTGTCGCTGACTACCATTCTTACACTTGTCGCCTCTAGAGGGATAATCCCTTATCTACTGACCACTCTTTCCACAACCAAAGCAACCATCTGAACCGGCTAGACACTCACCCTTGTATCTTCTTCCACATTCCCCGCACTTGGGCCACATTTTCTCACTAGAATCCTTACCTTGAGAACGATTTCCTTCACCGGACCTTGTATGTGAAGAATCACCATCATCTCTTCTTGCCCTCTTTGAATCCCTAGTCTTCTCCTTAAGTTTCTCTTCTTCTATTTGTTGAGCGTGCCTCATTAGATGAGAAATTCCCATTTCCTTGATGAGCATAGCGGTACGACATTCCTTAACCACCAATTCGGATACACCCGAAATGAACTTGCTCATCCTTGCCCTAGAGCCGGCAACCATGGTAGGAGCATACTTAGACAATTGCGTGAACTTCAATGCATACTCCTTCACACTCATATCCCCTTGACGAAGGTTAATGAACTCAAGTTCCTTTGACTCCCACATTTCAAGGGGAAAGAACCTATCAAGAAAAGCAACCTTGAATTTCTCCCAATCAAGAGGACCCTCATCTTCCGCCCTCTCACTCTTCCATTGCTCAAACCATACTTGAGCCACACCCTTAAGTTGATAAGCGGCCAACTCTGCCTTTTCCTCCGGCGTCACACCCATGATCATTAGTACCTTGTACATCTCATCAATGAACTCTTGAGGGTCTTTTTCAACCTTAGAACCATGAAACTCCGGAGGGTTCATTCTAGTGAAGTCCCTCACCTTTGGTGCTGTCGTACCCACATTTGGGTTCACGGGAGCCACAACCTCTCTATTGGCTTGAGCCGTCATGGCTTGAGCCAACACTTGAAAAGCAGCCCTAAACTCCGCATTAGTCACTTGTTCAATCAAAGGGTCGGCCAGAACTTGAGGAGCTTGAGGAGGAGCTTCTTGTTCCACATTCTCTCCCGCATTTCTTCTAGCATTAGCCCTTAGGGTAGCCATATCCTGAAACGCATAGGATAGGGATTAGGAGAGAAAGACTTATAAAGTTACACTCTATCTCACGACTTAAGAGTAATAAAAGAAGTGGAGTTTCCTAATCATCTCGTAGCCTCTCATTCATAAATGTGGCGCGCTTCACATTCATGAACAAGACTCTACTTGACGTTGCTTATGAGACATCCTAGGATCTTTCTAAAACCTTTGGCTCTGAATACCAAGTTTGTCAAGACCCAAAGTACCCCTTAGCCGTGACATGGCGTACAAGACCCCGGAAGGCCTCATACAAGCCACTTAGCATACATAGACAAGATAATATAATCAAAGAGTACAAAAGTAAGTTTCATATCATAAGATTTTGATATAAGTAGCGGAAAACTAGACATAGTCTCAAAGCCATATAAACTCATAGAATGTATAGTTGGGACGTAACCCATACAAAGTTCAACAATAAAGACATAAAAGATAAAGCAACTACGTTCTCGAATATATGAGAACTCACCAAGTCTTCAAGATCCTTCTACTAAGCTCTAGCCATGAGTGGATGGAGAAGCGTCAAATCCTACATTATGAGACAATGTAGGCAAAAGTATGCATTAGTACATGGAATGTACCAAGTATGAGGGGAATGCAATAAAACATTAAATCATGCTAAAAAGGGACATTTTCATAACATGCAATGACCAAGTTAAAACATGATATAAAAAGGGTTAGAAATCATAAGTCATAAACCAAGGTCAATGCAAGATAAACATATTTAAATCACTTGTGAGATACCTTTAAAAGAACTTTAGTTCATTATTTTGGGAAATTACCTTAACCGACATTTAAAGACCATGTGAGCTATCAACATGGAATCCGACATACTCCCTACATCAGAAGGGCCATCCTACTTGCCAAGGTAGGACCCATAACATCTAGATTACGTGGATACACTAGCTAAGGTCGACTTAAAGACAATCATCGTATGGTGGCACATAGTTTAGGGATAAGAGATTGCTACTAGAGACTCCGCCTCCTCTAACAGAAGAGCCTCCATCTCAATACCCTCTCGGTGCTAAGTAAATATCCCACGGAATTAGTTATCTTTATTATCCATGGAAGGGTACAACTAGAGTTACCAATCCAAGCTAAAATCATGCATATAGACGTTTCATATTCCATGGACTTAGTCCAAGCTTACTTCATTAGAATAGCTCCTTAACCTTTGATTCAACTTTAGTTGAGAAAACCTTTCAACAAGTTATGAATCCGTTATGTGAGAAAACCTTTCATATTCATCAATTATCAACATTGAGACTTCTACCTCAAAGCTTCTTAAAATCATCATCAACTTTATAAAAGACATACATGAATTCATAAACTTCATCTTTTCATATTTCATCATAAATCAGAACTTGGAAATCATAGATTTCACATGGGTTCATGAAAATTCATCTTAAAACATGCAATTCAACTCAACTTCATGCTTAGAAAACCATAAACAAAGCAATTTGATCATAATTGAAAGAAGCCACATGATAGAAGAAAACCTAGTTTTTGATTGAACAATCTTTACTTAGAAAATTAGGGTTTATAGTCCAATTCATAGATCAATACATGGATTCACATGGAATTAATTGAAAAACATGTAATTGAGTCTAAATTATCAAAACAAGATCATAAGTACATAATTGAATCCATACAAATAGAACCCATGAGGAATGAAATCAAAACCTAGTTCAATTTTGGGAAATTGAATTGGAGAATTGAAGAAAACCTTGGGGGCTCAATGGGTGAATGGAACCCATTTATGAACTCCCTACATACCTCAATTGAATCCCTAAATAATGATAAAGAATGGAGGCTTGAACTTGAAGAACCCCTAGCTTGACTTCTTCTTCTTCTTCTTGATTCTAGAGAGAGAAATATTTGGGAGAGGAGGGTTTTGGGGAAACTTGTAAAGTAATTGAAAAAGGTAGATTTTAGTATTAAAAGGGCTTATATAGTGTTAGGAGTTGAAGGGAACCGACCTTGATTAGTAAATAAGCCATTAGGTGAAAAGACCAAACAATCCCTTTTTAAAAATCCACCAACGACCCCACTTACTTCATGACTTACGGTTGATAGGTCAACCTACTGCCTGTAGGTGACCAACCGTAGGTCACACTGCCTAAGCCCCCAAAATTAACCAATTTCCACCTACTTCCCCAACCTACTACTTGACCTACGGTTGGTAGGACCACCTATTGCCCGTAGGTCATGTAGTAAGTCACCCAAAATAATTTTTTCCAAATCTTTCCCCTAGGCAGACCCACCTACGACTCCTACCCCTCTTGACCTACTGTTGGTAAGTCAACCAATGGTTAGTAGGTCAAGTAGTAGGTCACCGAAGTTTTCAAAAGTTGGAATTTTTCGTTCTTTCCGAATCTAGGGTGTTGCAACCCCACATAAGCTCAGAAGGTACGCAACAACAAACATAACCAAACCACCACCACCCATAAGATTGGCAGGTGCAAGCAACAACCAAATATACTGGTGATACGTGATTCATATGAATGAAAGTTATGCAATAAAAACCAATAGTGTCAGCAATGCCAAGTTCCACATAACCAAGTATATTTACACCTAGCTCTTGACCTCGGCATGCTAGGTAGGACCCATGCGGACACCCCACCTCTTGTTTGGTGGGTCACACAGACGGAGGGAAACATCAAGTACTCCCACAAAAAATTTCAATCAAAAAACCTCCAGGCGCACATATCACACAAGATCCATGGACTATAACACATGAAAAATGATAAATCCTTATTTCTCGGTCCGGACCTCGTTTCTTGAAAAACCCAATGTTTGCCCCTCCGAACCGATGTGCGCTATTAAGTAGGTCATCATGGATGCCCACAAAAAAATTTGACCAAAAAATCATCGGGCGCACATATCACACAAAATCCATGAACTTTAACACACGGAAAATAAAAAAATCTCTATTTCCCGATCCGGGCCTCATTTGAACTTGAAAAAATAGACTTTTTCCCTCTGAACCAATGCAATATTTACAATGTAAAAGCTTTTTCTATGATGCATCCTTCCCAGCTTCTTTCTCTGCAGTCATTTTCTTCCTTCATAGGCTATCAATTTCCTTATATCTCTCCCTTTTCTTCAATTCCAACATTGAGTACTTTCAGAAAAAGAAATTCAAAGGAGATTTAAAGTAGTACTTTAATAATTTTGGTAAACACTTGGCTTTAGTCAAAATGACTATTGAAGAGATCTTTTTCTAATGAAGGTAATCCAAGCAAGTTTTGTGTTGAGTCGGTTATGCTGCTGAGGCAAGACTTGCTAATCGAGCTTGTCTAGGGTTGTAAAAGGTGCTTCCAGGACCGACTTGTTCATTGGTGACTAATACCTTTAACTTGGACTTTGAATGAACAACCAATGGAGGGCTTCTTGAAAAAGAACTTACACTTGGCATCTCCATTAAAGGTCTATTTTTGTTAGCATCAATTAGCTTGTTCTGCGGTTAAACTACTACTACCTGCATAAAAAGTGTTGGTGTATGTGCATTTTATTATTAAAATAAAATATTAAGTGCATATGTTAGTGGGTATAAATTGTGGTAGAAGATGACTATTGGTTCTTGTAACTTATATGACCATTAGTTCTTGTAACTCTCAGGATCATTAGTTTCTTGTAACTCATATGACCATTAGTTTCTTGTAACTTATGTAACATCTATCACATTCATCTACCCACATTACTACCCTCATTCTACCCATTGATTGTATGAAAGACTTCTTCACCTATAAATAGTGGTGTTTCTTCCTTTGTGAAGTATCTCAAGAAAAATGTTCAAGAAAAATGTTAAGTGTGAAATAATATTATAGTGTGTAGTAGTGAAAGAGAGAGTTGAGACAGAGAAATATGTTCTAAGTCTTCAACTATATTCACTATATAAAAGAGAGTATTTATATGTTGAAGGAAAGTGTTTTTATGTGGAGCTTTGGACTCTTCAACTAATCCGGAGTTGCTTGAGTTATGCGACGTTGTTGGCTTGTTGTATCCTGGAGGGACAAGTCAAGAGTATAACTGTTGGATCGGTGTAGATTATGCCACAGTGGGCTTGAATCTCCTTAAAGAGAGTGAGATATCCGCGCCTTAGCCTAAAGATTTGTTTATTCATTTTTATTATTCTATTTTCAACTGTAATTTATTGTATTTGTGGTATATTACACCAACAATTTTTAGGAGAATTTATGTGTTTGTTACAGTTTGAAAAAGTGTGGATATCAAGATAGGGATCTCAACATAATTTCGCTCAACGTCGCTCTCTTCTAGAGATGGAAGAGAAGAGGTGTACGGTAGAATATTTTTCTACTTGCTCAATTCAAGAGAAAAGGTGTACGGTAAAAAAGTTTTTACCTAATATTTTTTCATGAATAAAGTGATACTACTTTTCATGAGAAAAAAAATGATATTTAAATTCTTAAAATAGTGGGGGTTCATGAAATGATGAAAAAATATTTGTGAAATTGTGATTTGTGCAGCTTTGAGAAATGCTCTAAAAAGAGTATTATAAGTGTATATATTTTGAGATAAATCACATGTTGTTTAGCTATAATGGGATAACTTTTGGCTCTAATATGAGAGTTATAAATAGAAACAATGAAAAACATGTTGAATAGTCATTTAACATGAAATGTATGGTGAGATAAATTTCATTCTTGGAATGAAAAAATACCACAAAACATGAGATGAAATTTTCCTTGTCAAGTCACATAATGTTGAAAAAATTGTGAAATACAATCTTATTAGTTGTGTGAGTCTTGCAACTCCTTTTGATTCAATTGTGTGAAATATTGTGTGACAAATAAAAAGGAGTTTGCTAGCCTAATAAAAATATGAGATTTATGACCAACAACTTGACTTTATATTGCATTTACAGAAAAAGTACTAAGCAGGTACAAGCAAACCAAGTGAGAAAATTTGGTGCTATTTGTTTAAAATGAGAAAGACAAATTGAATTGCTTGTTAACTCTACTTTGGAAGTTGAAGTAAAAATTTTTAGCTTCAACTATTGGAAAAAAGTGAATTGATTTTATTATATCAAACACTTTATTTTGAGAAATCAATTTTTTTTAATTTTGATAAATTGTGATAGCACCAATATTATTGGTAGAGTACAAAATCGTTAGTAAAATGGTAAATTCAGACTCATGAAGAGAAAAAACAATGTTGTGAGATCATATTGATCATTGGTATACCATCAATATTAATTGTGTTAAAACTTGTGATAATCTTGCAGATTCATAAAGTAAGGCCTTAGCAAGATAAAGGGTCTGAAGCACATCGAGGGGGATGAAATAGAAGCTCATAAATTACTGAGTCATATATGAGGAAATCCTACTTGGGGACTAGAGATCCTATAACCAGGTTCAATGGGAAGAACGAATCATATGATTACTTGTTGTGAAATGCACTAATATTAATTTTATTTAATCACTATGATGTGAGTGCATTTATCCTATAATGATTTGTGGAGGTTGAGTTTTTGAACTCTTAATAAAATTTTGTATCTCGTATGAGTGGGGTATCAAATTATAGGAGCACCCTTGACAAATGTCACCTATGTGAGTGTGAAAGTAGGCCGCTTTCTATGAGAATGAGCTTATTCTCAAAAATACTTATAAAAATCGGGATAGCACAAGGCCGTAATGTGCTGGCTATGAAAGCGTATGTCAATACCTTGATTATTTTGTGTAAGCAGTGATAGTTTATTTCCCTTAATCAGTCATAGTTCAAGTCTGAGACCACTACTGACTCTCGAGTAAAGATTACTGTTTTACTAAGTGAAGGTTCAATGCAGAGCACAACTTCATTATGCATAATAGTCTCCCTTAAACTAAATTGGTAAACTCTCTCATTTTAATATTAAAATGAGTGGGGAATGTTGGTGTATATGTATTTTATTATTAAAATAAAATATTAAGTGCATATGTTAGTGGGTATAAATTGTGGTAAAAGATGACTATTGGTTCTTGTAACTACTTATATGACCATTAGTTCTTGTAACTCTCATGAACATTAGTTTCTTGTAACTTATATGACCATTAGTTTATTGTAACTTATGTAACATCTATCATATTCATCTACTCACATTACTACCCCCATTTTACCCATTGATTATATGGAAGACCTCTTCACCTATAAATAGTGGTGTTTCTTCCATTGTGAAGTATCTCAAGAAAAATGTTAAGTGTGAAATAATATTATAGTGTGTAGTAGTGAAGAGAGTTGAGAAAAAGAAATGTGTTCTAAGTCTTCAACTATATTCACTATATAAAAGAGAGTATTTATATGTTGAAGGAAAGTGTCCTTATGTGGAGTTTTGGACTATTCAACTAATCTGGAGTTGATTGAGGTGTACGACGTTGTTAGGCTATTGCATCCTGGAGGGACAAGTCAAGAGTATTACTGCTGGATCGGTGTAGATTATGTCGCAGTGTGCTTGAATCTCCATAAAGAGAGCGAGATATCCGCGCCTCAGCCTAAAGATTTGTTTATTCATTTTTGTTATTCTATTTTCAACTGTAATTTACTGTATTTGCAGTATATTACACCAAGAAAAAGCAACGACACATATTTAGAATTTGGAATTTATTGAAAAAGTCCAAAATTGACTAAGGACTGATGCAAGCCACAAGCCTTAGCAACCGCTTTCCTACGGACCTTATTTAAAAAAAAAGCAGCTAAGGTAACTTACACTATCATGGTACAGAGAAAATTTATTTCCTCTAAACTCATAAATGAGAAGACTTAAAATACCCAAAAAGAGGATAAAGAGAAGATAAAAACCTCCTTTGTAATCGTCTTATATACATTACTTGAGCAAACTATCCCCAAATAAGATTTAAAAAATCAGATTCGCCTCATAATTTAATCAATCAGAACAAAATACAAGCGTTATTCATAGTTCATAACGTGAAAACAAAGTTGGAAACTAACTCTTACTGTAAGACTTTTCCTTTTTTTCCTTGTATGTACCAACTAAATGGATAAAAATAGTCAATAACAAAAATATACTTCAAAAACTGAGTCCTTAGAATTATAAATTCATGTCAAATATTATCAAATTTGAATGTTACATCAAAGCTTATATGTCTCCTAGTTTAGGCTTTATGATGAAACTCATAATAGCACAACTGGATAAACTAAAAATTAAGATAATAAATAATAAAATTCCCACCGAGATTTCACTAAGACTTGTCTTTCAATACATATCCATAGTTCTCAAATATTGATGCAGAATAGAACATTAAAACTGAACAACATAAAAAAAAATTATCAACCCCAAAAAAAAAAAGGACTAAGCAACTATATAAAAGAAAAGGTGTGACAATTGATACCCGCTAAGAATTCGGTAAGGATGCAGACATATTAGTGCGATTCTAATAATTCTGGACATTTACCCATCAAATATCATCATCATCATCATCATCATCATATATTAAATGTTAATTAAAAATATCATCAACATTTGTGGGGAATTTATTTTTTACCGCATTAATAACTTGAAATGTGCATTTATGTATGACATTTCCATGTGACCTTTTTAAAAAAAGCTTTGCAATTTATTTAAAAATTTTAATTTTTAGAATTAAATTTTTTTTTATTTTTGTGGTGCTGCCATGTGGCACTTTTTGCCTCTCCTATCATATATAGATAGATATCTGAAAGAACTAGTCACGATTCTCTTTCATTTTCCCCTATGTTTTTCTCTTTTCTCCTCTCTTTTTCTCTCTAAAATACCCAACCACCACTGCCATTTCCCCTGACGCCAACGCCGCCTCCTTGCCTTGCCGAGTTGCCGCCGCCCAACATTAGCCTCTTTCACATCAAATTAATGTTAGAGTTTTGTTTTTATGTTAGTTTTTTTCAATTTGAGTAATTTTTATTTGTTAGTTAGTTTATTCTATTTAGTTTATTGAATTTATATTATTAACATAGTTAGTTTGTATATTTGATTGTGAATTCGTAAATGAAGTACAAATTTAGTTTTAGGGCTTTAGTTTGAATTGAGATTTTTTTAATTAGATTGTAAATTGTGTAATTTTGAGTTGGAATTGAAGTGATTTTGAAGTTAGAAGTTAGAACTAAGAAGAATTTAGAAGTTAGAAGTTAGAACTACTTGAATTTTTGAACTTAGATACTTGAATATAGGATGTTTGAAAGTTGAACTTAGAAAAATATTGGATTGTGTGATTTTTGAAGTTTAGAACTAATTAGAAATTAGATATTCAATGTCATGAACTTGAATTTTAGGATTTTTATAGATGAACTTAGAACTTTTCTTGGTTTGTATAAAATTTGAACTTTAGACTTTAGAACTAATTAATTAGAACTTCATGTTGTCATGAACTTGAACTTTAAATACTTGAATTTTAGGATTTTTTAAAACTTTAATTATGCTTGAAATTTGGAAACTTTGTACTTTAACTTAGACAAATTCAACTTGAATGTCATGTACTTAAAACTTAATTAGAACTTGTAAATACAACTTAAAACTTAATTATAACTTGAATTTAGAACTTGAACTTAGAACTTTGAAATGAAATCTTGTTGAATTTTAGTCCTTATAAACTAATTAGAGTTTAGAAATCTTAAATTGTAGGATTTATTTTAACTTAGGTTGTGAACTTTAGAAATTTAAAATTGTTCATGAATTTATTAACTTAGGTTTGAACTAGAGATATCTTATTGAATTGAAGTCCTTATGAACTAATTAAGCTTAAACTTTAGAAATCTTGAATTATTGTAGGATTTATATGAACCGTAGGTTGTGAATTTTAGAAATCTTGAATTGCGGAATTTGTGAACTTATTAGGTTGTGAACTTAATAATGTAGATGAATTGTAGTCTTTATCAATTAATTAAGCTTAAACTTTAGAAATCTTGAATTATTGTAGGATTTATATATGAACTTTAGGTTGTGAACTTTTAAAATATTGAATTCTAGAATTTATGAACTAATAATTAGGTTGTAAATTTTAGAAATCTTGAATTGTAGAATTTATGAACTTATTAGGTTGTGAACTTTAGTAATGTTGATGAATTGTAGTTTTTATGAACTAATTAAGTTTAAACTAATTTTGAATTATTGTAGGATTTATATATGAACTTTAGGTTGTGAACATTTGAAATATTGAATTGTAGAATTTATGAACTAAGGTTGTGAACTCTAGAAATCTTTATAAACTAATTAAGTTTGAATTTTGGATACCTTACAATATAGTATTTATGAACTTAGGTATATAAATTAGCTAAATATATATAAGTAGTTATAAATAAGTATTTATGAACTTAGGTATATAAATTTCAAACAGATGTCATTGTGTGGTGATGGTGATAGATCTCGTGATCATCTTCGGGTTAGCCAGCCTAATAAGGCTAAAAAGAAGAAGTCTAAAAGGCCTATAGATGCTGATGATATTCCAAGATTTTTTTCTTCTGCGCCGGCGTCGCGTAATACTGATACCCATTTGTAAGTTGTTCCATTTGGGACTGTGGATCCCCGAGCATATCACACTCAGTACCGTCGACCACAGGGTGCTTCCTCTACTTCACAGTCATTGTCTCCACGTCGCTACGATGTCCTGCCTACAGAGGCTAATCGTCGAGCACGACCCTTATCGGCAAATAGGATATCGACTGGTACTCCATCTCTATCTCCATATCCTACAGGTACATCGTCACCTATCTACCATGAGGGTTAGAGATTCCAGTAGTGAGTTAGATACTATGCCCGCTACTCCTCCATTGATTCAGCATTATGTGCATCTTGGAGTATCACTTTCACCTCTACCTCCACCTCCACCTGTTGCTACATCCGATGAGACACTTGAGCTAGCACCTTGACAGAGGGACATGACTGGTAGAGTCATGCTTGAGTCGAATGGATCATTGTAAGTTTGTTTTATCATCTATTAATTTCTTTATTTTATTTATTTCATGTACATTAATATATTATTCATAAACTAACATGTTTATTACTCCATCCGTCCCATTTTATGTGGCACCCTTTCCTTTTTAGTCCGTTCCAAAAAGAATGTCACCTTACTATAATTAAAAACAATTTAACTTTAAAATACCTATTTTACCATTAATGAAATGATTTTCAACCACACAAATATCTAAGAATTATTTTAGACCACAAGTTTCAAAAGTCTTCTTTTGTTTCTTAAGCACCGTGTCAAGTCAAATGGTGCCACATAAAATGAGTCGGAGGGAGTATGTATCTTGTAGGTGGCATCCTTCGAAGGATGTTGTCAAGGCTCTACAGGCGAGTCTTAGGAGGCTTTTTACGGAGGCCTATCACCCTTGAGATGAGATCCCAAACAGAATACGACATACAATATTTAATGAATTTAAGGTATATAAATGTTAAGTTATATATTTTTTCGTTAAGTTTAATATTTTTTAGTGTACTTTACTTTACTAATTATCTAACGCAACTCATTTTTTTCAGACTATGTGTACTTGGAAGTTGAAATACAATATGATCATTGCGACCACATTTGAGAGGAAGGCATCCACTAGATTGTCTAGATGGCTAAAGAAAGCCATAGATGATAATAAACGTGGGATTTAGATTTTGCGTCGTGTTTTTGAGGGATTTCGCCGATGTTGGAACACGAACGAATTCAATGCATTGTCTGAACATGCCAAAAAATCTAGAAGTAGTCTTAAGAGTGGCTCATTGCACACCGGAGATGCAAAGAGAGTTGGAACAATAACAAGAGAAATGGTATGTCCTAATTCAAATTTTTAAGTAAATAATTAGTTGATTAAATATTATTTGATTAATATCGACAAAAAAATTATTTTTATTTATAGAAAAAGGAATTGGGGCTCACTCCCCTTAATCGGAGGTTTCCAAGATGACTCATGTGAAGAAGAAATAGAATGAGTTGGATCCAAATGAGTGGGTGGAGGAAAGGGTCGAACGATCTTATGTAAGTTATTTAAGATAAATAGTGCATATATATGTTATGTATATATTTTGATGCTAATATTATTTTTGATGTGCAGGGAGAGTGTCAGCAGTAAGTGTATGAGAATATGAGCGATTTGATCTAGATCACGCCTGAAGAGTCCACTCAAATTTGAACTGAAAAAGTGGTTGGGGGAACACACAAGGGAAAAATCTATGGTTTAGGTTCTCAGAATGATGTACGAAGACTCCAGTCAGGTTTAGAAGGTATTGGATCATCACGTCAAGCTGAGACACTTGATAGTGTTTAGATAGCTGCTACGTCAGATCAAATAGCAAAACTTATACAAGCATTAACAGAGTCATAGCAAAAAAGAATTGTTGAACAAAAAAGCATGAATGACACCATTGAGCAAATCAAAGAACAAGTGCTCAACATTGATCGTCGGCCTGCTGCATCATCTCTTACTGAGGACTCCAACGACAATGATAAGGATGAATACATAGAGTCTATCCCTTAGCTTGCATTCCTTTACTCTATGAAAATCTTAGACTTTTGAACTAATTTTGAAAGACTTTATAAGTCTTTAAATTGTGATTTAAGTGTTTTTGAATGTTTAATTAAGTTTGTTATTATATATTTTATATATAATGTTTCTTGTTTGATATATATGAATGGGCTGAATTGAACTGAGTTAAATTTTATTTGCACATGGACATCAGAAACTGTCAGTTTTTGTTGTCAAAAATGTTGCAGAAAAAGCAACGGACAAGGTGGTTTTGTCCGTCGTTCACCTGGCAAGTCTGTAGAAAACACATCCATAAACTCTCTCACCACTCTCGTGGTCTCTAAAGGAGATGTATCTTTGGTAAGATCAAGAACATGGGCCAAATATGATAAACAACCCTTCTCTATCATACGATGGGCACGAAGGAAGGATATCACTCCCTTTTGACATGAACTCGGAGCACCTTTCCACACCAATCGAGGTTAACTGGGGTAAGCTAAGGTCACGGTCTTAGCATAGAAATCAAGGATCGCATGATAGGGAAATAACAAATTCATGCCCAAAATCACATCAAAGTCAAGCATATCGAGTAAAATCAGGTCTAACCGAGTCTCACTATTAGCATATGTCACTATGCACCGCTGGTACACCCAATCCACTACTAAGGAATCGCCTACCGGTGTAGAGACACTAAAAGGCACAATAAGGGACTCACACACATGATTAATACCCGCCTAAAAATAAGTAGACACATAAGAATAAGCCGAGTAGGGATCAAATAATATTGTAGTAGAACAATGACAAACTGGAACGGTACCTGTGATTACTGCATCTGAAGCCTCTACCTCGGATCTACCCGGTATAGCATATAAATGTCTGCGGTCACACTAGTATGAGAACCACCACGAGTACCACCTCAACCTCCCTGAGCTCCACCCTTGATGCCCTTGGCACCACCTCTAGCACTCTGTGAAGTACCTCGAGCCACTACAGCTGAGGTAGAACGAGTAGGTTGAGATCCTGACTAGATAGTAGAGGAAGCATGTCTGGGGTAATCCTTTGCCTTATGCCCAAAATCCTCACAAACAAAACAACCACGTGGACCTGAACCCCGCAGAGAATAACCAGAAGAGTATGCACACACTCCCTGACCGGTCTGACTAGGCCTAGATCTACTACCACTATCTGAACTTTGAATGGCGGCCTTCACTGGTCTACCCTGATAACCCTGTGAGCCCTGGCCTGAATAATCTCTATCTCTCGATGAATAACCACTGACCTGACCCTGGCAACGAAAATTCTTTGCACTACTACCCTGTCTAGCATGCCGAATACTCTCAATCATCCTGGCATGGTCAATAATACTCTAGAACATACCACCTAATAACACAAGAGATGTTGTGGCCTGATGAGTGGAAGATTTACACTAATTTGAGGCCTATTTAGCTCAACACTTAGTGTCCTCAATGCCTAATGATGTTCTATTCTAATGATATTTTGATGATTTGCAGCTATGAAGGCTAAAGGATTAGGCAAGAAAGAATATTTGAAAGAATGGCCAAAAATGTAAAAGGAAGTGTAAGCTCCACATTATTGATCGCCAAGCAAGAAGGGCGAATCGCCTAAGAGATAGTATCTCACCAAAATGGACAAGTGTAAGGTCCAAGTGTTTAAGACAAATAGGTGAAGAAGAGACACATTGGCGATACACCAAGTGAGAAAAGCAAACATGAGATCTATCGTCGAATGCGACACTGCTCAGAAGAAAAGTGAAGGTTCAAAAGGCAAATAAAGGTGATAATCGACGATCCGCCGAATGTGAAAGACGTATTCCATCAAGTCCTCCATCTGAAGATCAAACACCTGAAGCCTGGAGTCAGTAAAGGGTGAGCTGAACGTCAAGAATAGTGATCCGCCAAATTGGTTCGGCGAGCCCGACTAATGTCGCTAAATGGGATGCGGAAGGATCTTTTTTAAAAGTATAAGTAGTTGAGAAGAGAGAGAAAGTGCATCCAACTAGTTTTTATCAGTTGTTTGCAATTTAGAAACTTGAGAGAGAAACTCTAAGAACACAATTTGTAGTGTGGGGTTTTTCACATAACTCTTGTAATTGACAATTTGAGGGTGAAATCAAAGTGGGTATTGATTATAATTGCTTAAATTTGTTGTAACCCATGGTTGCTACCATGAAAGGTATAATTTCTACACTTTTTGTGATGGGTGGCTAAAATCTCAACTTCTAGGGGTGTAATTATGGGGTTGGGTGTTGATATAAAATAGTGGGAAGGTTGTATTGCTCTATTTTCTTGTCGATTTCTATGAGTTTGAGCTATTAGCGTGTGGATAATTTAGGAATTAAGGTGGCCAACTTAATTCTATCTTAGATCTCTAATTGGTGCTTGAAAAAGACCAATAAGAGTGGGTAATTGTCTCAAGATTTAGCATCTCTAAATTTAGGTGATTGAAGCAAGGTATTGGGTTGGTTAGTTTTTCCACTTAGATGAGACCAAAAAGAGATTCTATGAACTGATGTTATGAGATTGAAAGAACATTAGCGTCATCAATGATGACCCAGCTTATTCATAGTTGTTAAGCATTATTGAGCAATACAAATTTACCCCTAATTAGTGTCAATACACTCCCTTACACCCCTAGATTTGCTTAATCCAGTTTTATTCAGTTCATGTTTCCTACTACGTTTCAAAACTACTTGTTACATTCTGGTGGAATGATCCACTCAAGTTCCTTCAATACAATTAGATTAGTTGCATTTTAATTCATTGATTGGATTCTTAACATCACACTACTCATTGTGGGATTCGACCCCGACTCTTTGTTGGGTATTTTTATTGACAACGATCGCTTACTCTTTTAATTGATTTTGAAGAGTAGTTTGAGCACTATCAAAAATGGCGCCATTGACGGGGAGTATTAGTTAGAATTCAATTTGCGAATTAAATTATGTACTCATCTACTTGTAGTTGAACAATCTTACGTTTGGTTTTGTTGTTGGCATTTAGTTAATAGGTGAAAATATGGCTTCAAGTAGTGGTAACCAATCTAGTCACCATGGGAAAGATAATGAAGTCAAGATGTTAGATGAGATAGACTCAAATGTTACCGAAACAATTGGAGCTATTCGGTTACCACCTGCTCCAAAGAATGCCACCTTTGTGGTGACCAAAATGATGCTTCAGGTGATTGAAATGAGGGGTTTATTCAGTGGATTGGAACATGAAGATCCTAATGAGAACCTCCAAAAATTTGTGAATGTGTGTAGTCCTTTTGAGGATGAGGGTATTACACAAGAGTCGATGCAGCTGAAGTTATTCCCATTTTCTTTGATGGGGAAGGCTATTAGATGGTTGATGGAATCACCACCAAATTCTATTGGCTCATGGGAAGAGTTGATTGAAGCTTTCCTTGAGAGATTCTTCCCTCCATCCAAGGTCATGAAATTGAGGAAAGATATTCAGAATTTCAAAAAAGTCAGTGGAGAACCCGTACATGAAGCGTGGTTGCGTTTTAAAAGAGGATTGCTACAATGCCCAAGCCATGGTTTTTCTGATGAGTTGTTGTTGCAATACTTCTACCAAAGCCTTGATGTTGTAAATAGAGGATTAGTTGATCATCTTGTTCGAGGAGAGATAGTAAAACAACCATTTGTGGAAGCGTCGAGATTGCTTGATGAGATGACTAACATTAACTAAGCTTGGTACACTAGTGAAGATCATGTGTCACTTCCACATTTGGGAATGCTTAAGGAGCAAGAAAAAAAAAACCAAAAGCATTGCTAAGTTAATAGCCCAGTTCAAGTTGTTATCGGAGCATGTTATGGGAAATAGTGTGAATGCAATGAATGATGTACCACGGAGGAGATATGAAGAGAGATTCTATTCAAGAAATGGTGAAGTGGAAGATTTTCGGTTAAGTTATCCTAAGCTTGCCAAAAATCAAGGTTGGTTTAAAAATAGTGAAAAAAGTTGATTTGGAAATGAATGTGGAGGTGACAAGTATGCATCACGTCATAATGTGCTCAACCCGGTAAATAATCCAATGGAAGATTTGTTAACTAATATTCTTGATAAAGTGGAAGGGTCTATGTAATTTTGAAAGAAATGAAGAGTGATGTTTTGACTTTGTCCAATACCGTAATATCCCATTTTTTCTCTATTTAGAGCACTTGAAGAGAAAATTTCTAAATTAGATGCTCTTGTTTATTCAGATCCCATTGAAGAATTGGTGCCTTTTTCAAATGAAAATCCAATGAAGGCCATTCAGGTGTCAGCTATAGTAACCCAAAGTGGAAAGACATTGCAAGAGTGACAGAGGCCCAATGATGTGGTTGCTCAAAAGGTAGTTGCCGATAATGAGCTACCTAAAAAACAAATGGAGGCAAAACCAAAGAAGGTTGAAGGTGAGCCTAAGCCAAGTGTGAAAGATAGTGAGGTTGTAGCTCCAACCATACTTCCCAAAATCAAGATAAATCCATCTTTTCCTCAATGTTTGAAGAAGAAGGACGATAATGCAAAATTCCAAAAATTCTTGAGGATAGTGAAAGATTTGAAAGTAAATATTCCTTTGGTGGATGATTTGACCGAGATGCCGGGTTATGCCAAATATATGAAAGAATTGGTGACAAAAAATAGAATGATAGATTGTGAAACAATTGACATGACATAAACTTGTGGTGCGGTAATGACAAAAAATGTTGTTCTCAAGAAAAATGACCCAGGAGCCTTCACAATTCCATGTACCATTGGTGCATATACATTTGCAGGAGCATTATGTGATCTTGGTGCATGTATTAATTTAATGTCATTGATGATATTTAACAAGCTTGGGCTTGATGAGCCAAAACCAACAAACATGAGACTTTTGATGGCCGATTGCTCAAAAAAGAGGTCGGTTGGTGTTGTATATGATGTATTGGTGAAGGTGGACAAGTTTGTGTTACCTACTAATTTTGTAGTGCTTGGTTGTGAGATTGATATTGATATGTTGGTTATTCTTAGGAGACCATTCTTGTCCACGGGCAAAGCTTTAGTTAATGTGGAAGGTGGCGAATTGAAGTTCTGAGTCAACGATGAAGTAGTTAACTTCAATATTCACAAATCAATGAACTATCCAAATGATATACATGTTTTGTATAAATTGGATCAGATCGATGAAGCAGTTGCAAGTATTGGGGAAGCTGCATATTGTGGGGAGTCATGGGAAGTTGTGCTACTAAATTATGATCAAGCCGAAATAAGCGACTATGATGAAGTTGTTGTTGCTCTTGTTGGTGTAGGCTCTCATACTTCTTTCCAAAAGAAGTTGGATCTTGACTTGTCTATTCGAGAAGCACCACCGGCCAAGCCATCTATTGTTGAGCCACTAAAATTAGAATTTAAAGAACTTTCTCCTCATCTCAAATATATTTTCTTGGAGGCAAACAACACACTAGTAGTGATGATTTATAGTGATCTTGAAAAATGGCAAGTGGATTTGTTAATTGAAGTGTTGAAGAAGCATATTAGAGCATTGGGGTGGTCAATTATTGACATAGTGGGGATCTCTCCGGGCATGTGCACGCACAAGATTAACTTGACCGATGATTGCAAACCAAGCATTGAGCACCAAAGGAGGCTAAATCCTCTAATTCAAGAAGTTGTGAAAAATGAGATCATCAAATGGTTGGACACAGGGGTTATTTTTCCAATTTTGGATAGTCAATGGGTGAGCCCGGTCCAATGCGTCCCTAAAAAAAGGGGTATAACGGTGGTCCCAAATGAGAAAGTTGAACTTGTTGCTACTAGGCCGGTGATCGAGTGGCGAGTATGTATGGATTACAGGAAACTCAACACATGGACCGAGAAGGACCATTTTCCTATGCCCTTTATTGATAAGATGCTTGATAGGCTTGCAGGTAAGAGATGGTATTGCTTTCTTGACGGTTATTTCGGATACAATCAAATATTCATAGCACTGGAATATCAAGAGAAGACAACTTTTACTTGTCCCTATGGGACTTTTGCTTTCAAGTGAATGCCTTTTGGTTTGTGTAATGCACCGGCTATGTTCCAAAGGTGTATGGTTGCAATATTCACAGATATGGCAGAGGATATAATGGAGGTCTTCATGGATGATTTCTCGATTGTAGGGTATTCTTTTGAGGAGTGTTTGAAACATTTGGAAATGGTACTTAAAAGGTGCGTAGAATCCAACTTGGTTCTTAATTGAGAGAAATGCCACTTTATGGTGAACGAGGGAATCGTTCTTGGGCATAAATTTTTTGAAAAAGGTATTGAAGTCGATCAAGCCAAAATCCAAGTGATCGACAAACTACCTCCTCCAATTTCGGTGAAAGGGGTAAGAAGTTTTCTTGGCCATGTCGGGTTTTATAGGCAGTTTATTAAAAATATCTCTAAAATTGCTATTCCATTGTGTAGGCTGCTTGACAAAGAAAGTATTTTCGACTTTGATGCAGCTTGTTGAAATGCTTTTGTTATTTTAAAAGAGAAACTTTTGTCAGCCTCTATCATAATAGCCCCTGATTGGAGTCTCCCATTTGAATTGATGTGTGATGCTAGTGGATTAGCACTTGGCGCTGTTCTTGGGTAGCGGAAGAATAAGTTTTTCCATTCTATATACTACACTAGCAAAACATGAATTGTGCTTAGAAGAATTACACCGTCATGGAGCAAGAATTGTTGGTTGTGGTATATGGGTTTGAAAATTTTAGAGCATATCTATTGGGTACTAAAGTTGTGGTGCACACGGATCATGCTGCACTCCAATTCTTAAGTACAAAAAAGGAGGCCAAACCTAGACTAATCTGGTGGGTGCTTCTTCTTCAAGTGTTTAACTTCGAAGTAAGGGATAGAAAGGGGTGTGAGAACCAAGTGGCTGATCACCTATCAAGGCTTGATGCAAATATGACGTCGAATGAAGCCAAGTAAATTGATGATGTATTCCCAGATGAATTAGTAATGTTGATCTCCCAAACCTCAATTCCTTGGTATGCCGATTATGCCAACTTCATTGTATGTGGTCAAAAGAGGAAATTCTTGTTTGATGTGAAGAAGTATATGTGGGATGAACCGTTCCTTTTTAGGGAATGTGGCGAAAATTTCATTCGACGTTGTGTGCCCAAAGTGGAGATGCATGAAATACTTGAAGTGTGCCATGCATCACCGACGGGAGGACATCATGGGGGCATCAGTACAGCCTCAAAAGTTTTACAATGTGGTTATTTTTGGCCCAAAATGTTCAAAGATTCTCATGCTTTTTGCAAGTATTGTGTACAATGACAAATGCAAGGGAGTATTTCAAGGCGACATGAGTTGCCTTTGTTCAACATCTTTGAGATCGAATTATTTGATGTTTGGGGCATTGATTCCATGGGCCCTTTTCCTAGCTCTTTTGGGAACAAATACATACTTGTGGCAGTGGACTATGTGTCCAAATGGGTAGAGGCGATAGCATTACCAAACAATGAAGGACGAAGTGTCACAAAGTTCCTCAAGAAGAATATTTTCATAAGGTTTGGAACACCGAGGGCCACTATAAGTGATGGGGGATCACACTTTTGCAATTGTCAATTTGAAGCACTCCTATCCAAGTATGGAGTCAAACACAAAGTTGCAACACCGTACCATTCACAATATAATATAGTGGGCAAGTTGAAGTGTCCAACCGGGAGATAAAGGGCATCTTAACAAAAATAGTGAATATACATCGCACTGATTGGTCTAGCAAGCTTGATGATGTGTTGTGGGCCTATCACACTGCTTTCAAATCCCCTATTGGCATTTCTCCATACAAATTGGTATTTGGGAAGGCTTGTCATATTCTGGTTAAATTAGAGCATAAAGCATTATGGGCATTGAAAAAGGGTGAATTTAAATTGGGAAGTGGCTGCCAAAATCGATTAAATCAACTCCGTGAATTGGATGAATTTAGGCTGCAAGCATATGACAGCTCTGCCATCTATAAAGAGAAAGTTAAACAGTGTCATGATGTGAAGATCTTGCCTCGGGAGTTTCGAGTGGTGAACTAGTCCTACTTTTTAATTCAAGATTAAAGCTCTTCCCGGGTAAGCTTAAGTCCAAGTGGACTGGTCCGTACACAATCACAAGGGAGTATGGAAATGGTGCAATTGAAATTGAAGATGCAAAGGAAGTCAAATTCAAAGTGAATGGCCAAAGGTTGAAAGTATACTTTGGGGAAGGTCGTGATGTAGGGGTTGTCGAAGTGGTGTACTTGGATGATGCATGAACGCATATCCAAGTCTTGGTGCGACGTTAAATCAAGTGCTTCTTGGGAGGCAACCCAAGTGTTAGTAATTTTCAATACTGTGGGTGTCACTTGTGCAGGATCGACTAAGATTGGCGATTGAGAGGGGCGTTCGGTGATTCACCGAAACACTTAAGTGAAGCTCCAGCGAGTTCTCCCAATGGGCAACTCAACTATAGGTGAACACTATCCAATTCGGCGAACTGTACCCCTAACTCGGTGATTCACCAGTGGGAATAGCCGAACCCGATTTAGTTCACCTAATAGGCGGCTAAAATTAGGGGTACAATTTCAAATTCGATGATATACATGCCATTTCAGCGATTTGCCTAATTACTTTGGGCAATCATTCTGCAGTCTGCCGAATTAGACTCAAAATCCTTTGAAGCTACAGGAATGGTACGCGATCTGTTTGTTTACAGTGATCCGCCAACTCGTTCGGCGGTCTCAGTTCTCAAGTATTCAGGGAGTCCCTCCATCTATGCTCACTTATTTTGTATCTTTGCATTGAGGACACTGCATTTTTCTTTTGGTGGGGTGTGAAGGCACTTTAGGCTTCCACCCTTTTTCTAGTGCACTTTTGCTTCTCTATCCATTGATCTGTAGTATGTGTGAGTTTTCATTGATGAAATGATTTTGTTTAATATTGATGTCCTGAATAGTACTCATGATGAGGATGGTGGTCAGTTTTTGTGTTGCAGGAATGAAATCGTTGTGGTTGCAATTTTGAGTGATCTTTTTGAATCTTGTGTTGACCAGCTACGTTTTGATGTGAGTCTTGCAATAAACTTTGCACATAAGCTTTTGATCTTTTCGGGCTGTGCTAAATAAGTTTATTCGAAGTGCCACGTGTGGTGAGGTTTTACTTTAAAGCATGTGTATGGAATCCTAGAATTTTCCTTGTTAGTCTAATTGTCTAAACCTTGGTAAGTGTAAGACATGATCTTGGGCAAAAATTCTATGAGGGAACCCAAATGTCCATATCCGTTGTGGCTACCTTGTGAGGGTGTGCATCTATTTTGACACCATTTGAACCTAAACTATTTGTTGACAAACCACATTAAAACCTCTTGAGCCAAATTATCCCTAACTTCTCACCCAAAATCCTTTTTGAAGCATTGTTGTGTTTGAATAGCCAACTTAGGCCAAAAGCCTAAGTTGGGGGTGTAGAAAGGAAGAAGGAATGAAAGCCAAGTGAAACGCAAAGAAAGATGAAATGAGACTCAACTTTGAAGTTTGTTACAAAAAGAAGGAATCCCTCCTTATAATAAAAAAAAAAGAAAAAAAGAGAAACATTGATATAAAAATTTTGAAAAGTTGAAATGAAAAAGAAAAGTTGGTGAAATAAAAAGGGGGATTCCAAATAAAGTGATTGACAAATCAAAGTTTGAGTTCTCGAATGGAAAAGAATGATAAGAACTTGAGAAGAGGTAAAGATGATTGCAACAATGCTTTGAAAAGGTGAAGTCACTGAGCCAAATTGACCATATCTTAACCCGCAGCCCCATTACACACCTAAAAGACCCTTAAGATCCTGCATAAACTAGGTTGTGTGATGATTGGAAAATATGGGCAAACCTATGGGGTGAAGCTTACATGTATTTCTCTTTTGAGAGAGTGAGAGTTGCACTGATTCCTTATTTCTTTGTTGAATTTCTTTGTAAGAGCATGAAATCATTCTTGATGTGAGGGCAGTTGAATGCATTTGTTGAAACATGGTCTTGCATTAGAAAAGAAGCTAAAGTGAGCTTGAGCTTGCGTTGATACCGGATAGTCATCATTTGAAGCATCTAGATTGTGATTGAGTGTAGCATGTTGTTGAGAGTACTCTTGTAATGGCACTTGCATCTTAGCTATCTTTGAGGACTGTTGTGGACACCCTTGTTGAGCTGATTGTGTTCTTGATTTACTTGAGGACAAGCAAAAGTTTAAGTTGGTGGTGTTGATGAGTGGTAGATTTATACTCATTTGAGGCCTATTTAGCTCAACAATTAGTGTCCTCAATGCCTAATGATGTCCTATTCTAATGATATTTTGATGATTTGCAGCTTTGAAGGCTAAAGGACAAGGCAAGGAAGAATGTTTGAAAGAATGGCTAAAAAAGTAAAAGAAGTGTAAACTCCACATTGTTGATCGTCAACCAAGAAGGGAGAATCGCCTAAGATATAGTATCTCGCTGAAATGGAGAGATGTAAGGTCCAAGTGCTTAAGTCAAATGGGCGAAGAAGAGATACATTGGCGATATGCCAAGTGAGAAAACCAAACATGAGATCCATTGCCGAATGTGACAGTGCTCAGAAGAAAAGTGAAGGCTCAAAAGGTGAATAAAGATGATAATCGGTGAGCGCCGAAAGTGAAAGGCATATTCCATCGAGTTCACCATCAGAGGTTCAAAAATCTAAAGCCAATAAAGGGTGATCCGCTGAATTGGTTCGGTGAGCCCGACTAATGTCACCGAATGGGATGCGGAAGGATCTTTTTGAAAAGTATAAATAGTTAAGAAGAGAGAGAAAGTGCATCCAGCTAGTTTTTATCAGTTTTTTGCAATTTAGAAACTTGAGAGAGAAACTCTAAGAACACAACTTCTAGTGTGGGGTTTTAAACATCACTTTTGTAATTGACAATTTGAGGGTGAAATCAAAGTGGGTATTGATTATAATTGCTTAAATTTGCTTAAATATGTTGTAACCTATGGCTGCTATCATGAAAGGTATAATTTCTACACTTTTTGTGATGGGTGGCTAAAACCCTAATTTTTAGGGGTGTAATTATGGGGTTGGGTGTTGATATAAATTAGTGGGTATGTTGTATTACTCTATTTTCTTACTGATTTCTATGAATTTGAGCTGTTAGCATGTGGGTAATTTAGGAACTAAGGTGGCCAACTTAATTCTATCTGAGATCTCTAATTGGTGCTTGAAAAGACCAATAAGAGTGGGTAATTGTCTCAATGTTTACAGTCTCTCTAAATTTAGGTGATTGAAGCAAGGTATTGGATTGATTAGTTTTTGCAATTAGATGAGACCGAAAGGAGATTCTATGAAATGATGTTATGAGATTGAAAGAAGATTAGTGTCATCAATGATGACCCAACTTATTCATAATTGTTAAGCATTATTGAGCAATACAAATTTATCCTTAATTAGTGTCAATACACTCCCTCACACCCCTAGATTTGCTTATCTTGCTTAATCCCGATTTTATTCAGTTCATTTTCCTATAGGTTTCAAAACTACTTGTTGCATTTTCGTGGAATGATCCACTCAAGTTCCCTTCAATACAATTAGATTAGTTGCATTTTAATTCATTGATTGGACTCTTAACATCACACTACTCCTCGTGGAATTCGACCCCGACTCTTTGTTGGGTATTTTTATTGACAACGATCGCTTCCTCTTTTAATTGATTTTGAAGAGAAGTTTGAGCATTATCATGGCCTCCTAAAGATAACTGGTGAACCCCTTTACCAACTTACGAATCCACTCAAACTCTGTGGGAATACTCAACATGGCATAATGGGACAACTCATGGAAATGAGCCTCATACTCAGAAATTGATAAGGAGCCCTGCTCTAATTTATCGAACTCGTCCCTACGCTGGTCTCGAAGGCTATAGGGCACAAACCTCTCAAGGAACACCTCAGTAAACTACCCCCAACCCATAGAAGGAGAACCAACTGGCCTACAAGCAAGAACTGATTTCCACCACTCCTTGGACACTCCTGAGAACTGATAAGAAGTATAAGACACCCTATTAGCCTCTACAATACCCAGGTTAAACAACCTGTCATGGCACTCAGTCAAGAAAACATAAGCCTTCTCTCTAGCAGTGCCGTCGAACCTGGGAGGTGTCAATCTAACAAATCTCTCAAAACTCTTCTATGCGGCAACAGACATGATTGCACTAGCAGAAATAGGTGGTGCTACAAATTTCGAAGGTGCTAAAAAAGTCACTAAAGCTGAACCAGGAGTCTAAAATCCCACACTAGGCCCCTGAATGGATAATGTAGTACCAACTGCGATAGGCGAAGCTGCAGTACCCGAATGACTACTAGTAGGAAGGGCACTATCCAATCTAGTCAATAAACAGATGATCAACTCCTGGAGCATAGGAGTGCTGTCAGGAACCACAGAAGGTTGGGCTGGTCCCCTCACCTCAATATGCTTCTCAACAACATCATCCTGCTCAACTACGGGTTCAGGCGATGCCTCCCTAGATCATCCTCGAGCAGGTGTTGCCCTTTTGCTCGGCCATGACCCCTAACTCTACCGCCTCCCTTGCCTCGCCCATGAACTGGGGCTTTTGCAGTAGGTACGGCCGCGCCCTCTGAAACACTGGCTCTAGTCCTTGGCATTTGCGCACAGAGAATAGATTAGAGGTATTCAACACTTTGATATGAACAACTGGCACGAAAAGAATCAAAGGAAATAAATTTCTCCTACTAGATATCTTATAGCCTCTCGAAGATAAGTACGGACGTCTACATACCAATTCGCAAGACTCTACTAGACACCCTTCTCTTAACTTATGGAACCGGTGAACCTGGCTCTGGTACCAATTTTACATGACCCATAAGTCGAGGTCATGATGGCACACAGCCCAAAAACTCCAAAATGGTGTGTGAGCCAAAATAAATACACATATGAGACTTCCAAAGGGAAGTCAGGCCACAAATAATAGTAAACAACAAAGAATATCCCAAAACCTGGTAGCATAAGTATAAAGAGCATCTAATAGAATCTAGAATCTGAAATACATCTCAAGTCTTTGAAAAGTAAGTTAAAAACTTCAAATGATAGATGGAGACTAATGGTGATCCGAAAAGCAAGATATCACCACAACTCCAAAAGAAAGAACTCCGTTGGAATCCAATCAACCGCTACGAGGCTCACCCTGACTATGATATGCATCAAAGGGATAACAGAAGTAGGGGTGAGTACAATCCAAAGTACTCAGCAGGTTAGACCGACTAAGTAAAAGCAACTAAGCAGACTTAAGAAGTAACTATGAACGCTTCCACCCGTACACAGAAAAGTCCTATCCCGGCATCAATGCCGCTAATTTATAAATAACGACGTGAGAAAAGTAAACGCATAAGGATGCAGATAATAAGTAAATCAACACATAAACAAGTTACACAATACAACAAGTCTGGCCAATGCGATGCAATGAGATGATGAAATGATAGGATGATGTGGTGGTACCAAGGTCGTCGCACAATCTAGCGTATACACCTTGCCGACCCTCTAGCTTCTAGACAAGGACCCATGGGCACTCGCAGTCCATATACTAATCTCAATGTCTCATCAACTTGTTACCTCAGCGTGGTCAAGGATATAAGTAAGGTGTCACATTTTCTTTCTTAAAATGATAGTATTTCTCCACTTTCTCATATTTTCCATGAATCATGATATGTTGCATGAGGATGAATGCATCATAACACATACAGCACAAGACATAATCAGTGCATTAAGAGTTGCAAATAACATCAAATTCCCAAACACAACAAGTCATGAAAGGTATTCTCAAATGATAAGGATAGCGGAGGAATCCACTTGAAATCACTCTTTATCGGTTAGAAAATATTTCTTTCATTTTAAGATATTCAAAATCAACTCAAGCCCCTAACTCGGGAATCTGCATGTCAAAAAATAAGATAAGTCACACAGCCCCTCGCTCGGGTAATTACTCAAGTATCACAGACTTTCCACAACAGTTAACAATATCACATAAGCCTCCACACATGCTAAACATCACAATAAGGCATCAAACGAATTAAAATAAGGATAACAACACTTACCAACATCTAAGGCACAAACTACTAATCACTTCATAGTTAATTTCCTAAGAACATGTTAATTACTCATCTCAGTCCAAAAGAGGGATAGCCAAACCTACCTCAAGGCCGAAACTTCACTTGAACAACTCTATCGGAGCAAATCCTCAACCACACGATAACCGTACAATCCTCAACTATCAAGATTGAAAAGAATTCATCAAAAAGAGTCCAATGATACCCATATTGATAGGATTTGAAATCGGAAGTAAAATAGTCTAAAATCACTTCGAAAATCAAAGGGGTGAAATCAGATTTTTAATTGAAATACACATTCCACAAGCCAAGAGGAAACCATGGTTGAAAAACCCATTGAAATCGAGTAAGAAATGAGCTTGAAATTAAGAAATCACCATTTTTCTCATTTTGGGGAAAAAGCCCTAAAATCCCTACTTAAAACCTTGATTAAAGATGTTTTTGGAAGATGGAACTAACAGGAATTGATAAAGATTAAGTAAAACAAGCTTACTTAAATCTACAAATCACCAAGAATCACTCAAAAATCGCCTCTCAAAGCTCTAAAGATTTGAAAATGGGGGAAATGGGAATTTTAGGAGAAATCCTGAATTTGGATTCTGTTCAGGCCAAAAATGGTCATCACAATCACTAGCCATAAACTCTCTCGATCGCGACACACACACGGACTGCTCATCGCAATCGCGAAACCACAGGCTGCGATCGCGAAGGCTAGGAAGGGTGACTCATCAAGAATTCGCACTAAAACCTCGTGGTCGCGATGGTCTAAGTCACCTGCACCAGAAACTAGAAAATTAGCAGTTCAAACACAATAAAAAGCTTCTGAATGAACCCTCGAGAATCGCTCGGTGTTCGATAAAAATAAACAGGATATGCAGCCCTACTAAATTCGACATTCCAGACTCAATGGAATTGTTGCATTTCCAGAAAAAGGTCAAATGACATAAATACCCTCCTGGACCACTCTTAAGGCTTAAAATTTAACTTTTAGCCTAAACACCCAATTAGCAACTCAAGGCCTCAGAGCTCTAACTCACCACTCAACTAGGTCAAACTTGATGGTTCGGACGCGATGGATCTGACGAAATTCCCATTCAACGCTTGGAACTCAAAATATTGTCTGAAGTCAACTCTATCAAGAATTCTCAACTCAAGAGGTGTCAAATTACCAAAAACACACCCGATCGCATCGGGGACCACACAAACCATTCCCGAAATACAAACTTAAAATGCTAAGGGGAAGAGTAAAATGGTTATTTACAATTAAAAGTAAATTCACAAGAAATGGGACATTACAACAAGCAAAACAAATGTCAGACGAATATATTTAACTTTACAATTTCTTTAAACGATTTCCAAGGAACTAGTCTAGAAAAGTACAAAAGCTTCTAACTGAGTACAAATAGAATATAAAATAATTACACAAGAGACAAATACAAATTCCACATCAAGGACGAAGTAGCTAGAAGTGGGTGAAGAATAACTTCCCAGTCCCACGCTTAAGGAACTGAAATAAACCTATATCAACAAAAGGTGTAGCTAGACTAGTATCAGAACACCACACGTTTGGAGTAGGCATCATAAATCGACCTGAATTAGATCCACGTAAAATATCATAAAATTAAGAGAAACAACAACATAATTATATAACATTTAACTTCTCTTAATTCACACCTTATCCCTTACATTAGCCAGTCACAGAATATTAGCACTTCATTAACTACTTTCTTACCTCGATCACTAGTCTTGTCATCTACCTAACTTTCACATGCATGTAATTCATCACACCCATTAAAATCTAATATCCTTATTACCATTCATCCACGCCAACCAATCTCTTAGCTTACTAATGGTTACATTATCAACTTAAACATCGTAAAACCTTCTATTCATTATTAAACCTTTTCCATAGTTATTACAACCACAATAATAATACACACAAGACTAAATTTAGCATATCCAAATCATTATATGGAACAGTCTTACTACCAGTTTTAATTAACAAGTAACCCCACATTTAACATCCTAATCGAGAATACAAGCAATGTTTATACATGAAGCCTATCATTTCTTACTTATCCCAGTTACAACATAAATGAATAAGAGATAATCAATATATATATATATATATAAGAATTTTCTTGTTATAAATCCTAACTAAATAATCATATGCAATTCCATAACTAAACAATCATATGCAATTCCATAGTTATCAGCAATACAAACGTAAATGTATACGTACCTGCTAATCTGTCATATTATTCAAGCACTTATCAACAATCATCCACAATAATATACTCATCAACAAACTTCTCAAATACAACTAAGTTAAAAAATCATGGAATCATATCCACTCTGGACTAATTAGAACAATATAATCTCTGCCTCTTGCCAGTCATCTTTACACCCTCTCAAAAATTACAAGTCTCAATCTCATATGTACAGACATTCTAAACGATCTTAATCTTGTTCATCTAGTCATGATTTGCAAGGGATCCTAGGTGTTCATGTACCGTACCGGCGTGGTACCCGATTCAACCGTTAAAGTCATATCGAACTCGACCCACCAATCATCAGAATAGTGAATGTATTCTTACCATAATAGTATATCTTAATATGCTATCCTCTTCAGTTACCTTTTAGTATAACACATTAAGTATAGAAAGTTCACAATTTATAACATTAGTAATATAGACAGTTTAACAGTTCACATGCTTATTCATACAAGCAGTCATTGACTCCATCATAAAACAAACACAGAACCTGTTCGAATATTAATTTACATGCAATAAAAATCATATTACATATCAGAAACTAAGCAAAGTCTAATTCCAAGTAATCTTCCTCGAATTCATAGAGCTCATTCAGAACTACCGGCTTAGTATTTATTTTCAAGGTTGATTGCTTCCTTGCTTGTTTTAAGAACCATTTATTAACAACACCACTTTATTACTTGTTACATATCATTCTTCTTCTCTTCTTATCATATTATGAAGTCTTAGCCATGTAGCTCTCCTTGCTTGTTACTCAATAAAGCATTAAGGCCACTGAATGACGCTTCTTTATCATCACAAACATCAAGTACAATATCACTATATATTTTCACAATCATGGACCCAACACATACAAACCATTTATATTAATTTCCAAGTCTATTCTAGTCTTTAAAATCCTATGTAATTCTCAAACAAGCTCCTTCGCATTTCTATTCTGAGATTAAATACACAATTAACAATGCATATAGATCACAAGAAAACTACAATATTCGGCTTAGGCTATTTTTAAGGTAGACATCCAAGTTTTCAAACCCGTAGATCTAAACATTCTATCTTTCCCAATTCTGCAACATAAAACATATCACTAATCAAGTCTAAGAGAAAAATAAACTATAACCTACCCAAAGTTGATTCGCTGCCCCAATTTCTATGCAACGTACTCTATTTTCGTTTGGTAGTCTGGTGGCTTGGTGAAGGATCTGGAGGAAAACTTGAAGTTGATTTGCATGGAGTATCGCTTCTGCCTTCTCTCTTGAGCCGGTTTCTCTCAAAACGCTCTTAGGAGGAGCCTTTCTGAAAATAGAATAAAACTCTACAAAGTTATGAAACAAAATAAGAAGTTTTACTGTCTGTGAGCCTTCGTCATAGTGAGCTTCGCTATGGCGAGGCACCTAATAGCAAATCCCGTTCATCAGTCAACCTTGACTTTTGAATGTCAACGGAAAAATAAATCAACATGACAATTTTAAAATTATCCAATTTTCATCAAAAAGAATTCAAGTAATAATGGAACGGATCGTTACAAAAATAAATTCTACTCATTGAGAGAAATCATCTACAAAAGTGACAAAATACTTAAGATATATTTTCGGAAACAACATGGTCCCCAAACCTCATAATGGACAAACTCAAAAGATGATTCAACTCTCTTATTAACCCTTGAAACTATCAAGCTTCGATAGTGTTTCAGAAATTGACATGACTCACAATTCAATAAAGAAATATTCTGAAAAATGGGGACAGATCTTTTTCAACATATATAAAGAAGAATATCTCAAGCAGCAATATGCTTCAAATGGGGACACAATACTGGAGTAAGAAATGTTAGAGTGGAAAACCTAACCCCTAATGTGGAGGTAGAGAATATTATATATTGACAAATATTTCATAAGTATTACATAAGTGGTACACAAGAATAAGTAAATTACAATATGTGTACAGAATAAATTAAGTAACTCTAATACCCCCCTTCAAGCGAAACGGTGGCGGACTAAGACGAAGCATTGCGCGCAAATACTCAAACTGAGGCCTAGGAAGACTCTTAGTGAAGATGTCAGCCACCTGAAGTGTGGTCGGGACAAATTTAGTGTAGAGTTTACCAGACGACACAAGCTCCCGAATGAAGTGATAATCCAAGTCAATGTGTTTTGCCCTTTTATGAGACACAGGATTCTGTGTGAGGAAGAGCGCACTGCGATTGTCACATAACAACGTGGGGCGATCAGGAGGCAAAGCATGAAGTTCTCGAAGTAAGTGAGTTATCCATACAATTTCAGCCGCAGTATTTGCCATGGCTCGATACTCCGATTCACAGCTTGAGCGGGAGACAGTTGGTTGTTTCTTGGCACTCCAGGATACTAAGTTTCCACCAAGAAAAATAGAGTATCCATAAGTAGATCGGCGAGTTTCTAGACATCTGGCCCAATCAGCATCCGAGTAACCAAGAATGGAAACATCATTCGGCTTAGTGAACAACAGGCCATAGGCAAGTGTGCCTTTGACATACCGAAGTATTCGCTTGACACACTGGAAATGAAAAACAGTCGGTGTCTGTAAGAACTGACTAACCTGATTCACTGCATATGACAGATCCGGACGAGTAATTGTGAGATACTGCAATGCACCGACTAGAGACCGATAACGTGTTGGATCTTGAAAGGGATCACCAGTGGTGATGAATGACTCATGAGGAGCTAAGGGAGTGTGCACAGGCTTAGAATCAAGTAAATCTGCTCGTTCAAGGATATCACGAGCATACTTGGATTGGCTGAGAAATAAACCATTATCAGTGTAGGTCACTTCAAGACCAAGAAAGTAATTGAGATCTCCAAGATCTTTAATTGCAAACTCCTGGTTTAAACGAGAGATGAACGCAGCCATGATGTCAGTTCGATTTCCAGTTAGGATTAAATCATCAACATATACGAGCAGGTACATAATGCAGGAGGCACGTTTGAAAACAAACAGAGAGGTATCGGATCGACTGCACGTAAAGCCATTGTTGAGAAGAAAGGAACTTAAGCGCTGAAACCAAGCACGCGGAGCTTGCTTGAGGCCATACAAGGCTTTGTTCAAGCGACACACATGATCAGGAAACCGAGAGTCTGCAAAGCCAGGTGGTTGTTCCATATGGACAATTTCATTCAGATGACCATGCAAGAATGCATTTTTGACATCAAGCTGATGAAGCTTCCAATTGTTAATGACAGCAAGAGATAAAACAATTCTTACCGTAGAAGCCTTAACCACCGGACTAAAAGTGTGGGAATAATCTAAGCCAGGAATTTGAGTGAATCCCTGAGCCACCAGTCTCGCTTTGAGACGTTCAACAGACCCATCTGAGTTGTACTTAGTGCGAAAAACCCATTTGGAACCAACAACATTGCTAGATTGTGGACGAGGCACCAAGGTCCACGTAGCATTTTGAGTAAGAGTTGTCATTTCCTCATGCATTGCGGCCATCCACTGTGGGTTCTTAGCAGCCGACTTGAACCCTCTTGGTTCAGAGGAAGCAAATAAAGCTGTAAAAAGGCGATGAGTTTCAAGATGAGCTAAGTTGGCTTGATGACGAGTGGAAGGTTTAAAAATGCCCGCCTTGGACCGAGTTACCATGGGGTGAACTGTTGGAGAGGACACTGATTCAGTAAGCTGATTTGTAGCCAAAGAATCACCCAAAACGTCCGATAGAGGCTACTGAGATGAGGCAGCAGGTTGTTGAGAGGGAATTTCAACCCGGGACGGTGTGGAAGTAACACGAACTGGCTGCTCTTCAGTGATTGAAAAAGCAGACGGATCAGCATGTAAGGGCTGCGGTACTGTTGGGATATCACCGTGAAAATCATCAAAACAAGGAGGACACAGAGAAGGTAAATGCGGTGAGGCCGGCGGAGGAGAAGGACCAGGGACTGTTGATGATTCTTCAGGCATGGAAAAAGGCTCCAAAAAGGTTGCAAGTTGCAAGGAGTTTAAGTCCTTAGATGAAGTAGCGCCCGAAAAAGGTAAAGAATGTTCATCAAAACGAGCATGGCGAGTGACATAGATTCGAGATGTTGCCGGATCAAGACACCTATAACCTTTGTATTGAGAGCTGTAACCGATAAAGATGCACGGAAGACTTCTCGGAGATAACTTGTGATTTGCATAGTCTCGAAGATATGGAAATACTTGGCAGCCATAGACCTTGAAGTTATGATAATTGGGCCTCTCAGAAAACAGGAGTTCAAAAGGAGACTTGTTGTTCAATACCTTTGTAGGTAGACGATTGATGATGTAAACGGCGGAGCTGAACGCATCTACCCAATAAGAGGTAGGAGCATTTGCATTGAAAAGCATGGCCAAACAAGTTTCCACTATGTGACGGTGTTTTCTTTCAACTCTACCGTTTTGCTGGGGCGTATACGGACAAGATAACCTGTGAAAGGTGCCATTTTCTTCAAATAATCGACGAACAGTGTGATTAACAAACTCTGTGCCTCCATCACTTTGAAAAGCCTTAATTTTCTGAGAGAATTGAGTTTGCACAAACTTCATGAAAACAGACAAAACAGATGCAAACCCAGACTTGGTTTGGAGAGGATAAAACCAAGTGAAGCGAGAATAGTCATCAACAAAAGCCACATAATACCTATAGTTATCAGTAGATGTAATAGGCGCAGGGCCCCACAAATCACAATGTATCAAGTCCAAAGGATGCAAAGATCATTTATTATTTAAACCAAATGACAAACGGTGTCCTTTAGATAGTTGACAAGAAGAGCAAATGACCGGTTTAGGTAAAATAGAAGTAACAGACAAACAACCTAACTTATGCAAAAGTAAAACAGTATCAAAGGCAACATGCCCTAACCGACTATGCCAAAGTTCATAAGATGCCTTCAAACTTGAATTTGTAATAGCCGCCAAAGCTTGATGCAAAACATATAGCCCATTCTCACATTTGCCTCGAGTCAGAACCTGTTTCGTTTTTCTGTCCTGAATCTGAAAAAATGATTGAGAGAACAAAACATCCACCGGATTATCATGTGTTAATTTACTAATGGACAAAAGATTCTTGGCAAGATGTGGAACAACCAGAACATCACGCAAGTTCAGATTATTAGAAACAGTAGATGAACCCGTATGAGTGATAGGAAGAGCAGTACCATTTCCAAATGTCACGTTAGCATTGCCGGAATATGGAGAAGCATGATGAACACTTGGTGAAGACGAAGTCATGTGATCAGTGGCTCCGGAATCAACATACCAATCAGGGGCAGAAGTAGTTACATGACATTGGGCATTAAACGCTTGAGCCAAGTTTGCGTCACGAGAGGCAGCTTGAGTGGCAAAGGTAGCAAGAGTAGGACAAGCACTGGCATAGTGGTCATCTGTTCGACATAACTGGCAGTGGGGTGGCCTGCGGCCGCGACCTCGACCACTCGAACCACCGCCCCTATTTGATCAACCACGGCCACCGATGTTAGAGGACGGCCGATGCGACTGGGCCGTGAAAGCAGCAGGCGGTGATGATGATGCACCATGAAGTGACTTGAGAAAGAGTTCATGACTCTCAGCCTGTGAGAGTAAGTCGCGAAAGGTAGGCGCTGGTTTGGTGGCACGAATGGCAGTTGAAAAAGTCTCAAAGGAGGCTCCTAAGCCGCATAAAAACCAATGTAGTTTATCGATATCATCAACAGGCTGACCAATGGCAGCCAACTGATCACAGATGGATTTAAATTTACGGCCAAATTCAGCAACAGAGAAGGTACCTTTGACAAATTGACGAAGTTGATCTCGTAGATTATGAACGCGTTCAACGGAAGAATTGCTATAAGCAGATTCGAGAGCAACCCAGATTTGTCGGGCTGTAGTGAGACCCAAAATTTCAGAGACCGCCTCTTCCGTAAGTGAAGAATTAAGGATGATGACAGCCCGCTGATCAGAGGCAAGCCAGGCAGCGTAAAGAGGATTTGGAACCTCTTTGTCATCCGCAAGAAGTAACGATGGAGGAGCCATGGAGGACCCATCAACATGATCCAATAAGCGTTGATAAGAAAGTAGGGGCAGCATCTGATTTTTCCAATAGAGATAATTGGTGGAAGAGAGCTTAATCGTGAGCATGTGCAAAACAGTGGCAATTGGAAGGGTGGCGTCACTGGTGGAGGAGGCAGCCATGATCAGTGAGTAGAAGGTAGAAGCGAGAAACGGATGGGAGAGGGTATAATCGAAGGAAGAAGAAGAAGAGAAGAGAAGAGGAGGCGGCAACCAGGAAGAGAGGTTTTACTAATTAGGCTGATACCATGTTAGAGTGGAAAACATAACCCCCAATGTGGAGGTAGAGAATATTATATATTGACAAATATTTCATAAGTATTACATCAGTGGTACACAAGAATAAGTAAATTACAATATGTGTACAGAATAAATTAAGTAACTCTAATAAGAAACAAATTGAGGCTCCATTTTTTTCAAGGATGTAGAAATTATATTCAAATATATGTCCTTTACCAATAACCTGATTTGTTGTTGTTACAAAACGAGACAGAGAAACACAAGAAAATCTGACAGAGAAACACAAGAAAATCTGAAGAATTGATAATTCTATTCATCTTAGAATAAAAGAGACTACAACCTTATTTGTACACAAGAAGTTAAGAAGCAAAAGGAAATAAAATATCTAGAATGTCTAAATATATACTTTATCATACTTAGAATATCTAAATATATACTCTACCATATTTAGAATGTCTATAAAATATTTACCAAATTTTAACATCCCCTCAAACTCAAGATGGTTTAGAAGAAATCAGATTGAGTTTGGCCACCAGAACTTAGAAACGTCTAGGAAGATGAGGCTTGGTGAAAACATCAGCTGGTTGATCTAAAGACCCAATAGAAGCTAATCAAATGGCATCAAGATCAATGTGTTGACAACTAAAATGACAATCAATCTCAATATGCTTTGTATGCTCATGAAATACATTATTATGAGAAATCTGAATGGCACTATGATTATCACAATAAAGAGTAGTGGCAGAAGATTGAGGAACACTCATGTTAGCCAATAACCAACGAAGCCATAATATCTCAGTAGTAGTATCGGCAAGTGCTTGATATTCTGATTTGGTACTTGATCGGGATGCTAAGGTTTATTTCTTGCTTCTCCACAATATAAGAGAATCTCCTAGAAAAATACAATAACCTGTAGTAGAATGTCTATCAATGGGATCACGTCCCCAATCAGCATCAGCATATGCTTTTAATTCAAGCGAAGAATCAGCTCAAAAGTGAAGTCCATGAAACATAGTGCTTTTGACATAACGAAGAATTCACATAACAGCGCATAATGAGTAAAACGAGGTGCAACCATGAATTGGCTAACTATGTGAACATCATAAGTAATATTTGAACGTGTAAATGTCAGATAGATAAGACTATCTACAAGTGTTCGATAAAGAGTGGCATTAGATAATAAAATACCATCAGTATGAGAAAATTGCACATTAGGCTCAAGAGGTGTGCTCTCAATTTTATTATCGCTAATACCTTCTTTTGATAACAAATGAGAAGCATACTTAACTTGAGATAGAGATATCCCATTATCTGGTGTGAGAACTTCGAGGCCCAAGAAATATTTGAGAGACCCCAAATCCTTCATCTCAAAATTAATACTCAAAAATTCTTTAACCTCTGAAATTTCAGTAGTGTCATCACCAGTAATAATCATATCATTCACATAAAGAATCAAAAGAACAATACCTTGTGTTGTCTTGCGTACAAAAAGAACAGTATCATGTGGGCTAGAAGAGAATCCCAGTTTGCTCAATGTTGAACTAAACTTTGCATACCAAGCTCGTGTTATCGGGAAGAAGAGAAGATGAGGATACCTCGGGATCAACATTCATATCAAGTGTGGAACTATCAATTGGAGATTGATCATGAGAATTGAATGTTGTATTATTTTCATGAACTGGACCATCAGATGGGCCTGCATCAAAGGAAATGGTTGAACCGTGGGGTGAAATGTCAGACTCACTAGATGAACCTGCATTAAGATCACTTTGAAAAAGCTCAATAGAAGGATTAGGAAAGAATGTCACTTCATTTGATGGAATAGACTTAAACTTTGACTGGGAGGAAAATTTAATATGTTCCCAAAAGACAACATGCCGAGAAATACAAATACAATTTGACACAGGATCCCAACAATGGTAACCTTTACGTTCTATCTCATATCCTAGAAAGAAAGAAACTCAAGCACGAGGATCTAATTTTGTGTCTTCATGTGGTGGAAGAAGAAAAAAACAAGCAGAACCAAATACTTTAAGTAATGTGTAGTTAGGAGCTACCTTGTAAAGTTGTTCATAAAGAGACATGTTTTCAAGAACAGAAGATGGGAGTCTATTGATAGTAAATACTGCAGTAAGAGCTTCTTCACCTTAAAAGAGCTCAGGGCAAGATGGATAAATAATCACGGCCCGAACAGAATCAAGGATATGCCTATGCTTACGTTCTGCTCGTCCATTTTGTTAGGAGGTACTGGGGCAAGAGAATTCAGAAAGTGTACCATTTTCAGACATGAAATTCAAAAGTTTAGAATCACAATATTCCATAGCATTGTCACGTCAAAAAACTTTGATAATTTTACCCAATTGATTTTTAACCATATTGACAAAATTAATACAGATTTGAGGTAATTCTGAACAATTTTTCATAAGATATATCCACGTAAATCGGAAAAATCATCGATAAAAATGACAAATTATCATGATTCAATCATGCTTAGTACAGGAGAAGATCCCCAAACATCAGAATGGATTAAATCAAAAGAAAAATTTGAAATAGAAGGACTATTATTAAAATGTAAAGTGGGTTGTTTGGCCTGTTTACATGCAATACAATCCAAACTTTTCTCATTAACATGACCTAACAATCCAAACTTGTCTCATTAAGTTGTGACAAATCAGGCTGGTCAACAAAGAGTAGGTCATCAGAATGTGGCTGATACATCCAGAAAATTTGAATTCTTGAGGATGAATCCCCCAGAGTTCACAGGGTCGAATATCACAGAGGATCGGGAGAACTTTGTGGAGGAACTTCAGAAAGTGTTTGAGGTTATGCATGTTGCTAATGCAGAGCATTTGGAGTTAGCTTCATAACAACTCAAAGGTGTTGCTAGAATATGGCATGACCAATGGAAGAAGAATAGAGCAGAAGGGGCACCACCTTTGAGTTGGACGGTGTTTGAAGATGCTTTCTTGGGGCGCTTCTTTCCCCGCGAACTAAGAGAAACAAATGTAAGAGAGTTTCTAAATCTGAAGTAGGAAACTATGAGTGTGCAAGAGTACGGCCTCAAGTTCAATCAGCTATCTCGCTATGCTCCAGAGATGGTGGCTGATATGAGGAGCAGGATGAGCTTGTTGTGTCTGGGTTATCTCGCTTTTCTAGTAAGGACGGTAAGGCGGCTATGTTTATAGGGGACATGGACATAGCCAGATTCATGATCCATGTGCAACAAGTTGAAGAGGATAAATTGAAAGACAGGGAAGAGTTTCGCAGTAAGAGGGCTAAGACATCAAATTATGAGTCTGGCCAGCAAAAGGCCGAGAATGTAATTCGGTCATCCTTCCAGCAAAAGTCATCTGGACCTGCTCCATCGTCAGTTAGTGCACCTGCACCAAGGAACAGGAATGATTACAGGAACCAGGACTCCCGAAGTTTCAGAGCTCAGGGTTCTCACGCAGGGCAGTGTGGCATAAGGGTTCACTCACAACCCACCTTGTGGTAAGTGTGGCAAGCTTCATCCGAGAGAATGTCGTGTGGGTACTAACGGTTGTTAAAACTATGGAAGGGCGGGTCATTTTGCTAGGGAATGCCCTAATAATAGGCAAGGTAATGGGGGCAATAGAGCCCAATCTTCTTCAGCAGCTCCAGCAGATAGAAATACCCACAAACGAGCTATTTCAGGGACAGGCGGAGGAGCAAACCGTCTGTATGCTATAACTAGTTGCCAGGATCAGGAGAACTCACCAGATGTTGTCACTGGTATGCTTAATGTTTTTACTTTTGATGTTTATGCCTTAATTGATCCAGGTGCGATTCTGTCTTTTGTGACTCCTTATGTTGCCAAGAAGTTCGACATTTCCCCCGAACAACTTCTTGAGCCTTTCAGTGTTTCCACACTGATTGGTGAGTCTATTCTAGCAGAAAGAGTCTATCGCTATTGTACCATCCCTGTCTATCACAAGGACACCATGGTTGCCTTAGTTGAGCTAGATATAGTGGACTTTGATGTTATTCTAGGTATGGCATGGCTTCATGGTTGTTATGCCTCAGTCGATTGTAGAACTCGAGTAGTGAAGTTCCAGTTTCCTAATGAGCCAGTTTTAGAGTGCAAGAGTAGTTCAGCAGTGCCTAAAGGTTATTTTATTTCATACCTTAAGGCCAGAAAATTAGTTTCTAAGGGGTGCATCTATCACTTAGTCCGAGTTAATGACTCTAGTGTTGAGACACCGCCTATTCAATCAGTTCCAGTTGTGAGTGAGTTTCCAGAGGTCTTTCCAGATGATCTTCCCGGAGTCCCTCCCGAGAGAGAAATAGACTTTGGAATAGATATTATTCCTTATACCCAAGCCATCTCTGTTCCACCATATAGAATGGCTCCAACTGAGTTAAAAAAGTAGTTGAGAGATCTTCTTGATAAGGGTTTCATTTGACCAAGTGTATCACCTTGGGGCGCTCCAGTCTTATTCGTGAGAAAGAAAGATGGTTCCCTTAGGATGTATATCGATTACCGCCAATTGAACAAGGTCACCATAAAGAATAAATATCCCCTTCCGAGAATTGATGACCATTTCAACCAACTTCAGGGTGACACGTGTTTCTCTAAGATAGACCTTAGATCTGGCTATTATCAGTTGTGAGTAAGAGAAAGTGACATCCCGAAGACAGCTTTCAGGACTCGTTACGGTCATTATGAGTTCCTTGTTATGTCCTTTGATTTGACTAACGCTCCCGCAACATTTATGGATCTTATGAACAGGGTGTTTATGCCATATCTGGATATGTTTGTTATCGTGTTCATTGATGACATATTGATTTATTTGAAGAATGAGGAGGACCATGCTAGTCATCTCAGAATAGTCTTGCAAACTCTAAAAGACTAGGAGTTATATGCGAAGTTTTCTAAGTGTGAGTTCTAGCTTCAATCCGTGGCATTCTTAGGCCATATTGTATCTGTCGAAGGAATTTGAGTCGACACCCAGAAGATTGAGGCAGTGCAGAACTGGTCCAGACCCACATCCTCGACTGATATAAGGAGTTTCTTGGGGTTGGCTGGTTACTATAGAAGGTTCATCGAGGGGTTCTCATCTATTTTGTCCCTGTTGACTAAGTTGAATAAGAAAATAGCTAATTTTCAATGGTCTGAAGCTTGTGAGAAAAGCTTTCAGGAGTTGAAAACTCGGTTAACTACAACCCTAGCATTGACCCTACTAGAAGGTACAGAGGGTTTTATCATCTATTGTGACGCGTCCAGAGTTGGAATTGGTTGTGTATTGATACAGAATGGTAAGGTTATAGCCTATGCCTTTAGGCAGCTTAAGATTCACGAGAAAAACTACCCGACTCATGATCTCGAGTTGGCAGCAGTGGTTTTTGCTCGCAAAATATGGCGTCATTATCTCTATGGTGTTCATGTGGATGTGTTCACAGACCACAAGATTCTCCAGTATGTTTTCAGTTAGAAAAAGCTCAATCTCAGACAAAGGAGGTGGTTAGAGTTGCTCAAGGATTACAACATGAGTATCCTCTATCACCCAGGTAAGGCTAATGTTGTTGCTGATGCTTTGAGCAGGTTGTCCATGGGGAGCACTGCTCATGTTGAGGAAGGCAAGAAGGAACTAGTTAAGGAAGTGCATAGACTTGCACGGTTGGCTGTTCGGTTGTTGGATTCCAGTGAATGTGGAGTTGTTGTGATGAATGGAGCTGAGTCTTCATTAGTGGCAGAGGTAAAGGAGAAGCAAGACAAACCATTTTGCTTGAGTTGAAGGAAAATGTGCATAAGTAGAAAGTGATGGCATTTGCACAAGGGGGAGATGTTGTGTTGAGATATCAAGGGAGGTTATGTGTTCCAGAGGTGGATGATCTCCAACAGAGGATTATGGAAGAAGCTCACAGTTACAGATATTCGATTCATCCGGGTTCCACAAAGATATACCATGACTTGAGAGAAGTCTATTGGTGGAGTAGTATGAAGAGGTGTATTGCAGAGTTTGTTGCTAAGTGCCCAAATTGCCAGCAAGTCAAAGCTAAACATCAAAGGCCGTATGGTGTGACTCAGAATATACCCCTTCTGAAATGGAAGTGAGAGATGATTAATATGGACTTTATTACAGGTTTACCACGATCTCGCAGGCAGCATGATTCCATTTGGGTGATTGTGGATCGGATGACCAAATCAGCCCACTTCTTACGAGTAAAGACTACTAATACAGCAGAACAATATGAAAACCTGTAAATTTGCGAGATAGTTTGACTGCATGGAATCCCCTTGTCCATCATCTCAGATAGGGGTGCGAAGTTTTGGAAGTCATTTCAGAAAGGTTCGGGTTCGAAAGTGAACCTTAGTACTGCTTTTCATCCTCAAACTGACGGTCAAGCAGAGCTCACCATTCAGACCTTAGAGGACATGTTGAGAGCTTGTGTTCTCGATTTCAAAGGTAATTGGGATGACCACTTGCCTCTTATCAAGTTTGCATACAATAATAGTTACCATTCCAACATTCAAATGGCTCCGTATGAGGCTCCATATGGGCGAAGGTGTAGATCTCCCATTGGTTGGTTTGAGGTTGGTGAAGCTGAGTTGATAGGACCATATTTGGTTCATCAAGCCATGGAGAAGGTGAAGACTATTCAGGAAAGGTTTAAAACAGCGCAATGTCATCAAAAATCCTATACAGATGTGAGGAGGAGAGACTTGGAGTTTGAGGTTAATGGTTGGGTCTATTTGAAGGTTTCACCCATGAAGGGAGTTATGAGATTTGGTAAGAAGGGAAAGCTCAGTCCTCGATATATTGGTCCTTACAGGATATCGAAAAGAGTTGGCAATGTAGCTTATGAGCTGGAGCTACCAACGGAGTTAGCAGCCGTCCATCCGGTATTTCACATCTCTATGCTAAAGAAGTGTTTGGGTGATCCTTCACTTATTGTGCCTACTGAGGATATTGGAATCTTGGAAAACTAAACTTATGAGGAGATTCCAGTTCAGATTCTTGATCGTCAGGTTCGCAAGTTGAGAACCAAAGAGGTTGCATTAGTCAAAGTCTTGTGGAGAAATTAGCTTGTTGAGGAGGTTACATGGGAGGCCGAGGAAGATATGAAGAATAGATACCCTCATCTCTTTACCTCCGATTTAGTTCCAATCCAAGGCATTAACTCTTCCTAAAGTACTCATTCAATTCTGTCACTCCTTCACTATTCTGAGTTCATGAGTGTAATTCGAACTAAATTAGGTTGTTAAAAATTTCCCTACCCTCTTCATTCTTAGTTCATCCATCATTCGAGGACGAATGATCCCAAGGGGGAGATATTGTAACACTCCACAAATTTCCCTTTTAGAATCCGAATCTTTCGTTGTAAGTATCTAAGCTTGAATCGAGTGGTGTCCTACTTGTGCTTATGTGTTAAGGTTCATTAATATGAGTGGGAAGTGTATTGGGAGTTTTTTAGGGTCATAAGAGACGCCTAGCACTAAGTTGAGTTCAAAACCTTTCTACAGGTTAAGTTTTAGCATTAGTTCATGCAAAGGTCAACTTAAAATGATCATATCTCCTAGAATATAAGGAATTAGGTGGCTCATCACCTATCAAATTAAAGGTCTTTAAGTCCTCTTTTCAACGCCACCAAGTTTTCATCAATCGGAGTTCGGAGTAGAAAGTTATGACTATTTTACTGAAGAATGTCTGGACTGGGCAACTCGGCGAGCTGAGGGTCAATTCAGCCACTCGCCGAATGGGTTAGGCGCATCACCGATTGAGCTCCCCGAATGGACCCGAAAACCTCCAGAAACAGTTAATTAGGCAATTTGAAGCTCCCATTCGGTGGCTCGCCGAATAGGTCGGCGATGGGACCTCCAGGTAGCCGATTTGGCTAACGAGACTCATCAAAAGGTCATTTTCTTTCCATTTTTATTGTTTTCTTACATTCCCAGAAGGGTATTATTCACCTTTTACCCTCAATTAACTTCCCTAAGCCTAACTTATAGTCTAATAACCTCCCTATTCACGTCCAATCCTCAGACAAATCATATTCGCACGTTCTAAGTTATCTCAAGGAAAAAGCTAGGGTTCTTTACTTACAAGCCTCAGTCCAAGGTTTCAAGCCAGTGTTTCCCTTTCAAGTATGTAAGGAGATTCATAGTGTTGGACCAGTTCGACCTTACGCCCTACATCTCAATTCAGTCAGAAATCGTTAAATCTAAAGGATATATTCCTAGTTCTTGATCTATTCACAGTTCTTGATATTTCAATTTTGTTCTTTACCAAGTTGAAGTTTTGATTCCTATTTTATATGTGAATATTATATTGTTGTTCATGCTTGGTATCACAAGGACCCTATTGGTTTAGTAAAGTGATGTTTTCAAAGAAAATTACATGAAAGTTCCTCATATATTGATTTTGGGCATGAAAGATAAGTTCATGAGCATACGTTTTAAAAGTGTAAGTTTTGAACAGAATCCTTGAAAAGAGAATCAATTGTTTTTTTATGTACTACTTGACAATTGAGAAAAAGAAAGAGTATGACTGATGCTTTGGAAGGCAAAGTAATTTTATAGTCCCTTTCTTTGTAAAGGGTGATTGAGTAAAGTGAAAAGTAAGTAAAGTTATAGTCCCTTTCTTTGTAAAGGGTGATTGAGTAATGTGAAAAGTAAGTAAAGTTATAGTCCCTTTCTTTGTAAAGGGTGATTGAGCATAAAGTGTATTTTTTATTTTGGGAGTAGTATCGAGCATCGAATTGGGTTAGAGTCTATTAAAACTCAAAAGTCCCATAAAACTACGTAGCCAACGTAGGATAGGATAGCACTGATTCTTCGTGCGACTCCTCACTACCTTTGAGAAGGCCCATTAGATGGATCCATAGTTACAGTATCATCTTATACCCCCGGCAAGGTATAGGATGGCCTTTGCAACGTGGGCGAAATGTTGTATCATTGCTAGGCTCATAGTATTGGTTGTCGGTTAGAGAAACTCCTCATAAGTAAAGTATGTTATTTTCATATTGATCTTATTGCTTATTTTTATTGTAAAGCTTAAATGATTTCCACGTCATGTTCATGTATTGATTCAGTTGAGTATTTTCAGTCATTCAGTTCCGTTATTTATTTTACTCAGTTATATTACATACTCGTACATTTAAATGTACTAATGTCATTCGACCTGCATCTTTTTCTGATGAAGATATAGGTGTTCAAGGTCATCAACAGACGCTTCGTTGATACCATTTGCACTCCAGCTAGCTTTGGTGAGCCTCCTTGCTTTCTAGAGGGCTTCACACTTATATTTCCTATTTTTTAAAGTTGTCGAGGGTCCTGTTCTGACATCTATCTTAGTGTTTAGAGGCTTCATAGATAGTTACAGTTTAGGAGTCTCTCAGTATATTTCCCTTTTGATAAGATGTTCTGAGACTGTTTTTCAAAGTTTTATCATTATTGAACTTAAGTATTTTCAGACAGTTTGAGTTAATTATTTGTTGGAGTTTGAATGTTCTAAATGTTGTTTCTAAGCTTGTTATCACTTGAGTAGATCTTCTGCTAAGTAGTCAGTCAGGCCAAGGGGTTCTCTTGGGGACCATAAATGATTCTCGAGTGCCAGCCACATCCAGGGTGTAGACTCGGGGCGTGACAAACTTTGTATCAAAGCACAGAGTTCAAGTGTCCTAGGGTGTCTATGAAGCCGTGTCCGTAGAGTCCTTCTTATCGGTGTGAAGCGTGCCACATCTATAATTTGGAGGCTACGACATTTAGTAACTTTCACTTTCTTCTTACTCATGTTCGTGCGATAGAGTTCAACTCTATGAAAGTTTCCTCTAACTCATGCTTACTCGTGTCTTTTCAGATCATGCCCTACGAAGAGCTGTTCGAGGACGTCTTGCTAAGAGGAATGTGAATCCTCAAGGTTAAGAAGTCCCCAATGCACCAGAAGTGCAACCCCCGCAAGGAGAGGTCACCAATGCTGAGTTCAGGAATGCTATTTAGATGCTGACTCAGGTTGTGACAAATCAGGCAGGTCAACAAAGAGTGGGTCATCAGGATGTGGCTGATACATTCAGAATCCATGAATTCTTGAGGATGAATCCCCCAGAGTTCATAGGGTCGAATATCACAGGGGGATCAGGAGAACTTTATGGAGGAACTTTAGAAAGTGTTTGAGGTTATGCATGTTGCTAATGTAGAGCGTTTGGAGTTAGCTTCATATCAACTCAAAGGTGTTGCTAGAATATGGCATGACCAATGGAAAAAGAATAGAGCAGAAGGGGCACCACCTTTGAGTTGGGCGCTTCTTTCCCAGCGAACTAAGGGAAGCAAAGGTAAGAGAATTTCTGAATCTGAAGCAGGAAACTATGAGTGTGCAAGAGTACAGCCTCAAGTTCACTTAGCTATCTCCCTATGCTCCAGAGATGGTGGCTGATATGAGGAGCAAGATGAGCTTGTTTGTGTATGGGCTATCCCGCTTTTCTAGTAAGGAAGGTAAGGCGGCTATCTTGATAGGAGACATGGACATAGCCAGACTCATGATCCATGTGCAACAAGTTGAGAAGGATAAATTGAAAGACAGGGAAAAGTTCCGCAGTAAGAGGGCTAAGACATCAAATCAAGAGTCTGGCCAACAAAAGGCCGGTAATGTAATTCGGTCATCCTTCCAGCAAAGGTCATCTGGACCTGCTCCATCGTCAACTAGTGCACCTGCACCAAGGAACAAGAATGATTATAGGAACTAGGACTCCCGAAGTTTCAGAGCTCAGGGTTCTCAGTCACAGGGCAGTGTGGCACAAGGGTTCACTCGCAACCCACCTTGTGGTAAGTGTGGTAAGCTTCATCCGGGAGAATGTCGTGTGGGTACTAACGGTTGTTACAAGTGTGGAAGGGCGGGTCATTTTGCTAGGGAATGCCCTAAGACCAGGCAAGGTAATGGGGGCAATAGAGCCCAATCTTCTTCAGCAGCTCCACCAGATAGAAAAACCCACAGAGGAGCTATTTCAGGGACAGACGGAGGAGGAAACTGTCTGTATGCTATAACTAGTTGCCATGATCAGGAGAACTCACCAGATGTTGTCACTGCTATGCTTAATGTTTTTACTTTTGATGTTTATGCTTTAATTGATCCAGATGTGAGTCTGTCTTTTGTGACTCCTTATGTAGCCATGAAGTTCGACATTTCCCCCGAACAACTTCTTGAGCCTTTTAGTGTTTCCACACTGATTGGTGAGTCTATTCTAGCAGAAAAAGTCTATCGCGATTGTACCATCCCTGTCTATCACAAGGACACCATGGTTGACTTAGTTGAGCTAGATATGGCGGACTTTGATGTTATTCTAGGTATGGCATGACTTCATGCTTGTTATGCCTCAGTCGATTGTAGAACTCGAGTAGTCAAGTTTCAGTTTCCTAATGAGCCAGTTTTAGAGTGGAAGAGTAGTTCAGCAGTGCCTAAAGGTCATTTTATTTCATACCATAAGGCCAAAAAGTTAGTTTCTAAGGGGTGCATCGATCACTTAGTCCGAGTTAATGACTCTTGTGTTGAGACACCGCCTATTCAATCAGTTCCAGTTGTGAGTGAGTTTCCAGAGGTCTTTCCAGAAGATCTTCTCGGAGTCCGTCCTGAGAGAGAAATAGACTTTGGAATAGATATTATTCCTGATACCCAAGCCATCTCTGTTCCACCATATAGAATGGCTCCAACTGAGTTAAAAAAGCAGTTGAGAGATCTTCTTGATAAGGGTTTCATTCGACCAAGTGTCTCACCTTGGGGCGCTCCAGTCTTATTCGTGAGGAAGAAAGATGGTTCCCTTAGGATGTGTATCGATTACCGCCAATTGAACAAGGTCACCATAAAGAATAAATATCCCCTTCCGAGAATTGATGACCATTTCAACCAACTTCAGGGTGACACGTGTTTCTCTAAGATAGACTTCAGATCTTGCTATTATCAGTTGTGAGTAAGAGAAAGTGACATCACGAAGACAACTTTCAGGACTCGTTATGGTCATTACGAGTTCCTTGTTATGTCCTTTGATATGACTAATGCTCCCGCAACATTTATGGATCTTATGAACAGGATGTTTAAGCCATATCTGTATATGTTTTTTATCGTGTTCATTGATGACATATTAGTTTTTTCGAGGAATGAGGAGGACCATGCTGGTCATCTCAGAATCGTCCTGCAAACTCTCAAAGACCAAGAGTTATATGCCAAGTTTTCTAAGTGTGAGTTCTGGCTTGAATCCGTGGAATTCTTAGTCCATATTGTATTTGACAAAGGAATTCGAGTCGACACCTAGAAGATTGAGGCAGTGCAGAACTGGTCCAGACCCACATCCACAACTGATATAAGGAGTTTCTTGGGGTTGGCTGGTTACTATAGAAGGTTCGTCGAGGGGTTCTCATCTACTTTGTCCCCGTTGACTAAGTTGACTAAGAAAATAGCTAAGTTTCAATGGTCTGAAGCTTGTGTGAAAAGCTTTCATGAATTGAAAATTCGGTTAACTACAACTCTAGTGTTGACCCTACCAGAAGGTACAGAGGGTTTTGTCTTCTATTATGACACGTCCAGAGTTGGAATTGGTTGTGTATTGATGCAGAATGGTAAGGTTATTGTCTATGCTTCAAGACAGCTTAAGATTCACGAGAGAAACTACCCGATTCATGTTCTTGAGTTGGCAGCAGTGGTTTTTGCTCTCAAAATATGGCGTCATTATCTGTATGGTATTCATGTTGATGTGTTCACAAACCACAAGATTCTCCAGTATGTTTTCAATCAGAAAAAGCTCAATCTCAGACAAAGGAGGTGGTTAGAGTTTCTCAAGGATTACGACATGAGTATCCTCTATCACCCAGGTACGACTAATGTTGTTGCTGATGCTTTGAGCAAGTTGTCCATGGGGAGCACTGCTCATGTTGAGGAAGGCAAGAAGGAACTAGCTAAGGAAGTGCACAGACTTGCACGGTTGGCTGTTCAGTTGTTTGATTCCAGTGAAGGTGGAGTTGTTGTGATGAATGGAGCTAAGTCATCATTAGTGGCAAAGGTAAAGGAGAAGCAAGACAAAGACCCCATTTTGCTTGAGTTGAAGGCAAATGTGCATAAGTAGAAAGTTATGGCTTTTGCACAGGGGGAGATGGTGTGTTGAGATATCAAGGGAGGTTATGTGTTCCAGAGGTGGATGATCTCCAAGAGAGGATTATGGAAGAAGCTCACAGTTCCAGATATTCGATTCATCTAGGTTCCACAAAGATGTACCATGACTTGAGAGAAGTCTATTGGTGGAGTAGTATGAAGAGGTGTATTGCAAAGTTTGTTGCTAAGTTCCCAAATTGCCAGCAAGTCAAAGCTGAACATCAAAGGCCGTGTGGTGTGGCTCAGAATATACCTCTTCCAGAATGGAAGTCGGAGATAATTAATGTGGACTTTATACATGTTTACCATGATCTCGCAGGCAGCATGATTTCATTTGGGTGATTGTGATCGGATGACCAAATCAGCCCACTTCTTACTATTAAAGACTACCAATACAGCAGAAAAGTATGCAAACCTGTAAATTCACGATATAGTTCGACTGCATGGAATACGCTTGTCCATAATATCAGATAGGGGTGCGCAATTTTGGAAGTCGTTTAAGAAAGATTTGGGTTCGTAGGTGAACCTTAGTATTGATTTTCATCTTCAAACTGACGGTCAAGCAGAGCGCACCATTCAGACCTTAGAGGACATGTTGAGAGCTTGCGTTCTTGAATTCATAGGTAATTGGGATGACCACTTGCCTCTTATCAAGTTTGCATACAATAATAGTTACCATTCTAGAATTCAGATGGTTCCGTTTGAGGCTCCATATGGGCGAAGGTGTAGATCTTCCATTGGTTGGTTTGAGGTTGGTGAAGCTGAGTTGATAGGACCAGATTTGGTTCATCAAGCCATGAAGAAGGTGAAGACTATTCAGGAAAGGTTTAAAACAGCGCAATGTCGTCAGAAATCCTATACAGATGTGAGGAGGAGAGACTTGGAGTTTGAGGTTAATGGTTGGGTCTATTTGAAGGTTTCACCCATGAAGGGAGTTATGAGATTTGGTAAGAAGGGAAAGCTCAGTCCTCGATATATTGGTCCTTAGAGGATATCGAAAAGAGTTGGCAATGTAGCTTATGAGCTGGAGCTACCAACGGAGTTAGCAGCCGTCCATCTGATATTTCACATCTCTATGCTAAAGAAGTGTTTGGGTGATCCTTCACTTATTGTGCCTACCGAGGATATTGGAATCATGGAAAACTAATCTTATGAGGAGATTCCCGTTCAGATTCTTGATCGTCAGGTTCGCAAGTTGAGAACCAAAGAGGTTGCATCAGTCAAAGTCTTGTGGAGAAATCAGTTTGTTAAGAAGGCTACATGGGAGGCCGAGGTAGATATGAAGAAGAGATACCCTCATCTCTTTACCTCCGATTTAGTTCCAATCCAAGGTATTAACTCTTCCTAAAGTGCTCATTCAATTCAGTCCCTCCTTCACTATTTTGAGTTCATGAGTGTAATTCGAACTAAATTTGGATGTCAAATATTTCCCTACCCTCTTCATTCTTAGTTCATCCATCATTCAAGGACAAATGATCCCAAGGGGGAGATATTGTAACACTCCACAACTTTTCCTTTTAGAATCCGAATCTTTCAATGTAAGTATCTAAGCTTGAACCGAGTGGTGACCTACTTGTTATTAGGTGTTAATGTTCATTACTATGAGTGGGAAGTGTATTGGGAGTTGTTTAGGGTCATAAGAGACGCTTAGCACTAAGTTGTGTTCAAAACCTTTCTACAGGTTAAGTTTTTGCATTAGTTCATGCAAGGGTCAACTTCAAACGATCATATCTCCTAGAATATAAGGAATTAGGTGGCTCTTCACCTATCAAATTAAAGGTCTTTGAGTCATCCTTCCAACGCCACAAAGTTTGGATCAATCGGAGTTCGGAGTAGAAAGTTATGACTATTTTACAGAAGCATATCTGGACTGGGTAACTCGGCGAGCTGAGGGTCAATTCGGCGACTCGCTGAATGGGTTCAGCGCATCACCGATTGAGCTCCCCGAATGGAACCGAAAACCTCCAGAAACTATTATTTTAAGTGATCTGAAGCTCCCATTCGGTGGTTCACCAAGTAGGTCGGCGATGGGACCTCCAGGTAGCCGATTTGGCCGATGAGACTCATTAAAAGGTCCTTTTTTTTTCATTTTTAGGGTTTTCTTACATTCCCAGAAGGGTATTATTGACCTTTTACCCTCAATTAACTTCCCTAAGCCTAACTTATAGTCTAATAACCTCCCCATTCACGTCCAACCCTCAGACAAATCACATTTGCACGTTCTAAGTTCTCTCAAGGAAGAAGCTGGGGTTTTCACCTTCAAGCCTCAGTCCAAGATTTCAAGCCAGTGTTTTCCTTTCAGGTATGTAAGGCTATTCATAGTGTTGGGCCAGTTCTTCCTCACGCCCTACATCTCAATTCAGTCATAAATCGTTACATCTAAAGGATATATTCCTAGTTCTTGATCTATTTATAGTTCTTGATATTTGAATTTCGTTCTTTAACGAGTTGAAGTTTTTATTCCTATTTTACATGTGAATATTATATTGTTGTCCATGCTTAGTATCACAAGAACCCTATTGGTTTAGTAAAGTGATGTTTTCAAAGAAAATTGCATGAAAGTTCCTCATATATTGATTTTGGTCGTGAAAGATAAGTTCATGAGCATACGTTTTAAAAGTGTAAGTTTTGAATAGAATCCTTGAAAAGAGAATCAAATGTTTTCTTATGTACTATTTGACAGTTGAGAAAAAAGAAAGAGTATGACTGATGTTTTTTAAAGGCAAAGACTGATGTTTTTGAAAGGCAAAGTAATTTCATAGTCCTTTTCTTTGTAAAGGGTGATTGAGTAAAGTGAAAAGTAAGTAAAGTTATAGTCCCTTTCTTTGTAAAGGGTGATTGAGCATAAAGTATATTGTTTATTTTGGGAGTAGTATCGAGCATCGAATTGGGTTAGAGTCTATTGAAACTCAAAAGTCCCATAAAACTATGTAGCCAGCGTAGGATAGGATAGCACTGATTCTTCGTGCGACTCCTCACTGCCTCTGAGAAGGCCCATTAGATAGATCCATAGTTACAACATCATCTTATACCCCCGGCAAGGTATAGGATGGCCCTTGCAATGTGGGCGAAACGTTGTATCATTGCTAGGCTCATAGTAATGGTTGTCGGTTAGAAAAACTCTCCATAAGTAAAGTATGTTGTTTTCATTTTGATCTTATTGCTTATTTTTATTGTAAAGCTTAAATGATTTCCACGTCATGTTCATGTATTGATTCAGTTGAGTATTTTCAGTCATTTAGTTCCGTTATTTGTTTTACTCAGTTATATTACATACTCGTACATTCAAATGTACTAATGTCATTCGACCTGCATCTTTTTATGAATAAGATATAGGTGTTCAGGGTTATCAACAAGCGCTTCATTGATACCATTTGCACTCCAGCTATCTTTGGTGATCCTCCTTGCTTTTCGGAGGGCTTCACACTTATATTTCCTATTTTGTTAAGTTGTCGAGGGTTCTGTCCCGACATCTATTTTAGTGTTTAGAGGCTTCATAGATAGTTAGAGTTTAGGAGTCTCTCAGTATATTTCCCTTTTAATAAGATGTTTTGAGACTATTTTGCAAAGTATTTTCATTATTGAACTTAAGTATTTTCAGACAGTTTGAGTTAAGTATTTGTTGGAGTTTGAATGTTCTAAATGTTGCTTCTAAGCTTGTTATCACTTGAGTAGATCTTCCACTAAGTAGTCAGCCAGGCCAAGGAGTTCGCTTGGGGACCAGAAATGATTCTCAAGTGCCGGCCACGTCCAGGGTGTATGCTCGGGGCGTGACAGAAAATATAAACATTATTTAAACATGAAGTGTAATTTACATGAAATTATTTTATAAAAATAAAAAAATTAGGATAAATTTGAAAAAAAATAATTTAAAAAGTGAAAGTAAAAACAAGGTTTAGGTATTTTCCAAACGAAAAAGGGTCATATTTGCCCTTGTATTCTTAGAAAAAGACTATATTTACCCTTCGATATTCTTTTTTGATATATTTATCCTTACCATCCAACTTTGGGTACATATTTACCCTTAAACAGTTAAGTATCATGTTTTCACTTTTATTATCCTATGTGGCCCTATTTGCGCCTATGTGTATATATTTTTATAACAATTACATTTCTATTCTTTATTTTATATTCCACCCAATTCAAATATTAAAATCTGACCCACCCAGTTATGAAGACCCATTAAACTTGATTTACTTCCCAGGCATCACTACAGAGAGAAGAGCACCGTTAATGTCGAAAGAAGCTTCAACGAAAAAATAAGTTCAAAAAAAAGAAAATGATCATTAATGTGATTAAATAATTATAAAAATAACCTGGAATTTATGTAAAGTGGTATTCCCTATCCTTGGTGTCATTAATATATAGTATAGTATATATAATATTTTATATGTTATACTTTAATAAAATCATCAAAAGCTAAATATTGGTTCTTCTCATCACCTTCACCTTCCATGGGAGAAAAAAAACAGAAAGAGAATAGTAAGAAGCAAAAACACAAACACCCAAATGATGAAATCCACTTCAGATTTCACTTTTAAACCCATCTCCAATAAAAAAATATTGCTGACTCGGTAGCCAATTCACCGTTAAATCATTCACAATCCACCGTGCACGACCTTTAGAATTCCTCCGCGGCTCCGCCTCCTCTCCCTTCCGCTGCCGTCGACCACCAAATAATCCACCAACCATTAATGGTGCTCTTTTCTCTGTAGTGAATTAGTTCTCTATTGATGTTTTGATGTGTGAAATGACTAAGAAAATGGGTACAGGATTTAGGTTTAATGGGTCTTCATTATTGGGTTGTGTTTTAATACTTGGATCGGGTACAATATTAATTAATACGGAGTAGAATTTTAATTGGAATAAAAATATATACATGTAGGTATCATGTAGGCGCCACGTAGGTGTCACATAGGATAATAAAAGTGGAAGCATGACATTTAATTGTTCAAGGGCAAATATGTGTCCAAAATTTTATGGTAAGGGCAAATATATCAAAAAAATATAACGAATGGTAAATATAGCCTTTTTCTAAGAGTACAAGGGAAAATATGACCCTTTTCCGTTTTCCGAATTTCAAATATTACTTCAATTTCTATTCGAAACTTTTATGGCCAAAAACTATTTTTTATTAAATAAAGTAAAAATAAAATAAAATAGAAATTGAAAATTTTTCATGGCCTACGGCTCCTAAGTCAAATATATTTAATATTTATAAAAATTTTGGAAGTGGTGAGAGCAAGAAGAAATGATGTGTAAATGGATTATTTTTTTTTTACCATCTTGAGGCAAGTTTCAAGTTAAGCTAAAAATAAGAACTATTGGAGTTGTGACTAGTTTTTCCTTTCAGTATAATTACTAGATGGTGTGTGCCTGTGTTATATACGGGATATAAAAAAAGGGGAAAAAATATTCTATAACTGATTATATCACATAACAAAGTTAAAATATAGCATCCATTTGAAGGTAATTAGTTTAATACAATAATTTGTATTTCTATATAAAAAAGCATACATTCATATTAAATAAAAAGTTATCTTCCTTGTTCCTAGTGATATCACACAAACACTTATATCGTGATCATTGTCATTTCTCATTATGAAATGTAATTTCACAAAATAAATCAAATGGTTCATATTTTGTTACCTTTAAGACAAAACAATATACAGAAACTCGTATGGAAGCTAAAATGCATTTTCATAATTGTAATTTTATTTATTGTGGAGGAAGGCATTCCTCTTGTACAAAGCTTCTACACATTAATCATTTTACATACATTCTTGATGGTACATGAAGGTGTATATGGTCGAAATGATCTTGACTAGATGGACGAGTGATGTGATGACACATGGCGAGAATGAACGGTTACCACAATTTGATAAAAGAAAAAATTGAATAACATCTTATGGATATGACCGGTAAATGCAACTCAATTCGGAAAGGCGTCGAATGTTATTAGTTGAACAATATAATGATGAGATAGACTTGCGAGTCCACATAACACAAAGAGGCAGAGATTCCAATCAACCGACAGACAACTTTAGAGTTCGTGATCAAGTGGAAGACCTCAAAGTGAGTTCAAGGGACACTTCTTCCTAGGGTTTCTCTACAAATAGTCACAGTTATTTATAATAGGGTTTCCGCAATTTTTTATCAAGGCTTCTATACTTGCAATTCCATAAGCTTTTCTATAAAGGCTCTCGGCTCTCACGCTCTTTGGCGATTGTCATCAAGGGTACGATACAAAATTATAATGCAATTTTCACCTTATACTTTCTTTATCGTAGCTTTTACGGTTGTTGTCATACAATTGTTATTTACATTACATTTTCTCATCATAATAAGGTCAATCTAGTCCTCCTGCCCTTAAAACACTTAGCGTAAATTCAACAGTACCTTTTCAAAGGTCAATATTTTGGCTCCCACCATGGGTTGGAGCAACTACGGTGTTACTTTGACCTTTTAATCTTCTCTTTTTCCTAACTTGTTAGAATTTTCTTTCCAAGAAAATTCCGTGAATACCATAGCAATCACCATGGCCAACAATGATCAGTAGTTGAATGCTAACTAAGGCAACAATAGATTGGTCCCGAACAATGAGCAGGCACCCCTTGGAGCAATGCCGTTGTATCTCGTGAAGAGTTCGATCAAAGGGACGCCATATAATGGATCCCTAATTATATATATGAAATCTAGGATGAAGGCCATGTAAACGATATAGAAAGTGTAGATTTAAGTTTAAAGGAAACAATGAGTGTGTTGGCTGCTTAGATGGGTGAAATACTGAAGCACCTTACATGACAAGATCACAAAATCACGATGTTGCTACAACAAGTGATGAGTTACCAAAATCCAACTCCAGAAACCCTGTGTAATATCTCTTTTCTTGTGAATTTGTTTTAATTATGAAATTACCATTTTACCCTTCTCCCTAGTATTTTCATGCTTAGTTTGTGTTTCAGAAATCGTTGATGCGGTCCCTGATATGATCGGGTGTGTTTTTGGTGATTTGACCCCTCTTGAGTTTAAAATTTTTGATAGGTTGACTTCGGTCAGCATTTTGAGTTTCGAGCGTCGGATGGGAATTCCATCAGTTTCATCACGTCCAGAACGTCGAGTTTGAGCTAGTAGAGTGATTGGTAAGGTTTTCAAGGCCTAAGGTTGAGTTTTGGGTGTTTGGATGAGAAGTTCAGTTTTAGCCTTAAGAGTAGTTCGGGAGGCTAATTCCGTAATTTGACCTCTTTTAGGAAATCTGACAATTTTATTGAGCCTGACATATTGAATTTAGTGGGGGTAGCATGTCCATTTTATTTTATCGGACTCAGAACGAGTTTCGAGGGTCCAGTCGGAGACTTAGACTTAGGCATTTTCTTATTTATGGTGTCCCCTAGCGCGTTTACAAAAGGAGGGTGCTTGGGGCACTGCGTTGACGCGAGGATTTGGCCACATTCACGAGTGAACGGTGCTCCTTGATCGCGTAGATGTTCCCGCGTTCGCGAGCCTCAGCGGTCTAGTGGGCCGCGTTTGCGGACCCCAATTTACAGACCTGTCAGTGTCTATACGGGAATTCATCCCATTTTTCATATTCCACCATTTTTCACTCGGTTGGGAGCTTCGGAGAAGAGATTTTTGAGGGGTTTCTTGAGGAGATTCATTTGGGTAAGTGTATTTATCAGTTCCTTATCGAATTCTTCAATTTCTTCCTTCTGAAAACATCTTTAAATCATGATTTCAATGTGGGTTTTGGGGTTTTTCTTCCTTAAGTTTAAATCGTTTCTAGCTTGTTTTTAATGGGATTTTCAGCCACAAACTCCTCTTCGCTTGTAGAACTTGATTTTCAACTAAAAATCTGTATTTTTCCTTTCAATTTTCTGAAGTGATTTTTGGACTATTTTACCCCCGTTTCAAATACTATCAATATGGGTATCATTGGGCTCCTTCTAATGAACTCTTTTAAATTTTTGATAGTGGAGGATCGTTCGGGTTCTTTTGTGGTTGAGGAAGTGCTCTAATAGAGTTGGTCGAGTGAAGCAAATGAAGTTTCGGCCTTGAGGTTGGTTTGGCTATCCCTCTTTTAGACTGAGATGAGTAATAAACATGTTCTTAGGAAGTCAACTGTGAAATGAGTTGTAGTATGCATTTTAGAGGTTAGGAAGTGTTGATCTTCCTGTTTTAATTTGTATGATGCCTATTTGTGTTGCTTAGCCTGTGTGGAGGCTTGTGTGATATTTGTAATTATTGTGGAAATTCTGTGATATTTGAGTAATTACCCGAGAGAGGGGCTGTGTGACTTATCTTTATATTTGACGTGGAGATGCTCGAGTAGGGGTTTGATTTGATTTCTGAACGACCTTAAAAATGAATAAAAATGCTTTCTAAGTGGTAAAAGATTGGTTTTAAATGGTTTCCTCCACTATCTCTATCCTTTGAGAACATGTTTCATGACCTGTTGAGTTTGGGAACTTGATGCTATTTGAAATCCTTGATGAAATGATTATATCCTTGTGTTGTATGTGTTGTGAAGCATTCATCATCATACAACATATAATGATTCATGGAAATATGAGAAAGTAGAGAAATACTATCTTTTTTAGAAAGAAATGTGACACCTTACTTATATCCTTGACCATGCTGAGGTAAATGTGACACCTTACTTATATCCTTGACCATGCTGAGGTAGTAGGTTGATGAGACATTAAGATTTGTATATGGACTGCGAGTCCCCTATGGGTCCTTGTCTAGAAGCTAGAGGCTCGGCAAGGTGTATACAACAGGTTGTGTGACGTACCACTACATCATTTCATCATCTCATTGCATCGCATTGGCCAGTTTTGTTGTGTTGTGTAACTTGCTTATGTGCTAATTTAATTATTATCTGCCCCTTATGTGTTTACTTTATTCACGCCATTCTATATAAATTGGCGGCATCGATGCCGGAATGGGACTTTTCTGCGTGCAGGTGGAAGCATTCACAGTTTATTTCTTAAGTCGATTTAGTTACTTATACTCAGTCAGTCTAACCTACTGAGTACATATGTATTGTACTCACCCCCTAACTTTGTTATCCCTTTGATGCAAATCCTAGTCAGGGTGAGCCTCGTAGTGGTTGATTGGATCCAGTGGCTCTCTTTCAGAGTTGTGGTGAGATCTCACTTTTCGGATCGCCATTAGTCTCCATCTATTGTTTAAAGTCTTTAACTTTCTTTTTGAAGACTTGAGATGTATTGCATATTCTAGAATTGTACTAGATGCTCTTTATACTTATTCTACCAGGTTTTGAGATATTTTTTGTTATTTTTCTATTATTATGGCCTGACTTTCTTTCGGGAGTCTCGTATGTATTTTTCTTCCGGCTTACATACCATTTTGGGGTTTTTGGGGTGTGTTTCATCATGACCTCGGCTTTTTGGTCATGAAAAATTGGCATCAGAGTTCCAGGTTCACAGGTTCCATAAGTTAAAGAGTAGGGTGTCTAGTAGAGTCTTCAGAATCGGTACGTAGACATCTGTACTTATCTTCGAGAGGCTACAAGATACCTAGTAGGATAAATTCCTTTCCTTTGATTCTTTTAGTGTGAGTTGTTCATATCAAATGTTGCATACCTCTAATCTATTATGTCTGTGCAGATGCCGAGGAGTAGAGTTAGTGCTTCAGAGGACAAGGCCGTACCTACTGCCAGAGCCTAGTCTATGGGTGAGGCAAGGGACGCGGTGGAGTTAGGGGTCGTGGCCGAGTGAGATGAGAAATACCTGCTCGAGGACGAGCTAAGGGGGCATTGCTTGAGTCCATATTTGAGCATGATGATGTTATTGGGCAGCAAATTGAGGTGAGGGGACCAGCCCAGCCTCTTGTAGTTCCCGACAGCACTCTTATGCTTCAGGAATTGATCGTTAAGTTATTGACTAGATTGGATAGTGCCCCTCCTGGTAGTCGTCCGGGTACTACAGGTTCTCCTATAGTAGTTGGTGCTACACCGCCCATTCAAGGGCCTAGTGTGGGATTTCAGGCTCCTGAATTAGCTTCAGTGCCTTAGTTGGCACCTCCGAGATTTGCAGCTCCACCTGTTTCTGCTAGTGCAGCCATGTATGTTGCCGAGCAGAAGAGTTTTGACAGATTTGTTAGATTGGCACCTCCCAGGTTTTACGGCACAACTGGAGAGAAGGCATATGATTTCTTGACTAAGTGCCATGATAGGTTGATCAACCTGGGTATTCTAGAGGCTCATGCAGTGTCTTACACTTCTTATCAGTTTTCAGGAGTGGCCAAGGAGTGGTGGAGATCAGTTCTTTCTCATAGGCCAGTTGGTTCTCCTACTATGGGTTGGGCGCAGTTTACTCAGGTGTTCCTTGAGAGGTTTGTGCCCTATAGCCTTCGATATCAGTGCAGAGATGAGTTCAATAGATTGGAGCAGGGCTCCTTCTCAGTTTCTGAGTATGAGGCTCATTTCCATGAGTTGTCCCGTTATGCCATGTCAAGTATTCCTACAGAGTTTGAGCAGATTCATAAGTTGGTAAAGGAGTTCGCCAGTTATCTTCAAGAGGCCACAACATCTCTTGTATTATCAAGTGGTACGTTCAAGAGCCTTATTGTCCATGTCAAGATGATTGAGAGTATTCGACATGCTAGACAGGCCAGTAGTACCAAGAAAATTTTGTCACCAAGGTTAGTTAAGAAGTCATTCATCCATAGGTATAGACTGTTCAGTTCAGGGCTCACAGGGTTATCAGGGTAGAGTAGTATAGGCTGCCATTCAGATTTCAGATAATGGTAGTGGGCCCAGGCCTAGTCCGACTGGTCAAGGAGGGCATGAGACTCTTCTGGTTACTCTCAGTGGGTTTAGGTCCCCATGGTTATTTTGTTTGTGAGGAGTTTGGGCACAAGACAACGGATTTCCCCAGACGTGCTTCTTCTACAATCCAGTCAGGATCTAATACTACTCATTCTACACCATCTAAAGTGACACGAGGTACTTCATAGAGTGCTAGAGGTGGTGCCAAGGGAACAAAGGGTGGAGCTCAGGGAGCTCAAAGTAGTGCTTGTAGTGGCTCTCAAACTAGTGGTGACCACAACAGTTCTATGACATACCGGGTAGATCCGAGGCAAAGGCTTCAGATGCAGTGATCACAGGTACCGTTCCAGTCTGTCATCGTTCTGCTACAATATTATTTGATCCCGTGTTAACTTATTCTTATGTGTATACTTATTTTGTTGCGGGTATTGATCATGTGTGTTAGTACCTTGTTGTATCTATTAGTGTCTTTATCCTGGTAGGCGATTTCTTAGTGGTAGATCTGGTGTATTAGGGGTGTGTAGTGATATTTGCTGATAGTGAAGGCAACGGATTTCCTCAGACGTGCTTCTTCTACTATCCAGTCAGGATCTAATACTACTCATTCTACACCATCTAAAGTGACACAAGGTACTTCACAGAGTGCTAGAGGTGGTGCCAAGGGAACAAAGGGTGGAGCTCAGGGAGCTCAAAGTAGTTCTTGTAGTGGCTCTCAAACTAGTGGTGACCACAACAGTTATATGACATACCGGGTAGATCCGAGGCAAAGGCTTCAGATGCAGTGATCACAGGTACCGTTCCAGTCTGTCATCGTTCTGCTACAACATTATTTGATCCCGAGTTAACTTATTCTTATGTGTATACTTATTTTGTTGTGGGTATTGATCATGTGTGTTAGTCCCTTGTTGTATATATTAGTGTCTTTATCCTGGTAGGCGATTCCTTAGTGGTAGATCTGGTGTATTAGGGGTGTGTAGTGACATTTGCTGATAGTGAGACTCGGGCAGACCTGATTTTACTTGATATGTTTGACTTTGATGTGATTTTAGGTATGTATTGGTTATCTCCCTACCATGTAATCCTTGATTGTTATGCTAAGACAGTGATCTTAACTTACCCCAATTTGCCTCGATTGGTGTGGAAGGGTGCACCGAGTTCATGTCCAAAGGGACTAATATCTTTCCTTCGCACCCGCCGTATGATAGAGAAGGTTTTTTTTAATCTTATTTGGCCCATGTTCGTGATCTTACCAAAGATCCATATCTTTTAGAAGCCACGAGGGTGGTGAGAGAGTTTATGGATGTGTTTTTTACAGAACTACCGTGTGTTCCTCTAGATCGTGATATTGATTTTGTGATTGACGTAGAGATGGGCACTAAGTCCATTTCCATCTCTCCTTATCAGATGGTTACAGCGAAGTTAAAGAAATTGAAGGCTCAATTGGAAGACTTGTTGCAGAAATGATTTGTTTGTCCTAGTGTATCATCTTGGGGAGCACCAGTCGTATTTGTGAAGAAAAAAATGGTAGTATGAGGATGTGTATTGATTATCGACAGTTGAACAAGGCTACCTTTAAGAATAAGTATCCTCTTACCCGCATTGATGATTTGTTTGATCATCCTTAGAGTGTGCCAGTGTTTTCTAAGATTGACTTGAGGTTGGGCTACCATCAATTGAGAGTTCGGGATTCTGATATCTCGAAGACTGCCTTCAGGACTTGCTATGGGCATTATTAGTTTGTAGTCATGTCTTTTGGACTGACTAATGCCCCGGCTGCTTTTATGGAGTTGATGAACCGAGTATTTCGGCCTTATTTGGACTCCTTTGTGATTGTGTTTATTGATTATATCTTGGTTTATTCGAAGAATGAGGTCGATCATTTTCATCACTTGAGGACCGTCCTTCAGAGATTGAGAGAAGATAAATTGTATGCAAAATTCTTCAAATGCGAGTTTTGGCTTGAGTCCGTGGCTTATTTGGGTCATGTGGTAACCAAGGAAGGTATTATGGTTGATCTGGCCAAGGTTGCGGCAGTTCGTGATTGGGCGAGACCTACTTCCCCTGTCGAGATTCGTAATTTCATTGGGTTAGCGGGCAATTATCGTCGGTTTTTTTAGAATTTCTCTTCTATTGCAGCCCCGTTGACTAACTTGACTCATAAGATGGTAACATTTCTGTGGACTCATGAGTGTGAGGTGAGCTTTCAAAAGCTCAAGAAGTTATTGACCTCAACACCTATCTAAGTAATACCCGAGGAGGGTGTGGTATTTGTGGTTTTTTGTGATGCTTTGGGTGTTGGTCTAGGTGGTGTATTGATGCAAAAAAGGAGAGTCATATGTTATGCTTCTCGACAGTGGAAAATTTATGAAAAGAACTACCCTACTCATGATTTAGAGTTAGCGGCAGTGGTCTTCGTCTTGAAGTTATAGAGACATTATCTATACGGTGTGCATTGTGAGATCTTTACCGATTATCGTAGCCTGAAGCATCTCTTTTCTCAACCGAATTTGAACATGAGGCAACGTAGGTGGTTCGAATTGTTGAAGGACTATGAAATCACCATTCTTTATCATCCGGGCAAGGCAAACGTGGTGGTGGATGCTTTGAGTCAGAAGACACCTAGTATGGGTAGTTTTGCCTTTCTTAAGGCAGAGGAGAGACCTTTAGCCTTAGAGGTTTAGTCATTGGAGAGATAATTTGTCTGACTTGATATTTCTACCTCTCACCGTGTTTGAGCCTTCGTTGAGGCTAGGTCTACTTTGATGGATCATATTCATACCCACCAGTTTGAGGATGACAATTTGAGAACGAATTGAGACAAGGTGTTGAGAGGTGAAACTAAATCAGCATCTCTTGATCCCGAGGAAGTTTTGAGGATTTGTGACCGTATTTGTGTTCCTAGAGTTGGTGATAGGGTACGTATGATATTGGAGGAGGCTCATTGTTCTAAATACTCTATTCACCTGAGAGCAGCCGAAATGTATCATGATTTGAAGCAACACTATTAGTGGTGTGCCATGAAAAAATATATTTTGGACTTAGTGGCCAAGTGTTTGAACTTTCAGCAAGTGAAGTATGAGCATCAAAGACCGGATGGTCCGATGCAAAGGAAGCTCATCCTTGAGTGGAACTGGGAGCGCATTTGTCACGACCCAGGGTAGCCCCTAGATGTAACACGGCGTACAAGACCCCGAGAGGCCTCATACAAGACCTTAGCATACATAACATACAAGATAATAGAGAAATAAGAGTTCAAAAGAGCATTTTATATCAAAGCTTTACTCAAAATAGCGGAAGTCTACAACTCATGTCTCAAAGCCTTCTAATATCATAGAATATGAATAAAAGTGGTAGGGACGCAGCCCAATACAATATCAAATACTGAACAGAAATGACATGAAAATAAGAACAACTCGGCCATGTCCTCGGATGGATGAGGACTCACCAAGTCTTCTTCCCAACTCTATGTCAATGCTCTAGCCACGAGTGGATGGTGAATTGCCACGTCCTACACCAAAGAAGTTAATGTAGGCAAGAGTATGCGTTAACACAATTAAGTACTAAGTATGATAGCAATGCACATAAGCACATAAACACAAAAATCATGCTAGAGAGAGACATAATCATGACATGCAATGGCCAAGCTAAAAACATGATAAACATGAGAAACATGAAACATAAAGCATATATCAAGGCCAAAGCAAGCTAAATCATCTTTCCTTCTTTTCTTTACTTAATCATGAGAACACTTGTTCATTAACTTGTGGGGAAAAGCCTTAACCGACATTTAAGACCATGTGAGCTATCAACACGGAATTCGGTGTCTACCCCACATCGAAAAGGGGTGTCCTACTTGCCAAGGTAAGACTATGAACTTTTTAGCTTATGTGGATCCACTAGCTAATGTCTACTTAAAGACAACATCCTATGGTGGCAACATAGTTTATGGGATAGAGATTGCTTTAGAAGACTCGGCCTCAACTAACGGGAGAGTTCCATCTAGAAAACTCGGCCTCTACTAATGGGAGAGCTTTCACTAGAAGACCCGGCCTCTACTAACGAGAGGGCTTCCATCTCAATATCCACTCGGTGCTAAGCATAATTCCCACGGATTCGTCATTAACATATTTATATCATTAAACATGAAAAGGTATAACTAGGGTTACCATTTCAAGCTAAAATCATGCTTATAGAAATTCATCTTTCATGGACCTTGTCCAAGCTTACATCATTAGAATAGCTCCTTAAGAACATAGGTAATCGCCTATTTGTTCTTCTTTTATCATAGTGGGAGAATTACGTGAGAAAACCTTTCACTACTCAACCATAGCATCATCATATCATAACTTTGGTACTTTACTCTCAAAGCACCCTTAATTCATCATGCTCATATTTCATAGTTCATAGAGTTCATATGGGTTCATGCAAGTTCAACTCATATCATGCAATTCAATGCAAGCTCATGCTTAGAAAGCCATAATTAAGACAATTTACCCATACTTAAAGGAACTCACATAATAGAGGAAAAATCATGCTTTTGACTTGATCATGCTAAATTCATAAGATCATCCTCAATTCATTCATAAGTCATGCTTGATTTCATAGAGAATTCATAAACTTCATCAAATCATAACTCAACCCAACAATCAAAGCATAGATTATCAAATTGGGGAGAATTAGCTTAGGATCATGGGGGTTCATGCAATCTTTACATCAAATCATGTAATTTACGCTAATTGTGCACTAATTTACTTTATCACGCTAAATTGTGTACTAGGAATCATAAAATCAATAATTGGAATCATAATTGAAGAACCCACAATGATTGATCACAAACCTTAATTCAATTGGGTTAGAGTAAACCTTTGAAAATCATGAAAAAGAGGAAGGGACCATTGGAGGAAAAGACTCCTATTGGTGAACACTATCATACCTCAAAGCAATCCACAAGAAATTGGAGAAGATTGAAGGTCTTCAATGGAGGATTCAAGCTCCTTCTTCTTCCTTGAGAGTTGAGAGAGTTTCTTTTTAGAGAGAAATATTTGAGAGAGGAGAGTTTTGGAATGAATTAGAATCAAAGTAATTAGGCTTAGAAAGTATTTATAGGTCTAAGATTAAGGGTATAACCGACTTAGCTTAATAGGTAAACAATTAGAAAAAAGGATTAAAAGCCCTTAATTAAAAACTGTCGGGGCCAATCGACGGACAGGATCTACGGTCCGTACATCAATTGACGGACCGTCCTGTTCTTCCGTCAATTGATTCAGAAAGTTCATTTTGGGCTGAAAATTTGGCTAAGTCTTGAAGGCATCTACGGAACCCATCTACGGCCCGTCAACTAGACTACGAACCGTCCTGCTGTTCCATAGGTCAAGGTTTAGAAACTTGGAAATCCTAAAATTTCATAGTGCCATTGACGGTTCCCACCTACGGCCCGTCAATCCATTTACCGCCCGTAGGTGGCCTCCGTAGGTCACTGTCTTCAGGGGAGTTGTGCATTTTAAAATCCCTTGGAAGCTTGGGGTGTTACAGTATTACTATGGACTTTGTGACTGGATTACCCTTGACTTTGGGTAAATTTGATTCTGTTTGGATTATTGTGGATTGGCTGACCAAGTCGGCTCATTTCATTTAAGTGAAAACTAACTATAATGCGGAGTAGTTATCTAGGATCTACATTTGTGGGATTGTTCGGTTGCATTGAGTGCCCATTTCTACTGTGTTTGATAGAGGTGCACAATTCACCTCTCATTTATGGAGTTCTATGCAGGAGTAGATGGGTATCAAACTTGAGTTTTGAGTACTGTCGTCCATCCTCAGACCGATAGTCAGTCTGAGCGGACTATTCAAGTGCTTGAGGATATGCTTCAGGCTTTTGTCATGAACTTTGGTGGTCATTGGGATCAATTCCTACCTTTTGTGGAGTTTGCTTATAATAACATTTACCATTACAACATTCAGATGGCTCCATTTGAGGCTTTGTATGGGAAGATCTATATATCTCCCATGGGTTGGTTCGATTCATTTGGAGTTCGACCTTGGGATACTGATTTGTTGAGAGACTCCATGCATAGGGTGAAATTGATTCAGCAGCACCTTGTGACCGCACAGAGTAGGCAGAAGAGCTATGCATATAGACGTGTCCGGGATGTGTCCTTTGCCATTGGTGAGCAGGTTTTTCTTAAGGTGTCACCCACCAAGTGTGTGATGAGGTTTGGGAAGAAAAGGAAGCTTAGTCCGCAGTTCATTGGACCTTTTGAGATATTGGGAAAGTGTGGAGAGATAGCCTATAGGTTGGCCTTACCTCCGACTCTTTCAGCGATTCACCCCGTGTTTCATGTTTCGATCCTTAAGAGATATCACCATGATGATTGTCATGTGATTCAGTGGGACTCAATTGCTTTGGATCAAACTTTGTCCTCTGAGGAGGAGTCGATTGCTATCTTGGATAGGAGACTAGACAATTGAGATCCAAGAATATTGACTCAGTGAAGGTGCAGTGAAGACACAGACCTGTTGAGGAGGCGACGTGGGAGGGGGAGTCCAACATGTGTCGTAGATACCTTCAACTTTTCATCTCTTCAGGTATCTTATTTTTCTTTTCATTTGGGACGAGCGCGTGTTTTAGTGGTGGATAGTGTAATATCTCTTTTCTTGTGAATTTGCTTTTAATTGTAAAATGACCATTTTACCATTTCCTTAGCGTTTTTGTGGTTAGTTTGTGTGTTAGGAATAGTTGGTGTGGTCCCTGATGCGATCGCGTGTGTTTTACATGATTTGACCTCTCTTTAGTTGAAAGTTCTTGATAGGGTTGACTTCGGTCAACATTTTGAGTTTCAAGCATCGGATGGGAATTCCATCAGTTCTATCATGTCTGAAACGTTGAGTTTGGGCTAGTAGAGTGGTTGGTCAAGTTTCTGAGGCCTTAGGTTGAGTTTTGAGCGTTTGGATGAAAAGTTAACTTTTAGCCTTAAGAGTGGTCTGAGAGGGTAATTCTGTAATTTGACCTCTTTTAAAAAATCCAACGATTTCATTGACTCTGGAATGTCGAATTTAGTGAGGTAGCATATCCAATTTATTTTTATCAGACTCTGACTGAGTTCTGAGGATCCGGTCGGAGACTTAGACTTAGACCTTTTCTGATTTTTGGTGTCTGGTGCCAGCGAACTGCGATCGCGGGTCCCCTAGCACGTTCGCGGAAGAAGGGTTCTTAGGGCACCGTGTTCACAGAAGGAGCTGGTCGCGTTCGCAGGTAAACAGTGCTCCACGATCACGGAGATGTTCCCACATTCACAATCCTTAGTGGTCCAGTGGGCCGCATTCGCAGCACTTGGTCCGTGTTTGCGGACCTCAATTTACAGACATGGCAGTGTATATATGTGAATTCATCCCATTTTTCATATTCCTCCATTTTTCATATTCCTTAATGAGAGGAGATTTTTTAGGTGTTTCTTGAGGAGATTCATTTGGGTAAGTGTATTTATCAATTCCTTATCGAATTCTTCAATTTTTACCTTCCGAAAATATCTTTAAATCACGATTTCAATGTGGATTTTGGGGTTTTTCTTCTTTAAGTTTGAAATTGGTATTTTCATGTTCTGAAGCTCGTTTCTAACTAGTTTTTAATGGGCTTTTCAACCACAAACTCCTATTGGCTTGTAGAACTTGACTTTCAACTAAAAATCTAATTTTACCCTTTCGATTTCTGAAGTAATTTTTAGACTATTTTACCTCCAATTTCAAATCTTATTAATATGGGTATCATTGGGCTCCTTTTAATGAACTTTTTCCATTTTTGATAGTGGAGGATCGTTCTGGTGATTGTGTGGTTAAGGAAGTGCTCCGATAGAGTTATCTGAGTGAAGTTTCGGCCTTGAGGTAGGTTTGATTATCCCTCTTTTAGACTGAGATGAGTAATTAACCAATTCTTAGAAAGTCGGCTGTGAAATTAGTTGTAGTATGTGTTTCAGAGGTTGGTAAGTGTTGATCTTCCTGTTTTAATTCGTATGATGCCTATTTGTGTTGCTTAGCCTGTGTGGAGGCTTGTGTGATATATTTAATTGTTTGTGGGAATTTTGTGATATTTGAGTAATTGCCCGAGAGAGAGATTATGTGACTTATCTTTATATTTGACGTGGAGATGCCTAAGTAGGGGTTTGAGTTGATTTTTGAACCACCTTAAAAATGAACAAAAATACTTTCTAAGTGGTAAAGGTTGGTTTTAAATGGTTTCCTCCACTACCCCTATCCTTTGAGAACATATTTCATGACCTGTTGAGTTTGGAAACTTGATACTATTTGTAATCTTTGATGAGCTGATTATGTCCTTGTGTTGTATGTGTTGTGAAGCATTCATCATTATGCAGCATATCATGGTTCATGAAAATATTAGAAAGTGGAGAAATACAATATTTTTGAGAAAGAAAATGTGATACCTTACTTATATCCTTGACCACGCTAAGGTGAAAAGTTGATGAGACACTAAGATATTGAGATTGGTATTGTCACGACCAAGCCTAGGGCCTAGATGTGACCGGCGAATGGGGAACCCGAAGGAACCCCAAACAAGCCTCATAGCGTATCATTACACATCCTTGGTCGCGGAAGCAATTAAATGACCATAAGCGATAAGCATAGTCAAGGGGGAAATCGGGACTAAGGGAGCAAGAAGAAAAAAAAATGATACATAAATACCATAGATGAGTCAAGCTCAAGCATAATACACAACTTGTCCAACACCACCTCTAAACATGAGTACTTAGCGGGGGCCAAGACAAACTTACCGGGCTCACCCCTCATAGTCCAAAACATAACTAGAAAGGAAAAGTTTTATACATTTAGCCAAAAGATGCATGAGCAACGTCCCCGAAATGGAGGACTCACCAATAACCACTATAGAAAATCGTACTAGCCACGCGGAGGAGGATGGTCAAGCGGTGCTCCGGTCCCTACATGGTGACATCATGTAGGCATAGAGTATGCGTTAGACATTTGAATGTACTAAGTATATGGGATGCAATGCAAGGCTACATTAGATGGACATCATAGGAAAAATGCGTAATCATACCCAATAGATAGCATATTAATAAAATAGTATGTATAATGATGCTTACATAAAAACCATATTTAGTGGGACGTAGTACATGTGTGGCGAGTGACCATCAATATAGTATTTCCAAGGCCTACCACCCCTTTGGAGAGGCGAAAGAGGTACAAACCCCTCAATATGGTTACATGGGCCTACCACCCCCCGAGCTAGGGACCAAGGTACAAACCCCTCGATATGGTTATACGGGCCTACTACCCCCCGTACTAGGCAACCAAGGTACCAACCCCTCGATACGGTTATACGGGCCTACTACCCCCCGTACTAGGCAACCAAGGTACCAACCCCTCGATACGGTTATACGGGCCTACTACCCCCCGTACTAGGCTTGGTCGACTCACAACACTTATTTAGGGAAAATCATATACATGTGTCCATTTCATCATCATTTCAGTAATTACATAACCATCCGACTCATAGGACGTACCTTGGACCTTCCCCTTCCTAAGAATTCTATAAATGGGCATTTTATCAAACACAAGGTGGGCAATTGTTCATGTAAATGAAATCATGTATTTCAAGAATACTAAGTCCAACCAATTCCAAAATCCATATAAATCAGCCCACCAACAACATACATATATATATCAACCTTCATAATTTGATCATGGAAGCATGTAAACCATAAACATCACATAATAATTCCATTTCATGATAATATGCAAAATGGACCATAATAGGGTGTGTAGTAGTAATTCCATAATTCAAGAGTTCATAATAATCATAAGGACCCATAAACTTGAAGTAGAAATAGAGGATAAATGGTTGGACTTGTGGAAAGGAAGGTTTCCACAATCAAACCCACATACCTCAACTTTGGAGAATCCTTGATGAAGATTGGAATGGAGAATCGAAGCTTGAGATTGAGTCTTGAATCCGGAATTAGAGCTTGAGATGTTTGAATTTGGTTGAAGATCTTGGTGGAATTTTTGGAGAGGGCTTAGAGAGTGTTTTTGAAGTTTAGAAAATGACTAAGTATGGGACATATCCCCTTTTTATAAAAAAATGACTCCAACCCGCCTCAAAAAAACTGCTCACTGGAAATTGCAAATCTGCACAGACAGGTTTTACGAAAATGGTCATAACTCCCTCATCCTAACTTGGAATGAGGTGAAACCAAGTGCGTTGGAAAGCTAACTCAAAGAGCTTTAATTTGATAGGTTGCAGCCCTTCCAGTTCCTTGTGTGCTAAGAGATATGCCCCTTTAAAGTTGACCCTCCAAATCGCAATTTTTGCGATTTTCGAATTTTGATACGGTTGCTCTAAAATTCGGGTTAGACCCATTTCCCACTCAATTTGACCCCACAAATAAGAATATGAAGTCGAATTTCCGAAATCATGCACGGATTTTGAGATATATGGAAATTACAATTATAGGTGTTTCCGAAGCACATTTTCGGGCATTTTTGGGGTCGTTTCAGGTATATGGACTGAGAGTCCCCCATGGGTCCTTGTATAGAATCTAGAGGCTCGGCAAGGTGTATACGAAAGGTTGTGCGACGACCTTGGTACCACTACATCATCCCATCATTTCATCATCTCATTGCATCGCATTGGCCAGTTTTGTCGTGTTGTTTAACTTGTTTATGTGTTGATTTAATTATTATCTTCCACTTATGTATTTACTTTATTCACGTCATTCTATATAAATTGGCGGCACCAATGTCAAAATGGAACTTTTCTGCGTGCAAGTGGAAGCGTTCATAGTTTATTTCTTAAGTCTGTTTACTTGCTTATACTCAGTCGATCTAACCTACAAAGTACATGTGGATTGTACTCACTCCCTACTTCTATTATCCCTTTGATGCAGATCCTAGTCAGGGTGAGCCTCGTAGCGGTTGACTGGATCCAGCAGAGTTCTCTCTTTCAGAGTTGTGGTGAGATCCTGCTTTTCGAATCGCCATTAGTTTCCATCTATCGTTTAAAGTCTTTAATTTTCTTTTTGAAGATTTGATATGTATTTTAGATTCTAGAATTGTACTAGATGCTCTTTATACCTATGCTACCAAGTTGTGGGATATTTTGTATTATTTTTCTATAGTTGTGGCCTGACTTCTTTCGGGATCGAGTCTCGAATGTGTTTTTCTTCCGACTTGCACACCATTTTAGAGTTTTTGAGGTGTGTGCCATCATGACCTAGTTTTTCGATCGTGACACCTCGACTCCACCGCCCAAGACTACTCCGACAAGAAGAGAAACCTGATTGGAAGATTATAAGGCTGGAGGCTTAAGATATGAAGAATGGTTTGGATCTTTTCTTAAAAGTTGCAGGGTGTTACAGATGATGTGCACACTATTCTTTCTCTAATCCATTAGAATAGGAGCGAAGCCACCTTAGGCGAAGGGTGTTCCGGTGAACACCCTTCGCCAAAAAATTATATAGTGTATAAAGGTTAAATGTTAGTTATTATGAGTGTATATTTGAGTTTGCACATCCTTAACATAGGTGAGAAGAAAATTTGCACACTCATCTCGAAATTCCTAGCTCCGCCACTGCATTAGAATATTCTGCGGGACCCCATTATTGAAGATTCATGTGACCTTGCAATTCTTTTATTTTTGGTGAAGTGATTTATTGATAGATAGAGTATAATAGACTAGCTACACAATTGTAATGCCTACGTTAATTTGGTATACTCTCCTATCCATATGTTTGTTGTGTACTATTTACTTTCTTGTAGTTGAAAATCTATAAATGTGGTTGGTGTGATTATTGTTTATATGTGTCTTTGTTGGTATCATGTTCCGCCTCTTCATTATTGTTTGATCTCTCGTATCTTTATTTGTACTAACAACATTTGAGCCTTTTCTATGTTCAAATTTTTCTTTCGAATGCTGGGAAGATCTTGGGAAGTATGACATTTCTGCAAATTTTATTAGTCTATAACTGAGTTAGCTAGAAGTTTTGTTGGTTGATTGCCTTCCCTGAAAGTATAATTAATCTCCACCCCTAAGTTTCACATGATGCCTTTAATATACTCTGCTTTATCATCTATCTCTCGAGGAGTTTTTCATACCTCCTAATGAATGTTCTTTAAACTAAGTGAATCAGTTTCTAAAGAAACATTTAACGATCTTTAAGTCCTGCAATATCTTAGAGCTTCTATTCTAAAAACAATCGTTGTGTTGCCTTCAATGGCTTTAGAAATTCCAATTCCATTAGTCTGAGCATATAGAAAATTTACATCCTTATCTCTCAAATCAAAATCATATATAAGAACTTTTGTTAGGGTATCCCTTACTTGCTCTAGCAGTGTTACACTCTATTATATTTCCTCCTGGTAGCCTCTATTTGATAATACAAAAATATAGTTTAGACTTGTAGTAATTTACCACAGCAATCACAATTGGCCATTTTCTAGGGTCTCCTTTTATCTAAGAATAATTTATCCTTACAAATTGTTGAACAGTTATTTGAATGTGGTATGTCATACTTGAATAGATTATATTTCCACCGTGTTTACTCAAATTATTCCTTTTACATAGATTCTACATGATTATTGTGGGCATAACTTTATAGATGTATTTCAACTTGGAAGATATAGGATGAGATAACAATTTTATGATGAGTTGTTGCAGATGCAATCCATCGATGTTTATATTTGTACCCGCCGACTTTGTGAGCTGTTAAAAAAGGTGTGACGTTGTCTTTTGATCATACGTTTCACAACACCAACATCTTGGAAAATGGATCTTTATTCTCTTTAGATTATCATCTATGACTATTATTTACTTACAAACCCTCCATAGAAAGAAATTAATCTTAAATGATGAGCCCTTTATCTAAATGTTATCAAAATCTTTCCTGAGTTTCTGCTTCTGTCCCAGGCACATATGACTATGAAAGTGCCCTTGGAATTACCCATCCACCTATCTTTGTCATTTATGTGCTCTGTTAATGATGGGCGGCTGATGTGCTTCGCAAATTAATCAGTTATTTTTCAGAATTTTTCTCTAATAGCTTTTGTTTAATCCACATTTCTCCGGAGATAAACTCCAATGATCTCTGGATTGTGACGGATTGAAGCTTTTTACAATATGTAATCAGCTTCAGAAATTCACCAAAGCTTGACAAAAAAGTGCCTCAAAGACATCATATAGAGATCTCTATCCAAATCTAGCCATTAAAGTAACATTATTGTAGCGGAGTAACGATTGACAGAAATTTTAAGATCTCCTACTACGTCTGAGTTCCACACCTCACTATCTGATCGGTACATAGTGCCCATTAATTACCTCATTTCTAGAGCTAGATAGGCGACTCTCGTGGAAAATGAAGTTCTAAAAAAGTTGTACTGATTAGTGTAAACTTATAGATTGAGCTGTAAACGGTACATTTGCTAGGAAAAATCAAGCGTCTGATCAGATCAATCAAGTGAATTAAGGACTATGTTATCGAGTGACGATTGATCGAGTGAACTTCCGCAGGGTACAAATAAAAAACTAGTGCCTTCACCATGGTACTAATTCCACACACCCGTGCCACATGTTTCTTTTTAACTTGACAATCAGTTACGCCCGAATTTTATCCTATACAAAAGATTTTGATACACTTGAGAGGAATAAAGGAACTTCGATCCTATCTCTTATTTCTTTATTTTTATTGCTTTCCTTTTTAATATTGTTAGGGGTCTTTTGGTAGAGTGTATAAAAATAATGCTAAATAGAGTGTATTTGTAATGCTTGGATTAGTTATACTTGTATTAGTTATACATATATTGTTTCTTATGCATTGTTTGGTTTGGTGTATTAAAAGTAGCATGCATTGTATAAAATATTTATTTACAAAAATAATCTTCACAATTATGGTGGAAAAGATGTAAAAGGGATTTTGAGGGATAATTGGGTCTTTAACCATGCTAATGCATGTATTAAATCCATATGCATTACTAATACCTAAAAACCTATGGTATTAGTAATATACTCTGCAATACACAATATTTTTTCTAATACATAGAGTTACTGCATGCATTATTTTTGCTAATACATTCTACCAGATGACCCTAAGGTAGAGCGTTTTAAAATAATGTTAAATAGAGTGTATTAGTAATGCTCGCATTAGCAATGCATGTATTATTTATACTTGCATTAATATACATAGATTATTTTTATGCATTGTTTGGTTTGATGCATTAAAATAGCATGCATTGCATTAAAAAAAATTATTTACAAATGTACCCTCCACTATTATGGTGGAAAATATGTAAAAATACGTTTTGGGGGGCAATTGGATCTTTAATTGAGTTAATGCATGCATTAAAACCAATGCATTGCTAATACCTAAAAATCCATGGTATTAGTAATATACACCTTAATATACACTAGAGTAGAATAGAAAAAAGTGCCAAACAAAATACTAGTAATACATAAAATTAATGCATGTATTATTTTTCCTAATACACTCTACCAAACGATTAGTCTTTTAGCTTGATGTTGCAACAAATTATCTATTCGTAACTCTAATTATGAGATTTGGCCTTCCTTCATGGTCATTCTTTATTAAGGCTCAACCTAGATAGGACAAAAATATAGCATGAGTGAAGAATGTATCAGCCATTGTATTGGCCCCCATGTATCAGTGATATATTTGAAAATTCCATTTGAATATCAGGTTCTTGATATCCCAAATCATGTCTCTGACCTGCCAGTTTGGTTTACACAATTGAATGTGGGACATATCCAACAGTACTTTTACATATTTTTAGCTTCCAAAATTGAAGGTCTACTGGCATTATAACAACATATACTACACCTATTAACCTATTAATATCGATGCCTAGTCCTAATCTGATTGATTTATCTCTATTTTGTAGTGGGATCCACTAAGTGATGGAAAATAATCCCTTCATCGTCTTTTTCTTTTTAGTTTGTCCCAAAAAGAATGCTATTTTCTATTCATAATGAAATGATTTACAATCACATAAATATCTAAGAATTATTGTAAATCACAAGTTTCAAAAGTCTTTTTTATTTCTTAAACTTCATGTCAAATCAAACGATGTAGGGAGTCTGCGATTTGCAAAACAGATAAAATCTTTTGGTGCAGTTCCGTGAGTTTGATTCATTTAGTTGATAATTCCTTTCTTTCCATTTAGTTGCATGAAGCGTGTATTTCTAACCTATATTTACCGTACAATTGTGGGTACTAATTTAGTAAAGAAAGATACATAAAAACCCCACTTTCTAAATTCTTATATATAATTTATCTGTTGTTCATTATAAGTCATTAAATATACCTTCCTTCAAACCACACATCATTTGGTCCCCCTCTGATTTGACTAGTAGATACAATTTCCTAATTCTTGTTATTTTTAAATTTATGACAATAGTTCTAGCTAGACAAAAAAAAACTACAGTACAAATAATTTGAAAAAGTTTGCAATGACAGATATTGTAAGATTTGAGCCAGATTAATTTAAGGATCAGATTAAGATACTGCCTTTTGTTACTAATAATATAAAAATATTTGAATTTAAAGATTAAGCTATTATACTAGATTTGAACATTGTTAAATTAGATTTTTGGTCTAACTCACGCCTCAAAAACCAACACAATGAAAATAGATTTGTCAAGCCTTATAAGAAGTTCAAGATTCCATTCATTCAGCGATGTGTGACATTCAACTAGCCAAACATTGAATAATTTGTTGGAAATTATCATATTAGTGGACTTAACATTAACTTAATCATTTATCTTTATAAAATAAGTTAAACAAATATAGTTGGTTGATATCTGAGTGATCTAAATTGAGACTCCATTTAAGTAAGCCTTAAATTAATTTATAAAAAAATGTGATAGACAAAATGGATCGAAAATAGAAGAAAAAAATGGAAGGTAAAATTAGCATAGATCTACTTCAGATTGGAAGGTCAGATGTAAGAAAGAGACTGATATCAATCAAATTCAGCAAAAGAAAACATTTAATTCTTATTAGATATCATTTTACTATAAACAAATTCATAGATTTTGTAGATTTAATCCAAGTTTCACCATTCCTTTAATTTGTGTTCTTTTGTAGATTTTAATGTCCCAAATTTACCCATTCAAAGAAAAAGTTTACCATCTAGAGGAAAATTGAGACGAAGGCTAGCACCCTCTTCAATGCTAGAATATGAAACAACTTAAAGTATTATGTCATACGCAATAGGATTTAATTTAAAGAAAAAAGTTAAATATGCCTCTGAATTATATTAAATAGAATGAAAATATCCCATGTTTGATTTTTGATCCAAAAATGCTCTTGAATTATTAAAAATAAGATAAAATTATCTTTATCATTAGCAAACTAACTTAATTATGCTACTGTCCCATTAACGGACGGTAATCATTTAAAATTTATTAAATATAAATTTATAAAATGATTCGAATTATATTAAATTCATGAATATATTAGTCCAAATAAATATTATTGATTAATATAATTGAGTTAATTAATTAAATTCGATAAATATGGATTTAATTAAGGGTAAGTTACATAAATCACATAGTGTAAAGATGAAATTACTATCTATCCCTGCTTTTATTCTAATTACAATAATCCTTTAAAATTAACCCAATCCGGATACATTAATGAAAGCGAGGATACATTAATACAAGCACGGATACATTAATACGGATACATTATTAAAATAAAAATTAACTCAATCCGGATACATTAATGAAAGTGCGGATACATTAATACAAGCATGGATACATTAATACATTAATACGGATACATTATTAAAATAAAAATTAACTCAATCCGGATACATTATTAAAATAAGATATTTTAGTTATTTTTAAAAGATATAGGGACAAATAGAAAATAATATACTTACAGGTGTGTACTTTAGTAATTTTTCCTTTAATTAAAGTCCAAATTAAGTGATTTGGGCTACAATAGATGAGCCCAATTTGCTAAGCCCAATGTTATCTCATACTAGAGGCCCATTTTGATGCCACGTGGCAAATGACGTGGCATGCCAAGTCAAACAAAGGAGCCAATAGGATCATGACATGTGTCAAATTCTACAAGCCCGCTCGATAAAAGCTCATATGCCATGTCACTTAAATCTGATTGGCCAAAGGGAATCTTGTTCCAATCATAACTCCTCTATTCTAAAACTATAAATAGGGGTCCTCATAATTCAGAAAAGAAACCAAGAATTCTAACAAGAAGCTAGAGAGAGCTCGTGGATCAAACGCACAGATTTCTCTACAAGTTACAAGTTCAAGAATTCAAGCATTCAAGATCAAGTTAAGGTTCAAGTTCAAGAACGATCAAGATCAAGACCACCAGATTCAAGAACAAGCTCGAAGCCCTTGAATTCAATAGAAGTCAAGATCAAGATAAAGTTCAAGTTCAAGAACGATCAAGATCAAGATCATCGAAGATTCAAGAACAAGCTCCAAAGTCCTTGAATCCAAGTTCAAGTTCAAGTTCCAAATTCAAGATCAAGCTCAAGAGCCCTTAAATTATATCTGAAAGGACGAATCAGAGGAATCATAGAGATTATAACACTCGCACTTTGAAATCAATAAAATGATTGTTGCATTATTTTTCAAGTCTTGATTATTATTTTCTCGACGTGAATTTTATTGACTACAAATTTTGGCACGCCCAGTAGGACAATCTCTACCTCTCATCTCAACTTTTCAAGCATCAAAGAATATCAAAATGTCTTCCACTGTAGAAGAACAACTAGCAAGCTTAACTAAAGCAATTGAAGGCTTGACAAAGTGCGCACACAAACAAGATGCTAAACTTTCCAAGCTAACAAATAAGATGGATAACATGATTGAGAGAAGATTGAGTCAAACACCTCTAAAGCTTCCTAAAATTTAAGACGAAGGAGAGTCTTGCATAAAGCAAACAAAGATCAAAGATATTCATCTCTCCGTTGAAGGTTTGATTCCCACTGATCAATTGAAGGACTTTATCATAGAGGTCATCGAAGACAAATGTGAGTCCTCGTCCAAATTTTCTCTCGCATATGCAAAGCCATATACACAAAGGATTGATAACTTGAAAATGCCTAAGGGCTATCAACCTCCTAAGCTCCAACAATTTGATGGCAAAGGAAATCCCAAACAATATACAGCACACTTTATCGAGACTTGCAATGATGCTGGGACATATGGTGATTATCTCGTCAAACAATTCGTTCGATCTCTCAAAGAAAGTGCCTTTGATTGGTACACTGATAGCCCTTGGCCCAAAGATTTATTTGACTGTTATCTCCCACAATCCACTGTAGTCTATGGCTAAATCCCTTCCATCCTATTCTAATATTTCTCAAGATAGCGCTATGATATTTCCTATGGCTGTTTTCATTTCTTAGACTTGTTGATCTTGTGTAGACGTCTAGAATTGTTTTTTCCCAAAGTGTTGTTGGGTTTTTAAACATTCTCCATTCAAGTCTTGCTAAATAGAGCTAAATTTTTTGTGTTACATCTTTGAACACCAAATCCTCCCCTTGATTTTTCCTCCGTAACCATGTTCCAGCCTATTAGATGCATTTTTTTCTTAACATCTATGGCACCCCAAATAAAGTTTCGCTGAATTTGGTCTATATTTTGTAATATTAGTAGGTAGTTTAACGAGTTGCATTACATGGGTTAGGATGCTATTAAGAGAGGATTAGGCTAAGGTGGTTCTTCCAGCAATCGTGATGAATTTAGTTTTCTAGGTAGCAAGCTTCGATTGCACATTATCAATGATGAATTGATAATCACATTTTATCAATTTTTGATGAAATATAGGGAAGCCTAAATATTTCCCAAAGTTGTTGCTTCTAGGGATTCCTATAGATTCTGTTATTTTTCGGAACCTCTGGATTATAGTTATTAGAGTAGATGGTTTTTTTATTTTTTAAGGTTAATACTTTGGCCACTCATGTTGCAGAACTCTTTTAAGCTATTTTTAATCATTTTACAATTGTTAAGTTCAGTTTTCCCATAAATACCAAGTCATCCGCGAAGAAGAGATGAGATAGTTTTGGACCTTTGCCTGCAATTCGTACAGGTTTCCAAATTTTCTACTCTACATCCTCATTAATACGCCTAGACATAACTTCCATACATAATATGAATATATAAGAAGACATAGGGTCTCTATGCCTAATCCCTCTGCTTTTCTCAAAATATTTAGTGCTATCACCATTAATAAGGGTTGCTACTTTGCTCATTGTGATGCATGACATGACTAGGTTAATGAGATTGGGGGGAAAGTTAAAGTAGTGTAGAGTGTATTTAACGAAAGAGCATTCAAGTTTGTCGAAAGCTTTCTCTAGGTCTGTTTTCATGATCATGTTGTCTTGTTTTCCTTTCATTCTCTTGAAGTGATTGATGATTTATTGGACTATAATAACAGTGTCACTAGCCTCCCTATTTATAAGGAAACTGGCTTGATAGGGCCCTATGATTTTATTTATGATGGGCTTGATCCTATTTGTTAGTATTTTGGTAATTATTTTATAGGTGGTATTGCATAGACTTATAGGTCTAAAGTTTTTAAGGCTTGTAGCATTCTTGTATTTCGGGATTAAGCCTACATTGGTGGTGTTAACTTTGGGGTCTATGCATTCATCCTTCCATGCTTTTTTGCAGAAGGCCATTACTGTGTAGGCTATATTTTTCCAATACTTTTGGTAGAAGAAAGGGTGGATTACATCTGGCCCGGGGGCCTTGTATGGTTCTTAAGAGAACACAACATTCTGGATCCCCTCCCTGAGGATGAACTGTCAGCAATTGTAGCTATTTCCTCCTAGAATGGGTTAATGTCACAGTATTTGAATAATCTTTGGGTATAATGGTGGTTAGTATTGAAGAGGTTGGCATAGTATAAGCGTATAGTTGGTAATTTCAGGTTTTGTTGTAGATCCAAGTTCCATTCACCTTTTGAAGGGACAAAATTTTATTTCTTCTTCTACGATTAAAGTTGAGGTGTGAAAGAATTTTGTATTTGAGTCTCCCGGGCTAAGCCAAATCACTCTTGACCTTAGCTTCCGATAGTCCTCTTCTCTCTTTAGGATTTTATTTAACTCACTTATAAGACTATTTTCCATATTTTGGAGGAATAAACTATTGTGGTAATTAGGCGATGTTTGGATACATTGGAGACGTTTGATAATCTTCCTCTTTTTGTAGAATATATCTCCAAAGGTGGTATTTTTCCATTTAGTTATAACTGAATCAAAAGTTCCTATAGCTTTGAGTAGGTTTTCTTTTTTATCCCAGGCCCGTTCCACTGTTTTGATAAAGTCAAGGTGAGAGGTCCATAGAGTTTCCAATCTAAAGGGCCTAGGTTTAGTATTATTTCTATTGCTTGATAGAGATAATAATAACGGAATGTGGTTCAAGTGAGTATGAGGTAAGTGTTGTACTTGCACATCGGAATAGTTTTGTACCGACTCATTATTCGCTAATAACCGATCTAGCCTTTCAAAGATAATAGATTTTCTATTTGAGAATATTTTATTTAACCAAATATATCGACTACCTTTATAACCCAAGTCAATAAGTTTGCATTGATTGATAACATCTTGGAAATCTTTTGTACGAGTTGAGTATAGTGCGTTGCCGCCTTTTTTTTGAGTTATGAAGGAGTTCGTTGAAGCTCACCCCCCCCCAATAAGCCAACTACCATCAAAGATATGTCTAATACTACGAAGGTTATCCCAAAGTATTTTACACATGAATCTATGATTATTAACATAAACCAAAGAAAATAGCCATGAAAAATTCGTTGAGTTTACCTTGAAAATTGCATGGACTTCCTGGTGATAGTAAGAATTTCGTCCAGTTTCACGATTGTAACATCCCAGAGTACCACAATGCCTCCTGAATTTTCTATCACTGGAACTTCTATCATTCTTGTAAAAGAAAAGTTCTCGAGTAGAGACTGCTGGTCTTGCATTTTAGTCTCTAGTAAAGCTACTAAGGGTGGTTTATGTCAATCCAGAAGAGATCGAAAATTTCTCCTAAAATTTTGTCTGTTACCTCCTCTACAATTCCATATTATTAGATTCATTCATTTGTTCATGTTTGGTGAGACTATTAACGACAATCTCCTCCTAGATTCTAATTGGGCACCCAGCTCCCTCAAGATGAGGTTTATGACTAATACATAGTTCCCTACTTGGGAGTTCACTAGAGGTCTTATATCTAGTGAGCCTTTTAAGAGATTCGAATGACAAATAAAGATTATTTTTTTTCGAATATTTCTTTGAATACCATAAATTTTATTTCTCTTAGCACTGATATTTCGATTCGTGTTTCTCACATTAAATCTATAGTTTCCTCTATATCCTCCATGTTCACGGTATGTATTTGAGTTATTGGATGCATTTAGATATGAGTTTGTACTTGTGATGACGAGACTACATTGGTGGTCTCTTATTTGAGCTCTCCATCGACCCTACCGACACCAACACTAGTGGAGGTGCACCTTGTTGGTACAGATGAAGTAGATTGAAGAGGGGATCCATCCCTAGGTTTGATCCCGTTGGTGGTAGAAAAGGCATTTTGATCGGGACTTGGTCCATCGGTAGAGGGACTGGAGTCTACCAAGTTGGGATATGGAAGAGGGGTGATGGAGGGTATTGGTAGGTCAGGGGATTCTAGAGCACAGTTGCCATCCAAACATGAGTATTGTATGTTTCCATGGCAATACTCATATCTCAAGTCTACCTCACTTATTCTTATTATAATATTTTAATATATATTGTGTTCCACACCCCCCCCCTTTTAAATAAAATATGAAATAGACTACACTTAAATAATCCAAATCAAGTATGTGGAAAGCCCACAACCCAATTCATGTAAAAAAAAATCTGAAATAGACAAACAAAAAAGCTAAGTTCAATCTAGAGAAAACTAAAACAAAAAAAAGTCTCTTCATCTTCACCAAATTTGAAAAGCTCAACGAACCTCCCATGGTGGAGCAGCTAACGAGACAACAGAAGATGAATCCAATCTATTCCTACTGCAACAACATCACCAAATTTGTAAAATAGTAAGAGTTATGGCCCATTTCATACGAAGCATTTATCAAGTCTCACAAATTTCATGAAATCCAATCAAATGAAAACTTCTTCGACTCCTCCACCGACCAATCTGAGTTATCTTAACCAATATAAGTTAAATTCACTCCTATGAAAAGCTAATAGAAGAAGAATTTTAGCATACCACTAACTTCATTTTCTTGACAAATTGTGCTCAACAATAAGCTAATACCACTGCCTAAGAGAAATGAAGCTAATATTTTGCAATCCTTCTTCCCAAAATGGAAAGATCCGAGGCTTCCAACAAAACTCCAATCATTTAATGCTAGAATTTGGAATCTCGAAGGAAATCCAAAACTCATGAGTGATGGACAAATTCCTAGGCACTCGTTCAGTGAAATCAGATGCTCTTTTATAAAATAGAATTTCATTGTATTGATGTATCACTTGCCCGTATTGCTTATGTTCTTTCTCAAGTTATAATGTAACTCATATGATATTGTTTTCTTTAGAAACTAATTTTTGAGTAACACCTCTAGAAATGTTATACATTTTATTTCGCCACTGCTTGCTTCTGGAATTCTTCTTGTGTTTATCATTGTAATAACAAAAGTTGCCTCCCCTCGTCACCAAACTTTCCATTTTGAAACTTGTGAATCCTAAGGTTTGGTACTTAACTTTTGCTTCCCGTGGTAAATCTTGCATAGATAAATAGAATAGCATGTCAGTACCTGCAAAACAAAAAACTTGGTTAACAAAAAAAATTCGTCAGCTTATTGCCTTCTTTGTAACTGTGTTCCACTTCCACCTCGACATTCATCATTAACACTTTGATCTTGCTAATTTCCACAACAATTCTCCAAGTCACCTCCCAAATATCATTCAAAATTTTCTTAACAAACAAATAATTTGTTTCCAACACCAATGACATCAAATTCTGTTGAATACAATACTCTAATCCCAACCTCAAAGCTACAAGATTAGAGTTGTCCTCAAACCTCCTTCCTTCGGCATATACAAAAAATTTCAAGTCATCTTTAATACAAAATGCTCTTGTGCTAGGGCCAGGTTTACCCTTTGAATCTCCATCTAAGTTATATTGGAAAGTTCCCAACTTGAAAACTTTCCAATAAACAACTTTATTCAATTCTGGAAAAGTAATCCTCTAAATATTTCACCAAATCTAGCTAGGAATCAGGGATATTATGCATCCAAGGATAGATGCATCTAGCCATGTTGACTAAATTCCTACTGATTTTCAGTTTCATGCTTCCCATAGAAATCTTTTCACCATGATTTATAGTGGTTCTCCTCTTCTAAATTTGCCACAAGATAAACATAGGAACAATTTTATACATAGGCCTAAATTTGGGAGTTATATCATACTTTCACCATTTGTATATAATGTCCTTCACCTGTAAAACTAGACCATTGACCCACCCCTGCAATAGCTGCAAAATATTGCCAAATAGCATTAGAAATAGTGCATGTAAAAAAAAGATGTTCAACAGTTTCTTGAACTCCATCTCCACAGCAGCAACATATTACATTGTTTGTAATTCTTTGCCATATCAGAATTTCTCCAATAGTTGACTTCTTTTTCCATACTTTAAAAGGCATCCCTTTCATCCATGTTTGTTGGAAATGTCCCTAAAACACTCCCCTTTGTATCACATTGTCCCTTGCAAAACCTACAAAGAACTTTTCAGAGCTATTAAGTATTCATCAAGGTTTATCCCACTTTTTAAAATTCTCAACACAATTTACATTCTATATATACAATGTGAGTGCACATCTTCTCAGTAAGTATATCTTGCATAAACTCTAAATTACATTCTCTATTAAAGAAAAGTTGTCTCACCTTCTCTAAATAAAATCATTATGCATATCGATAAACAAAGAGTAATGAAGAGCACTTAATTGAGTCCAATTGTCATACTATACATTAGAATGTTCATACTTAGGCTCCCACCAAATTTCTTGATCAAAATTATTTCTCTGAGCCTATAGCATGTCTTTCCAAGAGGACACACTTTTTTGCAATGTTTGTTCCACATGAAGTTAGTCCATAAAGATTTTTGGGTTCTAAAGATCCACCACAATTTAAAAAATAAAGCTTTTGACATATCAAATAAGAATTTAAAATTCAAACCCCCTTCCTCCTATGGAATACAAATGTCTGTCTAGGACATCCAATGCTTGTTTCTTTCGACCTCCTTAAAGTTTCATAGTAATCTCGCAAACATTCTATGTAAATCATGAAGAACACACTTTGGAGGATTTATGAAAGATAATAAATATATGAAAATAATATTTAAAACATTATTAATTAATATGGTCTTACCTCCAAAAGAAAGCATTTTCCCTTTTCAAGCTTGAAATTTACATTCTATATATACAATGTGAGTGCACATTTCCTCAGTGAGTATATCCTGCATAAACTCTAAATTACATTCTCCATTAAAGAAAAGCTGTCTCACCTCCTCTAAATAAAATCATTATGCATATCGATAGACAAAGAGTAATGAAGATCACCTAATTGAGACCAATTGTCATACAATACATTAGAATGTCCATACTAAGGCTCCCACCAAATTTCTTGATCAAAAATATCTCTCTAAGCCTCTAGCATGTATTTCCAAGAGGACACACTTTTTTGCAATGTTTGTTCCACATGAAGTTAGTCCATAAAGATTTTCGGGTTCTAAAGATCTACCACAATTTAAAAAATAAAGCTTTTGACATATCAAATAAGAATCTAAAATCCAAACCTCCTTCCCCCTTGGGGAATACAAATGTCTGTCTAGGACATCTAATGCTTGTTTGTTTCGACCTCCTTAAAGTTTCATAGTAATCTCGCAAAAATTCTATGTAAATCATGAAGATCACACATTGAAGGATTTATGGAAGACAATAAATATATGAAAATACTATTTAAAACATTATTAATTAATATTGACTTACCTCCAAAAGAAAGCATTTTCTCTTTTCAAGCTTGTAATTTGTTCTGAACTTTCTTCATCAATTCTGAAAAATGGACTTCTATTTTCTTATTATGACAAATTGGACTACCTAAATACCCCCTAAGAAACCTAGTACATTCTTCCACTTCTCTTATATGAACATGCATAGTCTTATGATATACTAAGAAAATATTTTTTTACTTATTCAATTGCCTTGGTTGTGCCTCTAAGAGTATTTATGATCATCTATAAAGACCTCTTATCAGCAGAAACAAATATAATTGTTTCATCAGCATATGTTAAATAGTTGATGTTGTCCCTTCATTTAGGTATACTAAAATCCTTAAAATTCACATTATCAAATAAATAATTTAAAGATCTAGATAATACCTCAACAGATAAAATAAATAAAGCTGGAGAAAGAGGATCCCCTTACTTAACTCCCCTTGTAAAATAAAAGAAATCTTGGGCCTGACCATTTATCAATATTGAATACCAGTAATAAGCCATTAGTCTTCAAATTTATCAATCACCTCAGCATCAAAACCTATCTTTTCAAGCATTTTGATTAAAAAGTTCTACTTCACCCTGTCATAAGATTTTGCCATATTCAGCTTGATCTTCACATTAGCAGGTTTACTCCTCATTCTAATATTAGATATGATCTCTTGCTAAAAAGCATATTTTCAGTGATATTCCTGCCTTCTACAAATTCAAACTGGTTTCTTGAGATAAACAGAGGTAGCAAATCTTTCAGCCTATCATGCAACACTTTTGAGATCACCTTATTTAAGAAATTACTCAAACTAATCAGTCTCATGTCATAAAAGGAATGTATATTATCCTTCTTAGCCAATAAGATCAAATTAGTGTGGGTAATGGATTTAAGAAGAGTGTCTCACTCAAAGAAAGCAATAACCACCTTGTACACATCACAACCCACAATGCTCCAACAAATCTAAAAAAAGTGGCTAGTAAACCCATCAGGGCCACTAGCGCTATCACTAGGGATGGACATTCGATCGGTTCGATTCGATTTTTTGGTGTTTGATTTAGTAAAAATAAAAATCAAAATAGAATTGAAATTACTTTGGTTCGATTTTTTAAAATTTAATTGGATTTTTCGGTTTGCACTTATTATATTAGAAAAATCTGAGATTGGAAGATTATGAAAAAATAGAAAAAAAAAACACAAAAAAATAAAGGTGAAATGAAAAAAACTGTAAGTAATGCAATTAAAACTAGATATGAATCTAAACTAAGCAGTTAAAGTCTGATTTGTACGGGGTATTTAGAATCTTATTGTTTATGAAAGAAAATAAGATATCTTTAAGGAAAAAAAAATTAGCTAATGATATCATTGGTCTTGACTTTGGTGGAAAAGCACATTTAGTCTTGGTCTTACCTACGTGTGTTTGTTGGACATGAAGGAATTGGTAATGAGGAAAATAAAAAAGTTACAAATTACAGGAATTTGGTTTTTCGGTTAACCAAATATTTTTATTAGAAAATAAAAAACGAATCGAATTATTGAATTTTAAAAACTAAAATCAAAATCGACCGATTAAATCGAAATCGAAATAAAAAATAAAGCTCAGTCAATTTTTTCAGTTTGAACCAAATTATGCCCAACCCTAGCTATCACCCTTCAATTCAAACACCACTCTCTGCACTTCCTGCCTTGATGGCAAATCATTGATAGTCCTATTGATGTCTTCAATAATTCAAGGAGGAATATGTTGCGATAAAGCTAGGTCTTCCAACCCATTACCATCAGTAAACTGATTTTGAAAAAAATATATAGCCTCCTCTGCAACTTGAATAGAACTTTCATCCCATTGATCATCTGCTTTCGTAATCCTATTTCTCCTGCCATTCACTAGGCTATGGAAACATCTAGAGTTCTAAAATTTTCCCCTTCCTTGAAAAAATATATCCTTTTTTTAGCTTTATTGCTACATGAAGTCAGAGCATATATATATATATATATATACACATACATATTACCTGTTGATCAGTATAGGTGATTAGCAAGCTACATGGTTGAGTTAGTTAAGTAGTTAGAAAGAGCACAGATCCCAAGATTCAGTTAATGAGTTTGTTAGAGTCATAATGTGTATATATATATTCCATTAGCTGATGTATTATAGGTGTGAAAAAGCAATGTAACAGTAACTTTGTATGTGAGTTCAATAATATCTCTTTCTCTCTTCTTCTTCTCAACTCTCTCTGAAACTACTTGTGATCTTAACCTCCATTGATGTAGCTATCATGGTATCAGAGCCACTGACCGTAGGGTATCATTTGTTATTGTTTTGACCACTGGATGCTCAGAGTTAATCACTGATCGAAGGTGACTCGCAAGGAAGTATCAAAGGCTCAACTACGCTGTATTTCGTCTACAATTCCTATCCCAGCGTATGGCTATTGAAGGTGCTAGTAAAGGTGCCAGTACTGGTGCTGCTCCCATGGCTACATTTCCAGTTATAGATCACAACCATCCTCTCTTCCTACAGCATACAGACACTCCGGGTAGCTCTTTAATTTCTCTCCAATTAACTGGATCTGAGAATTATGCATTGTGGAGTAGATCGTTTCGAATTGGACTTATAGGTTGTAGCAAATTAGGTTTTGTTGATGGTCGATTTCTTAAATCCATGTTTGAACCAGTGCTCCATGATCAGTGGGAGAAATGTAATGATGTTGTTCTGTCTTGGATCATGAATGTTGTTAGACCTGGACTTCTCAGTTCAGTTATGTATGCGCCAGATGCACGAAAAGTTTGGCTAGATCTTCGAGAGAGGTTTGATACTATTAATGGCTCTAGGATCTTTCACATTCACAGAGAAATTCATACTCTTACACAAGGCATGATGTCCATTGCTGACTATTTCTCCAAACTTAGGGATCTCTAGGATGAGTATGAGGCTATCATGCCCTGTCCCTCCTGTCCTTGTGCAGAATCTAGGAAATTTAGTGAGCATTGTGACTACCAAAGATTGCTTCAGTTTCTAATAGGTCTTAATGAGTTCTATTCCCCACCTAGAAGTCAAATTCTCATGATGAGTCCCATTCCTACATTGAACAAAGCCTATGCTCTTCTTATGGACCAAGAGTCTCAGAGAAATATGGTGAATTCTACTTCACCTAGTTCAGGGTCTAGTTTGATTGAAGGTTCTGCCATGTATAGCCACAAGAACTCTACTTATCATCCAGGATCAAGCAGCAGTTCTGGTTCTGGTAGAGGGCTATAGTGGTGGTTCAAGCACCTCTAGTGGTGGGTACAAACCTAGGCAGAATTTTTTACAATGTTCTCACTGTGGATGCAAAGGTCATTCCAAAGAGCAATGCTACAAAATTGTTGGCTATCCAGCAGACTTTAAGTCAAAGAGGAAAGGCTCCACCTCAACTACTTATGCCAACCAAGTTGAGACTCCTTCAGGAAGCACTCAGAAGGCTAGCTCTACTCCATTGTAGCAGTCTGCAGCATTCTTTACTCAGGGCCAGTATCACCAAATCCTTCAGCTGCTTTCAAAGAGTGATAGTGCTACTGCAGTGGAGTCACTTGCCAGAGTTGCTTCTGTTGATGCAGGTAACCCTTTTTCTGCCCTCTTGTGTTCCTATGCTCCTGGTGACTGGATTGTAGATACAGGAGCTACTCACCACATCACATCTTCACTAGCCTCTCTTGCTACTAGTAATGCAGCTCCTGCTGATTCCAATAGTAAAGTGCACTTACCTAATGGTAATACAGTTGTTGTCTCTCATATTGATAGCACTTGTCTCCTTGCAAACCAAACTATATCCAATGTTTTGTATTTGCTTGAGTTTCAAATTAACTTAGTATCAGTCTCCAAACTAACTAAGGAACTCAGATGCATGGTGGCATTTTTTCCTGACTTTTGTATTTTTCAGGATCTCTCCACTGGTCAGGTGAAGGGGATTGGTAAGGAAGACCATGGACTCTACATACTAAGAGGGGGACCAAGTCAAGCTCCAAGGAAGCTGGTCAATAGTAGTATGAGTCCTAGTAGTAAAAGTCATGTTAATTCTTTTTCTAAGTCCAGTGTATTACCTCCTAGTTGTGAGTCAGCTAATGTATGGCACAAGCGATTAGGGCATGCACCTATTGATATAATAAAGAGACATGAGTCTCTTAGTGTTATGAATAGTAAAGATCATTCTCATTGTACTATGTGCCCCTTAGCCAAGCACACAAAACTTTCTTTTCCCTTAAGTACTACTGTGTCTAATAGTGTCTTTGAATTGTTGCACTGTGATATATGGGGACCATACAAAGTGCCCACTTATAGTGGAAAAAGATATTTTTTTACAGTTGTGGATGACTACAGCAGATACACTTGGTTGTTCTTAATTAATTCCAAAGCTGATACTATAGTAGTTCTAAGAAGATTCCTTACACAAGTTAAAATTGTGTTTTCCACCACTGTTAAAACCTTGAGAACAGATAATGGTTGTGAATTTTTCAGTCATGCTTTTCAAAGTTTATTAGGTGAACTTGGCATTGCCCATCAAAGCACTTGTGTATACTCACCACAGCAAAATAGTGTTGTTGAAAGAAAACACAGAACCATTTTGAATATGGCTAGGTCTATCAGGTTTCAAGCCTTTATTCCACTTCAATTCTAGAGTGAATGTGTTTCCACTACTGTATATATATTAAATAGGCTGCCTTCAAGAGTTCTTGGTTTCAAATCCCTATTTGAGAAATTGTATAAGCACCCTCCATCTCTGTCTCATCTCAAGGTGTTTGGCTGTTTGTGCTATGCAGCCTGTCCTAAAGTGTTGGATAAATTCTCACCTAGAGCAATTCCTGCAGTACTTATGGGGTATTCATCCACACAAAAGGGGTATATCTTGGGGGATCTCCATGATCATGCTTTATTTGTTAGCAGGGATGTTGTTTTCCAAGAACATTTATTTCCTTTTAAGCATGCACAGGAAGCCTCCAATCCTATGTTTCCAGTAGTGGATTTAGTACCAAGAGATGACAGCTCATGTGTCATACCTGTTGATTGTTCTTCACCCTCTCAGAATATATCTGAAGCTTCTGATGCATGTTCTATGGATTCAGAGGCTCCTCCTCATGTCCATGTACCTACAGCTCCTGCTCCAACTACTGTTGTCACAAATGAATCAACCAGAAGATCTACCAGGGCAAGTAGACCCCCTATATGGCTGCAGGACTTTGTCACTCACCCTAGAGGCAATACATGTCTCTATCCTCTAGCTGACCACCTCACTTACTCTCATCTATCTAAGTCTTATCAACAAGTATTAAAAGCATACGCAGCTCTATGTGAGCCTGTGTCCTACAAAGAAGTTGCTACTGATCCAGCTTGGGTAAAGGCAATGCAGTTTAGAGATTGATGCCTTAGAGAACAACAAGACGTGGAGTATAGTTGATCTACCGCCTGGCAAGAAGCCCATTGGATGTAAGTGGATTTATAAGATCAAATACTTATCTTCTGGTGAGGTGGAAAGATTCAAGGCCAGACTAGTAGCTCAGGGGTTCAGCCAGAAAGAGGGCCTGGACTATGGAGAAACATTTAGCCCAGTGGCCAAGATGGTTACAGTTGGATCCATTGTAGCACTTGCTGCTTCTAAAGGCTGGTACATCTTCCAAATGGATGTACATAATGCCTTTATCAATGGAGATCTACTGGAGGAGGTGTACATGGACATACCTTGTGGGCTTGCCAGACAGGGGGAGACTCATAAGGTCTGTAAACTACACAAGTCTTTATATGGGCTCAAACAAGCACCAGTGGAATGTGAAACTAACAGAGGCTCTGGTGAATATGGGGTTCAAGCAAAGTCATTATGACTATTCTTTGTTTACTAAATTGACTGGGAGTGACACTGTGATAATATTAGTCTATGTTGATGACTTGTTGATCACTGGCAACAATCATCAGCTGTTGTGTGACACTAGACTAGATATTAAGAAGAAGTTCAAGATGAAAGATTTGGGGGAATTGAAGCTTTTTCTGGGCATTGAATTCTCAAGATCTAACAAGGGGATAATAATGTCACAAAGAAAATATGCTTTAGAGCTGATATCTGAATCTGGCCTAGGGGGAGCAAAACCAGCTTGTACACCACTGGAGATAAATCAAAAGCTTACATCAGTTAAATATGATGAACACATCAACAATGGACCTGCTGAAGATGATGACATTCTAACTGACACTACAAAGTATCAAAGGCCAGTAGGAAGGCTTTTATATCTTACTATGACAAGACCTGACATTGCCTTCTCAGTACAGGTCTTAAGTCAGATTATGCACTGTCCTAAACAGTCACATATGAATGCATCTCTAAGAGTTGTTAGATACATCAAGGAAGCACCTGGATTAGGTTTGTTTATGCCTGCAGAAGACACTACTAAACTCACAGCCTACTATGACTCTGGCTGGGGAGCATGTTTGGAAACCAGGAGGTCAGTTACAGGATACTTGGTAAAGTTTGGAGGAGGACTCATCTCTTGGAAATCTAAGAAACAGGACACAGTGTCAAGGAGCTCATCTGAGGCAGAGTTTAGGAGTATGGTTGTCTGTACTGCTGAAATAACTTGGTTGATTGGTCTGTACAAGGAGCTGGGAATAAAAGTGTCTTTGCCAGTGAGAGTGATATGTGACAGCAAAGCAGCAATTCAGATTGCAGCAAATCTCATATTTCATGAGAGGACAAAGCATTTTGACATTGACTGACACTTTGTGAGAGAAAGGATCTGCCAAGGAGTAATGTAAACAGAACATGTAAATACTAAAGATCAACTGGCTGACCTATTAACTAAAAGCCTAGGGAAGGTGCAACACAATGAGTTGATGAATAAGCTTGGACTAAAGAATGTGTTCCAACCATGAGCTTGAGGGGGAGTGTTGATCAGTATATGTGATTAGCAAGCTACATGGTGTGAGTTAGTTAAGTAGTTAGAAAGGGCACAGATCCCAAGATTCAATTAGTGAGTTTGTTAGAGTCATAATGTGTGTATATATATTCCATTAGCTGATGTATTATAGGTGTGGAAAAGCAATGTAACAGTAACTTTGTATGTGAGTTCAATAATATCTCTTTCTCTCTTCTTCTTCTCAACTCTCTCTGAAACTACTTGTGATCTTAACCTCCATTGATGAGCTATCATTACCTAATTGTTAATCCCAATAAAGTGGGTGGGATAAAAATTCATAGAAAGCCAAAATTTAAATCTTAGGAGTGAAATAAAAGGTGATTTTTTTCATTTGTATGTTTTGTTTTGAAGGATAGAATTATTCTATATCTATACTAGTGAAAGTTATGTAGCATAGGTTCTCATGTAATAATTGAATTTCATGCCAACTAAAATAGATGAAAATCATTGAAGTGACAACCTTATTAATTCACAAGTTCATAGAATATGACTTTTCTCTGATGTCTTTCGCTCTCTCAAGGACTATCTACCCTCTTTTAACAATTATTTTATTGATAAGGACTAATTAAGGTAGCACGAAATCATAAAATGGTTAGTCAATGATGATTTCTACCAAGGAAGGGTGTGATCTCCTTGGGAAAACCTATAAATAGACCATAGTTGATAAATTTTCTAAAATATGACCTATAATTGAAAAAATTAGGTTTGATTTTGAGAAAGTCGTCTTTGAGAAAGGAAATGTGAAAATTGGGTTAAAATACCTTAAACATGTGTTCATAGGTGTGGAAAATGAGGACTTAAATATCATCTACTCCAAAACCTTTATACACCTATATGATTATAATAATATAATATCCTTAAATGAACTACTAAATTCAAACTTGATTTCAGACCACCCTTGACCCTACATCAATCAATATCCCGGACATAAGGATAAAATAAATAATGGAAATATCGATATAACTTTCACGTGAGAATGAAGTAGATAAAAACGGATGATGAATAACTATTAATTTTCACCCTTCAAACAATCTGAAACAATCTATACCCACAAAAGGTGTAGTAAACGTAGTATCAGTATACCGCACATATTGAGTAGGCATCATTAGGTCAACCTGAAATAGTACCACATAAAACATCACATAATTCAATAGAAATAACTACATAATTATAATCACCATATTCTAACACAAATAATATTCTTCTATATTCCCTATTACTCTCTTTATCTCAGTCATTCACAATAAACTATCATTTCAGAAATAATTCCTTAGCATACTTCCTAGCCTTGTCTTAAATTCATTTTCTAAGAGAATCTATAGATAATTATTTAAGTACGACCCCTTCAAAACCTCCCCATAAATTACCCCAACCGCTCAATCAATTTCATCGTCATGTCTATCGATAGTACACAATTTAAGACATAAGTCATATCTGGCTAAATATTCAATATCTTGGATATATTTGTATGCCATAATAAGTATTATTGTGCATTGCTTAAAGATAAATATTTATTTGAAAAATCAAAACGTCATATTATAACTTTTTTCCTTAAAATATCGGGCAAAGCTCATATAAACCAAGAAAAAGAACATTAAATTGGCTCGAGTAGGGCTATTTATCGGGCGGATTAGACGGATAATTTCGTTTAATGGTTTGTCCTATTGGATATCAGTTTTTAAATTTACTAATTCGCTAGCCAACCAATAAGATATTGGTTGGTCCGATAATGAATTAGCACTTATCGGGCGGTTATCAGACGGTGTATCAGTTAACCTCAACATTTTTTTCTCCATGAACTCACCTTAAAAAAAGATTTCTTTTTACTATTTTAAATGCAATTAAATTATAAAATTCTTCTATATCATAAAAAAAAAGATTAATAGTAATATAATAATTAATAACAGAAAAGTAAATAGGTTTTCAAGTTTTTGGCTTTACGGCTATAGGACTAACAATATATAATTATTTATTATGAAAAAATATTAAATGAGGCTAATATACTTAAGTTAAAAGTGTAAGTATGGTAACTCTTAATGGGTTAACGGTTTATCCGATAAGAAAATTGAATAATCCGCTCCCACCTCAATAAGCCGTTAATTATAAAATTCTAATCTTTTCACCAACCATTTATTCGATAACCCAATACCAATAACTCAATAAGCCAATTTTATAATTGACTTATTGGGTACGATTCGATTTTGAACATCCTAGGCTCGAGCCCAAAATTAAAAAAAAAACAAATAAAATAGAAAAGTGCTAAAGCTAACAAATTTAATCTAGAAGGCCAAGCCGAAACATTAAAGCTCTTTTTTTCTCTCTCTTTCTCTCCTTGGGTGATGATGGACTAATGCCAAGAGTAGAAATATAAAAAATGATATATATTAAATATATCAAATTGTGATAAATGTTTTTAATTTGTCTCCAAATAATAGTGATGAAATGTCATCGATACAGAGTTTGAAAAAATATGCTAAGCAATATCCTCCTCATGCCCAAAAAGCACAAGAAATATATATATATGTATATATAGTATATAGAGAATTTTTATTTTATTTAAAAGCTTTATTATCTCCACCACTCTCCACCAAACAAGTTAAAGTGGAGAATATTAGAAGCACTTTATTTTAAGCATATACTTGGTGACTTCTATGTGAAGTACACCAGCAAATCCTAATAAATCATAAGAAAATGTACTATCCAATCAAATTATTCATAAATATTATGATCATTTCGTCTGAAAATATATATGTAAAAGTTGCAAGTAATTTAAGTTTATATATATATATATATATATATATAAAAGAAGTATTCATCATTTTTATAAGGTTTCCAACTATTTTGTTCTTATAAAAACTTTAGATGTAATATATTTACTATATTAAAAGCATGGAGATCCTAGAAATGTTGATTGAACTTTTTAACCTTCATTAAAAAAATTTACAATAGACAAAATTATGTTTACTATTTTTCTTAAATTATTGTCATTTATTATCGATCATCCTAATATTTAAAATTTTAAAATAATAAATTTTCTAGATATTAAATATTTACTTATTTATCAGACGTATGAACATCTAATATTTAGTATTTTAAAATTCACTAGAATTTTTTTTAAAAAAAATCTCTCCTTATTTGAACTATATAAAAGTCTTAACATTTAAGACTTTGAAAACCAATTACTATTTTGTTAACTTTTAACAATCCTTTCTTTATTAAGCTAACTAATTATTCATTACAATTTTTCAACTCGCGGTACTATAAAATAAACGGAAAAGGGTCAAAATTACCCTTGAACTATATGAAATGGAGCACATATACCCTCCATTTATTTTTAGTATCAAAAATACCCCTACCGTCTAACTAAAGGACCACAAATGCCCTCCCTTTTAACGGACCGTTACTAAATCCTACTTAGCATCCAACATGTCAAAAAATTGCCTACATGTTGTCCACCTGAGCAGTCCAATGTGGCTAAAATACCCTCCCCTCTAAATTGATTCCTTCCTCTTCCCCTTAGAACCCTAGTTTCAGATTTATTCTCCCATTTCTTGCAAAAGCTTTCTTCCATTATAGTACTAATAATTAGTGAATGACATTTATGTATTGTAAAAGAAATTTTTAAATGACTGAAAGAAGGAAGAAATTGTAAAAGAGTACAGTGAATTCCTCCTGCACTAGGACATTCATCATTGAATTCCTCCTGCATTCGAACAACATGTCCATGTAAAAGTTATGTTTTCGACTTTTAAGGACTTTGATTGTTACAAGAGTTCATAAAACTGATGAAATCTAAGGCATATTGAGACGATTTTCGAATTATAAAATCTTAAATTGTAGTTTCTAGGTAGTTTCTGCAGGAAAAAAAAAACAAGTCAAAAGCTTAGTAAACATCAATTTCCAACTGAAATTAAGTTTTATTTTTTAAGAAATGGAAAAATAAATCTGAAATTTGGGTTCTAAATGAGAGAGAAACGCATCAATTTAGAGGGGATGGTATTTTAGCCACATAGGACTGCTTAGGTGGATAGCCATGTAGGCAATTTTTTGACATGTGGGATGTTAAGTAGGATTTAGTGACGGTCCGTTAAAAGGGAGGGCATTTGTAGTCCTTTAGTTAGACGGTAGGGGTATTTTTGATACCAAAAATAAATGGAGGGTATATGTGCTCCATTTCAGATAGTTCAAGGATAATTTTGACCATTTTCCGTAAAATAAATAAAAGAGTGTATAACTTCATTTTGCACTAATACGTTGAATTCATTCTTCATTTTCTTCTTCTTATTTTTAAATTGTATAATTAAAAAAATATAGAAATACAACATACTTTAAGTTGTCTTAATTAATCGAGTGTTCTTGTTATTCACTCTCTTTAATTAAATCTACATTATTTCTTCCATTTCAACTTATGTGAAGGTGTTTGACTAGACACGTAGATTAAGAGAAAACGAAATCTTTTTAAGTTGAAATCATTTCATAAATGATAAAATCAAAATTTAAAATTAAGCTATTACTAAATTTTAAAGTACGAAACCTCATAAAAAATGTCCTTCACCTTTTTATCCTTTTAAAATAAAGTTCACACTTAACAAAATAGTCATTTAATTATTTTTTGAATATTTATACTTTAGAATAAACTAAATTTATGTATTAAATCCATCCTTATTTGAAATATATAGAAATTTTAATATTAAGAAATTTAAAAGCGATTAAAATTTTACCTTTAAAGAAATAATTACACATGAACAAAAATGTTCTTTTTATTCAAAGCAATCTTATATTTAGAACTTTTGTTATACAATTTTTAAAAGAGCAGCCTGGTGCACAAAACATCTTGCGTTGACAAGGTGGTCCAGGAAAGGGCTGCACCCCAAGGAGTGTGATATATACAATCTATCATAATGCAAGCATTTGTAGTTATTTCCGCCAATTCGGACGAGTCGTTCTTAGTTTGGTGACCTAACAATTCCATAACGACCAATTACAAACAAATTATGTGTTTGTGATGTGATATCAATTTATTAATGCCAAAACAAGCCAGTACTAAACCACAATACGATTTCGTGAGTGCCATTTGTTTAAACGAATAATTTATACTTTATATTTTTTTTAAAAAAAAAATTGGGGATAGGGGAAGGGGAGCGGGTGTAGGGATTACAAGGTGAGGAATAACTTATATTTTATGTTCTAATCCACAATACAATTTTGTATCAAAATGCCTCTCGTAATGCTAATATTCATATTAAATTTTAATCCATTAATAGTGTAGTTGTATAAATTTTGTAATAATTAACATGAAATATATACATAATGCATGCATTTAAATATAATGCTCTTTTAAAAGCGAGCAACTCTTTTGTGGTTCAATCAGATGCTATTTCTACAACGCTTTTGTTCAATTATGCAACTATTAGAACAAAATTGAAAAAAAGAATTATTGGATTTGATCAAACTCTAAAGCATGATACATTTATCAATTTGAAATTTATAATGTTCTTTCTAAATTATTTTATTATTACACAATCACATCTTTTAAATATATTATTTATTCTATTTTTAAGAATTTATTCTTATTAATATAAATTTTCTTACACTAACTAGTTACTTCTTAATGTGAGTAGGGGAAATTATAGTTGAGGTTGAAAAAAGAGGAAATTAAAGCCTTGCTATTTTGGTGTAGAATTTTGCGTGCAAAAGGTGATAATAAAGAAGAGGGGGTGTGGTTTATATGTGGAAAAATGTCATTTTCTTTGGCAGCTGCTCTTTGTTGGTCGCTTTCCATTCACATATCTAGACTATAGTATAGTGTAATTCTTTAATTTATAACTTGTTTGAAAAGAGTAGCAGCAAAGTCTTTGGAATTCGGAAAGACTCGCCGGAAAATAGCATATATTATCCATTGAAGAGTACAATCAGGTATATATGTTTATGTTTTTCTTATGAGTATCCTCATCTCAAAATATATATATAATTATAATTATAATACTTTCTTTTTCATGTAAATCTTCAGATCTGCTGCTGAAATTAAGCTTTGCCTTTTCTAATCCAAATTCTCTTCAACTTAATTATCATCACGAGCTTTGCCTGAATTAAGAAACTCATTCATCCTAAAAAAAAAACCTCTTCTGCTATATGTTTAGTGAAAAGAAACCCTACTCTTCTCTTCTTTTTTTTTTTTTATTTTGAGCCCTAAAATTATGGATTATATTTTATGATTTCGTGTTTTTAACCTAAATCCTCTTATAAGTGCACTCAGAAGAGCGTAGTAACTTTTTCTGGGAGCAATTTTCTGTTGTCGCATATATATACTTGTTCAATTTCTTCCTCATTTTTTGTTTTCCTCTTAATAATGTTGCTAAAATTACAAGTTTTTTGTTGAATCTGTGGTCTAGTTTTCTAATGTGTAAATATAGCAGAAAAAGGTATGAGCAAAATGTTGAGAATATAAGAAAATTAATTTTGTGTAATTATTATGATGTGTAGATGGGTCGAGGAAAGATAGAGATAAAGAGGATAGAGAACAATACAAACAGGCAGGTGACCTTCTGCAAGAGAAGAAATGGACTGTTGAAAAAGGCATATGAACTTTCAATTCTGTGTGATGCTGAAATTGCTCTCATTGTTTTCTCTACCCGTGGTCGCCTCTATGAATACTCTAACAACAAGTAACTATTTCTTCTTCCGCCATTCTTCTATATAAAAACAGACTGAAATTACTAATCATATTGATTTTCATGTTTTTCTTTTTCTTCTTCTGGTTTATTTCTGCGTGACCTAAATTAACAAGAAAAAGTTAAAACATAGTTTAGCATTTAGGTTAAAAGATATAGTAGTACATTTAAACTTCACATACTCATTAATTATACATTATTGCTCCCCATAATAACTTTAAAATAAAAGAAAAAAAATACCCTAGTTGATTCAAGAATACAGCATTTTAAAGTGTGGAGAAGCAGGTTATATCTTGTTGAAGGCCTCACTTTATATCTTGTTACTCCCTTCATTTTATTTTACTTGGCCTTTATATTAAAAATAAATTATTTTTAATTTATTTTTTAGTTTTCCACCCGATATTCGAAGTTCGCATTGGAGCTTCGATTAAATTCGAATCTCGCACTACAAATGCACATTTGAGGGTGACACTCCCAACAAGATTTTCTCCATACTAGAATTCAAATTTGAGACCTTTGATTAAGGGTGAAACAATTCACTGCACCACAGTCCATGTTCGTAATAGATTTTTCTTTTAATTCATTTGGCAAATGAGTTTTATTCTTTCCCACATACTATCCTCGGTATTAAATAGCTACAAATAGCAATAGTAATAATAGTCAAACTTAGAATTTTAAAATATCATTAATAAAATTAATTTAGTAAAATGCATAATTTAAATATAAGGTTTTTTTAAGATTACGAATCAAATGAAATGAAGGAAATACTTATCAATGCTGTTTTAGCAGCTCATTATGGGCCCAGTATAAAAAATCAAAAGAAAGTAATAGTCTCCAAAAGTAGAGGCGGAGCTAAGTGGAGGTCCATGGGTTCGGACAAATTCAGTAGTTTTTTCATAGATCTTGTATTTGTATTAAAAACTGAAATAAATATATATATGTACATTAACTTGTGAATTCACTAACAAAACTGACTGGCGGCTTTGTAGTAAGGAAGGGGCCATGAAAATGTTTTCCACACTAGGCTTGTGGGTTCAAACCCCACTTTCATCAAAAGTTTCTCTTTGCTTCTGTGACCAAAAGAGTTAGCAGGGGCGTATCCAGGAGGGGCTCACTATGTTCACGTGAACCCATGCTCCCTGTCGAAATCATATATGGTAGTGTTATATTTCTTAAAAAATATTTAAATATAGATGTCTGAACCCAAACTCGAAGTATCATATAATGTCATGCGATGATGATTGAATGCACCTCTCTAAGTGAGGTTAGAAATTTGAATCTTTTATCTATCTTGTTTTATTTTCCTTTCTAAAATTTGGTAACACCTCTCTAAGTGGTTTGGAAAGATAAAAAATAATTTTGGACCTATGATTTTAAAATTTTAATGGTTTTCAGTGATAAGAACCTAAATATATATCAAACTGATCAAATTATATCTTAGATCCATTTTTTCATAATAGTGCACACATTATCCTAAAATCCTAGATACGCCTCTGAGTTTGGGTCGATAAATAAGCCCATTTGGTGGATTGAAGTTGATCAGATGGGCTGTTAATGTCTTTAGAAACCACATAACATTAACAATAATAAGCTAAAAAAGGGCAACAAAATAGAAACAAGAAAATGGAAGTCAACAAGCAGAAAAACTGTGAGTACTAATATCGAGATGTGCAGATCAGTTACCTTTAGGCTTTTGCATTGTTTGAGGACTTGTTGTTTTGGTTTCTACTTGTAGCTTATACACTGTAAAAAGCCCATTTAGCTTTGTTTTTTGCTTTTTTGCTTTTAGCATGCAACAAAAATATTTTCATAATTAGTTCAGGTTTTGAATATATGTATATATATATTCTCTGTAAATGATGCATGCATGCATGCTACTTTTCCCCTTGCATGCATACGGCAAGTCTTGGTACTTGGGGACTGTCTTTTGTTTACATATATATGTATGCATGATGAGTAATTCACCCTCTTGTTTGTGACTAATTTGCCATTCATACATTATATATAGGCTGAATTTATCGGTGGCCACTTAAAGTTGGCATCAATTTTCACTTAGACATATTAACTAAGCTTTGTTCATTTTAGACATCTCATGACATATCTTGATGTTTCAGTTTGACACTTTTTACTGACATGGCATAGTGAGTAAATCTCACTCACTAACAACGCGTGAAAAGCTTATTTAATTAAAAAAAAATCTTCCTATTTTTAACCATCATCTCCCAAAACTTAGATCTTTCCATGGAGAAGTAGATTTTATGGTGCTAATTAGTTAAAACAAAAACAACTAAAATTATAGTAGATCAAGCTATAATTAATTTGATTTATGAAAAAACATAGAATCAGTAGAAAACAACAACTGAAAAAGATTGAACAAGAAGATGAGTCTTACGTCTTAAGTGAAGAACTGATCATAAACTCGAAAGGAAGGATTTCACTGAGAAGACAATTTGGGTGGGGGAGGAGTGGGGGGTCGGGTGTGGGGTTGGTGGGGAAGATGATTTGGATGGGGGAGGGGTTGGGAATCGGGTGGTGGGGAAGGGGTTGGGGATCTGGGGGTGGGGGTGCTAGCGAAGATAATATAGGGTGGGCTATGTGTTATTTATTTTTGGGAAAATGGTCAAAAATGCCCTACGTTTATAGTTTGGCTCAAAAATGTCCTTGTCGTCAATACTTTGATTCAAAAATGCCCTTACAGTCAATACTTTGGTCCAATAATGCCCTCATAGTTGCTAAATGAGTCAAAAATACCCTGTTCTGAATAAATATATTATTTCTTTTCTTTATAAACACATCTTCCTAATTAAAGTATTATTAAAGAACCTTATTCTTATTTTCTTTCTTTTAAATTCACTTTAACAAACAAAAATGTAGGAAATGATTTTTTCTTCTTAATCTCATTTTATCAATTGAAATAGAATAACTTCATGTACACTTTCGACGGATAATATATGTCATATATATAAGATCATAGTATATCCATCATTAATTTTTATTTATATAACGATAAAAAATAATTATAATAAAATAGAATTTTTTTTATTTTTTTATAAATTGAAGTAGGACAAACATTGCTAATTTTAAAAAATATTATTAAAAAAATAATGTGTTAAAAAGAAATTAAATAATATATTTATTTGCAAAATGAACATTTTTGCTATTAAATAACAATAAGGGCATTTTTGCACTAAACTATTGACGGCAACAATATTTTTGGACCAAACCATACAAAGTTTAAGGGCATTTTTAATCCTTTTCCCTTTATTTTTTTTTTGAATTATTTGGGTTTAAAAAATGACACATGTCATTGAGTGATTGACCATTTATTTTCTACTCAAAATTCGTTATTTAAAAAATATTTTTAATATATATGTCATATGTCTTCATTTAATTCGTCACTTTGACACATCACCGGCAAGTGTATTATACACACCTTACACATTTGGCTCATTGTCAAAAAAGTGTCAAAATGATACAGTAGAATATGACATGAGGTGTCTAAAATGAAAAAAAATCTAATTGAGATATGTAAGTAAAAATTGATGCCAACCTTAGATGATCAACGATGGTTAAACCTTATAGAAAACCTCTCTTATTTGCCCCTTTTTTTATACACTCCATCTCAACCTTTTATTCCATCTAAATCCTTCAATTAATTTCATTTTGGATGTATCATTTAAACACAATATAATCTTTAAGCTTCCATTATTTTATTTATACTATTTAACTGCAGTTTTGCACTCTATCTACTCTCCTCCATTGCTCCCCTTTCCCGTCTCCTCATTTGCTATCTCTCGACTATAAATTGAGTATATTACTAATAAAAATCAGAAGAAAGATGATGGAGACTTCTCTTCTGTGTTCTTCTCATCAATTTCATACTCAGACTTTCAATATGTTTAAATGAGGGAGAAATATAATATTGTATCAATCGTATTATTAAAGAATATACAATACCCGATACAAATATTACACACAATATTGTATTAACCGTATTTTGAAAGAATATACAACACATGACATAAATATATAACATGTGACATAAATGTATAGGGGTGACAAAATCAAATCAATCCACACAATTCTCTCAGCCCGTTCAAATTTGAGAGGGTTATTAACCCGTTAATTTATTAGCTCAACCTATTTCAGCTTAATCGATTTCGGCCCATTAAAAATTAGGTTGATATATGTAGCCCAGCTGACTCATGAGAAATCTTGTCATGAAATTTTTTTATCACTATTTGATATGTTATATATATAGCCATAATAAAGAGAATAAATTATAATAGATACAAATTGGGTATGTTACTGATAAAAATTAGATGAGAGATTGTGAAGACCTCTTTTTTTTTCTTTTCTTCTCTTCGATTTCATATGCGAACTCTTAATATATGCCTAAACGAGGGAGGGATATTGTATTTTGAAAGAGTAGTATACAACACATGATACAAATGTATATACACAATATTGTACTAATCGAATTTTGAAAGAGTACAGAACACATGATATAAATGTATAAATACACTTTATACAAAAATTTATTAGATGACGCTAGAGGTGGCAAAATGAAATTCAATTTGTTCAATCCGTTCAAATTTGGGCGGGTTATTAATTCGCACATTTATTAGTTCAACCCATTTCAGCCTATCCATTCCAGCTCATTAAAAATTGAGTCGATATGTAGTCCAAATTGACTGATGAGAAATTTTGTCAAATTTTTTTTAATTTTTTTAATTTTTTAATATGTTATATATAGTCATAATAAAGAGAGCAAAATCATTTCATTAGATACTAAATGAATAAATAAATCAATTAAAACTTAGTAAGAATTGAACTAGTTGGGTTATGACCCACATTTTAGTCCATCATAGCCTAATTCATTTCAGTTCAAGTAAAAGAATAATAAATAAATAAATAAATTTAAAAAAATTCAGTCTAAGTAGCTTTTGGGAGGGTCAATAACCCGCCCATTTATTAACTCAACTCAATTTGATCCGCCCAAATTCAGCTCAATCCACCTATTTGACACCTCTAATTGATATTTGATACAAAGTAATTAAATACACAAAGAGTATATACACTTGCTACAGTTGTATTCGTTGATACAATTTGATATAATTGTATTCATTGACACAAATGTATTTATTGATACAATTGTATTCATTGACCCAAATCAATTATATTAATGGTATATGTTGATTCATCCTCTCTTCTCTCTCCCAAATCTCGCATGCCTTTCTCCTCCATCTTCCAATTTCACTTGCCTCTTTCCTATTTCTAGGATATAGCTATAAATGTTAGGGTTTTGCCCTGATTTTTTTACCTTATTTGAAATTTATTTTTTCGTTAAAGAAAAGTCAAAGTATTACCATAAATACTTGAACTTTTTCTGAAAGAACAATATATGTCTCTTCCATATTTGGTTATTCTTTCCTTAGAGGAAAATTTTGGAGATCTATAAATTGAAGATCCCTATTATCATAGCATAACACAATAGTATCCACAACGTAGTGGTTTAGAGAGTTTAGTTTATGGGGAGATTTTCTCTCGATAGTTTTAATTTTTTCTTTAATATTGGTTTTTCATATGTAGGTCAATTGGCCAAACCATATAATAATATTATTTTTTGTATAAGTTTTTTGTTATTTGATTTATCATCTCTCTATGATTTGCAATTGTAAGCTTCCGCATGACGCCATAATCACTTTCGATTCCAACAATAAATCATAATTAAGCAAACTATACCCATAGATCTCTAATTAAGCCCAAACTATAGTCATATTTGAAAATTTCTCATATTTTTTTTTGTTTTCCCACCCAGTGTCCGGAGCCCACATTGGAGCCCTGACTAAATCCGAATCGCGCACTGCAGGGCCCATTCGGGGATGACGCTCCCAAGAGAATTTTTTCATATTAATATTGCATGAAGATTTATATATATATATATATCCTTTTACGTGCAGTGTGTATATTATGTTTGTATAATAAAACAGCTAAAACAGTTTTATGCATGTGTACAGTGTAAAGGCAACTATTGAACGATACAAGAAAGCAACAGCAGAAACCTCTAGTGCGTACACTACTCAAGAGCTCAATGCACAGGTACGACAAACATGTCATAATCAATTAATACTATGCTTTTTATTTAATTTGTATCAAAAATATATATGTGTGTGTGGAGGTGGGGGAAGAATTTAAAGTCGATCAACTATAGATGTTATCGACTAATCCAATGTCTTTTGTGCTTTGTTTTCCGTATAATATGTTTACAGTTTTACCAACAAGAATCAAAGAAGCTGCGGCAACAAATACAATTGATGCAGAACACAAATAGGTGATTTAATTTCTATTTGTAACAACAAAATAAATACTATATAACAACATAATTTAATTCAAGTACAGGCATCTGGTGGGTGAAGGGTTGAGCTCTTTGAATGTGAGGGAACTGAAGCAGTTGGAGAACAGACTTGAACGAGGCATTACAAGAATTAGGTCCAAAAAGGTATAGTATATATTTCGATCTCTATGTCTTATTCTTTTATTATTATCATATCATATTTTAATTATATGAGCATCAAACTAATTAAGTTAAACTATTTGTTTGTGTTGGATATGCAGCATGAAGCAATACTAGCTGAGACTGAGAATTTGCACAAGAGGGTATAAAATATTTTCTCATTATGGAGAAGAGGGTTTTTTTTTTTTAATTTCAACTGATTTTTGAATTCTTTAACTTGATACAGGAAATTCAACTGGAACAGGAAAATGCATTCCTAAGATCAAAGGTATTATATTTATTTTTTGTCAAATTTGTTCCTTTTCCATTCATTCATCACTTAAACTTGTTTCTTTCGGATACGGCTCTTCTCTATTACTCCCTCTATCTCTATTTACTAGTCCATTTTTTATTTGACAAGAACATAATAATTGACAAAGTAAATTTAGTATTTTATCCATATTAATTGATAAAATTTCAAAATCAATTTACTCATTAAAGAGGTCCTACCCTTTTCAAAAAACATTAACTCTCCAAACATTACTCATTCCCATCATATGCTCTTTAATTTAATTTTCAGACTAATTTTTAAATCAATTTTCTGAAATTTATGATCACAAAACTTTTTTCTTATTTATACGGATTTAGGAAGGGGACAGGGTAGGGAAGTTTATGAATAAAATTTACAAATTAAAATTAATGAGTATCAAAATATGTGGAGAGGTCAATATGATATACTATAATTGAAGTTGCACGAACTCTTTATTTTTGACCCGCATCTACATTGACATGGCACGGATGCGGGTGCGAGAATCATGTGGAATCGGTCAACCCACACCGAATACTTTTGTTATCTTCTGTGTCTTGAACAGTTTAACAAATAAGTTTATGTTTTATAATCAAGAAACTAAATAAATTCTAAACAGAAAAATAGAAGAATATTAGGAGATCATTAGCAAATCTCCTATTATATAGCCTTTCACACTTGGGATGAAAACTAAAATCTAAATCCTCTTCAAGTTAAAGCACTGTCATAAAATATTTCATGGCAATCACAAATTTTTAAATAAGAAAGGTAATAAAGTTTAGACTGATTAACGTCCATTTCTCCAAGTACATTTATTCTACTAAATCATACTCCCTCTATCTAATAATATTTGTTCACTATTGACTTGGCACATCCTTTAAGAAACAATAAATAATAGGGGTAATATTATTATTTTATCCTTTGACTTTATTAAATTTAATGCTTTGAGAAATTTGTTAGATGATAAAAAGTATTTAATAAAAAGGGTAAAATAGACACAAAAGGTAAATTTATCTCTTGATTTTTTAAATTGGACAAGTATTGTCAGACAACTATTTTTAGTATAGTGAACAACTATTGTTGGATGAAGGGAGTATATTTTATTTTATTTTTGTATATTTTGTTGAAATTTATGTTCAGTTAGTTACTGTAATAATATTTAGCATAATAAATTGCTTTGATTTAGAATGAATTTGAATTTGAATTTTTTATTAGCTGTTTTAGTTATTGAGATATTTGGCTATTGTGCTTGAAGGGGAAAAAAGAAATATGTTCTTTAAAAATATTCCTTTATCTTCTTTTTTGTGAAATAAAAGAAAGCTTCTTTTAAGGGGAAAATGTTTTTGAAGATTATTATTTATAACATTAAATATTAATGTTTCAGGTTCTACAATTTTAATAATTAAATATAAAAATATAACATGAAATTAATGATATTAATGAATATCAAAATTTATAGGGACTATAAATATAAATATCTTGTTCTTATCAAATTTGAAGATTAGTTTTTTAAAATTGGTCGATTTAACTATGGTTATGATATTTGTTAATTTAATATAATCTTGACCTTTAAATTTTAAACAAGACACATATCTCTCATCTAGATGTCTATGTACTTGACGAAATGGAAAGAAAATGTAATGGAAATCCGAGATATTTTACCTTTTTTGAATTGCAATTTTTTTACATACTATATATATATATTCAACTATTTAAAGTGTTGTTAAGCTTAATAAAAATATTGAGAAACAATTTTCAATCAATACTTTGACATTCAATCAACCTTTCAGGGCAGTCATGATTACACAAATAAATGTTGATTGAATGTTTTCCACAATCTGATCCATTACTCATTGTAGTGTTTTATTAAGCATTTTTTATATAAAATTCTTGTATAGTAACATATGAGTATTGTGAATTTGTGATCATATCATGTATGTCACTTGTAGCCTTATAAACCTTTTCTCTGGTGACTGGACTAATCAGTTATAGCTTCAAGCCCTATATAAGATTACAGAGAGTCAGTCACTCTGCTCTTCATAGTATTTAAAAACATTAATAACTTAATTATTTTGAGGTTAGAAAAAGAGTAGTGATGAGATTGAATTGATTTGCAGATAGCAGAGAATGAGAGGCTGCAGGAACTAAGCATGATGCCATCTGGTGGGGAAGAGTATAATGCATTTCAACAATATTTAGCAAGAAATATGCTACAGCTCAACATGATGGAAACTGCAGTCCCATCTTATGATCCATTGTCTCCTGATCACAATAAGTCTCATCTCCAACTTCAACAACCAAACATCTTTAAGTATGTCTTCCTATCAATGCATCTGTATTCTTATGTTAAAGAACCGCGCTTCTCACTGTAATCTTTCTGGTTTCTGTTGATGCAGGTAAATCCATTTCTACTGTGGAGGAAGGAATGTGCCCTTTTCAAACATAAATAATCTATCTTTGTGCTTTTGATTTACTGCCTTATTTTCATGTTTGCTATTAGTATTACTTGTAAACTCTGGACGTCTCAGCTTTTTTCCAATAGACCCTGCATCTTTTCTTTAAATTTGGGGCTTAGTTTTGCAATTACATGGAAATAGGGATGACAAATGACCGGCTTGAATTGAATTTGGGTTGGTTGAAAACGAATTACAACTCAACCCGCCCATATTTTAATGAGGTTAAAAACTGATTGAGTAATTGACCCATACTATTTATCTATTTTCAATCCGTTTTAAACCATTTTACTATGGATTTAAAATGAATGGATCCGTATTTACTCATTTTAAATTGAATACACCCTGCCTGCTTTCATGGACTTCAACTTTTATTTGACTCTAACCAATTACCATACCATTGTACAAAAATCTACTCACTTTTGGCAGTGAAATTATTTCTTAAGATAAAAAAGTTGATTCAACTTTGACATTGTCACCGTAGGCAGCTCTAAATCATATCGAAAGCAAAAACCTATCCGATAAAATAAAGTATTACAACTCAGCGACATAAAGTAATAAGATAACTTCATGATTGATCATTACTGTGAAACCAGACCTTAAGTAACAAAATAGCACATAAATCAGGACCATCTGATTGGCATTACAAGCTTCCTACAAAATCCTTTTCTTTTGGGAAAATAACACTAACTTATCATCCAGCCACACAAGGGAGAAAACTACTCCACAGCACTGCACCAAACACCAAGTCAATCAGAACCAAAAACATGGCAGAAAATAAAAGCCTATACCATCATTCATCCTTGACCAATTTCTGATTGCTAGTCATGACAATATCCAACTGAATATTTAACATAATCAAGGTGTAATATCGCAATATATCACTACTCTCTTCTACACGATAGAAGGAGGAGTAAAAGAGTTAAAGAAAAGAGTAAATTCAGTACTTTAGTGGCAGATTCTTCCCAAAAGTATATACATATAGATAGCTTTCTCACAGAATATTACACGGCCCACGATCTGAACGACCTCGAAGCTCCTCTGTCTCCCTTTGAGCTCTCTCCAGATATTCTCTCAACTTGCGAATCTCGTCATCTGATTTCTTCTGTGCTTCTTTTGCACTTAGTTCAGCCTTCAACCGAGCAGCCTGCTCTTTGGCCAATTGCTCTTCAAGCCTATGGGTGGTTTCCTTCAGCTTTGACTCAACCTGTCAAACATGTAACAATAGGTAGGTAAATACAAAGGCACTATCTAGCTATAACATCGCCAAACCTAATTACATAGACTACACCATACTTCCCTGGCACCAGAATATTGCATACAATTCAACAGAGTTGTCTTTGTATTTGATTTTTCAAAAAACGCTTTACCATCATTATCATTCCATAGCTATGTTTATTAGTATAAAATTGGAAAAGTAGTTTCTACATGTATATTATTTTTTCCAAAATTGAATTAATTCATTTACGAAAATTAAAACAAAATTTGCAATTTGACCCTTGTTGAGTGAAACAAGTTATCTACTTCGGGGGACAAGGTTCTATAATCTCACTACACAGTATATGATGCTCCAAATTAACATGCCAGGGGAAGTCCAGAAACATGAAATCTAGAAAGTAAGGAAGATCGGTTTGTTTCTATTAGCGCCTTTGGCCAAATCAAATATCTTACCATGAATTCCCAGCAGAAAAGTAGTACCAATCAAGAACTTCCTTGACGAAACTTTGTATAACTAAAGAATTTTATTAGTCTAAACAAACTAGTGGAAGATAGCCACTAGCTCATTCCCTTGCTAGTACTAAAAATGTATTGCATAATTAGCAGCCGCATCAGCATTTGGCAATAGGATATACAAAAGCAGATAAATGACTGATGAATTCATTTTCTAATAGTAGCTAAAGAGTTCAATAAAGATCAAACATACCACTTCAGTTATTCTCTTCAGTTGCTCTTCATACGACTTTTGCATTTGTTCCTTCAACCCTAGTATCTCCTGCTTAGAATATCCCACCAAGGAATTAACCTCGTTTGCCTGGTTATGAAGTTTGATAGCTCCTTTCTATAAATGAAAACATTGCAATTAACAAGTAAGCCCAATTGCTGGATAAGTACAGAGGACAATTGAATTGTTGAAAGTGCACACCTTTAATTCCTTGAACAAGTCATCTGTATATGGTTTTCCACCATTAATCTCTACAACCACATTTACCAGGAAAAGTAGTTGTTTCAATTGGTCAGCTTTCTTCAAAGGATCTCTAGTCTTGTTATCAAAAAGCACTTTCCTATTTCCACACATCGTGAGGGTATTCTAGATCATCAGAGAAAATGCTTTAAGTTGAAGATATCTCATACTTGCACAAGCTTGAAGAAAGAAAACAATAACATATAATGCCAACTGAAGTTTGATGATTGACTTTTAACTATAAATCTTGCTCTATTAGTAGAAAATTTCCTTTTCCTCATCTTTTTAAATAAGAAAGAAATTTTTTTGTCGATCACAAAAGTTCAAGATCCATTGTATTTTTTTCTCCCCATTTTCTTGTCCTTTCCCATCAACACCTGCCTACAACATAAAACTATTAACTGGTGCTGATTTTGCTGGATTTAAAACTATCTTCTTTTATTTCTAAACTTTGAAAAGAAAAAAGAATATCCTGATCAAGGCAATCAAAGTACCTAGCTCTGTTTAGTAGAACTTCTTTCCTTTCTCTTTTTCCTTTGTTCATTTATTCTTTTTTTAGTTATAAAGTCATAAATCTCTGTGTTGCTCAGACTCTTTAAAAATGTCGACGGGTGCTTGCCGCATCCTCCAAAATTAGTGCAGTTTTGGAGGATCCGACAGGGGTGTGGGAGCATTTTAGGAGAGTCCGAGCAACATAGATAAATCTAGTGAGATGGATCTTAATCTTTATCCTTTTACCATACAACCCCAATGAGCAATGTTACTATCAATTCTTGCTTCTCCCTATCCCCACCCTCAAAAGAAAACACTTTTTGTTTTGCATTTTTTTCCTCACATGTACTAGATTCATCCCACAAGCTAATGTTTCTAAGCCTCTTATATGACTAGGTTTTGTAAGCTATTATCTAACAAGCAAAAGCACATTCTTCCCCACCAGAGTTCTATCAATCAATGTGTAGAAATCTCAAAAAAAAAATTGAAGAAAAAAAAAAAGACGAGACCTTTTTAACAAATTTTCTAGTTACAAATACATTTACAAATAAAATCAAACAGCTTACTGAAAGTTAGATTGTAATAGCATGTTTGGTCAAGCTTCTAAAATCAACCTATTTTTGAAAAGTGTTCTTTTCGAAAAAGTATTTTTGGTGAGAAATAGATCGTGTTTGGCCAATAAATTTAAAAAGTACTTTCAAGCATCAATTAGTAAAAAAGCACTTTTGCAAAAAGTACGTTTGGTGAGAAACAATTTATGTTTGGCCAATAAATTTAAAAGTATTTTGAAGCAACAATTAGTGTTTGACCAAACTTTTTAGCTTCCAAGTTTCCGTTTGGATAAGCTTATAAAAAGTCACTTATAAGTCAAAAGCTAAAAGTCATAAGAAGGGGATACCCTACTTTCGGCTTTTGGATTATTTTAAAACTTTTTTGGCCTAAAAATGAGTGCTTAAAAATACTTTTTAACTTTTCCAAACACTTCCAAAATTAAATAAGTGCTTAAAAGCCAAAAAAGCACTTAAAACTAAGCTAATCCAAACGCCCCCAAAGTGTATTTTCTCAAAAGTGCTTTTCAAAAAAGTGTTTAAAAAAAAAGCTTCTTTTTTTAGCTTATGAAAAATAAATTTTCTTACTCCTCCGAAGCACTTATTTTCTCCCAAAAGTTTGGTCAAACACCCCACTTTTTTTTATAAAAAAAAAGAAAAGAGAAGCACTTTTAGCCTAGCAAAAGCTTGGTCAATCAGGCTATAAGTATTGAGATTATCTTTAAGCACATTATACCTTTAAAGGCTCGGGGCAGTCACGACCTAAGTAGTCATCCAGGGTTTCATCATTGTCTTCAAGATCATCCCCACCGGTGAAAACCAAAATCATGTAATCACTGATTTTGCTCCCAAAGAACTCCCTCAGACTCTGGACTGCTGCTTGTTCTTCTCTTGAAAAGCGAGTTCGCACAGATAAAACTACAAGAACAGCATGAATCCCATCCTTGGCCATATTGATGCATTTAACAATTTCGTTTCCAATAAATTCAGGTTCAGAAGAAAAATCAAACAATCCTGCAATTTTGATGAAGTCAGCTATTTCTACTTTATGTAATCAGAAAACAGATCAAGATCCAATAAAGAGCAAATTCATGTTTTTTTACATATGCAGAAATTTTTAGTGTTTAGGCACCATTGTTCCATATGTTAACACGTTTTGCAACTATGATGCAGCATGCTTTATCAGTGTCTTTAGATAACTCAGGAACAATTAATAGCATATAAGGAAAGAAGGACAACACAGTAAACTTGTCCTCCTGGTAATTTATGAAGAACACTAATCAATTAGTTTACATACTTTAACAAAACAAGATACTTTAACATCACCCTATCACTTTAAATACTTCAACATCACCCTCCCCAGACCCCACTAACGGGATTACACTGGGTATGTTGTTGTATTTTGAAAAAACAAGTTATATACTCACAGTTCCGAGATTAAACCAAGACAAATTCTAAATGCTTATAAAGCTCTTTCATGTTGTCTTTTTATGTGTGCCAAAATTGCATTGATTTGTTTCAGTATTTTAATTCTTAAGAACATGCTAAAGCATATCACCAAGTATAAAAAGTATTCTTACATGTCAGTCAAACACGAATATAAAAAGTACTCTACATGTTAGTCAAACACAATACAAATATAGATACTAACATTTTGTAAATAAATCTGCATAAAAATCCACTTATAATTAAAGCCAAAATAATTCTTCAAAAAATCATTAGTTATAAGCATCAGACAGAGTAGTGTGCGACTTATTTAAATACTAATTTCACAAATATAGCTTATTGCAGAAAAGAAGGAAATGAAAGTCTATGCATAATACCTGGCGTATCAATCACATCAACTATTTGGTTATCTTCTAGTACAGTCCTCTGTAGTTCACAAGTGCTTGTTACACCAGCTGAGCTAGACATTGACTTGAATGCCTTTCTTCTAAGAATGCTATTCCCTGTGGCACTTTTACCATTACCTGTACGCCCAACCAGAACCAGTGTCCGAGCTCCATTTGTAGTGAATTCCCAATCATCACTTATCGCACTTCCACCCATCTTTTCATATTGAATCAAAGAACATTAAATGAAGAAGCAGTTTTGTTATGGTGAAACAGTAGGGTAAAAAGATGATGTTGTTCAGCTATATGATAAAAGCACAATCGACAAAACAAACTTTCTCAAAGGCAAATCTAAAACTTGGATAACGAGGTTTACATAATGGATGCAAGAGTAAGTAAAATGTTAAATAGTAAGTTGCAGTCAGAAGCTAGCCTATTTTCCTATGGTGATGAAACAAATTATCTTCAACTATAATAGTTTCAAATTGGTTAACGGAGAAAGCGGTAAGGAAATAGATAGAAAAGAAAACATACAGTTAAGGGACTGACTATTCAAGGTTTTCATGCAATAGTATAAAATCCCTAATAATTTTTCTAGGTCTTTTAGGCATCTGTATAAGCTCGAGATCATCAGATCTAGAAAGTGTTTGACGCATGTTCGGCCAATGTGACAAACCAAACCAACTAACGACATAAAATTGAACTCTAAAACAAAGTAAAAGAAGAAAGTCTTAAGAATTCGACCTGACAACCCTACAATTAAGCTCGATCAATCTACTAGTGACCACAAAAACATAACCCACTTCTTTGGAAACCTTTTGACTATTAATATCTTCTCCAGATATCTTACAATGAAAATAAAATCTGTAAAGAGCCAGAAGAATCTTCACTGAAAGCATCTCCTTTTATAAAAAGATAAAAACTTCATTTAAAAAAGCAGATAACAAGAGTACAACATATGACTAAGAATGGTCAAATAATCCTTACTGGTGAGACACAAATTTCAGAATAGCTTGATGAATAATAGAGAGAGGGTAAGGCTTGAATGCAAATCCTCTAAAGTCCCAAGACTTCAACATCAACACCAGGTTAAACACTTAAAAAATTAGACAAGACTAGCACCCAACAGTGTGGCCTAATGATCTAATGAAATGGGTGAAAACCTTGGAGACCACACTTCGAAAGAAAAAATGCTAGGTGATTTCTTCCCAAACAACAGAAGAGTTATCAAGTAGTTGTTTTGGTGGGAGGTAGTACACATAAGTTGGCCCAAACACTACCGTTATATTAAAATAAAAAGGAAAAATGGCATCAGTTACTGGAATCCAACTCAAACACCCTAGACTAAGCAATCAGTAAGCAATATCCAACAACTGCCACATGACCAATTTCCACTCCCTCCCTCCCTCAACCCCCAAATAAATACTATAGCATTACTAATAGAACACCACCATTCTCTCATTATAGTCCACTAGAATTGGTTGAAAACAACACCAATCTCCCCCCACAAAAAGTAATAACTATAAATTTAGCTTTGTCTAAAACAGTAGAGAAAGGGGCTGATCTATAGCAATTCCAAATAGACCATGCTCATTCTATGTACTGGTGTTTTTGCTGCCGAATCAGTTAGCATCTTTCCACATCCCATACCTAGGATCAAACTTTGTATGATTCAAAACAACTCATTGATTTTATATTAGCCACGTACTATGATTGTTCAGAAAACATGGGCCGTACTATCAATTTGAATTAACATTTTTAATCACTCGAAATAGAGTTAAGAAAGAAACCAATATCATCAATTGAATATACCCAATTCACTCTGTTCAATTTCATCCCAATTACGATCGTATACTATATACCTAAACATTATCAATTACCACATACAGCAAAATCCTGTTTTCCCTTTCCATTAAACAATTTTAAACACAACATCATACAGAAAAACAAAATCCCAGTGGAAAAGAATATGAAAAATCTTCCTCACGGATCTGAAACAAAAACTAAATGATTAAATTTGCTCACCTTGAGAGTTGCTTGAACGATAGAGAGAGAACGAAGAAGCTGCTGTCCGGTATACAAAGAGAATACCTAATTAATTAAATTATATAGTGTTAAAGCAAAGAGACAAAGTCCTAGCATAACTCTATGCCTTTATCCACACGTAATTACCAACAAGTGAAGCTACACTTTGTCAATCCAAAATATATTAATACTCCCTCCCTTGAAAGAAAAAATAAACTTCATTCCTTTTTAGTCTGTTTCAAAAAGAATGATTCCTTTTCTTTTTTGGCAACACTTTAATTTCAGCTTTTCATGTGGCATATTTAAAGCCACAAGATTAAAGGGCATTTTTGGTACATTTGACATAACTTTAATTTAAGACCACAAGATTGAAAAGTCTTCTTATTTTCTTAAATTCCATGCCAAGTCAAACTAGATCATTTTTTTTAAACGGAGGGAGTAATACAAGTACATCATAAATAGGATTTTTTTTTTTTGGTTCAAAAATATTTTCTAACTTTAGATATTACTTTTCATTTTCACCCTTCTTAATTATTGTCAAAATGACCTACACTATAAACTGAAAAATTAGCAACTCAACACAAGGAAAAAGCCTCTGTATGGACCCTCAAAAATCTTACCAACCACCTTATTAGTTCAAACTCGACGTTCCGGACACGATGGAACTGATGGAATTCTCATTCGACGCTCGGAACTCAAAATATTGACCAAAGTCAACCCTATCAAGAATTCTCAACTCAAGAAGGGTCAAATCACCAAAAACACACATCGTGGACTAGACCAACTTTTCCCAAAACACAAACTAAGCATGAAAACGTTAAGGGGAAGGGGAAAATGGTCATTTCATAATTAAAAGTAAATTCACAAAAAATTGGACATTACACTATCATAGATAAATGTCTACCTTGTTCGACACAAAAAGACTCAAGAAAGATAATGAAGAAGAAAAATAATTTTCTCCTTGCAAAAGAACCGCGGCATAAATTCTTTAGAAATTTTGCACTAGGTGCCTTTTGAATAACAACGATTCAGATCGTTACATTATTAGTATAATGTTAGTACCAACAATTCGCTAGCGATCACTTGTGATCCTAAGTGTCGGTCATACCGAAAATATAGACTTAGATCGTGACAAGTTGATACGTCAATCTATAGAAGTTTGATTAGTTCCTTATCATATCTATCAACCACGTCCAGACCTGATATTATGTAAGTGATAAATGTTCTATCAATGTTTATGCATCTACTAACAGAAGCGGCTAAAAAAGTTTTGAGGTACATTCAAAGCACCATAATTATGATATGTTCTATAAAAAAAAATCACATCTATGAAATTATTGAATTTACTTATAGTGACGGAGTTGGCTCACAAAATGACATGAAAATTACTTTAAAATATGATTTCACTTTCGAATTAGGTGATATTTGTTGGTTCATAAAGGAGCAAGGGTTTATAGCTCAATCAAAAGTTGAAGTAGAGTACGTTGCTACCTCATGTGCTGTAAATCAAATTTATGACTGAAAAAAACTTTATTGACTTGGAATCTTCTAATTAAAGCAATTGAAATTCTTTGTGATAGTAAATTTTCAGTTGTCATGGTAAAGAATTTGATTTTTCATGAAAACACTAAATACATTAAAATAAAATATATTTCTATTAGAGAACCTGAAAAAAAGAATGAAGTTTTGATTTTGCATTATGATCAACTAGCAGCTATTTTTATAAAAGCACCACAAAAATAAAAATTTGAGCTTCTTAAAGTTAACTTGAAATATTCAACAATGCTTACATCAAGGGGGAGTGATGAAGAGTGTTCATTTCGTATGTAATGCTTGGTGTTGTATACTTAGAATTTTTGTCTTGATTTTTTATTGTATCTTTTGAATAATTTTTTTAAAAAAAAGTTCTAGAATTAAGAAGTTAGATATATTATGTATAGGGGATTTATTCAAGCATAATATAAGGAGTCAGTTTCAAGGATGTAAAAAAAGATTTGATGACTCCATTTTATGTACTCTTTATATAATTTTTTTTTTGTTGTATGTATAAATATTAACTTCATTTTCTCCGGATTAACTTCCTCTCTTTTATATTTTTTTCTTTCTCTCTCCTTCAGTGATAATGAACTAACGCCAAGAGTAAAAATATATAAAATGATATATATTAAATATATCAAATTATGATAAATATTTTTAATTTGCGTCCAAATAATAGTGGTGAAATGTTATCGTCTACCATATATACATACATAATTTGAAAATATGTTAAGCAATATTCTCATCATCCCCGAAGAAAAAAAAAAAGATATATAAATGTATATATAGTATATAGAGAATTTTTATTTTATTTAAAAACTTTATTATCATTTATCTCCAACACTCTCCCCCAAACGAGTTAAAGTGGAAAATATTAGCAGCACTTTGTCTTAAGCATATACTTGGTGACTTCTACTTGAAGTACACCAGCAAATCGTAATTCATCATAAGAAAATGTAGTATCCAATCAAATTTTAGGTTATGTTATTTATAAATATTATGATTATCTTATTTAAAAATATTATCTATTTGTTGTGGCCGTAAGGGTACTGTAGCTCCTAATTTCCCTCTCCCCTTGGCCCATGATCATTTTAATAACCATTATTTTCATGTACTGATGAAGTCTGTCTTTTTTGGAGCAGCTTCAGGTTCAATCTCTCTGTAAAGAACTCTCATCAATTTTTGATGGCATGTGTTAAATTTACTGCTTTCCTGGAGTAGTTTTTTGTGGGTTTTTATTGTTGCATGTTCCTAATTTGATTTGATTTACTTCAGGGATGTTTGGGAATCGGTTCCTAATTGCATCCTTTGTATTTTCAGTTTTTTGGTTGGATTCTTCTTCTTCAAGGAGCGGTGAAATCTACTAGACATCATAAGTTTGTTTTTATTTGATTTTGGATCCTATTTTGTTGATTTATGTTCGATTGTCTTGATATAGGTTTCCATTTCGCTGCTTTGTGGATAAGTAATTATAAGTATCTTGCATGGACATAATTCTTATGGTATTCTCAATTTTACAATGTTGAATTCGATTATAAGAGGATACAACCAAAAATTTCGACCACACACCAGCGAAGACCTCAAAATTCAATTGGGTATACGGTAGATTACTTATGGTGAGAAATTAATAGAAGGAATTCAGGTAAAGTCTCCATGATCGTTTAAACAGAATGTTAACTCATTTTGTCGTTTAAGGAAATCTATGAATTCGTAGATATATTTATTATTTATGCCATTCTTTTCGTATGACAGAGTTGGTCTTCACACGAAAGTGGAACTCGAAGAAATGGTGGACAGGATGGAATCATCACAACTGCATACGATTAATTATACAGAGAATGAATTGGTTAAAGATCATCTAAGGCATCTGGTACTGTTTTCATATCTCTTCTTACTATCATGTGAATCTAATTTTTCATCAAAAACAGTAAATATGTGTGTTCATGTCGCGATTAATTAGAAATGCATTTAACTGACTTGGTGTTTAGTTAAAACTGTTTTGACTTGCCAAAAAAAAATAGAATAGAACGGATAAAATGAGTTATATAGCTAACATCAACTAATTTGGATTGAAGCTTAGTTGGTTGGTTGCTTGATTGATTTTTTAAACTAAATGGAATGGAGAAGTTGCATTCAGTTTTACCATATAACATCCTTTTAATACGATCATTCAGGTTACTATATCCATGATTTATTTTAGGATTTACCTCGGCAACACCATAGAATCCTTTGTATTTGCTATTTTGCATGGCCAAAGAATTATGATACAAGCTTCGTATTTGAGCTGCTTTAGAGTTCTTGATCCTCCTAGAAATAGAATGCTTTTGGTTCTTTATTGGGGGACTAATTTCTCTCTCCGTTCTCATCAGGGTTTTACTTATCCAGTCCGAAGTCATTTTCTGGAAAATATTTTGGAAATGACTAGATACCGGTTAACTCCATCTAATCAAATTGATAACTATGGTCAAGACAAGATGTGGAAAATGCAGAAACAGACTATTAGGAAGAGGAAGACCCAAATTGCTTCAGCTGTTGAGGTATGGAGTCTCCATGCTGTTATCATGAACCAAATTGAGCTCATAATGAGAAGAGTGATTCGAGTCCGAGCTGGTGCATTTGGTGATGAAATTTCATATTTGGCTATCGAAATTGGAGGTAATTTTTCATTCTAATCATTTTTTCGCCGAAGGGGGTTTGGATGAACTCCCTGACCATAAGCTGGCTCTGCCTGTGATTGTTTCTGCTTTTGTGTTTTATATGCAGTATAGTTATAAATTCTTGCTGGACGAACACTGCTATCAATTATTGTACCTATAGTTCTATGAATGGTATTTTATATTGGGCCCATTTTTTATAACGTGTTCTTTTTTAAGCAAACCACGCGTATTGATTTCTATTCATCTTCTCTATCCCAACTTTTGAGAAAAAGGTGCTCAGTAATTGTTCATCTTCATGGAAGATCTTGCATGCTCGGTGAAACTTCAGTCATCCCTGTACCCACTGCCTCTTCCTTTCCCTTTTTTCCTTCTTATATTTTCTTTCAAGTTTTAGTTTTTTAACTAGCTTTCTTCCACATTCTTTCAATCATTGATGGTTAAGTTTTTTTCACTCTTCTCATAAGTTCTGCACAGAAAATTTCAGTGGTATCTAATGGGTATCAGTATTTCTGATTTTTTTATTTTTTTTATATTTTTAGGTCTTATTTTGTTTTTTTTTTACTGGTTTTATTTTTCATTCAATTTTGCTGATTTATTTGGCCTTTTTGTTGTAGTAATATTCCATGCACTGGATTTGGAGTTAATTAGATGTTATTTCTTCTGACTCTTTTGCTCCTTCTACTGACTGTTTTTTCTATGTACAATTTTTAAAATTTCTCAGGTGTAGGCCTTTGTATTTAGTTCAAGGAGAAAGAAGAGAATTGCAACCATGATATACATGGATGGAGGAGCATCATATCCAAAAAAATCTACCCAATTTATCAAAGAGTAAGCCATGGTTTCCTGGTATATGATCTCAATATTGTAGAATTGTGCAGCTTCTGTTGTCGCTACTTTTGCTTCTGCAACAGCTACCGTTGCCTCTTGAGGTGTCATACTCCTCATCTTAGTTAACTCTAGATCTATTTGAGCCTCAGCGAGCAGGTTTATATCGTCCTGATCAACCCTAGAGGAGATCCTCTGCCTACTTTCCAAGAGAGGTTCCTTAGTTTAAAATCAAGTATTGATCAGCTTGAAACTTTGATTCAATTTATTTGGTGCTAACTTACGGCCCTATATATCATGTCATGTCAAATTAATATTCGAGATAATAATTTATCATGTTGTGTGCGTACTGATAGGAACAACTTGATGCAGGGTACAAAAGAATTTTGAAGTGATGGTGATCAATTATTACGAGCTAGGTGGATTGTTATGTTGGTTTTGAAAGTTTTTTGTCACTTTAAAGGTAAAGCAATATGTCACTTTCTATAAGTTATCTCAAATGAATTTTGCTTTAACCTCATGGGTTCAATAATTTTTCGTAGATATTTACATCTATATGGGTTTGAAAGTTCATCTTTGTTAGATTGTTGAAGAATTTTTCCTTTGCATTATGAAATGTTAGTATTTAAATGACCTCCCTATAGGCTTGTTAAATTGGGAAGACGGTGGCATTTCTGTGTTTAGATGAACTTGATTTGAACGCTCTTCGAATCATGTAGTTTCACCCAGAGAAGGTGACAAATAAACTCGCTTGTTGAGTAAGAACCTATCCCTCCAAAGATTAAAATGCATTATGCAGTTAAACCAGTCGTCTATGTGAGCTTTATAAAGCATAAATGTCCACAGCCCAGATAAAGGAAGAGATTGTGGTAGGTTGATGGTTATAAAATAGTCTTAACCATAATGAATTATCCTCTAAAGGATACATGATTGATATAACTGACACCAACTAATTAGATATTGAGACATAGTCAATTGATTGATTGATGCACTCTGCAGTTTATTGCCATTCGATTTATGTTACAATTTGTTGTTTCTTATTTCGCTTATCATATTATTGTGTGTAGTTACTATTTAGAATGCTTTGACGTGCTTTCTATAGTATTTTGCCATGATTCCTTCACTGTATTAATTCCTTTTCCGAACTGCTTTGAAATGTTTTTCTTGAGCTGAGGGTCTATTGGAAACACACTTTCTACCTCCAAGGTAGGGGTAACGTCTACCCTACCCAGACCTTACTTAGTGGGATTACGCTGTATGTTGATGTTGATGCATTTGCAGTTGAAGTACCACATTTCAAAAACTGGAGCACCTATAGCTTAAGCTTTGAACATAAGACTTATAGCAATAGAGTTTGAGTAACTATGAAATTTTTATACTCCTCCTTGTGCTCACCAGTATGTATGATGAATTTTCTATCATTAAAAAAATAGGCTATCACTTATTGAAGTATCTGACATTTCTGTGTGTAAATTCATGATAATATATGATTAAATGTGGTACTCATAGTAAGATACTAATACGTTGATGGTTGATATATCTTGTCCATCACACTATGATTTTCTTATCCAACTAACATGTTTGTACTTTATATGATTATGTTTTTTTTTGGTGCTCAATACCTAAATTCTAAATGATAAATTTGTTGTTCGTTCCTTTGCTGTTAGATTTGTGTCTTGTTTATGGAATTACATATAATTTACTTGATTGTACTCATTTTTTTTAATCCAGGTGCTTGTACTTTGTTCATTAGAAATTACATGTATCAATCTCAAGTGTGGTTGCACTTCTATCCACATGTAAGTGTTGTCTCATTTGTTATCTTGAAATTTGACTTGCACAAACAAATTATTGGTATTGCTACTTTATAATTGATTGGGTTGTTTCTTATGATGATAATATTTATATGTATTGCTATATTCGTTAAATTCTATGTTTAGAAGTAGTGGCAGACGAAGCATAAGCTTGATGGGTTCAATTGTGTCGATTATCTTCGACACGATACATGACCCATATGTAATTTAAAAAGTGTAATGATTTTAGTAGTAAGAACCTAAAGGTTGAATTCGTGAAATTTAAATATTGAATCCTCCTCTTTGGCTAGAATGTGAAAGCAATCTTAACCAATTCTTTCGGTGCACAGTGAAGATTACTCCTTACTAGGTGGTTTCCAGTTGGGAATTTTGGTAGGCATTTTCCTGAAATATTAGTGTCGTATGTATGAGATATGCCAGACTTAAAACTGCTGAAAATTTTAGTAAACATTCAATTGTTAGTATTATGCCGTGTTGTTAAATGGCTTAACTTCTCCTTTGGATTGATAATATAGTAGTTCCGACTTCTGAGCTTGAATTGGGTTGTCCCTCTAATCAAGATTGTAGTTTTACATAGGCATGTTTGCTTTTTTGTATTCATTTTTGTTTGGATGGTGTCTATCTTCTTATGCCCCTGACTTTTATTCCAGATGACTTCCCACAGGTGATCATTGCTCTTTGTTGAAAAACAGTGGTGCTTGAGGATTATTTGTGCATATTTCATGTAGGAATTTTTAGAAGTGTGTTAATGGAGCCGTCAGCCCTCCTTTTAATCTTCTTATTTTTTTCATTTTCTAGGGAGCTATGCTTCAATACGTTGAGGATTCGGTCTCTAAAATTTCAGAAAATTTGATCTACCTAGCCAAATTGTAAAAACAATAGTTTTGTAATTTTCCACTGTATCATGATCACTTTACAATGATTGATCTCAACTCCATCGTTGGCCTATGAATTGCAAGGAGTAAAATTTACAAGTTGTATCTAAGATCCTTTACAATCGGATGAACAATTTTATTAGTCATTGTTTAGGTTATTTTGTTCCAATGAAGGTATCCTTAAGGGTAAACTTTTATGTACTTATTTCGTATACTTCTGCATCAATACATCTTTAAATGCTTATAGTTGTGTTGTAACTGCATCAAGCTTTCATAATATCAGCTCTATGTTTTTCATGTGCCACTTTTACATTTTTCTTTTAATTGAATTCCAATCTTGCGCCTCCAAATGATGATGTACCATTAAAAATATAAAATGTTGGGCCCTTGCTAAGCACGAGCCGTGCCCTACTAGTATATATATATTTAAGAAGTACTCGTCATTTTCATAAGGTTGCCAACTATTTGGCTATCATAAAAACTTTTGTAATTGTAATCATTTAAAATTCATTAAATATAAATTTATAAAATGATTCGGATTACATTAAATTCATGAATATATTAGTCTAAATAAGTTATGGATTAATATAATTGGGTTAGTTATTTAAGTCCAATAAATATGAATTTAATTAAAGTACAAATTAATTGATTTGGGCTACAATAGATGAGACCAATTTGCTAAGTCCAATTTCATCTCATCCTAGAGGGTGCCACGTGGCAAATGACGTGGCACGCCAAGTCAAACAAAGGAGCCAATGGGATCATGCCATGTGTCAAAAATGACAAACCCGCTCCATAAAGCACATATGCCATGTCACTTAAATTTGATTGGCCGAAAGGAATCCTGTTCCAATCACAACTCCTCTATTCTAAAATTATAAATAGGGGTCCTCATAATTCAGAAAAGGGACCGGAAAATTCTAAGCAAAAAGCTAGAGAAAACCCATGGTACAAACGCCATAAATTTCTCTATAAGCTACAAGCTTAAGAATTCAAGCATTCAAGTTCAAGAGCGACCAAGATAAAGACCATCGGCTTCAAGAACAAGCTCGAAGCCCTTGAATCCAAATAAAAGTCAAGATCAAGATAAAGTCCAAGTTCAAGTTCATCGAAGATTCAAGAACAAGCTTTAAAGCCCTTAAATCCAAGATCAAGTTCAAGTCAAATTCAAGATCAAGTTCAAGAGCCCTTGAATTTATATCTGAAAAGGCGAATTCAGAGGAATCATAAAGATTGTAACACTCGCACTTTGGGTAACGGCCCAGCCCGCTAGTGATATTGTTCGTTTTGGGCCTAGGCCCCCACGACTTTAAAATGCGTCACTAGTTGGTAAGGCCTGCTTACTTATATACCCAACATCTCTCCTGTGTTTTGCTGATGTGGGACTTCTAATCTTAAGTTGGGGTGTCACATACACCCCCTTTATAGACTCAGCGTCTTCGCTGAGGTTTGCCCCACCGAATGGAATTTACCTATACTCAGCACTGAGGTTTGCCCCGCCTTACCAGGATTTGCCTAAACTCAGTTGAACTCTGGCCCACACCGACAAGACTGACACAGGAGTGGCTCTGATACCATTTGTTACGGCCCAGCCCGCTAGTGATATTGTCCGTTTTGGGCCTAGGCCCCCACTGCTTTAAAATGCGTCACTAGTTAGTAAGGCCTGCTTACTTATATACCCAACATCTCTCCTGTGTTTTGCCGATGTAGGACTTCTAATTTTAAGCTGAGGTGTCACACTTTGAAATCAATAAAACGATTGTTGCATTATTTTCCAGTCTTGATTATTATTTTCTCGACTCGAATTCTATTGTCTACAGTAATATATCAATATCCATATCTATATCTATCTATCTATCTATCTATCTATACTACCTTAAAAGCATGAACTCCCTAACTTGAATGTTAAATTACTATAATACCCCCAACTTAAAATACCCAATTTAGTATATATTATATATTTTATATTATATTTATTTAAAAAATATTTTTTTGTCAGATGAAGAATATTATATATATATTGAAAATAGACATATTTTCACATTGATGGATAGTGACTTTTCCGAAGGGTTGTGACTTTTTTATGGAGTTATGACTTTTTCGATGAATTATGACATTTCCGAAAAGTTGTGATTTTTCTGAAGGGTTGTGACTTATCTGATAAGGCACGATAAGCACATTTTCATACTATCCTTTGTTGTCTATAAAGAGAGGGGGGTTTTTCACACTTTTAAACTACGAATTTTGTAAGTTTTATATTCTTCTTCTTAAAACAAGGAAGATTGTGAGAGTTGTACAATTATGCAATTACAATATTTTCTGTGGTAAATTAGATAGATCAACAAAAATTGACGCAACAAGGAAAATGGAATAACTCAACTTCAAATGAGAGGACTATCTAGATAATTAATATGTACTCATTTTCATAGCCATAAATATACTTTTGCAGCAACTTCTACTTGACAAGAAGTTCAATGATTTTGTTTTGCACAAACTACAACTTGGTGTTGAAGCTGTAAAATATCTCAAACTATTGGAGAAAAAGGATTGAGAAAATGGTTTAAAGCCCCCCCAACCTATACCCGAAATCCCAACTACACACTCCAACTTCACGGGTGTCTTATTACCCCCTTGAACATTTTATTTCTCTATTTACTACACACTTGAGTGCTGACCTGTACACATAAACCAAACAATTCATTTCTCTTTTTGTGACGTGAGTTTCACGCGCGGGCCCCATTTCTCAACCTTTTCTTTTCCCTCCTAAACATAGAACGACCCTCAACCTTCACCCCCAATTCTTTCTTTTTTTCTTTTCTCTTTTCTCCTTTTCATCTGATTAACACATCTCAACATGAATTTCTGGTGATGATCCAAGCGTTCTTGTGTGTATTTTTTCTTAGTTTATAACTTACTCTTTCTTTATATGTATAGAACACTCCACCAGCACATAGTGCACCATCAGCAACACATAGTGCACCATCATCAACACCTAGTGCACCATCATTAACACTTAGTGCACCAGCACCTAGTGCATCAGTAAGGGCAAAACCAACAGGTTCAGGCAGGGGAAGAGGCAAACCCAAGGTAATATTTGAACTCATTAAATATTTTCTAACAAGTTTATAACTTACTCTTTCTTTATCTGTATAGAACACTCCATCAGCACAATCAGAAGGTGAGCCTCCACTAAAAAGAGGAAGAGGAAGACCAAAAAAAACATCAGCAGTAGCACCTAGTGCACCTCCTCTACCTACTGCACCTCCTCTACCTATTGCACCTACTGATTTTCCTGCATCCTCTTCTGTTGGTACTACTAAAAGAGGAATAGGTAGGGGTAGGGGAAACACATCTCCAAACAAAAGGCCAAGAGTCATGGGAATGGGTGTGTTCCAAGCTGGAAATGGCTTCAAAGTCATGAATGTGAGTCTTTGCTATATCATAAACTAAACTATTTTGTTAATTTAGACAGTTTAAAATTTGAATTATATTCATAATTTTACTGTAGCCTGGCATGCCAAGTCGTAAGATCTACTCTACTGGTCAAGCAAAAGTGACAAGATCAGCTGATGTAACTGGTGACATTCGTTATACATCAAGTACTACAAGTAAGCTAAAATGGAATGGCAAAGCAGCAATCTCAACAAGAAAACTTCAAGAGCTTAGAGAGAATCAAAGAAAGAAGACAGTGGGAAGTAGTTCAAATAATCCAAGTCAAAATAGCACTTCTTCACAGTCAAAGATGCCATGGAAATTGTAGTGGTGTTGATGTATTTAAGCACTTTTTAAGTTAGTCCGGTAGACATGCAAACTATTTCATTAAGGGCCTACTATTTTTTATTTTGTTTGTCTTTGTTTGTTGGTAAATTCTGCCTTATGTGAGGCCTTATGAATGTGACTTTATTTTGGTATTGAATAGTGATGTTGAAGTATGAATGAATGGTGATGTTGTGTTCAGCTGTGTTTATAAATGGTATTGTGTTGTCTATTCAATTGTGTTGGATATTCAGTTGTGTTTACATATTGTGTTGTGTTGGTTATTGAATTAACTATTCTATTTTGTTGGCTAGGCTGTTGTGTTTACATATGGTGTTGTGTTTAATTATGTTAGCTATTTACAGTTTACAGATGAAGTGTAAGCAATTTACACAAGCTTCAATTGAAAACATAGATAGATTGATATATATATTGAGAGAGATATACAAAATTTGTCACATACATTGACAACTCCTCTAAACATAGCAATAATACAAATCAAATACTACTTTGGAATAGATTGGTTGCTGATGAACATAGCAACAACACAAATCAAAATACACAAAAACATCTTCCATTGGAACCTACTACACCATTTCCACCTTCCATTGAGCCTCCTCTCCAATATCAAATTAGAGTTACTCAAGTTGTCAATATGAACCTGTCTAATCCATAACTCTTGCTCCAACTCATTGATTTTATTCACCAATCTTGGAAGGATAAAATTTGATCTTGGATCCACTTCTTCTTTGTCCCTCCATCGAAAAAATTTACAATTTTTAGACCCAAAAATAGAGAAAAATAGTACATTAGCATCAATTGAATATAAAGTGAAGCAATAATGCAAGGGAAAACACATACACCATAGCATGGGCAAGACCAAAATCTTCTTCCCGGATTTAATTTCGACCAAGAAGTTTGCAAATTCAGCAAAATCCCATGTTTGCATCTCACTACAATGTTGAGCATTGGGTCTGATTCATCCATACAAAGCTTATTCAAGTTTTCATTTGCCATTTTTGACGAATTTAGAGAAAATTCAAAGAACCTAAATAAGAAATTAGAGCAGATTACAAACCCTAACTTCAAGATTTAAAGTTGAAATGAACATAAACAACTAAACCCTAACTAAGCCCAAAAGAAAATCGTCAAAATATTGATGAAGAAATAAGGATTAATGGTGGGGAAGAAGGAACAATGGTTTATTTAATTTGGGGAAGATGACCATTGCCCATCTCCCAATTTTATTACTTTTTCTAACTTTTTTCCTCTTCTAACGCTCCTAGAGGGGGTGTTCTCACCTCCTATGAAAGGTCAGCACTCAAGTGTGTAGTAAATAGAGAAATAAAATGTTCAGGGGGGTAATAGGACCCCCGTGAAGTTGGAGTGTGTAGTTGGGATTTCGGGTATAGGTTGGGGGGGCTTTAGACCATTTTCTCAAAAGGATTTGATCAAAAACTTGTTTGAAGAGTCCAAACTAGATTTAATAAGTATTCCTCCATTTCCAATTCATTTGTTGTACTTTTATTTTTATTCAGTTTAATATAGAATGTTCTTTTTTTGGGAGTGGGGGGGTGGGGACGCATCTTTAAGACCACAAAGTTAAAAGACATTTTTATATAGTCTACATATCCTTAAATTAAAAGTCTTATTTATTGTTTAAAATTTCATATCAAGTTAAAATTAGACAAATCTATATCTATCTTTTTTTTATCTATACGACCTGAAAAGAATGAACTACCTAACTTAAATTTTAAATTTTTATAATACCCCCAACTTAAAACACCAAATTTAGTATATCTTCTATATTTTATATTGTATTATATTTATTTATATTATATTATATTATATTAAAAGTAGACACCTTTTCACATTGAAGGGTTGTGACATTTTCAAAGTGTAACATCTCGGATTTGAAAAAGGCTAAAAAGAGGAAACGAAAAAAGGTCCACGAACCCAAATTGGACCATGGACCCTTCACGGCACCCTAGACGGCCCGTGAAGGGAACCACGACCCGTTAAGGAGCTCGTGAGTCCTTTCCAGAATCTGCCCATGTAGGGGGTCACCTTGACGGTGACCCATACGGTTCGTGGTGGACTTGACGGCCCGTCAAGTGAGTCGTACAAGTCACCTAGTTGGTGGGGTGTGACCTAAGGTCACTGGAAAAGGACCACAGACGTCTAAACGGCCTGTGAAGCTTCACATGGACCGTGAAGTCGTCCGTGAAGGAGACTGATAAGGTTTTGAGATAACTTCAAACGATCATATCTTTTGGCACAAAATGAATTAGGTGGTGCATGACCTATCAAATTAAAGGTATTTGAGTTCTCTTTCCAACACCACTGAGTTTGCCCTATTTGAAGTTTGGAGTAAAAAGGTATGCCCATTTTAGTGAAGCACTGTCAGGCAGATGAAGCTTGACGACCAGCTTGACAACCCTTGAAGTGCTTCATGGCCCGTGAAGCCTGTCTTGAAGTCAAGGCGTCAGCTTTTAAGTCAGGGTCATATTGGTCTTTTCCCCTATGCGTTGGGCACTTAAACTACGTCGTTTGATGCCTAAACTACGTCGTTTTACTCAGTATCAGCCTAATAATCTAGTCAGAAACTACCTTGAACCCTCATTCTCCCAAAATCATCTAACTTAGAAAGAAAAGAAGAAGAATAGGTGACAATTTTTCCCAAGAAGGAGCAGAGGTGTTCTTCAAGTTCAGCCCCTAAATCCAAAGGATTTCTCCGTAGTTTTTGTCACCATATATGTGGGATTTCACTAGTGGGTTCCTTTCACCCATTAGGTCCCTAGAATTCATCCAGTTCTTCAATTTCTCATAAATTGTTCAGACCTAGGGTTTCCATAATCTTGGATATTCATTATGATTTTAGCTGCTATAGTTTCCATGATCTAAATACCATGCTTTCTTGGAAAATTTGCATTGTCTCATGTATAGAACTCAGAACCCTAGCTTGTATTAATTATCAGCATTCCATGAATTATACTTGCTAGACAGATCAGTCAAAAAATCATGCTCCAGTATTTGAATGCCATATCTTTCAGTATATTTATGTGCATTCCCAGATAGCATGTAAGTATTTTGAGCTACTCAGTATATCAGTTGCATTTTAGCTTTGCATATTCAGTTGGGAGTAAACTTAGCACCGAGTTGGACGGGTTCAACGTACCCACAAAGTCCCAGAACTATGTGCCAACGTAGGCTCAGAAGTCCCCTCTGTTGGGCATCAGTTTTAGTGATCACGCCACAGTCATGCCTTTATACCTTGGCAAGGTATATTGGGTCCTCTCGATGGGGCGTATACATTGGACTCCACGTTTAGCTCAGTGGTTTATGTCGATTAACAGTAGCTCCCACAGTCATACTCTTAATGCATTGACCATGTTATCAGTATTTACTTCAGTATACAGTTCAACATGTTATCTTCATGATTAGTATTTGGTCATTGAATCTAGCTCAGTTTTCAATTATACTCCGGTACAACCCTTTCTCTATGTTTAGTTATATTGTTCAGTTTAGTATCTATATCCTGCATGCTCAGTACATTCAAAGTACTGACGCATACTTTTGCGCTACAACGTTTCATGATGTAGGTTCAGGCGCTCAGTATCCAGACCACGCTTAGCTCGATTTTCAGTTCGTACTCAGCAGCTTCAGTGGTGAGTCCTCATAGTCCGAGGACATTTCTTTATGCTTTAGTTTAGTCAATCTATTATCAGTCTTTTAGTATTATTAGAGTTAGCTGGGGATTTGTCCCAGTAGCTCATCAGTTTTAGAGGCTTTCAGACATAGAGTCAGCGTTCAGTGTTTTGGGGTTGTTTCCCCTAGATATTCAGATATATTTTCGTTTGGAGTTCTTTTAGTTTTGACTCCCTTTATAGTTATGCTTCCGTTTACTTAGTTATATTTCAGTATGCTTGTGATATGCCAGACTCAGGGTTAGCTTAGGGTCACTTGTGATCCTAGGTCCCGTGTTACGTCTAGGGGGTAGCCTCAGGGCGTGACAAACTTGGTATCAGAGCATCAGGTTCAAGAGTCCTAGGGTGTCTGAAAGCCGCATTAAGTAGAGCCTCTTTCATGGGTGTGAAGCGTGCCACATCTATGAGGGAGAGGCTACGAAGTGTTCTAAGAAAAACTTCACTTCCTTTGCTATCTTTATCGTGCGTTGTTTTGTGATTCAACTTCTCCCTTCTAATCCATCGTTATGCATTTCAGATCATGCCTCCTCATAGAGCTAACGCATGAAATTCTAATGCACGCAATACTAACGCAATTCCTCCAGTCCCGAACCATGAAGTTACGAATACAGAGTTCCGTACTGCAATCCAATTGTTGGCCCAGACCGTAGCCAACCAGAACAATCAGCAGGCCCCAGTTCCTGCAAACACCACTGGTGGATCAGCTGCAGCAAGGGTTCGAGACTTTGTTTGTATGAGTCCGCCAGAGTTTCTAGGGTCGAAGGTTGGTGAGGACCCACAGAACTTCATTGATGAGAAAAAGAAGATCCTTGAGGTAATGCAAGTGACTGGTACTGATAGTGTTGAACTAGCATCCTATCAACTCAAGGATGTGGCTTATATCTGGTTCACACAGTGGAAAGAAAATAGTGGTGCGAATGCAGCTCCAATGACATGAGACGTTTTTACTGGAGCTTTTCTAGACAGGTTCTTCCCGAGAGAGTTGAGGGAGGCTATGGCTCAAGAGTTTATGAACTTGAGGCAAGGGTCGATGTCAGTCCAGGAATACGGGCTAAAGTTCACTCAGCTCTCCAGGTATGCTCCACATATGGTGGCAGATTCGAGGGCACAAATGAACAAGTTCTTGTTTAGAGTATCCGATCTGGTAAAGACTGAGTGCAGGAATGCTATGCTATTGGGAGATATGGATATCTCTAGACTAATGACCCACGCTCAGCAGGTTGAGGGAGATACGCTCAAGGAAATGGCTAAGGATAACAAAAAGGCTAGAACAGGCAACTATGAATATTCTCAGCAGAGGTCGGGCGGTGCAAGTCGGGCGGTGGAAGTCGCTCACAGTTTCAGCAGAGGTCTACAGCCCCAGCACCTTCATCAACTAGCGCTCCGTCCTCCAGGTTTCGACAGGATCAGAAAGGAAGGGCATCATGCACTAAGTCTCACGGAAGTGCTTCAGGTAACCAGATTTTTCCGTCTTGCCCAAAGTGTGGTAAGAACCATCCGGGCGAGTGTCTTGCTAGCAGAGAGGGGTGTTTTGGGTATGGTCTGTCTAGTCATAGGCTGAAGGATTGCCCTTCTGCCAGGCAAGGACAAGGAGGTAATAGGGCTTAGTTTATGACTTCAGCAGCACCAGCAGGTCACCCTACTTAGCAGGGTGCCTCATCTGGTACAGGTGGTGGTCAGTGCCAGAACAGGTTATATGCTCTTCAGGCTCGCCAGGACCAGGAAGATTATCCTGATGTAGTCACTGGTATGTTACAAGTCTTCAGTTTAGATGTTTATGCATTGTTAGATTTAGGGGCTACACTTTCGTTTGTTACTCTTTATATAGCAGTAAACTTCGGTGTCAGTCCAGAAACTCTCTCAGAACCCTTTTCAGTCTTTACTCCAGTTGGTGACCCAGTAATAGCTAGACGGGTAACATAAATTGACCCATCACAGTTTCCTAGAAAGTCACCTCAGCAGACCTTGTAGAGTTAGAAATGATAGATTTTGATATCATTCTAGGCATGGATACAACACAATCACTAAGAGTCACACTAAGTCGGTAACACAAAATCTTAACCTAAAACACCATCACTAACAGCCGCACAAAATCGATAACAGAAAACCCTAAACTAAAACACAATCACTAACAGTCGCACAAAATCGATAACACAAAACCTAACAGTAGCAATTAGTCAATAATACAACGAAACACTATAAAATCTTAACAATAGCAACTATAATAGGTCGATTCCAACACTCTTTACACTATAATAATCCCTAAAATCATAACATTAAAAAAAAGATCTTTATCATATAATGTAAGAAAACCCTAACCTGTTAGACTTTCAATTTCTCGTTCCTCCAAGTATATTGACCCAAAAAAAATCAACAAGGACGATGATCAGCACTATTTCGACCAAGAGAAAACGCAGAGACTTGGGAAAGCTTTTCTATTTTTGACCAAGGCATCACTATTTTGAAAAGAATCGTGTCGGATTGAGAAGAAAAATACGTCACTAGAGTGAGCATCACACGCATTGTCCCATGTGAGGGAATGGGTCAAAATGACCCTTTTACAAAGATATTAAAAACTTTTGTGGGATGATAGGACATTAGCAAAGTTAAGGTGTCTTTTTGAAAATATGGGACAACTTCAGTGGTGACTTTATGTCTTTTCTCTATAATTTAACACGTTTAAATAAATAAAATCACAATTATAATTAAATTTAATAGTATCCGTACATCACGCGAGATACTATACTAGTATGTTTTACCGGAAGAGTGTATAGAACTTAAAAGTGTTTATTTTTATGTATAGAAAGAAAATGGAAGAAAAACATATTAATATGGGTAGGGGAAATTAGTTCAGGTTGAAAAAAGAGAAATTAAACCCTATGCTATTTTGGTGTGCAAAAGGTGGTAATAAAGAAGAAGACATCTGGTTTAATTTTGTTAGTGTTATAAAAAAGTGAAATTAGTAATCATATAATGGTTTTGATTTCATATTTTTCTTCTTCTGGTTGATTTCTAGCTGAGGTATATTAAGAAGACGAGTTAATAGTTTTTACCAGACAACAAAGGTTGGATAGGAAGGATAAACTGATTCCAAAATTATAATGGATAAATAATGTTTTTCCTTTATCTCAATTTTATGTGACTTAATTGAAATTTTGAGATTCAAACTTCTAAACTTTAACCATGAATTGAGGCTTAGAAGCTTTGTATTTTTTAAATAAAATTTATAGTTTTGAAAACTACCTAAATAGTACTATAAATCACAATAATTAATAACTTAAAATATTTAAAAGATATATAGAGCAATTCGCGGGTCAAAAAGAAACTCGGTTGACTCTCGAAATTTGAATTGTACTACATAATGTTGGTGTATATGCATTTCATTATTAAAATAAAATATTAAGTGCATATGTTAGTGGGTATAAATTGTGGTAGAAGATGACTATTGGTTTTTGTAACTTCTATGATCATTAGTTCTTGTAACTCTCATGGTCATTAGTTTTTTATAATTCATATGACCATTAGTTTCTTGTAACTTATGTAACATCTATCACATTTATCTACACACATTACTATCCTTCATTCTACCCATTGATTACATAGAAGACTTATTCACCTATAAATAGTGGTGTTTCTTCCTTTGTGATGAGAAGTAAGAAAAATGTTAAGTGTGAAAAATATTGTAGTAAGTGTTGTGAAAGAGAGAGTTGAGACAAAGAAAATATTCTAAGTCTTCAACTATATTCACTATACAAAAGAGAGTATTTATATGTTAAAGGAAGATGTTCTTTTTGTGGAGCTTTGGACTCTTCAACTAATCCGGAGTTGCTTGAGTTGTACATGTTGTTGGGCTGTTGTGTCCTGGAGGGGACAAGTCAAGAGTATTACTGCTGAATTGGTGTAGATTATGCCACAGTGAGCTTGAATCTCTTTAAAGAGAGCGAGATATCCGTGTCTCAGCCTAATTCTTATTTATTCATTTATGTTCATTTTAATTTTCAACTATAATATTTTGTATTTTTGATATATTACACCAGCACATAAATAGTGATAAAGAAGGTAATAAGAAAATTAAAATTACAAAATAATTTTTTTTATACTAGTGTAGTATAATTAAGAAATTTGTCGTACAATGAAATATGTTTATGTTTTAATGAAGTTTGGCTATTAGACTATAGTTTTTGATCATGGAGCCGTAGAGGATCGTTCTCAGCTCCTGATTATGGTTGGTCTAATGGGGTCTGAATATTGATGTATTAGCTTTGAACTTATCCAGCTAACAATCGATCCCTAATGTTTTTATAAACTACATATTTAGGTTATGAATATATTCATATATATTCACTCTGTAAATGATGCATGCATACAACTTTTCCCCTTGCATGCATACGAGAAGTCTTGGTACTTGGAACTGTTTTTTGTTTATATATATATATACAAATCGGACATGGCCTGTGCTGAGCACGGGCCCAACGTACTTGATGTTGATATTATTTTTTAAATGTGATTTTGATGTTATTTTCTAAATGTAATTTTGAAAGATTTCAATGTTCATAAACCATTACTCAAGTATAATCACTTAGAATGAGCTTAGGTAACTGATAGTAAAGTTGTGACTGAACTAATTTACATAGAATAAAATTCTATCAGATTAATAAGAAACAACGCAGTAATGATACAAGTAGAAAGACCGACAACTCTGCTACATTGCTCTGAATTATTCTTTCAATCATATCCACTGTTAGAGTAAATGTCTTCTCTTCCTAGCTAATTTTCATTGCTAATTGAGAATACTTTGTTGCCACTCCTCTTGCATCTAGCTGGTTGTCTTGCTCCAACCAAGAGACAACCATGTTAGAATTGCCTGGTCCTACATAAACTTAGAAAGAATAAACTATGTAAAAAATGTTATACATACATCATTCAAGCAAAGTAATCTGTATTGAGCACCAAATAGGTAAGAAGAGCAATTTTTCTTTTCATACTGGCCTAGATTCAGAGTACAATTTACTAAGTTTGTAATTAAGCTCTTAATTTTTCATAACCTAAGTTTGGACCTAAACTTCAAATAAGTAAATAAGTATTGGCACTTCAGAAATAGCCAATAAAGGAAAGTCAACAGCATAGGAGAATATGTAGCTGCCAAATATACAAAACTTCAGATGGCTTCAACATTTTATTAAACATGAAATATGTGATATTCTTTAGTTCCTTGAATCAAAAGAACGATTTGTCAATTAAAGTATAACTCATTTTGATTCAACATTTATTAGCTCAACATATAGAAAAATAGTGATAGTTAATTGGAAAAAAATGAAAATGATAGACAATGGCTCATGCAGAGTACTATCACAAATATCAATTTCAATCACATAAGAGATGAAAGGAGTTTTATGGGAAATAGAAATCAAAGAAACAGAACTATGTACTCAAAAACCAAATAAAGAAAACACAAAAAGAAGAAATGAAATATTTCCTACCAAAATCCTGAAGCAAAAGATCATATGGAGTACATAATCAAATAATAACGATGGTTTGAGAAAATTTCACGGAAAAGCCTATAGTGAATAATTGCAGCAAACAGAAGAAAGAGAGAAAAGGTGAATGACAAATTAAAATGGACCAAGAATTTAGTTCAAGAGTTAGAAGAGGAGCCCAATGTGAAAGAAGTTGACTATGAAAATACAACTCTATATACTCCTTCTATGTTGGTTGTTGTATCAATGCCATCTTCTTTTGAAGTTCAAGTAAATAAATCAGCAAGAAAAATCAGTAAAAACACAAATGATGTGATAGCAGAGAAACACCAATCAATGAGTGAAATTGAGCCTGAGTTTTAAGCTCATGAATTGGGAAGGTTGGAAGTGATCTAGGTTTCAACTCTTGAAAGAATATCTGATTTTGTTTTATGTAATCCTACATGCAGTTACACTTGTACTTGTTGGTAGGTGGTACTTTTGAAAAATTTTCTTTCGTTACTTTGATGGACGACATGAAAAGTGAGGATTTATATAATCGACTCCAACTTGTTTGAGATTGAGGCACAATTGTCATTATTATCAGCCCCGCATTCAGCTGCTCTAGTCCTACACTGTGGATTCAGGAATTTGGCTCCATTATGTTAGTCAAACTTGTAACTCCACCTTTATGCATAGTTGGTCCTAGTTAAGTACACAAATGACCTCATTGAACTCCACAAAGCATACCTGAGTTAGCTAATATAGACTATGTCGAGGTGTTGTCTTGAGCAAAAACTGGGAACCTAATTGTATATGGTTTCCATCACTCAACATTGACTTACAACATGTCGCTACACTCGAGAAGAATCTATATATCCTAAGTCCTTATTTGTGCCTGATGTAAATTTTCGTTAACTATTGAAATAATTCTGAAGAATCTCAAATGATAGTACACTTTTAGTAACATTCAATGCAAATCTCAGTACACCAAACCATCCAAAAAATAAGTGTTACAACATTTGATTTCACATTCTCTTATTAACCTCAGGAGATCCAAAAACATAAAGGCATTAGGAAATCATAATGATAATACTACACATATATTGATCACAAATATGGTTTAGTAGAAGTAAATATTGTACCTTGTAGATCAAAATCTCGAAGAACATTTGTGAAAAAAGAAATACAATAAACAATTATTTAGTTGATGCGGGCATATCATCAAACACTTTGGATGAATCAATGTGCATATCATCGTAGTGATTAGAATCATTCATATTGATGTTACATCATCAAAGAACAAATCCCGAATTGGAATGCTTACCGGTGAATAAATGAAGACCAACAGATGAATAAAAGAAAACATAAGCCATGGATTCCATGGCTTAAATGCTAAGCCAAAACTTCACTTCAAAATCTCATTCACCACCCATAAACAAAGAGTCAGGAAATCTCGGAGAATACAAACTAAGATGTAAAAATATTACACGTGTTTGCTTTAGAAAGAAAGAACAATAAACGTGTTATTAGCAGAAATAGGACAAAGACACTTGTCCAATCAAATGAGCCCAAGTATAAGATACTATTCACATTACATTCGGTACAATAAGTACCTGCAGTGTTCGTACATGCATGTAATTGTTCAGAAGAAAGTAAATTTTGGTCAAGATGTACATATAGATAAAGCAGGAAGAACAAATTGGAATTGTCATGTTCGTTCTATCCTTGTTCACTTATTAATAAGGGTAATAATGTATGCATGATAAGTAATGTCTTTTGTTTGCTCTCCTTTTTCATTTTGACACTCCATTTCAACCTTTTATTCTATTTGAATCCTTCCATTAATCCATTTTGTGTATATAATTTAAACACAAATATTAATCTTTATGTTTATGTATTTTACTATTCAATGGTAGTTTTGCACTTCATCTCCTCTCACCTCCATTGCTCCCCTTTCTTGTCTCCTTCCTCTCTATCTCTCGCTTGATACAAATAGAGTATATTATAGATACAAGTTGGGTATATTACTGATAAAAATTAGATGAGAGATTGTGGAGACCTCTTTTTTTTTCTTCTCTTCGATATGATACGTGGACTCGCAATATATGTCTGAACGAGGGAGGGATACAATCTTATATTAATTGTATTTTGAAAGAGTAGTATACAACACATGATACAAATGTATACACACAATATTGTACTATATAATCGTATTCTGAAATATTATAGAACACATGATATAAATGTATAAATGCACTTTATACAAAATTTTATTAGATACTAAAATTATAAAAATAATAAATAAATGGATAAATAACATAAATCCCACTAGTTTAGGTCCTAATTACTAGTATTCACGATAGTTTTGAATATTACTTTTTGTACCATATTTTATTAGTTGGATACATGTATCTTAACTGGACAGATACATGTATCCAAAAAATTGACAAAGTAGGATACTCGACAGATACGTGTATCCGAGGATTTGACAAAGTAGAATACATGTTTAATTAAGGACTGTAGTTAAAATGCTTAATTTAAGGAGGAAATCACTCCTTTAACAACTTTCGAGTATATCTAAATAACAACTTCTAAAAAAATTCAAAATAATATAATTCTGCCATTTATTTTCAAGCAACAACAAAGTGAACAATTTTTTTTCAAAAAATTTGAATTTATTTCTCTAAATTTCGGGCTTCCTCTTTCAGATACACGTATCCGAGATATGTCAATAACTAGATACATTACAGAACTGCACAATTAGTGGAGTAAATCACTCCTTCAATAGCTTTTGAGAATATGTAGCATAACAACTTTCTAAAAAAGTTTCAAAAATCTCAAAATCAGTTCCTTCTTTTTTGTGAGAAACTGACCAAAACAATGTACATTTCATGTTTCTACCAAAATTTAAATAACAATGTATCTCAAAATAAATACAATATATCTGAGATAAATAAAAGTTGAAAGAATAATCATAAGCTAATATACATTCCTTGTATCTACATATACATAACTAAGATACATGCGTAAATCTTCAATAATGCCCAACTCTCAATATATTTATTAGATATATACACACTTAATCAAATACACTAATAAGAATTAGATACATATAATCTTATCTCAATAATATATCAAATACATTAATAATGTGTCAAATACATGCATAAATTTCCGCTTGTTGAAACTTTCCAATTACATTTGTGACTGGTCAAGATATCTCACTGCGACGGTGTTTGTTTCACCTTTTGATTTGTCGATGTTACTCGCTGCGCCTAGATACGACAGACCTCCGCTAGAGCCATAAAAAATTTTGCTTTTTCATCCCTCCGACCAATAAATGTTTCAAGAAGAAGAAGACCCTCGAGTCGTTGGAGATGAAATTTGAGTCAGCTGGAGAGTGGGACTATTAGGGAGAAATTGTAACTATAAGTTGGCTGGAAAAAGAACACAAACAAACAACTTGTACATAACACCAATTTCCGTTATATCATAGCCATCCTCTTTGCAATAAAATACATGAACTATATTTTTCTAGAGCTATTGCATTATTTGTATATGTTGCCTTTTTATTAATTGTATACGTTGATACATCCTCTCTTCTCTCTCCCAAATATCGCACGACTTTTTTCTCTCTCTTCCAATCTCACTTGTCTCTCCCCTATTTCTAGAATATAGCTATAAATTGTAATTAAACAAATTATACATATAAATCTTGAATTAACCCCAAACTGTAGTCATGTTTAAAAGTTCATCATATTAATATTAAAAAATCACCTCACACATCTATTTAAGGGTTAATATTACAGCCTTTATATCTACTTTTTTTTACTATCACTTATAACGTTTAATTACAAGTATTAACATATCAGTTTTAATTTATAAATTAATTAATTACATTTTATTAAGTAACAATATAATATATAATGTTATTATAATTAATAGGTGAGAGAAATAACATTAATGAGAGTTAATCTGCTGGTAATTATATATTACACCTTTCAAGGGATTTTTTAACTTATCACACGTCACCCCCACTCCCACTATCACGATCCAAAATCGAGTGTGATGGCACCTGTCCTATTCTACTAGGACAAGTCGGCCTAAACCCAACAAGCGGAAATGACAGAAATGAAAAAGAGAACCCAAGACTGGTTATCACACATACAAGCCGCTAATACAGAAGTTCAATAAATAAGTACAAGTCTCAACATTCTTTGTGTCTCAAATAGACCAAAGTATAGAAAAGGATCTAGAAGGGTCGCCGACAACGAACAACTACCTCTCAAGTATCCACGGAAGCCTCGGAAGAAAAGAGAGAGAGATCAAATCACGGTCCGGGCTCACAACCTACACAGATGTAGAAGCAAGGGTGAGTACCAACACCACGGTACCCAGCAAGTCAACCAATAAAACAAGGTCAACCTAACTAAATTCACGAACCCCTTTTCTTCCAACCGAACCTCCACAACTACAACCTGCACAGAAAATCAGCCCAACCTATTCTTCAGAGTTATATCGCACATAGATCAACAACAGTTCACAAATATCAACAATAGAACACATAAGCATCAAATACATCAAATACAGTGTCACGGGACATAAACACAACTCTACAAGGTCAAGAAAAGGACAATGAAATGCAATGCAATCCCAAGTATCATGATGCATGTCTGTCCTACGATATACATCCGTTGAATCTCAGACCGGAACCCATGGGGGCCACACATGGACCATGTATCTGCCGGAACCATTTCCCATCAGCATAATCATCACTCGCTGGAACCATTTCCCAACGGCATAAATCATCACTAGCCGGAACCATTTCCCATCGGCATAAATCATCACTCGCCGGAATCATTTCCTATCGGCATAATCATCAAAGTGTCTCATCATAGTGTTTCAGAACCAATGCACACAAGAATGTTCACACAAATAATGAGAGAATGATAGTGTTCACAATCACAACGCAATTCATATCAATGCAAATCACGTCACACTATCAACAATATATCAATCATCATCAATTACATCATTTACAACAAGATCAATTGCCTAGTCTCCGATTCACTACTCCTTTCATCACAAGTAGGATCAATTGCTAAGCAAGATATTCAAGTTTAATCCCATAGTTCAAAATAGGCAAAAGACATATTTATCAATTTCACGATTTCATCAAGGCTTTCATAGCACTTTACCAATCACAACCCAACACACAAGATCAATACAATTCCACATGGTTCACAACATTAGCACATAAGACATTTTATTACCCCATCTATCAAAAATTAGATTGATTTCATACAAGATTTCATCCCATTCCTCAATCCCATTACTCCCCAACTCATACAAGGAAGAAATTTGAAATTTAACGAGGTTCACAGAGTTTTAAAGGTCCACTTGCCTTAATCACAACACGCTCAATCCACAACCGGAGCTTTTCCTTTCCGAGAGCAATCCAAAGCACCACAATCTACTCAAAATATGAACCACAATCACAATCCGGAGCTAACTATGCCAAAAACATGAAATTCGAAAAGAAAAGGTAAAACAACCCCAAACTTCGATTTTGAAAACGGAACTTGAATCCGAAAGTTCTTACATGAAAACATGAAAGGTCCCTTAAGGCATTAGCAACCCAATAGAGAAAATCATTTGAAAAACAGAGCTCAAATCAGTCCACCATTCCCATTTTATCAAAAATTTGGAGTTCTATCAAAACCCCCAAAATCTCAATTCAAAAACCCAATTTTCAAATCAAAATCAAGCTTAAATCAATGGGTAATCAAAGTCAAGGGTTAAAATCACTTACCCACACTGATTCACAAGAAATTCCTCTTTAAAAATCGCCCAAGAGAGCTTCAAAATGATGAAATTGTGAAAATGGGACATTTTCCAAATTTACACTGTCCAGGTCCAAAAATGACCTCCGCGAACGCGGCTCACTAGGCCCACAAACGCGGAGTCCAAAAAGCTAACCATCCGCGAACGCAGAGACCAAGAAGTTGACTCTTCGCGAAAGCGCCCTGTCTCTACGAACACGGAGGCCAACACACATTACACTCCGCGAACGCGGAGGCCAAAATCCTATGCACCAGATACAGCAAATCAGGAATTTCACAAGTCTCCGAATGGACCCTCAGGATTCATTCGGAACCCCGCGCACACAAACCTGATATACAACCCTACTAAATTCGACGTTCCGCACTCAATGGAACCATCGGAATTCGGATTCGAGGTCTCCTTGACCCGGAGCCCGATAAAATGCAACAACACTAACTCAAGCTGCAAAATCTCAAAACAAACAAGGGACCTCTAAAAATTCAACCAAGGCCACCCCTAGGACTAAAATCATTCCCCGAATCCAACGGAGTCGTCGAAATCCACATCCGAGTATTCGATCTCTAAATGTTGATCAAAGTCAACCCTATGATCAAAATTTCACAAATTTCCAACTTAAGACCTCAAATCCACGATACAGCCCCAAAATTGATTCCGTCAACTCTTCTCAACCAATTTCCACATTCCAGAACTGATAGAATCGACGAAATTCCCATTCGAGTCCTGAAACTCTGAAAGACCTCAAAAATCACATTTTGACAACTTAAGCTTAAAGAATTCAAATTTTCCAAAAACCACAACTTAAAAAGAAATTCTGCAAAACTAACATCGGATATCAGCCAAACATGACTCAGGGCAACTCTCGGGAGGGATAAAATGGTCATTTAACAACAATTACCAAAATTGACCTTCAGGGTCATTACACCCACATACCCACGTTTCTCTTTCCAACCAAGGTTACGCTTTCTCTTTCAACTTCTTCATTGTTCTTCTTCTCCAATCAAATGAAAACCTCCGCAGTATACCAATTTCATACCATTGTTATGCATAATTCTATACCAATTTCATGCCAAAAGTAAACAATGGTTCATACCAGATTTCAACCAAAAGAATACCAATTTCAAACCAATTCTAACTAGTAATTGTGTTTTGTTATATAAATAGTATACCAATTGCATACAAGTTTTTTGCCCATATCTATACCAATTTCATACCAAGAGTGAATATAACAACGTCAACCCATTATTATGTAACTATTATTTAATGGTAACTAACAGTATACCAATTTCATACCATTATTATGCATAATTCTATACCAATTTCATGTCAAAATTAAACACTCATTCATACCAGATTCGTACCAAAAGAATACCAAAAAACTTTCGAGAGAGAAGACAGTGATGACTACTGTTTTGAGATGAGAGAGAAAGAGACGAATATTGATGAGTAAAAAAAGAAACTTGTTTTTGATAGACAATTAACAAGTGAGATAAAATGTCAGTAACTGTTTTGAGCAAAACAAGGGAAACAAATATTCTTTTCGTTATGACTTCTGATTTTACGCCTATTATTAATTATCATTAATATTTTTAATTTGTTTGTTGATTTATATTTCGTTTTTTAACTTTGTTTTATTTAACAAAATGTTATATCGCGTAATTGTTTACTGTTAAAACTTGAAAGATAAAGAATAATGTCATAACTAATAATAATTAGTCTTATACATGTCAATTATAAAATTTTCTCTTTGTTGAAGAGAATAGTCCTGGGTTGATGAATCGATCAACTTTCGGATTGCATGCATTCACATGAACATTGGTGAAGAATATAAGTAGTATGGAAAGAGGAAAATCGATCAAGAAAATCAATGACTATGTCAATGTTGCCTTGAAATCAAATCTACAAATCAAAAGAATTTTCACGTTCTCTATGGCGGACGACTTAGATACCGACTTTGTACAAATGTACAACATAAAATATCGAAGAAGTAAAGGAAAAAACTTCACACGTGATTTATAATTGATGTGATTTTCTTCAATATTAGTTGTTTATATTATTTATTGAACAATTGAAGTCTATTTACATATAGATTATATACACAAAATATTTTATAAGTTGGTTTGATTTTGGTATAAAGATTGCAATTTTACATTCATATTAGTTGGGAAAAACTACATAAAAGGGCCATCAAACCTAAATTTTTTACAAGTCCATACCCAAATTCAAACTAATTATTGATATACCCATTCTTCCATTAATATTTACAGTCCATATCCCCTCCCCTTCATTTTGGGCCAATTTCTTATTGAAGCCCATCCTTTCTACTACCATATCGTCCGGCCCATTTTCTACTAACCTAAAATATTTACAAGTACTCTCTCTAATTTGACGTGATCTCCTAGTCACTATGACTTCGACAACTGTTCTAAAGCAGCCATGAAATGTTAAACATGCAGTACACCAAATTCCAATTTTTAAGGAGAGTACACCAAATTCCATAACCCCATCTGCATACTCACAATGAAGAAGCGAGGGGTCTCACCACTTTTCTTGCACATATGTCTCCATCTCACCGATGTGCAATCAATCTCTCAAGTTTTGTTGATAACGATGATGATAATGTAGGTGATCAAGAGTCGAGGGTTTTGAGCATGTTTGGGCCAAATTTCTTTCTTCATTTGGATTCTAAACAGAAGAAAATGTCATCGTTTAAACGAAGAAATCGCTGATCAAAACCCTAATGTGGGTGACGACATCGCGGTTGATCTGAAGAGGAAAGGGAAGGCACCGATGAGTTGTGATGAACAACTCAACAAAAAACAAAATTATGAACAAGAAAACCTAAATGATACCAATATAGTAGATATATACCTTTTTAGTATCACTTTACTAAGTTAATTATGAACAAGAAAACCTAATGATACCAAAATAGTAGCTATATACTCTTTTAGTATCACTTAGTAAGTTAATTATGAACAACAAAACCTGAATGATACCAAAATAGTAGCTATACACTCTGTTAGTATCACTTAGTAAGTTAATTATAAAACAACAAAACCTGAATGATACCAAAATAGTAGTTATATACTCTTTTATTATCACTTAGTAAGTTAATTATGAAACAAGAAAACCTGAATGATACCAAAATATTAGCTATATACTCTTTTAGTATCACTTAGTAAGTTAACTATGAAACAAAGAACCTCAATAATACCAATATAGTAGTTATATACTCTTTTAGTATCACTTTACTAAGTTAATTATGAAACAAGAGAACCTGAATGATACCAATATAGTAGATATATACTCTTTTAGTATCACTTAGTAAGTTAATTATTAAACAATAAACCTGAATGATACCAAAATAGTAGATATATACTCTTTTAGTATCACTAAGTAAGTTAATTATACCAATATAGTAGATATATACATTTTTAGTATCACTTAGTATGTTAATTATGAAAACCTAAATGATACCAAAATAGTAGTTATATACTCTTTTAGTATCACTTTAGTAAGTTAATTATGAACAAGAAAACCTCAATGATACCAATATAGCAGATATATACTCTATTAGTATCACTTTACTAAGTTAATTATGAAACAAAATACATTAATGATACCAAAATAGTAGATATATACTATTTTAGTATCACTTAGTAAGTTAGTTATGAAACAAAGAACCTGAATGACAGCAATATAGTAGATATATACTCTTTTAGTATCACTTAGTAAGTTAATTATGAACAAGAAAACCTGAATGATACCAAAATAGTAGCTATATACGCTTTTAGTATAACTTTACTAAGTTAATTATGAACAAAAAAATCTGAATGATACCAAAACAGTGGATATATGCTCTTTTAGTGTCACTTAGTAAGTTTGTTATGAACAAAAAAACTTAATGATACCAAAATAATAGATTATACCTTTTTAGTATCACTTTACTAAGTGAATTATGAAACAAAAATACCAAAACAGTATATATATATATATACTCTTTTAGTATCACTTAGTAAGTTCGTTATGAACAAAAAAACTTAATGATACCAATATAGTAGATATATACTTTTTTAGTGTCACTTTGCTAAGTTAATTATGAAACAAAAAAACTTTAATGATACCAATATAGTAGATATATATCCTTTTAGTATCACTTTACTAAGTTAATTATGAAACAAAAAAACTTAATGATAACAAAACAGTAGGTATATACCTTTTGAGTATCACTTTGTAAGTTAGTTATGAACAAAGAACCTCAATGATACCAAAATAGTAGTTATATACTCTTTTAGTATCACTTAGTAAGTTAATTATGAAACAAGAAAACCTCAATGATACCAATATCGTAGATATATACTCTTTTAGTATCACTTAGTAAGTTAATTATAAAATAAAGAACCTGAATGATACCAAAATAGTAGATATATATGCTTTTAGTATCACTTAATTAGTAAGTTAATTATGAAAACAAGAAAACCTGAATGATACCAAAATAGTAGTTATATACTCTTTTAGTATCACTTAACTAAGTTAATTATGAAACAGAAAACCTAAATGATACCAATATAGTAGATATATACCCTTTTAGTATCACTTTACTAAGTTAATTATGAACAAGAAAACCTCAATGATACCAATATAACAGATATATACTCTTTTAGTATCACTTTACTAAGTTAATTATGAAACAAAATACATTAATGATACCTAAATAGTAGTTATATACTCTTTTAGTATCACTCAGTAAGTTAGTTATGAACAAAGAACCTCAATGATACCAAAATAGTAGATATATACTCTTTTAGTATCACTTAGTAAGTTAGTTATGAACAACGAAACTTAATGATACCAATATAGTAGTTATATACTCTTTTCGTATCACTTAGTAAGATGGCGGTTTCCACTTTCGTTTCTAAATCTTTTACCATGCTTAGTTTTTAAACATACTATGACAGACATTTTTACTTGGGACAGAAAAGATCCAATATTATGGCTGGAGGAAATTACTCCCATTCTGGTGGGAGGAAATCATCTGACTGTTGTGACTTTTATCGGAATTTCTTGCGTTGGGATATGGATGTTGATATCATCATCATTCAGTGTACCTCTTCAAAATTCAGAGATATCTTCGACGAGTCTTTTGGGGCAGTATTCAGGCAGTTCTGGTGATTTTCTAGTCAATGCAAAGAGAGGAGAAGATGAAACATTCCAAGGAGAGAAACGGTTCAGAAGGGGAAGGTCTTTAGAGGAGATTGGAGATTAAAAGGGGCTGGATAGTTACCAAAATGAGGAAAGGGAAGGAGAGAGCTCTAATTTAAGAAATGAAGAAGAAAATCAAGAAAATTCTGAATCCAGTTCATCCGGTGATGAATCACAGTCTGGCGATGAGAGTTCAAATCGAGAGAGTGAGGAAGTTGATTCGAGAGAGAAAGACTCAACTTCAAGCGGTGGCGAGTCAGATATTGGAGAAAGATGAGGTCTCCGCGATAATGATAGTTTTGGCAGTTTCCACTTTCGTTTGGTATGATTCAATTCCATGATGAAGAAACAGAGCAGTGCTGCTACAAAAATGGGATTGGGGGTATGAAAATGGATTGAAACGGAAAATAGAATAATGAATGAAAGTTGATAGATGAGGTCTCGGAGATAATGATAGTGTTGGCGGTTTGCACTTTCGTCTTCCATGTCTGAAATTTGGGAAAGCAATCAATTATGAGCATTATTTAGGGGAGGGGTATAGAATGTAATTATTTTGGGGGTATGAAAGTAATGGAGTATAATATTGTAATTATTTTTCTTCTAAGGGCTATTTGCTTAGTTCCCCCTATTAGTTGTACCTTGGAATTCTAGATTTATACTTATTGTATACACAAAATAACTTTATTTTTTGGTATGAATTTGGCATGAACCATGTCATCTGTGTTTATTATTGGTTTAAATTAATTATGATTTTTTGAGACATGTTCTTTATTTCTGTTTATTACACACAATTGTACATACAAATTATATACACAAAATATTAATTATAAGTTGATATGATTTTGATATGAAGATTGCAATTTTACATTCATATTAGTTGTACCTTGAAATTCTAGATTTATATTCATTGTATACACAAAATAACTTTATTTTTTTTATATGAATTTGACATGAAACATTTCATTTGTGTTTATTATTGGTTTAAATTAAGCATGATTTTTTTGAGATGTGTTCTTTGTTTCTATTTTATACACACTGTTGTACATACAAATTATATACACAAAATATTAATTACAAGTTGGTATGATTTTGATATAAAAATTGCAATTTTGTATCCATATTAGGTGTACCTTGGAATTCTAAATTTATACTCATTGTATACACAAAATGAATTGTGTTTATGTTCTATTCAACCATTAAAGTTCAATTACATACACACTGTATACATCACTTGTGGTTATTTTTTGTATGAAGTTTTCAATTTTATATGCATTTTGGCAATACATATTATTTTCTCATATAAGGCATGCGGTATGAAATAGGTATTAAAATAGAGTACTTTAAAATATTAAAAGCACTTTATAAATCATTGAAGTCCAATTACATACACATAATATACACATTACAATTAGTTAAAAAATATATCATACATATAAAAAAATTCACACACATATATATATAAACAAAATGTTTATTTCTAAAAAAAACAAGTTTCAAAATTAAAAAAAAAATCATAAACCAGTAAAAAGAACGTCCAAATATTCTTTTTAAGCCACTAACATGTGAGAGAAAAGGTTAGAAATGTTTTGAGCTAAACAAGGGAAACATATATTCTTTTTGTTATGACTCTCCTGATTTTATGTCTATTATTAATTATCATTACTATTATTAATTTGTCTGCTAATTTATATTACTTTTTTAAAAAAAATTATTTAACAAATGTTATAGCCCGTAATTATTTAATGTTAAAACTTGAAACATAAAGAATAATGTCATAACTAATAATAATTAGTCTTATATACGTCAATTACGCAGAATACAAATAGGTGATGTTACAACTATTTAATTATTAGTTTCTATTTCGATCTATGAATATTCTTTGAGTAGAAGATAAATAAATAGTTAGTGATAATTTGAAGGTAACAAGTACAGGCATCTGGTGCGTGAAGGGTTAAGCTCTTTGAATGTGAGGGAACTGAAGCAGTTGGAGAACAGACTTGAACGAGGCATTACATACAAGAATTAGGTCCAAAAAGGTATAATATTACAAACAAGTACTGTATGCTGTGTTATTATTTTCTTTTATTATTATCATATCATATTTTAATTATATGAGCATCAAACTAATTAAGTTAAATTATTTGTTTGTGTTGGGGATGCAGCATGAAGCAATACTAGCTGAGACTGAGAATTTGCACAAGAGGGTGGGTATACTATACTATTTTCTAATTATGGAGAAGAGAAGAGGGTTTCTTTTAATTTGTACTGATTTTAATTCTTTAACTTGATATAAGAAATTCAACTGGAACAGGAAAATGCATTCCTTAGATCAAAGATATATATTATATTATTTTTTGTCAAATTTGTTCCTTTTCCATACATTCATCACTTAAACTTGTTTCTTTCCGATACCACTCTTCTCTATTACACTTTTTCGTACACAGGATAAATGACACTTGTCTAATATAATTTTTAAAGCTCAAAATTATATTAATTTAACAAGCATCTTAATTCTGATTAAAATACTAAATTTGGAAATCACTTTTTAATTATAGTATGCAATATCACCCACATATTTTGTTACTCATTAATTTCAATTTGTAAATTTTAGATTGAAAAATCAATAAATTCAAAGTTGGTTAATATGTTCAAAATTTTCAATGACCCACCCCTGCCTGAATAGCAGGTAAAGATGGTGCAGCAATCCTCTTTAATTTATATATTGTAATTTCATCTTCAATCCCTATATAAGATTAGAGGGAGTCACTCTGCTCTTCATATTAATACGATTTAAAGACTTTAATAACAAATTTTGAGTTAGAAAAAGAGTAGTGATGAGATTGAATTGATTTGCAGATAGCAGAGAATGAGAGGCTGCAGGAACTAAGCATGATGCCATCTGGTGGGGAAGAGTATAATGCATTTCAACAATATTTAGCAAGAAATATGCTACAGCTCAACATGATGGAAACTGCAGTCCCATCTTATGATCCATTGTCTCCTGATCACAAGAAGTCTCATCTCCAACTTCAACAACCAAACATCTTTAAGTATGTCTTCCTATCAATGCATCTGTATTCTTATGTTAAAGAACCGCGCTTCTCACTGTAATCATTCTGGTTTCTGTTGATGCAGGTAAATCCATTTCTACTGTGGAGGAAGGAATGTGCTCTTTTCAAACATAAATAATCTATCTTTGTGCTTTTGATTTACTGCCTTATTTTCATGTTTGCTATTAGTATTACTTGTAAACTCTGGACGTCTCAGCCTTTTTCCAATAGACCCTGCATCTTTTCTTTAAATTTGGGGCTTAGTTTTGCAATTACATGGAAATAGGGGTGACAAATGACCGGCTTGAATTGAATTTGGGTTGGTTGAAAACGAATTACAACTCAACCCGCCCATATTTTAATCAAGTTAAAAACTGATTGAGTAATTGACCCATACTGTTTATCTATTTTCAATCCGTTTTAAACCATTTTACTATGGATTTAAAATGAATGGATCCGTATTTACTCATTTTAAATTGAATACACCCTGCCTGCTTTCATGGACTTCAACTCTTATTTGACTCTAACCAATTACCATACCATTGTACAAAAATCGACTCACTTTTGGAAGTGAAATTATTTCTTAAGATAAAAAAGTTGATTCAACTTTGACATTGTCACCGTAGGCAGCTCTAAATCATATCGAAAGCAAAAACCTATCCGATAAAATAAAGTATTACAACTCAGCGACATAAAGTAATAAGATAACTTCATGATTGATCATTACTGTGAAACCAGACCTTAAGTAACAAAATAGCACATAAATCAGGACCATCTGATTGGCATTACAAGCTTCCTACAAAATCCTTTTCTTTTGGGAAAATAACACTAACTTCTCATCCAGCCACACAAGGGAGAAAACTACTCCACAGCACTGCACCAAACACCAAGTCAATCAGGACCAAAAACATGGCAGAAAATAAAAGCCTATACCATCATTCATCCTTGACCAATTTCTGATTGCTAGTCATGACAATATCCAACTGAATATTTAACATAATCAAGGTGTAATATCGCAATATATCACTACTCTCTTCTACACGATAGAAGGAGGAGTAAAAGAGTTAAAGAAAAGAGTAAATTCAGTACTTTAGTGGCAGATTCTTCCCAAAAGCATATACATATAGATAGCTTTCTCACAGAATATTACACGGCCCACGATCTGAACGACCTCGAAGCTCCTCTGTCTCCCTTTGAGCTCTCTCCAGATATTCTCTCAACTTGCGAATCTCGTCATCTGATTTCTTCTGTGCTTCTTTTGCACTTAGTTCAGCCTTCAATCGAGCAGCCTGCTCTTTGGCCAATTGCTCTTCAAGCCTATGGGTGGTTTCCTTCAGCTTTGACTCAACCTGTCAAATATGTAACAATAGGTAGGTAAATACAAAGGCACTATCTAGCTATAACATCGCCAAACCTAATTACATAGACTACACCATACTTCCCTGGCACCAGAATATTGCGTACAATTCAACAGAGTTGTCTTTGTATTTCATTTTTCAAAAAACGCTTTACCATCATTATCATTCCATAGCTATGTTTATTAGTATAAAATTGGAAAAGTAGTTTCTACATGTATATTATTTTTTCCAAAATTGAACAAAATTTGCAATTTGACCCTTGTTGAGTGAAACAAGTTATCTACTTCGGGGGACAAGGTTCTATAATCTCACTACACAGTATATGATGCTCCAAATTAACATGCCAGGGGAAGTCCAGAAACATGAAATCTAGAAAGTAAGGAAGATCGGTTTGTTTCTATTAGCGCCTTTGGCCAAATCAAATATCTTACCATGATTTCCCAGCAGAAAAGTAGTACCAATCAAGAACTTCCTTGACGAAACTTTGTATAACTAAAGAATTTTATTATTCTAAACAAACTAGTGGAAGATAGCCACTAGCTCATTCCCTTGCTAGTACTAAAAATGTATTGCATAATTAGCAGCCACATCAGCATTTGGCAATAGGATATACAAAAGCAGATAAATGACTGATGAATTCATTTTCTAATAGTAGCTAAAGAGTTCAATATAGATCAAACTTACCACTTCAGTTATTCTCTTCAGTTGCTCTTCATACGACTTTTGCATTTGTTCCTTCAACCCTAGTATCTCCTGCTTAGAATATCCCACCAAGGAATTAACCTCGTTTGCCTGGTTATGAAGTTTGATAGCTCCTTTCTATAAATGAAAACATTGCAATTAACAAGTAAACCCAATTGCTGGATAAGTACAGAGGACAATTGAATTGTTGAAAGTGCATACCTTTAATTCCTTGAACAAGTCATCTGTATATGGTTTTCCACCATTAATCTCTACAACCACATTTACCAGGAAAAGTAGTTGTTTCAATTGGTCAGCTTTCTTCAAAGGATCTCTAGTCTTGTTATCAAAAAGCACTTTCCTATTTCCACACATCGTGAGGGTATTCTAGATCATCAGAGAAAATGCTTTAAGCTGAAGATATCTCATACTTGCACAAGCTTGAAGAGAGAAAACAATAACCTATAAAGCCAACTGAAGTTTGATGATTGAATTTTAACTATAAATCTTGCTCTATTAGTAGAAAATTTCCTTTTCCTCATCTTTTTAAATAAGAAAGAAAAATTTTTGTCGATCACAAAAGTTCAAGAACCATTGTATTTTTTCTCCCCATTTTCTTGTCCTTTCCCTTCAACACTATCTTTTTTCATTTCTAAACTTTGTAAAGAATAACCTTTCAACGCAATCAAAGTACCTATCTCTTTCTAGTAGAACTTCTTTCCTTTCTGTTTTTCCTTTGTTCATTTATTCCTTTTTTTAGTTATAAAGTCATAAATCTAGTGAGATGGATCTTAATCTTTATCCTTTTACCATACAACCTCAATGAGCAATGTGTCACGGACTTAGACTTCTTCTAGCACTCCGTGCGGCACCTGACAATTTACTCACGATTCTTTCACGATCTTGTAAGCTCAAGTAAGCCTTTTGGAACTTGGATCGCTAAGAGAATGAGAAAGAAAGACTTATAGAGATTTTATAAAGAAGGCTTTGTTGTATTGCTTGGAGAATGCTTACACTTTGCTTGGATACTTCAAGCTTGGATGGATGCCTTGCAAATGAATGCCCCATCTATTTATACTACAATCTAGGGGCTAAAGTGCAAATAAAAATTACTACACAAGTCCCTAAATATTAACATTTTAGTCTCTATCTAGAATTCTCTACAATCTCTAGAGAATTCCAAAGCCTTCTAAAAATATCTAGGATGCTCTAGAGTTTTCCATAAACCTCTTGAAGACTCTAGCTCCTTCTCCCTTGGACAAGCTCACTTATACTTCAATTTTCTGCTTAAGTGAGATGTGGAAGTGGCGGGTCGTGACACTCTCCCTCACCTGATGATGCGATGACCGCGTCGCATTGCTGCTGTCTGGACGACCGAGTCTTATCTTTTCTCAAGCGTGACCAGTAGTCCAATGACTCGATCAATTCCTTTGTGTAGGCATTTGGCCACCCCGTCCTTGTCCTCTTGCGGAACTTACACGGTGGCGAGGTCCCCTTTGCATAATTGTCCTTCATCATCCTTGCATTGGTGGCTACGAATGTCGACTCCTTCTTCTTAAGGCCTCTCACGAGCTGCATGGCCGTTAATTGAACTTGTTCTCCCATCGTTGGTACCTTAACCAGGGGCACCATACATGACCCTTCTTGCTCCATGACCAAGAGTCGTTGGAGGTAAGGATCGATCACCACGTGACACTTCTTGAAGAACTCTTGCCCAAGAATTATGTCAAAGAGGTCTAAAGGAGCGACAATGAAGTTGATCTTACCTTGACACTCGCCTAGTGTGATGCTTACTCCATGAGCGACTCCGCACACGGGAGTCGGTGGTGCATTGACCATCCTGAGATGGGCGTTACTTGGACTATACCTCAATCCCAACCTTGTCGCCGCTAACTTGGTCATAATATTGGCCTCTGCACCCGTGTCGACCACAGCACGCACAAGTCTTCCATTAATCGTGATGTCGACATATTGTGCACCGTATTCTCTCGGCTTCCCTGGCTGCTTCGTGATGGCTCCGCATAGTCCTATCAAGCCTAACTACGTCGTCTCTGCGCCTTGTCCTTGCTCCTGTGCTTCCTTCTCCATCCGCTATCGCATGATAGCACCAAGGCTCTTCAGTTCGGGGCACCTTGCATAGCCATGCGGCCCACCACATATGTAGCAACCCTTTCTCTTGGTAGACTCTGCCTTCCTTTCAGCATCGCTTTGACGTCCAAGCTTCTTGCCATCGGACTTATAAATGTCATGATTCTTGGAATGTGGCTACTGCTCCTTGCCTTTGCCACAATCTCCCCCACCTTGGTCATGACTACCTCTTACCTCCTCTCCTCTGGCTTCGTCGGGCTTTTCATGCCTGAAGTATGTCAAAGCTTCGGCCTGCGTAATGACTTCATCAATAGTCCTGACTTGTCGATGTTCCAACTCCGTCCTGGCCCAACTTTTTAGCCCATCCATGAAGTGGAACAACATATCTTCATCTGAGAGGTTGGGAATCTGAAGTGTGAGGGTGGTGAATTCCTTCACGTGCGCACGTATGCTACCCGTCTGCTTCAACTCCCTGAACTTGCGTTTGGCCTCATTGATGACGTTGTTAGGGAAGAATGCCTTCTGGAACTCCACTTGGAACTGCTCCCAAGTGTGGATGGTGCAAAGCCCCTTCCCTATTTTCGACTCTTTACGCCTCCACCATAGCATGGCCATCTCCGAGAGGTACAACACTGTAGTGTTGATCTTGTTCTCGTCGTTCCTTACTCGGTTACACTTGAAGTAATTCTCCAAGTGCCATAAGAATTTTTCCACCTCTTGTGCGTCACGGACACCTTTGAACATAGGTGGCTTGGGAGCCTCGACCTTGGCCTCCCTATCTCGATCGAGCGACGATGATCCTCCAACTTTCATGCCTTCCTTGAGTGCTTGCATCTCGGCCCTCATGGTCTCAATCGTGCTTAGTGCGTCTATGAGCCGACACTCCAAGGAAGTGATTGCCTTCTTCATCTCGTACTTGGCACGCTGGCGGCTCTCCAACTCCTTGCGGATGTGGTCATTCTCCTCAAGGGTGAAGTCCTCCAGAGTCTTGAACTTGTCATCGACCTCGTTCAAGAGGTTGCCTAAGATCTCCACGGCCTGCCTTGCAACCTCAACCAGTGGCGGACCTAGGATTTTGTTCAAGTGGGTTCAAGTTACAAAGAACCATGACGAAAGTCGATAATAACAATTATCTTTTTTAAATTTTTTTTATTATATCCTTAAAAAGTTTTTTTTAGGTGATATTTTCTAACAAAAATATATTCTATTAAATTTTTATCTACTTACAAAACAAATTTCCACATATTTTTGATTTAACATGCTACTTATTACTATTATGTATAAAATTAAAATAGAGCAATTTTAAAAAACCATAAATAACTTAAATTTAGTAAAAGAATAAATAAATAAATAAAAATGCACTAACCTAACTTTCGTATATACCAAGTAAAAGGGGAAACAAATACACAATTTTGTGTATTACTAAAAATTTAAACTCAAAAGGGAACTGAATTAATAAATTCATCAACTATAAATTTATAGCCTACCTAAAATATTAAAAATTTAAATCAATTTCAAATACAAACATAAAAAGAAAATTGAACTAATAAATTTAGAATATTACTATTGTTATTTTCCATAAAATAGGAATCTAGAACTATAATGGTCTATATTTATTAGTTAATTTTAAAAAGGAAAAATACCTGGACCCATCACTTGAGACTTGAAAATACAAAAAAGAATAAAAATTATGTCTTCACTGAGACTCGAACTCGGGTGGGTATGTAGGGCGGATTTGAACTCCATACACCAGTGAACCACGCCTTTACTTTGTGTAAAGTGGGTTCATTTTATTTACATATACAATTTCACAAATAATTTATATACGTATAACGCAAAAACAATTCAACGAAGTGGGTTCAGTTGAACCCACTTGCACCAATGTAGGTCCGCCCCTGACCTCAACCCTTGTGACCTACTCTTCTTCGGGTGTGATGTCAAGTTCGTTGTCACTCGCTTCAGTGGTTGAAGGTGGGTAAGATGTTAGCGCCCCACTTGGTGTGGGGTTGAGCAACATTTCCTTGCTACTCTTGTGGTGCTTCCTTCCCTTGTGGTTCTTCTTCCCACCATTCAGTCGGACGTTGGTGGTGCTAGCGGCGTTTACGTCTCCTTCGTTGGCCATTCCCTTAGTACGAACCTTTTCTCTGATACCACGTTGTCACGGACTTAGACTTCTTCTAGCACTTCGTGTGGCACCTGACAACTTACTCACGATTCTTTCACGATCTTGTAAGCTCAAGTAAGCCTTTTGGAACTTAGATCGCTAAGAGAATGAGAAAGAAAGACTTAGAGAGATTTTATAAAAAAGGCTTTGTTATATAGCTTTGGGAATGCTTACACTTTGCTTGGATACTTCAAGCTTGGATGGATGCCTTGCAAATGAATGCCCCATCTATTTATACTACAACCTAGGGGCTAAAGTGCAAATAAAAATTACTACACAAGTCCCTAAATATTTACGTTTTAGTCCCTATCTAGAATTCTCTACAATCTCTAGAGAATTCCAAAGCCTTCTAAAAATATCTAGGATGCTCTAGAGTTTTCCATAAACCTCTTGAAGACTCTAGCTCCTTCTCCCTTGAACAAACTCACTTATACTTCAATTTTCTGCTTAAGTGAGATGTCGAAGTGGCGGGTTGTGACAATGTTACTATAAATTCTTGCTTCTCCCTATCCCCACCCTCAAGAGAAAACACTTTTGCATTTTTTTCCTCACATGTACTATATTCATCTCACAAGCTAATGTTTCTAAGCCTCTTATGTGGCTAGGTTTTGTAAGCTATTATCTAACAAGCCAAAGCACATTCTTCCCCACCAGAGTTCTATCAATCAAGGTGAAGAAATCTCAAAAAAAAATTGAAGAAAAAAAAATACGAGACCTTTTTTGTTACAAATACATTTACAAATAAAATCAAACAACTTACTGAAAGTTAGATTGTAATAGCATGTTTGGTCAAAGCTTCTAAAATCAACTTATTTTTGAAAAGTGTTCTTTTCAAAAAAGTATTTTTGAGAAATAGATCGTGTTTGGCCAATAAATTTAAAAAGTACTTTCAACTTTCAAGCATCAATTAGTAAAAAAACGCTTTTTGAAAAAGTACCTTTGGTGAGAAATAATTTGTGTTTGACCAATAAATTTAAAAGTATTTTGAAGCAACAATTAGTGTTTGACCAAACTTTTTAGCTTCTAAGTGTCCGTTTGGATAAGCTTATAAAAAGTCACTTATAAGTCAAAAGCTAAGTCATAAGAAGGAAATACCCTACTTTTGGCTTTTGACTAATTTTAAAACTTTTTTGGCTTAAAAATGAGTGCTAAAAACACTTTTTAACTTTTCCAAACACTTCCAAAATTAAATAAGTGCTTAAAAGCCAAAAACATTTTAAAATAAGCTAATCCAAACACCCCCTAAGTGTATTTTTCTCAAAAGTGCTTCTCAAAAAAGTGTTTAAAAAGGTTCTTTTTTTAGCTTATGAAAAATAACTTTGCTTACTCCTCTGAAGCACTTATTTCTCCCAAAAGTTTGGTCAAACACCCCACTTTTATATTTATATATATATATATATATACTAGAGGGTGAAGCATGTGCACCGCACGAGCCCAATATGTCATTGACAGTAATAGAAAGAGTAAATTTGGCGCTCTACTATTCAAAATTTTCCTATATATTGGTATAACACAGGTTCGTTCTTTTCGATGTGCGCCAAAACATGTAACTGTGCCCTTTCGACAACCAATCCAGAGCCTTAGATAGTAGAACTCTTAATCAATAGCTCAAAATTGGTTGTTGTTAAATTGTCTTTCCTTGAAATTTGGCATTTGATACTCGTCTTTAATACAAAAATAGTATAACACTGATTGATGGATTGTTTCTAGAGAAAATGAAGAAGAATTACACCGAAAAATAGAAAACACTGACAAATGTAAAAGTAAGTTGATGATAGTAAAATAAACATTAATTCTCAAAGTTGGAACACAAACTTGTTATCTTGATTAGATCCACCATTTTCTACTTATTCTTTATGCATATATCTTACTAAACCAAATATGTCAAAGGCAAATCTAAACAATTTCTTTGCTTTAACCTCATTTGTACTCCTTGATATGAGAGTAGGAAGGTAAGGTTCTAGTTTCAAAGATTCATGTTGATTTTGACACATAAGCTATTCAAAATTTCAAGCACTAAATTTATATTTTCCAAACCCTCTTAATGAAAATTCGAGATCCGCCACTGTCCACGTCCTGCTAAGACTTCCCCTTCCTTGCCCCATTGGCATACTAAAGTAGGAGGTAGACAGATGAAAGAAAGGCAAATACAAGCAAAGCAAGCTCTAGGTGAATTTTGTGAACACACATTGTCCACTTTCTTCACCCCCTTTATCAAACTGATTAATCAAAAAGGAGGGTGATCTTGCTTCATATTCCAAAGTTTGATCTTTTCCATCTTTCGTCACCCATATTGACAAAGATAAGAAATCGTTTCTAACAAACTCTAATTTTCCTTGAATTCAGCATAATTTTCACAATATCAAAGGGAAAAAAATATTGTCTTCCAATTTTCCAAGATTGCATGCCTATCATATCAACCAGAAACAACAAGAACAAGACAAACCACAAGTATTTAACTTCACAATTTCCACAACCAGCTAACCCCAATCTGAGAGGCAAAAAAAACAATTGAACAAAAAAAGCGAAGAACTTTTCAGAGTAATATAGTGCCAGAGCCCAGAAGGACTTCATAATTTCTATTGCTATCACTGTTAAATTAACTCTCGAAATGCTACTGCTGGGTTCGGTATAAGTTACGTCACAAACGAAAATCGATAGTCAACAATTTAGCATAGCGATAGAATAGTGTATTAGATATATTAAACAGTATGTACAACAAAAGAACGTTATCAAGTTAAACCATATGCTAACATTGTTTGCAATAGACGTTATACGCCATAAAAAACAACTACCGCTCATAGCTTCTGATAATTCAAAAGTTGAGTAAAAATCCATGCTTGATAGCCAATCTACTGCATTCCAAAAACGGCCTCTTCTGGAGGCAGGAAAGTACCTGAAATTACAAACTGTGGTTCTTGCAAATTATTGAAAAGGTCGTACAACAAAAAAAGTCATGGCAAGTTTATGTTAAGTGTAGCAACATCTCTATTTGAGCAGACTGCAACTTTATGTCTTAATGATAATATAAGAAGATTTAGACAGAACAAAGTTACGTAGTTTTCGACTCAACATAAATTCATGAGGTTGACGAACTCTTAAATAAAAATCTTCATAGCAACTATATGTACACTTGATACCTTTAAATCAATATTTAATAACAGAGACGTTTAGATCAATAATTAATAACAAAGACTAATAGGTAACAAATACCCATTAATGAATGTCAAAATAGAAAGCATGTGCTGCTAAGAAGAGAGATAAGATTTAGACAAAACAAAGTTACGTAGTTTTCAACTCAACATAAATTCATGAGGTTGACTACCTCCTAAATAAAAAATTTCATAGCAACTGTATGTACACTTAATACCTTTAAATCAATATTAAGTAACAGAGACGTTTAGGTTAATAATTAATAACAAAGACTAATAGGTAACAAATACCCAATGAATATCAAAATGGAAAGCATGCGCTGCTAAGAAGAGAGATAAATTCACCTGAATTGAGGCAAATAAGGCACACACTTGAGACAACTAAGAAACTGAAATTGAGATTTGAAAAGAAGAAAAAATTGCTAAGCCCACAAACAACAACAATGAAAACGTAGAAAATGAATACATAAAGCGATAATTATTGATTCTACTGAAATAGTTGATCCAATCAAGTATCTAAGAAGAGGTATCAGCTAATGTTTTCACAATGCTAGAGAAGTTCCTAAATATCTTTTTTTTCAAGCTATACATCCCAATATTACGATAAGCAAATGAGGCAGAAACTCTGGATTAATGCGTATAGAATCTAATCTAGCTAAGATTGAAGAAGAACACAAAGAAAATACAGCAATATATAGAAACTGCTTCAACACTAAAAATATTACAAATTTGAGAAGAAATGGAACAAATGAAAGAAGGCAGAGAGAAAAGTAATACAATTATATCTTTTATATTTGTTCTTTCATATACTGATTTCTTTCAAGTTCAAGACTTTAAGCTAAGAGTTAAAACACTAACAATGATTCTAATGGTACAAGTTGTATGCTCTATTATGTTGTGTCCCTAAATCACTCTCTTTTAAAACTAAATTGAACCTGCTGAGGTTTATGAGAGTAAGTCAAAATAGCTTTTAAGCACTTCTGGAGCGTTGGATAATTTTAACTCCTAGCGACTATATGTACACTTGATACCTTCAAATCAATATTTAATAACAGAGACCTTTAGATCAATAATTAATAATAGAGACTAATCGGTAACAAATAAATGGAAAGCATACATGCAAAGCAAGATTGCTATTGGAAACCATTCAAAATGATAAAGAAGATGAAGAGACAGGCTTGAAAGAGAAAAAACAAAAGGAGGAATTGCAAATTTGGCCACATGCAGTTTCATTTGTCTTTGATGTTCTTTCTGCCCTAAATTTTTAAATCTCCTATTTGAATGCAATAGGATTCAGGCCTCTAGCAAAGTTATCCCAAAAATATCTACCCTCCATCAATACCTCAAATTTATTGCTAAGCTCTTTGACCAAGCATTTGGTTAGGTCTTCAGAATTATCAACTTGAAGAGTTAGAACTACCAACCTGGGCTAAATCAAGCGGTGAAAAAACTGAATAACATCTTTGTTAGTTCCCTATGATGGGTATCCCCTATTGAGCAATGTTGTAGCAGATGATAATTTCAAAAAGTTTCCTTTAAAGTCACCAAAAAGCACAAAAGTAAGAAAGATACTTCCTACAATAATAGACAATACAGAGGGTAAATATGTATGAAAAGCGAATATAATAAGCTATGTTATATTTCAAGCGTGTATTTAAAAGTCTCATCTAAGCTCAATTGTAGGTAATTAAGTAGACTGACATTTTATAGCCCTTTTGCTAGTGTGGATGGTTCAATTTTCAACCCTGAGGTTGAAGATTCTAGTAGAACATTAGCTGGATCCAGTGCTATCTCACTTGTGCTCAGAGGCTTGACCTTTTTGATGTTTCTTCCATTAGCTGTTGGTGGAAAGATGATTTCCTTTTTTGTATAGAAAGAGTTGTGTGTGTGACATTGGAGCTTCTCCAAGATGACTTTCGTAGTTGAACTCGAAAGAGTCTATCTGACAGCATGTCTTGGACATGGTTAATGGGAAGGCGTTGCTTCTGGAAATGGAAAAGCCGTTTCTTAAATTTGTTTAAAATATATGATGCAAATGGAGTTTGTCGAACAACATTGCAATATTAGAAAATATTGAAAACATATAGAAACTATACTAATGCATTTAAATAAAGGGTAACCTTGATGCAAGTTGTCTCAAATATGTGTGTAGCTGTCATAAAGAGCAATTTTTCAGCCAGGTCTCTGGAAATTAAGGATGATGTCGACCCACTACCATCAATCAATCAGTTCAATTTGAAAGGTACAACTGCAATTATGATTAGTTTATAACTTATGTATGTATAATGAATTTTTGAAATAATATGTATGTATAATGTATTCTATTGTAATGAAATCTATATGAGGAGAATATAATACCTAGGCACTAATATTGTCTGTCGATGGCACGTTGTGCTTTCGAACTCTTTTTTTTCTTTTGTGCCCTTTTTTTGCTTACATCCTGAACACTTGAGCACACAAAACTTCTGCAGTTCATCTAAAATTTCTATCTTTGCCTCTACGTGGAAAATTCCATTCTGTCAAAGAGAACAAAAAACATATGTAGTAGGACTATATTTATATTTGTAAAAGCTTTCAGCAGGATAAATTTATAATAGTTCTAAAACTTACAGTTGTTTCAGATGAAATTTCTTCAATGGTGATAACTTCTTGTTCAGCTGGAGCCATTGTGAGAGATGTCGATTACCTGGAGATGTTCTCCAATGCAAAGCTTGAAAGCATGTCTCTGTTTGTTTTTGTCATATTCGTACACCAAAATAAAGTATTTAATATGTTGTTCAAGTGCAAGTTATATATTATAGTAAAAAATTCATAAGATTATAAGTTCATTCCATACCGGACCAGGCCGGAATAGGGTTATATACATTCTCATAATGAGAAGGGGTCATTCGGGCCTATCTAAATAGATACTATGTTTACATAGGGTTTATGTGAATCGTTGAATTGAATCTACTCTGAAGCGACAAACATGTATAATGACAATGTTTTTATAATGTTATCTTTTGAATAAAAATATTTTAATGAATTTTATTTAATACAATCATACCCTGGTAAGGAGATATTCCTATACTTCTTGCAAGGATTACAGGAAATTCTGCAGCCTTTTCCATTTTAATTTAGAGTTCCGCTACTTCAACTTCTCCAAAGTCTTCCCATAAAGTGAGAAGAAATTGTCTCCTCCTGAAAGCAATGGAGCATCAATGGTAAAGGCGTATGTGAGTTTACAGAGGAAAAATAAGTGTGTAACGTGAGATGTTATACTTACTGATTATCGATAACAGATAACAGTAATCTCGCGACACCTATTTTGAAGGCGTCCAGCATATTTTAAGGGGCCACAACAAAGAACGACTCCTAGTATATCTGCAAGTAAGAAGTAATGAAATATAATGAAAATGTGTACACATGTATGCAAGTATGTATATTTTATGCATAGTAGTAGTTGGTAGGAGCAATATACCAATTTCTGTAGTAGGAGCAGGAAACATATTTACTATGTGGTCAAAACTTGTGATTTTCAGTTTGGTCGGTGGTGGCCGTGGCTTTTCATGCTCGTCAGTTAGGTTGACACATTCAATTATGGTTTCTCTATCAAGTACCCAATAAAATTTGTGAATTGGTCTTCCATATTTGGTTGATGAAACTTTAACTCTTGCAGTGGTGATCAAATATGTGTCAGAGAGTTTTAGTTTGTCAGCATAATGATCAATATCAGCAGCATACATAACTCCCCTATTTTGTCGCTCCTGTAAAGTGTTGTAAAGGTTAATGTCTATATTGATGCGACTAAATTATAACTCCATACAAGTTAAATATTATCGCTATAGGTGTAAGTACCTCTTCATCTTCCAAAATTAGATTTTGGAATCTGAGTTTTTTCTCTGGGCTTACTCGCTCTACTCATGTCCAGAATTTGGACTTTACATGTCTAATCTGGTGTTTCGATTGTTATTTGATCGATGCTCAATCCTAGCGCCATATGTCTACCAAGAAAATAACTTTATCAACAATAGCGGCAAGAAGAATTGTACAAATCATTCATATAACATGACTTCTCGTAAAGGTACATCAAATAGAATACTTATTTGGTATTCTGTATTCATTAACATAATTATATCTTGAGTACCTTAAACAAAATGAGAAAAATAACGGGAGGAAAATTTTAGAAAAAATAGAAACATGCAAGTTGAAATTTTTTCCATAAATCAGTAAATCCACCAAAAATTAGAATTAAAATTTTCAATAGACTACATTCGAGGGAGCCAAAATCAGAGAAAAGTCATCCACTACTCACCCATTTACGGTAAAATAGTAATGACCCGCTAACAACATTAAAGATCCGTCGACCAAATATATATCAAAATTACAAATTCAATAGCAACAAAAAAATTGAATTTGTCTTTTGCATGAATAGAAATACCATTTTGATTTTCCCCTTTGCTGATGAACAAAATTTGGGAAAAACATTGAAGATAGGAACTTCCATTTTGATTTACCCATTTGGTCACAAAGAAAATTTGAATGGAAAATCAAATTTTTATACATATATTACCCCTTATTTAGAAATGACACATTTTGAAAAATTGAAGTTAAGAACTGCCATTCTCATTTTATCATTTGAGCATAAAGAAAATTGAAGAAAGAAGAAGAACAAAAGGGAAAAGAAATACCTTAATCTGCAGCAACACTAAAGATGAAGAGAGCTTTGAGTAGATGAAGTGAGCTTTGAACCTGTGGGAAGTGGAAAGCCAAGGCCTATATTTTTTGTAGTAAGTATAATGAATAAGCAAATAAAGACACGTGTGATATTTCATAGTACAGATGTCTCTCAAAAAATAAATGAAATTTAATAGCCAATCAAATATGGCCACAAATAGCAAAATATTAAATGCATCACAACACAATCTAAATAGCTTTTGGTCCAATTCTGTAATGCAGTGTTCATCCAAGAAGCTGTCATTTCTAAATAAGGGGTAATATATATAAAAAAAGCACTATTAGCCTAGCAAAAGCTTGGTCAATCAGTCTATAAGTATTGAGATTATCTTTAAGCACAATATACCTTTAAAGGCTCGGGGCAGTCACGACCTAAGTAGTCATCCAGGGTTTCATCATTGTCTTCAAGATCATCCCCACCGGTGAAAACCAAAATCATGTAATCACTGATTTTGCTCCCAAAGAACTCCCTCAGACTCTGGACTGCTGCTTGTTCTTCTCTTGAAAAGCGAGTTCGCACATATAAAACTACAAGAACAGCATGAATCCCATCCTTGGCCATATTGATGCATTTAACAATTTCGTTTCCAAGAAATTCAGGTTCAGCAGAAAAATCAAACAATCCTGCAATTTTGATGAAGTCAGCTATTTCTACTTTATGTAATCAGAAAACAGATCAAGATCCGATAAAGAGCAAATTCATGTTTTTTACATATGCGGGAATTTTTAGTGTTTAGGCATCATTGTTCCATATTTTAACATGTTTTGCAACTATGATGCAGCATTCTTTATCAGTGTCTTTAGACAACTCAGGAACAATTAATAGAATATGAGGAATGAAGGACAACACAGTAAAATTGTCCTCCTAGTAATTTGTGAAGAACACAAGTCAATTAGTTTTTTTTTTTGTTGATGACAAAGGGAAACCCGCAGCCGCTACCCTTTGGGTGCGCACAGGGTAAAACCCCCGCTCCTATGCAATAGCTCGCAAACCACATAGGAGAGGTAACCCGCACTAGGCAAGCCCGGTGCGACGAGCTCGACCCAGAAGTCAAACCCCTTGCTTTCGCTGGCAAGGAAGAACACTAATCAATTAGTTTACATACTTTAACAAAACAAGATACTTTAACATCACCCTATCAATTTACATACTTCAACACCACCCTCCCCAGACCCCACTAACGGGATTACACTGGGTATGTTGTTGTATTTTGAAAAAACAAGTTATATACTCACAGTTCCAAGATTAAACCAAGACAAATTATAAATGCTTATAAAGCTCTTTCATGTTGTCTTTTTATGTGTGCCAAAATTTGCATTGATTTGTTTCAGTATTATAATTCTTAAGAACATGCTAAAGCATATCACGAGTATAAAAAGTATTCTTACATGTCAGTCAAATACGAATATAGAAAGTACTCTACATGTCAGTCAAACACAATACAAATATAGATACTAACATTTTGTAAATAAATCTGCATAAAAATCCACTTATAATTAAAGCCAAAATAATTTTTCAAATATTTAAATACTAATTTCACTAATATAGCTTATTGCAGTAAAGAAGGAAAGAAAGTCTATGCATAATACCTGGCGTATCAATCACATCAAATATTTGGTTATCTTCTAGTACAGTCCTCTGTAGTTGACAAGTACTTGTTACACTAGCTGAGCTAGACATTGACTTGAATGCCTTTCTTCCAACAATGCTATTCCCTGTGGCACTTTTACCATTACCTGTACGTCCAACCAGAACCAGTGTCCGAGCTCCATTTGTAGTGGATTCCCAATCGTCACCTATCGCACTTCCACCCATCTTTTCTTATTGAATCAAAGAACATTAAATGAAGGAACAGTTGGGGTTATGGTGAAACAGTAGGGTAAAAAGATATGTTGTTCAGAAAAATGATAAAAGCACAATCAACAAAACAAACTATAACAAAGGCAAATCTAAAACCTGAATAATGAGGTTTACATAACAGATGCAAAATTAAGTAAACTGTTAAATAGTAAGCTGCAGTCAGAAGCTAGCCTATTTTTCTTATGGAGGTGAAACAAATTATGTTTACCAGTTAATAGAGAAAGCGGTAAGGACATAGATTTTTAAAAAAAAGAAAAGAAAACAAACATTTAAAGGGACTATTCAAGGTTTTCATGCAATAGTATAAAATCCCTAATAACTTTTCTAGGTCTTTTAGGTGTCTGTATAAGCTCGAGATTATCAGATCTAGAAAGTGTTTGAGGCATGTTCTGCCAATGCGACAAACCAATTAACGCCATAAAATTGAACTCTAAAACAAAGTAGAAGAAGAAATTCTTAAGAATTCGACCTGACAACCCTACAATTAAGCTCGATCAATCTAACCCACTTCTTTGGAAACCTTTTGACTATTAATATCTGCATCAGATATCTTACAATGCAAATAAAATTTGTAAAGAGCCACAAGAATCTTCACTGAAAGCTTCTCCTTTTAGAAAAAGATAAAAACTTCATTTAAAAGAACAGATAACAAGAGTACAACATATGACTAAGAATGGTCAAATAATCTTTACTGGTGAGACACAGATTTCAGAATAGCTTGATGAATAATTGAGAGAGGAGGGTAAGGCTATAATGCAAATCCTCTTAATTTCCAAGACTTCAACATCAACACCAGGTTAAACACTAAGGGGTCGTTTGGTGTGATGGATAAAGAAAAATAATCCTAGGATAAGTTTTTAGTACCTCAATTCTTTGTTTGGTTACAAAGTGTGGGATAACTTATCTCAGGATTAATAATTATGATTGGGATAAATTATCCCTACTTGTGGATGGAATACTAATCCCAGATCACAGGATAAGTTATCCCGGGATAAAAATGTAAAATAACAAAAGTACCCCTTAAATCCTCTCTTATAAAAAAACAATTTATTCTTAGAGGGTATTTTTATAAACAAACAACTTATTTTTATAAATCCAACAACTGTCACATGACCAATTCCACTCCCTCCCTCCCCCACCCCCAAATAAATACTTCAGCATTACTGATAGAACACCACCATTCTCTCATTATAGTCCACTAGACACCAATCTCCCTCCACAAAAAGTAATAACTATAAATTCAGCTTTGTCTAAAACAGTAAAGAAAGGGGCTGATCTATAGCAATTCCAACTAGACTATGCTCATTCTATGTACTGGTGTTTTTGCTGCCGAATCAGTTAGTATCTTTCCACATCCCAAACCTACGATCAAACTTTGTATAATTCAAAACAACTCATTGATTTTATATTAGATTGTTCAGAAAACATGGGCCATACTATCAATTTGAATTAACATTTTTAATCACTCGAATAGAGTTAAAGAAAGAACCCTATATCATCAATTGAATATACCCAATTCACTCTGTTGAATTTCATCCCAATTACAATCGAATACTATACCTAAACATAATCACTGTTAAGAAAGAAGCCTATATTATCAATTGAATATACCCGATTCACTCTGTTGAATTTCATCCCAATTACGATCGAATACTCTACCTAAACATAATCAAAGAAAGAAGCCTATATCATCAATTGAATATACCCAATTCACTCTGTTCAATTTCTTTCATCCCAATTACGATCGAATATTATACCTAAACATAGTCAAAGAAAGAAGCCTATATTATCAATTGAATATACCCAATTCACTCTATTCAATTTCTTTCAACCCAATTACGATCGAATACTATACCTAAATATAATCAATTGCCACATCTCTAAACCATACAGCAAAATCCTGTTTTCCCTTTCCATTAAACAATTTTAAACACAACATCATACAGAAAAACAAAATCCCAGTGGAAAAAAATATGAAAAATCTCCCTCACGAATCTGAATCAAAAACAAAATGATTAAATTTGCTTACCTTGAGAGTTGCTTGAACGATCGAGAGAGAGAAAAAACCAAGAAACTAGGGATGGCAATGGGCAGGGCGGGGCGGGTTTAAGCTTCCGCGGGTGCCGGGCGGGTTTGGATAAACATGGGCGGGGGATGCGGGGTGGGTTTAAATTTAAATATTTTTAGAGAGAATTAAGCGGGTCCGGGGCGAGTGCAAGATAAGTAATTTTAGTAGAGACGTATTGCTGGTTTGTTATTTCAAACTTAGAAAATCAAAATTGCAACTTTAATATATCCATAGCAGCAAGATTTTATTTTTTAAAAAAAAAACTGAAGCAAATCTATTTTATTTATCTCATGAATTATGCATTCATGTCACTAAAAAATCAATTAGTATTTAATAATTCAAAATTTCATATTTGAAACAATGCTTGTAATTTTTCTTCTTTTGTATTTTCCAGTTCGATATCAAAATGATTTTAAATTTTATTCATTATTTCGTAAGGTCAAAAACGATATATTTGAAACAATGTTTGTAATTTTTCTTCTTTTGTACTTTCCAGTTCGATATCAAAATGATTTTAAATTTTAGTCATTATTTCGTAAGGCCAAAAACATTCTACCGTTACCAAATCTCACTTATAAAATTATACTGAATATATATTATTATTATTATTGTTAAAAGACAAAAAAAAAAAAGACTCGTTCACAAATTGATAGTGTAATATAGTAATTGAAAATGCCTGTTAATAAAGAAACATAGTGCAGTACATGTTAACAGAGAAACATTATTCATTAAAATTGATTTGTTTTGATATGAGGAGCGGGACAGAGCGGGTAAATGCGGGACGGGTGTTATGTTAAGAAATAATTGGTTTTAAAAATCAATTCAACTTTAGGGGAAAAATCAATTTTTAAAAGGGACAGTCGCCACTTAATTTTTTAAAAGAAATTAATAAAACTTTAACTTAAAGACTTTAAACAGAAATAAGCTTAAAAGTTTAGAGAAAAAGGGGTTTGGAGTTCTTATTTACACTTCAAGAAGATTTTTAAGGCATTTGAAGTATCCGCTAACACGCGGTTATCCGACGACTTGAAAATATTTTATTTGACTAACCTAGAAAAGTAATTAAGTAAAAAAAAGTTATTTTAAATATTACTTGAAAAGGAAATTAACTTAAAATAACTTTTTAGTAAATGATTTTTTATCGATAAACAACTAAGTAAATAAATAATTAAATAAAAACTTAAATATTTCAATTAACATATAAAGAAGAAAGATTATCTTTTGGGGATTTTATTAAATTAAACCAAATTGAAACAAAGGTTAAAGTTAATACAAAGAGAAAAGACATAAAGACACCACTGAAGTTGTCCCCTACAAAAGTATTGAATACCTTTGTAAAAGGACCATTTTGATCCATTTTCTCACATGTGAGCACGCGTGTGATGCTCACGCTTTTAATTAATTTAATTTAAATTAACCCCACCCAAATCATTTCAAAAAGAGAACTTTTTCTTTCTTTTGTTTTCCATTTCTTAGTTTGTCTCTTCGTTTTCTTCGATCAGAGCGATTGTTGAAGATCATTTGCTTCAATTTCGACGTTTCTTGGTTAAAATTCTTGGAGGACTAGCTGAGTAAACAAAGAATTGAAGGTTAACTTTTCTTATGTGAAATGCATATTGAAAGATAAGAGTTTTAAGGATGAAGAGTATCCAAATCAATTATATTTTCTCCATCTGAGCAATTAGCTAAGAAAATTACTTGAGACAATATAAAACGTCACTGTATAAAAGATTGACAGTGCATGAGAGGATGGCATTTCAAGATCTGATCTTATCGTAGAAACATATCGCTCTTGGTTTAGTATTCTCTTCAATACCGTCAACTCGTCAAGAGCCTAGAATTTAGAACAAAACTAGAAGAAGCCCAAAGAGCTTCTGCATCATGTCTCCAAAGGAAGATTATACCAAAAAGTGCAACCACCAGCCAATTTGTTATCATTTTGGGGAAGATGATCATTTAAATGGAGTAAATAATTAATAAAGAAAAAAATTGAAACGTGGCACTTTTTAATTGGTTTTTGGCAACAAAAATAGACTTTCACGCGCGCCATCTGCGTGTTTCACAAACATAGTGAGAAAATGGGTCAAAATGGTCATTTTACAAAAGTATTCAATACTTTTGTGGTGTAATAGGACGCCCGAAAAGTTAAGGTGTCTTTTTGAAAATTCGGGACAACTTCAGTGGTAACTTTATGTCTTTTCTCTTAATACAACTAATAAACAAATAAGAGTAAAGGAAGAAATAACTCAAATTTGAGCCTTTTTGCCCAAATTCGAATTTGTTGGGCTTTTGGCCCAAACCTGTCCTAACTCTAAAGTGGGTAACATAAAAATGGGCCTCAGCCCTTTCTTTCTTCCTGAACATGCTGTTGCCAAATAAAATTGGGTTTTGACCCATTTTCGTCCCTGTATATCATGTATACAGTTTCTGTATATCGTTGTATCTGATTGTATATCAGCTGTATATGGCCCATTTTCAACTTTTCGAGACCTGTATTTCAGCTTCCAACTCGATACTCGCACACTTGCTTCCAATTTGGTAAGGGTAGACTCAATGAGACAAGAAATTGAGCCTCCTTGGCCCGCCATCGAAATACAAGAGGAAAGTTCCGAAGGACTCAAATAATGAATTCACACATAAACAAGAAAAGGAAAAGAGTTAGCACCCGAACTGATAGAGTAACAATGTATAAAATAAATTGCTTTTTTTTTGTAACCTGCAATTTCATTCATAACCAAAATTTTATCTTTACAAACAGAGTAGTATTGGACTAGCTACTCACTCATCAATACCAACAAAATCTACTAACCTATAGTCTTCTATACAATACATTCTAAATAGATCAGCGATTCAATACTATATATAGCTAATCTGAAACTAAGGGTAGACATTGAGTTGTTGAAGTGCAGTCTTCCATTTCGCCGTGGTCTGACTCTTGATATGCATCAATTTCCTTCAACACTTTATCAGTGTTCATGCTCCCATTTTGAAATTTGATCTTGTTCCTTTCTCTCCATATGACATATACTAGCATACCAAAAACACTGCTTGTTATTTCAGCTAGTCCAACCTTCTTCTTTGCCATCAAGCACACCCATTTCACTTCATCTTGCCATTACTGAATAGATCTTGAGAACCCCAGCCATGTACATAATCTACTCCACAATTCCTTTGTCACCTGACATTCAAAGAACAAATGGGTGAATGTTTCTAATGTCAATCCACAATATGAACAATCAAGAGGGACTTGGATCTCAAATTTAATCAGTCTATCAACAGTTGCCAATCTCTTCTGGACAGCTAGCCATACAAAGAACTTGTATCTTGGGTGAATTCTGGGGTGTATTGCAATTGCCTTCCAGTAAGCTTTAGGGAATTGAGGCATTAGTTTTGTGTACATCTTATGTATGGAGAATTTGTCACCAGTCTGATATGCAGCAAAAGCTGAGTTCAAGTCACCTTGAATTGTTGGTAGTATCCATTCCCTTGCTTTCAAAATCTTCCTCTTAGGTATTTGGATTGTTTCAAGTTCTTTTCTTCTTATAAAATAGCTATGCACCCATTGGATCCATAAGTATTCTTTGTTCCTTGCTATATTCCATAATTTTTTCAATATTGCAGCTCTATTCCACATACACAAGTTGATGATGTTCAGGCTACCAGCTGCAGCAGGCTTGCAAATATTTTTCCAAGAAATCAATGCTTTTTTTTTGATATGGTAACATTACCGGTCCACAAGAAAGTCTGACAAATCTGCTCAATACTCTTCATCTCCTTCTTAGGAATCAAAAATATTTGGGACCAATAAGCTTGCACCCCAAACAAGACTGACTTGATCAATTGTACTCTTCCAGCATAAGATAGCAATTTAGTAGACCATCAAGTGATCTTTGCAGTAATTTTTTCAATAAGTGGCAAGTAATGGTTGACACTGAGCTTCTTAGATGCTAAAAGTAATCCTAAGTATCTGAATGAGAGGGCACCTTCAATATATCTCAGCTTCTCAAGAATCTCCGCTTTTGTATAAGTTGCAACCCCTGCAATATATAGAGAGCTTTTGTCTACATTAGCCTGTAATCCAGAAGCCTTGGAAAACTTCATGAATGCTTCATTAAGTAGCCTAACAGAGATAATATCAGCCCTACAATACATCAATAGATCATCTGCAAAACAAATATGCATATTGCCCAGTTTCCTGCACCTTGGGTGAATGAAATAAATTGATATAAGCAAGATCATGATAGAATAGTTTAAACTAGAAGGCACAAAATCATGCTAAAGTAGTAGACATTCTAACTTAAGCTAGTGTAATAAACAAATTCAGTCTCAATTTCATGAAGACACTAATAGAGAACCATGAAGCTAATAATTAACCACTAAAACAATTAATGCATATCAAACAAATTTTTATATGCTATAATCTGGCACTACAACAAATTCGATTATCAGGGACAAATAATTTCGTCATTTATAAATCATATTTAGTCACTAAAAATCTTGTGAGACGAAAAATAATTCGTCAATCAGTCTTCACTAAATGTGTGTCGCTAAAAGTATACAAAGACGATTTAGTTCTTCGTCGCTAAAAGTATTATATTAACTACAGAAAGAAAAATCGTCCCCAAATGTATAAACATTTGTGACAAATTTATTTGTCGTAAAAAATATAATTTTTTAAAAGTTAATAGTATGCTTTGTCACTAAAAAGGTTATTACTACCGACAAAATTATATCGTCGCTAATTATTTTACTTCAATTAGTGACGACATCAATTGTCTCTAAATTTATATGCATTTCGTAGTTGAAAAAAAATCTAATTTCGTCACTAATGACTATATTTTATATAAAAAAATTATTTTGTCCTTAAATGTGTTAATTAGGGACAAATTTATTATTATAAAAAAGGTTAATAATTTTGTTGTTAAATCTATCATTTTGTCATTGCTGAAAGTTACCTTTGATGAAGAAATATTTTTTCACTAATTACTAACAACTGATGACATTTAATTATTTTATATTGATATTATTTTTTAATCATATTAATTGATATATAATCATAAATCTTGAAAATTATTTAATCCAATTATTCAATTGCAATTACAATACTTTCCACTTTCAAATACACAAATAATTTCTTTTCCATATTTATCCCATCCCAATTTTTCTTAACCCCTCCTCAGAACTCCCACATTATGCTTCCTTGGGGACTCAAACTCACAACCTTAAGGTTGGAAGTGAGTAGTGCTTACCATCCGATCAACTCTCTCTTGTCTCTCATTTTTATTTTATTTTTAACTGCATTCACTTTTTTCAAATTTAACTTCTATAGAAATAATATATTATATGATTATTTATACACATACACAAATGCATGAAATTTACCACCCACAATTCATTCAAATGTAGATTATATTTTATGTCTGCTAATATTTGGCAAGAGTGTGCACGACAATTTCTTTTCAATATAAACCTCATATTGTATTTATCTGTAGCCAAATAGATGAAAGTCATTCTCTCTTCTCATTGTACATTCACTAAATCAAAGATGTACAAAGTGTTTGGTATGAGGAAAAATATTTATATATTTTTTCATTTTGGTGGGTTTATATGTTTGTGTATGTGTATATTTAAGTTTAACTTCTATCTTATATTTTATTGTCAATATAGATAAATGAGTTTTAATTGTCATTAATAAAATATTATTATGTAAAATTTATTTATCCTTTAAATAGATAATTTTTAAAATTTATAATAAAGTTCACTACTATTTTTATTAATTGAATTTTGTATTGCGTCGTTGAAACATATAGTACAAATAATGGACCAGATACATTAGTAATAAAGCTTTGAACTTACGTCTAAAATCTTTATTATAACCACAGAATTAGTAGAGACTACCAAGTTGACACAAATCCACTTTAGTGGCGATGATGTCGCTGCCAAAAGACCTTTTATAGGGATAATTTCTTCGTCATAACCCACTAATATTTCAGGCATATTTTTTGTAGGATTATTTGTAACACTTCAGACTTCGATCAATTTTCAATTTTGGGTCAACTTCAAACGACCATATCTTGTAGCACATAAAGAGTTAGGTGGCCCATGAGGTATCAAATCGTAGGCCTTTGAGTCCTCTTTGCAACGCCTCCAAGTTTGCTAAATTTCGAGCTCGGAGTGAAAAGTTATGGCCATTTGAGTAAAGCCTCTCTAGTTAAGGCTTTTCATCCGTTTAAGAAAAGGATATTTTGGTCTTTTTCTTATCCCAATAGGCCTACCCACATTTTACTCACACAATTTAGGGGTCTAATTAGACGCTAAGCTATTTTTCATATTCCTAAACACTCAGAAATTTAGGGCGAATTTTCAAGAAGAGGAAAAGAGGGTTTTCAAGCGTTCATTCAAGGTTTGAGGAATTTCGCCAAGAACAATCGTTCTTTCCATGTATGTGAGGCTTCCCATAGTAATGGACTTGTTCGTCCTCACGCCAATCATGTAATTCTTTCATTAATTCGCCCATATAATCGTTTATGTAAATGTTCTGGAGGAGTTCTTGAGTTTTGAGCTCCATTCTTTATCAATGGAGGTTTTGAATTCCTGAGGTGAGGGTTTTACGAATGAGTAGTCTTTATTGATAGAATTTGAGCGGGATTTTGATAATTTTGTGTTGGGTTTGTTAATCAAAGAGAGTTTGGAAGAAATCAATCGATTCTAGATGAGTTAGGACCCGAAATTGAGCAGAAAATTCATCGGATTTCTGGGTAGGGGGCTGGCGCGGTACGCCACCATAGTGCTAGAACTACTGCTCAGTAGTTTGGGGCCTGGCGCCCCACGCCAGCAGTATGCCAGGTGTCGTCTGACCTTTTTCCTTCCATGTTTCATTCTGAACGTATTCCTTTGAATCGTGACTACGTTCTCTTCTTTGTATTAGCTCTTAAATGCTCCATTAATCCTTGAGAGATCCTACATGTCCTAATCACAAGTCTTAATTTACATTCCAAACTAAAGTAAGTTTAAGAGGAAAGTTCGAGAGGTCTTTTTGAGTCATTTTTGAGAATTCTTTTTGTAGTTAACGATGATTTTGAACTAAGTCTTGAAAAAGTAATTATGAGAATGAGAAGAGTTGTGTTCACGATTGAAAAAGAGAATAAGGGAACTAAGTATTCCCAAATGTAACACTTTTACATTTAAAAGAGAGAAACATTAATTTTTAAATGAGTTTATGAGTTCAGAGATGTTTCAGAGTATTACCTCTTTTAAGATGATCATTTGAATAATTACTTCAAATTGAGAAAGAGTTATATTTTATATATTTGAGCATGAGTATATATTATTGGGAGTAGTATTGAGCATCGATATGGGGATGAGTTCAGACAACTCAAATTCCTCATAAACCATGTATGCCAACATGGGTAAAGGATTCATACTTTTCGAATGATTTCCTTATGCCTTCGGGTAGATCTTAGTGGATCCACTTAGTTGAGGTTGTTCTATACCCCGGCAAGATATAGGACAATTCTGGCAGCGTGGGCGAGACGCTGTATCATCACCTAGCTCATAGTGATGGTTGTAGGTTAGAGAATCTCCCAAATAAGAGTAAAGTGTATCTTATTGTATTTTTATACATCATTGAGTTTACATCTCCTGTTTTAGAACGTTTTAAGCATTGCATCTATAATTGTTGCTTTTGTATTGGAGTTGAGTTGAGGTAAGTTCGTCTTCCAGCCTTATCATTTCAGTTGCCAATGCTTTCAGTTTCCCCCTTACATGCTCGTACATTCAATGTACTGACGTCATTCAACCTGCAACTTTTTATGATGCAGATATAGGTGTTCAGGATCATTAACAGGCATTTTGTTAAGATCACTTTACATTTCAGATAACTTTGGTAAGCCTCCTTGCTTTCCGAAGGATTTCATATCTATTTGTCATATTCAGTTTTAGTAGCATTTGAGGTGTCGTGGGTCTTGTCCTGACATCTATCTTAAACAGTTGGAGGCTTCAGAGACATACAGAGTTAGACGTTATATATCCATTGTTTTCTCAAGATGTTTATTTAACTTATGAATTATGTTAGGTATTTCAAGACAATGTCTTAACTCTTTTCTTTAAAGGTTTAATTGTTCATCTATTTAAGCTTCCGCGTACCTTATTGAGTCATGTGAGTCATAGCTAGCCAGGCCAAGGGTTCTCTTGGGGATCAAAAATGGTTCTTGAGTGCTGGCCTCGTCTAGGGTATAGGCTCGGGGCGTGACAAACTTGGTAACAGAGCACAAGGTACAAGAGTCCTAGGGTGTCTATGAAGCTGTGTCCGCAGAGTCCTTCTTATCGGTGTGAAGCGTGCCACATCTATAATTAGGATGCTACGACATTTAGGAACATTTCACTTTCTTCTTACTCATGTTTGTGCGATAGAGTTCAACTCTATAAAAGTTTCCTCTAACTAGTGCTTACGCGTGTCTTGTTAGATCATGCCTCCACGAAGAGCTGTTCGAGGACGTCCTACTAGGAGGAAAGTTAATCCTCAAGTTCAAGAAGCTCCCAACGCACTAGAGGTTCAACCCCCTTAGAGAGATGTCACTAATGCCGAATTTAGAAATGCTATTCAGATGCTGACTCAGGTTGTGACAAATCAAGCTGGTCAACAAAGAGTGGGTTGTCAGAATGTGACTGACACATCCAGAATCCGTGAATGTTTTAGGATGAATTCCCCAGAGTTCATAGGGTTGAATATCACAGAGGATCCGGAGAACTTTGTGGAAGAACTTCAGAAAGTGTTTGAAGTTATGCGTGTTGCCGATGCAGAGCGTGTTGAGTTAGCTTCATATCAGCTCAAAGGTGTTGCTAGAATATGGCATGATCAGTGGAAGAAGAGCAGGGTAGAGGGTGCAACACCTTTGAGTTAGGCTGTGTTTGAAGAGGCGTTCTTGGGGAGTTTCTTTCCCAGCGAACTAAGGGAAGCAAAGGTAAGAGAATTTCTGAATCTGAAGCAAGAGTCTATGAGTGTGCAAGAGTACAACCTCAAGTTCACTCAGCTATCCTGTTATGCTCCGGAGATGGTGGCAGATGTGAGGAGTAGGATGAGTTTGTTTGTGTCTGGATTATCCCGCTTGTCAAGTAAGGAAGATAAGTGATAACGACGCAGATAGCATGGATCACATGAAAGCTTTAGAGGATCTTGATGGACACAAAGTAAAGACATACAATGTGTGGAAGGTCCATCAAAGTGAAGAGAAAGAAGAAAGAGGCCATTTGTGTAAATGGTCATCTCATAAATTCAAAAATTCACAAAAGAAGGCGACCAAACAAGGCCCTTATCTCATTAAGGGTAAAATTGTAAAGAAAGTGTCTTCTTTATTTTATTAGTATAAATAGTAGTCTTTTTCATTTTGAAAGACTTAGATTATAAAGATTTTGAATGTTGAATGAAGAAACTCTTTCAAGAGTGTAGTTTAAGGGTGAAATCCCTTTAGTTTAGTGTAGTTTAGTGTAGCTAAATCTAGATTAGTGATGGGTGGATTCCTATTGTTGATTTAAGACTTCTTGACCTTGATTTCACTTGAGATTACTCATTTGTGGTTCAATTTGAGTTGTTTCTTTTCGAATTCAAGTTTCTCTTCTTCCTTGGTTGATTGTTTGTTTAATTAGTCTTTCTTTCTTCTCTTCTCATCTCTTATTTCTCATCTATTTTACTTTTGTGTTGTTTAATTCCGCATATTTCTTTCAATTTCCCCTTTTTTCCTTATCATTTGGTATCAAGAGCCTAGGTTTTGATTTGTTCCTACAAATCTAGTCTTGGTTTGCAAAATCAAAAAAAAAATCCAAAAATCCATAAAACTTTTTGTTTTGATTTTTTGTTTTTGACACTAGATTCTTGTTTCCTAGTGTTTTTTGAGTCTAAGTTTCAAATTTCGTTCGATTTGGAGTTGTAGAAGTGAAGTTGCCATTGAAGGGTTTTGAGCTTTAAAACTTTTCAAATTTTAAAAGTGGGTCTTGTGATTGAGTAGGAATTGGAGGTTAATAATTATTGGGGTTTGTTCTCTAAGTTGAGGGGGAGAAATCCTAATTTTTGAACCAATTCCGAGTTGATTTGAGTGTGTTGGGATTTGGTGTGTGTTCTTGGTAATCTTCAAGTTGTTCTTGAAGAAGAAGAAGGAAGAAAGCACATTTGATCCAATATTCTCAAGTCAAAGTTGGTCAAGGTGTTTATTGGTCCACTTGTGGAAATTTGAAAAAAATCAAAATTCAAAAAAAAATAATTTGAATTTCAAAAAAATAATAATAAATAAATAAATTCCACGTGGCCAACACGTCATCTACCACGTCAGCAATTCAGTGCCAACATAGTAGCCATGCATCAGCCACGTCAGCACCAGCGCAGCAGGCTGCCACTCAGAGAGTTACAACTCGCTGCTGAGCGCGTGAGGTACAACTTCAGACAACAGGTTTTGGTTTCAGCCTCAAAATTTGGCCAAGTATGGAAGTTTTTTGGGCCTAAAAAAATTTCTAAGTGTCCAAATTCACTTCTTCTTCTTCTAAACTCATTTTTCTTCCAATCCTCAACTATATAACAACTAATTAACATCTTTAACTACTTGTTAACTAGTTTTAATCATCAAATTATCCAATCAAAGTCTTATAAGTGATGAACTTCTTTGAGGCTTAAATTTTTTTCTAAGTGTCCAAATTCACTTATTCTTCTTCCACACTTTTTTTCTTCTATTTCTCAACTATTTAACAATTAATTAACATCTTTAATTACTTGTTAACTAGTTTTTAATCATCAAATCATTTCTTTGATCCTTCCAATTAAGTAACAACACGTAATTCTTCTACTTTTGTTACTTAGTTTGTTTTGAGTCCAAATCCTTGGTGCTTCTTTCTTCTACTTTTCTCATGTTAATTCATTGATAAACTTCTTGATTCAAGTACTTTATCTTTTTGGGTCATCCTTCTTTCAAGAGTCACAAGAATCCACTCCACCACAAAGAATTAGTGATCTTGTGAATTGATTGGGCAAAGGTAGTTCTCTATCAACTTTGGGAAGACACTTTAGGAAGGTGAGTGTGAGATCAAACACGAGAGGTGTGAGGAATTTTGTCACTAACCTTGTTTGCTAAGTTTTGTAGGTACCAAAGGTGATTACAAGGAAGAATGTCATCCGTAACTTCCGAATATTGTGGAGATGACATTAGTGAATACGCTTGTAGCAATATGAGCTACGGGCATGGTGAAAATGAGATTTGTAAGGGAAATGATGGTACTTATGAGCATGGTAATGGGTCTCTTGAGTATGATGGTGATTCCTATGAGGTCTATGATGGTCTATGGGATAATGAACAACATAGTGGTGAAAACTACTACTCCGGAGACGATTATGAGATGAATGGAGCTTATGATTCATGTGATGATGTTGAAGAGGTAGAAGGATCTTATGGAGTCTACCATTGTGAAGATGATGGTTCTCGTGCTTTGCACCATGGTTATGATGGTGATGTGGGGTACAATTCTTTCTCTCATAGGTCTTATGAATCCTTTGAGTGGAATCTAGATAGAGATGGAAGTTGTGAAGTTGAATTTCCTTCCTTGTCTTGTGTTACTTCATATTCTAAGAAAGAAGGCATAGATGTTTGGGCGAGACCATTTCAAAGTCATCGTGTGGACCATAGAAGAAGTACATTCCCTACTTCTCGAAACATGATGACTTATTCTTCTCATCCTAGTTCCAATGTTTATTATTCTCCATATGGTGATGAGGTTGGAGGTAGAGTGGGAGGTACACTAATCCATGAAGTCGTATAGTTAAGAGAATCCTTTACCACATTGAGGGAAGATTTTGATGATTTCTTGCGTATGTTTGAAAAGGTCAAGTCGATGGTACAAAAGAGGCAAGTTATTCATCATGAATATAAACCTAAGGAGTTACCTTTGGAAGCAAATCAAGATACTCCATATAAGAATGACACTAAGGAGTTGAACATGGAAGTCAAAACACCCACTCCTTGTGCACCAAAATGGAAGTTAAACTTGAAAGGATCTTCTAACCCTTCACAAGGAATCCTTGGCACTTGTCCTAACTCCTATAAAATTGAGAGACAAAGGATTGAGAGGAGTAAGGGTGTGAAAAGTGACAACTCTAGATTGGAAAAATGAGGGTTTAGGTGGTGTGATGTGAGAGGGTTGTCACATTCTTCTCCTAAATCATGTAACTTTTCCTTCTCTAGTTGTTTGAAAACTTGTGCAGGTATCCTTGGATGCAAGCCTAGTGATGCACCTGAAAATGTGAAGAATCATGAGGTTATTGAAAGCCTCCACAAGGAGCAACTGTGCTCCAATGTTGAAAACCAAGGTGAAGTCACTTCATGTTATGAGCTACGAGGTATCCTTGGAAGCACACCTATTGAGGCACCTCAAAATGTGAAGAATCATGAGGTTCTTGAAAGCTTCCACAAGGAGAAAATGTTCTCCAATGTTGAAAACCAAGGTAAAGACACTTCATGTTATGAGCTACAAGGTAACAATGCTAATTCTTGCACTTCTTTAAGCTTGGGAATTCATTGTTTGGCTAGTAGCCAATTGAGTATAAGTGATAGCTTTATTTCATGTGAGCTTAATGATTCTTTGCCACATAGTGATAATGCATTTTTTGAGAGTGTTCATACACTAGTTGATCCTATTGATGACCGAATAGATTCTTCTTGTAAGATCAATTTATGTCCACCTATTGTTGATACTTGTGCCTTGAGTGATATTACATTGTCATGTAGTTCTTTTCCATGTTTTAATAATGTACATGTTGAGAATGTGGATACACTAGTTGATCCTATTGATGACCAAATTGATTATTCTAGTAAAGTCAATTTGTGTCCACCTAGTGTTGATACATGTGCTTCAAATGATAGTTCATTATCAAGTGATATTGGTGTTGATCAACTTGTATGTAATAATCCCTTGTTTGATGTTGACATGACTAATGATGGTGAAATGCATAGTGGTGTGTCTTGGCATGATAGAAGTGTAGTCCCTCTTGAGGGCTACCAAGTGATTGAGAATCCACTATGGTATAATGACACACTTTCCGAAGATGGAACTCTTTTCTTGGAAGATGATAGTATGTCTATTGGAGGGGTTAGTGGTCAAAAGGAAGAGGGTGTATGTTCTCCAAAGAGCCCTTCATTCTTGTGTGACCCCATTCTTGAGCAAGACCTTAATGCTTGTGGATCAAAGTGTGACTCTATATGTGGGCACACCTTGGATAAAGTTCATTTATGTAGCACCTTTCTCTATCACTTGTTTGCATATGAATGCTCATGCATTTGAGTGGAGCATGATATTGGAAGATAAGGGTGCCAACCAGGCAAAAAAGGGTGTTCTTGATCCATGTTCATGGATTTCCATTCCATTTGACCCCGGTAATGAGTTCAATTGTGACACTTTCTTAGTGATGCTTGGTCAAGATGACAAGCACAATTTGGAGGATTTTGTTGGAACCTTTCCCTATGATGGAAAGTTATTCTTGAGGGTTTATAATCCACTTGAGGGACCTATGTTGTGTATGGGGAAGGGTAGTTTTCTAACCCCCTTTGTTTACTATCTCTTTGCGTATGATCTCATTGATTGTGCATCTTATGGGGGTAGGAGTTATTTGTCAAGAGAAGGTGAAGTTTATCTTAAATTTGTCATGTTATCTTTGTGTGTTCCATCTTGTGATGTAATGAGTGCTAGGATCTCTGAACTTAATTGTGATCTTACATATAGGAACACCTTAGATGACCCCGATGTGCATGGCACCTTTCTCTATTATCTCTTTGCAAATGATGAGTCTTATAATTGTCTGAAATGTGCATTGTATGTGGGTCGGGGTATCATTGAGGTCTATCTCTGTTTGTATGACCCAATTATACAGACCTATAATCATTTTGACCCCGATGAATGTTTGGGGGTATTGGAGCTTGTAGTAGTGCCATCTTTTGGGTGGTATTATCCTTTTGATGTGAGGAATAACCAATTTCATTGTTCTCCATATATGGGCTTAATAGTCATGATAATAGAGGATACTTGGTTGTTCATTGAGATTGAGTCTCCTTGGTGTAATGTTTTTTATGCTAACCATTGTACTAACCATCATGGCTATGAGGATATGTTGTTGTTTGTCCTTTTCATGGTTTTGCAAGGTTTGGATTCGAGGACGAATCCTTTTCAAGAAGGAAGGTAAGTGATAATGACACAGATAACATGGATCACATGAAAGCTTTAGAGGAGCTTGATGGACACAAAGTAAAGACATACAATGCGTGGAAGGTCCATCAAAGTGAAGAGAAAGAAGAAAGAGGCCAATTGTGTAAATGGTCATCTCATAAATTCAAGAATTTACAAAAAAAGGCAACCAAACAAGGCCCTTATCTCATTAAGGGTAAAATTGTAAAGAAAGTGTCTTCTTTATTTTATTAGTATAAATAGTAGTCTTTTTCATTTTGGAAGAATTAGATTAAAAAGATTTTGGATGTTGAATGAAGAAACTCTTTCAAGAGTGTAGTTTAAGGGTGGAATCCCTTTAGTTTAGTGTAGTTTAGTGTAGCTAAATCTAGATTAGTGATGGGTGGATTCCCATTGTTGATTTAGGACTTCTTGACCTTGATTTCACTTGAGTATGCTCATTTGTGGTTCAATTTGAGTTGTTTCTTTTCGAATTCAAGTTTCTCTTCTTCCTTGGTTGATTGTTTATTCAATTAACCTTTCTTTGTTCTCTTCTCATCTCTTATTTCTTATCTATCTTACTTTTGTGTTGTTTAATTCCGCATATTTCTTTCAATTGCCCTTTTTTTCCTTATCAGTAAGGCGGCTATGTTGATAGGAGACATGGACATAGCCAGGCTCATGATCCATGTGCAATAGGTTGAGGAGGACAAGCTGAAAGACAGGGAAGAGTTCCGTAGTAAAAGGGCTAAGACAGCAAATCATTAGTCCGGCCAGCAGAAGACCGGAAATGTAAACCGGTCCTCCTTTCAGCAAAGGTCACTTGGACCTGCTCCATCGTCAGCTAGTGTGCTTGCACCAAATAACAGAAATGATCTCAAGAACCAAAACTTCAGAGCTCGACCTACTCAGTCTTAGGGTAGTGTGGTACAAGAGGCTACTTGGACCCCTACATGTGCTAAGTGTGGTAGGAACCACCCAGGAGCGTGCCGTGATGGCTCCAATGGCTGCTTCAAGTGTGGTCAGACAGGTCACTTTATGAAAGAGTGCCCTAAGAATAGGCAGGGTAATGGGGGCAATAGAGCCCAATCTTCTTCAGCAGCTCCAGCAGATAGAAATACCCAGAAAGGAGCTACTTCAGGGACAGGCGGAGGGGCAAACCGTCTGCATGCTATAGCTGGTCGCCAGGATCAGGAGAACTCACCAGATGTTATCATTGGTATGCTTAAAGTCTTTACTTTTGATGTGCATGCCTTAATTGATCCAGGTGCGAGTCTGTCTTTTGTGACTCCTTATGTATCCATGAGGTTTGGCATTTCCCCAAAATAACTTCTTGAACCTTTCAGTTTTTCTACACCTCTTGGTGAGTCTATTCTAGCAGAAAGAGTCTATCGTGATTGTACCATCTCTGTCTATCACAAGGACACCTTGGCTGACTTAATTGAGCTAGATATGGTGGACTTTGATATTATTCTAGGTATGGACTGGCTTTATACTTGTTATGCCTCAGTCGATTGTAGAACTCGAGTAGTCAAGCTTCAGTTTCCTAATGAGCCAATTTTAGAGTGGAGGAGTAGTTCAGCAGTGCCTAAGGGTCGTTTCATTTCATACCTTAAGGCCAAAAAGTTAGTTTCTAAGGGGTGCATCTTTCACTTAGTCCGAGTTAATGACTCTAGTGTTGAGACACCGCCTATTCAATCAGTTCCAGTTGTGAGTGAGTTTCCAGATGTCTTTCCAGACGATCTTCCCGGAGTCCCTCCTGAGAGAGAAATAGACTTCGGGATAGATATTCTTCCTGATACTCAACGTATCTCTATGCCGCCATATAGAATGGCTCAAGCTAAGTTAAAAGAGTTAAAAGAACAGTTGAGAGATCTTCTCGATAAGGGTTTCATCCGACCAAGTGTCTCACCTTGGGGTGCTCCGGTCTTATTCGTGAGAAAGAAAGATGGTTCCCTTAGGATGTGTATCGATTACCGCCAGTTGAACAAGGTCATCATAGAGAATAAATATCCTCTTCCAAGAATTGATGATCTTTTTTATCAACTTCAAGGTACCACTTATTTCTCTAAGATAGACCTCAGATCTGGCTATAATCAATTGAAAGTGAGGGAATGTGACATCCCGAAGACAACATTCAAGACCTGTTATGGTCATTATGAGTTCCTTGTTATGTCTTTTTGTTTGACTAATGCTCCTGTAACCTTCATGGACCTTATGAACAGAGTGTTTAAGCCGTATCTTGGTATGTTTGTTATCGTATTCATTGATGATATACTGATTTATTCGAAGAATGAGGAGGATCATGCTAGTCATCTCAGGATAGTCCTCCAAACTCTCAAAGATAGAGGGTTGTATGCTAAATTTTCTAAGTGTGAGTTTTGGTTTGAGTCCGTGGGGTTCTTAGGCCACATTGTATCTAGTGAAGGGATTCGAGTTGACACTCAGAAGATTGAAGCGGTGTAGAACCTGCCTAGACCCATATCTCCAACTGACATAAGGAGTTTCTTGGGATTGGCTGGTTACTATAGAAGGTTTGTCGAGGGGTTTTCATCTATTTCATCCCCGTTGACGAAGTTGACTTATAAAACAGTTAAGTTTCAATGGTCTGAAGCTTGTGAGAAAAGCTTTCAGGAATTGAAAACCCGATTAACTATTGCCCCAGTGTTGAGCCTACCAGAGAGTACAAAAGGCTTTCTTATTTATTGTGATGCGTCCAAAGTTGGACTTGGTTGTGTATTGATGCAGAATGGTAAGATTATAGCCTATGCCTCTAGACAGCTCAAGATTCATGAGAAGAATTATTCGACTCATAATCTCGAGTTGGCTGCCGTAGTATTTTCTTTGAAAATATGGCGCCACTATCTCTATGGTGTTCATGTAGATGTGTTCACCGATCATAAAAGTCTTCAATATGTTTTCAGTCAGAAAGAGCTTAATCTCATACATAAGAGGTGGTTAGAGTTGCTCAAGGATTACGACATGAGTATCCTCTATCACCCAGGTAAGGCTAATGTTGTTGCTGATGCTTTGAGCAGGTTATCTATGGGAAGTACTGTCTATGTTGAGGAAGGCAAGAAGGAACTGGCTAAGGAACTTCATAGACTTGCTCGTTTGGGAGTCCGTCTATTGGATTCCAGCGAAGGTGGAGTTGTGGTGATGCATGGGGCTGAATCATCACTAGTGTCTGAAGTGAAGGAGAAACAAGACCAAGACCCTATTTTACTTTCTCTGAAAGCAAATGTTCATAAGTAAAAGGTGATGGCTTTTGAACAAGGGAGAGATGGTATGTTGAGATATCAAGGTAGATTGTGTGTACCAAAGGTGAATGAACTCCAAGAGAGGATAATGGCTGAGGCACATAGCTCTAGATACTCGATCCATCCTGGTTCCACAAAAACGTATCATGACTTGAGAGAAGTCTAATGGTGGAGTAGTATGAAGAGGTGTATTGCAGAGTTCGTTGCTAAGTGCCCAAATTGCCAGCAGGTCAAGGTAGAGCACCAAAGACCTGGTGGTGTGGCTCAGAACATAGCTCTTACAGAATGGAAGTGGGAGATGATTAATATGGACTTCATTACAGGTTTACCGCGATCCTGAAGGCAGCATGATTCCATTTGGGTGATTATGGATCGGATGACCAAATCAGCCCACTTCTTACCAGTAAAGACCACCAATACAGCGGAAGAGTATGCAAGCATGTACATTCGTGAGATAGTTCAACTGCATGGAGTTCCCTTGTCCATCATCTCAGATAGGGGTGCTCAATTTACCGCTCAATTTTGGAGGTCGTTTCAGAAAGGTTTGGGTTCGAAGGTGAACCTTAGTACTGCTTTTCATCTTCAGACTGATAGTCAAACAAAACGCACAATTCAGACCTTAGAGGACATGTTGATAGCTTGTGTTCTGGACTTCAAAAGTAATTGGGATGACCATTTGCCTCTTATCGAATTCGTATACAATAATAGTTACCATTCCAGCATTCAGATGGCTTCGTATAAGGCTCTATATGGACGAAGGTGTAGATCCCCCATTAGCTAGTTTGAGGTTGGTGAAGTTGAGTTGATCGGGCCAGACTTGGTTCATCAAGTCATGGAGAAGGTGAAGATTATCAAAGAAAGGCTAAAAACAACACAAAGTCGACAGAAATCCTATACAGACGTTAGCAGATGAGACTTAGAATTTGAGGTTGATGATTGGGTCTACTTGAAGGTTTCACCCATGAAGGGTGTTATGAGATTTGGTAAGAAGGGAAAGCTTAGTCCCCGATACATCGGTCCTTACCGGATATCCAAGAGAATTGGCACTGTAGCTTATGAGTTGGAGCTACCGTCAGAGTTAGCGGCAGTCCATCCGATATTTCACATTTCCATGTTGAAGAAGTATATGGGTGATCCTTCACTTTTAGTACCTACCGAGAATATTGGTATTAAGGACAACCTATCCTATGAGGAAATGCCCGTTCAGATTCTTGATCGTCAGGTTCGCAAGCTGAGAACCAAGGAGGTTGCATCAGTCAAGGTCTTGTAGAGGAATCAATTCGTTGAGGAAGCTACTTGGGAGGCTGAGGAGGATATGATGAGGAGATACCCACATCTCTTTCCTTCCTGAGAAATTCCAAACAAAGGTACTAACTCCTTGTAAAGAACTATTTAAGTTGATATAATGAGTTATGTTAATTGCATGTTGTGTGCTTGATTTGGGGCTGTCAAAAGCTTTCCACCCCTGTTCTACTTAGTGTGACCTCATTTGAGGACGAATGTTCCCAAGGGGGAGATATTGTAACACTTCCGACTTTGATTAATTTTCAATTTTTGATCAACTTCAAATGACCATATCTTGTAGCACATAAAGAGTTAGGTGACCCATGAGGTATCAAATCGTAGGCCTTTGAGTTCTCTTTGCAACGCCTCTAAGTTTGCTAAATTTCGAGCTCGGAGTGAAAAGTTATGGCCATTTGAGTAAAACCTCTCTAGTTAAGGCTTTTCATCCGTTTATGAAAAGGGTATTTTGGTCTTTTTCTTATCCCAATAGGCCTACCCACGTTTTACTCACCCAATTTAGGGGTCTAATTAGACGCTAAGCTATTTTTCATATTCCTAAACGCTCAGAAATTTAGGGCGAAGTTTCAAGAAGAGGAAAAGAGGGTTTCCAAGCGTTTATTCAAGGTTTGAGGAATTTCGCCAAGAACAATCGTTCTTTCCAGGTATGTGAAGCTTCCCATAGTAATGTACTTGTTCGTCCTCACGCCAATCATGTAATTCTTTCATTAATTCGCCCTTATAATCGTTTATGTAAATGTTCTTGAGGAGTTCTTGAGTTTTAAGCTCCATTCTTTATCAATGGAGGTTTTGAGTTCCTGAGATGAGAGTTTTACGAATGAGTAGTCTTTCTTGATAGAATTTGAGCGGGATTTTGATAATTTTGTGTTAGGTTTGTGAATCAAAGAGAGTTTGGAAGAAATCAATCGATTCTAGATGAGTTAGGACCCGAAATTGAGCAGAAAATTCATCGGATTTCTGGGTAGGGGGCTGGCGCTATACGCCACCATAGTGCTAGAACTACTGCTCAGTAGTTTGAGGCCTGGCGCCCCATGCCAGTAGTGTGCCCCAAACTCCGTGTTTCATTCTGAACGTATTCCTTTGAATCGTGACTACGTTCTCTTCTTTGTATTAGCTCTTAAATGCTCCATTAATCCTTGAGAGATCCTGCATGTCCTAATCACAAGTCTTAATTTACATTCCAAACTAAAGTAAGTTTAAGAGGAAAGTTCGAGAGGTCTTTTTGAGTCATTTTTTAGAATTTTTTTTGTAGTTAACGATGATTTTGAACTAAGTCTTGAGAAAGTAATTATGAGAATGAGAAGAGTTGTGTTCACGATTGAAAAAGAGTATAAGGGAACTAAGTATTCCCAAATGTAACACTTTTAAATTTAAAAGAGAGAAACATTTATTTTTAAATGAGTTTATGATTTCATAGATGTTTCAGAGTATTACCTCTTTTAAGTAATTACTTTAAATTGAGAAAGAGTTATGTTTTATATATTTGAGCATGCGTATATTTTATTGGGAGTAGTATTGAGCACCGATATGGGGATGAGTTCAGACAACTCAAATTCCTCATAAACCATGTATGCTAACATGGGTAAAGGATTCATACTTTTCAGATGATTTCCTTATACCTTCGAGTAGAGCTTAGTGGATCCACTTAGTTGAGGTTGTTCTATACCCCGGCAAGGTATAGGACAATTCTGGCAGCGTGGGCGAGAAGCTGTATCATCACCTAGCTCATAGTGATGGTTGTCGGTTAGAAAATCTCCCAAATAAGAGTAAATTGTATCTTATTGAATTTTTATACATCATTGAGTTCACATCTCCTATTTTATAACGTTTTAAGCATTGCATCTATTATTTTTGCTTTTGTATTGGAGTTGAGTTGAGGTAAGTTCGTCTTCCAGCCTTATCATTTCAGTTGCCGATGCATTCAGTTTCCCCCTTACATGCTCATACATTCAATGTACTGACGTCATTCGACCTGCATCTTTTTATGATGCAGTTACAGGTGTTCAGGATCATCAACAGGCGTTTCGTTGAGATCACTTTGCGATTCAGATAACTTTGGTGAGCCTCCTTGCTTTCTGGAGGATTTCACATCTATTTTTCATATTCAGTTTTAGTAGCATTTGAGGTGTCGTGGGTCTTTTCCCAACATCTATCTTAAACAGTTAGAGGCTTCATAGACATACAGAGTTAGACGTTATATATCCATTGTTTTCTCAAGATGTTTATTTAACTTATGAATTACGTTAGGTATTTCAAGACAATGTCTTAACTCTTTTCTTTAAAGGTTTAATTGTTCATCTATTTAAGCTTCCGCGTACCTTATTGAGTCATGTGAGTCATAGCTAGCCAGGCCAAGGGTTCGCTTGGGGATCAAAAATGGTTCTTGAGTGCCGGCCTCGTCTAGGGTATAGGCTCGGGGCGTGACAAACTTGGTTACAGAGCACAAGGTTCAAGAGACCTAGGATGTCTATGAAGCTGTGTCCGTAGAGTCCTTCTTATCGGTGTGAAGCGTGCCACATCTATAATTAGGAGGCTACGACATTTAGGAACATTTCACTTTCTTCTTACTCATGTTTGTGCGATAGAGTTCAACTCTATAAAAGTTTCCTCTAACTCGTGCTTACGCGTGTCTTTTTAGATCATGCCTCCACGAAGAGCTGTTTGAGGACTTCCTACTAGGAGGAATGTTAATCCTCAATTTCAAGAATCTCCCAATGTACCAGAGGTGCAACCCCCTTAGAGAGATGTCACTAATGCCGAATTTAGAAATGCTATTCAGATGCTGACTCAGGTTGCGACAAATCAAGCTGGTCAACAAAGAGTGGGTTGTTAGAATGTGACTGACACATCTAGAATCCGTGAATTTTTTAGGATGAATCCCCCAGAGTTCACAGGGTTGAATATCACAGAGGATCCAGAGAACTTTGTGGAAGAACTTTAGAAAGTGTTTGAAGTTATGCGTGTTGCCAATGCAGAGCGTGTTGAGTTAGCTTCATATCTGCTCAAAGGTGTTGCTAGAATATGGCATGATCAGTGGAAGAAGAGCAGGGCAGAGGGTGCAACACCTTTGACTTGGGCTGTGTTTGAAGAGGCGTTCTTGGGGAGTTTCTTTCCCCGCAAACTAAGGGAAGCAAAGGTAAGAGAATTTCTGAATCTGAAGCAGGAGTCTATGAGTGTGCAAGAGTACATCCTCAAGTTCACTCAGCTATCTTGTTATGCTCCGAAGATGGTGGCAGATATGAGGAGTAGGATGAGTTTGCTTGTGTCTTGATTATCCCGCTTGTCAAGTAAGGAAGGTAAGTGATAACGACATAGATAGCATTGATCACATGAAAGCTTTAGAGGAGCTTGATGGACTCAAAGTAAAGACATACAATGTGTGGAAGGTCCATCAAAGTGAAGAGAAAGAAGAAAGAGACCATTTGTGTAAATAGTCATCTCATAAATTTAAGAATTCACAAAAGAAGGTGACCAAACAAGGCCTTTATCTCATTAAGGGTATAATTGTAAAGAAAGTGTTTTCTTTATTTTATTAGTATAAATAGTAGTCTTTTTCATTTTGAAAGACTTAGATTATAAAGATTTTGAATGTTGAATGAAGAAACTCTTTCAAGAGTGTAGTTTAAGGGTAAAATCACTTTAGTTTAGTGTAGTTTAGTATAGCTAAATCTAGATTAGTGATGGGTGGATTCCCATTGTTGATTTAGGACTTCTTGACCTTGATTTCACTTGAGATTACTCATTTGTGGTTCAATTTGAGATGTTTCTTTTTGAATTAAAGTTTCTCTTCTTCCTTGGTTGATTGTTTGTTCAATTAGTCTTTCTTTCTTCTCTTCTAATCTCTTATTTCTCATCTATCTCACTTTTGTGTTGTTTAATTCCGCGTATTTCTTTCATTTTCCCCTTTTTTCCTTATCATTTGGTATCAAGAGCCTAGGTTTTTATTTGTTCCTACAAATCTAGTTTTGGTTTGCAAAATCAAAAAAAAATTCCAAAAATCCATAAAACTTTTTGTTTTGATTTGTTGTTTTTGACACTAGATTCTTGTTTCCTAGTGTTTTTTGAGTCTAAGTTTCAAATTTCGTTCGATTTGAAATTGTAGAAGTGAAGTTGCCATTGAAGGATTTTGAGCTTTAAAACTTTTCAAATTTTAAAAGTGGATCTTGTGATTGAGGAGGAATTGGAGGTTAATAATTATTGGGGTTTGTTCTCTAAGTTGAGGGGGAGAAAATCCTAAATTTTGAACCAATTCCGAGTTGATTTGAGTGTGTTGGGATTTGGTGTGTGTTCTTGGTAATCTTCAAGTTGTTCTTGAAGAAGAAGAAGGAAGAAAACACATTTGATCCAATATTCTCAAGTCAAAGTTGGTCAAGGTGTTTATTGGTCCACTTGTGGAAATTTGAAAAAAAAATCGAAATTCAAAAAAAAATTGAATTTCAGAAAAATTATAATAAATAAATAAATTCCACGTGGCCAACACGTCATCTACCACGTCAGCAATTCAGTGCGAACATAGCAGCCATGCAGCAGCCACGTCAGCACCAGCGCAGCAGGCTGCCACTCAGAGAGGTACAACTCGCTGCTGTGCGCGTGAGGTACAACTCGCTGCTGTGCGCGTGAGGTACAACTTTAGACAATAGGTTTTGGTTTCAGCCTCAAAATTTGGCTACGTATGGAAGTTTTTTGGGCCTAAAAAAATTTCTAAGTGTTCAAATTCACTTCTTCTTCTTCTAAACTCATTTTTCTTCCAATCCTCAACTATTTAACAACTAATTAACATCTTTAATTACTTGTTAACAAGTTTTAATCATCAAATTATCCAATCAAAGTCTTATAAGAGATGAACTTCTTTGAGGCTTAAATTTTTTTCTAAGTGTCCAAATTCACTTCTCTTCTTCCACACTCTTTTTTCTTCTATTTCTCAACTATTTAACAATTAATTAACATCTTTAATTCTTGTTAACTAGTTTTTAATTATCAAATCATTTCTTTGATCCTTCCAATTAAGTAACAACACGTAATTCTTCTACTTTTGTTACTTAGTTTGTTTTGAGTCCAAATCCTTGGTGCTTCTTTCTTCTACTTTTCTCATGTTAATTCATTGATAAACTTCTTGATTCAAGTACTTTTATCTTTTTGGGTCATCCTTCTTTCAAGAGTCACAAGAATCCACTCCACCACAAAGAATTAGTGATCTTGTGAATTGATTGGGCAAAGGTAGTTCTCTATCAACTTTGGGAAGACACTTTAGGAAGGTGAGTGTGAGATCAAACACGAGAGGTGTGAGGAATTTTGTCACTAACCTTGTTTGCTAAGTTTTGTAGGTACCAAAGGTGATTACAAGGAAGAATGTCATCCGTAACTTCCGAATATTGTGGAGATGACATTAGTGAATACGCTTGTAGCAATATGAGCTACGGGCATGGTGAAAATGAGATTTGTAAGGGAAATGATGGTACTTATGAGCATGGTAATGGGTCTCTTGAGTATGATGGTGATTCCTATGAGGTCTATGATGGTCTATGGGATAATGAACAACATAGTGGTGAAAACTACTACTCCGGAGACGATTATGAGAAGAAAGGAGCTTATGATTCATGTGATGATGTTGAAGAGGTAGAAGGATCTTATGGAGTCTACCATTGTGAAGATGATGGTTCTCGTGCTTTGCACCATGGTTATGATGGTGATGTGAGGTACAATTCTTTCTCTCATTGGTCTTATGAATCCTTTGAGTGGAATCTAGATAGAGAGGGAAGTTGTGAGGTTGAATTTCCTTCCTTGTCTTGTGTTACTTCCTATTCTAAGAAAGAAGGCATAGATGTTTGGGCGAGACCATTTCAAAGTCATCGTGTGGACCATAGAAGAAGTACATTCCCTACTTCTCGAAACATGATGACTTATTCTTCTCATCCTAGTTCCAATGTTTATTATTCTCCATATGGTGATGAGGTTGGAGGTAGAGTGGGAGGTACACTAAGACATGAAGTCGTAGAGTTAAGAGAATCCTTTACCACATTGAGGGAAGATTTTGATGATTTCTTGCGTATGTTTGAAAAGGTCAAGTCGATGGTACAAAAGAGGCAAGTTATTCATCATGAATATAAACCTAAGGAGTTACCTTTGGAAGCAAATCAAGATACTCCTTATAAGAATGACACTAAGGAGTTGAACATGGAAGTCAAAACACTCACTCCTTGTGCACCAAAATGGAAGTTAAACTTGAAAGGATCTTCTAACCCTTCACAAGGAATCCTTGGCACTTGTCCTAACTCCTATAAAATTGAGAGAAAAAGGATTGAGAGGAGTAAGGGTGTGAAAAGTGACAACTCTAGAGTGGAAAAAGGAGGGTTTAGGTGGAGTGATGTGAGAGGGTTGTCACATTCTTCTCCTAAATCATGTAACTTTTCCTTCTCCACTTATGGGGTGGATACCCAACAATTTTAAATCTTGACCCTCACATGGTCAAGGAACAAGTATGCCTAAATAGATACATGACAATCATCCTAATGGATAGAACCAAAAAACATATTCGTCTATACGCCTGTCGCGACCACGACTCTTTCTTTTTAAAAAGACAGAATTATCGAGGTGATTGACTTAATTCTTTTACACAAAGATTAAAGTCACTCCCATTTTCTAACAAACTCAATAAAACTTGAGTTTATTGCTGACATCTTCAATCATTATCGAAGATTTGTAACAATTTGATCACTTCGATCGCCATGAGGACGTTCTGATCTCCAACATCCCCTTTAATCCAATGAAGTTGTTATATTTTTCTTGCAACACCTCTGAAATAGTGTTACTTTAGAGCATCTTCAGATTTGATGTCGATTTCGTGGATGGTCTTGACTTTATCGATACTATCACCTACAAAGCTTGATACCAAACATTAGTATAGATGATGAAGTGAAGAATAAAATTAAAGATAAAGCGTGAGATTAATCCCTTCGACTTGTGAAGAGAAGGACATAGTGGGCCTAGCAGTGCAATTGATTATGACTTGTCTGTAATTTGATATTTGCTCAATCTGGTCATCCAGGAGTCAATTGATTTGCTAGGTTCTTAGAATTATGAATCTTTGAAAAGACTTGGATACGCTTTGCGTCTAGCGATCCTCCAACTTGTTTCTCGAACTTTGGAAGAATATATTAGCACTTATCTCCAATTCCTACAAAATACGAAGAAAATGCTTAGAATCACTTAAGGAAACATAATGCAATGGAGATAAAACGATATGAGAAGTTATCTCAATTATGATGATGAGGCCACTATGAATGTAAATGACGCCTTTATCATGCTTGTTAGCTTTGACATTGCCCTTTTGGTGACTTTGTTGTTCCTGCATTCAAAGAAAAATTCTTAGTTTAAAAGACTGATTTGTGTTGGCCTTGTCCCTATCCTTCTTCATGCAGTTAACTTGCACACTCGTCTGCCAGACTGCGCACTACAAGAAACTTGACTTTTAACGACCATTTGTTAATGATGGGACATAAATTTTGTCGTTACAAATGTACTTATAGCGACTGGGTTTATTTTCGGTCGTTAAAGTCAAATTTTAAAATAAAAGTATTGATTGGATTATCCGAGTCTTACAATATTTTTATGTTCGGTTGTTAAAATCAAACTAAAAAAAAAGAACCGCTTGATTTTTCCTTCAGTTTCCTAGATTCCTCTTTGACTATCCATACCCTTTCCAAATAAAATAATAAAAACCCTAGAGGCAATAACCAGTAGTAAAAAATTTGAGTCAATTCCCTAAATGGTCACCCAAGTTCAGGGATTGCCTTGAAATATCATTTATGTTTCATCTAGGACTAAATTATCACTCAACTATCACTATTTTCCTCCAAATATACTTAACACTTCAAAAACCTCATTCTCTCCTAGTTGACATGAAATGTCATTAAACTCATTTTTTTAATAATAGACTTATTTAATTCATCAAACTCATTTAACTAAAATAATAATCTTATTATTTTAAATATATATATATATTAGTTTATTAAAAATAAAATTTCATACTTAAGAATTTTTTTTTAATCATAATTAAACTTATATATATAAGTATTCAAAATTGATGATATATATATATATATATTAAACTCAAAAGTTTATTTATGATTAAAAAAAAATTCTTAAGTATGAAAATTTATTTTTAATAAACTAATATATATTTTTTAAAAAAATAATAAGATTATTATTTTAGTTAAATGAGTTTAATGAATTAAATAAGTCTATTATTAAAAAAACTAAAGCTTTAATGACATGTCATGTCAACTAGGAGAGAATGGGGTTTTTGAAGTGTTAAAATATATTTGGAGGAAAATAATGATAGTTGAATAATATTTTGGTCCTAAATGAAACATAAATGATATTTCAAGACAATTCCCAAAAATTGGGTGACCTTTTAAGGAATTGACTCTAAAAAAATCTCTCTTTGTGTGGGTCTGGACTCTAGGTTATTCCTTTTAATCAGAACTCTTCATCTGATAGCGATTTCTTCTTCTGGTACGGATTTCTAATTCTAAATTTTTTTTGTTCTTCAATTGATTTTCTCTTCTTTGTTTATTTACTTTGAAAAATTTTGGGATTCTACCAAAGTTTGTGAGGAAGGTAAACTTAGTAGTTTGTTTCAGTTGTTAGAAATTGAAAGGAATAGCTTAAATCTGAGTTTGTTTGCATTGATACTCACGGAATCGCTCATCCCTTTGAGGATGAAAATGAATTTAGCCCTTCCTTTGTCACCTCCCACCTCAAATCTTTGTCTACATTTCACCACACTATCACTTTATTCTTTAACCTTATCTTGATTAATTGCATTCTGCTTTTACTCTTTTTTCTCTTCACTTTAATTTTTTCACTAAATATATTCTTACTTTTATGTGTAAATTGTCTTAATATATTCACTAAAGTTTAAGTTTTTGTATGAATAATTAATTTAAGCAAAAACAAAATTAACAGATAAATTGTGAATGGATGTAGTTTTGAAAAACAATCCTGTCTTGAAGCCTCTTAATATTATGACGTATGAGAACTGATAGTAGTACCTCTAAGGTGTGTTATTCTTTATTTATAATAAAATATTTACCTAATATTGTTCTGTATTTTTATTTCAATAATTATTTTTGTAGAACTTAACCAATATCTAACTAAAACATATATATTTCTCTTAGAAAAGTAGCATGCTTGTCCAATATAAAAAAGAAGAGCTAATATCTCAAATGGTCATTCAACTAACAGTTGTTTTCACAGAAAGTCACTCAACTTTCTTTTATAACCTCAAAGTCACTCAACTATGAATTTTTCTCATAGAATGTCACTCAACTTTATTTTATAACCTAAAAGTCACTCAACTATGGATTTTTCTCATAGAAAGTCACTCAACTAAGGATTCTTCTCACAGAAAGTCACTCAACTTTCTTTTATAGCCTCAAAGTCACTCAACTATGAATGTTTTACCTACAAAATCACTCAACTATTGATATTTCACTTAGAAAGTCACTCAGCCAACTTAAATGGTTTTTTCATTAAATTTTGTTGAAATACAATTTTTGTTTTAAACTAATTTTTTTAAAATAATAAGATGCTCATGTAATTATTTTGTTAAATTTTGTTGAAACACAATTTTTGTTATAAACTAAGATTTAAAAAATAACAAGACACTCATTTTAATTATTTTATTTTATTAAAATACTATTTTATAAATATTCTTTGTGGATTGATAAAGCAAAGAACGAGATAAGAAATTGGCTGGAAAATGGGATTTAAAGATGAACACGGGAGGATTAATGTTACTGATCCTAGGTTGATTTTTTTTCTTCCTTTCTTTTTATCATCGATGTTTTTTTTTTTTTTAAATTTAATATGTATGCTACTATATACAGTAGTACTTTTGCACATATATATATTTAGAAAATAATATTTCAATAAAATTTAATAAAATAATTAAATTGATTGTCTTATTATTTTTTTAAAATTAATTTAAAACAAGAATGGTGTTTCAACAAAATTTAATAAAATAATTAAATGAGCATCTTATTATTTTAAAAAAAATTAGTTTAAAACAATATTTTTGTTTCAACAAAATTTAATTTAAAAAATTATTTAAATTGATTGGGTGACTTTCTAAGTGAAATATCAATAGTTGAGTGACTTTGTTGGTAAAATATTCATTGTTGAGTGACTTTGAGGTTATAAAAGAAAGTTGAGTGACTTTCTGTGAGAAGAATCCTTAGTTGAGTGACTTTCTGTGAGAAAAATCCATAGTTAAGTGAATTTGAGGTTTAAAAAAAAAGTTGAGTGACTTTTTGTGAAAGCAACTGTTAGTTGAGTGACCATATGAGATATTAACTCTCTAAAAAAGAAGCGTAGATGAAGAGGTCCTCTAGTTGCTACATGATTTCACTATCACCAACTTTGAATGTGTCTGGTTTAGTTTTAAATTTCTTTTGGCATAATCTTGTTTCATTGGTAATTTTGGTTTACTAATTTTCTTAATGTCATGGACTAGCTCTTAAGGTTTCACAGTTTACATATATGTTGGTATTTGATTCTTTAGTGTTTTGGTCATTGAGAGGATGGTAAAGATTTGCTATAATGAGAATAATTGATGGTAGGTAGCCATATTATTTTTTATACTTGAAAATTGTTTGTTTCATGCAGGGACATATACTTAAACCATTAAATATGAATGGTATGTCATGGAGTTTATTACTTGTTTAGGTAGTGTTTTGTTCCTGATACAAGAGATAAACGTGATTTAGATTTCTGGACATGTGTTTGTACCTTGAGATATAAATATTATTCGTGATTTACCATATGATAGTGTGTAGAAATCGAGATGCGAGTGTATATGTGTGCAAATTAGGATGTTAAAAGCTGAATGTTGTTATTTTCCTATTTAATTCAACCAGGAAAGAGGGGCAGGGGGTTAGAGGAGAACTGCTAGTGTTTATAGAATTCAATGTCAAAATATTTTGAACTCGATATAAAAGATCTTCATCAAAAAGAAGTTGTCGAGATATTTTGAACATGATTTCTTCTAGAGTTTATTTGATGTTGAGCCATGGAAAATTTATCACAATGTTTATTCTAAACAATCTTGGTGAATTAACAAGAGTTCTAATACATATCACTTGAGAATCGCATAACATAGATGAATTTTTAAATTTTAGTGTCATCTATCTATCCTTGTAAATATAGAATGCGGTAGGATCAACTCACATTCTTCTTTTTAATACAGACCAAATTATTACTTGTGCAGTCCTGGAGCATTATTCTTTAACAAAATCTGAAACCTTATTTGATGTGCTAAGGATTGTATTAAATATATACGGAGCTGCAACTTAGATCTTCTCATATTTTGAGCAGATTTCCTCTTATGAGGACATTGGTAGTTTCCACCCATCATTTGATGATTTGATGACACAATAAGTATATTACCTTCACAAGGTATAGGGATAAAGTTGCGTACACACTACCGTTCTCAAACCCTACTTCTTCTTCTTCTTCTTGTAATAATGAAAAGAGTTTATTGTTCTTGGATTCTCTTCTAGCTTGAGTATGTGTACTGGTATCATTGGTTTACCTTTATAAACAAGTTGTTGTTTTGCTTGTATATTGTGTTTTTTTGGGTATAGAAAAAATGAAAACTTAAATAGAATAAGACTGTTCAACTTTGTTTGATATCTACTAATGATCCTTAACGAAGAAGTACTTTCAAAGAACTGTACTCTTCTCGACTTCATGGTAGTAAAATATAGTTATCAAGAGAAATATTAATCATCGAAACCATGATTAGCTCTGTTAATATAATATTTTTCCTACTAATATCTCCAACCATTTAGAGTAAGAAAAACACCTAATCTTGGAACCAACAAACTGACTAGTGCTCCATATGGAACACATATTCAATCAAGCGTTGTAATTTACTGATGTCTAACTTTGGTCTAAGTTGCTCGGACTCGGGTGCGGATCTCCATGTCGGATCCTTCATGATCTAATTTTTAAGATTCGGGGATATGGATCTAGATACGGATACGGGTGCGGGGACTCGGCAAAAAAAATAATCTAGAAATATAGTAATATGCATAAATATGAGACATTATGGAAAACTTACATGTAACTTTGTAGAGTACTAGAGTGTAGAAACAAGCAATTGAAGCTTTTATTCTCAATAATAAATATATAGGCAGGCCGCAAGCATGTTAAGCTCTCCAAAAGGGCATGATTCATCCATTTTCCTGCAACTCACACAACAAAGTATAATTTATAAGTTTTTCAAAATGACAAATAAAAGTTAAAAAAATTTGAAAAGAGATAAGAGTCAACATATAAACCAAATGAAACATACCTTTAGAGTTTAGACTTTAGTCTTTACTTTTTAGAGCTTAGAAGTTACCCAAGTTTAAATCAAATAGACTAACAAAAAGTTAAGAGAGTTATGAGTCACAAATTTTATATAATTAGCTATTCAAATTAAGATAGATCAATGATCACAAAAAATTATACATAAACTCTATGTTCACATGTTCATAGACCAAAAAAGAGTACATAACATTCAACCATGCATATTTAAACTAAGTTATACTTGAAGCATCTACATGAGTACATTCAATGATTCAATTCAAAGGTCATCTTCCACCATTTCTTCCATGTTATCTTCTTCCAAATCTTCAACTTCATTTTCAAAGAAGACTCCTTCAAGTTGAGGTTCGTCAATTGACAATTCAACTAATTCATTGATGCTTTCATCAATATTGAAATGATCTCCGCCTAAAATAATACCAAATGAAATTAGAATATTGTGAAAGAAACTTAACATATTAAAAAAAATTACTTAAAAAATATCCAAAAAATTACCTAAATCCCAATATTTGCTTGGCCCACTTGTGTATTTTTCTTTTCTTCGAGAGAGCAAGCGAAGATTATAATGCACAAAAACTAAATCTTCAGCCCTTGAAGTAGCCAACTTGTTTCTTTTGATGCTATGAATTAATGAAAAAGTGCTCCAATTCCTTTCACAACAAGATGAGGAAGCCGGTTGGGAAAGCAATTTGTAAGCCAAACTTTGTAAAAGTGGAGCATTTACACCATGGTTAGCCCATCAAGATAGAGGCTCTTCATACCCCATAGCATCAATCACATGAGGCTCACTAAAGTGACCATTCCCACTACAAAATGCCCCGTACTCCAAAGAAATTTGCTTTAAATCATTTGAATCTTTGAAATATCTTTGAAAGCATTTAATTCTATTTAAGGAAATCTCACTATCTTCATTAGGAGCAAGTCTTCTTATCCCATTACTTCCACCTTGAAGCCACGATTCATGGTAGTATTTGGGAACCAAGGAATGTGCCATACAATGTAAAGGAGTATTACTCTTATTCCATCTAGCCACGAGAATTTCTTGAATTTTATCAAAAATATTCGATTGGCCGGTAATAAGATCTTTCCCCTCATGCTCAAACACAATCACCTTCACTTTTTCAATCATCATATCCCACATGTCATAAATAAGGTGCAATTGTGGAAAATCAAGGTCGGCTCTTCTAAGCATAGATACTATCGGTTCCGTACACTTTAAAAAGTATTCAACTTTATCCCACCATTCATCATCCATCACAAGAGATTTTATTTCACGTGCCCTTGCTTCAAGTACTTTATCTCCCTTGTAATTCTTCCATTCGTCGTCCATCACCATTTTTTCCAATGATGATTTTACTTTATGAATACGAGAAGTCATAACAATATGAGAAGCAAATCTTGTCTCGGCAACTTTTAACAAAGATAGTTTCGAGTGTTTTTGAAAAATGGCATGAGCCATGTCATGATTCACCACAAAAATTTTTAAGCTACTCACTTCACCAATCAATTTTAATATCCATTCACAACTTGCGAAGTGAGGTGCTTTTTCGGATGGTTGACACATGCTTTTCAAAGCAAGATTTAGACAATGCACAACACATGGTGTCCAAAATATATGTGGAAAAGTTTTTTCAACAATAGTTCCGGCAAGCTTCATATTTCCGGCATTATCAGTGATAACTTGAACTACATTTTTTGGACCAACATCTTCTATAGCTTTAATAAACAGCCTAGCAATATACTCACCATCTTTAACAACTCCACTAGAATTAATCGATTTTAAGAATATTGGTCCACTACTAGATGCTCCCATTATATCTATTAAAGGTCGCCTCTTAATGTCGGACCATCCATCCAAACAAATCGATAATCCTTTTCTTTTCCATGTATCTCTAATAGGTTGAAGTTTTCTATCTATATTGGCCTTTTCTTGAGCCAAAAGAGTAGTTCTTAACCTATTATACGTTGGTGGAACATAACCGGGTATATGATTAGATGCCAAAAATTCCGAATATTTTTTAAAGTAAGGAGAAATTGCAAGATTGAATGATAAACCTGACGTGTAAAACATTCGAGCCGCCAACTTGTCGGCTGTGTTTCTATTAGCAATTCCAAAAGATTTCTCCAATGCTCCACCGGCTGAACCTTTTCGCTTTTTTGATTGTGATAAATCCGAGCCTTCCGGTAGAGATACATAATCAACCTTTTTTCTTGCTTCTAATTGTGCCACTAATTTTTTCTTTTCAGCTTCTTCATTCTCCTTCTTCAATGTTTCACATACCTCATGACTAATTTCTTTACATGCTGCAACTCCTTGACCAGAAATCTTTAGGAGATGTGCTTTCACTTTAGAGTATGAACCCGTAACTCTTTTATTGCAAAAGTTACAAGACCATACTCTATTTCCGTCACCATTAGGAGCAACCATTAGAACCTTAACATGATTCCACAATGGTTTATCATCAAAATCAGATCCAACACTTTTTGTTGGTCTTAAAATACTCTTGCCTTTTTGTTTTTCAGCCATTATTGATGCCATGGAAGAACAAAGAGCTTTGGGTTTTCTTTTTTTATCTATGGAGGAAGACACAAGTTAAAGAATTTTTCTTGTCTTTTGATAAATTTTAGTTGTAGAGAAAGTTGGTAAGAAAAGATTGATTTTGACCATTTTTACAAAAATCAAAAATCAAAATAATAGTACTATAGTATGCTACATCTATAGCATCAAAAGAGCACTTGGCGTTTTTTTGGGTTTGAAATGGTACCAACTCATTTAATACTATAGTACTCCTTTTTAAGGCCATTTTAATTTAATACTTCTTTTCATATTAATAAAAATATTTTCTATATTTTAATTTATGTGACACAATATTAATTTTGAGAGTTAAATAATTTAATTTTGAACGTAAATTTAAGCATGAAACTCAAACTTTAAAAATCATATGACCTTAACCTTTATTTAATTTCATATGATATATATATATATCTTGTTATCAGTTAAAGTAGTTAGAACAAAGTCGATCGTTAATTTTAATTAAATATATAATTACATACGAAGTTTTTCGATAATTGTTACTTATATTGATAGCAAGAATCAAACAATCAAACAAGATGTAATCCCTAAAAAAGTCAAATCATTACTTCTAATCTAAATAAAATTATATGTCAAATATTTTGATTGTTTAAAACTTACACTGACAAGAAGAACCAAACGATATATCAAGATGTGATCTCTAATATGATATCTTGTTATCAATTAAATAAGTGTAATAAAGTCAATTGTTACTTCTAATCTAATTTATACTTGCGTTTCAAGTATTTTGATTGTTTAAAACTTACACTGACAAGAAGAACCAAACGATATAACAAGATGTGATCTCTAATATGATATCTTGTTATCAATTAAATAAGTGTAATAAAGTCAATTGCTACTTCTAATATAATTTATACTTGCGTTTCAAGTATTTTGATAGTTTAGAACTTACACAAACAAGAAGAATCAAACGATACAACAAGATGTGGTCCTTAATATGATATCTTATTATCAATAAAGTTAATCAGATAAAGTCAAAATGTTACTACTAATCTAATATAAAATTGCATTTCAAATATTTTGATAGTTCAAAACTTATTCTGACAAGAACCATTAAACAATCTAATAAAATGTGATTCCTAATATGATAGTGTGTATATCTTATTCTCGATTAAATTAGTCAAATAAAGTCAATCGTTATGTCTAATATAATATATAATGGAATTTCAAGTATTTTGATAAATCAAATAATCAGCTTATAAATAGTATTTTTTTCATTGAACGTGAACATTCAAATAGAAATGTGAAACGTGACATTCAAATTATTCTCAAACTATGATATTGAGTTCTCTTTAAAAGTTAGTTCCAGGAGGATCAATTATGTTTATAGATTTTTATGACTTTTAAAAGATGAATTATTTCATTAAAAATTATTTTATTTAAACATAATTTATTTTAATTATAGCTTTAAAGAAATACTAGATTAGATATATCAGAATATAATATTTGGATCAATGTAATTAAATAATGGGCCTTCAAAGCATATGGGCCTTCAAATCATATATACCTATATATTAATCTTTAATTTATAATTAAATAATTATAATGTTTATCCTCATTTATAAATTTTATTAACTTTAATTTATAATTATAATGTTTATCCTTATTTATAAATTTTAATTAACTTTAATTTATAATTATAATGTTTATCCTCATTTATAAATTTTAATTAACTTTAATTGAATTTTTCTTGGTCACTTCTAAACTCAGGCTGAAGCTGTAATTTTTTTGACTTTTTTAGTGATGGACACGTAAGATCTTGAAATAGTTTTTCCTAATAGATTTGCTTTCAATTATAAATATAATAAAAAAAATTAGATTAAAATTTTTACATGTGAAACAATTTTGAATGACTAAATTTAACTCAGGGATTTCTTTGAAAAGAGTAGTTACCTTTAAAAAGTTCCAACTCGTTTACTTTTAATTATCATTTAATATCTTATGTAATTAAAAAATATAGAAGAAGTAGTACTAAAAATTACAATAATTAATAATCTAAAATATTAATTCTCGAAATTTTACCTATGCCATAGGACAGATAAATGACATATATTATTTAAAAATTATGTAAAAGATATTATAAATCACAATAATGAATAACTTAAAATACTTTTAAAAACATACTAAAATTTGGTTGACTCTCAAAATTTCACATGTGTCACATAAATTGAAAGACAGAGAGTAACAAATATTAGTGCAAAATTACGTTAAATTTACTATAAATCACAATAATTAAGAATTTAAAACATTTTAAAATCATAGAAAAATTTAGTTGATTCTCTTAATTTTATTTGTGCCACATAAATTGAGAAAGAAAAAATAATAAATATTAAGTCCTTGCTTTTATATATATATATATATATATATATATATAAAAGGTTACGAGTTTTGCGATATTCCTAATACTATTTCAAAAAACCATTAAAAACCTCCCACGTGTTTATACATATATGCAAATTAAGCTACATGAATTCTAAAGGCCTTTTGCTTATCAAAGAGCATATATATATATAACGTGGCAGCTAAAGACTAAAATTCAAAACGTGGCAGCTAAAGACAAAAAATTCAAAACGTGGCACCTAAAGACAAAAAATCAATTTAAGATATATATATATATATATATATGAAAGTGGCAGCTAAAACTCCTAAAATTCAATTAAAGAATAAATTAGCCTCCTCGTCTTCAACCCGCTTCGTCTTCTCTCCTCCATCTTCTTCCTAAATAAATTTCAATATCTGTGTTTTTCCCAGTAAAATACAGCTCAATACTCACGTAGTAGTCCACCACGGCATCACCGATTCTTGGCTTCTCTGTTCCAAAATAGAAATCGTAGACCTGCAACAGCCACATGAACAAGAAGATTTACCAAGAAAAAAGCTTCAAAGGAGACAAAAGGATTAGTGTAAATTACTATATAGCAGCAGAATTGAAGGTATTTTGGTTCCGATCTACTCAAATCTTTACTTTGAGTTATCGAAATTACAATTTTTTCTCCAAAGTATTGGTCAACACACCCGATCTCGTTTGACCAGATCCGACATAGATCCCACACCCTTACCCGTGTTAGTGTCGTGTCGACACGGGTGCGGCACCGAAACTTCCGAGTCCGAGCAACTTAGACTTTGGTTATGTTATAACTCTCTGCTTCTTCATGTAAGCATTTGATAAGCCAAATCCAACACAAAACGCTGTTACAACACATAGTTTGTAGCATCACTTTCATTCATTCCCTGTAAGTGAGCTGAGTCTTGTGTGCTAATGATTGAAAAAGCAGAAAGCAGGAGCTCAAACATTCCTTTTTTGTATAATTCTGCAAAGAAAGCCACAATGGGCTGAACCTCAGGACTACAGCTGAATTCACAAATAGTCTCATGCACATCGACGTAGTCTCTTATCCAATGATTTTGCGTAATCCTCCAAACTGCCACCACCCCTGGTCGGGCCTCCATCATGGCTGAAGGTACTTTCTTCCAAAGAAATCTTGCACTATTAATGTCATTGTTATAAATATGGCCTAGAAGGTGAATCACGTACGGCCATTCGTCTTGAAATTTGACGCCACGCCCTCTGTGGCATCCTGAAGCATGAATTTATCAGAAATATCAGAAATCTTATCGTTGGACTTGGTTAATCTTTATTTGTGAAAAAAATAAATAGAAGAAAATAGTATTCCGTTATTAGAAGTTTTATTATTTAACTTACATGAACTTATTGTTTTAACAGGTAAAGCGTTTGAATTATGAAGAACCTGCCTATGAAGAAAGTACAATACAAGTATAATCAATTGAATTGTTAAAGATCCAATGAAAGAACAAGAGAGACAAATTCTCTATTTTCTTATAATTGTTCATAGATGTTAAAATTTGTATACAATTTATTTTCTTGTTTCAGGAGTTAACATATTGTAATGTTAACAAGTTCTATCGGTACATTTTTAGTATATAGTGTGATGTGTTATACCTCTGTATTATTTTTTAATAATGTTTTCGTATGTGCTTATATTTATTTATGTGAATGTCTAATTAGATTGAATAATTAGTATTTGATAATGGTTAAAAGTTACGAGACAATTAGCATATAGGTGCAAGTTAGTAGCTAAAAGCACTTATATTGATCAATTTTATCATCAAAAAGTTTTTAATGATCGAAATAATTATTAGCGAAGGGATAATTTGGTCGCTGGAAGAACCTATAATGACTGAATTTCACGTCGTCGTTAAAGAATTTTAACAACCGGATTTTTAGTCCGGTCATTAACTTTTAACGACGGAGCTTTTAGCGACCGGTGACGATCGAATTTTTGTCGGTCGTTATTGACTAATAACGATCAGATTAAGACTTTTAACGACGGAATTTTCTCTCGTTAAAAGCTATTTTTCTTGTAGTTCAAAATGCAGTCTTGATGGAATTTTTGGGGACCCTCCTCAAAAATTCTGTCACAGTCTAAAATATAGAAGAACTTTTGTAACTTGCTTTGTTAACCCTGAGGTTGCCCATTCTGGAATTTTGTGGTCCCTCCTCAATATTCTGTCCCAATTTGCTTCAATGATCACAAGTATAAGTCCTTTAGCAAATGACATTTCTGTAGAATTTTTGAGGTGATCTCAAAAATTTTGTCCCAGTTGCATATTTTGACATGATTTCAAATTTGATTCTCTAGAAAATGTCGTCTTGTGGAATTTTTGAGATCCTTTAAAAAAAAATCTTCCCCGATTTCCATTATGAAGAGAAATGAAAATCTTACGGGGAATGTGATTGAACCGTTGTGGTGCCTATGTATCCCGTTGAGGCAGGAATCAGGTCAAATGTAGTTCTAAATACAAAGAAATATTGAAGTTTGATAAAGGGGTGACCGAAGACGACATAGGCCGCCTACGTATCTCATTCTTGAGAATTTAGGTCAGACGTAGTTCTTCACAAGGAAATACGCGATAAAATGAGAAGAAAGAGATTAAATGTGCATTTACAAAAGAAAGAGACCAATAACTTCGTATGAAGAATTCTTACCAATATTGTGCATACTTCTTTTCGACCTTTGATGGCGGATATCTTCAAATGACTCATTTTAGAAACGTCTTGTGCTTACTCTGAAGCATCAACTATTTTATCATTTGAGGAGGCTTCCTCAATATTGATTAATTTTATTGTTGATCATGTTTTGAATTTTGTGTTTGAGGGTTGAACAGTTCTCTGTATCATGTTTAATTGCTCCTGAATGATAAGCACATCTTTGGTCAGCCCTATAAAATTTTCCCAAAGGATTGGCTGGTCTTCCTTCCATGGGATGGAGCATACCCGTTGCTTTCAATCTTTCATAAAGTTGAGTTTGAGATTCCCTAAATGGTGTAAATACTTTAGGAAACTTCCTAAAATTTGGATGAGGGAATTTTTTATGATTGCCATTGAAGTTTTTATATTTCCTTTGTGGAGCCGACTGCATATGGGTAGCCGTGACAACAGATACCTCTTCTTCTTTTCCCTTTGACATATCCATATCACTAATCCTTGTAGCTTTGTTATTAGCTCGCAATGCAATAAGGTTTGTGACCTTTCCAGTCTTGAAGCCATCCTCTAAAGCTTCTCCCACCTTAACAATCTCAACGAATTTATGTCCCATCTTACACAACATTCTTTCATAGTACTCGGGCTTTTGAGTCCAAATAAACATTTCAGGGATCTCACGTTTGGACATGGGAGGTTGAACTCTTACGGCCTCTTTTCTCTAACGAAGAGCGTACTCTCGATATTTTTCTGTAGACTTTTGTTTGATCCTCCAAATAGTAGTGATCAAGGACAACTTCTACGTTATGTTCAAATCTTTCAATGAAATCTGTTGTGAGTGCCTTCCAACTCGACCATTTTTTTAATTCTTGTGATGTAAACCACTCTAAAGCTTCTCCATTTAGATTTCGACTGAAGAGGCGCATCAACAATGCTTCATTTTTCCCAACTCCTACAAGTTGATCACAATAAGCTTTCAAATGTGCTAGAGGATTTCAGTTCCATTAAAAGTGACAAACTTTGGTACTTTGAACCCTTTCGAAAGGTCCAAATTCGGATGAATGCATAAATTTTCATAGTTCAATGCCACAACATCTGAAGAGTAATGAAGTTCTTTCATCAATTTTGCAATCTCTTCCTTCATGCTCTGCTTAGTCATTTCCTCTTTGGCCCTCCACTCCTTCTCTTTCTCTTCATAGTGGTCAAGTTCGGAATAAATAGTATAGGGAAGATGTGGTTTTGTGTGAATTGGAGTATTAAAAGTGATTTTTGGAAGTAATGGTTGAGCATTAGGTGGATTTTGAGTGTCTTGAGCAAGGGCCTGGTACATGAAATGGGACGTTTGAGGATTTTTGGCATTTAGGCTTTGAAGAGGAGGGAATGTCTTAGAGTTGTTGGCATTTAGTCTTTGAAGGGGAGGCAACACTTGGTATGAGGAGATAGAATGATGTGGGTTAGGGATGGTTAAGTTGATGGTGGGAGGCTTTTGAATGGAAATAACGGGCGGGTTTTTCGGGGCATGTTTAGGAGTTGGATTTAGAGGAGGAAAATAGAGTGGAGGCCTTCCATCACTTTGAGTATTAGCAGCAATAGCAAAATTCGACCACTCTCGATTTTTCTGTATCTCCACTCTCATCTCAGCGATCTGTTGCATCATCTGTGCAATCATCTCATTTTGTTTAGTGATGACGGGATCAGTTATAACAATTTCGGTCAAGCCAACATTCTCACTATTCTCAACCATTTTTCTTTTTCCTTTCAACAAATTTTGATTGTAGAAGGAATCTTTGAGAACTTTAAACCTCGTGGACTAAATGTTCGACCAATTTCTCAACGCAAATCAGTTTTAGTTACCTGCTAAAGAAAAATAACTCAAAAGGTGTTTCATGTTAGTCTCTGTAGATAATAGATAATACAAGATATCACACACATAGTAGTAGCACACAAGAGCCGCTTCATTTGAAGATAAACTAGCTTACAAAAATAGGAAAAACACTAAATAAATAGAAATTTATCTATTTGATTTAGAAATTGGTGAATGAGGAATGAATGTTGATCTGTGTGGAGCCAAGGTCCTTTTGTATCTTTCATTGTCGTACCTCTAATTTTCGATTGAGATGTAACTCTAATTTCCTTGTGAGGGTTGAAAAAGATAGAATTTCTAAAAAAATGGGGACCGAGCCTTGAAAGGCTGCCTACATATCTCATGGAACAAAATTCAGGTCGTGCGTAGTTCGATTAGCTTGAATCTCTTTTTGACTTGAGATGAAAAATCAACCTTTTTTCTGAGATGAGAGAGTAAGGTTTAGAATTTGAAAGTGAAGTTCGAATTTTTTTGGGAAACTAAAGACTCGAAAAGTATCTGGACGCACTTTTGATACTGACTTGATATTTGTGCTTAAAGGGTTCTAGAAAAATTTTCAAAAATGAGTAGGCTAGAACATCTTCAAATAAAGCAACATATTCACACAAACAGTTATAACATATATGTAGTTATTACGCGTTTTAGATAGATATGTGACCCTTTTGTGCCAAGGGTAGGCTTAACAATTTGAAGGATTTATAACGTCATTTAAAACATTCCATCGCCCCAAAACTCAAATATATACAAGCTTTATGAATAAACTGAATGGGGATACATAATAGGGAAAATGGGATACAAATAATCAGTCTCATGCAAGGGTACAATCCTAAACTATGCCTCCATGGAAGGTCCTTAGTTCTTGAGCTTCTTGTCATCTCCGAATGCCAAGTGCCAACGTCTTTGGGTGAAATGGTAACTTGTGAAGATCCTTCTTCAACTATAATAAGCTATTAAAATCTACCCCCAATCCCGAGGGACAATGATTTTTCAAACAACGTATACATCCTACAAATTTAAACACATAAATATGATCGTCCAATTAGGCTGTGGGCCGTTTAGACTCAAGTTGGTCTAACTAATGGGCCCAACATGCCTTGGGTGTTAGGTCTTCTTAGGTCAATGCGCTAAATTCAAGGATTGGGTTTCGCTCTACTCTAGTTGACTAAGAGTGACTTTCGAAACACCGGGGCTCAAGTGGACAACTCAGGTTGGAACTATGACAACCATTGGATGCGGGACCAACCAATAAATTGTTAGTCATTCCGAAAAGGGTTAAGTATAAAAAAGACCGGCAGTGGGATTGCAAATCTTTCTTTAATATACTGTATTTATGTCGTTGTGACGGAAACATGCCATGAATACAAATGACAGTTATTAACATAATTTAAACAAATAAGGCAAAATAATTCAACAATTAATAAAATCTTAAACAAGTAGTCAAAAATAGTCAAGTCTAATGGTTAGAATCTAATTAAATCCCAGCGGAGTTGCACTATGATGTAGTTGCTGAACTTGACAGGGCTATTTAGAGGTGCAGGTGGAGATGATGTGAATAAATATCTGGTGAACTTCGTTGGCACTTGAAAGTCTTCTGAGATCCCTAGAGTCATCCAAACGGCAATTCGATTGAGGTTTTTTCCATTGTCTCTATTTGAGGAGGCAATAAAGTGGCTAAATGAGTTGCCACATGACTCAATCACCAGTTGGAGAGAATTGAAAGACGCATTCCTAATAAAGGTTTTTCCCACCTTCAAAGAAGTTGCAGTTGAATGATGAGATTAATAGTCACAAACAACTACCTACTAAAGCGTTGCATGAAACTTGGTTGATATTTAGAAAAAAGGTTAAGAAGTGTCTAAACCATAAGCTGACAAACGATCATCTGATAGAGCTTTTCTACAGATCGTGCAATTTTGTGACAAAGCATGTTATTGATGCAGTTTGTGGAGGATCTTTTATGCCCAACACTTTTTCAGAGGCTGCAACTATACTAGATAAGGTTTCAAAGAGTAATAGAGTGTAGCACACAAGAAAGACTGAAATCAGAGAGCTGGGATTTACATTCAAAATGTCAAAAGAGTAGCGTAGGATAGAAGATGAGCGTGATCAAGACATGACCCATATGAAGACACATATGGACTTGCTGACCAAACATTTGTTATCAGGTGTTGCTAAAAAGGTAAATGCAATTGGGGTTGTAGGTCGACATGATGAGTTAGATTTTTACTACAATAAGTAGGTCAAGTATTTGAACAACCGAGGGGGTTTCCGAAATAATAATTTAGAAAACCAAGGTCGGACTTATCAGAGAGATGGCTACTATGATAGGGGTGATTGGCACAACAAAGATAACTTTAAAAATGATTGAAGCAGAGTTTATATTCCTCCTGAAAATAGAGACATGGCTGGTAATGGAACAGACAACTCCAGGATGGAAGAGATATTGGCCAAGGTACTACAGAGGGTGGAATCTACAGACTCTGGGGTTAAGGAGTTAAAAAGTGATCTCTCTAACATGAGTCAATTAGTAGATTCACACTCTACATCTATCAAGCAGCTAGATCATCATATGGGGCAATTATCAACCTGATTAAATTAGAGAAAGAATGGTACATACCCAGCGATATTGTTCAGAACCTGAAGATGGATGGGAACTACATGACTATTACCACTAGGAGTGGTGAATCATTTCCAGGACTAGTACCCACAATTATTGAGTAGGAAGGAGATATTGAAACTGATACTGATACTCCAATTGAGAAGGAGGTTGATGATGAGGTACTTGTTGATTATAGGGGAGCTTAAAGAGGCTAAAGTTAGTACTAAAGTGGTTGAAAGTATCAAGAGCACAGATGAGCCAATAGCAGAGGTATCATCATAGCCTTCAAAATAAATTCCTAGGCCACCACACCTACATTTCCACAAAGGTTGGACAAGAAATCTGAAGATGGTAAGTTTTTGAAATTCATATCTATGCCTCACCAATTTTCAGTAATATCCCTTTGGTGGAAGCTTTGGAGCAAACACTAGTTATGCCAAGTTCATGAAGGAATTGGTCACAAGAAGAGGACATTTAGTTTTGAGCTGGCAGGCAACTTGCATCACTGTAGTGCTATGACTACAAGGTCTCTGGTCCAAAAGAAAGAAGACCTAGGTGCATTCACTATCCCTTGCACAATTGGTGCATTTGACTTCTCTAGAGCATTGTGTGATTTGGGAGCCAGTATAAAACTCATGCCACTAGCCATTTACAAGAAGTTGGGCTTGGGAGCCCTCAAACAGACTACAATGAGATTATTGATGGCTGATAAGTTAGTTAAAAGGCTACTGGGCATTCTTTGTGATGTGCTAGTAAAAGTGGAGAACTTCATCTTCACTGCTGATTTTGTAATCTTGGATTGCGATGTGGATTTTGAGATTCCTATAATTTAGGGAGACCATTTTTTACCACAAGTAGAGCACTAGTAGACATGGAAAGTGGCGAGCTCAAATTCAGGTTGAACAATGATGAAGTGAAATTCAATGTATGCCAGTCAATGAAAAAGCCAAGAGATATTAGCATTGTATCTTGATTGATGTAGCTAAAGAGGAAGCCATTAAGGCATCTATAGAGCAGAAGAGGTCTCACAAGAGATGGCGCAAAGATAGAGACTTCGAGCTAGAGAAGAGTGTAGAGATTATGAGGTAGTCCAGGTTTGAGGAGGAGCTACGAGTATGTGTAGTTGGGGCTTCCTTTAGTGCTCCACCAGCTGAGCTGACCCTTGTCATTAGGGCTATTATAGCTCCACCATCAGTGCCACACTCAAACGCCTAGCGTGTCACTAGTAAGGCCTACCCTATGAGCCCTAATTAAGATTTTGATGCATTGGGGATAATGCATAGTGTTTGGGGATAAGGGGTGCACCATTGCCGAGGGATTTTTGTTGCCGTGTTTATTTTCTCTTAGGTGCTATCTAGTAGAACCGAAATGTTTAGGATAGTAAATTATCATTGTGTATAAGTTTTGTGTATCGAGTCAATCCTGTACAAAATGTTTGCAGCATTTATATATATACATACGCGCACACACACACACACACACACACACACACACATATATATAGGTTTGAATTTAAATGTGTTGTTAGTAATGTTGTTGATTGTTTAGGATCTTTCTATGACATCTGTTGAGTATGAATGAAACAATTGTGTAATGCGATATATATAAAACTTGGCAATCAAATGTTGACAGTGCATACTAGGCCATGTGTGAGTGTGAGCGTTTTTGCACTATTTTTGTTCCGTATAGACACATAGAACTTGCCTCCTGGTTTATGTTGCATTAACTGAAAGATAATAGATTAAGGAAGGATCATAGGCCATTTTTTAATAATAGCCCACTCAGCCTAAAAGACCAACCAAATAAAAAAAAGGAGCTTTTCGATCCCAAAGTTTGAGCCTAAATGATAACCTACTTGTTATGAAACCTGTTTACCTTCTCTGTTTATTTTGAAACTACTTCTTTGTCCCTGGTGGACATCGTGTTCCTTGGCTCAGGCAATATGCCTAAGTTGAGGGTGGCTACCATAAGTAAAGTAAAGATACAATGGGGTATGAATAAAGATAGATTGATAATAATCAGAACTTGAGTATGTGGCACGTCATCATGAGTTAAAAAAGGAGAAAAGAAATTATAAGACACATCCAAAGGATCAGAATCTGATAAATAGAAAGGGAGGAATAAGGCTGGCTAAAGAAATAAATGGTGAAGATGGTAGCAAGGAGGGCGTAGTCACTACTCTCAAATGTATCCTACCTTTACCGTGAGCCTACATTACAAGTCAAAAATTCCTATAGTGATCCTAGTCTATTTGTCTATGAAGTTGGTGTGAAAATAATAAGGGCAAGCTTTTGGGTTATGTGTGTATTGCTTGAGTTTTATTCTGAGCGTGAGTGTTTTGTATTGTCCCTCAAAAATAGATCTTATCATGAGAGTGATAGAGATTTCTTTGTGGTAAGTGCACTAGGATTGCACTGTTGATAGTTGATTGTCAAGTATGTATGCTAGGATTGCACTCTTGATGGTTGATTGTCAAGTATGTATGCTAAGTTGCTTGTTTATGCCCATATGTCATTCCTAGAATCCTTTTGAGTTGATGTATTAACTGATACACATGTGCATGCTCAATTAAAGAAGGTTTGAAACTGCTGCAAATGTTGATAGTTCATGCGTAGGTAAATGTGGTATTAGGTGTTTCTTGAGTACAAACAAATGTTTTAAGTTGAGGGTGTTGATGTATAGGCATTTGACGACACATCTGATGCTTTTAACTAGGAATAATTATGCGTTTATAAGTAATAAACTTTTTCTAATAGTTTTCTACTGTGTTGGACAAGAAATCAACCAACTCAAGAAAAATAAAGCAAAATGGAGCTAAGTCTAAAAAAGAGAGCTCTGAAGATAGGCCTGATGGACTGTTAGACCTGTGACAGGCCGTCAGGTGCACCGTCATACCTATAGGAATTGGCCAAACTCTCGGAAGTTTTGTGACGAAGGAGGTGACAGATCATCAGACCCTTTGATGGGTCGCCAGAGATAACGTCAGACCTATAGAAATTCTACAACTCTCTGAAGTTAAATGACGACCAAGCGACTGATCGTCACTCCTGTGATAGAATGTCAGATTCAGTGTTAGACGAACCTCAGGATTTCTGCTTTCTATTTTTAAATTTCAAATTTCTTGAAACTATGAATACTAATTTTAGGGTTTTATTTTATTATCTTTGTTTTATTGAAGAAGATGATATATTTTCTTAAACATAGTTTGAACGAGAGTTTCATCGGCTTATTGAAATCAAAGGTTGATTGTGTTTAACTCTTGTAAGCAATTACTTTCTGAATGAATGAAATTCTAATCTTTGTTCCATTAATCAAGAGTGGCTAAACCCCACAATCAAGGGTTGTAGAATCCATGACGACTTGACCTAAAAATAGGGGTTTTACGGAATGAATCGCATATGTATTTGTATATCTTATTATCTCTTTCATCTTAATTGACTTCTAATGGTTGCAAACATTAGAATCTACCTTAAGTTTATCTTGTTTAGTAAAAAGGCTAAATTTTGTAAAAAGGGTAAATAAAAAGAATTCGAGAATGTGGACTCGTCTAATGGTTAAAGTTGTAGCAAGATTAACTAACTTGGAATTTTATATTTCATAATGATGGTGAACATTTTTAGTTCGAAAGAATAAAAGTGACATACATTTAATTTGGTTGAAGAAACAATTAAGTGTAACATAATTTGATAAATTGATATGCTAGCAATGCAAGATAAGGTTCTGTAATTAACTCGAAAAATGGTCAAATAGTCTTGGTGAACACAATCCTGGTTAATTCTCTTTGATTGATTCTAGATTAGGTGATATTGTTAATTGTTACTTGAAGAAAAGTTATCTTTAAATCATAACTCAAAACTTCCCATATTTCGCAACCTAGTTGGGTTCTCTATTTCACGACAACTTCTTAACACTTCTTAATTGAAGTGTAAATTTTGGTGTATCAATGTGACAGATGGAGAATGCTACATAGGGGTGATGAGTGGGAGTCCGGGCTAAATTATAATCGTGCTTATAAATACATATATTTTCTTGCTAAGTTCTGTTATATGTTAATTTTTCATATCAACGAAGCGTCGTAAGGAAAGGAGTTGGCATGAGAACTGGAGGGGAATAGTAAATGGAGTAGCAGAGTTGGTAACGGCATATGTGATAGAGGGCTTAGGTTATGATATGATGTGAGGGTGGAAAAGCTTAGAGTTTGGAGTCGGCAACAGAAGAAGGTGGGTGACTAAAGGGGAAATGTGTGGGTCCTAATTGTATTTTTAAGTTTCATTTCTTGATTTTGTGTATGATATTATGTGGGTGATTCGAGTCGACCGATGATATTGCCTACCAGTACGTATTTTTTGTATTGATACTACTGTTGTTATGTCACTTGGCGTAGTCTGGTTGCAGGGTTCAGTAAAATCTCTTAGGAGAAGATGATGATGATCTCCGATAGCTTCCACTCTTTTTCCCTTATGGTGGGAGTTGTGTCTTCTTTTCTTTTATACATTGTATTCTCTTATTAGCTCTTGTACCTGTTTAGACTAGTTCCTTGGGAGGGATATTTTGGTTATTTGTAGAAAGTTAATCATTAGATCTGTAGTTTTCATGACTATTTCAATTATTAAAGAGCTTTCTTATTTTTTTTATTAATTTCCACATTGCCCATTTTTAAATTGGGTGGTAAGGATTCTCCTAACTAGCTGTTAGAGTAGGTGCCCACAAGGTGAAGTGGGATTCGGTCGTGACAATTTTTATTAGAGCCCCCGGGCTATTAGTCTCCTAGTACAAGAGAAAATGTCGAATAGAATCTCGAGGATTGGTCTGTTGACGTCCACATTTAATCTTTGGGGAGCTATGAAATACTCTAGGAAGTCGTTCCACTTCTTTAATTTCTTTCATGTGATCTATCACTGGTGGTATGGGTTGAGGTCAATTGGTATCTCAACGAAATAAATTGGATGCCATTGTCGCGGCTGAAGGGACACAAGCAATGAAAAATTAGAACCGAGAAGGTTCCAATTGGTATCTGACTTTAAGGGTCATGTGAATGCATGGACAGTCAGTTAGTGATCATCAATGATGTGAATAGAATGTAATGAACCCGATTTAATGTGTGATAAAGCTTGATGATTTTTACTATGTGCCTTATGTTGCATGAATATATGCTTATGTGGGAAGTGTAAATATCTGCTTATGTGGGAAGTGTAGTGAGAAATTGTGGATAGGGAAGGGTCGTAGCTGGGTTTGGTATAATAATTAATGATGAATTGCTATGTGATTAGGTGAAGGTTTCTTGGTGTGGTATGGTATTGAATTTTATGACTTTGGGGTTTATGTTTGAGTTTATGATCTGAGTGTCTATGACACATTTGTGTGGGAACGATCTTGGGGGTGTTTTAATGAGTTTTGTTATGTTCCAAGAGTTGCTACGGACATGGGAATGCGAAACCTTGTTAAATTTCAAAATTTCTAGACCGACCCTGTCAAGGCTGCCATAGCAGGAATGACTACTACAGTGCTCCCATTATAGTGGGAATTTCTATGTTATAGCTGCATTCCAGTCATTATAGCGGGCAGTGGCGAGGCAAAACCTGAACTCTATTTTCCCCTATTTTTGCCATTCATTTTGGGACATCTAAAATCGTTAGTTTCGGTCCGTATCAGTCTAGAAAAAACAAAGATACATCAAAAACAACCTTAGCGTATAATACCTTTGATATAGTAGTTAAAAGCAAGCATCCATGTGCTAACAAAAATAAAGGAAAGCGATAAAGATGTCTTCATGCCCAAATAGGGCAAAACCAAAGTAAGTATAATATATCCAAAGGGGAGGGGTGAGTGTGCTAATCAGATGGGAGATCCTTCGGGGCCTGCTCACCTCTCCATGCCGCGCCCCAGAAGGGAAACTCTTGAAAGTCCTCTGGATTAAGGGTAGGAAGCTCCTATTAGGGGAAAGCGCGGGTAAAGATGACCTTTAGGGCCTTCCACATCCTGTCCATTAGGCGGTGTCTCTTTTGGTTCTTCCGCCTCTTCTATTTTAGCTGCCTGCATAGCATCTGAAGTTCCTAGACTGTGGAGGGTGGAATTGTTGCTCCGACAATGACACCTCGTATAACTCTCCAGATAACATCTAGGTTCACCTATACACGGTCACCGAAATATGGTTGCTGATACTGGGAAGGAGGGGCATATCATCGACATTTGTATCCTCCTCCTTGCCTGAACCTGCTTCAACACGGCTGCTCCCTGCCTTATCTACTCTCCTCCTCTTTCGCTCTTGAGCGGGCAACTTCCTCACTAGTAGGGTGTTGAACAAGGGTTCTATCTCTGCTATTAGATCGGTATCATCCTTGGGTACCCCAACTTGTCTACAAAGCACAGACACCAACCTAGGAAGGAACATGCCCTTCTTGATGCCTCTGTAAAAGTCCTTCAATTTGGACACTATTTGTGCCCTTATATTCAGCTAAGTTCCTCTAATAGCACTGGCCACCAATATACCCCGAGGATAAGTCATATCAGTAAACTTGCCTGGCAGACGGATCCTCCGGCCTATTAGTGCAAACCACCTCTGTGCCTCACTAGAAAAATAAGCACTAGTAATGTTCGTGGTAGTGGGCCAATATACCATACCACGGTACTCAATGATGTGAATAGAATGTAATGAACCCGATTTAATGTGTGATAAAGCTTGATGATTTTTACTATGTGCCTTATGTTGCATGAATATATGCTTATGTGGGAAGTGTAAATATCTGCTTATGTGGGAAGTGTAGTGAGAAATTGTGGATAGGGAAGGGTCGTAGCTGGGTTTGGTATAATAATTAATGATGAATTGCTATGTGATTAGGTGAAGGTTTCTTGGTGTGGTATGGTATTGAATTTTATGACTTTGGGGTTTATGTTTGAGTTTATGATCTGAGTGTCTATGACACATTTGTGTGGGAACGATCTTGGGGGTGTTTTAATGAGTTTTGTTATGTTCCAAGAGTTGCTACGGACATGGGAATGCGAAACCTTGTTAAATTTCAAAATTTCTAGACCGACCCTGTCAAGGCTGCCATAGCAGGAATGACTACTACAGTGCTCCCATTATAGTGGGAATTTCTATGTTATAGCTGCATTCCAGTCATTATAGCGGGCAGTGGCGAGGCAAAACCTGAACTCTATTTTCCCCTATTTTTGCCATTCATTTTGGGACATCTAAAATCGTTAGTTTCGGTCCGTATCAGTCTAGAAAAAACAAAGATACATCAAAAACAACCTTAGCGTATAATACCTTTGATATAGTAGTTAAAAGCAAGCATCCATGTGCTAACAAAAATAAAGGAAAGCGATAAAGATGTCTTCATGCCCAAATAGGGCAAAACCAAAGTAAGTATAATATATCCAAAGGGGAGGGGTGAGTGTGCTAATCAGATGGGAGATCCTTCGGGGCCTGCTCACCTCTCCATGCCGCGCCCAAGAAGGGAAACTCTTGAAAGTCCTCTGGATTAAGGGTAGGAAGCTCCTATTAGGGGAAAGCGCGGGTAAAGATGACCTTGAGGGCCTTCCACATCCTGTCCATTAGGCGGTGTCTCTTTTTGTTCTTCCGCCTCTTCTATTTTAGCTGCCTGCATAGCATCTGAAGTTCCTAGACTGTGGAAGGTGGAATTGTTGCTCCGACAATGACACCTCGTATAACTCTCCAGATAACATCTAGGTTCACCTATACACGTTCACCGAAATATGGTTGCTGGTACAGAGAAGGAGGGGCATATCATCGACATTTGTATCCTCCTCCTTGCCTGAACCTGGCTCAACACGACTGCTCCCTGCCTTATCTACTCTCCTCCTCTTTCGCTCTTGAGAGGGCAACTTCCTCACCAGTAGGGTGTTGAACAAGGGTTCTATCTCTGCTATTAGATCGGTATCATCCCTTGGTACCCCAACTTGTCTACAAAGCAAAGACACCAACCTAGGAAGGAACATGCCCTTCTTGATGCCTCTGTAAATGTCCTTCAATTTGGACACTATTTGTGCCCCTATATTCAGCTAAGTTCCTCTAATAGCACTGGCCACCACTATACCCCGAGGATAAGTCATATCATTAAATTTGCCTGGCAGACGGATCCTCCGGCCTATTAGTGCCAACAGCCTCTGTGCCTCACTAGAAAAATATGCACTAGTAATGTCCGTGGTAGTGGGCCAATATACCATACCACGGTACTCAATGATGTGAATAGAATGTAATGAACCCGATTTAATGTGTGATAAAGCTTGATGATTTTTACTATGTGCCTTATGTTGCATGAATATATGCTTATGTGGGAAGTGTAAATATCTGATTATGTGGGAAGTGTAAATATCTGCTTATGTGGGAAGTGTAGGGAGAAATTGTGGATAGGGAAGGGTCGTAGCTGGGTTTGGTATAATAATTAATGATGAATTGCTATGTGATTAGGTGAAGGTTTCTTGGTGTGGTATGGTATTGAATTTTATGACTTTGGGGTTTATGTTTGAGTTTATGATCTGAGTGTCTATGACACATTTGTGTGGGAACGATCTTGGGGGTGTTGTAATGAGTTTTGTTATGTTCCAAGAGTTGCTACGGACATGGGAATGCGAAACCTTGTTAAATTTATAAATTTCTAGACCGACCCTGTCAAGGCTGCCATAGCAGGAATGACTACTACAGTGCTCCCATTATAGTGGGAATTTCTATGTTATAGCTGCATTCCAGTCATTATAGCGGGCAGTGGCGAGGCAAAACCTGAACTCTATTTTCCCCTATTTTTGCCCTTCATTTTAGGACATCTAAAATTGTTAGTTTCGGTCCGTATCAATCTAGAAAAAATAAAGATACATCCAAAACAACCTTAGCGTATAATACCTTTGATATAGTAGTTAAAAGCAAGCATCCATGTGCTAACAAAAATAAAGGAAAGCGATAAAGATGTCTTCATGCCCAAATAGGGCAAAACCAAAGTAAGTATAATATATCCAAAGGGGAGGGGTGAGTGTGCTAATCAGATGGGAGATCCTTCGGGGCCTGCTCACCTCTCCATGCCGCGCCCAAGAAGGGAAACTCTTGAAAGTCCTCTGGATTAAGGGTAGGAAGCTCCTATTAGGGGAAAGCGCGGGTAAAGATGACCTTGAGGGCCTTCCACATCCTGTCCATTAGGCGGTGTCTCTTTTTGTTCTTCCGCCTCTTCTATTTTAGCTGCCTGCATAGCATCTGAAGTTCCTAGACTGTAGAGGGTGGAATTGTTGCTCCGACAATGACACCTCGTATAACTCTCCAGATAACATCTAGGTTCACCTATACACGTTCACCGAAATATGGTTGCTGGTACTGAGAAGGAGGGGCATATCATCGACATTTGTATCCTCCTCCTTGCCTGAACCTGGCTCAACACGACTGCTCCCTGCCTTATCTACTCTCCTCCTCTTTCGCTCTTGAGAGGGCAACTTCCTCACCAGTAGGGTGTTGAACAAGGGTTCTATCTCTGCTATTAGATCGGTATCATCCTTGGGTACCCCAACTTCTCTACAAAGCAAAGACACCAACCTAGGAAGGAACATGCCCTTCTTGATGCCTCTGTAAAAGTCCTTCAATTTGGACACTATTTGTGCCCCTATATTCAGCTAAGTTCCTCTAATAGCACTGGCCACCACTTTACCCCGAGGATAAGTCATATCATTAAATTTGCCTGGCAGACGAATTCTTTGGCCTATTAGTGCCAACCACCTCTGTGCCTCACTTGAAAAATAAGCACTAGTAGTGTCTGTGGTAGTGGGCCATTATACCATACCACAGTACTCCTTGTCGACTAGTGAATCCCGCAGCCACCTTATATCTATCACCTTCAGCTTGGCCTCCAACTTGTCATTGGGAATGTCCGGCACCCCATGAACCTCATTCATTGTCTGAACGTCCATGGGAGCCTCCTCCCTTGAATGCAAAGAGAAGGCTGGGGCGAATCCCTAAAGGACCATCGGGAGTATGGTAAAAATTCCCTCACCCAACGTTAGAAGGCATCCTACGGGGCCTAGACCAATAGATCCCAGCCAAACTCTTGGATTCGAATGTAGAAAGTCGATGCCTTCTCCTCTACCTTCCACATATAGAAGGCCCTCTTGAAATAGAAGCCCATAGTCTGGTAGTCTATGAGCCTCTCCCAGCTAGTTACGTCGGGGAACCTCACGTAAGGATAGGTTTGTTCCTAATTGGCAGCCTATATTAATATGCAAAATACATGAGTATCGAGTTAGAACCATTAAAATCTCCTAAAAAGAGGTTTTGAAAGAAAAATCCAGTTCCTCGCCAAAAGGGGGGGGGGATATTGCCCAACAGCCTCCCACTATAGCGGGGTCGCTATAGCTAGAATATTTCTACTATAGCGACCTTCATCATCCCCAACCTCAAAGGGTTGTGTCAATGCCCCTTGGCTCCAAAATCCCATTTTTATCAATTTATTACAAATCAGCATTTCTAAAGGTATCCTACTATCAAAATATGGAAGAATCTGGGCATTCCAACTCCTAAATCATGCTCGAATCTAAGTTACCACCCAAGAACAACCCCTCAACTTTCCCCACCATTTTAGACCCATTTTGGCCTTATTTTCCGTCATCCTTATGTCCAGAACACTCTATTAGAGTTGTAAACGTGAGGGAAAGCCCCATGCTCCAACAATTTCAAAGAATAAGTGCAAAATTTTAAAATTCAAATATTCAACCCAAAACTCTATTCTACTCTACTAATTTCTAGCATGCAATAGTCGTTAAGTACTTAATAAAGTCATAAGAGTAGAGAGTGTGATTGTTACCTTGATTTCTATGTTTGGGATAAAGTGATCAGAGTGAGTTTGAGAGAGTTAGGGTTTACTCTCCTTCCCTATATTCAATTATGATCCATATAGAGACCCTATAGTGGGGTCCAACTCAATGGACGGGAACAAAATTTTATTGTGACTTTGTACGTTCAAATTTCTCCTGTCTCGATGATCTTGAGTATATAGGGCGTTGTAAGTTAGGTGGTTCACATAGAGTCAAAATTCATCCTCATCATTGTTTGTTTTTGTGGTAATCTTTTGAAATCAATTTGCTTTTCTCTCAGCCCTAACGATCATTCGGGGATGAAGGAAGGGTAAATTGTTACCTATTTGTAATGACCCAATTCATCGTTATTTAAATACACCTCGTGCGGAGTCCCAAATGTTTTTGACATATGGTTCCCAAATAAAACTTGGGGCACACGATGGAATTATTTAAATTTGAATTGATCCAGGCTGACGTCAGCCCGCCATGGTAGGATGCCTCCTACTATGGCAGCGCTTCTATAGCGCCTGCATTGTCGTTATAGTGGGGCTGATGGAATCAGACCCTAATTAAAGCAATGTCTTTTATTTTTCCTCTCACTTTCTAGGGAGAAAATAGATGAGGGTTACTCTAAAATTTCTCCAAGCCACTCTAAGCTCGAAAACAATTGAGGGATGAATAAGAAGGGTAAAACATAATGATTTCCAGTCTACAATCAATAGGATTTTTCCCACAGAGCTAGAAGCCTAGGTTCAACATTCTTCAGCAAGTGTTTGGTATCCAAGTAGTCTAGATTTTCTTAACTAAGAAGTTAGACCTATATTTATTGATATAAAACCTTATAGAGTGTAGGGAGATTTCATGTATAGTCTTTAGGATACGAAGCATGGATTGTTGAATGTCTGGTTATATATGGTTTAGGCTAATGATGGACTTGATTAGTTATTGTTGGTATTATGATGTTTGATAGGTGTTATCCTGGGAAGGACACTGTGGGTAATCGGATTGTGATGAGGAAATAGTTAGAAATGGATTCTCTCGGGTAGGGGATGGTTTATTATTTCCAGTTATATTGTATGAGCTTGTCAACTGTTTGTTAGTAGTGCATGCCTGATATAGGTTTGGAGAAGAAAGAAGAACATTATTATAAATGAAAGATGTTATCAATTGCATGCAATAAATGTGTTACTTGAACGTACAAGGGTGTTACTATTCATTGTGGTTGTGTTATGTGTTGATGTTTGGTCGGGTACAATGCCGGTACATATATTATTATTGGAGTGGGTACCACACCAGTACATATATTATTACTATTATTGGGTTGCGTACCACTTCGGTACATATAGTATTATTAGATCAGATACCAAGTAAGTATATTTATTATTATTGAATAGGGTACCAAGTCGATATATATTATTATTATTGGATCGGGTATCATGTTGGTATATCCTATGATTAGATCGAGTACCACGCCGATACACTCACAATTTATGTGTGGGTTCCATGAGAGATCTGGGTATACTTCTTTGTAATAAGATGGTATTAGGTTGCTCCATGAGAGGTCCAGGTTGAATTATTGTGTCTTAGGTATCACTTATTGGTTCTTGAGTGGCCGGGTTGGGTATTAAAATGCTAGGGTGACCCTTGTACATACCGAAATGGCATGTTATATGGGGTAGATGATAATTAGGGAGTCCTAGTGGTTCGAGTATTGGAATGATGTGATGTGACAGATGGAGAATGGTAAGTAGGGCTAAGGACCAGGAGTCCGGGCTATTTTATGATTGTTTTTATGAATATATATCTTTTCTTGCTAAGTGGTGTTATTTGTTAATTGCTCATATGAATGGAGCATCGTAAGGAAAGGAGTTGGCATGAGAACTAGAAGAGGATAGTTAATGAAGTAGCAGAGTTGGTAACGACGTATGTGATAGAGGGGTTAGATTATGATCTAAAGTGAGGGTTGAATAGCTTAGAGTTTGGAGTTGGTGGTGGAAGAAGGTGAGTGACTTGAGGGGAAATGTATGGGTCCTAATGGTATTTTGAAGTTTTTTGTTCTTGATTTTGTGCATGATATTATGTGGGTAATTCAGGTTGATCGATGATGCCTATCAGTACTTGTTGTTTGTACCTATACTACTCTAGCTATGCCACTTGGCGTAGTCTGGTTGTAGGGTTCGATAAAGTCTCTTAGGAGAAGATGATGATAATCTCCAGCAGCTTCTACTTCTCTTTCCTTTTGGTGGGAGTTGTGTCTTCTTTTCTTTTATACATTGTATTCTCTTAGCAGTTGTTGTACTTATTTAGACTAGTTCATTGGGAGGGATTTTTTGATTATTTGTAAAAAGGTAATCCTTAAATCTTTAGTTTTTATGACTATTTTAATTATTAAAGAGTTTTCTTAGGTTTTATCAATTTTTGCATTGCCTGTTTTTAAATTGGGTGGTAAGGGTTCTCCTACCTAAGTGTTAGAGTAGGTGCCCGTACGTCTTGATGGGTTGGGTCATGACAAAGAGTCTCCAATTATAATGACCTAGAAGTTCATTCTTAGAAATTTTATAAAAATTACCATTTTACCCCTCCCGATAGTTGCCTCGAGTCCTACTTGATCAGTCGGTGAAGTTGGTTTGGAAATTTTGAACTATTTAATAACTATGATTATTTTAGTTGACAGGTAATTTTAGATGATTAATTTCCTTAGTGATTAATGGGTCAAGTCCATAATTTATTTAATACTAGAATGTCATATGACCCATGTAAAAGAATGAATTATAATAAATGAGGATTGATGTTTTGAGACATAACTCAAACAAGATGCAACATCTATGAAAAAGAAAAAAACTAAACTCGACGGAATTAGGTAAGGACATAACCAAAGTCTTAATTCTTGTGATTTTGGATATGGGCAGAGTATCGTGTTATTATTGATTATATTGTATTGTGGAGTTGAGAAAAAAGAAATAAAATAATCAAAATTTGTAGAAAAATTAAATTGCAATTTCTTTCTGTTGACAATGGTATTTTTAACTTGCCTAAGAGAACCAATTTTTCATGGCTATCATGGAATAATGCTGCGCAATGATTGCAATTTATATAGTGAATAATGCGCAACTGGTTTCGTGACCTGTTAGTTTAGGTTTTAATTTTGTTTCTTTCTTTAAGTTTATACTATGACTAAATTTTGACATATTGATATATCTGATTGAATAATAATTGTATTGTATTATATGAATACCATTAGATTTATGATATTTGGAGGAATTGAGACCTAACTCCAGGTTTGAAATTTAAGAAATATGAGAGTTGGCATATTAATTGACATCAAGATTAGGAACTTAATTATAAATTCGTGCCCTATGATTTTTGGGTCTAGGCTAGACATATAGTAATATAACTATTGTTAGTTTCAAAATCTTATTGTGATTATTTATTTAAATAGATTGTATTAATTTGGAAGCCCAACGAAAGGGGAAGGCTCAAGTCCCGAAGTGATTGTTCGATTACTTGAGGAAAGTGAATTTCTCGACCCTTGTTAAGTGTATAGAATTATGTATTTCCTTGTGGTCTGTATTGGGGAGTAATGGGACTTAGTGATGGGTTGTCTTGTTCATATTGAATGATTCTAATGAGGAAAAAAAGTTAATAAAAGACAACTAGATTGTATATTGATGTGTGATGTGTTGAGAATGGTTGGAAAAATTTATTGATTCATTGTTGATGTTGCATCACCATTGTATTGTTGTGAATTGTGCATTGATATAGAAATGCTCATTTCCTCATTAATTGTTGAACATGTCATTTGCATTAGTTCTGAGATATGGTTGTGATAAGTGTTATATGAATTGAGGAAGATTAAGGAATTAAAGAGGAAATACCATTTTGAGGGACATGTCACGCATCGCGATGGATATTATTATTCGAGGGACGTATCATACGATGTGATAGATTTTATTATCGAGAGTTGTGTCACATTCCGCGATGGATACATGGATATATATGTCCATCATGGGTTCGGGGTTGAGACATACATGAATCACCATACTTGCCATTGCATTTCATTGTATTGCATATATTTATCATGGTGAACTTGTGAGTGATTTTCTGTGGAACTTGTGGTTGATGACTTCATCAAGTGTACTATCGATCTGAAATTATCGGAGTGTTGTCATTGAGATATGAGCTATTTAAATTGTGTACTATTAGATTAGGCTGGTCTTATGCAGGTTGTAGTTGTGGAGGTTCGGTTGGAGTGGTAAGAGTACACCTTTTCTTTAGGACACCTTACTGAGGGTGTTAAGTGTTCTTGAGAGATTTACTCAGGGTGGTAATACGACCAGCACACCACAGGGCTTTCAGACTAGAGTGTGGGCTAAGACCCTAGAGCAGCCGCATGCTCCAGTTATTCAGGATTCGGTGGAGAAGCCCCCTGTGGGTCTCATGGTTGGAGATGATCTTGCACCGACAGTTGGGAGTCAAGGTGCACCATTAATTATTCTGATAGAGGATGAGTAGTGCAGGTATGAGAAATTCCAGAAGATGGACCTACCCTAGTTTTAGGGTGGGAAAAGTAAGGACCCTCATGAGTGTTTGACCAAATGCCAAGAGTCGTTAGAGGCGGTTGGGTTAGCTGAGTCACAAGGGGTTCGGTATGCTAGACTCCTACTCTGTAGGCCAGCGAGAGAGTGGTGGAGAGTTTATTCAGGGCCTTTGTCAATTGGATCTCCGAGTGAATTGGGAGATATTTTCCAGTGCCATCCATGACCGCTTTGTCCCTTGGAGCATGAAAGAGGAGAGCCGCTTGAGGTTCAAAAGTCTGAGACCCATTGTTGCATGTTGTCTAAGCATGCCTTGGCCCTTATTCCTGAAGAGACGGAGAGGATTCAAAGCTTTGTGAGGGGAATGCCTTTCTCTATTAAATCGGCTATGTTTAGGGCATCTCGAGAGGAGGCTTCCTTTCAGTCCATTATGAGTATCTCCAAAGAGGTGAAATTGATGGAGAAAGAGGAGTTTGGGGATCCTAAGAGGGCCCGTACATCTGGTCAATTTTCTGGTGCCTTATCTGGAGGCAGGGGATCCTATAAAAGAGTGGTTTCTTCTAGTGTTGAAGACCCATTCATGCATCTATGTTGACATATAAGGGTGGTCATACACCCTATGGATCTTACAGCATGGGTAAGTGTCACGACCTAAAGTACCCCCTAGACGTGACATGACATATAATACCCCGAGAGGCTCTATACAAGCCACTTAGCATACATCATACAAGATAATAGAGTTGAAGAGTTCAAAGACAGTTTTATATCAAAAGAGTTGACAAAAATAATGGAAGTCTAACATAGTCTCAAAGCCATCTAGTACATGATAAGAAAAGGTGATTGGGACATAACCCATACATCACGTACAATGATCCGAAATGAAAAGACATGTAAGCATTAAAAGAAGCCTCGGTCCTCGGAACATGAGGACTCACCAAGTCTTCAAATCTCAAATGCAACGAACTAGCCACAAATGGAGGGAGAATAGCCAGATCCTACATTAGTTAAACAATGTAGGCAAAAGTATACGTTAGTACATGGAATGTACTAAGTATGATAGCAATGCACAAAATCATGAAAATTATGTAAAAATGGGCTTTACGTGACATGCAATGACCATGCTATATCATAAAACAACATGTTAGAAAATGTAAGTCAAAATCATGGTCAATGCAAGCTAAACGTCTTTAAAGCACTGTGAGATACCTTTATAGGTAACCTTAATTCATTATTTTGGGAAATGAGCCTTAACCGACATTGACCATGTGATCTATAACATAGACTCCGGTGTCTATCCCACACCGAAAAGAGATGTCCTTATTTGCCAAGGCAAGAACCATAAACTTCTAGCTTAAGTGGATCCACTAGCTAATGTCTATCTAAGACAAACCTATGGTGACACATAGTTTATGGGACACAGGTAATCACAACTTGTCCACTTGGTGCTAAGCATAATTCTCACTGATTTATCACAATTCTTAACTTATCGTATCATTAGGAGATATGGGTAATCGCCTCTTGTCTTATTATTAGGGGACATGGGTAATCGCCGCTTGTCTTATCATTCATGGAAGGCACATCAAATAGCCAATCCAAGCTAAAGTTCATTAGAATAGCTCCTAATTCTTGATTCAAAGTTTAGTTGAGAAAACCTTTCAACCCTATGAATCCTTCATGTGAGAAAATCCTTTCACAATAACAACAACAATAACAATGATGCTCACTCTCAAAGAAACCTTAAATAATCATAAATTTCATAAAGGAATATGCATATCTTCATAAAATTCATCTTAAAATCATTCAATTACCTCAATTCATGCATAAAAAGACATAAATCATTTAATTAGATTGTAATTGGAAAGAACCCATGAGATTGAAGAAAATCCTAATTTCAATTAGAGATTCTAACTTGTGAAAATTTGAGAATTAGGAACCCTATGGAGGAAAGGACACCATAGGTGAAAACCATCATACCTTGGAGTTTAAAGCCTACAATCAATGGAGAATTTGGAGGCTTGACTTGAATCCTTAGTGTTCTTCTTCAAGCTTTAGAGAGAGAAATATTTAGGGAAGAACTTTGGAGGGATCTTGTGAAATTTGAAGAGTGATTTAGAATGGGTATATTAAATTTAGCTTAGAAGACTTATATAGGGTCTAAGATTAGGACTAAACCGACCTAGTTTAGGTATTAATAAATTTGGGAAAAGACCAAAAAGCCCTTAAAAGTAACTGCCGGACTCGACCTATGGTTTGGACCTACGGTCTGTAGGTCCCTGGTCAACCATAGAAATATTCAAAAACTATTAAATTTGGACCCCCAACGAAGGTTGCTATGTACGGTCCGTTGGTCCACTTATGGTCCGTACATACCAATCGTAGGTTTCAATCTTGACCCTCAAAATTTCACTAAGTTTGGGACTCACCTACGAGACCTATCTACAACCCGTAGAAGCAATGACGGATCGTCATGTTGAGCCGTAAAAAGGATTATGAAATTTTTCATTTTGAAATTATTTAACTTGCCATCTACGATTCCCACCTACTGCCCATAAGTCAACCTACGGTCCGTCAATGGCTTCCAACAGTACTGGCACCAGTTCTGAAAACCTACATTTTCCTTCTATTCAAAATCCGAGGTGTTACAACATCTCCCCCTTGGGAACATTCATCCTCGAATGAAACTCAAGACATCATAAGGAGGGTAAGAACTAAATCTAACAACCCAACATGAATGCAATCACATAAATGCACATATCCGAGGAGGCAACATCAACTCCAAGCTAAAGCATGTTCAAAGCATCATTTCATAAGGTCTATATACAACTTATACTCAAATGCACATAACATGAAGAAATCAATCTAGTTAACTCATTTTCTCAAAAATTAAGCTTTTCATGAACATATATAAATGAGGAATCATGGGAATATGTAAGACACATGAGATCAAAAGAGTGAACCATGAGGAACTAAATACTTCAAGCTAGAGTAGGGACGGAGGAAAATAAATGAGGATATCGGGACATCATATCAGCCTTGGCCTCTCAAGTAGAACCCTTAACCAACTGATTCCTCCAAAGAACTTTTATAGAATCAAATTCTTTATTTCTCAACTTCCAAACTTGCCGGTCCAAAATCTCAACCGGAATCTCTTCATAAGAAAGACTCTCTTTAACACCAAGACTCTCCAATGGTACAATAGATGTCGGATCTCCAACACATTTCTTTAACAAAGAGACATGGAAAACCGGATGAATCGATGCCAAATCACTAGGCAAGTAAAGTTCATAGGCAACTTTACCAATACATCTCAAAATCTGATATGGGCCCACATAATGGGGACTAAGCTTCCCCTTCTTTCCAAACCTCATTACACCCTTTATGGGTGAAATTTTCAAGTAGACCCAATCATTATCATCAAATTCTAGATCTCTCCTCCTAACATCCGTATATGACTTTTGTCGACTTTGAGTTGTTCTCAACCTCTCTCTAATGAGCCAAAATTTCTCCATAGCCTCGTGGGCCAACTCAGGACCTATCAAGGCAACTTCACCAACTTCAAACTAACCTATAGGATATCTACACCTCCTACCATAAAGAGCCTCAAATAGAGCCATACCAATACTTGAGTGGTAGCTATTATTATAAGCAAACTCAATCAAAGGCAAATGATCATCCCAATTACCCTTGAAATCAATTACACAAGCTCTTAACACATCTTCCAAAGTTTGGATGGTATGCTCCGCTTGCCCATCGATTTGAGGATGGAAGGCTGTGCTAAGCTTAAAGCGAGTACCAAGGCCCTTTTGGAAAGATTTACAAAATTGAGAAGTGAATTGAGTAACACAATCGGATATAATGGATAGGGACACTTCATGCAAACTAACCATCTCCCTTAGGTACAACTTGGCATAGTTTTCCGCCGAGTAAGAACCCTTGACGAGAATGAAATGAGTTGATTTCATCATTCGATCCACAATAACCCAAATCGATTCATGTTGTCACCGGGTGTGGGGTAAACCAACAATAAAGTCCATATTCAGGTCTTCCCACTTCCAAGTAGGAATACAAATGTCTTGGGACAAACTTCCTGGCTTTTGATGCTCAACTTTCACTTGTTGACAATTAGGACACTTAGCTACAAATTCCGCAATATCCTTCTTCATCCCGTTCCACCAATAGACCTCATGCAAGTCACGGTACATCTTTGTGGCTCTCGGGTGAATGGAATATCGAGAACTATGGGCTTCTGATAAAATTTTCTCCCTCAAGTTGTCAACATTGGGAACACACAAACGACTTTGATATCGAAGTACACCATCTCCCACTTGGGAGAAAGCCTCAACACGCTTTTTAAGCACCGCTTCCTTTAATTCCATCAAGATTAGATCAAGACCTTGCTTTTCTTTCACATCCGACACAAAAGACGATTGTGAACCATTATGAACAACAATGCCACCTTCATTAGAATCAATCAACCGAACACCCAATCGGGCCAATCTATGAACATATCAAACCAACTCCTTCTTATTATCCTCAACATGAGCTACACTACCCATAGATTGTAGACTAAGAGCGTCCGCCACCACGTTCGCTATACCGGGGTGATAGAGGACACTCATGTCGTAATCCTTTAGCAACTCTAGCCACCTCCTTTGGCGAAGGTTTAGATCCTTTTGCTTGAACACACATTGCAAATTCTTATGATCGGTGAAGACATCAACATGAACACCGTATAAGTAATGCCTCCAAACCTTTAAGGTAAACAAAACCGCCGCTAGTTCTAAGTCATGGATAGGATAGTTATTTTCATGAATTTTGAGCTGCCGTGAAGCATAAGCAATCACTTTCTGACTTTGCATAAGAACACATCGTAGTCCAACCCTTGAAGAATCACAATAAACTACAAACCCATCGGACCCTTCCGATAAAGTCAATATCGGAGCGGAGGTAAGTCTATCTTTCAATTCTTGGAAACTCTTCTCACATACTTCAGACCATACAAACATAACTTTCTTTTGGGTCAATGCCGTCAATGGAGAGGCAATCAAAGAAAACCCCTCAACAAACCTTCTATAGTAACCAGCCAAACCCAAGAAACTTTGAATATCCGAAGGGGATAGGTCTAGGCCAATTCTTAACTACATCCGTCTTCTTAGGATCTACCTGAATGCCCTTACCAGAAACAATGTGACCAAGAAAAGCCACGGATCTCAACAAAAACTCATATTTACTAAACTTTGCAATGAGTTGTTGGTCCTTGAGGACTTGCAACACAATCCTCAAATGATTAGTATGCTCATCTGCACTCCTTGAGTAAATCAAAATATCATTGATGAACACAATCACAAACATATCTAGGTATTGTCTAAGCATCCTATTCATCAAATCTATAAATGCGGCCGAAGCATTTGTCAAGCCAAACGATATTACCAAGAACTCATAGTGACCATACCTAGTCCGAAAAGCCATCTTCAAAATTTCATCTTCCTTCACCCTCAATTGGTGATAACCTGACTGGAGGTCAATCTTAGAGAAGTAACTCGCTCCTTGAAGTTGATCAAACAAATCGTGTATCCTTGGAAGAGGATAATTATTCTTAATGGTAACTTTATTAAATTATCGATAGTCGATACACATACAGAGTGAACCATCTTTCTTTCGAACAAACAAAACTGGAGCACCCCATAGAGAGATACTCGGTCGGATGAAGCCCTTATCCAACAAATCTTTCAATTTCTCCTTTAATTCCTTAAGTTCTGCGGAGCCATTCGGTAAGGAGGAATAAAGATAGGTTACGTATTTAGGAGAAGGTCAATGCCGAAGTACATTTCCCTTTCGAGAGGAACACCGGGTAAATCATCTGGAAATACTTCTGAAAACTCATTAACAATGGGGACCGACTCAAAGATAGGGGTATTAGAATCTGTATCCCTAACCCGTACAAGATGGTATATACAACCCTTAGAAATCATCTTTCTAGCTTTAAGACAAGAAACAAACCGACTCTTAGGCATAGAATTTCCCCCTTTCCACTCTAGAACGGGTTTGTTTGGAAATTGACACTTGACCACTCGGGTTCTACAATCAATAAAAGCATAACATGAATGCAGTCAATCCATCCCAAGAATAACATCGAAATCTAACATATCAAGTTCTACAAGATCAACATGAGTGACTCTATGGGATAAGGAGACGGGACAATTTCTATACTCTCTTAGCCACAATAGATTCACCAACAGGAGTAGAGATGGAAAAATGATTTATCAACACATCCGGAGGAACATCAAACCTCATAGTCACATATGGCGTCACAAATGACAAGGTAGCACCGGTATCAAGCAAATTATAAACATCAAGATTAAAGACTTTCAACATACCGGTAACCACATAAGGAGAACCCTCTTGCTCATGATGAGTTTGAAGTGCATAGAATATATTTTGCTTCTAACTCCCACTAGAACCTGATGAGGGATAAGGTTGAGCCCGTCGACAGTTATCTCCTTCATTCTTAGAAATGGAGGGACAATCCCTAATCTTATGATCTGTCTTGCCACAACCAAAATATGCATTGGAACCGGCTAGGCATTTACCCTCATGCTTCCTTCCACATTTAGCACAATTAGACAATGAAGACCAACCACCATTTCCTCCTTGAGGCTTAGGGTTAGACACCCTATCCTTGCTGAACTTAGGAATCAGAGCATTGGAGGAACCTTGACTAGAGAACCTTTGTCAAAACTTAGAACGATCATGTCTATCGAACCTTAAGTGTGAAAAGTCACCATCACCGATCTTAGCCCTCTTTGCCTCCCTAGTCTTCTCCTTAAGTTTTTCCTCCTCAATTTGTTGAGCACGAACCATTAGGCTAGAAATGTCCATATCATTGATAAGCATAGCGGTGCGACATTTCTTGACCACCATTTCGGACGCTCCCGACACAAACTCACTCATTCTTGCCCTAGGGTTGGCAACCATAGTAGGAGTATACCTAGACAATTGTGTGAATTTCAGAGCATACTCCTTCACACTGATGTTTCATTGATGAAGGTTAATGAACTCAATCACCTTTGCTTCTATCATTTCAAGGGGAAAGAACCTATCAAGGAAAGCAACCTTAAACTTTTCCAAATCAAGAGGACCCACATGAACCACCCTCTCACTCTTCCATTGTTTAAACCACACTTGATCCATACCCTTAAGTTGGTAAGCGATCAATTCTGCCTTTTCCATCTGCTTCACTCCCATGATCATTAGCACCTTGTACACCTCATCAATGAAATCTTGAGGATCTTTCTCAACCTTGGAACCATGAAACTCCGGAGGATTTATTCTAGTGAACTCCCTCACTCTAGATGCTGCCGTACCCACATTTGGGTTCATGGGGACCACGGCCTCCCTATTGGCTTGAGCCGTCATGGATTGGGCCAACACTTGAAAAACAGCCCTAAACTCTGCATTAGTCACTTGTTTGGACAAAGGGTTGACTGGAACTTGAGGAGCTTCTTGAGGTGCTTCTCCTTCCACATTCTCTCTCACATTCCTTCTAGCATATGCCCTTGGAGTGGCCATATTCTGAAAAATATAGGATAGGAATTAGGAGAGAGACGTATAGAGTTAAACTCTATCACACGACTTTAGAATGAAGAAAAAAGTGGAGTACAGTTTTATAACAAAAGAGTTGACAAAAGTAGCAGAAGTCTAACATAGTCTCAAAGCCTTTTAATACATGATAAGAAAAGGTGATTGGGACATAACCCATACATCACGTACAATGATCCGAAATGAAAAGACATGTAAGCAATAAAAGAAGCCTCAGTCCTCGGAACATGAGGACTCACCAAGTCTTCAAATTTCAAATGCAATGCACTAGCCACGAATGGAGGGAGAAGATTCTAATCCTTCATTAGTTAAATAATGTAGGCAAAAGGCAAAAGTATGTATGCGTTAGTACATGGAATGTACTAAGTATGATAGCAATACACAAAATCATGAAAATCATGTAAAAGGGGCTTTACGTGACATGCAATGACCAAGCTGTATCGTAAAATACTATGTTAGAAAACGTAAGTCAAAATCATGGTCAATGCAAGCTAAACGTCTTTAAATCAATTTGAGATACCTTTAGAAGTAACCTTAATTCATTATTTTGGGAAATGAGCCTTAATCAACATTGACCATGTGAGCTATAACATGGACTCCGGTGTCTATCCCACACCAAAAAGAGATGTCCTTACTTGTCAAGGTAAGAACCATAAACTTCTAGTTTAAGTAGATCCACTAGCAAATGTGTATCTAAGACAAACCTATGGTGGTACATAGTTTATGGGAGACGGGTAATCATCACTTGTTCGCTCGGTGCTAAGCATAATTCCCATGGATTTATCATAATTCTTAACTTGTCATATAATTAGGAGACATGAGTAATCGCCTCTTGTCTGATTATTAGGGGACATGGGTAATCGCCGCTTGTCTTATCATTCATGGAAGGCACATCAAATAGCCAATCCAAGCTAAAGTTCATTAGAATAGCTCTTAATTCTTGATTCAAAGTTTAGTTGAGAAAACCTTTCAACCCTATGAATCCTTCATGTGAGAAAATCCTTTCACAATAACAATGATGCTTCACTCTCAAAGAAACTTTAAATCATCATCAATTTCATAAAGAAAGATGCATATCTTCATAAATTTCATCTTAAACTAATTCAATTATCTCAATTCATGCATAAAAAGACATAAATTAATCAATTAGATCGTAATTGGAAAGAATCCGTGAGATTGAAGAAAACCTTAATTTCAATTTGAGATTCTAACTTGTGAAAATTGGAGAATTTAGGAACCCTATGGGGGAAATGACTCCATAGGTGAAAGCCATCATACCTTGAAGTTTAAAGCCCACAATCAATGGAGAATTTGGAGGCTTGACTTTAATCCTTAGTCTATTTCTTCAAGCTTTAGAGAGAGAAATATTTGGGGAAGAACTTTGGAGGGATTTTGGGAAATTTGAAGAGTGATTTAGAATGGGTAGATTTTATCTTAGGAGACTTATATAGGGTTTAGGAATAGAACTAAACCGACCTAGTTTAGGTATTAATAAATTTGGGAAAAAACCAAAAAAGCCCTTAAAATTAAATGTTAGACTCGACCTACGGTTTGGACCTACATTCCGTAGGTCTAACTACGGACCATCTTTGTCAACCATAGAAAGATTTAGAAACTTTTAATTTTAGACCCTTAATGACGGTTGCTATGTATGGTCCGTTGGTCCACTTACCATATATACATACCAACTATAGGTTTCAACCTTGATCCTCAAAATTTCACTAAGTCTGAGACTCACCTACGAGACCTATCTACGACCCGTAGAAGCAATGAAGGGCCATCTTGCTGAGCCTTAAAAAGGGTTCTGAAACTTGTCATTTCAAAATTATTTAACTTGCCATCTACGGTTCTAACCTACGACCCGTAAGTCAACCTACGGTTCATCAATGGCTTCCGTCAGTACTGACACTAGTTCTGAAAACCTGCATTTTACTTTTTTTCAAAATCCGAGGTTTTACAGTCAGGGCTCTACGGTTCATAATGGTGACCTACGGGGTGAGGCAATCATAGTGGTTCTTAAGGATCCACACAATAGTTCCCATTTCAGATGTTTTGCTTCAGTTGTGGAGATCCCGATCACATGATGCAACAATGTCCTTTGTAGAGAGGTTTTGGAGGACCCCCAACCTATTTCTTCAGCTCATACTAGAGGCGGTAGAGCTTCTGGTAGCAGTACTGCAACTTAGTAGAGTGGGGGTTAGAGGTACTACCTAGGCTTGAGGTGGAAGATGTAGAAGTTTTATCTTTTCCCAGAGAGACCTGAGTTGGAGGCATCTGATGCAGTTATTACAAGTATCATCCCAGTATGCCATCGATATGTGTCTGTACTATTTGATCCGGCGTCTATATTCTCTTATGTGTTTGCCTATTTTGCTGCTAGATTTGATATGATGTGTGATAACATGCCTATACCTATTAGTTTTTCTACACCTGTGGATGTGCCTTTAGTGGTGGATTGAGAGTATTGATTCTCTCTTATTTCTCTAGCGAGGTATGAGACTTGGGTAGACTTGATCATTTTGGGGATGGTAGACTTTGATGTTATCTTGGGTATAGATTGGCTTTCTCCTCATCATGCTATTCTTGATTGTAATGCTAAGATTGTGACCTTAGCGATGCAGGGTGTTTTGATGGTTGAGTGGAGCTGTGCTAGTGGTTCTTACCCTAGCAAGGTTATCTCCTTCATCAATGCTCAGATATTGGTGGAAAGATAGTGTTTGTCTTACTTGGACTTCATTCGGGACACTAGTGTTGATCCACCTCCAATGGTTTCCATTCCCGTGGTTCTGGAATTTCCTTATGTGTTTACTACTGAACTTCCAAGTGTTCCTTCCAATAGGGATATTTATTTTTCTATTGATTTGGAGCAGGGCACTAAGCCAATTTCTGTTACTCCTTACTGTATGGCTCCATAAAAGGTGAAGGAGTTGAATGATCAATTGAAGAATTTGTTGAGTAAGGGTTTTTGTTGCCCTAGTGTGTCACCTTGGGGTGCTCCTGTATTATTTGTGATGAAGAAGGACGGTACTGTAAATATGTGTATAGACTACAGGCAGTTGAATTAAGTAATGGTGAAGAACAATTATCCTCTCCCGCGTATTAATGACTTATTTGATAAACTTCATGGTGCATCATTGTTTTCTAAAATTGATTTGAGGTCTGGGTACAATCAGTTGAGGATTAACGCATCGGATGCGCCTACGATAGCTTTTCAGACTCGATATGGGCATTATGAGTTCCTAGTGATGTCCTTTGGGTTGAGTAACATCCCTGCAGCATTCATGGAGTTGATGAATGGGGTGTTTTGACCATCCTAGATTCTTTTGTGATTGTCTTCATCTATGATATTTTTGTGTACTCTAGGACTGAGGAGGACCATGTTCGACACTTAAAGATTGTACTTCAGAGGTTGAGGGAAGAGAAGTTGTATGACAAGTTCTAAAAGTGTGAGTTCTGGCTTAATTTTGTAGCATTCATAGGACACATGGTGTCTAAGAAGGGTATAAGAGTAGATCCGGCAAAGATTGAGGTAGTAAGAGGTTTGACGCAACCTACTTTTCCTACTAGGATCCAGAGTTTTGTGGGATTGGCAAGCTATTACTAATAATTTGTTCATAGTTTCTCTACTATTGTAGTTCCGTTGACTAGATTGACTTGAAAGAATTGGGGTTTTCAGTGGTTCGATTAGTGGGAGAAGAGTTTTCAAAAGCTCAAGACATTATTAACTTTGGCTCCTTTATTGACTCTATCCAAGGAGGTTGTAAAATTTGTTGTTTATTGTGATGCTTTAGGAGTTGGTTTGGGTTGTGTCTTGATGCATAAGGGGAAAGGTATTGCCTATGCTTCTAGGCAGTTGAAGGCCCATGATAAGAACTACCCTACTCATAATTTGGAGTTAGAGGTCGTGGTTTTTATGCTTAAGTTATGACGTCACTATTTGTATCGGGTGATTGTTAGGTCTTCACCGATCATCAGAATCTTCAGTACATCTTCAGTTAGAGAGATCTGAACTTGAGGCAGCGTAGATTGCTTAAGTTCCTGAAGGACTACGACATCACTATCTATATCACCCGGGGATGGCCAATATGGTGGTTGATGCTTTGAGTAAGAAGACTTCTAGCATAGGGAGTCTTGCCGCGATCAGTGATGAGGAGAGTCTGTTGGCTAAAGATGTTCAGAGGTTAGCCAATAGTCTTATCGAGTTGTAGATTTCTTAGGAGAGTGGTGGTATGAATTTTTTTATTGAGGCCTGATCTTTTTTGGTTGAGCAGATCCGTGAGCGACAATTTGAGGATTAAAGTTATGCCTTATCCAAGACGAGGTGTCGAGGGGCGAAGCCAAGGAGGTTTTGCTAGATTTTGATAGTGTTGAGGATCAGAGGTAGGACTTATGTGACCAAGGTGGGAGAGTTAGTTAGATTGATTCTGGAGGAGGCTTACTGTTCTCGATATTCTATCTATTCGGGAGAAGCCAAGATGTATCATGATATAAATCAACATTACTACTGGTTTAGTATGAAGAGGGATATTTCTGAGTTGGTGTCTAGGTGTTTGAGTTGCCAACAGGTCAAGTGTGAGCATCAGTGACTTGGAGGTGTGTCTTAGAGGATGCCCATTCTTACTTAGAAGTGGGAACGTATTACCATGGACTTTGTTGTAGGCTTGCCTACCACCGTGGGTACTTATGATTCTATTTGGGTAGTTGTTGACCGGTTGACTAAGTCCACCCATTTCATCTCAGTTTAGTTGAAGCACACAATGGAGAAGTTAGCTAGACTCTATATCAGTCAGATGGTTCGGTTACATGGGATGCCTGTTTCTATTATCTTTGATTAAGGTTCATTATTCTCTTCTCACTTTTGGAGCAACACAGTTTGGGTATTTGATTAGATAAGAGTACAATCTTTCAACCTCATACAGACGTGCAGTCCGAGTGGACAATTAAGGTGTTGGAGGACATGCTCCGAGTGTGTGTCATTGACGTTGGTGCTTGTTGGGATCAACACTTTTCCTTACCAGAGTTTTCCTACAACAACAGTTATCACTCCAGTATTCAAATGGCTCCATTTGAGGCATTTTATAGTTTATTGTGTAGATCTCTGATTAGCTGGTTTGATTCAGTTGAGATGGACTTTTTAGATACAAATTTTCTTAGAGATGCCATCGAGCAGGTCCGTAGGATTCATGGTAGACTGCTAACGGCCTAGAGTCAACAGAAGAGTTATGAAAATAAGAGGGTTTCAGCCCTAGAGTTTGTGGAGAGTGATCATGTTTGGCTCAGAGTGTCACCCATGAAGGTGTGATACGATTCGAAAAGAAGGGAAAGCTTAAACCTCGATTCATTGGCCCATTTGAGATTTTGGGATGAGTTGGAGAGGTGGCCCATAAGTTGGCCACGCCACCTAGTTTGTCAGCTGTACATCCTGTTTTCCATGTCTCCATGCTTTAGAAGTATGTTTGGGATGAGTCTCATATGCCTTCACTTGATTCAGTGTTATTGGGTCTAGACTTGTTATTTGAGTTGGAGCTTATAGCTATTTTGGATAGGTAGTTTCGGAAGCTTAGAACAAAAGAGATTGCTTCAGTGAAGGTGTACTGGAAGCACCATTCAGTTGGAGAGGCGACTTTGGAGATGGAGTCTGACATGCGTGCCAGATATCCTCAGCTTTTCAAAACTTCAGACATTTTCTTTTACTTTATGTTTGAGGACGAACATGGTTTTTAGTGGTGGATACTGTAATGACCCGAAAGGTCATTTTAAAAAAAATTCATAAAAAATATCATTTTATCCCTCACGATAGTTGCCCCGAGTCATTTATGATCGATCGGTGAAGTTGGTTTGAGAATTTCGAACTGTTTGATAACTACGATTATTTTCATTGACGGGTAATTTTAGATAATTAATTTTTTTAGTGACTAATGGGCCAACTCCATAATTTATTTAATACTCTATATCACATGGCCCATGTAAAAGAATGAATTATAATAAATGAGGATTGATGTTTTGAGTCATAACTCAAACCAGTCGCAACACCTCTGAAAAAGAGAAAAAAAGAAACTCGACGGAATTAGGTAAGGACTTAACCAAAGTCTTAATTCTTGTGATTGTGAATATGGGCAGAGGATTGTATTATTATTGATTATATTGTATTGTGGAGGTGAGAAAAAAGAGAAAAAGAATAAAAAAATTGTAGAAAAATTAAATTGCAATTTCTTTCTATTGACAGAAGTATTTTTAACTTGCTTAAGGGAACCAATTTTTTATGGCTATCATGGGATAAAATTGCACAATGATTTCCATTTAATAGGCAATCATTAGAATAATTTATATAGTGAATAATGCGACACTAGTTTCGTGACCAGTAAGTTTAGATTTTAATTTATTTTCTTCTTTTGGTTTTGTATTATGATTCAAATTTTGACATATTGATATATATATATATATATATAATTGAATAATAGGTATATTGTATTATATGAATACCACTAGATTTATCATATTTAAAGGAATTCAGACCTAACACCAGGCTTGAAATTTAAGAAATATGAGAGTTGACATATTAATTAGCATCAAGATTGGGACTTGATTATAGATTCGTGCTCTATGATTTTTGGGTCTAGGCTAGACATATAGTAATATGAGTGTTGTAAGTTTAAAAATCTCATTGTGATTATTTATTTGAATAGATTGCATTGATTTGGATGCCTAATGAAAGAGGAAGGCTCAAATCCTAGAGTGATTGTTCAATTATTTGAGGCAAGTTGATTTCTCGACCCTTGTTAAGTATATAGAATCGTGTATTTCCTTGTGGTATATGTTGGGGAGTAATGAGACTTGGTGGTGGGTTGAATTGTTCATATTCAATAATCCTAATGAGGAACAAGGGATAATAAAAGAAAATTTGATTGTATATTGATGTGTGATGTGTTGAGAATGATTGAAAAGATTTATTGATTCATTGTTGATGTTGTATCACCATTGTGTTGTTGTGAACTGTGCATTGATATGGAAATAGTCATCTCCTCATTAATTGTGTGAACATGTCATTCGCATTGGTTTTGAGACATGGTTGTGATAAGTGTTATGTGAATTGAGAAAGATTAAGAAATTAAAGAGGATGTACCATTTCGAGGGACGTGTCGTGCGCCACAATGGATATTACGATTCAAGGGACGTGTCGTATGCTATGAAAAATTCTATTATCGAGGGTCTTATCACACGTCGTGATGGATGCATGGACAGATATGTCCCCCAGGGGTTCCGGACTGAGAGACAGCGGGTATGTATCACTAGGTCAGGCATGCATCACCATACTTGGCATTACATTTCATTGTATTTGCATATCTTTATCATGGTGAACTTGTAAGTGCTTTTCTGTGGAACTTGTGATTGATGACTTTATCCTATGTATTGTTGATCTAAAATTGTCGGAGTGTTGTCATTGAACTATGAACTATTTAAATTGTGCACTGTTAGGTTGGGCTAGTTTTATGCAGGTCGTAATTGTGGAGGTTCGGTTGGAGTGGTAGGAGTACCCATGTTCTATATTAGTTAACTTGTGTTTAGGAGTTTGCTTGTTGAGTACAGTGTTATTTGGTACTCACCCCTTGCTGCTACATATGTGTAGGTTACGAGCTCGAATCTTTGTGATACTCCCTCTTCCTTTCCTATCCAAGGCTTCCTGTGGAAATTTGTGAGATAGTTATTTATCATTCCAGCGAACCTCTTGCTCATATTTATGATCTTGTTCTACTTTAGAGACAATATCATTGAGACTTGTTTATTTTCTTCAATTCTACTGTAATACATTAGAGGTTTGAACATGTGACAACCAGGCTTTGGAGTTTATTTAAGAAGACTTTGTTATCCGCTTTATTTAGTTGTTAGACTTTCATTTTATTTTTACTTCCGCATTTTATCGTATTATTTGGGTTTAGATTGACTTGTCTTGGTGGGATAAGACAAGTGCCATCACATCCATTTTTGAGTCGTGAAAATGCTATCAAAGCCCCAGGTTTATAGGTCTCACGTGTATATAAACCGAGTCTAAATAAAGTCTCAAGAATCGGTACAAAGACGTATGTACTTATCTTTGAGAGTCTATGAAGACTGTTAGGAAACTTCTTTTTGTTCATTCTTTCTCATCATGCGCGATTACCTTCGTTAGTACTGAGTTACCACATTTTTGTTGACTGATGGCAAGGATTAGACCTACTGTTACTGGTGGTTGAGGGGAGGCAGTCCCCGAGGCAATTGTTGAGGCCCCAGCTAGGAGTTGGGGTAGAGCATGAGCTAGAGGTTGTACCCATAGAGCGACACTAGCCAGAGGTCATGCCCGTGGAGTGGCACCAGTGAGGGGTCATGCTAGAGAGGTCTCTCTAGAGCCATAGATAGATGATAGAGATTACCAGGTTCCTCCAGTGTCCACATCCACACCTTTTCTTCATGATATCTTACTGAGGGTGTTGAATGTGCTCGAGAGCTTTACTCAGGGTGGTAGTGTGACCGGCACACCACAAGGCTCTCAGACTAGAGTGGGGGCTTAGACCTCAAAGCAACAACATGCTCTAGTTATTTAGGATCCAGTGGGGCAGTCATCAATGGGTCCCGTGGTTGGAGATGATCTTTAATCAGCAATTGGGAGTCAAGGTGCACCTTTAGTTGTTCTGACAGAGGATAAGCAATGCAGGCATGTGAATTTTTGGAAGATAGATCCACCATATTTTAAGAATGGGAAGAGCAAGGATGCTCATGAGTTTCTGACCATATGCTGATAGTTTCTAGAGGTGGTTGTGTTAGCTGAGTCACATGGAGTTCGGTATGCTACACTCTAGCTCCATGGGCCAGTGAGAGTGGTGAAGAGTTTATTCAGGGTCTTTGCCAGTTGGATCTCCTCTAGTGACTTGGGAGATATTTTCCAATTCCTTTCATGACCGCTTCATCCCTGGATGAGTTAGAGAGAAGAGCCTCGTGAGGTTCAGGAGTATGAGACATGGCAGATTATCCACTATACAGTATGAGACCCATTTTTGCCAGTTGTCTAGGTATGCTTTGGCCTTTATTCCAGATGAGTTGGAGAGGATCCATAGATTTGTGAGGGGATTGACTTTCTCTATTAGATCAAGGCATCTCGAGAGGGGGCTTCCTTGTAGTCCATTGTGACCACCATCAAGAAGTCCAAATTGATGGAGAGAGAGGAGTTTGGGGATCCTAAGAGGGCCCTATACATATGGTTAACTTTTGGTGCCTCATCTAGAAAAAGGGGATCGTACAGAGGGATTGGTTCCTTCCAGTTTCGGACACCCATTTATATATCTATGACGACATTTGAGGGTGGTCAGATACCTCGTGGATCTTACAATATGTGTCAGGGCTCATACGGTTCACAACAACGACCTACAAGGTGAGGCAGTCATGGTGGTTCTTCAGGATCTGCATAATAGTTCCCGAGTTAGAGGTTTCGCTTCAGTTGTGGAGATCTCGATTACATGATGTGACAATGTCCTTTGTAGAGGGGTCAGGGAGGACCCCAGCCTAGTTTTTCAGTTAATACTAGACCATCGGCACCACAGGTCAGGGGCTATGGTAGAGGTCAGTTAAATAGAGGCGGTAGAGCTTCAAGTAGCAATACTGCAACTCAACAGAGTGGGGGTAGAAGTACTACCCAGGCTGGAGGTGACAGAGAGGGGTAATTTTATGATTTCCCAAGGAGACCCAAGGCGGAGGCATCTAATGCAGTTATTAAAGGTATTGTCCTAGTATGCCATCGATTTGTGTCTGTACTATTTGATCTGGGGTCAACATTCTCTTATGTGTCTACCTATTTTGCTGCTGGATTTGATATGATGTGTGATAGCATGCTTGTAACTATAGGTTTTTCTACACCTGTGGGTGAGTCTTTAATGGTAGATCGAGTGTATCAATCATATCTTATTTCTCTGGTGGGGTATGACACTCTGGTAAACTTGATCATTCTGGGAATGGTAGACTTTGATGTTATCTTGGGTATGGATTGTCTTTCTCCTAATCATGTTATTCTTGACTGTAATGCTAAGACTGTGACCTTAGTGATGTTAGGTGTTTTGAGGGTTGAGTTGAGGGGCGTTACTGGTTCTAACCCTAGCAAGGTTATCTCCTTCATCTTTGCTCAGAGATTGTGGAGAGAGGGTGTTTATCTTACTTAGCCTTCATTCAGGACATTAGTGTTGATCCACCTCCCATGGATTCCATTCCCGTGGTTCAAGAGTTTTTGGATTTTTTTCCTACTGATCTTCTAGGTGTTCCTCCCGATAGGAATATTGATTTTTCTACTGATTTGGAGCAAGGTACTAAGTCCATTTCTATTTCTCCTTATCGTATGGATCTAGCAGAGTTGAAGGATCAGTTGCAGGATTTATTGAGTAAGGGATTTATTCGCCTTAGTGTGTCACCTTGGGGTGCTCCTATATTATTTGTGAAGAATAAGGACGGGACTATGAGGATGTGTATTGACTACATGTAATTGAACAAAGTAATGGTGAAGAACAAGTATCCTCTACCCTGTACTGATGACTTATTTGATTAGCTTCAGGGAGCATCGCTGCTCTCTAAGATTGATTTGAGGTCTGGGTACCATCAGTCGAGGATTAGGGTATCCGATGTCCCTAAGATAACTTTTCAGACTTGATATGGGCATTGTGAGTTCCTAGTGATGTCCTTTAGGTTGACTATCGCCCCTGCAACATTCATGAAGTTGATGAATGGGGTGTGTCGACCATGCTTGGATTCTTTTGTGATTGTCCTTATCGATGATATTTTGGTGTACTCTAGGACTGAGGAGGACCATGTTTGACACTTGAGGATTGTACTTTGGAGGTTGAGGGAAGAGAAGTTGTATGCCAAGTTCTCAAAGTACAAGTTCTGGTTTAATTCTGTGGCATTCTTGGAATGTAGTGTCCAATGAGGGTATTAGAGTAGATCCAGCTAAGATTGAGGAAGTTAGAGGTTGGACGCAACCTACTTCTCTTACTGAGATCTAGAGTTTTATGGGATTAGCAGGCTATTACCGATGGTTTGTTTAGAGTTTCTTTACTGTTGCAGCTCCGTTGACCAAATTGACTTGATAGAGTGTGGGCTTTTAGTGGTTCGATGAGTGTGAGGAGAGCTTTCAAAAGATCAAGACTTTATTGACTTCAGCTCCTATGTTGACTCTACCCTAGGAGGGTGTGGACTTTACAGTTTATTGTGATGCTTTAAGAGTCGCTTTGGGTGGAGTCTTGATGCAGAAGGGGAAGGTGATTGCATATGCTTCTAGGCAGTTGAAGACCCATGAGAAGAGCTACCCTACTCATGATTTGGAGCTAGCGGTCTCACTATTTGTATGGTGTGCATTGTTAGGTCTTCACCGATCATCGGAGTCTTCAGTACATCTTCAGTCGGAGAGATCTGAACTTGAGGCAGCTTAGATGACTTGAGTTAATGAAGGGCTATGACATGACTATCTTATATCAACCGGGGAAGGCCAATGTGGTGGCCGATGCTTTGAGTAGGAAGACTTCTAGCATGGGGAGTCTTGCCGTGATAAGTGTTTAGGAGAGACAGTTGGCTAGAGATGTTCATAGGTTAGCTAACAGTCTTGTCTGGTTGTAGATTTCTAAGGATAGTGGTGGTATGATTGCTTTTATTGAGGCCCGGTCTTATTTGTTGAGCAGATCCCTGAGCGGCAGTTTGAGGATGGAAAGTTATGTCTTATCCGAGACACAGATTTGAGGGGTGAAGCTAAAGAGGTTGTTCTTGATTCTGATGGAGTGTTGAGGATCGAAAGTAGGATTTTTGTGCCTAAGGTGGGTGAGTTGGTTAGATTGATTCTAGAGGAGGCTCACTCTTCTCGATATTCTATCCATCTGGGAGCGGCCAAGATGTATCACGATTTAAGTCAGCATTACTGGTGGTGTGGTATGCAGAGGGATATTTATGAGTTCGTGTCTACGTGTTTGACTTGCCAACAAGTCAAGTATGAGCGTCAATGACCTGAAGGTATGTCTCAAAGGATGCCCATACCTACTTAGAAGTGGGAACGTATTACCATGGACTTCATTGTGGGCTTGCCTACCACTGTGGGTGTTTATGATTCTATTTGGTAGTTGTTGATAGGTTGACTAAATCCGCCAATTTCATCCAGTTCAGGTAAAGTACATGGCGGAGAAGTTAGCTTGATTCTATATCAGTTAGATAGTTCGGTTACATGGGTTGCATGTTTCTATTGTCTCTGGTCGGGGTTCATTATTCACTTCTTACTTCTGGAGGGCCCCGTAACACGGTTTGTGTACTCTGTTAGATATGAGTATGGCCTTTCACCCTTAGACAGACGGACAGTCCGAGCAGACAATTCAGGTGTTGGAGTACATGCTCGGAGTGTTTATGATTGACTTTGGTGCTCGTTGGGATCAACACTTGTCCTTAGTAGAGTTTTCTTACAACAACAGTTATCACTCCACTATTCAGATGGCCCCATTTGAGGCATTTTATGGTAGGCGGTGTAGATCTCTGATTGGTTGGTTTGATTCAGTTAAGATGGACTCGTTAGATACAGATTTTCTTAGAGATTCCATGGAGCATTTCCGTAGGATTCAGGGTAGACTTTTAACGGCCCAAAATAGACAAAAGAGTTATGCAGATAGGAGGGTTTGAGCCCTAGAGTTTATGGAGGGTGATCATGTTGGCTCAGAGTGTCACCCATGAATGGTATGATGCGATTTGGAAAGAATGGCAAGCTTAGCCCTCGATTCATTGACCCATTTGAGATTTTGGGACGAGTTGGAGAGGTGGCCTATAAGTTGGCCTTGCCACCTAGTTTGTTAGTTTTTACATCCTGTTTTCCATGTCTCCATGCTTTGGAAGTATGTCCCAAATGAGTCTCATGTGCTTTCACTTGATTCAGTGGTGTTCGGTCCAAACTTGTCATGCTATTTTGGATAGGCAGGTTCGAAAGCCTAGAACCAAAAAGATTACTTCAGTGAAGGTGCAGTGGAAGCACCATTGAGTTGGAGAGGCAGTTTGAGAGACGAAATTCGACATGCGTGCAAGATAACCTCAACTTTTCGAAGCTTCATGTACTTTCTTTTACTTTATTTTTGAAGATGAATATGATTTTTATTGGTGAATAATGTAATGACCCGAAAGGTCATTTTTATAAACTTTCATAAAAATTATCGTTTTACCCTTTCCGATAGTTGTCCCGAGTTTTTTTTTATCAATTGGTGAAGTTGGTTTGGAAATTTTGAACCATTATTCACTAACAAAATTAATTATCTAAAATTACCCATCAACTAAAATAATTGTAGTTATCATTTTGGGGGGGCTGAGATGGTAGATGGAGAAAGAAAAACAAACAATGTGGACCATTTTCACCAATTTCTCTGCCTCCACTCCCTTATATCTCACTTTCTCCTTTCTTATAAATATATCCATACCTCTTATCTGTCTTTGCTGCATAAATCAAAAAAAAATTGTACTGTGACAAATAAGCAAGAAAAAGCCCAAAATGGAAAACAAATCTTCTGAAGGGAAAGAACACATCCCTCTACTGACCCCTTATAAAATTGGAAACTTTCAGTTATCTCATAGGTATAGTATTCTTATTCAATTATCTCCTCTTGTTTTGCTAGTCTTTTGACGTTTGATTCGCCTATATTTTACTTTGCATTTCAATTGGCCCTTTTTTCTATTGGACACTCTTATCTTAAAATAATATTTCACTGAGATGTGGCCGGACAAGTGAAATTCACTGACATTTCAACTGGCCCTTTTTTCAAATTTCTTATTTTCTTCTTCTTTCCTATAAATAAAGAAATATGAAATATGTGGACAACTTAGAGAGTTGCTTGTGATTTTAGCCTTAGATTCTTCCTAATTATTCATATCGGAGATACCCTTATATTTATGTCTTTTTTTAAATCTTTTTCTTGATAATTCAAGATAGACATTGGTAGGTTTCTACTATTTTCAACTGATCAATGTTTTTGGTTGTTCTTTCTTATTTTCATGTTTTGCTGTTACAGATTTCTAATTTGTGCAAATTAAAAGATTCCCATGTGATATTTAGAAGCAACTTCACAAATTGATGATGAAAAAATGAAACAAATAAACTTGAAATCTAATTGGAACGAATCGAGATGAACTTTTTCTTCCATCAAGTTAGCGTTGAGCTTGTATTGTCTCCTTTTGTTTTGCTGCTTAGCTGATATTTCTAATTTATTCAAATTGTTGATGATCAAATGGAGAACACAGATGTGACTGTTTCTTATCTCTCTAATATTTACTCTGTTAATTTTGATTTGTCCTATGTATTTGATGGTAAAGATGCTGTGATTCTTATATTTAGCTGCAAGGGCTTTGAACACACAGTATTATCAAGGGAATTCAAATCTATTATTTTGACAACTATCTCAAATATCTCGCATAAAATGTGAATTACTTGTTATTATAACACTTAATATGTTTTGCAAAGTTGTGTTGGCACCATTAACAAGGCAAAGATCATATGGAAATGTTCCACAACCACATGCTATCCTTTATTACTCACAAAGAACCACAAAAGGGGGTCTTCTAATAGCCGAGGCCACAGGTGTTTCTGACACTACCCAAGGGTAACCGCAATTTACCAACTTCTCAATAAGTTTATAATTACGTTCTACATTCCTCCCATACCATCTCTCGGATACTCTTTCTAAATTCGCCTATATGCTATATTGATTGGAAGGTACACTAATGCTCCTGGAATATGGACAAAGGAGCAAGTAGAGACCTGGAAACCAATTATAAATTATGTGCATGCCAAAGGAGGAATCTTCTTTTGCCAAATTTGGCATGTAGGCAGAGTTTCCAACACAGGTAACTCACTTGAATCTCATGGTGTTAAACATTTTATCAAGTCATATTTGACATTTCGACAGAATTAATATAACACTAAATGTAACTTTTGTGCTTCTTGATCAACTCCTATCTACAGGTTTTCAGCCCAATGGACAGGATCCAATATCATGCATAGACAAGCCATTAACACCTCAAATTGGACTAGATGTTGCACAATTTACCCTTCCACGGTGCCTTACAACAGATGAAATTCCACACATTGTTAACAATTTTTGGTTTGCTGCTAGAAATGCCATTGAAGCTGGTAAAAATTTCTTCTAAAGTTCAGTGCTTGGTAAAATAGAATGACCATTTAACATGTTCTATGAAGGAAAAGGTAAACTTTGTGTAAGATATGTAAACTCATTTCGTATTGTATATGCTCGGAGTCTGCTACTCATATCTTTTTGTTGGTGCAACTGACATATATGAAAACTGAATTAGAACGTTTGCTGCAAACTATTCAACGAAGAAACAATTTTTTTTGGTAACTTTTGCAACATAGTGTATGCGAACAGTGTTGTTACATATGCAGTCTAAGGGTGTGTTTGGTATGAAGGAAAATGTTTTCCTAGAAAATGTTTTGTTGGAAAATAAGTGGCTTTCTTACTTATTTTCTAGTGTTTGGTTGGTGAGTGGAAAACATTTTCCTCCATACCAAACACAGCCTAAGTGGCATATCACTGGTGCTCTTTAGTGAATAACCAGAATGATTCACTTTTTGGTTATGTCCACTATGGATTTCTATGAATCAGGAAAAGAAATTAGGTCTACACGTTTTCACGAACAACTTAAATCTTGCACAATATGTACTGAAATAGGTGCTTTGTTCGATTGATTAATTGGTGAGTTGATCAGTTATGATGTACGGTCCTTTCATTTAATAACTTTCCCTGTTCTATCATATCAGTATTGTGTTTAAGTTTGTGTTATGTAATCTGTTCAATTTGTAGGATTTGATGGGGTTGAGATCCATGGAGCTCATGGCTTTTTAATCGACCAGTTTATGAAAGACCAAGTCAATGATCAAACTGACCAATATGGAGGGTCTTTAGAGAACCGTTGTAGATTTGCACTTGAAATAGTAGAAGCGGTTGTAAATGAGATAGGAGTTGACAGAGTTGGAATAAGACTTTCCCCATTTGCTGACTATGTGGAATCAGGAGACTCAAACCCAAGTGCTTTGGGTCTTTACATGGCTGAATCCTTAAATAAGTATGGCAATGCACACTGCCACATGGTTGAGCCTACGATGAAAACCGTTGGGGAAAAAGTTGAATGCCCTGAAAGCCTTGTACCCATGAGGAAGGCATTTAAAGGTACTTTTTTGGTAGATGGTGGTTACGATAGAGGAGATGGAAGCAAAGCCGTGCTTGAAGACCGAGCTGATCTTGTCGTGTATGGGCGTCTATTCTTAGCCAATCTAGATTTACCAAAGTGATTTGAGCTTGATGCTCCTCTCAACAAGTATAACAGGGAGACATTCTACACTTCTGATCCTTTTGTTGGCTATACTGACTATCCATTTCTAAAAACGACGGCATGATGCCAATGGTTATCAGATACTTCATGCCTAACAAAAGAAGTGATCTATTAATAAAGATCACTAACATTTTCTGCACTTGAATTCTGTATGTTTTCATCTTAATTAATGATAAATATATTCATTCTCTACCGATCATTGTGAGTTATTTCTTAGTTCTACATTTTGGCTAGCGCGGACTTGATATACAAGGTGCATCAGTCTATCTTCTATTATTATTAGGTACAACGAGTGTTTCAAAATTTTCTACACATATATGATCATGTATACACACAATATGTATGTAGTATGTGTGTGTATCATATGAATCATAAAAGAACTACTTTTGCAATTATTTTAGTAGATGAAGTTAAAAGATATGCATACCATGTTGGAGAAATGAAGAAGAAAAAAATATGACCAATAAAAAAGAAGGGGACAAAAATGAAGAAGAAAATATGATTAGCTCTTATCGAAGAATAAAATATGATTAGCGCTTACCGAAGAAGAAAATGAAGAACAAAATGAACAAGGATGATGATAAATGAACAAGGATGAAGATTCTCCTTTTATTTATTTATTTCAAAAGATGTCCTTCCCCTCTGCAATAGGAACGTCACTTCAGTCTTCAACAACCACTTCTCTTGTTCATTATTTTACCACTCTTGCCGCTCTTCATAAACGTTGCGCCTGTTTACAACAGCCGACCCGCCTATGAGGCACCCTCACAGATCAGGATTCTTATTTAACCCTTCTTAAAAGTCACAACTCTTTAGAAAAGTCAGAACTCTTCATAAAAGTCCCGACTTTTCATAAAATATACAACTTTTCACAAAGTCACAACATTTCACAAAAGTCACAACTTTTCATAAAAGTCAAAAATTTTCACAGAAGTCACAACTATTCATTTTTCATTCACACCTTTTAAAACCCAATACTTAATTCCAAGGCACCAAAAGAAGAAAGAATAATCAAAGAAAACTGATTTCAATTGCAATGCGACATTACTACTCTTGAACCTCTCAGTCCACAACTCATAACACTGCTGGAATGGTTGAATTCATTACATTTGGTTCTTTAGTAAACAAAACATATATTTCTGCCAATATTATTTGTAGGTTTTTTTCCGCTATAGGGGAGTCGAATTCAAATACATTAATTAAGCTTCATATGAAGTGTGTTTCATTCCTCAAAGTTTTCTTCCTCCTATTTCATGAAGCTTAACCTTTTACTGTAAGTCATAGTGATTCATGTAACTATTGCAATTTCCTTTCGCTATTTTGGTGACTTTTTTTGAACTCTGTTAAAAATTTCAGTAAAGATGATTGAAAATTGATATTCTCTTTTGTCCCTTTCTACAGGTTTCTTCATATACTTTTTGGAAAAATTACTTGTGGGTTGTGCTATATTTGATAGCACACAACAACAAATATGTGATAACTAATACGAAACTAACGGTGAAGTTTGTTAAAAGAACCAAACATATTGCTCTCTTGCTTGCCACATTTAATATATTATTTTGATTGTTTTATCTTAGGTATAAACATTTTATATGCCATTGCATTCTTCTGAATATTAGTATAGATACAATTAGTTCACTTCTATTATCGCAAGTTGACTAAGTTGTCATATTTCTTCCTCTCTTCTTTTTTGGGCATAATAAGAGATCGAGTTTTTTGAAACTAACAGATGCCCATAATACACTATAACAAAAACAATTTTTATCGGTAATAAATATGCACATAAACAAAGCTATTAATTACCATTAAAGATTATTTTTGCTTTAGTGATAACTCTTTCTTTTGGCTTCTTTCAATTAAATTTGTGAACTGTAAGCTTGGATACAACCCGATAGACTATCTTTTTGAAAAAATTGTTAAGCAGCATGCCTTTTTCTTCTTGATTGTTAGGAAAGTAAGGTTGTCTTTATTATTATTTATGGATATTTGTGAGTTCAAGTGCTCACAAAATTATGCTGTGAGATTTTAATATGTTATGTATCAAAATTTTGGTTTAGAATATCCAATTGTGAATAGTTCCATTCAGATGCCACCTACTGCTTGGTTGATTATTGCATTAATTCTTTGTAATTGCATACTATAACCATAACAACAACTATGGTTCAATTCCAACTAAGTTGGGGCCGGTGATATGAAACCTGAGCAATAGTAATTACTATTCTGAGACAATGAGGAAAATATTTTATGATACTAATAATTTTAGGGTCATTTTTAACATATACATGATACGGCATACTATAATAAAAAAGAGATTGATGCAGGTTCATAAGAAAGGAGCCGAAGGTTCTCCATTTGAATTTAGTTAATTATGTTCTTGTATAGACGTGATGTTCAACTTTACTTGGGAGTGTTGTTGTTCGAGGCGTTTGGGTCTCTGCTTTAACGTCTGATGTTGTTCTTTATAACTTCTTGGAATTTAGAAAATTTTCGTTACTTTTGACCAACAATTTTCATGGAGAATTTCTTAGACTTCTTTCTTATACTTAAAATTTCTCTATGACTCATAATTTTTGTATAATAAAAATAAAAATTTAAAAATATAGCACTTTAAGATTTCGGAGGAACGCTTTTCCTTAAGATAAAGTGTTCTTGACAATATAGTGTATGTATCGAAAATATGAATATTATCGAATGATCATGTGTGAGCTTAATATAATACTTCCTCCGTTCACTTTTACTTGTCACAGTTTGACTTGACACACCCATTAAGAAAATAATTAATGATATAAGTATTTTATCAAACTATCCCCTATTAAATGATGTCTTAGCAATGATTTGGAAAATAAGACTTTAATGCTGAGGGTAAAACATGGAAAAAAAATATTGTCTTTTCTTGATATGTCAAAAGTGACAAGTAAAAATAAAAATATATTTTAGGAATAAGCGACAAGTAAAAGTGAACGGAGGGAGTAGTTCAATCCCGTGTAAAACTGGGGTAATTTACCTAGTATATAGATAAACGAGAACCCTCAATCCGGTGATGTGGCACCACCAGAAGCAATGATTCTCTTTTTATTTATTTATTTTCAGAACTGCCCTTCTCCTCTGAAATAGGAACGCCGCTTCAGTCTTCAACAGCTGTTTCTGTCGTTCATTGTTTTACCACTCTTCATAAATTGCGCCTGTTTAAAATAGCCGACCCGCCGATGTGACGCCCTCACAGATCAGGATTCTTATTTAACCCTCCTTAAAAGTCACAACCTTACGGAAAAGTCACAACCTTTCATAAAAGTCAGAACTCTTAAGAAAAGTCAGAACTCTTCATAAAAGTCACAACTTTTCATAAAAATCACAACTTTTCACAAAAGTCACAACTTTTCACAAAAGTCACAATTTTTCACAAAAGTCACAACTTTTCACAAAAGTCACAATTCTTCATTTTTCATTCACACGTTTTAAAACCCAACACTTAATTTCAAGGCACCAAAAGATGAAAGAATAAAAAAAGAAAATTGATTTCAATTGCAATGCAACATTACTACTCTTGCACCTCTCAGTCCACAACTCATAACGTTGTTGGAATGGTTGAATTCATTACATTTGGCTCTTTAGTAAACAAAATTTCTATTTGTGCCACTATTATTTGTAGGTTTTTTTTGCTATAGGGGAGTCAAATCAAATACATTAATTAAGTTTCTTATGAAGTGTGTTTCATTTCTCAAAATTTTCTTCCTCATATTTCATAAAGTTAACGTCTTACTGTAAGTCATAGTGATTCATGTAACTATTGCAATTTATTTTTGCTATTTTGGTGACATTTTTGGAACTCTGTTAAAAATTCCATCAAGGATGATTGAGAATTGATCTTCTCTTTTGTCCCTTTCCACAGGTTTCTTCATATACTTTTTGAGAAAATTTCTTGTGAGTTGTGCTATATTTGATAGCACACAACAAAAAATATGTGATAACTAATACAGAACCAATGGTGAAGTTTGTTAAAAGAGCCAAATAGATTGGTCACTTGCTTGCCACCGTTAGTATATTATTTTAATTATTTTATTTTAGGTACAAACATTTTGTATGCCATTGCACTCTTCCTAGAATATTAGTATAGAGACAATTAGTCCACTTCTTTTTCGCAAGTTGACTAATTTCACATATTTCTTCCTCTCTTCTTTTTGGGCATAATAAGAGATCATGTTTTCTTAAAACTAATAGATGTCAAAATTACACTATAACAAAAATATTTTTTATCGGTAATAAATATGCACATTAACAAAGAGTGCTAGAGCCTTTACCGATATTAATTAATTGTCATTAGATTCAATGTTGCTATAGACTTAGGGACGTTTATAAAGAGTACTAATTGCGTCTAAAAATACATATTTAACGGCAATTAAGCTATTAATTGCCGTTAAAGATCAATTTTGTTGTAGTGATAACTCTTTCTTTTGGCCTCTTTCAATTAAATTTGTGAACTGTAAATTTGGATACAGTCCGGCAGACTATCTTTTTAAAAAATATGTTAAGCAACATGTCTTTTTTTCTTGATTGTTAGGAAAGTAAGGTCGTCTTTATTATTAGTTGTGGATATTTGTGAGTTCAAGTGCTCACAAAATTATGCTGTGAGATTTTAAAATGTTAGATATCAAAATTTTAATTTAGAATATCTAGTTGTGAATAGTTCCATTCAGATGCAACCTACTGCTTGGTTTATCATTGCATTAATTCTTTGTAACTGCATACTATAACCATATCCATAGTTATAATTCAATTCCAAATAAGTTGGGGCCGGTGATATGAAACCTAAATAATAGCAATGACTATTCTGAGACAATGAGGAAAAACCTTTATGATACTAACAATTTTAGGGTCATTTTTAATATATGCATGATACGACATACTATAATAAAAAAGAGATTGATGTAGGTTCATAAGAAAGGAGCCGAAGGTCCTCCATTTGAATTTAGTTAATTATGTTCTTGTATGGATGTAATGTTCCACTTTACTGTTGAGTGTTGTTGTTCGAGGCTTTTTGGTCTCTTCTTTATTGTCTGATGTTGTTCTTTCTGACTTCTTGGAATTTAAAAAATTTCGTTACTTCTGACCAACTATTACTATGGAGATTTTCTTAGACTTCTTTCTTATACTTAAAATCTCTCTACGACTCATAATTTTTGTATAACAAAAATAAAAATTAATAAAATATAACACTTTAATATTTCGGAAGAACGTTTTTCCTTAAGATAAAATGTTTTTGACAATGTAGTGTATGTATCGAAAATACAAATATTACCGAATGATCGTATGTAAGCTTAATAAAATAGTTAAATCCCGTGCGAAGCACCGGTAATTTACCTTGTTGGAAAATAATAAAAGAGGAATTTTCCAAATAGTCACTCTAATAAACTTAATTATGTTCCATAGCTATAGTTTGCATATTTACGGGCTGTAGCTACAGTTTAAGTTGCCTCGTTTGTATAATTCGCGGATGCGTTTGTATAATTCACGAGTACATTTGTATAATTGAGCTATTTTTGTATAAACTCGAAATAACAAATTTATACAAGCACAAACATCTAAACTTTAAAAAGTTATACAAATTATATTATACAAAAGTTATTATATAAATTCTGAATTATACAAACTCGAAACCCCAGCCCACGTAATTATCACTGAATATTGGTCGTGAGTGGTAATTAACTAAAACTATAGCTATGATGACTAATTAAATAGTATATGTTTGCTTAACAATGTAATTACCCCATAATAAAAATAAAAAAACTAATGGGTCAACTTATATAGTCGTTACTGTTGGTGAATATTACAAGATTACAAATTAAAATTGAAAATAAAATTGAAGAAAATAAGATCTATTTACGTTGTGGCGCAGATACCTCGCTCTCTTAAAGGAGATTAAAGCCCACTGCAACAAATGTTTTCACCGGTCCAGCAGTAGTCTTCTTGACTTGTCCCCTTCAGGATACAATAGCCTAATCATAAAGTATAACTCAAAAAATTCTAGACAAGAGTTGAGTCCAAAGCTCCATAAAAAGAATACCTCCTTTCAACTAATAAGAACTCTCTTGTATGCACTCTCTATTTTCTTGTGTACCCAAAACAAAAGAAGACCATCACTAATTATAGTTGAGAAAGTCTTCCTATTAATGAATACAAAGATAATGAGATAGTCAATAGTGAAGATAAATGACCTAGAGGTTACAAGGTATAATGAAGGAATAAAGAATAAGATAATGGAGAAGTAATGGTCATAGTTGATCACTACACATTCTGCCAGGAAACACAACAGACAACCATTCCATTCACTATACGTTGCCAAATGATAATAATGATAACATCAAATGTCATCAACTACAAAAGGAAGTAATGCACCATAATCATGTGTAATTAGGCAGAAATGAAACATAAAGAATTGTAAACGACATTTAGCATAATATAATAACATTAAAATGCTGCAACAATCCCCCACTCATTTTAAATATTAGACAAGAGTATATCAGCTAAAGGAAGATTACTATGCATAATGAAGCTGTGCTTTGCATTGAACCACCACTTAGTGAAACAGTAACTTTCACTCCAGAGTCGTAGTGGTGTGACTGCTTAAGAGAAATAAAATATCACCGCTCACACACAATAATCAAGGTGTTTGAATGAGCTTTAAAAGGAAGCACGTTACGATCTTATGCTATCCCGGTTTCATGAGTGCTTTTGAGAATAAGCCCAATTCTCTTAGGAAGTGACCTACTTCCACACTCACATAGGTGAAATCTGTCGAGATTGTTCCTATAAGTTTAACACTCCACCCATACAGGCTACAGAGTTTCATTAAGAGTTTTGTAAAATCAACTTTCACAAATCACTACAGGAAACAATGCACTCACATCATAGGGAGGGAATAAAAATTAGTGCATTTTTTCACAATAAGTCATCATGTGATTCATTTTTTCCTTTGAACCTGGTTATAGGATCTCTAGTCCCCGGGTTGGGTTTCCTCATATATGGCTCAAGGATTTATATGCTTCAATCCCATCCCTATCGATGTGCTCCAGACCTTTTCTCTTGTTAAGGCCTTAGTAAGAGGATCTGCAAGATTATCCCAAGAATTGACATAATCAACATTAATGGTACCACTTATCAAATATGTTCTTACATTACTGTGTTTCATCCTTATAGGTCTGGATTTACTGTTGTAATAACAGTTTTGAACTCTACCAATCGCAACAGTGCTATCACAATGAATTAAATAAGAGAAAATAGTTTTTCAAAATAAGGTATTTGAAATAATAAATCTCTTAACTAATTTTCTTCCTCACTAGCCGAAGCTAAAACAATTAGTTCAGCCTCCATAGTAGAGTTATCAATTATAGTTTGTGTTTTTTATCTCCAACAAATAGCACCATCACCCAAAGTAAAGATATAATCAGTGGTAGAACAGAAATCACCTGAAAAAATGTTTCAATCTGCATCAGAAAAGCCTTCAAGTACAAAAGGATATTTTTTATAGAACAAACCACAAGTTTTTGTCCCAATTAAATATCTCATAACTCTTGTTATAGCATGGCAATGTTTATTACCTGGCTTGCTTGTAATCCTGCTAAGTACTCCTACTACATATGCAATATCAAGCCTAGTGCAATCAGTCACATATCTCAAACTTCCAATTAAGCTAGCATATTCCTTTTGATTTATTACATCATTTTCACTTTGAACAGGAAACAAGTGAACACTTGAATCAAAAGGAGTTACAACATGCTTGCAATCAAGAAAGTTATATTTTTCAAAATTTTCTCAACATAATGTGACTGGTCAAGATTCCATCACATGTTCTTGTAATTTTTATTCCAAGAATAAAATTTGCCTCAACAAGATCTTTCATATCAAAATGGCTCCTAAGAATATTTTTAGCTTCATCAATAACATTCATGTTAGAGCCAAAAATCAACAAATCATTAACATATAGGCAAATAATAACATGTGAATTATTCCAAGACTTATGATATATGCACTTATCACACTCATTTGTTTTAAAATCATTTTCAATCATGCAGGAATCAAAATTTTCATGTCATTGTTTTGGTGTCTATTTCAAGCTATATAGGAATTTAGTAAGTATACACACTTTGCTTTCTTTACCTACTTTAACAAAATATTTGGGTTGATCAATATAAATTTCCTCATTTAGGTCTCCATTTAAAAAAGCAGTTTTTACATCCATTTGATAATTTGAAAATAAAAAATTGCAGCCATAACGATTAAAAGTTTAATGAATGTAATTCTAGTTACCAGAGAAAAGTATTAAAAAATTCTAGGTCTTCTAGTTGCTTAAAACCTTTTGCAACTAGTCTAACCTTATATTTATCAATAGATCCATCCGGTTTCAATTTTTTCCGTAAGACCCATTTGCAACCAATTATTTTACAACCCAGTGGTAAATCAACTAATTTCTAAGTTTTATTAAAAAATAGTTATTCCATTTCATCATTTACAACATCTTTCCAAAAAATAGAATCATGTGTAGATAAAACATTTTTTAAAGTGAGGAGGTCATCTCCAACATTAAACACATGAAAATCAGGACCAAAATCTTTTTCTACTCTAGCTCTTTTACTTCTTCTTAACTCAAAATCATCAATTTATTTATTTTTCAAAGTAGAAGTAGAAGAACTAGGTCGTGACAAAATATTTTGTTCAATCCTTTGACCCCTACTACTTTTAGAATCAAAAGAAAATTTATTTTCATGAAAAATAGCATCACCTGATTCTATTCTAATATTATCTTCAAGATTAAAAAATCTATAAGTTGTACTATTTGAAGCATAACCAAGAAAAGCACAAGTAGTAACATTCTTACCCAACTTTGTAATCTTGGGATCCATTAGCCTCACATAGGCTAGACAACCTCAAACTCTTAGATATCTCAAACTTGACTTGTGACCTTTTCAGAATTCAAAAGGTGTCAATTTAGACATTTTATGAGGCACACGATTCAACACATAACAAGTAGTCAAAATAGCTTCACCCCATAAATTTAAAGGTGCATGTGACTCAATAAGCATGGCATTAGTCAATCAACCAAAATTCTATTTTTTTCTTTCCACTACACCATTAGATGAAGGAGAATAAGGATAAGTAGTTTCATGAATTATTCCCAATGATCTAACAAAAGAATTAAACTTATTTTACTCATATTCACGACCTCTATCACTTCTAATTCTTTTTATTTTTCTTCCAAACTGATTTTCAACCTCATGGAGATAATTTTTATAATTCTCAAAAGCATCACTTTTATTTTTCATCAAGTAAACATATGTAAACTTAGAAAAATCATCAATGAAAGTGATAAGATATCTATTTCCTCCACCAGTTAAAATTCTCCAAGTTCACAAATATCAGTATGAACTAACTCTAATAAATCAATTTTTCTTTCAACTTGAAAATGAGGCCTTTTAGTGACTATGGCTTTACTACAAGCCTCACACTTTTCAAAATTCATTTTAATCATTGAAATTAATCCTAAACTACTCATGATTCCAACATAACGATCATTAATATGACACAAACGAGCATGCCAAAAATTAGTAGAAGAAAACATATAAACATAAGCAGAAACTTTATTCATTTCAACATTCAGTTTGAACATCCCATCACAAGCATACCCCTTTTCTATAAAAATACTCCTTTTCACAATTACATATTGATCAGATTCAATAATCTGTTTGAAGCCTGCTTTATTAAGAAGAAAACTAGGCATTAATGTTTTCTCATGGAAGGAGTATAAAGTATATCTTTCAAAGTTAATACCCTTCCAAAGGTAAAACATAATTGACATCTCCCGTTCCAAGCACTTGAGTAGTGTGAGAATCACAAAGCATGATGGTTTTGGGCTCCTCAAAATCAGTATATTTCTTAACCCAATCTTTGTCATAATAGACTTGACAGTTTACACCAAAATCAACCCACCAACCATCAACATTCTGAACCATATTTATGTCGGTAAACACCACCACAAAAGGTTTTTCGGTAATGTTTGCTTGAGATGTAGGACCACATTTTTGGAATCTGCAAAATTAAGTAATATACCCACTCTTGCCACAAATAACGCACGGTCCCTTATCTTGAACTTGTTAATTTTGTGCTTGGTTATTTCCACCATTATCTTTCTTGGGAGGTCTACCATTATTTTTCTTGAAAATTTTCTTCTTAGGCTTCATAGATGTATTTTTGTGAGATTCAGGAGTAGCATTATTTGAAGTAATTAAATTTACCTTCGTTATGATGTTGCTCTCTTCTGATTGTAAAAGTGCATCTTGGCCCCTTGCCTCCTCTACCATGTGGATTTTCATTATCAGAATTTCAAGAGAGGTTTCCTTTTGTTTGTGGCGCATAGTTTTTTGAAATTCCTTCCAAGAAGGTGGAAGTTTATATACTATGCCAAAAAGAATAAGGTTATCTTCAATTTTGATCCCCTCGGACCTGAGCTCTCCAACAATCATTATAAAGTCTTGAGCTTGGTCTACCACTAATTTGTTTTCCACCATTTAGAAATGAAAAAATCTACTAGTCACATTTTTTTTTTGCTCCAGCCTCTTCGATATCATACTTACTCTGCAATGCTTTCGAAATTTTCTTTGCACTAGAGAAAGCTCTACCATAATAATCATAAATTTATTAGATAGACAATTAAGAATATAATGCCGACACTTATAGGAATCACCATCCTACTTTTCCACTTTCTCATGATGAAAAATAAGTTCGTCATCATCCATTGAGGTGTCATCATTTTTATTAGGATTCTTCTCAGTTAACACATAAGAAATATTGAGAAGACTTAAGCAAAAAAGTTTTTTATCCTTGATCTCTTGAAATGGCTACCATTGAACCGAAATGACTTATTAAGATCTCTCATCTTGACATCCGCAATTTTTTCAATTGTAACCATTATTGAATCTCCTTAAAATTGCTGGTGAAAATTACAAGATTAAAAATTACAATTGAAAATAAAATTGAAGAAAATAAAATCTCTTCAGGCTGAGGCGCAGATATCTCATTCTCTTTAAGGAGATTCAAGCCCACTGCAGCAAATGTTTTCACCGGTCTAGCAGTAGTCTTCTTGACTTGTTCCCTTTGAGATACAACAACCTAATCACAAGGTTTATACTCAACAAACTCTAGACATGAGTTGAGTCCAAAGCTCTACAAAAAGAACACCTTCCTTCAACTAATAAGAACTCTCTTTTTGACTAACTTGTATGCACTCTCTATGTTCTTGTGTACCCAAAAAAAAAAGACCACCACTATTTATAGTTGAGGAAGTCTTCTAACAATGAATAGGAAGATAATGGGGTAGTAAATAGTGAAGATAAATGGCCTAGATGTTACATAGATTACAAGGTATGATGAAGGAATAAAGAATGGGATAATGGAGAAACGATATGGAGAAGTAATGGTCATAGTTGACCACTACACATTCTTCTAGGTAACACAACGGACAACCATTCCATTCCCTATACGTTGCCAAATGATGATAAAGATGGCATCAAATGTCATTAACTACCAAAAGGAAGTAATGCACCATAATCATGTGTAATTAGGCAAAAATGAAACAAAAAGAATTGTAAACGGAATTTAGCATAATATAATAGTATTAAAATGCCACAACAGTTACATATGCAATGTAGCAGAAATTTTAAGGGAAAATGAAGTTATCACGTGCCAAGAAATTAGATATAAGCACTTGGTCAAGTTAGCGTTGAGGTGTGTTTTGATAAGTATTTGATGATAGTTCAGGTAGGAAACTCGCACACTAGATAGTTTAAGTATGTATTGAGACTAATACAGTTCATATCATGTTAATGAGACACTGCGAGTTTGTTACGAATCTATTAGATAGTTAGTTAGATATTTAAACATTCAGTTAGAACATGTATCCTCAATTAACTTGTATAAATAGGTAGCTTGTATTCATTTTGATAACTACTTTTTCCATATATGAAAATTCAGAGCAATTCTCTCAATTCTCTCTTATATGCATTATCGAAGTAGTAATCTATCCACCATTAATGGTGATCATCAAGCTCGAATTCAAGCTAAAGTAGCTGGATTTAACATGGTATCAGAGCCTTAACCGCATTTCCTCTTCTCAGTTCGCTTTCCTTTCTTCTTCTCTGTTGTTTTTTTTCCTTCTCACTTCGCGATTCCTTTGATTCGATCTTCTCTCGTTCATTTTTTTTTTGTATCTCTGAGCTTTGATCTACTCAATTCTCATCATGGTTGAGGTTGTCGATCCCCCCATTGCTCCTCCTTTTGTTTTGACTCCCATTGATGTAGGAAGTCCATTATACATTCATCCATTTTATAGTGCAGGTGCAGTGTTGGTCCATGTTCCATTCGATGGCATTGGCTTTAGTTCATGGAAAAGGGGTGTTCTCCATTCGTTGTCCGTAAAGAACAAGTTAGGATTTATCAACGGAGAATGTATGAAACCTCCCTGAACATCCCTACTTGTCGCCAATGGGAACGCTGTGATGCCATGGTTACTTCATGGATCCTAAACTCCCAAAGCAAAGACATTGCTGATAGTGTCGAATATGTGTATGACTCACTGGAACTATGGAGTGAGCTAAAGGATCGGTATGATCAGACTAATGGGGCCAAGTTGTTTCAGATCCAAAAGGAGATTAACGACCTAAATCAGGGCACTCTGGATGTCACCTCCTATTACACCAAAATGAAGAAGCTCTGGGAAGAACTCAACAATTTGTGTGTCAAAAGTCAATGCAGCTGCATGTGTACTTGTGGTGCCAAGGATACTATGCATAAGGCAGAGCAGGATAGGAGATTAATTCAGTTTCTTATAGGCCTCAATGAAGCATACACCATCATCCGTGGGAGTATACTCATGATGCAACCATTGCCTTCCATGGGTCAAGCATTTTCTCTCCTCATACAGGAAGAAAAGCAAAGAAAATTTAAGCCTCACAATAAACTCTATGCCGACTCATCTTCCCTGTGTGATAGCTCTTCAACTGGACAATCAAGATATGTTGAGGGCTCCTCATGTGGTCGAGGTTTCCAAACTAACTACACGCAGAACAATGGGGTAAGAGGAAGGCCTTTCTGTGATCACTATAAGCGTCTAGGCCACACAAAGGATAAATGCTACAAGCTCCATGGTTACCCCAATAAACTAGTTCCTGGCCCAGGACACAACAACACCAACACACAGAAAATCCATCTAACCATAACTCCAATTTCAACCCATCCTACAAAGTATATAAGGGAAAAGGTACTGCTGCAAATGTCCATGGAGAACTGCATGCTTCTTGTTCAAGCGAAAGGCTGATCCCCCCACTCAGAATGGGCCTGTGAACACCTTGTCAATAGAACAATACAATCATCTGGTCAGCATGCGATAACACTTTCAAGGAGGCCACATGAAGGATGCATTCACTGAATCATCAACTCCTAGTGGAGCTATCAACTTTGCAGGTATAATTGCTTGTAACTCTTCTTTTGATTATGGCAAACTTTCATGTGGATGTTTCACGGCAAAAACTGACTTATGGATCTTGGATTCTGGAGAAACCCACCATATCACCTATAACAAGAATCACCTATCTAAACTCACCACCATACAATATCCTATACTTGTAAGTTTACCTAATGGCTACAAAGTTAAGGTCACACAAATTGGAGAAGTAATATTGGCCCTTGGGATCACATTGTCCAATGTTCTTTTCATACCTGCTTTCCTCTATAATTTGATTTCTATCAGTGCTCTAACAATTCATCTTCAATGCACTGCATCCTTTACTGACTCTCTATGTCTGTTGCAGGCCGCTTCACTGAGAAAGCCTCTGGCGATTGGTAGAGTGCATGATGGACTATATCTTCTCTGTTACCACTGTCTTCAAAAGAGTAATTTTGTTTCTTGTTTTTCTCATATGACTACTGTAAACAAAACACACTGTCCATGTAATTCTCATTCCTGCACTTCTCATTCTGATGTATCGAATTCCATTTATGCTAATAAATACAACACCTCAGTTTGCATTCCTTTTAATCCTTCTATTTCTTCTATGTCTCATGCTAATTCTGTGGTTAATACTTCTTCTATGTCTCATGCTAATGCTGCAGACCTAATATGGCATTATAGATTAGGACATGTCCCCTTTGTGAAGATGAGAAAGACTTCCATACCTGTGAAATTTTCACCAAAGCAACCTTTTTTTTGTCCAGTTTGTCCCCTAGCCAGACAATCTAGACTGCCTTTTCCCACTAGGACCACCAGTTCCCCCCATTGTTTTGACATGATACACATAGACTTGTGGGGTCCATACCATATCAAAACATACAACAATTATAAATACTTCATTACCTTGGTTGATGACCATAGTAGGGCGACATGGACACATTTTTTAAGTTATAAAAGTAACGCCCTACATGTAATTCAAGCCTTTATATCTATGGTTGAAAACCAATTCCACACTACAATCAAAACCATCATATCAAACAATGGTCTGGAATTTTCCAATAATGAAGCCATTTCATTTTTTCAATCCAAGGGAATTATTCACCAGAAAACATGCCCACACACACCACAACAAAATGGTGTGGTGGAGAGGAAACATAAATACTTACTTGAGACAACCAGAGCTCTGTGATTTCAGTCCAAATTACCAACACAATACTGGGGTGAATGTATCTTAACAGCCACCTACGTAATTAACAGGCTACCCTCACCAATCCTGGCCCACAAATCTCCTATTGAAGCATTGTACCAAATTACACCTTTTTACTCTCACTTAAGAAGCTTTGGTTGCCTATGCTACCCTACCACACCAAAAGTTCACAGAACCAAGTTTGATCGCAAGACCAGCCCTAATGTCTTCATAGGATATCCACCTACCACCAAAGGGTACAAGGTGTTGAATCTAGCCACTAGGAAGATCCATATCTCTAGGGATGTAGTGTTTCATGAGACAATTTTTCCTTTCTCTCTAACAGCTGATACTGTCACTTTCCCTACATCTCCTTTTTATTATTCCAGCATCCCTACTCATTCTTTTTCACATCCTGATCAAAGTACCACTACATCCCACTCTCAGGGCATATGCACTGAACATCATGATCCCAGGAATTATGATATCTCCAATTCCAATGTGAATCCTGATAACTCTGCTTCCCTGAATTTACCTTCCCTGAGCCCTATATCCTCTCACACTGAACAGCCTCATACTAACTCTCCTGTCATTGTACCTCCCTCTGCATCCAATTCCTTCCCTTCAATACCTCCTTAAGAAGCACCAGTACATAGGAAGTCCACTAGAGTACAAAAACCACCATCATATTTAAAGACTACATTCACCATACCCCTCAGTCTACCTCCACTTCATTTTCTGCTTCTCACCAACACACAACTACATTGCTCCTGATGACTTGTTGCCTACTAGTCAGTCTTTTGTCATGAATATTTCTTTTGATTGTGAGCCCTCATCTTATGAAGAAGCAGCCATGAACCCTGCCTGGCAGACAACCATGACACAGGAGTTTAGTGCACTGCATGATAATTATACATGGGACTTGGTACCTTTACCTCCTGACAAGAAACCCATTGGGTGTAAATGGGTGTATAAGATCAAACATAGGGCAGATAGTAGTATTGAAAGGCTGAAAGCTAGGCTAGTTGTAAAGGATTATACCCAGCATGCTGGGATTGATTACACTGAAACTTTTTCTCCAGTTGTCAAAATGACAACAGTCAGAGCCTTACTAGCCACTGCAGCCAAGAAGCATTGGGACATTCTCCAGTTGGATGTTAACAATGCTTTCCTCCATGGGGAACTACATGAAGAAGTTCACATGGACAATCCCCAGGGACTGGACACAACTCAGAGCCTGGACACTGGTTGCTCTAGGCTTGTTTGCAAGTTGAATAAGTCATTGTATGGCCTTAAGCAACCTAGAAGATAATGGTATGCAAGGTTGACTGATGCTCTTAACTCTAGAGGTTATACTCACTCTATGAATGATTACTCCTTGTTCCATAGAAAATCAGGTTCTTCCATGATGTTTGTAGCTGTGTATGTTGATGATGTGTTGCTCACTGGTACTGATCTAGTTGAAATTAACAGCTTAAAGTCCTTTCTCCATGATACCTGCCACATCCCAAACTACCCCCTAGACGTGACTGGCACCCGCAAACACCACCTGCCGGGCGTACCAAATATCCATACACTTACCAAAATCATTTAAGCACAAAGATAAAAACATGTGCAACTCTCAAACTCATAAAAACGAAGTCACTATGCAACCAAAATCGTATATTGATTTATGAAAAGAAAACATCACTTAACTAATATGTCTCTAGCCCAAATCCCACAATAAGACCATGGAGCATCTATTAGAGTTACATGAGTTCAACTGTCGGGCATGCAAACCCCAAGAAAAGAAGTCATAAACTATAAATAGCTAAGCTGAAATAGTAGTCTCCACGAACAATGCAAAGGCTCACCTCAGCAGCACAATCCATGTGAATCGTCAGCCACTAGTCTCACCCTCTGCAATAGTATCTGCATAGACATGCAGGTAAGGAGTGAGCTATATGTAAATATAACCCAGTAAGATCCTCGACCTGGTACCTTAATACCCCTGGAACAAGTGTTAGAAAATACATCTATACCACAAACACTTAAAGAATATGCACAAGAATATGTTTCATAATATAATGATCAACAAGTCCAGATCAATGTTCAAAAGGACACCAAAGTTCTCAAACTCAATCCACACTCAAAGCTTGTCATAAACGACAGAGTAGGAGATCGGCCTAGCACCCCGACAAGTCCACGGCAGCATATGTAATGCCCCAAAGTATACTACGGCAGCATGTACCAAGCTGCTAACATATTACGGTAGCATAGGTATGCCCCTAACATATTACGGCATCTATGTATGCTCCTAGTAACTATATCACAATAATGAAGAAGGATATCCAATATCATACAACATATAACTTATAAAATAATGTTTAGTATTCTGTCAAGCACATGCTTGTCCAAACACATGGATTAGACAGGTAAAACACATTTTCAATGTAGGTTTGAAAAGCAAGCACTAAAGCTTAAAGTCTCACTTACCTCGTAAATGACAAGTTCTATAATCTTGCACGTGTAGAACACCAACCAAAACAGCCCCCCCTTGCCTCAATCTATGAAAAATATTGATTAACGATATCAATAATGCTAGTCAGGTCAAGTTTAAATATCCCAAACTTTTAAACTTTGGGGTAAAACTTAATATCTCACACCTTAAACCATGAATTAAAGGTAAAAATAATATCTCTACATCACAAACCAAGCTTAAATTAGCGAAATATCTAAACCATGAGTTTGTCCTCTATTCCCCAAATAGACCGACCATGCGTGCATAATCAAAGATGAAGAAGAGAAGAATTGATGGCAGCAACAACATTGCTGTCCCAGACCACTACCTACAATGGCTTTGAATTCTATTCTTTTTTTTCTTTAGTTCTTAGACCCAAGAGCCAAGGAAGAATCTCAATACCTTATCACTTGTGGACTATCTACTGCGGTTCGTCTGTGAACCCCTCAAAGAGATCGCTTCTTTTCTTCCAAAAAGAAAGAACCAAAAGTCTGCCCTAATATTTTATTCTTTCTGTAACTCTGAGCGTGAGAAACAGAAAAATTTAGGTTTAGCCCTTTTCTTTTTAATACTCTTAATAACAATAATAATTATTGGTGATTTACCAAGTAACCCTTCATTAAAAAAAGGTTATTACATTCTCCCAAACTTAAAATACGTTCGTCCTCGAACAAGTCTAGAATCATACCTGAAGTGTCAAATAGGTGAGGATATCTATCTCGTATGTCCGTCTCGGACTCCCAAGTAGCCTCCTCGGTTAGATGATTGCGCCATAACACTTTGACGGAAACTACCTTCTTCGACCTCAACTGTCGCACTTGCCTATCAAGAATAGATATTGGACCTTCCTCATATGCTAAATTATCGACAAGCTCCACCTGTTCTAGCTGAATCTTATGGCCATCATCATGAACATATCGTCTGAGCGTGGACACATGAAACCCCGGATGTACAGCTCACAATCTCGGAGGTAAAGCAAGTCGGTACGCCACCAACCCAATCCGATCCAAAATCTCATAAGGACCAATGTATCTAGGACTTAGCTTCCCTTTCTGTCCGAATCTCATAACTCCTTTCAAAAAAACCTTTTCACCCTTCATGAACTCCACATCACGGACTTTCTTATCTGCATAGGACTTTTGTCTACTTTGTGCTGTCCGAAGTCGTTCTCGTATCAATGCAACTTTCTCTAAAGCTTGCTGAACCAAATCTGGACCTAACAATTGCTCTTCGCTATGTTCAAACCATCCAACTGGTGATCGACATCTGCGACCATACAAGGCCTCATATGGCGCCATATGTATACTCGACTGGTAGCTATTATTAGAAGCAAATTCTGCCAAAGGCAACTGATCATCCCAATGACCACCAAAATCAATCGCACAAGCTCTAAGCATATACTCCAAGATCTGAATAACTCGTTCAGACTGTCCATCAGTTTTGGGATGAAAAGCTATACTCAAATCAACCTGTGAACCCAACGACTTCTGAAAAGACATCCAAAACTCAGTTGTGAATTGCGCACCTCGATCTAATATTATTGAAATAGGCACCCCATGAAGCCGAACTATCTCTCGAAGGTATATGTCTGCTAACTGCTTCGCGGTATGAGTAACTTGAACTGGTATGAAATGGGCAGATTTTGTGAGTCTGTCCACAATCACCCAAACTGATTCATGTTTCTTGAAAGTATTCGACAACCCAACAACAAAATCCATAGTAATCCTCTTCCACTTCCACTCTGGATAATCAAGTTGTGCATTACTCCACCTGGTTTTTTATGTTCATATTTGACCTGTTGACAATTTAAGCAACTAGTCACATGTTTCAAAATATCAGCCTTCATACCTTTCCACCAGTACAATCCACGCAAGTCTTGATACATCTTTGTAGCACCTGGGTGGATGGAGTATCACGAGCAATAAGCCTCTTCAAGTATTAGCTGATTCACATCACCCACCATGGGAATGCACAATCTACCATGTCGACGTAGAACGCCCTCGCCATCAATAGAGAATGACTTCACACCCCCATTCTGCACTCGATCTCGTAGTCTAGCAAGTTGGGGATCGTCATATTGGCAAGTCTTGGCTTCTCCAACTAAGGATCATTGCACCACCATACCTGCAAGCAATCTGCCAGGCAATGTATGATCAATTCAAACTCCTTGCTTGGCTAAAGCCTAAATATCCATAGCCATAGGTCGCCTTTCAGCAATAATACAGGCCAAGCTACCCATAGACTTCCTACTTAAGGCATTTGCCACCACGTTCGCCTTTTCAGGATGATACAAAATAGTAAGATCATAATATTTAAGTAGCTCCAACCACCGCCATTGCCTCAAATTCAGATCTCTTTGCTTGAATATGTATTGTAAACTCTTGTGATCAGTATAGATTTCACACGGCTCACCATAAAGATAGTGACGCCAAATCTTGAGTGCAAATATGATTGCGGCCAATTCTAAGTCATGTGTTGGATAGTTCTTCTCATGAATCTTTAGCTGTCAAGAAGCATAAGCCACCACCTTACCATTCTGCATTAAGACACAACCCAAACTGATTCTAGACGCATCACAATAAATGTGAAACCACCCTCCACTGTCGGTAAGGTCAAGACCTGAGCCATAGTCAATGCAATCTTTAATTTCTGAAAACCCTCTTCACATCCATCTGACCATTGAAAGATCACACCTTTCTGAGTTAAATGTGTCAATGGAGCGGCTATCTTTGAAAAACCCTCCACAAACCGCCTGTAATATCCAGCTAGTCCCAAGAAACTACGTATCTTTGTATGAGTATTAGGTCGAGGCCAATCGCGAACTATTTCTATCTTCTTTGGATCAACTTGGATTCCATCTCGTGACACCACGTGTCCTAAAAAGGAAACTGTACTCAACCAGAACTCACATTTTGAGAACTTACCATAAAGCTTTCGTTCTCTAAGTGACTGCAATACAACTCTCAAGTGGTGTTCATGTTCGGCCTCACCCCGTGAGTAGAACAAAATATCATCAATGAACACAATCACAAAATGGTCTAAGTATGGCTTGAATACCTTGTTCATGAGGTCCATAAATGTTACAGGTGCATTAGTTAGTCCGAAAGACATCACCAAAAATTCAAAGTGTCCATATCTGGTTCGAAAGGCTGTCTTGGAGATATCTTCGATCTTAACTCTCAATTGATGATAACCTAATCTCAAGTCAATTTTGGAAAAATGAGTAGCACCCTGTAGCTGATCAAATAGATCATCAATACGAGGTAATGGGTATTTATTCTTGACTGTTACCTTATTCAGCTTCTTGTAGTCAATACACATTCTCATCGTGCCATCCTTCTTCTTCACAAATAGCACCGGTGCACCCCAAGGCAATACATTAGGCCTAATAAACCCCTTATCAAGTAGCTCTTGGAGTTGAACATTCAATTCTCTCAACTCATCTGGTGCCATACGATATTGAGGAATAGAGATAGGTCGAGTCCCTGGCACTAAATCAATGCTGAACTCAATTTCGCTCATCGGAGGTAACCCAAGTAAGTTATCTGGAAACACATCAACAAATTCCTGAACAACTGGAACACTATCAATAGTAACATCCTCCCATCGAGTATCATGAACAGTAGCAATAAAGCCCAAGCACCCATGATTAATCATTCGACATGCCTTTACATAAGATATTATCTTTCCTTGCGTAAGAGGAGTCATGCCTTTCCACACTAAAGGTGGTTCTCCAGGAAAATCAAAACGTACCAGCTTAGCATAACAATCAACCAAAGCGTAACATGATGCTAACCAATCCATGCCTATAATCACATCAAAGTCAGACATCGGCAACTCTAGTAGAGCAACTACTGTGTCCTTACCCTGAACAGATATCACACAATCTCTATACACTCTATCAACTAATAGAGTCTCACCTACTGGGGTCATAACCATATATGGCACAATAAGAGTCTCAACTCTCCGTTCTAAAAATATAGCAAACGACGGAGAGGCATTCGAATACGTAGAGCCAGGATCAATAAGAGCATAGGCCTCATGAGAATTGATAGTGATAATACGTGTGACTACTGCATTAGGTGCCTCGATATCCTTTCTATCTATAGAAAATAATCTCGGTGTTCCACCTGCTCCCTGAGCGACCTGTGCACCCTGTCGACCTTGTCCATGAGCACCCCGTGGAGCGGCCCTAGCTGGCTAAATCTGAGCCTGTACACCTGCAACATTCCTCTGCACCTGTGAAGTAGCTTGACCAGTACCAGACTCTCCCTTAGGACAAAATTTAGCAATATTTCCTCTTTCACCACAAGTATAACAAGCACCACCAACACCAAATCAACGACCACTATGATTTCTACCACAAGTGGAACACCTTAGATGTTGTCCGGACTGGAAGGAACTATGACCCTTCTTCTGCATTTGTTGTTGACCCTGTCTAGCTTGATGATCACTCCTAAAAGACCGCACCACTGACTCTGACTTAGTAGGCCTGGACTGCCCACGATGAAAACCACTTTTGCCCCCTGATGGAGCACCACTAAATCCTCCTGCATTACGTGTCTTTTTGCTTTCACGCTCAACTTTCTCCATTTCTAAATAGGACTTACAACGAAGAGCAGTGTCAACCACATCTGCATAGGTACCATTTCACACATCCCGTATCATAGGACCACGATAACGATGCTCTAGTCCATCCATAAATCGTCTCACCTTCTCCCTCGAATCTGCAACTAAAAATGGGACATACCTAGACAAATCAGTGAACTTGGCCTCATACTCTGTGACTGTCATAGTGCCCTGTCTCAAGTCATGGAACTGACGTCTCATATCATCTTGTTTGCTTAATGGAATAAACCTATCCTTAAACATTGCTGAAAACTCTAACCAAGTGATAGGTGGTAATCCTGATTGTCTAGCCCTCTGAATGGAAGTCCACCATGCCTCTGGAGACCCTGAGAACAAGAAAGTGGTGAACTCCACACCACGAGTCTCCTTTAACCCCAATGTAGTAAGTATCTTCTCACAACGATCAATGAACTTCTGAGGCTCAATAGAAGTTGGTGTCGCATCGAACTCTGGTGGCTTAAGATCCTTGGGTTTTCCTGTAGCTGCAACTGAATGAGAACCCGATTGAGGATCCAAATGAGGTGTCTGAGTAGCTGTAACATTAGGCTGAACTTGTTCTTGCGTTTGTGGAGTAGTCTGGGGCACTTGAATTCCACCCTAATTAGGCACTAATGCCTCTAACACATACAATAATCTCATCACGACATCAGCAGGCAAACCAACAGTAGGCACAATAGCTGGCCCTGTTGATGGAGCATCCCGAGCAACCTGTTCCTGCACTTGCTCCTCAGGAACAACTCGAGATTGATCCCTATCCACATCTTCAGGCTGAGGAGTGGCATTTTCTCTAGTCCAAGCCCTAGTAGGATGAGACCTGCCCTGACTACCACTAGGGGTAATACCAAGTCCCGCACCACGTCCAATAGATGCATTAGATCGAACAGCGGAGGAAGAACCACGTTTCTTAGCCATCTGCGAAGTAATATTCAAGGGTTGGACTTGATTTAACTCAACGCATGAACAAGGAATGAAAAAGGGAAAACATCCTAAATGTTCAGTAGCCTCAAGGTCATAAGTATGGGCGCCTACATACCCATGAACATGACTCTACCAAACACTGCTCCATGACTCGAGACTTAAAGCCTAGGCTCTGAGACCAACTTTGTCACATCCCAAACTACCCCCTAGACGTGACTGGCACCCGCTAACACCACCTGCCGGGCGTACTAAATATCCATACACTTACCAAAATCATTTAAGCACAAAGATAAAAACATGTGCAATTCTCAAACTCATCAAACCAAAGTCACTATCCAACCAAAATCGTATATTGATTTATGAAAAGAAAACATCACTTAACTAATATGTCTCTAGCCCAAATCCCACAATAAGACCATGGAGCATCTATTAGAGTTACATGAGTTCAAGTGTCGGGAATGCAAACCCCAAGAAAAAAAGTCATAAACTATAATTATATAAGCTGAAATAGTAGCCTCCATGAACAATGTTAAGACTCACCTCAGTAGCAGAATCCACGCGAATGAGCTCGCCAGTCACTAGTCTCACCCTCTGCAATAGTATCTGCATAGACATGCAGGTAAGGAGTGAGCTATATGTAAATATAACTCAATAAGATCCTCGACCCGCTACCTTAATACCCCTGGAACAAGTGTTAGAAAATACATCTATACCACAAACACGTAAAGGATATGCACAAGAATATATTTCATAATATAATGATCAACAAGTCCAGATCAATGTTCAAAAGGACACCAAAGGTCTCACACTCAATCCACACTCAAATCTTGTCATAAACGGCAGTGTAGGAGATCGGCCTAGCACCCCGACAAGTCCACGGCAGCATATGTAATGCCCCAAAGTATACTATTGCAGCATGTACAAGGCTCCTAACATATTACGGCTGCATAGGTATGCCCCTAACATATTACGGCATCTATGTATGCTCCTAGTAACTATATCACAATAATGAAGAAGGATATCCAATATCATACCACATATAACTTATAAAATATTGTTTAGTATTCTGTCAAGCACATGTTTGTCCCAACACATGGACTAGACAGATAAAACACATTTTCAAAGTAGGTTTGAAAAGCAAGCACTAAAGCTTAAAGTCTCACTTACCTCGTAAATGACAAGTTCCACAATCTTGCACGCGTAGAACACCAACCAAAACAGCCCCCCCTTGCCTCAATCTATGAAAAATATTGATTAACTATATCTATAATGCTAGTCAGGTCAAGTCTAAATATCCCAAACTTTTAAACTTAGGGGTAAAACTTAATATCTCACACCTTAAACCATGAATTAAAGGTAAAAAAAATACCTCTACTTCACTAACCAAGCTTAAATTAGCGAAATATCCAAACCATGAGTTTGTGCTCTATTCCCCAAATAGACCGACCATGCGTGCATAATCAAAGATGAAGAAAAGAAGAATTGCTGGCAGCAACAACATTGCTGTCCCAGACCACTACCTACAATGGCTTTGAATTCTATTCTTTTATTTCTTTAGTTCTTAGACCCAAGAGCCAAGGAAGAATCTCAATACCTTATCACTTGTGGACTATCTATTGCGGTTCGTCTGTGAACTCCTCAAAGAGATCGCTTCTTTTCTTACCAAAAGAAAGAACCAAAAGTCTGGCCTAATATTTTATTCTTTCTGTAACTGAGCGTGAGAAACATAAAAATTTAGGTTTAGCCCACTTCTTTTTAATACTCTTAATAACAATAATAATTATTGGTGAATTTACCAATTAACCCTTCATTAAAAAAAAGGTTATTACAATACCTTCAAGATCAAAGACCTAGGAAAGCTACACTATTTCCTTGGCCTGGACGTTTTATACAGACAGGATGGAATACTTATATCTCAGAGAAAGTTTACACTTGACTTGCTCAAGGAATATAACTGCTCTCAGTTTACCCCATTTTCTTCTCCTCTTGATCCTTTGATGAAACTAAAAGCTAATGAAGGCCCATTACTCTCAGATCCTGCCTATTATAGGAAACTTGTTGGTTAGCTGAATTTCCTCACAAACACAAGGATTGATATTTCTTATGGAGTTCAGCATCTCAGTCAGTTCATGCATGCCCCTAGGGAACCACATCTATAGGCAGCCTTTCACATGTTAAGGTATCTGAAACAAGATCCTACACTAGGCATTTTCATGTCCAATTAAGCTGACTACATAGTTCGATCCTTTTGTGACTCAGATTGGGCTTCATGTCCTGATTCCAGAAAATCTGTTACTGGATATATAGTCTTGCTTGGTGACAGTCCTGTGAGCTGGAAGTCTAAGAAGCAAGAAACCATCTCTTTATCTTCAGCTGAGGCTGAATACAGATCTATTAGGAAGGTCGTTGGTGAATTGGTCTGGTTACAAAGGTTGTTTAGTGAATTGACTATTCCCACTACAGGTCTATTTCTTGTTTTTTGTGATAGCCAGTCTGCACTGCACATTGCTTGAAATCCTGTCTTTCACGAACGCACCAAGCATATCGAAATAGACTGCCACTTAGTCCAGACTAAACTTCAGGAGGGGCTCATCACTCTCCATCATGTTGGCACTGATTATCAGTTGGCAGATATCCTGACTAAAGCACTTACTGGGGTCAAGCATTCCAATGTTCTATCCAAGTTGGCAGTGGTTACCTCCCTTCCAACTTGAGAGGGGGGGAGGGGGGTTTTTGAGACTAATACAGTTCATATCATGTTATTGAGACACTGCGAGTTTGTTACGAATCTGTTAGATAGTTAGTTAGATATTTAACCATTCAGTTAGAACATGTATTCTCAATTAACTTATATAAATAGGTAGCTTGTATTCATTTTGATAACTACTTTTTCCATATATGAAAATTCAGAGCAGTTCTCTCAATTCTCTCTTGTATGCATTATCGAAGTAGTAATCTGTCCACCATTAATGTTGATCATCAAGCTCGAATTCAAGCTCAAATAACGAGGATACTTTGGGTATGTTTTTTTTATCGTTCACTCTAATTTTATCAAGCATAGAGAAATTAAATGAGTCTGACGCCAAAAATGCATATTTTCAAAGTTATGTCACGAAAATGGGTTGTTAAAAAAATGGTATCAAAAGAGGTTCTTTGTTCAATTATCTGTGAACCTATAATGACTTGCATGGTCATTTTGTTTCTTTGAACCAATTTTTCCAATTTACCCCTTTGGTACCTTTATTATGTTGGATGACATGATTTTTACGGTGATCATATTCGCTTAGAGGAATTATTTTTTGTCTTGGAAGTTTAGAAGTTGGAATGTTAGATCAAAGTCAAATTTTGAGTTAATGAGGTGAGAATCAAACTTTGACAGGTTCATTAGGTTTGGAGGGTGCTTTAGAATTTGGGTGGGTGGTTTGCATGAATTCAGAGGTATCGGGAGTGATTTGGACTCTTGGTTGAGTTTCTAATATTCTGAAAAGTTTAAGATAGATCACGGTCAACGGTTGGTCAAGACAACCTCAGACTGATGATTCCAACAGATCCGAAATCTGTTTTACAATTGATTTGCATATTTGGTTTGTGCCTCAAGGGTCTCAGATGAGTTTTGAATGCTTATTCAAAGATTGATATTTTGATGTTAGATGAACTTAAATGGGAAGTAAATGAGATCCAAACGGTCTATCATGATTTCAGAACCATATCAAAAATAATCTCAAATTTTGATATTGTATAAGATAATTATGAGCTTTTTAGTATGAAAACAAGTACTGGTGCAGCTATAGTTGCAATCGTGAAGCATTAATCGTGATCACGAGGTATTTTGTCCTGAAGGCGGAGCCTTTTGTTGCGACCACAAAGGATTTTCATGAAAAGTTTGAGTGATTTATAATTGGGCAGATTTCAGAATTTTAGTATTTTTAACATTTTGGGAGATAGAAAGCCTTGATTGAAAAAAATTTAAAATTATTTTTCTCGTATCAATGTTGGGGACATGATTATAGATTTTTTTTTAAAAAAAAAACAAACATTCTCATTACTTTTCATGCTTTGATTGATGAACTTGATATAAAAGTTGAAATGTTAAGCTCCAAAGATTAATTTTTTTTTGTAAAACATTGATATGAGGGTCTATTCAAACTCAATTTTCCATGAAATTACAAAATTGAGTTCTTTACCATATGGATAAACACTTAAAAAATATTGTTTCAACTTTGAGGTTGACTTTTTCATTCAATTTTGATTCAGACTTTTATATTGCAATATCAATATTTATAGACTCGGGGTGTGACAATTCATCCTTCTAATAATAGTTAGCATCATATAGAAGTTTTTTCTTTATTGGTAAGAGAGATCTTAGGATATTTGTTTTCCAACCAAGTAATTTGCAATGTTTTCAAAGCAGGTGGTTGGGTCACAACCAAATTTCAGCAAGCTCTTGTTTTATATCACAAAATTCAAGAAAAGAATTCTCTATATTATATGTCTTTATGTTTATTAATATTTCCGGAAGAAAAAAATTGTGAAAAATTAGAATTCCTAATTAAAGTAGAGTAGAAAACAAAAATAGTGTAGGATTCAGTATTTTATAATTTTCCTATTCCTAACTGGAGTAGGAATAGAAAACTAAAATAATTTAAGATCTAGTATTTTATAGTTTTTCTTTTCCTAGTTGGAGTAGGTTTTACCGTTTTGCAACTTTTATAAACATGTATATTGATTAGCATAGCCGTAGATAAGAGTGTTTGCAAAAAAAATTTAAATATATGAAAAATAAATCAACTATAAATAAAATCTGAAGAAACATGAATATTATTGATGAAACAATATCGGTACAATTCTGTTCCTCCCTTGATTCTTCTCTCTCTGAATTTCTTCGTGATTCGAGAGCTGTTAGTAGCGTATTTCTCGAGCGTAGGAGGCCACATCTTGATCTCTTTATGAATATCCCATAACTTTATGGAATTTTCAAGTTGACTCTTCAAGAGAATATATTATCCTTTAAATAGGCATGAGCTGAGGTTTAGGATAGAGTAGCCTCCAAAAACCCTAAATGAAATAGAACTCGTCTTGTGGAGTCTTACAAAATTTCGATGTCTACAATTTATAGACAGTAAAATTCGCGTCGAGAAAATAATAATCAAGGACGGAAAATATCGCAACAATTGTATTTGTTGATTTCAAAATATGAGCGTTAAAATCTCTTATGAATCCTTTGATTCGTCTTTTCAAATATAAATTCAATGGCTCTTGAGCTTGATCTTAAATTTGTTCTTGGCTTATACTTAAGTTAAAGAGCTTTTGGGCTGGTTCTTGAACTTGAATGCTTGAATTCTTGAACTTGTAGCTTATTGAGAAATCTGTGACGTTTGGTCCACAAGCTTTCTCTGGTTTCTTGTTAGAATGCTCTTGTAATTTCTAGATTATGAGGACCCCTATTTATAGTTGTAGAATAGAGGAGTTATGATGAGAACAAGCTTCCCTTCGACCAATCAGATTTACGTGACATGACGAAGGAGTAGTGATAAAAACAGGTGTCCTTCGGGCAATCAGTTTTAAGTGACATAACGATATTTGATTGGTCGGAACACATCACTTGTACATGTGGCACATTTTTATTGGCCTTTGATCGGGATAGGAATGCCATGTCATTTTGACACATGACATGATCCTATTGGCTTCTTGGTTTGACTTGGCATGCCAAGTCATTTGACAAGTGACACAATACTGGACCTTTAGGATGAGACGACATTGGGCTTATCAAACTAGGCTTATCTATTATAGCCCAAATAAATGAATTTGAACTTTAATTAAATTCATATTGTTTGGACTTGAATAATTAAACCAATTATATTAATCCATAATATTTATTTAGACTAATATATTTATGAATTTGATATAATCTAAATCATTTTATAAATTTATATTAATAAATTTTAAATAATTACAAATACCCACTGCTTCAAATCTCGTCGAGATATTTTATCTTTTGAAGACTAAGTTTGAAGTATTAGCTTGATACCTTAATTGCAACAATGTTTAAACGAAAGGGACCAATATATGTTATGGGAACATTTTTTTTAAAAGCTTAAATTTGCAAAAACGTGACATTATAGAAAAGAAAGGGTTAGTTGACTTTTTTTCCCAACAATTAATGCCAAAAAAATAATTTAAAAAATCACACATGCCTCTTAGCTTTAGAAGTCCAGCTGCCTTTAGCTTTACAAGCTCTCTAGCCGCCTTAGCTTCACAAGTTCTCCAATTAGAAATAGGATAGCTATTAATCTTCTCTCAATTTTTGTCCTACTAGGAATTAATTACTGCCACATTCATCTATAAATAGGCCATATATTTTTCCATCTGTGAACATCAATTCGTAATCCGTTGAATCCATCCCTACGGCTAAGAAATATTCGTGCTTAGGTGAAAAAAATTTGCATGTGAGATATTTCTCTCCCCTCCCCCTTTTTTGTAGGGTCATGAAATTAATATTTATATTTTATTGAGGCTACACAATGGAGAGTTTATAACTACGAATTTGGTCTTAAGGTGTGAATGGATGTGTATAACATCCCCGCCTTGAGATCACAAATTTGAGGCTTTATGAGATCCTGAATGCTTGAGCATAAGGTGTGAACGAATGAGTTTAACCTCCCCACCTTAAGATCTCAAATTTAAGGCCCTATGAGATCTCGAATACGGAAGCATAAGGTGTGAAGAGATGTGTCTAACCCCCGCCTTGAGATCACAAATTTGAGGCTTTATGAGATCCCAAATACTCCAGCATATGGTGTGAAGGGATGTGTTTAACAACTCCGCCTTGAGATCAGAAATTTAAGGCTTTAAGAGATCCTGAATACTCGAGCATAAGGTGTAAAAGGATGTGTTTAACATCTCTGCCTTGAGATTACAAATTTGAGGCTTTATGTGATCCCAAATACTTGAGCATAAGGTGTGAATGGATGTGTCTAACGTCCCCGCCTTGAGATCACAAATTTGAGGCTTTATGAGATCCTAAATACTTGAGCATTAGGTTTGAAGGGATGTTTCTAACGTCCCCGCCTTGAGATCACAAATTTAAGATTTTGTGAGATCCCGAATACTTGAGCATAAGATGTGAAGGGATGTGTCTAAAGTCCCCGCCTTGAGATCACAAATTTGATGCTTTATGAGATCCCGAATATTCGAGCATAAGGTGTGAAGGGATGCGTCTAACATCCCCGCCTTGAGATCACAAATTTGAGGCTTTATGAGATCTCGAGTACTCGAGCATAAGTTGTGAAGGAATGTTTTTAACATCCTACCTTGAGATCACAAATTTAAATTTTGATGAGATCCCGAATGCTCAAATTATTCTCCCCCTTTTTAGCTACCTTTTTAAACTTTATTTTAAGTTTCACCCTCTTTCGTGTGCCATCTTAAATAAAGATTAACACTCCTTTTTTATGCAGTTTGTTTACTTCAAGGATTACACTCAGTGGCGGAGCCAGGAATTTCACAAAGGGTGTCCAGAAATAAAAAGTAGAAAAATCATTTGTCACTAGTGAGATTTGAACACACGAGCACTACCTCATTCCAAGCATTTGAAACCACTAGGCTATAATAGTTTGTTGTGTTAAGGGTGTCCAAAATATGTTATTTAATCATTTCGTTAATCATTTTACTTGTATATACGGTATTTTTTTCCGACGAAGGGTGTCCAATTGGACACCCTGCCTACTATGTGGCTACGCCACTAATTACACTTGTCCATCTTCTAGACTCAAATATCTCATAATTGAAATGGAAGATAGCAAGGTGGAGACTGAGCTTTTGGTCTAAATTCTTTAGTTGGTCGTTATGTTGATCCATAGACACAATTGAGGAACATGCTTCATATTACAAATTGGACCGCAAATATCGCAAGCACTCTTCCAAATTTAGGTCATCGCATGATTCAAAAGGAGTTGTGTTGGGGAGACTACATTGTGTTTGAAGTGAATATCATTGCATTCTAGGATACTGGGAATGGACAAAAGATGTCCTTAGCAAAAATCGGCAAAGTTTGAGCAATGCCAACACTCATGATGCTGTCTTTGCTTCTCTCCTCTCTTTACTTATGATCGGAACTCCAATATTATACAAGCCTTTTGTGAGGCCTGGTGTCCCCAAACAAATACACTACTTACATCTGCCGGAGAATCATCCATATTTCCTTGGGATTTGTATACTCTTGGTGGCTTGCCAGTTAGTGGAGTCCCTTACGAAGAAAAGGTACCTAATGCCGTGGAACTTACCGGTTTTGATGACAAGAAGGAAAGATTTCTCCCTCGAACTTGTGAGTATTTGTTTGTTGCCTTTCATCACCTTAGAGAGGAAAATAGTGGTAATACAAGGATTCCTCTTAGTGAATGGATACAATTTTGGTCCAAGAAGGATGCCAAGTATAAGATAGCTCCCCCAAGAAAAGAGAAGAAGGATCGACGCCTACCATCTACACATAATCCAACAGGCAAAATACCAACAGAGGTAAACACGTGGTTAAGTTCTCAAGAGATAGTATTTTCTAAGCTTGGAGTGAAACACTAAAAATATGAGACTTATTTGGCGGCCTTTTTGTCATGTTGGTTATTTGCCTTTGTATTTCCATCTAAAGAAGAGAATTTTATTCGGCCTGAAATATTCAAGATAGGAAGCTTGATGGAGAACGATTGAAGGGTTAGCCTTGTGGTCCCGGTCTTGGCGAGCATTTGTCATGGCTTAAATAAGATTTCAAATTCTTCATAGTTTGACCATATTAAAGTTTGTTTTCCCATTCACTATGTTTACGGTTGGCTTGCTTATTGTCTTAAGACACATTATCTGCTTACTAGTGTGCCTTCTCTCCCACGAATGGTAGTATATTATGGGGAAGGTAAGCCAAATATTTTGACAAAAGACGAAGCAAGAAAGCATGTCCATCGAGGGGAAACCATTGCATGAAATGCAACTATGCTAAGTAGGCCTCACTCAACCTATTATACTGATGATAGCAAAGCACCAGAGTTAGATTCAACTTATTTTATGAGCCTCCGTTTCAATTATCTTCCATTGAGGAGGTGAGTTCCTTCGTCATTGAGCCATACAGTCTACACCGATTTAGTCGCCAATTTGGATTTTATCAAGATATTCCTGGCTATTTAGAAAAGGATATTCAAGCTGGTTCACTCGATGAGAGACTTAGATATTGGATAATTTGTATATCATGCAATACTATGTCCAAAGCGACACTTCCTTCTGTGATAACTTCTGCGAAGAGGCTTTACTCTATCCAATATCCATCTTGGTGGGAAAGATCCCATGTGAAGTTTCTTGAGGATAATTTGGAAGTTTGGTGGAGAAAGTTGGGTCAAACTTTGTTACCATTTTAGAGTACAAAAGTCAATATATTGAGAAAACGCTCTCAAAAGTCAAGGCACCACTTGCTTCCCAACATCAAAGTAAGAAGTTTAAATCCTCTAAGGTATCTAAGAAAGATGTAGTTCATATTTCTATTGATATAGAAGAATGTCCCCAAATTCTTCGATCTAGTAAACGAGCCTTTCAAGAAACAAGCAAAACCAACTATGGAGATCAATGTTGGAAGAGGAAAAGGGTTAAATCACCTGGGGCTGAAGTTGTTGATTTAGAAGTCGTAGAAGTCCAAAACATTGATAGTCCTTCAAGAATGTCAACAGTATAGGGTGGAAAGGTTTTTTTTAAATCACAAATCTCTTATCTTCAAGTCATGAATAAATGACTTTGCTAACCCCTTTTCTTTTGCAGGCAAATACCATTGAGCATCCAATGGGATCGCTACATGAAAGGCCGCAAGTTAGTGATGAATCTATTGCAACTTCAAGATATAAGACAAAATCAACTTCAACTTCCGATCAAGGACAAAAGACATCATCTACTTCTCGTGACTAAACTTTAAAAGGTTTGACTCCTAATTCAAATGAGATTTCTCTAGTTCTTCCAAAGCTTAATGGAGCTATATTTTTTTTTGAAGGAAAACGCGTTGTGTTCAACCACAAAAAGAAAGTACATCTTGGGCCTTTGGGAAGAGATTTATTGCAAACTTTCCAGAACTTCTCCAGATTCTATTTCATCTTATAAAGAGGATATTTATGAGATTTTTAATGAGATGAATGAATTACATCTCTCATCATTGAAGAACTTGGTGGATTCTCCTTTCGAGCTTGCTACTTCCTATGATCAAGAACACTCTAATTTTGTTGACAAGGCGCATGAAGATAAGAAGATGGAGTTGCTTTCCAAGGACAAGAAGCGTCTTGAATCATTTAGAGTAGAAGAAGGTGAGAAGGCAAAACACCTTTCTTCTAAAAGAAAATGGATAAAGAAGGTTAAGCAGAAGCTAGTGACTCTACAAGGAGAGTAACAAGAACTTAAAGCTGTCGTAGAAGCTGCTAAAAAGGAGGTTGAAGAGATTCAAGCCAATATTTTAGCTACGGAGGATGAGGTTTCCTTGTATGACGGCATGAATTTATGAACGACTAATGATTCAATTCATTTGGAAAATAAAAGAGAGTGCTTGGAGGCTAGTCGTCAAGATTTGACCAACTACAAATTACATTTAGATTAGGATTTTTCTTTATCTTCCTTTTTCTTTAATTTCCTTTAGAGTTTGATTGATATTTAGACGACATTAGGGTAAAAAAAGTTTCTTCTATTTTTTTTCATATTATATCATGTATTTTATGGATTTTATTGCACTCTCCAACTTGAATTTGCTCTTTATTTTTTGATTGAAAGCTTTTAATATTCAAAATCATTCCACATTTTAAATGCCAATAAGAACAAAAATAATAGAAGTTCCTCTTTTCTTTAAGTTTGCGCATTCAAATTTAACTTGCGAATTTTGTAGATTATAATGCTTCAACTCAGACATAACAAATTTTGAGGACTTCAACTTGCGAACTTGTTTGATTTGAGAGTATACCTTGCAAACTTGTAGAATTTGAGACTTCAATTTATAAATTTATAGAGTTTGAAGACTTCAACTTGCAATTTTATAGTATTTGGAGACTTCATCTTGCAAATTTGTAGAATTTGAAGACTGCAACTTGCATACTTGGTTGATTTGGAGTCTTCAAGTTTTGAAGAAGCTTATATTTTCAGAGGGGTTTGCCCCCATCGAGTCACCACCATTTGGCGCAAGTCTGAAGTTTGATGAAAGAGTACTCATAGCCTTAACTTTTGTATAATAGATCAAGTGGAAACATGTGTTTTTTTATACTCATGCAACTGAACTTAGAATGCAACTCTAAGAGCCTACGTACCTCAATGAAGAGGATCAAGTCACAATGTAGTTCTAGGAGAGTATTTTGTTAGTGTGTCGTGCACATTTTATACTCTTGCAGGCCAAAAGTAACATGCAATTTATGATCGTACCTAATAAAGCGTCATCTTGCTTCAAAGGTAGTACCTCTTCAGGAATTTTGCATAAATAGGATCGATCGTTATGTCATCTGCATCACAAGCTTGTAAGTGCCATTTGAATATGCTTCTTGTACGACATATTGTCCATCCCACTTCGAGGTGAATTTCCCCCAGACTTATGCAAAGTAATAATGAGTCTTCTTACTACAAGGACTTGATCTCCAACTTGGAAGCACCTCAAGAGAACCTTCTTGTTAAAAGCACGAGATAGAATATCTTGATAACATTTAAGATTTTATTGAGCTTCAAGCCTCTGTTCATCAAGTGCTTCTAACTCAGCAAGACATAGGTGAGCATTTTGTTCTTCATTGACCCCTTCTTGAATAGCAAGTCTTAAGGAAGCTATTTTAAACTTGCAGGATTGCTTGAACTCCAAAAGCAAGTGAGTATGGGGTTGCTTGAGTCGGTGTATGATATATCGTCCTATATGCCCACAAAGCTTCTTCAATTCTTTCATGCTAGTCTCGTTTGGACTTAGGGACGACTTTCTTCAATAAGTTGCATAGAGTCTTATTGAATCCCTCAGCAAGACTGTTGGCGGCAACATGATACATAGAAGATTTATGCCGCTTGAAGCCGAAAGATCACAAATCTTACTCATTAACTTGTTATCAAATGGCTTGACATTGTCTGTTATTATGTAGTGAGGGATTCCAAAGAGATGGATGATATTCACTGAGAAAATGTTTGCAACATTCACTTTCTTTACTTCCTTAAGAGCGACAACTTCAGCCTATTTTGAGAAGTAATCTGTTGCAGCCAAGATATACAAGTGTCTACCAGAATATTTTGGCAGTGGTTCAACAACATCTAGACCCTAAGCGTCGAATATCTTAGATGCAATAGTTGGATGTAATACTTCAGGTGGCTGATGTATGAAATTTGCGTGAAATTGGCAAGCCTTACACCTTCGAGCATAATTTAAGAAATATTTTACCATGGTTGGCCAATAATACCCAATTCTCTTTATGTGAAAGTGGAGTTTGGGTCCAAATTGATGTGATCCACATACCCCTGAATGTGCTTTTTGCAGAGCTTGGATTGCTTCTTCCATTCGCAAGCATCGCAAGAGTACCCCCTCAAATGATCTTCTATAAAATATGTCCTTGTAGTAAAGGAAGTGCGGTGTATGGCGATGAATGTTAGTCCTTCTCCTTGGATTTTCTGGAAGTATCCCATAACACAGATAGTCGATAATGGGTTGTCTCCCATCTTTCTTCATGGCTTCAGAAACAGCGACAAGATGCTCAAACTCATTTTTAGTATATTTATCCTCATTTGGTGGTGGTACTATCGCCTTTTGGAAGATAGTAACTTGTGTCTGATAAGGAATAGTTAACGTTGAAGCTAGGGCAGCTAGAGCATCAACTTTCTTATTTTCCATTCTAGGCACATGTTGGAGGGTTACATCTCCAAGCCATCCTATTAACTTTTGAGCATAATCATGATAAGGGCGTACTTCAGGCTTCTTGACCTCATAACTTTCCAAGAGTTGATTAATCACCCACTAAGAGTCACGAAGTACTTGTAATTGCCTCATGTCGACATCTATTTCGAGTCCAGGTATTATCGCTTGGCAGTCATCGACATTGTTGGAGAAACATTATTTCAAAGTAAATTAGAATGGTAGAATCTCTTCTTGTGAAGTGATGAGCACCACACCAGCACCAGCTCCGCCACTATGCGTAGCCCCATCAAAGTACATTTTCTAAGAAGGTTGAATTTCAATCACTATCAAATCTTTATCAGGAAGCTCCTCGATTAACTCCAAATCAATTGGTATCGCGTGGTCTGCCAAGAAGTCTGCTAATGTTTGTCCTTTCATAGCTTTTTGAGGGATATACATGATCTCAAACGGTTGGAATTGGAGGTACCACCTTGCTAGTCGGTTACTAAGGACTAGTTTTGACATACCAAGCTTGATGGGATTTTCTCTAGAAATTAATAAGGTGAACAATGTGACCTTGAAAATAATGTTTCATATTTTGGATTGAGAAGAATAGTGTCAAACACAACTTTTTGATTGGCGAATAATTCAGTTCATTTGGTGTCATCATTCTGCTTAAGAAATAAAGAAAGTTTTCTTTGCCTTCACTATTCTCTTGAGATAATAGGGCTCCTAAAGACCTTTTTTGTGCCACAATGTGGAGTAATAATGGCTTAATGGCTTTTCGGAGCTTCTTTCTTCATGAGATGACTGAATTATTGGCATCTTCCCGCTAGATTCGAGATAAACCTCCTCAAGTAGGCTAGGTTTCCTTGAAGACTTCTTAACTCATGAATATTTCAAGGCTCAGACATTTTCAAAATTGCATCAACTTTAGCTTGATAAATTTTGGTTCCTCTATGTTGCACAATGAAGCCAAGGAACTTGCCTGAAGTAACTCCAAAGGCACATTTTAGCAGATTCATCCTCTGTTGATATCTTTAGAGTAACTCAAACACCATTCTTCTTTCTCGACTTCACCACCAAGTTATCGACATAGCATTCAATATTTTTATGGAGCAAGTCATCACATATATTTTGCATAACCTTTTGATATGTGGCTCCAACATTCTTTAACCGAAAGGCATCACCTTGTAGCAATAAATACCTTTGGGTGTGCAAAATACAGTGAGATCTTCATCCTTTAGTACCATACAGATTTGGTTATAGCCGAACGAATCATCCATGAATGACATTGCCTCATAACCAGTGGTAGCATCAATCATCAACTCTGTAATTGAAAGCAGAAACTCATCTTTAAGGCATGCATTGTTGAGATCTCTAAAGTCAACAAAAACTCAAATTTGTCCATTCTTCTTCCTCACATAAACAATACTTGAAATCCATGTAGGGTATTTGACTTCACGAATAAAGCATGCTTCAATGAGTTTGTTAACTTCATTCTCTATCAATAGAACCAAGTCTGACCTAAAATATCTTTGGGCCTACTTAATATGATGAGCACCATTCTTAACTGCCAACTGATGGACTGCTACTTTAGGATTCTAGCCAGCCATTTCTTTATAACTCTAAGTGAAGACATTCCTGTATTCTTAAAGTATATTCATATAAGTGATTTCTTCATCAACTTCTAGAAAGGCACTCAGGTAAGTTGGCCTTAGGTCTTGATTAGTTCTAAGGTTAACTTCCTTTAAGGGATCTAACGTAGTATTTACTCCTTCTTCAAGTTCTGGTGGAGCATCTCCAACATCTTCCTCTTATTGAGGATCATTGTCATTGACAGATATGTGATAACAACAGACAATATCTCCCAACACTTCATCAACCTTTGTTCGAGACGAGGCATTATGCTCACTCTGGATCGTAACATGATATAAGGAGCCTACATTTTCTTCATCTTCCTCATTCTCTTTGGTGTAAACCATAGTGTGAGCCTTCGCCTTCAGTTTCCCTTTATACGAAACCATAAGTTCCACTCGTCGCTTCATTCTAGAAGGAATCAAACTTTTGAAATCCTTTTGAATCATAGGTGAAGCAAGTGTTGTCACTCTTAGGTAACTTCTCCGATGCTTGTCATTCTTCTTCTTCAATGGACCTAACCTCTCAAACACGGATGTTCTTGTAGTCAATTTTCCAAGTCGATCAACGATAGAAGGATTTTTATTAGAAGCAGTAGATTCATCTTCTATAATGATATAGTTTTTACTTGACTTTATTATAGAGATACGAACAAGTGGAGGTTGGCTATAGACTAAGACTTCGGGTTCTTGCCTATTTGTATCTTCCTATGGGAGTTCTTCTAACTTTGATGGCTTATTAGGATTGTATCCATCCTTCACAAATAACTTGTAAACATTCGGATCAAAGCCTTCTCTTGTGCATTTTGTAGGGAGTGCCACATCACGCACAAGATTTTGAGTGATTGACTTTCTTGGTAGTTTCGAAGACAAGTTTGTTGCATCAATCTATCTAATAGAAAGAGTTAGTCCTCTTAGTGCATTTCCTTGGACGTTAGATGATTGACCTTCCTCTATCTTCACCTTTGGAATGTAGCAAAGTACAAAAGTCAACTTCTTTTTTGAAGACATGCTCTTTTCTTCATTCAGAATGGGACAAGGTTCTTTAATCTCAACTAAGACTTTTTCGACAGCCACAACAACTCTTTTACTTGCGATCTTATCAAACTTGATTGATTTGACATCTGCCTCCTTGACAACGTAACTCTTCAAATAGAATTTTTCATTGTCAAAATGTGTCTCAACTTCGTTTAAAGGATTATCATCCACGATTATTTTCCTTCCAATTCCTCCTTCAAGATACTTCAAACATTGATAATAAGAAGATGAGTCAATTTTATTCTCATGTAACCAAGACCTGCCAAGTAATATGTTGTATGAAGTCTTTGCACCGATCATATGCATCTATGCGCTTGATCGCAAATCTTCCATATGGATTTCTAACTTGATAGAGTCTATGGACCTCTTTCCCCCTTGATTGAATCCTTTTATCAACAAATGAATTTTACTAAGTTTGTCAGGATGCCAAGTTCCTTCAATTTGTGGATAGATAGAATGTTGACTCCAGATCCTTCATCTATCAAAATTCTGTTTATCTTCTTCTTTAGCACGTGACCCATCATATAGAAAGGACGATTGTGTAGTGTTTCACCAAATAGAAGATCATTATTTGTAAATGTGATTTTTGTATCACATGCATATACTTCTTGGGAAGAAGGTTCAACAGGCTTTGTAGAAGGCGAAGGAGACACCATTGATAAGACTTCACTCGTTGCTTTTTCTTTGTCAATACGAGACACCTTTGATGAAGTTTCACTCACTGTTTCTTCTTTGTCAGCATTGAAACATGATGCCTCGACATTGTCTTGAATAGAATTTATGCAGAACCAACTTGGTAAGGATTCTCCTAGAGTCCCAGGACATCGAAGTTTCTAGTGGTGATGCACTTCTACCTTTGCCCTCTTTGGACACTTGATTGATTTCTGCTTCTCCGGTCTCCTCACCATCTCTTTCTTATTAGTTACTCAGATGATTAATTTCGTAAACATATCTTGTTGCGTCTTCGCATAGTCACAAAAATCTAGCCTTCATCATTGCCTATATCAAGTTGGGATTTGTCTTACTTCAGCGACTCTGCTCCAGGGATTCTTCTCCATGCTTTCCAGAGATACATATTTGAACAGGATCAAGCAAGCCGAATGTGATAGAGATTTGGTTAGAACTTGCCTTCTCATCATCAAGGACAATCTTCTTTTTGTTATCCAATCGCATAACTCTATCCTTGAAGACAAAACATTTCTCAAGAGGGTGACTCACAAGTCTATGATACGCACAATAATTTGGGTCATTAGTTCTTCCATCTTCATCAGGTTGCTTCATCTCTGGCAACTCAATGAGCTTTAGTTCAAGCAACTCATCAAAAATCTCAGAAACGTCAGAATCCAGGAAGGGGTATTCTCTTTCTTGCACCTCCCTCAGGGTCGACTTTTGGTTCGGACACACTTGGAAAGTCGTCTTCACACTTTGTTTCTTTCTTTCCTTTGTAGTAAACTTTACATATGATACATTGACATTCATGGATTCTTTGTTGCCATTTCTTGGCACAAATTTGTTCTATCTCTTGGGTTCTTGCTAGTCCTTTCCTTTGTGAGGATCATGGACAAACATCACATCTTTTCCAGCAAAAGATATGCTCAAGTCCATATCATGAGCGCGATTAGCTAGATCTTAGAAAAACTTTGGCTTTATTCCTTGTAAGATATAAAGAAGCTCCCAATGCATTCCTTGGATATGAATTTATATTGTAGAAGCTTCACTAAGTCTATCTTTGTTGTTTAAGTTCACATTTCTCCATCGAATTATGAAGTCTATAACCGGTTCAATCTTTCTTTGGTGAGTATTCATGAGTTCTACTATGCTCACCTGCGCCTTATGCTATAGAAGCAATTAAGAAACTCACACTCTAGTTGCTCCCAACTATCAATAAAATTGGGCTCAAGATCTGTGTACCAATTCGAAGACATAAAATTATGCACTGCTACAATAAAGTAACAGGTATGATTGGCACCTTCTCTCTCTTTCTTGTTTAATTTGATCATGTGATGCTATATAATCGTGTTTATAATTCTGATGTTTATGCATGATGTTTACAACCTCATAATGATAACAATAGATAGTGAGGCAGCCCCAAGTCCTAGACATACGAATAATGGTTCTGAGGCCCAACCATTAACAAGGGGGAGGTCCACATAAAAAGAAGAAGATGTAGATGATCGAGATTATTCTTTCTTAAAACAAGAAAGCAAATAAGAACATCAGGATGGTTTTAAATATTGATATTCTCCTCTTGTCGGAGACGATGGTGAGGCTAGAGATGGTGTAGATGTTGTGGAAGAAGTTGTGTTGCTTTAACAAAGAATAGAACACCTTCATGACAGTATTTGTTCGTCTTCTATTTTCTAGTCTTTTCATAGAAGTCCTTCAATAGGTGTAGTCATCAAAATTATTCAATTTTAGACTATGACTTCCAGACTTTGATAGACAGGCATTCTGATTTGAAGGGTGATATTTTTATTCGATCAGGTATGGGGATGGATTTTACTAAATTTAGAAATATCATAAAGGATAATATATTAAAAAATTCTTCTAATTTAGTATATTTGAAAATCTAGACCTGCTCGAGAAAATAACTACACAATTTTATATGAAATTGATATATTAACTTCTTTGGTGCTGAATTATTAGCCATCAAAAAAGGTACTTTGGGTAAATTATTGTGGCATATCGAGTTGTTTTTGGCATGAAGAAATTTTTCATTATGACTGTCTTAAATTGTCATAATACTCTTGATGTTGTCTATTTGAAAGAGTCATCTAAATCATCTAAGGTTGCCAAGAGGCATAGGAAATTGCTTCAGTTGGCGGGAAAGAGTTTCAAAGAGAAGAAATTGTGTGTCCAAAAATCTGATGAGGTTGAAAAAAAATTGTAAGAAGTCATTGTACTTATTTTGGTTTGTGCACAATATTTTTTGTGGACGCGATTCTGGCATAAAAATTTCTTCCGTCTGAATTGAAATCTTAACCGACTATAAAATATTTAGTGTCCATTCATGGGGCAAAGAAAGCTTCATCCTCACAATTGAATATTTTTTGAGGGATTTGAGACCAACAATGAAAATCATCAATTTTATGGCTTTTCATGGGCTTTCATGGTAAACTTTATTCAGTGTTCTTTATTTGTATTAATATTGAGTTCTTAATACATTAATTTGATCCTCTATGACATTATTTTATATAGGTTTGGACATTTGAAGCTTTCCCATCTTTTAATCCAACTAAGAAAATTATCACAAGAAAAAATTTCTCAGAGGATTTGTAGATGGTTGGATGCAAAGAAAAATAAAATGGTTGATGCTGATGACTTATTTAAGCCCCTAATAACTCGATAAGTCTCATTCTACATTTATATATTCTTTTATTTTGACAAATAAGTTTGCTTCAACAAGTTTGAACTTATTGCAACAACTTTCATAATTGTTGAATGGTATTCAGTAAATTGATCAGTTGTTGTGCTAGTCTCAGTAGTTATTGTGTTATCTTCAACAACTACTAAATAATTTCAGCAATTAATTTGTCTATCCTCAGCAGTTACTGTGTTTATCTCAGTAATTGCTACATCTATACAGCAGTTTCTAAAACAGTTTTAGAAGTTGCTGAAGATAGACACAACAATTAATGAGAATAGACACAATAACTAGTGCAACTCCCATACTTGCTGAATATTTTTCGTTCAATTGTATTTCATTAAATTCTCAACAACTCTTGTATTAGTCACGTTAGTTTTTATTTTATTTACTTACTTCTAATTTAAATGGAAAAAGGATAAATATACCCCCAAACTATCGTAAATAGTATTTAAGTATCTTTCGCTATACTTTTAGAATAGTGATGATCTTATCCTCTAACTTTTGGGATGTATATACCCTTTGGACTGACGGAGGGATACGTGTAATGATCTTAATGGTCTTTTTAAAATTAACTTAATTTTATTCACAATTAAAAAACCCACCCAGATAATTAAAAGATCCATCCGATGATTTAACAACCCACAAAATTATAACAAAAAAAAGACAACAGATTTCAGTGCTTTAGCAATGAAATTCAATTTCTCAATTAAAAAAATTTTCACTACCAATTTCCAAATTGACACTCTCCAAGATACCTGCAAAACATCGCATGTCTTCAATTCCTCTATACCTAATATCACTATGCCTTATTATCAAAGAGACGAGATTCCCAAAGCCAATGCATATCCCTAGTGAAATAAGGAACCATCTACCTTGTTCCTTTAAACACACAATTCTTTTCAACCATTGTGTCCAAAAAGAATCTTCTTGCTTCTCAATCCATGAAAAAAGGAGCTATCAAACAAGCAGAAGAAATTGACATAAATTGGGTGGGTTGTTAAATTATCAGGTAATTTTTTTAATTATTCAAGTGAGGTTTTTAACTGTGGGCAAAAATTAAGTTCATTTTGGATAAGCCGTTAAGATCATGACACATGTCCTCTATCAGTCCAAAAGAATATATACATCTCAAAAGCTAGACGATAAGGTCAAAGTGTCCTATAGTTATAACTGAGAGTATTTAGATATCATTTACAATAGTTTGGAAATATATTTATCCTTTTGCCAATTTTAAAGTATCTACTTTTATGCATAAATTGTGTATCTATGGATAACCCCTTCAATTATTGAGATGGAGATGAATTTTCTTTCCGAATTTGTTTCCTTATAAGGAAATAAAATGAACCCTGAAATTGAAAGCTTGAAAAATATTTGGTCGAAGCAACAACCATCAAAAATAATTTGTTCGTGATTGAAAAAGACTTTGATCATTCAAGAGCTATTTATGAAGTTATAGCCAGTGTTGGGGATGGTGGTGCAACATGACTGGATCAGGATATTGGTGAACATCCTCTGATGGTTGTTAGCGCTAGTGGTGGTGCTAGTGAATTTTCTCTTGTTGGTCATGTTGGGATATATACTATTAACCATATGTTTAGATATATTATTTATTATAGAATAATTATTTATTCAGTTTTAATAGATTATATATTCGTTTGTGGTGTATGTTTACTTATATAGTAGATGATTTAGTGTATAGAATTTTAGCTTATACACAGAAGATTAAATCATCGGTTCTTATAAGTATAAAGTTTTTTGTTCACAATCTGAGATGGAAATTGGACATGTCATCGGTACGATTGTAGCACAAGATTATTAATTTATCTTGATTATGGAAACAGTGTAGTTCCAACTTCTTGTGCTAGTACATTTGGTATGTATTGAACGGGACCAAGTAGAGATAGTTGCTTTAGGCTGACTGACAAAAGCATATTCTCTAAACTGTTAAATGTACTTATATTCTTAATCCTGATATAACTATTAAAATTTGTATATATTACTTATCGTTTTGATTTATTAAAAGGTGATATTCTGAGATGGGTCAATATGTCTGGTGGGTTGGATGATAATAATATATATTGGTGAAATAATAAGTTAGTTGATGTAATCCATGTCTCGTTATAGAGATTGATTGATATGCATTTTTGAGAAACTTATAAGTTTTCATCGTGTCAAACATTACAAGTGAATTTATGAATCCAGTACATGAAATAAGTTAAGCAGTGCTCCAAAGGAAATTAATCATTAAATTAAATTCGTCAGTAATTTAATTTGTTGATTAATATCCGTAATCTTAACATGGGGAATTACATAAGTGTTTAATAGGGAATTTCGAAATATAAATAGAGGAGTGCAATTACGAATTTTTAGTGGAATGATTTGTAATTTATTATGGTAAGAATAATTCAAATTAATTTTTGGAAATATTTCCATAATAGGAAGCCTCAGTAATTAATTATGAGGTCCCTCCAGTGCCCATATTTAACTAGAACTCAGAATCCTATGGGAAAAGGAATTATAAGAAAACTGGGTTTTCTTCTCCTTTTTGGATTGGGAGGAAATCTCTATAAATAGGGATTCTCCTAACCTAGAAAAACACAAGAAGGTTTCTATTGATGCTTGCCCACCCAAGTATGGAGAGAGTTCGGATGTGAACTTGGGATCACTGTAGAAGACCGTAGATTCGCTTGATGGTCTGGCTAACTTGTGGATTGGCTCGAAAATATGTGTTCACGCTTCAAGAGGTATTTATCGAATTAAATTTCAGCAAGTTTATGTGTTCTAGAATGATTGTATGTGCTCTAGCATAAATGTATATTGGTTGTCTATTAAGCAGTATGATTTTGGGTATGCTTCCGCTGTGCATATAGTTTTCCAACAATATTACATAAGTGTTTAATGGGGAATTTCGAAATATAAATAGAAGAGTGCAATTACGAATTTTTAGTGGAATGATTTGTAATTTATTATGGTAAGAATAATTCAAATTAATTTTTGGAATTATTTCCATAATAGGAAGCCTCAGTAATTAATTATGTGGTCCCTCCAGTACCCATATTTAACTAGAACTCAGAATCCTATGGGAAAAGGAATTATAAGAAAACTGGGTTTTCTTCTCCTTTTTGGATTGGGAGGAAATCTCTATAAATAGGGATTCTCCTAACCTAGAAAAACACAAGAAGGTTTCTATTGATGCTTGCCCACCAAAGTATTGAGAGAGTTCGGATGTGAACTTGGGATCACTGTAGAAGACCGTAGATTCGCTTGATGGTCTGGCTAACTTGTGGATTCGCTCGAAAATATGTGTTCACGCTTCAAGAGGTATTTATCGAATTAAATTTCAACAAGTTTATGTGTTCTAGCATGATTGTATGTGCTCTAGCATAAATGTATATTGGTTGTCTATTATTCATGTAAGCAGTATGATTCTAGATATGCTTCCGCTGTGCATATAATTTTTCAACAATTGGCATCAAGAGCCTAGCTTGCATCTAAATAGATAAACCTAGAATAAAATAAAATAAAGAGGAGCAAAGAGAAAAAAAAATGTGGCGGCCAGTTCAGGCGAGCCAAAAGTTTTTCTTTTGGTTTTTAAAACTAATTGCAAACATAATTATGTGTGGTTTGACCAATTATTGTTTTCATTTTATTGGTAAGGATAAAGATTCCCTCCACACATCTAATCTTTGTTTTACAAATACACTTAGTATTTTGTGTAAGTAACACTGTGGAGATTTTTTTTATGACAGAGTGTGATTCATTGATTTTTTTTTGGATCAAATTGCTGGTAGTTTTCAACTACATGTGACTTCTTATTTGATCGGTTAAAAAAAAAAAGAAAAAAAAAGGGTAATGTTGCGTGAATTGGCAGCTACTACTAAGGAAATCCTTGTTTAATTTTGTTTTACTTTTGGCAAAACCTTTTAAAACAAAAAGGAGATAATCTATATGTTGTTCGTGGATGTGAAGTGGCGGTGACAGTCACTGCTACACCCTTGCATTAGATTTTGTTAATTAATTAAATGAGCATTGTTTTTGTTTCTTTTTGTATAAATGATAAAAGTTAAGAATTTGTGATTAATAAATAGTATTGTTAATGTGGTCTATTTATTTGGAATCACTAATAAATTCTTAAAATTTATACATGTATAAACATATTAGTGCATGAATTGAGAATTATGATTAATAAATAGGATTTACGAAAGTGATCTATTTGTTTGAGTCATTAGAATATACTCAATGCATCATGTATAAATTGTCCTAAGTGAATATTGGTGGTGAATATTTATTTATATGAATGGAGATTTACCTTAATATGCCAGTAATGCTTAATTAATTCATGAGAAGAGATATTGAGGTTTTCACTCACAAGGAGAAAACGTAGTATCTTGGATTCTCAGATATATTAATCGAGAGGATAATTTGTTATAACAAGGTGTTGTGTGTCTTAGCCAAATAAAGGACACAACATATGTCTTATGCTCATGATATATTTATTAAAAGAGAATGAAAATATGAATCAAGTTATTTTAATCTTTAACAATGCCTAAAACGATTATTTTTTCAAATTTAGCCATAGTTTAGAAGGTCATGAATTTTATGATCTCTGGTTGACTTGAAATTTGATGGTTCCATTTAAAATCGTTTAGATGGATTTTAGGTAGTTTGTCAGATTAAAATTTGTTTTGAATATGATAAGATTATTCTTTATGTCAGTTATGTTTATGTTAAATTTGGAACATGATTACACATGGTGCTTTAATATAAATTGATATGTGATAAGAATGTAGGTCATATTGTTTTAATTTCTAAAGAGGCTTAAATCACTTGAATTTGAATTTGGTCATAGCTTTCGAAATATATATTTTTTATAGACTCCAATTGACCGAAAATTTGGTAAGCTCATTGAAAACGGCCAAGCAAGAAATACATATTACTATGTGGTTATGATTTTTGTGGTCGTTAAGATGGTTTTTAAATTATTCTTTCGAATTAAAATGTGACTTAGTATGAAAATAATCCTTTATGTCGATTTAATTTATGTTAAATGTGGTACACGATTACACATAATGAGTTAACATGAATTAATATATGATAAGGATATAGATCTGATTATTTTTTCTTAAATCGTTTGAATCTGAATTTGATCATAGCTTTGGAGATAAATATTATTTTGAACTCTGATTGATCTGAAATTCGGTAGGTTCATCAGAAACGATCAAATTGAAAATATTCATTACCTATGTAGTGATTTGGCAATTTGAGATTGTTTAGATAATGTTTTTGTATATATTTTTTTGTATCTTGAAATTTAATTTTAATGAAAATTACTCGACTATGATATAGTGGTGATAGAGTTTGTTCTTTATGGTCTTCATGACTAAATTTTAGTGAAGTATTAAGTTCATGTGCTGGCTTTAGACCTTCCTCCATATCGGATGAAATTAATACAAGTCACTAGATTTAATCCGATCTCTAGTTTTGATAATATGTATTAACTCTACCTATCTTAGTAATATATGATTGGATCAATGGATCTAGTGATAATGATATTCACTTGACTTATTTAACATATACTCTCCATCTGAGTTAGCTTTTGTTCTAAATTTATTAGAGTGAATATCTCACACCACATATGTATGTTGTATGAGTAGCTATTTTTTCATCAAAATTTATCGTTCAAGATGCATGGATATGTATGAGGTGTGTTTTGAATTTTAATATTCAATGTATACATAAACATGCTGATTTTTGAAAAATAGTACTCAGATAATGTAAATAGTTTTTAGAATTTTGTTCTTTGTTCTTGATTCGTATATCTATTTGATAATATGTGATAAGAATTACTGAACATAAAATTTTAAATTCTATTATGACCAAACAACGTTTTCAACCAAATTGATCATAGTTTTGGAATTTAAAAATAAAAAGGGACTCTAATTGATCTGAAATTTGGTAGAATCATAAGAATGACCTAGTAAGAAATTTATTTATTTTGGATCGTTATATAATTTTTTGGTCATATTTGATTAAATAGTAGTGAAGTATTAGTTTCATGTGCTGGCTTAGACCTTCCTCCCTATCGGATGAAATTAATACAAGTCACTATGTATTTAATCGCTAGTTTTGATAATCTGTATTAACTCTCCTAAACTGAGTAATATATGATTGGATCAATGTAGCTAGAGGATTTTCACTTGACTTAAACTAACAGTAGACTCTCCATCTGAGTTAGGTCTGTATAAGTTTATAGAGTGAATAATTGGTCATTGTACACGTGTATTGCATGAGTAGTTCTCCAATCCCATCGATTGGCTATTCGAGATGCATGGATATATATGTATAAATGAGCCTTGAATTTTGTTATTCGGGATTATTCGATATATTATGATCTATTTAATATATTATTTCTCAAATTCTCAATAGACTTTACAGACCCACTTAGTACTACTCAATAATTTCTTTCGATAGAGATAAAATATTAATTCAAAGAATGCATTGTACGTGTACCTTATGTTAGAAGGAATTATTTTCAGTTTCTAACCAGATAAGAGATGGATACTTAATATATTTTTCTTGTAACTCTCCTATTATTGAGTTTGATGAATATTTTATCTCTTGTGGTATATTGATGCGTGGATTTTTTATTAGTATTATCTCTCATGAATTGAATTATATTAATCTATCTCATAAGAGAAAATATCTTTTAAATTGAATGAAACTTATCTAACCCTAGTGTCTAAGTCATTTATTCTGGATAGAACTTCGAGATTGGTTAAAGGATGGACATAACGGTTCATTGAAAGTGAAGTCACTACCAACGTATGAGTCCTGTTTAGAAGGAAAATGACTAAGAGATCTTTCCTCTTAAAAAAAGAAATAGAGGTAGTGATAAGTTAGAATTAATCTATTCCGATTTGTGCGGTAAATGAACATTCAGGCAAGAGGTGAGCTTGAGTATTCTGAAATTTTCAAGAAGGTTACTCATGATATAAACATATATTTTTGATGTTTTGTAAGTTTGAATGTCTTGATAAACTCAAAATATTTAAGACAGAAATTAAAATAGCATCATGAAAAATATATGAAGCAACTGCAATCTGATTGTAGTGACGTATACCTCTCTGCAGAGCTCATGAGTCACTTATTTGATAGAATAATTGCATTTCAATTGTCTACACCAGACACTCCATTATAGATTGGTGTAAAAGAGAAAAGAAATAGACTCTTATGAAGATGATAAGATTAATGATTGACTTATTCGTAGTTATTTTGTTTCTTTTGGGATATGTTCTAAGAACTACATATCACATTCTGAATTTAATTCCTTTCAAATTAGTACCTCGGACAACTATAGAACTAGTTGAATTTGACGTAAGTCTAATATGTGACATGTTCAGATATAGAATTGTCCAGCACATATGCTGAGAGGGAGAATAAGCATATTGGAATTAAGAATGAGATGTTTGTATGTGTTAATTGGATATCCTAAAGAATGAAAGAAGGTTTATTACTGTCCTAAAGAAAATAAGGCAATTGTTGATACAAGTGTCAGATTTTCTAGAAAAAGGATTATCTAATAAACCATGTTCCTAGAAGTAAACTAGTTTGCAGGAACTAAACAAAAAAAAAAAAAACAAATGAGTCAATTGTAAATTCAGACGCTCAAGAACATCTGATTGATATGTCAGAATTGACGTTCCATTGCATTTAAGTAGTGGGAGAAACGTTACTAGACATAAGAAAATCTACTACTTCAAGTAGTTGGGAGTGATGTTGAGTAATTAAAGAACACTACATGAAGAAGTTGTTAATATTTCAATACCGAAAGATTTTGAAGAAAATATTAAGACTCAAGAATAAGTAAGTGTGATTATAGTAGTAGTACTTAGTCGTAGTGGGAGAATCATAACGAAAATTGATTTATTTTGTATGCTTGAGAGAAATCTTATGATAGAACTCCAGAAAAGAAGTACACTCTTGGAGGGTTTCATAATAAGGTTCCTCAAGATCTAGTACAAAATCAATTTGTTACGACGAAGCACTACTAGACGAAATTGCATGAGAAAACAACTTGGTAAAAATTCTTTCGATAAGAATTAAAGGAATACCTGTAAAAGTTGTAAATGCATAGTTAAAAGTCTAAGTGGGAGCTTGTTAGGGTATGTACTATTAATTATGTGTTTAGACATAGTATTCTAACAATTTTTAAGATTAAATATCTAAAGTGGGAGATTGTTAGGGTATATACTATTAACCATGCATTTAGATATAGTACATTATAACAATTGCGATGGTTAAAAGTCTAAGTGGGAGATTGTTGGGATATATACTATTAACCATATGTTTAGATATAGTATTTATTATAGAATAATTATTTATTCAGTTTTAATAAATCATATATTCGTTTATGGTGTCTGTTTACTTATATAGTAGATGATTTAGTGTATACAGTTTTAGCTTATACACAGAAGATTAAATCATCGGTTCTTATAAGTATAAAGTTTTTTGTTCACAATCTGAGATGGAAATTGGACATGTCATCGGTACGATTGTAGCACAAGATTATATGTAATTTATCTTGATTATGGGAACAGTGTAGTTCCAACTTCTTGTGTTAGTGCATTTGGTATGTATTGAACGGGACCGAGTAGAGATAGTTGACTTAGACTGACTGACAAAAGCATATTCTCTAAACTGTTAAATGTACATATATTCTTAATCCTGAAATAACTATTAAAATCTGTATATATTACTTATCGTTTTGATTTATTAAAAGGTGAGATTCTGAGATGGGTCAATATGCCTGGTGGGTTGGATGATAATAATATATATTGGTGAAATAATAAGTTAGTTGATGGAATCCATGTCTCGTTATAGAGATTGATTGATATGCATTTTTGAGAAACTTATAAGTTTTCATCGTGTCAAATCTTACAAGTGAATTTATGAATCCGGAACATGAAATAAGTTAAGCAGTGCTCCAAAGGAAATTAATCATTAAATTAAATTCGTCAGTAATTTAATTTGTTGATTAATATCTGTAATCTTAACATGGGGAATTACATAAGTGTTTAATAGGGAATTTCGAAATATAAATAGAGGAGTGCAATTACGAATTTTTAGTGGAATGATTTGTAATTTATTATGGTAAGAATAATTCAAATTAATTTTTGGAAATATTTCCATAATAGGAAGCCTCAGTAATTAATTATGTGGTCCCTCCAGTGCCCATATTTAACTAGAACTCAGAATCCTATGGGAAAAGGAATTATAAGAAAACTGGGTTTTCTTCTCCTTTTTGGATTGGGAGGAAATCTCTATAAATAGGGATTCTCCTAACCTAGAAAAACACAAGAAGGTTTCTATTGATGCTTGCCCACCCAAGTATGGAGAGAGTTCGGATGTGAACTTGGGATCACTGTAGAAGACCGTAGATTCGCTTGATGGTCTGGCTAACTTGTGGATTGGCTCGAAAATATGTGTTCACGCTTCAAGAGGTATTTATCGAATTAAATTTCAGCAAGTTTATGTGTTCTAGAATGATTGTATGTGCTCTAGCATAAATGTATATTGGTTGTCTATTAAGCAGTATGATTTTGGGTATGCTTCCGCTGTGCATATAGTTTTCCAACAGGTCATAGTGGTGCTGATGGTACTATAATAGAATTTTTTCCACTTGATAAGGATGTTTGACGTTCTCTAGAAATTTCGTGAACCTTATAAAATATTTCGATTGTTGGTGTTGGTACTTCTAAGGTGTCTATATGTTTATGTGAATGTGAAAAATGTTCATAAAAGATAAATCCGTTGATTTTCAAGGTGGAGTTTCTTGAGGTAGCCATCAATACATTGATATCCAAGGGGGATATCAATCTGTCTTCAAGGGTCTCAGAGCCTTACAATCGTGTTGTTATAAAAAGAAGGAGAATACATATTGTAAGAACAATGACAAGTATCAAAGAAAATGATAAAAAATACTCCAAAAATGATGGTTGATTAATAAATGAAGCGCTTACCAGTAGATATTTACCAAAAAGACGATGCCAAGAATAAGAAACTCCAACAATCAACAAAAAAAATAGCCAGCCAAGACAATTTATAAAATGCATAAATTCAACTATAAGGACTTTGAAATCTTGATGGACATGGATGTGTGGTGGAAAGACTATGTAAATTTTATTAAAAAAATTTATATTTAAGCTGCAATTTCAATGAATTCATTGAGTTGTTGCAGTTGATGCAACAATTTCAACATTTGTTGTAACTATATCATTAAGTTATTGCAGCAAATACAACATCTATTGTAACTGTTACAATAACTTAATGATATAGTTGCTGCAGATGAAGCATCTATTGTAATGTCTTTAAGTTGTTACATTAGTTGTTGCAGTTGATGCAATAGTTACACCTGTTGCTGCAACTATATTATTATGTTATTGCAGCATGTATAATAATTATTGTAACTGCTTCAATAACCTAATGATATATTTGCAGGACATGAAACAACTACTGTAATGTATTTAAGTTATTGCATCAGTTGTTGCAGCTGATGCAACAGTTACAACAGTTATTGTAACTATGTCATATCTTTTTCCTTTCAATACCAAATATAGTGATTGTTAGACTCGATCCATTCACCATGACAGTCAACCTCCATTGTTATTTTGTCTCTCATTAATGATACTCAAGATAGCTAAAGATATTGTGATTTAAAATTTAAAAAATTATCATGAAAAAAGAGAAAAAAATAACAAAAAATTATTATAGTTGATTCAACATCCATTGTAGCAGCAAAGGCAATAACTATTATATATTGTGCAACAATAACTTTAATAGTTGTAAAAATAAGTGTAGCAATTATTGAAAATTATGTAATAATTGTTGATTCATATGAAGTAGTTGCTTCACATTATGCATCAGTTGTTGAAACATATGCTACAACTGCATTTATTTCAGTATTTGTTGAATTTATTTCAATAATTGATGCATATGTTGCTACAATTATTGTAGCAGTTGCTGAAATATATAAAATAATTGTTGAGAATATATGATAACTACATTTGTTTTAGTAGTTGCTGCATTTATTTCAACAGTTGTTGCATATGTTGCTGCAATTATTGTACCAGTTGCTGAAACATATGCATTAGTTATTTAGAATATACGACAACTACATTTGTTTTGGTAGCTGTTGCATTTATTTCAATAGTTGCTACATATGTTGTTGCATTTATTGTAGCAGTTGCTAAAATATATGGAACAATTCCTGAAATAATTTTAAAATAAATCCAGACGAGCAATGCACCCAATACTATATTATTTACTTACCAAAACGAATAAAAATCAATTCTCAAGCAATGTCCAGTGTTACATAATGAAATTCAGTCTACAAAATGGGTTAAACGATGAATTATTTTCACCAATTCTTCTAAGAAGAAGAAAGTGAGTGCATCAACAACATCAAAATCGACTGAAGAAGAAGAAGAAACAGAAGAGGTGGAGGCATAGGCGGAATGCACGATGTCGCAGAAAATGAAGGACTAGGAAAGATGGAAGAAAATAGGTGCATTTTTTTCTTTCCATATTTGATAATTAGGGTTAGTTATAAGTTGGGTTAAAATATTAAAAAAAAAGTTGGAGGTTTATTTGAAAATGGTTAAATATCCTTAAATACTAATTATAAACTTGTCACCTACACACAATAATTAAGACTTGTCACTCTATTTAAATTTCAAGACTTTTTGTCACCCTTAATTCATTCTTCCTAGATACTAGATGTATTTTTTTAGGGTGTGTGAACTTTCTTAAATATTTAGCCATATGTGCAGGTGTGGAAAGATTTTATGATCTCGATCATTCTTCAACCAAATAGTGATTCTATCAAACATTCAATTTCATAATCAAATTTTCTTGAATAAGTAATACCTTGTGATTTCCCAAGCCAACTTCTGACATTACCCGACAAAATTGGTGGGGCATATTTGGCATGGAAAGAGAGAGTATCTGAAGGTTTACTATCACCAAACAAAGGTTTTTGTAAGCCCCTCTTTTACAATGATTTTCTGATTCCATAAAATATAGATGGAGACTCTATGTTCATACAAATAGCCAAGTTACTGATACACTTTTGATGCAAGTTGAAATGTGGATGGTAACACTCATGTACACAAAAAGTCTTCTATCGAGATTTATGCAAGCTCCAAGTAAATTCATATTGGTGTTTTTAAAATAAATATTGACGTATACTAAGGAAACAACTAATTATGACATTCCCTTTAAAAAGGAAAAGCAACGACAATTGATTAGATAATGATTTAGCAGGAAGTGTTGATGATATAAAAACTACTTCTGAATTTTCTTTTACACTTGGTACAGGTATGTTTTTCTGAAATTCAAAGAAGAAAAATATGGTATCTCAATCTTTTATAGAAGCAAAATAAATCATCGTTGTTAATGCAACTAATCAAGCTTTATGATTAAAAAAAAAACTTCTACCCGATCCTGAGAAAATCACATTGAAGCTCATTAAGGTTGACAAAAAGTCAGCATTATTTATAGACAAAAATATAGTGCAACATGAGAGTATCAAGCGTATAAATGTGAAGTTTAACGCTATTAAGCAAGCAAAGAAGGTTAATAAAGTTACATTTGTTGACACCCAATTTTGGCCTAAGATTTTTCAAAATTCATAGCTTTTATGTTTTATTCATTAAATTGTTCAAAATACATTTTTATAATTTTAAATAAATCTATCAATAGTTATTCTTATTTTTCAAAATGTTAAGATTTTTATTAGTTTATTTTGAATTTTAGTTAATTTTGGTTATATTATTTTCACCACAATCAGTTAATATGTTGTGAATATTGTGTCAATTTTATTAAATTATAATTTTCTATTGAATTGCATTTTTTGCGTGCCATTGATTTTATTCGTGCCATTTGTTAATATTCATTTTTATTTGTTACTTTTCATTTTAATATTTTACGCAGTTTAGAAATTCATTCAAATATGAATAAGATTTGCATATACAGATATTTTACTAACTGGATAAGATTTCATACACATATACTTTATTAATTGGTGGTTTTGACTCACGGTTTTAAGATAATGGTATTGTACTATCAGTGGTTTTCAATTTTCTATTTAAGCAATAGCTTGGTCATTAAGTTAGGGGTGGTGAATAAAATTTTAGGGGTAATTTTCAGATTTTTAGTATTCAAGAAATTCTTTTAGTGTACATAATTTTCGGGCGACAAATTCACCAGAGCTCCGCCGAAATTCGGGAGTCCACCACCAAAGACCCCATTTTCAGTTTGCTCCAATGCTTTCTCTTTCTCCATTTTTTCCGGCGACCAAACCATCAGTAACCACCTTTATAGCCAACCAAACAACCTTCGAAACCCCACCAGAAAACAACTAAAACAAAGCCATTTCCGACCAAACTTCATCTTCTCCAAACCTCCGACCACCCCACCACCTGAAACCACCGTGTCCACCACCAAAATACCACCAGCACTCCAAAAATCACAACCCAAACGACAACAACAACAACTAGCGACCCAAACAACAACCCAAAACCCCCATCGGTTTTTCACCATTTCTCCTCCTTCTCCAGCGAATAACACCCCCCCTTTATTTTTATTTTTTTTCATTTTTTCGACCAGCAAACAGCCGACACACACCAACACAGCTTGACCAACGAGTTCCAAGCTCCATGAACAAGAACAAACGAAGTGGCCAAATCCTATCAGAAAAAATGCTTCTCTGCTAGTAACTCTATCTCTATTGTTGATTCCATTTTCTATTTATTTATTTTTTGTTATTTACAGCTTGTGATGTTAGTTTAATTAGTTAATGATTTTTTTTATATTCATTAAAATTGTTTAAAACTTTATGTTATTTAGCTTCTAATTTGTTCTCTTTCATTTTCTATGGAGAGATATAAAAGCTCCGGTGAAGTTATTTAATTAATGTGGGTTAAGATTAATGAATGTGAAAGAGCATAGTATTTTTTCTTCTTCGATTGTTTATTTGATTTCATGAATGGTTTTGTGTTTGTTTTTCTTCATTGGAATAAATTTTAAATGTTAACTGTTAATTTTGTGCTCATTACTATTTTGGATTGTAATTTATATTCCTTAGACGATTTTGTGATGATTTAGTTTGAAACTTCACTCCATCAAAGTTTGAATTATTCTGATATGTTGTGTTAAAAATAAGTTTTAAATTTTCTGTGTTAGTTTTTGTTATTTAATTCTAATTGTTGCTATGTTAACTACGCGTGCTGCTTTGTATTGAATTTGTATAGTTCTTAATTATTCCTCTGGCTACTAATTGTTGTCTGTATTTGGGATGATTCCTGTTTTCCTTTATTTATTATTTTAATTTTCATGTTGGGATTTGTTGCTTTTGTAGCGTTAAAATGTCTTCATGTTATTAGTATTATCTAAGTGAGCCGATGAAGAAATTACCGTCAATTTCCAAGGCCTTACATGGTAATAAGACGAGTTTTTATTTTAAAGTTATTATTTGATTCATTTATTTTTATTCATATTTATTTATTACTAACACTTTTACTAAGTGTCTTTACAGGTACACCCCGGAGTTTCTTTTCAAGGAAGATATTTGAATGTAGTTCGAATTATATTTTGTTTATTCATTGTTTGTATATTATTGACGTTAGGCAAAATTATGCCGTTTCTTATATTATCGCTTTATTTTATTATTTGTTTACTTTTCATATTCATTATACTTGTATATTGTTTTTATCTTCTCCTCAATTTAAAAAAAAATGAATTCAGTCGGGACCCACAGTTGTGGATTTTGAAGGATGCCTAACCCCTTCTCTTCGAAATTACTTGAACCCCTTACCTAGAATCTATTGGTTTCGTAGATTTTTGTAGATTAATTATTTGGTTTCTTAGTTTTCCTAAAATTAGGTGGCGACTCCTTAAAAATTATTTTATTCTTTTAAATTGTTTTTTTTTTGGAGTTACCACGACGTTTCGCCTTATTTGAATAAAGTAGGGATGTAAACAGAATGACAACTCTGCTGGGGATATAGAGGTTCTAACCATTATGAGTTCATTTTTTCAAATTGAGGAGATTATTCTTTTATTGTGTTATACCTTGTATCTTTTGTTGATTATTTGTATATTGTACTTGCTATTTATTCATTATTTATTTAATTGTTTATATTGTCATTGCATTCATGACATGTTTCTGTCATCACGACATAAATATACAGTATATTAAAGGACGGTTTTGCGATCCCGTAGCCGGTCTTTTTTATACTTAACCCTTTCCGGAATGACTGACAATTTATTGGTTCGTCACGCGTCCAATGATTGTCATAGTTCCAACCCGAGTTGTCCGCTGGGGCCCCGGTATTTCAAAAGCCACTCTTAGTCAACTAGTGTAGAGCGAAACCAAAACCCTAATTTAACGCATTGACCTAAGATGACCCAATACCCAAGGCGTATTGGGCCCATTAGAAAGACCACCTTGAGTCCAAAATGGCCCTCGGCCTAATTGGACGATCATACTAATGTGTTTAAATTTGAAGGATGTATATATCATTTGGCAAACCATTGTCCCTTGGGGTTGGGGGGTTTATTTTAATAGCTTACACTAGTCAAAAAAGGATCTTCACAAGTTACCATTCCATCCAAAAGGTGTTGAAACTCAGTGATGAAAAGGAGTTCAAGAAGGAAAGGCCCTCCAAGAAGGTTTAGTTTAGGATTGCACCCCTGCGTGAGACTGATTATTTATATCCCTTTTCCCTCATTTTGTATCCCTATTTGATTTATTCATAAAATTTGTATAAGGTGTTTTAGGGGGGTCAATGGAATGTTTTCAAATGGCGTAATACATCCTTAAAATCGCTAGGCCTACCCTTGGCACAATAGGGTCACATATTTGTGTAGAATGCGCAATAATGAATTGTATGATGTATGATATACAATTATTTTGTGTGATATGTTGCATTATCCATTGTGAACATGAACTAACACTTTTACCTTTTGAGTAACTTTCTATTTCTCAGCAAGAGGCTAATTTGTGTAGAAAATCAAACTTGCTCACTTCTCAAAGACCAAAGTCGATTCAATCCCTACAAGGTCAGAAACGTACTTGGAGGTCATTGCTCGTCCAAAGCGGCAAGGGACAAAAGGACTCGCGAAATTTGAGTCTCTGTATTTTACAAGACATTAATATCCAATCAACAAGACAAATCAGGGGAGTCTTTGACTATAAAGTCGCATTCATCTTTGTTATTTATTTTTTCTGATGGCCCTGCTTTCATGCATTTCTCATATTTTTGCAGAAAAACCGTCCCTGACAACAGTCGGGGATGATTATAACAATGTATGGTTCCCGTGAATAGTTGGGAGAACACACCGTTCCAAAAGACATTCAAGAATGAATACAACAAGTGATTGCCACAGTTGAGATGACACAGAATATGTTGGTGCAAACAGTCAGAAAGACACTCTGACTAAATATATCGGCGGCACTAGACTTACTAGCATCACTCTATGTTTTTCTAAATCTTGAAATTGTTTATGCCATATCTTCACGAACTACGCGAACCTGATTCTCATCTCGGTGGGATACGTAGGCAGCCCTTCTTGGGTTCAGTGTACATTTTTTTCAAATTTAAAAAAAAAAAAAAAAAAAGTTTTGTGCATATTTGCAAAGTCATATCTGAACGAACTACGTGAACCTGATTCTCATCTCCGTGAGATACGTAGGCAGCCCTTCTTGGGTTCGGTATTCATTCTTTCAATTTTTTTTAAAAATAGTTTGTGCATATTTTCGAAGCAATAGCTGCACGAACTACGCACACCTGATTCTCATCTCGGTAGGATACGTAGGCAGCCCTTCTTGGGTTCGGTAAACATTCTTTTAAATTTTTAAAAATTTTTTTTTTAAAAAATAACATAAAATTGTGTGCATATTTTTAGTGCCACATCTGCTCGAACTACGCGAACCTGATTCCCATTCGGTGAGATACGTAGGCAGCCCTTCTTGGGTTCGGTATACATTCTTTTAAATTTCAAAAAAAAAATAAATTGTGTGCATATTTTCAAAGACATATATTCACGAACTACGCGAACCTGATTTTCATCTCGGTGGAATACGTAGGCAGCCCTTCTTGGGTTCGGTATACATTCTTTTAAATTTCAAAAAAAAAAATTGTGTGCATATTTTCAAAGACATATCTGCACGAACTACGCGAACCTGATTCTCATCTTGGTGAGATACGTAGGCAGCCCTTCTTGGGTTCGGTATTCATTCTTTCAAATTTCAAAAATAAAATAAAATATTTTGTGCATATTTTCAAAGACATATCTGCATGAACTACGCACACCTGATTCTAATCTCGATGGGATACGTAGGCAATCTTTCTTGGGTTCGATGTTCTGTATCCTTTTAAAAAATAAAAAAAAAATATTGTGTATATATTTTAAGAGTCATGTCTTCTTGGTTGGGACCAATGCAGTTAGGAGCATGTAAAAAATATTTGATGTGATGAAAAGGACTGGATTTGTGGTAAATCATAGATTCTTTTGTACTTTTGTTATGCTTGAAAATTCTCTTGCAGGCATTCAAGATAAGAATAAAACCAATATCATGGTTTCAAGTGCATTGTGTGGTGAGCTTTTAGATCAAAATTCAATTGCATCGCATTGTTGATCTAGACCTTGGCCTGAATGTTTATCGAGGCGAAATCCTGAGTAATGTTTGGTTTGGGAAATGATCGTAGGCCTTCTTTGATCCGATTGGGCCATTCAAAGCCTACCAAATGACATTAATCCGTAGTTCTCCCTCGTTTGAGCCTAAAACCTTTTCTTTGGAATACCACATCTTAGCCATTACCTTTCTGAGTGCTTACATGTACTATCCCCCTCTTGGCCCAACCTCCTTGAGCGCACCGAAGATGTGCAAATTATGGGAGAAGATCCAGATTTGAAGTTGCCAAAGGCAAAAGATATACAGTCTCCCAAAGTCAATGAAGCAAAAATGACTTCTAGAGAAAGGAAAAAGAAAGAAAGAAAAGAGTTTGAAAGAAATAAAGAAAGACAAAAACACCCCGACAAGGTGAATGAAAGACAAGAAAGAAAATACTCCAACAAAAAAAATGGAAAAAACTTCAAAAGAATGGGGCGAAAAGAGGAAAAGCTCCAAGAAACAAGGTGTCAAAAGAAGTCTAAACAAAAGGGGTGAGAAAAAGGAAAAGCTCCAACAAATAAGGATTCAAAAGAAGTCGAACAAAAGAAAGGGACAACAAAAGGATCAGACGTCCAAGGCGTATCAATCTTCAAAAGCACAAGTTCAGTGTGGCGCTCAAGGAGGATTTAAGTCACTCTTATCCCAAATATATATCCTACCCATTCCTAAGCCTACATTACAAGCCAATGACAAGTCCTACATGATCTCATTCCAAGTGTTCTCACATTAGTGGAGATTTACATAAGGGCCAAGCATATGGTATCACAGTTGCATGCGTTGAACATTCTTGTGAGTGTGAGTGCACTTTGAAAAATATCCTCAAATCAAACGCTTCAAATATGTGTGAAATAGGACTTTTCTTGTTGTGAGGGCACTTGTAACATGAGAATTGGTATAATTCAAAACCTTTGTTTGAAACAAGATGAACAAATCTTGTTGATACTTAAGTATGTTTGAGGTACCACTTGAATCTATAGGAATTACCTCGAATTCAATCTCAAGAAAAAAAGAGAGGAGAAATTTACATGCATTCCTAACTGTTGGTACTAATTGTAGTCAAGATTTGACTATCTTTTCATATGCTTCATTTTTCAAAAAAAAAAGGGTGCAAGCACCCACATTCAATATTTTTCAAAATATTTTTTTAGATTTTTTCCTTTAAAAATAATATTTGGCATACCTTTTTTGGGTTGTCCATTGTAACTTGTGACATTAGGCTAATCCAATCTGTGTGAGATGCCTATTTCACTTCATTGGGTCGTCTGCCCAAAAAATGTGACATATTTTATCTTTAGTCTTTGAATATTGTAAATAATATTATTTTCCTATTTCTTCATGTTTATATTGTACATTTTCTACTGATGATCTTATCACAGATTTTTTGTAGTATTCATCATCTACAGGTTGGAACTACATTTGACCTGATTCCTGGCTCAACAGGATATGTTATTTAGCTTCTAATTTGTTCTCTTTCATTTTCTATGGAGAGATATAAAAGCTCCGGTGAAGTTATTTAATTAATGTGGGTTAAGATTAATGAATGTGAAAGAGCATAGTATTTTTTCTTCTTCGATTGTTTTTTTGATTTCATGAATGGTTTTGTATTTGTTTTTCTTCATTGGAATAAATTTTAAATGTTAACTGTTAATTTTGTGCTCATTACTATTTTGGATTGTAATTTATATTCCTTAGACGATTTTGTGATGATTTAGTTTGAAACTTCACTCCATCAAAGTTTGAATTATTCTGATAAGTTGTGTTAGAAATAACTTTTTAATTTTCTGTGTTAGTTTTTGTTATTTAATTCTAATTGTTGCTATGTTAACTACGCGTGCTGCTTTGTATTGAATTTGCATAGCTCTTAATTATTCCTCTGGCTACTAATTGTTGTCTGTATTTGGGATGATTCCTGTTTTCCTTTATTTATTATTTTAATTTTCATGTTGGGATTTGTTGCTTTTGTAGCGTTAAAATGTCTTCATGTTATTAATATTATCTAAGTGTGCCGATGAAGAAATTACCGTCAATTTCCAAGGCCTTACATGGTAATAAGACGGGTTTTTATTTTAAAGTTATTATTTGATTTATTTATTTTTATTCATATTTATTTATTACTAACACTTTTACTAAGTGTCTTTACAGGTACACCCCGGAGTTTCTTTTCAGGGAAGATATTTGAATGTAGTTCGAATTATATTTTGTTTATTCATTGTTGTGTATATTATTGACGTTAGGCAAAATTATGCCATTTCTTATATTATCGCTTTATTTTATTATTTGTTATATTTCATATTCATTATACTTGTATATTGTTTTTATCTTCTCCTCAATTTAAAAAAAAATGAATTCAGTCGGGACCCACAGTTGTGGATTTTGAAGGATGCCTAACCCCTTCTCTTCGAAATTACTTGAACCCCTTACCTAGAATCTATTGGTTTCGTAGATTTTTGTAGATTAATTATTTGGTTTCTTAGTTTTCCTAAAATTAGGTGGCGACTCCTTAAAAATTATTTTATTTTTTTAAATTCTTTTAGATTGTTTTTTTTTTGGAGTTACCACGACGTTTCGCTTTATTTGAATAAAGTAGGGATGTAAACAACACTTTTGCATTGCAGCTTAAATCAACTGATTGCATTCCTAAATGGAAATTTGATGTGCTAAGGCCTAAGTTGGGAGTGTATAAGAAAAATCTTAAGGACGAGTTTTAGATAGAGTGAGATTCTTTTAAATAACTTTAGTTTAATAGTTCTCTTTTTTATTTTATTTAGTTTGTAAAGAAATGATTTCCTTGTGTTATGAAATATGTCTTGTATGAAAGTAAAATAATAATTAGATAAGTAATGACTTTTACAAATTTTAAAAAGTTTATGCAGATATGTGCTAAGTTATTATGACTCTTTACTTTCGATGCCGCATCTGTGTTGACATGATGTGGGAGTTTATATGGATTGTACCAAATCTGGTCAACCAATTTTTGAGTAATTTAATCGAAGTCAGCAGAGAAATTTGGGAAAAATACAATGATTTTTGTAATCAAAACAAAACCTAAGGTAAAACTGAAGCCAATGAAATACCTTGTATGTAGAAATTTCTATGTCAATTCTTTTCCTTATATCTCTATATGAGATTTTCCTCTTAATCAAGATTTTCTTCTCAGAATACCTTGTTAGTTTTCTACATAATGTCTCATAATTTAGATATATAACTCTATTTTCAAATATTTGAATTATTTTAGGTCGAATCTCGGTACTCTTACTTGTACCTAAATCCATATATCTGATGTTAAAATTTGGATCATGAAAGATCTAACCTCTAGATCCACATCCCTATCGAAACATCCACACCCGAGTCTGAACAACTTAATTAGGATATATGTATTTATGATTTTTTTAATACATTATGAATGAGGAAAAGTTTCTGCAGAACCTTATTTTCCCTCCCGATGCCTTCTTTCATTCTTCTTCATTTCATTATTTTGTTGTGTTATTCCAACAACTAACATAAATTTTACAGAGTAGGGTAAACTTGGTGGACGGTATATTGCAGAATACGAAGGAAGCTTCTGTTGAGAAGATGAAACATGAGTGGAAAACTGTTGTTGTGGTTGAAAATAGAAAGAAACATTCTGCTAGTAAAGTGTTTCTGAGAAGAATTGCTTGCACTTGGGTTCTGATTGTCACGACCTGAAAACGTACGTGATGACATTTGTCTTATCCAACCAAGACAAGTCAACCTAAAATCCAAAAATAAAGCATAAAATTGGAAATAAGATAGAAATAAATACTATCATAACCTCAACAATGCGGATAACATAACATAACTCAAAATAACCCCAAAATCTGGTTCACGTGTACAAGCCTCAAATGTATTATAATAGATTCGAAAGAAATACAAGTCTTAATGTCGTTGTTTCTAGAATAGAACAAGATCATAATAAAGGAGTAAGAGGCGTCCACCAAGATGACAAGCAGTTACCTCACAACTCCCCACAATAAACCTTGGATGTAGAAGAGAAGAAGGAGAGATCACGATGATCCGGGCTCGTAACCTACACAAGTGTAGAAGTAAGAGAGTGAGTACCAATAATATGGTACTCTACAAGTAAACGACTAACTCAAGGTAAAGCAAACATAATACAGGTATTCTCAACAATCCAACTGAACCTCCACAGCTACAACCTGCACAAAATCAGTCCAACCTAACCGTTCACATTTATTTAACACATAACACGTATAGCAACACTTTAACATACACAGGTCACCATTACAGAAGTCCACATTTATCAATCACAGATTCCAAAACAAACACTCACAGGATTCACAAATGATAAAGATGTACAGTGCAATACAATGCAATGAAATGACAAATATAGTGATGCGTGTTGTCCTACGATACATATTCGCTGAGACTTAGGCCGAAACCAATGGAGGATGCACAAGTTCTATGTATCCGCCGAAATCCTTTCCCATTGGCATTATCAAAATCATTATCCATCGAAATAATTATCACAATAGATCTCATCACAGTGTTTCAGAACCAATGCAAATAGGCATGTTCACACAAATAATGGAAAGATAATAATTTTCATGTCAAAACACAATCTATACCAACACAACCATAAAGCATCATCAATAATGAATCAATATAACCATTCAAATAATCCACAACACATCACACATCAATATACCATCAAGTTGCCATTTTATTTCCCTTTTTAATCCTTAGAATCATTCAATATGAACATGTGACCATAATTATCAAACCCTTCACCAATTCTCATTACTCCCTAAAACACACAAAATGAAAATATGACATTCTAGATGCTTAATAAAGGGTCAAGAAGTCTACTTGCCTCAAACAAATAATCAATCACTCTGACACTTGAGTTTTCCCCTTTCGTCAGGTCTCCAAATCAACACAACCTATTCAAATAGGTAATCACAATAAGAAAATGAAATCAACAACACCCATACCAAGAATTTTGGAAAATGGGGCCAAATTGAACCAAAAAACTCATTTTTCGGAAACTAGGCTTAAATCTGAAAATTCTTGTAAAATCATGATACGCAAAGGATTTGGAAGTCACCGGCGAAAATAAATTCAAAAAATGGAGTTGAAATCATTCCTCAATCACCATTTATATCAAAACCTTGAGTTCTTGAAAAATCCCCAAACTTTGAAGTTCAAAATCAATAATTTGGTGCTTAAAATCATAAATAATAAGTGGGGAATAAAAATTTAGAGTCACAAATACTAACCTAAATGTTTTAACTTGAAAAACTACCTTGAAATCATCTCTACCGGGCTTCTAGAGTTCAAAATGGTGAAATGGGGATGAAACCCCGATTCTTGGAATGACATACTGTTTAGGCAATAATTGCTCATCGCGATCCAAAGCCTTGCGATCGTGTTGAATAAACTGAGCCACTCACTTAAATTGATCATCATGATCGCGATGGAGCCTCGCGCGATCGCAATTAGCACGAACCTAACCCTATGCGATCACGACAACCTCCACGAAATCACAAAGCACATAATTACAAGCCTACGCAATCGCGACTAACACCCCTGCGATCGCGAAGAAGACTTATCAGGCATTAGATATTAGCAAAACCAGCAAACTCACACAAGTCACAAAATCATCGAATGGACCCTCAGGATTCGTTCGAAACCCCGAGTACACAAACTGGGTATGCTACCCTACTATGTTGGACGTTTCGAATTCAATGGAACCATCAAATCCCAAATATGAGGTCTCCTTGACCCGAAACCTGTAAAAGTCGCAATAAACTAATTTAACACTCGAAAATACCAAACTGTCCTCGGGACTTCTAAAAAATCAACTAAGATCTCACCTAGGCCTAAAATCATCGCCGAAATCCTATGGAATTGTAAAAATCTCTATTCGAGCGTTCGGACTCTGAATGTTAACCAAAGTCAACTCAAGGTCTAAATTCACTTAAACTTTTACCTCAAGGGGTCAAATCCATGAAATGACCCCGAAACAGACTAAGACAAGCCTCCTAGACCAAATTCCATATCCCAGAGCTATTGGTTGTTACCAAAAACTACTTTTAACAACTTTAAGCATTCCAAAACTACAAAGTTTCAACCAAATTTCAAAACCAACTTCATAAACTAATCAAACATGACTTGGGGAAACTATCCGGAGGGGTAAAACAGTAATTTTCTAAAAAATTCAAAAATGACATGTAGGATAATTACATTATCCACCATTAAAAATGATGTTTGTCCTCGAACATAAAGTAAAAAAAAGTACCTGAAGCTTAGAAAAGCTGAGGATATCTAGCATGTATGTCAAACTCCATCTCCCAAGTCACCTCCCCAATAGAACGTTGCTTTCACTACACCTTCACTGAGGTAATATCCTTTGTTCTTAGCTTTTGAACGTGTCTATCCAAAATTGTTATAGGCTCCTCCTTGAATGACAAATCAAGACCCAAAATGACAGAGTCAAGTGAAATCACATGAGACTCATCTTGCACGTATTTCCGAAGCATAGAAACATGGAAAGCCGAATGCATTGCTGACAATCTAGGTGGCAAGGTCAACTTATAATCTACCTCTCCAATCCGCCCCAAAATCTCAAAAGGGCCAATGAATCTAGGGCTAAGCTTGCCCTTCTTTCCAAATCTCATCACACCGTTCATAGGTGACACTCGGAGCCAAACATGATCGCCCTCTATAAACTCCAAAGCTCGAACCCTCCTATCCGCATAACTCTTTTGTTGACTCTGGGCTATCAACAATCTTTTTTGAATCAAACGGACCTGCTCCATCGCATCTCTAAGAAAGTCTGTATATAATGAGTTTATCTCAACTACATCAAGCCAACCGATTGGAGATCTACTCCTCCTACCATACAACGCCTCAAAAGGAGCCATTTGAATGCTGGAATAGTAACTGTTATTGTAGGCAAACTCCACTAAAGGCAATTGCTAGTCCCAACGAGCACTAAAGTCAATCACACACACCCGAAGCATTTCCTTCAATACTTGAATCGTCCAATCAGACTGTCATTCCTTCTAGGGAGAAAAGTTGTACTCATGTCCAATTGATTATCCAAATCATGTTGCAAGACCCTCCAAAAATGAGAAGTGAAGAGCGAACGTCGATCCAAAATGATAGAAATGGGCACCCCATGTAACAAGACTATCTAACTGATGTAGAGATGAGCTAACTTCTCCGCCGTGTACTTCACTTGAACCAGAATGAAATGGGAGGACTTGGTCAACCTATCAACAACCATCTAGATTGAGTCATCACCACCCACGATGGTAGGCAAACCCACTACAAAGTTCATGGTAATACACCCTCACTTCCAAGTAGGAATGGGCATCCTCTGAGACACATCACCAAGTCGCAGGCTGCTGATGCTCACACTTGACCTATGGGTAAGTCAAGCACTTAGCTACAAACTCAACAATGTCCCTCTTTATGTCGCACCACTAGTAATGCTAATTCAAATCGTGGTACATCTTGGCCGCTCCTGGATGAATAGAGAATCTAGAGCAATGAGTCTCCTCCAAAATCAATTTGACCAACTCACCCACCTTGGACACACAAATCCTGCCCTCAATCCTCAATGCTCAACCAAAATCAAGTTCCGCTTCCTAGGATTGATCCCTCAAAACCTTGTCCCAAGTAATATACTACTTCTCATCATGGAACTGCCGCTCTCTAATTTGCTCCATCAAAATAGAACAAGCCTCAATAAAAGAAATAAAACCACCCTCTTCTGATATCTGCAGTCAAACTAGACTGTTGGCTAATCTCTGAACATCCCTAGCCAACAGTCTCTCCTCCACTCGAATAGTAGCAAGACTCTCAATGCTAGAAGCCTTCCTACTCAACGCATCTGCTACCACATTGGCCTTCATATATAATAGTCATGTCATAGTCTTTCAACAACTCAACCTATCTACACTCTCTCGAATTCATGTCCTTCTAACTAAAGATATACTAAAGACTCCAATGATCGGTGAAGACCTCACAATGTACCCCTTACAAGTAGTGTCGCCTAAATTTAAGCATAAGACCACGACAGCTAACTCCAAGTAATGAGTAGGGTAATTCTTGTTATGGGTCTTTAACTGCCTCGAAGCATATGCAATCACTTTCCCCTTCTGCATCAAAACACCACCAAAACAGACCCCTAAAGCATCACAATATACACTAAAGGCCACACCCTCTTCAATTAGAGTCAAAACAGGCGTCGATGTCAACAAGGTATTGAGCTTTTGAAAGCTCTCCTCACACTCATCAAACCACTAAAAACGCACACTCTGTCGAGGCAATCTGGTCAATGGGGTTGCGATAGAAGAGAAACCCTACACAAACCGTCTATAGTAGCCTGCCAACCCTATAAAACTACAAATTTCAGTGGGAGAAGTAGGCCTCGTCCCATCTCTAACAGCCTAAATCTTATTTGGATCCACTCTAATACCCTCCTTAGACACTGTGTATCCTAAGAATACCACTGAATCAAGCTAGAACTCACACTTTGAGAATTTTGCATACAACTTCTCTTTCCTCAACCTCTAAAGCACTATACTCAAGTGTCGAACATGATCCTCTTCAGTCCTGGAGTACACCAAAATATTATCAATGAAGACAATCATAAATGAATCCAAGTAAGGCTGAAACACCCTATTCATCAACTCCATGAACACTGCATGGGCGTTAGTAAACCCATAGGACATCACTAAGAACTCATAGTGACCATACCGAGTCCAAAAAACTATCTTAGGGACATTCGATGCCCTAATCCTCAATTGATAGTAAACGGACCTCAAGTCTATCTTAGAGAACAACACTTCTCCCTGAAGCTGGTCAAAAAAATCATCAATATACAGGACATGATACTTGTTCTTCACCGTCACTTGGTTCAACTGTCTATAATCGATACACATCCTCATAGATCCACCCTTCTTCTTCACAAACAAGACAAGTGCACCCCAATGTGACACAATAGGATAAATGAAACCCTTACTCAACATGTCCTGAAACTACTCCTTCAATTCATTCAATTCTGCTTGGGCCATATGATAGGGAGGAATAGAAATAGGATTAATGCCTTGTTCCGAATCAATGGCAAAGTCAATATCCTTATTGTGAGGAGCACCTAGAATGTCAGTAGGGAATGCATCTGAAACTTCTGAACCATCGGAATGTACTCCATGGGAGGTGACCGAATAGTAGTATCCTACATAAAATCCAAGTAGGAAAAACGCCCTCTATCCACCAATCTCTGACCACAGAGGAATGAGATAACCTTACTAGAGTAAGAACCACTAGCACCCTTCTACTCAACCCTCGGGGCACTAGGCATCACTAAGTTCATAGCATTATAATCAAGAATAGGATGATAAACAGAGAGCCAATCCATACCGAAGATGACATTTAAATCCACCATCTCCAAAATAATCAAGTCTACCCAAGTGTCATACCCCACCAAAGAAACAAAACAGGATTGATACACTCGATCCACCCTTAAGGGCTCACCCACGGGTGTATAATTACGAATAAGTACAGGCATGCGATCACACATCATATCAAACTCAGCAACAAAGTAGGTAGACACATAAGAGAAAGTAGATCCTGGATCAAATAATACAGACACATACCGATGGCAGTCTAGGATGATATCTTTGATAATCGCATCAGAAGCCTTCGCCTCAGGTCTCCCCCAGAAAGCATAACACTGGCCTCCTCTGCCACCTCCAACCTGGGTGGTACCTCTACCACCATTCTGCTGTGTTGTAAACTACTACCAGAAACTTAACCACCTCTACCTGAGTGAGCTCTGCCTCGACCCCTTGTTGGAGTTGCTAGTGCTCTGGCCGAAGTCGAATAACTACATTGGGGACAATATGAGTCTGCATAGGTCACTATTGTAACAAGTGACGGGGATCCCCACAACCATAATAAGATCTCAGAGCGGAGAGCTATTGTGATGGGCTGGATGAACCACTATAACTACCTCATTCCATAGACTGCTGTGAACCATGAGAACCCTCACCTACACTGTAAGAACCTTGAGGTGTCTGACCACCTTCAAATGTTGGCATAGATGCATGAATTGGTCCTCGCCGCTAGAAGGAATCACCCCCTCTATAGGATCCCCTACCTCTAGATGAGGCACTAGAATACTGACCTGATGTACGGGTCCTCTTCATATCCCCGAACTCCTCCCGTTCCATCAACTCTACCTCCTTGGAAGCACTCACAATGGACTGGAAGGAAACCCCCTTACGAGACGCTCTAAACACTACCGATCAAATAGAGAAAGACAACTCTCTCAGAAATCTAGGACCCTCTCCATCTCGTGAGGAATAATGGCCAAAGCATGCCTAGACAACTAATAAAATCGAGTCTTATACTCGGTAACCATAAGTCTATCTTGCCTCAGACCCTCAAACCTCAACTGTCTCTCCTCTCTCACTCTCTAAGGGATGAAGAGGTCATAAAAAGCATTGGCAAACATCTCTCAGTCGCGGAGATCCAACCGGCAAAGACCCTGAATAGACTCTCCACCACTCTCTCCCTAACCCACGTAACTCGAGTGTAGCATACCAGACTCCATACGACTCAGCTAACCCAACAGTCTCTAGTAACTCTTTACAAGTGGTCAGAAACTCATGAGCATCCTTGCTCTTCCCACCCTGAAACTAGGGTGGATCCATCTTCCTAAACCTTTCGTACTTGTACTACTCATCCTCTATCAAAAAAAATATAGGTGCAACCTGAACTCCAACTACTGGTGCAGGATCAACCTCAACCACGAGAGCTGCTGGTGGCTGCCCCACCGGACCCTGAATCATTGGAGCCTGTAGCTGCTATGAGGTCTGAGCCCCCAACACCCTTAATAAATTATCCTGGAGTAATGGTGCAGCTGCGTACTCTGGAGGAATCTGGTCCTCTCTAACATCAATCTCAGGCTCCGGATAGGCACCTCTGTCATGGCCTCTCACTGGTGCAACTCCACGGGCACGACCTCTGCCCCTAACTCGGGCTCTGTCTCTATCCCTAGCTGGGGTCTCAACAACTGGCTCAGGGATTGCCTTCCTCCTCTACCACCACAAGTAGATCTAGTCCTCGTCATTTGCCAAAAGAACACGCGACAACTCAAAACTAACGAAGGTAACCACGCACGATAAGAATGAATGAACAAAAAGAAAGTTTTCTAACAGTCTTCATATCCTCTCGAAGATAAGCACATACTTCTCCGTACCGATCCTCGATACTCTACTAGATATGGCTTATATACACATGAGACTTATAAACCTGGGGCTCTGATACCATTTGTCACGACTCGAAAACAGATGTGATGACACTTGTCTTATCCCACCAAGACAAGTCAACCTAAAATTCAAACATAAAGGATAAAATCTTAAATAAGACACAATGAGGATAGCATAACATAACTCAAAAAAACCCTAAAAATTTGGTTGTCATGTGTACAAGCCTCCAATGTATTACAATAGATTCGAAAGAAATACAAGTCTTAATATCATTGTTTTTAAAATAGAACAAGATAATAATAAAAGAGTAAGAGTTGTCCACCGAGATGACAAACAACTATCTCATAACTCTCCACAATAAGCCTCAGACGTAGAAGGGAATAAGGAGTGATCACGATGATCCGGGCTTGTAACCTATACAAGTGTAGAAACAAGGGAGTGAGTACCAACAACATGGTACACAATAAGTAAACGACTAACTCAAGGTAAAGCAAACAGAATACAGGTATTCCCAACACTCTAACCGAACCTCCATAACTACAACCTGCACAGAATCAACCCAACATAACTGTTCATATTTATATAGCACATAACACATATAACAACACTTTAACTTGCACAAGTCACCGTTACAAAAGTCCACATTCATCAATCACAGATTCCATGACAAGAACTCACAAGGTTCACAAATGATAATGATGTGCAATGTAATGCAATGAAATGTCAAATATAGTGATGCATGTCTGTCCTACGATACACATCCACTGAGACTCAAGCTGGAACCCATAGGGAACGCACAAGGTCCATGTTTCCACCAGAACCATTTCCCATTGACATAATCATCAATCATCGGAACTATTTTCCATCGGTATAATCATCACAATATCACGGTGCTTCAGAACCAATGCAAATAGACATGTTCACTCAAATAATGAGAATATGATAATTTCCATGTCAAAACACAATCCATACCAACACAACAATGAAGCATCATCAATAATGAATCAATATAACCATTCAAATCATCCACAACACATCACACATCAATATACCATCAAGTTGCCATTTTATTTCCCTTTTTTCATCCTTAGAATCATTCAATATGAACATGTGACCACAATTATCAAACCCTTCACCGATTCCCATTACTTCCCAACACACACAAAAAGAAAATATGAGATTCTATATGCTTAACAAAGGGTCAAGAAGTCCACTTGCCTCAAACAAACAATCAATCACTCTGGCACTTGAGCTTTCCCCTTCCGTTGGGTCTCCAAATCAACACAATCTAATCAAATAGGTAATTACAATAAGAAATCAAAACCAACAACACCCATATGAAGGGTTTTGGAAAACAAAGACAAATTGACCCAAAACCCCATTTCCAAATACTAGGGTTAAATGTGGAAATTCTTGTAAAATTATGATATCCAAAGGATTTGGAAGTCACCAGCGAAAACCTATTCAAAAACAGAGTTGAAATCATTCCTCAATCACCATTTATTTCAAAACCTTGAGTTCTTGAAAAATTCCCAAACTTTGAAGTTCAAAATCAATAATTTTGTATTTAAAATCATGAATAATAAGTGGGAAATAAAGATTTAGAGTCAAAAATACTTACCAAGATGTTTTAACTTGAAAAATTACCTTGAAATCGCCTCTACCGAGCTTCTTGGGCTGAACAATGATGAAATGGGGATGAAACCCCGATATTTAGAAGGACATACTATTCAGGCAACAATTGCTCATCGCGATTGCGACCCAAAGCCTCGCAATTACAATGTGTAAACTAGTCAACTCACTTAAATTGACCATCGCGATCACGATGGAGCCTCACGCGATCGTGATGAACATAAAACTTACCCTACACGATTGCGACAGCCTCCATTCAATCGCGAAGAACGTGATCACAAGCTTAGGCGATCGCGACTAACACCCTCGCGATCTTAAAGAAGACTTATCAAGCATCAGATATCAGCAAACCAGCAAAGTCACCCGAATGGACCCTCGGGATTCATTCGGAACCCTGAGTACACAAACTAGGTATGCTACTCAACTATATTTGACATTTCGAACTCAATGGAACCATCGAATCATGGATCCGAGGTCTCCTTGACCCAAAACCCGTGAAAGTCGCAGTAAACTAACTTAACACTCGAAAATACCAAATTTCCCTTGGGACTTTTGAAAAATCAACCAAGACTTCACCTAGGCCTAAAATTATCCCCAAATCCAATGAAATCGTCAGAATTTTGATTAGAGCATCTGAACTCCGAATGTTGATCAAAGTCAACTCAAGGTCCAAATTCCCATAAACTTCCAACTCAAGGGCTCAAATCCACGAAACGACCTCGAAACAGAAAATGACAACCCTCCTAGACCACATAGCACATTTCGAAACTGTTGGAATTGAAGAAATTCCAATCAAAAACTCAAAACTTCGGTTGTTACCAAAAACCACTTTTAACAATTTTAAACCTTCCAAAATTCAAAACTTCCAAAACTATAACTTTTCAACCAAATTTTTAAAACCAACTTTATAAACTGATCAAACATGACTCGAGGCAAAAACAGGAGAGGTAAAACGGTAATTTTTTGAAAATTTCTAAAAATAACCTTCAGAGTTATTACACTGATGTAGGTAGTTTCTAAGATTTTCTCTAACCATTTAAAGATATAAAAATAGATCCAACTTTTAATACTTCATTGCCTTTATTACAACAAAGATATTATTCAATGATATATAAGTTCGAACGAGGATATTAGTTAATCTCATCTTACAAACCCCTACATCAAGCAAAAGAGTATTATATCTATTACTTCCTTAGCGTCATATTGTGGTTTCTAGAAATGGATAGTCAGTATAGCCAACAACAAGATCAGAAGTATAGAATGTTTCCCTGCTATACTTGTTGAGAGGTGCATCAAGCTCAAATCTCCTTGGTAAATCTGGATTAGCAATAAACATACGTCCATATGCAACAAGATCAGCTTGGTCTTCATCCACAGCTTTGTTTCCATCTCCTCTATCGTAACCACCAGCTACCAAAAAAGTACCTTTAAATGCCTTCCTCATGGGTATAAGGCTTTCAGGACATTCAACTTTTTCCCCAAGTGTTTTCATTCTTGGCTCAACCATGTGGCAATTTGCAATGCCATACTTATTCAAGGATTCAGCCATGTAAAGTCCTAAAGCACTTGGATTTGAGTCTCCTGAATCCATGTAGTCAGCAAATGGGGAAAGCCTTATTCCGACTCTGTCATCTCCTATCTCATTTACAACTGCTTCAACTATTTCGAGTGCAAATCTACAACGATTCTCTAAAGACCCTCCATATTGATCTGTTCGATCATTGACTTGGTCTTTCATAAACTGGTCGATTAGATAGCCATGAGCTCCATGGATCTCAACCCCATCAAAACCTACATATTGAACAGATTCACATATGCAAACTTAGTTTGAGTAAAGGTTCTAATTTGAAGGCAATACTGATTTGAAAGCACAGGAGAAGATATTCAAAGCACACTCTTAAAATACATAATAAAATCAATTTACTTATTTGACAAAAGTTAACCTCTTCCCACATAGTAAATAAGTCACAAATTCAGCTTATGCGTGCGCTTTCAAACTCATGATCCATTTTAGCACGTGCTGACTTTGTTTTTTTTTTTGTCTTTGCTTTCAACATACTATTCATCTTATGCATATGGTAAATATGGAATGAAGATTTTCTAGTCCAGAATTTCAGACAAAAAAACTTCCTTCATAGTAGAAAATATGTCCAGTAGGTTTTACTAGCTTTAATAGCATTTCTAGTAGCAAGCCGAAAATATTTAACAATTTGAGGAATTTCGTCTATCCTCAACCGGCGTGGTGGTGGAAATTGTGCAACATCCCGACATCAGATGAAATTTGAGGTTTTGGTGGCTTGTCTGTGCAGGAGATAGGAGCCTGTCCATTGGGCTGAAAATCTGTGGTAAAGAGTGAGTTAAGAAGTTTGGTTAGTGAAACAGTTGTCTTAAAGTATCAAATGTGACTATATAAAGTGAGTTAGTTACCTTTGCTGGAAACTCTCCCTGTATGCCAAAGTTGACAAAAGAAGATTCCTCCTTTGGCATGGACTGCACTTACAACTGGTTTCCAGGCCTCAACTTGCTCATACGTCCATATACCAGATGTATCTTTGTAACTTCAATAAATAAATATATAGCAGTAACTAGAAAGAGTATTTGGAAGATGTATGGGAAGAAAATAGAACTATAAAATTTCCAAGAAGTCGGTAAATTGCAGGTTACCCATGGGCAGTGTCAGAAATTCCACAGCCTTCTGCTATTAAAAGACCCTCTTTTGTGGTTCTTTGGGAGTAATAAAGGATATCATGTGATTGTGGAACATTTCCATATGATCTTTGCCTTGTTAATGGTGCCAACACAACTCTGGAAAACATATTAAGTGTTATAATAACAAGTAATTCACATTTTATACGAGAAATTTGAGATAGTTGTCAAAATAATAGATTTGAATTCCCTTGATAATACTGTATGTTCAATGCCCTTGCAGCCTTAAATATAAGAATCACAGCATCTTTAAATAAAAATTAACAGAGTAAATTTCAGGGAGATAAGGTGTTCTCCATTCGCTGATCAACAATTTGAACATATTAGGAATATCAGCTAAGCACCAGAACAAAAAGAGACAACACATGGGAATATTTTAATTGTATTTCAAGTTTATTTGTTTCATCTAGTATTGTGGACATCAATTTGTGAAGTAATTGCTTTTAAGTATCACATGGGAATCTTTTAATTTCTACAAATAAGAAATCTGTAACAGCAAAATGATGAAAATAAGAAAGAACAACCAAAACGGCAACTGAACATTGATCAATTCAAAAGAAAAAAAAGGACTAAAATCATACGCAACCCTCTAAAGTTGTCCGCCTATTTATTTATAAGAAAGAAGAAGAAATTAAGAAGCATTTTGAAAAAAGTGTCAGTGGAAATGTCAAAGTAAATTGTGAATTTAGTAAAGAATCAAACAGCAAATGACTAGCAACATATGGAAAAAAAAAATTGAATGGATATGCTAGAAGAATACCTATGAGATAACTGAAAGCTTCCCATTTTATAAGGGGTCAGCAGAGGTATGTATTGTTTACCTTGAGCAGATTTGATTTCCATTTTGGGCTTTTCTTGTTTTTTTTCGCAAGTACAGATAAGGGGTATGGATATTTATCGGAAAGGAGAAAGTGAGATATAATTGTTGTGGAGCCACAGAAATTTGTGAAAATGGTCCACATTATTTTTCTTTCTCCATCAACCATCTCAGCTGCCCCAAAATGAAATATGTTACTCCGTTTTGGACTTCGTTTTCTTCCTTGAATCCATGTGTCATATTCATCCAAAAGCACCAAAAAAATTGTCAAAACACCCAAGAAAAACAAAAAAATCATATTTAGGCTCCTCTGTATGTAACTGAACTTTTGCAACAATACTCACTCAAACGAAGCTTATTTGCGGAAATTTGATTTTCAAATTTTGAAGCTTCGTGATTCAACAATGGTTGCCTACGGCTGCAACAAAATGTCAATAATACTTCATAGTAATTCCAATAAAAGAGATAAATGAATGAGTATATGTAAGGGGTCATTTTGTAGAGTGTATTAGCAAATATAATGCAAGTATTAACTCTGTGTATTAGTAATACCTTGCTTGGTATACTTTTTATGTTATGCATAACTAATGCACTATCAATTTCTAGTTATTAGTAATGCAAGGGGATTTAATGTATGCATTAACATGGTTAAAGATCCAATTACCCCCAAATAATTTTTGTATTTTTTTTAATCATAGTTGTGGATGATATTTTTATAAATAAATATTTTTATACAATGCATACAATTTTTGATACACCAAGTCAAAAAATGCATAAGAAATAATCTATGTATGATTAATACAAACATTATTAATTTAAGCATTACTAATTGTTAGGACAACATAACAGTACGTGGTTGTAGTAGTTGTACTCTATTAGAAGTCATGCTGATATTTTAATTTATCTCCTAGAGAGTTTGTATTCAACTACACCTTTGTGTAGCATCTCTATATATTGAGGAATAACTCTTCCGTGAAATACAATCGAGTTTTATCGTATTCATAAAATCATTACACTAATACACTCTATTTATCATTATTTTTATACACTCTATCAAACGACCCTAAATTTCTCCATAAACAGTGACTATTAATTACCAATCACTTAACTACATATACAAATGAGACCATTCCACTTCAAACAAGCAAGAGAAACAAATCAATGAATTATTTTCACCACCACCGTTGCAATAGTCATCTCCATCGAAGAAACTGCCAACACTTTAACTATCACTGAATTTCTATAGAAATAAAATCACATGTGAGAATTTCAAAGATGGACAGAGAATGAAATGTGGGAGGAGAGAGTGTGTATGTGTGTGTGTGTTCTGCGTGTGTAGGAAAGATAGAGGAAATAAATATACAATAGTTTAATGGTTAAATTTGATAAAGCTTAAAAACATGGACCCATTTTTGACAATGTACTTGAGTCAATTATATTTTGAAATAATTATCTCGAAATTTTGTGGGTCAATATTTAAAAATTTTAGCATTAAATTTGTTATATCTTGTATCTATTCTATTTGTTATAATCTAAATAGATTTATATATTAATTTATGTACCGCACAAAAAAAACATTATATTCATATAAATCTTATAACAGAAGGCTATATCCGTCTCTATTGATTAACCTGAATTTTGTATTAAGAAAGAATCACTTCTAGTAAAGCTTAATGTGTAGAAATCAAAGTTAATCATGAAATGAGTAATCTTTTTATATAGCTTGAACAAATCTTCCTTCATGAACTAATTTTGAAATTATGTTACTAAATAGAAGATCCATTTCTTTTAACATTTCACTAATTCAAATTTGAATGGAAAGAACTCACGTGAATACAATGGATGGGAAGTTGGAAGTGGGAGTTGGGGTGAGGGGGAAAGGGTGGTGTTGGGAGGAGGGAAGAGACTTAGGGGTTGTTAGGTTAAAGTGTATACAAATAGTATTGAATATGATGTATTAGTAATCCTAAGATTAATTATGATGAGATCATTCTTTCATGTATTAATAGTCTTTATATTATTAATATCATGATTTGATGTATATCAGTTATACATCTTATAATACTGAATATAATATATATAATTAATATCTGTATTAGTTATACAAAGACTAAAAATTATACTAAACAAAGAACTAAATACTACCAAAATTGTTACATACACTAAATTTTTTTTATACTTTCTACCAAATGATCCATTAATGAGAAATGCATGAACTTTTTTTCTTACATTCACCAAAAGAATCACTTTTCTAAAAAAACTCTTTGAAAAAAAATATATTTTGATAAATCAAATATGAAAATGATGAATTAATTTTCTTTACTACCAAACAATTCCAATGTTGTTTCTCTCTCCCCCCCCCCCCCCCCCCCACCCTCATATTTTTGAGTTTTTGTTTTAGTTGTTGATGATTTAAAGATAAAGTGAAATAGAGTACTTTATCTTAATTTATGTCACATTTTATTTTTTAGTCCATCTCAAAACAAATACAATCAAACCATTTTATAATGTCGATTCGTAATAACTGTATTTCATTATAATAATAATATGATTTTCTCTATAATCGATTTTTATATTATATTTTACTTCTCTACACTTTTTATAAAATTACCTCTCTATAATAACAATGTCGAAAAATATTGTAATAATATTTTGTAAGAACTATATTATGTATAAAATAAAATATTAAAATATTTATGATAGTCATCATTAATGTCATGCACATAACAAATTTCAAGAACAAATATCTAAAGGAAAAAATGTATCTAAATGTTGTCCATCACTTATGGTTTAGAAAGAAAAAGGCTACTGATATTTTGTTTTTTATATTTATACTTTTTCATACTTTTGTTTATGAAAGCTAAATGAAATCTAGACATCAAATGTCAGTATACATATATAACAACACCTCACTATAACAGCCACAAATCTTTTAGACAATCCTTGTCACGATAGAGATGCTTGACTGTATCACTTTTCTATAATTGGAAATAATTTTACTTTTAAATTTCCATTTTATCCATAATGAAATGATTATATCTGTCACGATCCAAAATTGAATCATGATGGTGTCTACCATAACCCCGAGTAGGCAAGCCAAAACTCAAAGATAAATTGCGGAAGACAACAATTTAAATAATAATAACTAAGAATATTTTGAAACAGGAATACAATATAGAAAACGGGCCATACTATAGATATGTAAGTACGATACGAAATATACAAAAGAGGCCCAAAAGTAACCAAGAAGACAAACTAACCTGGTGTCACCGGTACAGGAGCTACTAAGTATAGGAAAGCTATATGTACAAGAGAACTGACTAATCAAAATACAAAATACAAGTTAGTACAAAAGAGGGAAAGCGGCAAATCTCTGAATGACAGAAGCTCACCACGATCCAAGTCTTTGACAGCCAAGGGAGATCCAATGCTCGCTAAAGGTGGCTTGTACTAGGAGTTGCATCAGAAAAAAAATACAGAAGTGTAGTATGATTACCAAAATACGGGGTACTCAGTAGTCATCATAGGTCGAGCGAGCTTAAAATAATCAAATATATTAAGAGAAGCACGATGATACTAGCGTTTCAAGGATAGGTTCTAAAATACGACAATTCCAATACGGATAATGGGAAAGCAATCAATAACTCAAGAACAAGGTACACACAGATACAAGGCAACCACAACCACAACCACACTCAAAACCAATAGCACAATGATGCGATGCATATAATTAATAAAGGAAAGTAAGAAGCCCGAAATAACCCTCGAGTCACCGAAATGTTACCTCGGACTTATCAATAGTGTACCAATAACTCAGATATATGTCAAAGGGCCGTCCGAAATGATACCTCCGACTTATTAGTAAAAGTAGCCAAAAGTATGGATAATCATGCAAACTAGTACTTCCTTGCCATTTAAATCATACTGTTTCAAGAACTCCCGAAGTATCTGAATGAATTCCCTATTTTATCAATTCCAAGGCTCTTTCAAGATAAGAAATCAAATGCAATTACCATGCTCAAATAATCACAATTCTCAAACAACAATACCAGAATCACAATACACCAATCACACGTATGGGTAATTCCCGTTACAGTACAAACATACTCACCTGAAGCTCCAGCTAATCCAAGCTCGTGGCATCGGGCCCAACAATCAATATCAATACAATTTTTAAATTCAAAAGTACCACAGAAGCAACCAAATGATCCAAATCCCGCAAACACATGGTAATCTAAGTTTTACACCACCTAGGAGCCATTTTTAAGGATACTAAACGATACAAACAACAAGGGATGACCTAGACTGGGTCTTTTCCGGTTAAAACTACATTAAAAAATCCAACAATAGCCATAATCAACTAAGGATCAAGTAAGCCTAAACTAATCCTAAATTTCAATCTAACATGCAATACTACTGAAAATATAAGCAATCTAGCTGAGCCAAGTCTAAGAAAAAAGGAAATTGTAACCTACCACAAGGCCAAAACTGCTAAACCTCTACTCCTATGCTTTTCCTTTCCGAAGGGCCTCCAATGGTGCAAGCTATCAACAATGCGATGGGAACGCAAAAACAAGCACAACAATACCCAAATTTATATAAGAATTCAAAATTGGAAACACAAATATATAAATATAACCGTGGTATCCGCACACGGAGTCATCAAATTGACTCCATCACGAGGTCCCAAACTTCTCAAGAAAGTTGTGCCTCGAAAATGGGCACAATCCGAGCCACCATTGATCCAAAGAAGCCCCTCCAAGAATTAACTCAACAAGGATAAAAAATGGTGAATTAAAGAGAAATTTATGGGAATTACCAAGGTTAGCAAAATATTCAACAGCCCCGAAATGTTCCCACGTGACTCCTTGATGCAACCCAACAAGAATTACTCGATTCAATCAAGAATTGCTCTCAAAATCGCCAAAATGCTGAATCTCGAAATGAAAATTTGCATGCTGAAACAGGTCTTTAAACTTAATAACTGCGAGGTAAATTACCCTTCGCGAACACGGAGGACATCCTTCCAATGTGGAGGCAATCCCGCAAACGTGGAGGTCAGCCAAAGTGATCCTTCATGAACTCGACGAGAGGCCCGCGAATGTGAAGGCCTGGGGAGCTAACTCTTCGCGAACCCGATAGGAGGCCCGCAAACGCGAAGGCTTGGGAGGGCAGCCCTCCATGATCACGGCGAGGCCCACACAAACATGGATGACATGAGGCTTACCCTCCGTGAATGCGGCTAAGGGCCCGTGAACACGAAGAAGGGAACAATGCTGCACCAACAACACTATATCAACAGTTCACAAGGAGTGAAGAAATCCCCTCATGGATACTTGAAATTCATTTGAAACCCTATCGACGCAAATAAACTATGCTACCCAATCAAAAATGACATTTTGAACTCAACAGAATTGACAAAATAACCAACGGAGGTCGTCTTGTTAAAATGTTGACCAAAGCCAACACTTACAAAGACATACAAATCAAAATGCCAAAAGTCACAAACTCATCCCAAATGCCTTGGGAACCAAACCAAAGGTCATTCTAGAAAAAAACTTGAGATTCTAGAGCTAACCGTACTAACGGAGTTTCCATTCAAGTGCATTTACAAGAATGTTGACCAAAGTCAAACTTTGGCCTAAACTTCAAAGCTAAAATGTCTAACGACACCAACTCAAAATGAAATCCTCGAAACCCAAATAGACCATCCCACTAGATTAAAATGACCCTTTCGGAGCTGATGGAACTAACAGACTCCTAATTTGACCTTAGATTCTCGTGATGTTGATTAAAGTCAACCCTTTCACTTCAAAAGCCTCCAAAAAGGCAAAACCAACTCAAAACTCACTTGACCACCTCGAAAAGCATGCTACCCAACCCAACACCATATAGAAGCTACAAGGAAGATATGGGAAGGGGTAAAATAGTAAAAGCATGCAAAAATACCTAAATGACCTTGAGGGTCATTACAACATCCACTACTAAAAGGGTTTTTATCTGTGAAAGTTTAAGAAAAGAAAGTACTAGAAGGCTCGAAAAGGTGAGGATACCGGGTCCGTATGTCAAGCTTAGCCTCCTAAGTAGCCTCCTCAACTAGACGGTGCCTCTACTAGACTTTCACCAACGGGATCTCCTTAGACCGTAACTTTCTAACCTGCCAATCTAAAATAGCCACAGGCTCCTCTTCAAATGCCAAAAACTCATCAAGTTGCATTGAATCCAGCTGAAGCATATGAGATTCATCTGGAACATACCGTCTCAGCATAGAGACATGGAAAATAGGGTGAACACCTGAATGAACCCAAGGTAAGGCTATATCATAAGCCACCTTTCCTACCCATCTCAGAATCTCAAAAGGACCGATGAACTTGGGGCTAAGCTTGCCCCTTTTCTCGAATCTCATCATGCTCTTTATGGACGACACTCGCAGAAACACTCAATCACCAACCATGAACTCTAAAGATCGTAATCTCCGATATGCATAACTCTTTTACCTACTCTGGGTAGTACGAAGTCGCTCCTGGATCACATGGAAATTATTCATAGAATCATGCAACAAGTCGGTACCCTTGATGTGACATGAATTTATAGCACATTTGACACTCAAAACTAAGGATTAATGTGAGAAATCGAGTGTTTCTATGTGGATATGATGATTTCTTTGGGTTTGTACATGTAAAACACTTGTCAGTAGAAGATAGAAGAAATGAAGGAAAATGAGTTGAAACAGACCTCACGGAGCCCCAGACGAGCTGTGATCATGTCCATGAGTCGTCTGATGGCTCGTGGAGAGGAGACAGTAAAGTTCTGAAATGTTGCTCAACTGGACAGAAGGCCACGACCACCTAGATGAGGTGTGAGGTAGTCAATGAGTCGTGTAATGACTCGTGAAGTATTGTCAATTGAAGATCAACATTTTTTTCATCTGTGGTGAGCCGGGAAACACTACACGAGCCGTGAAACACTACACAAGCCGTGTAGTAGGTCGTGAAAGAGAGGCAGTGGCTGAAGACTCTCACTGACTGAGTGAGATGACGAAGGGCTTGACGGGCCGTCTAGCACTTGACGAGCTGTCAACCCTCTCGTGAAGGTGTGTGACAGGAGAGTTCTACTTTGAATAGGACTCTCCTGTCACAGACTAATTTTATTACTTAGGGTTTATTTTTTGGAGCTATCTTTTGTTATCGTCTATTTTTCAAAAATATTTTTATGGGTCGAGAAACTCTATATTCGACATTTGAACAATTTTTGATCGTTTTTGTTGTTACTTTGGATTTAAAAACTCATTGTTCTTGGTTTAGCATCGATAATCAAGGAACTTTTGGATTTCAATTCTTGTAAGTTCATATAATTATGCTTTCAATATTGTTTTCTGCTATGTTCTTTGAGATAATGAGCGGCTAAACACCACAACTAGGGTTGTGGGAACCATGGCGTAAATGCAACCTCGGATACAAACATGAATGCTTCCAACTTGTTAATTGTTTATAATGTTTTTGCTTCTGAATTAAGTAGTCTCTAATGAGTACACACATTGGAGGCTGCCCGTATTCAATACTTGTTTGAGAGAAAAGTAATGATTAGGACAAAGTAAAAGCAAACTCCATAAAAGTTGTGTGAATGGTTAGAGTTCGAGAGAAGATAACTGTTAAACCATTTTGGCAAGGGTAAGATTTCAGGCATTCTAAGACTGAGAAGAAAAGAATTGAAATCATCTAATAGGGCTGAAAAGCGTTTAGATGTACCTACTTGCCAGGAAAACAAGACATAAACAAGCGGTAGTCATTTTTGTTAGTTTTGGGAGTCTAGCAAATGTCATGGGAAACACAATCCTAGTCTCATCTATCAATTGCCAAAACCCTAAGAATATTGTTATCTTTGTTTACTTGTAGCACTTGTCTTAATAACTAGTGTTAAAACCATAAACAACCCATTATTTACTTTCAGTTTGTTACTTTAATATGGAAATATTAACCTCAATTGAATAAAGAGCGTCAGTAAGATTATTTATGTGGTAAATTTCCTGTGGGATCGACCTCAACTCATGTTGAGTTCTATAAGTTGACTTACACTGTTTATACTTCTTAACTGAGGTATAAGTTTGGACGCATCAAAATTTTGGCGCCGCTGCCAGGGAATTTTGGTTCAGAAATAGTTTTATTAGCTATTCATTCAGTTGTAGTTATATTTCCTAATTTTACGTCTTGTTTTTTTTGTCTTTCACAGGTGAGTTTCCTAGTTCATGCCGAACACCAGAAGTAGAGGAGCACTGTTAGTTCCTTACGATCCTGAGTTAAGGAGAACCTTAAGAATGATGGTTAATGCACAAGAACTCGAAGCTAAAAGGCAGAGACTGAGACAAGATGCTGAGGCCTAGGTTAGAGATGCTCAGTATAATGCTAATGACCCAAAAAGAGTGATTGAGGGAAATGAAGGAGTTGAAGAGATAGCTCCACCTCAACACCAACCACTAGTTCCAAGAGGCCGAGCCCAACAGCAGGTGCAAAGGGGATTTGAAGAGGATGATGTGGATTTGGATGAAGCGGGTGCGACTAGAGCTATAGTACTGCCAGCACTACCTCCAGGGGTGAAGTTTAATATCACCAGCACTATAATTCAACTGCTGAATCTCAAAGGGCTGTTCAAAGGAACTGCTGGTGAGGATGCAAACCAACATTTGATGAACTTTGTTGCAATTTACAAATCTACTAAGATTCCTGAGGTCAGCCAAACAGTGATGAGGTTAGGATTGTTTCCCTTATCCTAAGCTGGGGAAGCGATAAACTTGTTAAATGAGTTGCCACCTGATTCTATCAGAACATGGGAAGAGCTGAGAGAGGTTTTCATTGAGAGACTTTTCCTAGAGTCAAAGGAACTACAGATAAAGGATGAGATCGGTTCTCATAAACAGCTTCCAAGCGAGGCGATGCATGACACATGGTGGAGGTTTAGTTAAAAGTTAAAGAAGTTCTCAGATCCTGGCCTCACTGAGAGACACTTAAAACAAGCATTTTACAGATCATTAAACTTCGTGACTAAACCAGTTGTGGATGCATTATGTGGGGATCATTCATGAACAAACCATTCCCCTAGATTATGGATATCATGAACAAAGTATCAAAGAACAACAGAGCTTCACACACAAGGGATGCAAAGGTTGGAGATCTCAGATTCACTTTTGAAATGTCAACTGAGCAGAGAAAGAGAGAGGAGGAAAGAGATCAAGATATGGCTCACCTGAAAACTCAGATGGACCTCATTACGAAACATCTAATGGCAGGTCACGAAAAGGTAAAGGTTGTTGGTGCTACAAGTAGGTATGATGAACAGGATGCTGATTTCGATGAGGAAGCAAAATACTTGAATAATCAAGAGGGTTTCCAAAATTATAACTCGGGTAACCAAGGATATAATTCTAGAAATCAAGGTTGGAACTATCACAGAGATGGGAAATATGATAGGCCAAATTACAGAGAGCAAGGGAATTGGAAAAACAATAAGGGATATAAAAATGAACGCAGTGGTGTATATATACCTCCAGGAAATAGATATCGAGCAGGAGGTAGTTCTAGTGGAAACAGAATGGAGGACATGTTAGCTATGGTTCTCCAAAAGGTTGAATCTAAAGATGCGGGAGTGAAGGAGCTAAAGATTCTCGAGTATGAGTCAGACTGTTGACTCACACTCAACATCTATTAAGCACTTGGAGCAGCAGTTGGGGCAATTGTCAGCCTCACTGTATCAGAGAAAGAATGAAACACTACGTAGTGATAAAGCGCTTCCTGAACCATTACTAGAAGTGGTAAAGCGCTTCCTGAACCAGAACCTACAAGTATTAAGCAGGAAGAAATCATTGAAAGAATTTAAGAAGCAGAAGTTCCTTAGGAGTTTTTCTTAGGGTTTGATAGAGAAGAGAATGGTGAATTAATAGATGATTATCTGATTGTTTCGGGCCTTTTATGAGTCAAGAAATTCATTTAGAGTTTTCCTAGGGGTAATAAGACAAAAAAAATACCCTTTTTATTATTTTTCCCGCTGTCTAAATCGTCACTACACTGTATCAGGTTAGTAAAATATTCATATCTCTCTACTCCAAACTCCAATAATGCAAACTTAGTGGCGTTGGAAAGAAGACTTAAATAATATTAATTTGATAGATTATGGGCCACCTAACCCTTCACATCTTAAGATATATGGTCGTTTGAAGTTGACCTAAGTAGAATCTTATATCTAAATTTAATCGGTAAGAAAGATTTCAACTCAACTTTGTGCTAAGGAATTTTGTGACCTTAATTCATCTCAAAATTTATTCTCAAACCAAAGAATTAACCTTAACACCTAAGCATGATTTAAGAGTAATGTGATATGATCTTATACACAAATGAAGAATAGTTTAGGTCTTAGATTAGAAATTTTTTAGGTGTTACAGTTTATTGATGATATTTTGATTTACTCTAAGAGTGAGGATGAGCATATTGAGTATTTAAAGATTGTGTTGCAAATCCTCAAGGATCGTCAATTGTTTGCTAAGTTTAGCAAGTGTGAGTTTTGGTTGAGGTTCGTTGCTTTCCTCAGTCATATTGTCTCCAGTAAAGGTATACAAGGGGATCCTAAGAAGACCGAGGCAGTTAAAAATTGTCCTAGACCTTTGTCTACTTCAGATATTAAGAGATTCTTAGGTTTTGCTAGTTATTATAGAAGATTTGTGGAAGGATTTTCTTTCATTGTTTCACTTTTGATGACTATGACTCAAAAGAAGGTGAAATTTATATGGTTGGAAGCTTGTAGGAAGAGTTTCCTAAAGTTGAAGGATAGACTCACTTCAACCCCTATATTGACATTAACGAAAGGATCGGATGGTTTGTGGTTTATTGTGATGCTTCTCAAATTGATCTTGGTTATGTTTTTATGCAAATTAGGAAAGTCATCAGTTATTCTTCAAGGAAATTGAAGGTGCATGAAAAGAATTGTTTTATTCATAATTTGGAGTTAGCGACGGTGATTTTTACTTTAATGATTTGGAGAAATTACCTATATTGTGTCCACGTAGATGTGTTTACCGACCACAAGAGCTTGAAGTATGTGTTCACTCAAAAGGATTTGAATCTTCGCCGAAGGAAATGACTTGAGTTATTGAAAGATTACAACATGAGTGTCCTTTATCATCTGGGTAAAGTGAATGTAGTGGTGGTAATGTTTCTCATGTTGAGGATTGTAAGAAAGAGCTAGTTCGTGATGTTCATAGATTGTCCCGATTGGGCTTTTGCTAGGTTGATTCCAATGAGGGTGGTGTAGTTGCTCAAAATGGTTTTGAATTGTCTCTTGTTTTGAATGTGAAGGCTAAGAAAGCTCTTGATCTGGTTATGATTGATTTGAAGAAGTTGTTTCTAAAAATCCATTGAGGCGTTCTCCCAAGGGGGCAATGGTGTCCTTCAATACAAAGGTCGGTTATGTGTTTCAGATGATGATGATTTGAGAATCAAATTTTAATAGAAGCTCACAGTTCTCAATATTCAATTCACCCGGGAGCCACCAAGATGTGCTGTGATCTGCGGGAGGTTTATTAGCGGTATGGGATGAAGAAGGATATCATGAAATTTGTAGCTAACTGTCCTAATTGTCAACAAGAAAAAGTTGAGCATTAGAAACTGGGTGGCTTGGCTAAAGACATTAGTATTCCTATTTGGAAGTGGGACGATTTGAATATAGACTTTATTATGGGTTTACCTCATACCCGTTGTCAGTTGGACTCAATTTGGGTTATTGTGAACCGAATGATGAAAACAACTCACTTTATTTTTGTCAAGACTTCATTTTTAGCCAAAGTTAAGCCATGCTTTATATTCGGGAAATGGTGAGGTTACATGGAGTACCTTTCTCCATTGTCTCTAACCGTGCTACTCAGTTTACGTCTATGTTTTGGAGGTCATTCCAAAAAGGGTCTTGGTACTCAAGTGAAGCTTAGCACAACTTCTCTTACTCAGACCATTGGACAAGCCGAGCATACTGTTTAAACTTTGGAAGATATGTTGAGAGCTTGTGTGATTGATTTCAAGGGTTATTGGGATGATCATTTGCCTATGATCGAGTTTGCTTATAATAATAGTTACCACTCGAGTATCCAAATAGATCCATATAAGGCTCTCTATGGTTACAGGTGTAGATCTCCTATTGGTTGGTTAGAAGTTGGTGAGATCGCTTTGATAAGGCCCGAGCTAGTGCTTGAGGCTATGGAAAAGGTTCAACCTATTCGAGAAAGGTTGAAAATGACTCAAAATTCACAAAAGCCTTATGCTAATGTTAGAAGAAGAGAGCTTGAATTTGATGTTGATGATTGGGTTTACTATAAAATTTCACCCATTAAAGGTGTAATGAGGTTCGGAAAGAAAGGGAAGTGAAACGACCCCAAAAATGCCCGAAAATGTGCTTCAGAAACATCTCAAAATCCGTGCATGATTTCGGAAATTCGACTTCATATTCTTATTTGTGGGGTCAAATTGAGTGGGAAATGGGTCTAACCCGAATTTTAGAGCAACCGTATCAAAATTCAAAAATCGCAAAAATTGTGATTTGGAGGGTCAACTTTAAAGGGGCATATCTCTTAGCACACAAGGAACTGGAAGGGCTGCAACCTATCAAATTAAAGCTCTTTGAGTTAGCTTTCCAACGCACTTGGTTTCACCTTAGTCCGAGTTAGGATGAGGGAGTTATGACCATTTTCGTAAAACCTGTCTGTGCAGATTTGCAATTTCCAGTGAGCTATTTTTTTTGGCGGGTTGGAGACGTTTTTTATAAAAAGGGGATATGTCCCATACTTAGTCATTTTTCTTAACTCCAAAAACACTCTCTAAGCCCTCTCCAAAAATTCCACCAAGATCTTCAACCAAATTCAAACATCGCAAGCTCTAATTCCGGATTCAAGACTCAATCTCAAGCTTCGATTTTCCATTCCAATCTTCATCAAGGATTCTCCAAAGTTGAGGTATGTGGGTTTGATTGTGGAAACCTTCCTTTCCACAAGTCCAACCATTTATCCTCTATTTCTACTTCAAGTTTATGGGTCCTTATGATTATTTATGAACTCTTGAATTATGGAATTACTACTACACACCCTATTATGGTCCATTTTGCATATTATCATGAAATGGAATTATTATGTGATGTTTATGGTTTACATGCTTCCATGATCAAATTATGAAGGTTGATATATATATGTATGTTGTTGGTGGGCTGATTTATATGGATTTTGGAATTGGTTGGACTTAGTATTCTTGAAATACATGATTTCATTTACATGAACAATTGCCCACCTTGTGTTTGATAAAATGCCCATTTATAGAATTCTTAGGAAAGGGAAGGTCCAAGGTACGTCCTATGAGTCGGATGGTTATGTAATTACTGAAATGATGATGAAATGGACACATGTATATGATTTTCCCTAAATAAGTGTTGTGAGTCGACCAAGCCTAGTACGGGGGGTAGTAGGCCCGTATAACCGTATCGAGGGGTTGGTACCTTGGTTGCCTAGTACGGGGGGTAGTAGGCCCGTATAACCATATCGAGGGGTTTGTACCTTGGTCCCTAGCTCGGGGGGTGGTAGGCCCGTGTAACCATATTGAGGGGTTTGTACCTCTTTCGCCTCTCCAAGGGGGTGGTAGGCCTTGGAAATACTATATTGATGGTCACTCGCCACACATGTACTACGTCCCACTAAATATGATTTTTATGTAAGCATCATTATACATATCATTTCATTAATATGCTATCTTTTGGGTATGATTACGCATTTTCCTATGATGTCCATCTAATGTAGCATTGCATTGCATCCCATATACTTAGTACATTCAAATGTACTAACGCATACTCTATGCCTACATGATGTCACCATGTAGGGACCGGAGCACCGCTTGACCATCCTCCTCCGCGTGGCTAGTACGATTTTCTATAGTGGTTATTGGTGAGTCCTCCAATTTCGGGGACGTTGCTCATGATCTTTTGCTATGTATAAAACTTTTCCTTTCTAGTTATGTTTTGACTATGAGGGTGAGCCCGGTAGTTTGTCTTGGTAGTTTGTCTTGGCCGCGCTACAGTACTTTCATGTTTAGAGGTAGGTGTTGGATCAAGTCTGTGTAATTATGCTTGAGCTTTGACCATCTATGGTATGTTAATGAATCATTTCTTCTTTTTTCTTTTTGCCTCCCCTTAGTCCCGATTTCCCCCTATGGATTATGCTTATCGCTTAATGGTCATTTTAATTGCTGTCGCGAACCCAAGGATGATTTAATGATACGCTATGAGGCTTGTTTGGGGTTCCTTCGGGTTCCCCATTCGCCGGTCACATCTAGGCCCTAGGCTTAGGTCGTGACAAACTTGGTATCAGAGCCCTAGGTTGAATGATCCTCAGAGTCCAACACACCGCGTTGATTAGAGTCCGATTCATGGTTGTGTTGTGCACCACAACTATGAGTAGGAGGCTATGAGACGTTTTAGGAAATGTTTCCCTTCTCCATGTTCTAAGTCGTGCTGTAGAGTTGAATTAAGTTCTTCCCTAACGTTTGTTCTTTGCTATGCTAAGATCATGTCTAATACAAGAGGAAGACGAGCCCGCGCACCCGAGGAACAACCGACCAATGGGGATCTTCGGGATGCCCTTACTTTATTTGCACAAGCTATGGCTAATCAAGCCAACCACGGGACCCAAGCCCCTCAGGCTCCTACCCCGGCATCTCGGGTGAGAGACTTCATGCGGATGAATCCCCCAGAATTCTATGGGTCTAAGTTAGATGAAGACCCTCAAGAGTTCATTGATGAAGTCCACAAGATATTAGCTATCTTGGGCGTGAGGTCAGAAAATAAGGCGGAGTTGGCGGCCTACCAACTAAAAGGAGTGGCCCAAATATGGTACAACCAATGGAAGAGAGAGAAGGGGGCAAACTATTTGGTGCCTTGGGAAGAGTTCAAAACGGCTTTCCTTAATCGATTCTTTCCTCTAGAGCTTAGGGAAGCCAAATTGGTGGAGTTCATGAATTTAAAACAAGGATCTATGAGTGTGAGGGAGTATGCCCTCAAGTTTAACCAACTTTCAAGATATGCTCCACACTGGGTTGCCGACTCACGGTCTAGAATGAATAAATTCGTGATGGGTGTGTCCGACCTAGTGAGTGAAGAATGCCGGTCCGCAATGTTGATTAGTGACATGGACTTGTCCCGCTGGATGGTCTATGCCGAACAAATGGAGGAGGAGAAGTTGAGGAAGAGGAGGGGTCATGAGGCCAAGAGGGCCCGTTTTGAGGGCAAATTCCAAAGTCGAAGGGGAGGCCGATTTCATCAAGGCCAAGGGTCTTCTCATGCGCCCCATAGGGGGTTTGCCAATGACGTTCCAAGGGCCCAAGGGGTTGGTGGTATGGGTCCTAGTGATGTATGTCCGAAGTGTGGTAAAGGCCATGGTGGCCCGTGTTTGAGAAATACCGGTGCTTGCTACAGTTGTGGGGAAATGGGGCACAAGGCAATGGATTGTCCCCGAAATCGCAACAAGGGTAAGGAGGTCCGTCCACAAGGTGCCAATGCGGTTCCTTTGGGGAGAGGGGGCCGACAAAATGGTGTCCCAAGGCACAATCAATTTTATGCTTTGCATGGGAGGCAAGGGGTCGATGAAGTCCCCGATGTCGTTACCGGTATGTTGAAAATCTTTGACTTGGATGTATATGCACTAATTGATCCGGGTGCCTCTCTTTCTTTTGTCACCCCCTTTGTTGCCAAAAAGTTTCAAGTTGAGCCCGACTTGTTGCGTGAGTCATATAAGGTGTCTACTCCTATTGGTGCATATATTGTTGCTAGGAAGGTCTATAGAAATTGTCCTATTTGCATCTTGCATAAAATATTGCCTTGTGATCTTGTTGAATTGAACCTGGTCGATTTTGATGTTGTTCTTGGGATGGAT